>SRSE01000582.1:2477370-3716055 GCA_005024645.1 Planiliza haematocheilus | reverse complement strand
GGAAATAGTGCATAGTCATTAGAAGACACAAGATTAGGGGGAAGTGTGGGTTATCAGGTCGAGTTATCAGGTCGACACCTTCGTAATCTCAGTTTAAGCAAATAAGAGCCAGAGGAGCCCTCGTGCATCAGTGAGAATCTCAAAACACAGCCTGTCAATTAGTAGGTCCTGGGTTATTTCCTGTTAGCGTGCTTGTTAAGATCAGTGACAGGAAGTGAAGCTGTTTCCTAGCAACCAATTTCCAGTGAGGGGCTCTTCAGAGATGCATCTTTAGATCATGTTGCACATGTTATCACTTTAAAAAAAAAAAATGATATATATTGTTGCTTCCCTTTTACTTTTTAATGTGAACGTGCTGCTAACGTGAGCTTCCCTCATTTCAATCACAGTTTAATATGATCTACTGTAAAAACTGTTCTGCTGCTGCAGTCACCGTTATCTTCTAGAAAGAAAATAGCATCCCTCCGTCTACTGCAGCATCAAGACCAATATTTGTTCCTGTGGTGGGGTATCTCTTCTTTTCTTTTTATTCCATCATGCAAAAATATCAGTGGAGTAATTGGTTGTTTTTCCACCTGTTGAACATTTAGGGCAAAGTGAACGGAGGCGTAACTGTAGGCGTTAGGACCCCGAGGACACACATCTGTTCAGGTTGGATAAATGTGTAGCTGTCGTTCTCATACCGTGGTGCCTTCACGTGCCGCAAGAATTATGAGCTCTACACTTCTCATGCACTTTCTATTCATTTTGGCAAATGTATATTCTTGGTAAAAATCAGTAGTTTAATTTAGTGTATTTACACACTCTTTGTGTCTAGAATAAAAGTCTTCTTTAAAAAGTTTAATGGTTCAGTCATTATCATTTCATATGTATGTCAGTTATTCTAGTAAAGTGTATGGATCTGGGTGCAGTCCTTGGGGACAGTCTTTACATCACCACAGTAGATAAAGTCATTATCATTTAATAGTTCACATCTAACTATAAATTAAAGAATGTAAAGTAAATGCAGTGTAAATGGAAAATAGGAAGATATTATACAGCTGTACAAATACATCTTACTCAGGGATGATAGCTGTATCCTAAAACCTATGAGTCCATCAATGCAACATCATCATAATAAGTATGATTATAATAATAAATGTTAATTGATCTATCTCTCCCTATATATATAAGTGGTATGGCTAACTGGGTTTGCCAAGTTGCTAATATTAAATAAAGCCAGCTCATTCATTTCAAATCGCTGTTACACCACACTGAGTCTCTGTGTAAAATATTTTTGAAGGTTATTCGTACTAGTTTTTCCAACATGTAGCTGCTGAACATTCAGATCCAGTCCATCCCTTGGTGAGGGGTGTTGAACAGAGACAGTCAAGGCATAAACAGTACAAACGTACAACAGACATTTGGGTTTCTGTGCAAGCTCGCCTTACATGTGCTTGTGCAAAAGAGCTATTCAACATTCATTCTTCACATACGATTCATGTGCAAAGAAGCTATACAGCATTCATTCCACACCTACCCTCCATGCTGTGCAAAAGAACTATCCAACATACATTCTTTTCATACTTACACACACTCATTCATACTTACATCCAATTCATGCTGCCAACATTCATTCTGTTCTGCCTTACATGCCTCACAAACACACATTCATGCTTACATAGTCATCCATACATCCAGTCCTTTCTATGTACATTCCTTCATCTGTACCTCCATTTCTGTACCCCCATACATTCAACCTTCAAAAGTATTTTACTTCCTAGTCTATATACAGTCATGTGTAAATACTCCATTTCTGCATTCAGCCCTGAGCATGCGTTACAATCCTACAAAAATATACATTTGTTGTTCCATTGTGCCCATACATACAGCCATGTGAATGCATTACTTCCTGAGTCAATCTTGTCACTATTTCTCATTGATGAGCTTGATTGACAGGGGGATGAATGAATGTTTGCACCTGTTGGTCTTGCACCGAGAAACCCTGTACCTCCGCCTGAATTCAACAATATATGTTCAGGATACAACAGATGGGAGCTGTCAGATAAGATGGACTTGCCTGCTTTTTCCTTTGTTTTAGTGCAAAGAAGCACATTATGAAAATGTTTACATCAAAAGAACAATGCTTTTGCAAAACATTTTATGAGCAACTTGAAATTTCTTAGGCTATGTAAGTCCAGTTTTAGCGTAGTTCTGGTCTCATTGTCGTGTTATGTACGAATATCTTACTAAAACAATGCAAACCTTAGTGGACAAAGTGGAAATAGCTGATAATGTTTTCTATTTTTTTTTCCACATTAGGGCCAGATTGGACCCTGTGGTGAGACGGTTTTGGTCCCCGAGCCGTATATTTAACACCCCCTTTTTTTCTCCAACTTTAGCATGTATGGATGTGTTATAGTCTACTTGTAAAATACCACACGATACAAGTAAAAAGCAATACTGCTGCATACTGAACAGAGTTAAATCACCAGAAGCACATGGCAGAGCCTGAGCGAAGCAACCCGAGTTTCCGGGAGTCCATGAAGGCGGCAGGAGCGTCAACCCTCCACCCCTCGAGGAAACCGAGCGACATCCATCGGACTCGTTGGACTCTCGCAGCTACTCTCGTGCCGTCCTCAACCCGCAGCCCCTCCAAACTGTCCAGCCGGGCCGACACGCCGAGCACCAGGGACAGGTTTGGTGGTCTCTGCGCGGATTTCCCACTCAGCCAGGACCGTGGGAGCGATGCGACGTCTCGGAGGAAGAGGAGGAGACGAACTGGCCAGGCAGCAGCAGAAGCAGACACCTGAGAGCGGGATCTGAGTTTGTTTCCACAGCGTCTAAAGAAGGTAAGTGTCAAAGAGAAAGGAAAAGAAATGTTTCCAGGGCTTCTTTCAGACTAGGGTCGCGCCTGATGCAGACGGGTGTCGTTTATTGGTGCGTTTCCGTGTTACTTGTCGTGTCCAGCATCAGTAGCAGGCAGGCGGTATGAGTCATAGCCCGGCGCAGGGCTGCTGGAGGATCTGCCTTGGAGCAAAGTGTCTGCAGCCTCTAGACCAGCAGTCCTCTATCAGCCGCTGCACATGCAAAGCTCTGCACCTCGGCGCTGTTTAGGCAAATTACTCTGTTGTATATACGTGTATGTGTGTGTGCAGACGTGATCTGGCATGCAGTTTGCTCCGTCTGAGTCCGCCTGCAGTAGTTGGAATTGTGTGGGTGTGCGTGCACGAGCGTGTGACATGATTCTTCACCTGGCACGAGTTTGGTTTGGTGTGTGTCAGACTGAAATTATGAAATGATGTGGAGAGATAGAAGTAGTTAGAAGTATATGGACACCTCCGTCTACTTTGGTTGGTTTCTAGTTCCATTGAGGGGAAATCCGTGTGATGCATTAATACGTAAGGCACAGTATGCATCCAGTCCAGAGGCTGTGATGATGTATTTGATCCTTTCATGATGCATCAAGTCGGTGACATGTGCACAAAGCTACACAAAAAGGTCACAGTTTTTTTGTGGAGTAACTGGAGCAGAGACTGAGCCAGATGTGATATTTAAAGGCTCCAAAAACCTATTTTCTGAGTCGGCATTTTACCATGACCAGTGGGTTCCAGCATCTAAAATCTCCTTTCTAACAAAACTTTTGGTTTTGGGTGTTTCACCAGAGAGATTTCTAAGTTTCTTTATAACTGTGCTCATGTGGCTGGTTTGAAGTGGGCGGGGTACAATATGGAACAGGTGATGTCAAACACCTGTGATTGGGGATGTCCTGATCTGGTTTCCCAAACTTTTATCTTCCAGACTTGAGTTTTTCCACACAGCAAACATGTTTATTCATGTGATTCTGATTCCTCTTCTTCTATAATTTTTGGCAGCTTTGATGCTAGCCAACAGAAGAAGTTGAAGACGTTTTGACAGACCTTAAATAAATAACTACAAAAGATCGGAATTGATCTGATCATTTAAAAAAAACAAAAAAAACACCTTCCCTGTTACAGATCTCCCTATACTGAGATCTGCTTGAGAATACCAATCAGCCATTTAGATTAGAATCTGATGATTGTGTTATGTTTGATTTGTTTGTCAAAAGTAGAAAAAATGTAACTACTTGAAATGAAAAACGAATGAAAAACAATTGCAAAATAGTTCCTACAGTTGAGGCTGAGACTGAAAAGTGCAATCTAGTGCAATGGAAATATTCTCTGCCTGGCCAGAAAAAAGGTCAAACACATTTGATTACAGCACACATTCACTGTGGCATTGTTTTGATAAGCTTCTGCAATGTCACCAGATTTATTTCCATCCAGTGTTGCATTAATTTTCACCAAGATCTTGTATTGATGATGATAGAGTTTGACCACTGAGCAAAGCCTTCTACAGCACATCCCAAAGATTCAGTGGGGTTAAGGTCTAAACTCTATGGTGACCAATTCATGTGTAAAAACGATGTCTCATGCTCCCTGAACCACTCTTTCACAATTTGAGTCCCATGAATCCTGACATTATCATCTTGGAATATGCCCATGAACATCAGAGAAGAAACAAATCCATTGATGGAATAACCTGGTCATTCAGTATATTCAGGTAGTCAGCTGGCCTCATTCTTTGGACACATAATGTTGCTGAACCTAGACCTGAGCAACTGCAGCAACCCCAGGTCATAGCACTGCCCCCACAGGCTTGTACAGTAGACACTAGGCATGATGGGTGCATCACTTCATCTGCCTCTCTTCTTTTGACCAACCACATTTCTTCCTGGAAGACAATGGTTCCCCACTATCCTTTCAGTTTTTAATAATGCACTGTTGTTTAAGAAATGAGAAGCTACTCATTGCATCAGATGGGGTTAAATTAGTTGTTGCCCTCCGAAATTGCCCATGCAGTAAATATCCAATAGGAGGCTCGTACCTATTTGCTTAGCCAGGCAGTGTAGTTGGGGAGTAAATAAATCAACTCCTACTGAACAAGAAATAACACATTCACAGTCTTGTAACCACAGCTCCATCATGGTTTAGATAAATGCAGATCATTTGTATTTTAAGCAGTTGATGTGAAATAACCATTTTTTAAACATGAATCTGGAAGAACAGCTTTCAGAACGTATGTATGAAGTCTCTTGTCCAATATAACTATCATAGGTCTATGTGTGGCATCACTTTTGATTACTACTATGTGTTTTGTCTGTCTGTTTGGTGTAGCAGATGGCGGCGAATACTGTGACTCCCGTGGTCAGCTGTGGTTGAGTAATCCAGTCTGAGACACAGATTGCTTTATTTGAACTGCAGAATACCAAAATGCTCCTTGCGAGTCACTGAGAGACAAATCCCACTAGCCTATTGGTTTTATGAGTAGCGCTGGCATTCTGAGCTAAACGCTAGGTTAACATGAACATGACGGAGAAAGAGTCAAATGACATTTACTTTGAGGAAACAACCGTTCAGACTTTGACTCCTACGACCTCATTCATGATCCTGATAGCAAGTTTGAGCTTCAGATGAACCCAGATGGCATGGTGTTCTCGTAGACACTATAGCAATTTTCTAATATACAAGAGAGTTGAGACTCATTTAAAGCACTGTGGGACTAGATGGCGTAACCTGTGCTTGTGCTCTTGTCAGTCTGGCCTGGCATTCATTTGGAACTGGACCTGGCATTCATGTGGACATGTAGCACCCACCTTGACCAGACCAGACACCCCCACCCCATAGCAGTGACACTCCTTGATGGCAGCAGCATTGTATGTTCATGCCGATGAATCTATAAATCGTACAGCCAAACCACTGTAACAGCGGCAGAGACTAATCATATGCCTCAACGTGGCTGCTTGCTTGTCTTAAATCCTCTGTACAGTGTTCAGTAAAGGCCTTCCCCTTAATGAAAAATAATATTTCAGCGACGCACATGCGCTCACACGAACGAGAAGAAGCTCACCTGCCACTGTGACAGTAATGAGTCTCTGTCTTGTAGGCAGACTCGGAGCATTTGTTGACCCATAAATCAGTTTGTAAACAAAGATGGAAGGAGCAGAGGTAATTAGTGGAAGCAGCCTTTATTGGTTTGGTAATGCGGTAGCCGTCCCCTGAGTTGCTGGCAGTTTTATTGTTTCGCGTCTCAAGTATCCAACTTGATTTCTCACTGATGGACTCATAACAGAAAAGATATATGTCATATATGTGGCTTGTGGGGCTGTAATCTCTGCCGGTGTTAGTGTGAACAGGGTAAGCTGCTGCTCTCCTCAATTGCTCGTCTTCCTGTTATGTGAACGGCTCTTCATTGCCAGTTGTTGAATCTGACGATAAACCTTGGTCCCTGGTGTAAAAGCCAAGCAACGTCTGCTGGGTTTAAATGCTTGGACTCAACAGTTGTATATCATCCAGACTGTTTCACTTTAATAGTCTCTTGTAGCAAGAAAAAAACAGTCTCACTGTTCAAGATGCACCTAATGATTATTTCAAGACAGACCTTTTAAAAAGAGTGTCATGCTAACCAAAGTAAAGTATCCTGCTTCACAAATTAATATGAAACAGCAGCAGTTTAGTGTCATGTAACTCAAGTTACATATTAAAAATCATTTTACACTGACATAACTGAATATTATTAGAATCTCACGGTGATATCATTACTTCAGTTCTGTTCAGAAATATCCTCCCTATTTATCTATTTTCGGGGCCATCAGGGATTTTTAAAACGATCAGATCGGTATCAGGCTTTAGCCAAGGCCAATCATTTGTAGTTATTTATTTTAGACCTGCCGTAAACCAAAACCACGTCCTGTTAGCATGATAATATCGTATTTCTCTTTCTTGCCCAGCGCCTTTCTGCACCTGCCACGAAAAGAAGATGAAGAAGACTTCTTCTTCTGTTTTAGTGGTGACTGGCTAAAAACAAAGGTCAGAAAGTAATTGTGCAATGTGAACGTTTGGTGAGGAGGTAGTAGGAGATCATCATTCAACACTACCAACTTGATATGCAACCTGCACAGAAAAAAAAAAGAACACTCAGAGAACACTGAGCGCTGCATGTAAAAGAAGAGGAACGTTTCTTGGAGACATCATCACTAAACTGAATTGGTTCCAGAGACAGTGTTTTATCTTTCATTTGCTTTTGTCCATCTCCTCTCAGTTTTCAGGTGTATTTGTGCTCTCAGAGTTATAGTTTCAGTTTTAGATCTCCCTCACATGTGGACTAATATTGCTGTGGAGTCTCGCAGATTTGTTGGGTAAAACCAGTCTTGCCAGATTTCTAATGAGTTGGTACAGGAAATGGCTTCTAAATGGGTTTCCCTTTTTTTTGTCAGTCTGTCATTAAATTACCGTAATTACGATTTAGTGACAATTAGCAGCGACAATTAGCAGCCTGTGCAGTATATATATGCATGAATACTAAAGGTAATGTTGTCGTGATGCAGCTTTCAAATGTAGATAACAGTAATTAACAAAGATTAGCGAATTTAACTATTCTAGCTAGCTCATGTAAAGTTAGGCTAGTACACGCTACGTCTGGAGCCTTTTCCTCCAGATTTTGATCAGCTCTTCCTAAAACATCAAGAGCACAAATGCTGGATTTAAACAGTGCCGGTAATTTGTTACGAGACCATAGCGGAGTGAATTAGACACTGGTGGGCCGCCTTAATGTTAACATTATATGGGAAACCATGTGATTTGATGAATGATCAAGACTGATTTAAGGGAAACTGTGTCTTTATTTATCTTCCAGGGCTTCATCCTCCACAGAAGCTCATCAGTTAAATCTAAAGATTATTAATTCATAAAGTAATGTGCAGGTTGAGCAGGTTTCAGAAATAAAACATCTCAGCCCAATCCCATTTTGAAAAAGAGCGCTTTGTACTTGAACTATCAACATGTGTATCTTTACTCACAACAGATTCTGACTTGGCTTATTTGAAAATAAAACAGTTTTAACAGGTGGATCATAAAATGACCATACACAAACTTACATTCTACTCTGACCAGCCAGTTCATTAGGTACACCTGTTCACCTGGTTATCAGTGCAACTAATCAGCCAGTCTCGTGGCAGCAACACTTGCATGCATTTAGACACGTAGACATGGTCTAGACAGACTACTAAAGTTTAAACCAAGTAGAATGGGAAAGAAAGAGGATTTAACAGACTTTGCACGGTTGTTGCTGCCAGACAGGCTCATCTGAGTCTACTGGGATTGTCAGCGCAGCCGTCTCTAGGGTTTACAGAGACCGGTCTGAAGAAGAGAAAATATTCAGTGAGCGGCACTACTCTGGGTGAGAGTGCCTTGATAGAAAACCAGCAGTACATCAGATAACCATTTTTTACAACCAATGTATGCAAAAGAGCATCTCTGAACGCACAACACGTTGAACCTTGAAGTGGATTGGCTACACCAGAGGAAGACCACTTCAAGTGCCTCTCTATTCAGCTAAGAACAGGAAACTGAGGTTACAATTCGCAAGAGCTCCCCAAAACTGAAGAGTAAAAGATTGGTAAAATGTTGCCTGGTCTGATGAGTCTCAATTTCTGCTGCAACATTAATCTTGTATCACTCAGTTAAGGCTGCTGGTGGTGTAATGGTGTAGTTGGATATTTTCGTGGCACGCTTCAGTACCAGCTGAGTATTGTTTTATTGCCACAGCCCACCTGAGTATTGCTGTTGATCATGTCTGTCCCTTTATAGACCACAGCGTACCCATCTTCTGGTGACTACATGCTGCAGGATAAGGCCCCATGTTACAAAGAAAAAACATCCCAGACTGGTTTCTTGGACTGTCACTAGATCTAAATCCAGAGCACCTTTGAGATGTGGTAGAAATCATGGATGTGCGGCCAACAAATTTGTAGCAGTTGTGATGCTATCATGTCAGTATACGCCCAAATTTCTAAGGAATGTTTCAAACATCTCGTTGAGTTAATGCCCTCAAGAATTAAGACAGTGTAGAAACATGGTGCTAGTAAAGTGTGACTAATGAACTGCCGAGTTTACTGCCCAGAATAACATGATATATCTAGGGAAGACTTTAACATGTCACTGTGAAGTTGAGCTGTGTCCTTTTAGGTTAGATATAGATAGATATATAAAGATTAGATATCCTTTAATTAGACATTTGAGCATATGAAATGTTAAAGCTGTTATGTTTTGTGTGTCATAGTAACCACCAAATGTGTGATCAGTTCATTCTTGATATCCAAGTGAACAGTTGTGGCACCCTGAGGCATTTATGAGATAATGGTCAAAACAATGGGAGCTAAGTATGTGCAGATGGCACAGCGGATGGTCTGAGATGATCTGGCGTTTATGGTTTTATAGCAGTTAAATTGTATCATTGGGGTTTGCCTTGTGTGCCTTGTAGCATTCTGAATTTATACTCTTGTAGAGTTTTGTGCTGTCTTCATATTTTGTTCAGTTTTATGTCTTTTAAAGGCCCATCCAGGAATGCGTGACAATTCTTGTTGTCTTGTATCCCCCAGGTTGAAAATGCTGAACTGACTCTTCCTGTTTAGTCCATGCTCACTTTATCCCAACCACTACTTCTGAAGCACAGTCTCTTCCCCGCCTGCCACCCTGTCTTCATACTGAGGGCTTGGGAATAATAACAATCTGAACGAGATAACAATTACACAATCAAACTGTTTCCACATGTTCAGGCCTGCAGACCTTTCATGCCACTTCATGGCGTGTATGAGCAATTTCCATGGTAAAGTTTGAAAACCTTGTGGGACCTTTTGAGGTTTTATCTAGGGATCATTTCAGAACTCACATTAGGTGTTTGGCTGTGATGATTCTGTGACCTTTTGGCTCCAGGACAGCCTCCCTATGCCCTTTTCTTCCAGCTCTCTGTCTTTCTCTATCTCTGTCGCTGCCTCTCTCCCCTTCTGCCGCCCACCTGTAGTGTATTGACCAGAGGCAGCGGGATACAGCCTTCCTAAGATGATTAATGCATAGATAAGATTTCCACTTCATAGCGAGGGACTGCAGTAACACTCCTCTACAAGTTAAGTGTGGTGTCTGTGTGTTGGCTTCCCTGGGAGGATGGTCTGTCGGGAGAATTAAGTTTTAGGCATGCAAATGTTTCTTGGCAGAAATAATGGGACTGACTTGAAACTCAATAGCTGGCTGCGGCCAAAGAGCCCACGTTAGTTACAGAGCTAATGAGCTAACTGGCAAACCAAAGCGGGAATGAAGAAACAAGTATTAACACAAGGGTTTTTATTATGGCAGACAACAGTTCGGTTGTTGGAGGGGTTGCTGGAGGTGGCTGTGGCTCAATAGGTAGAGCAGCTTGTTTACAGACCGCAGGGTCCCCCGGTGCAAGGACTACACGCCAAGTGTCCTTAAGCGAGACACTGAACCTTGATTTGCTTCCAGTGCTTGGTACTGGTGTGTGAATGTGCGTGTTTGTGTGAACTAATGGGAAGATGTACTGTTGTGACTATGAAAGAGCTTTGAGTAAAAACAGGTAGAAAAGCACTACATAAATACAAGACAGTATGTTTTGTTTTCATTTCAGTCATCTTCTACTGCACTAATGGAATAAAGACCTTTGGACCAAGTGATCCACTGTACACTACATGCTCCGAAAGATGCAGATGTCTAGATGTATGTCAAAAGTAAATGTTTAATTAATTAAACATCATCCTTTGAGCATTAGCTCTTATGTACTTTTGAACCACCACTTTGGTAGACACTCAAAATATCCCACTCAGAGGATGGCAGCTTTGGCAAAAATGGATTTGGGTCTGAACAAGATGAGTTGGAGGCTGGTCATTAAGGGATTTGTATGTAAGCAGGTGCTGGTTCCAGTTTGAAAGGAGTTTGACATGCTGTGTTTTTACTGCGAAACTGGTTACACAACTGTTTTGTGACATTATTTTTAATTCTGTGGACTGATGACTACGTGAAACGCATGTCAGAGCAGGGAGTTTGAATTGTGAGAAGGAAAAAGTCAGAATCAGAGATCTCTCCTCTCCATACTGACTGACAGAACTCAGTTGCTTTGTTTAAATTCAACTGATGGCGTTCTTCACATTGTCATGTTTTACAATTTTCAACACGTTGATCAAGTTGGCAACGGAGACAAGAAGTTAATCAACTTGCCATTCGAAATTCCAACACCGCGCTGTATGAAAGCAAAACGAACAGACCACTTGACAGGCTATTGACTATTCTGGTCACTTAGGTATCCGGGCCAGCACTCTCTTTTGGTGTTTATAGTGGTATTCTGGTTCGCGGATAAAGATGCTGCGACACATTCAGGTTAACAACATCATCTCGAGGGCCTCACTCCATTCAGCCAGTCAGGCTGTATGATTTACAGACGGATTAACAGGAGTATGGCTGAGGGAAAGAAAGGATTTACAAGGATGACAAAGACTGAACACAGAACAACTAATACTGTGCTTGAGACAGAAGCAAATTTTATTCAACTAAAATGCAAGAGGAATGGTGTACCCTTACCAGTGATGCTGGTCTCTCTTAACCATGACCACCATTGTTGACTAATTTTAACCTTTAGCTCTTAACCAAACCTCTGCCATAGAGAAAGAGTCTATTTATATGACCTGATACTGATAAAGACTGTTCTCCCACATATCTTGGTCCACAATACACATTATGACACTGAATCAGATAACTTCATAGATTAAGTGATATTAAGTAATATTGTCCGTAGATTACTTACTAGGAACCAACCAGTCCTATCTTGCTAGTCTTTTACTACCTCTGTGAGATCATCTGAAAGAAGGTTCAAGGGACCAACCAACCAAGAAGAATGTTACAACAAAGCAGTGCAATGCTCACTAATTGAAGAAAGAAAACGATTCTTGACTTCCTTAGGTTGCACAAGGAAGGCGACAGGGGTTGTCCGTTGTTTACGCTGTCTTTAGTATTGCTGTGTCGTGAGCTTTAGAGTGCCCTGTGCAGCAGTCATGAAAGAGAGCGAGTTCGTAATCTGACTTGTTCATTTTTTTAATGTGGATGTTGTAAGACATCCCAGATGCAGCACTGGATAAAACGATCTATGGCTGTGCTTAGTTGTATAGCTCTGCTCCTAAAACGATAAAATAAAGTGTCAAATCGAAGTCCAAAAAGTTTTACTGCACCCCACAGAGTGACGGACCGAGCAGAGAAACGGTCTGGAAATGTTGGGCCAACTGTGGAAGACGGATCTGAAAGCGCAGGGGAATCAATAATAAAGACTGGTCTTCAGGACAATCAGCCTGGCAGTACATTATCTGCCCGCAGCTGCCACTTTCATCCTCGCTCATAAATAAAGGGATTACAACTTCTCATTACGAGGGAACTCCTTGCCGCGTAGTGCTGCTTTTAATGATGGAGGCTAATGTCGATTCATGATGCGGCGGAGGCACCCGGTTCTCTGAGGCTTCTGGAAGATATATAGGTGGGCTTTCTCGATCTCTTTGTTGTGGCCTCCAAACATCAAATCAGGTAACCAAGTACACGATGAAGTGATATCGTCACATTTTAATTGATCATTTAATTGGGAAAATAGTTCTAATTAATAAACAAGACAACGTCCAGAAGTCCAATCACACTTCCACCAGTAGGATCCTTGAAGCAGTGCTTCTGTTCCAAGCTGCATGTTGGTGATGTTGATAGTAATCCATGTAATCACGAGCGTTATTAAATTCTAGTTAGAAGATGAAAGCATCTGACCGACCAGGGAAGCAGAGAGCTGAGATCATTTTTAGATAAACTGACCATGAATTAATAAACTGCAGAGTAATGAGATCTATATGTCACTGCCAAGAATCCACCACGGGACTGAACACAATCTGCACTTTTCTTTCATCTCTCTCATCACTCATTCATTCTCTTTGAGTCAAATCAGCCTTTCATGTGGTAGACTGTGTTAATCTGCTGCTGGAAAGTCAGAGGAAACTTTGTGGTACAACAGTGTACCGTGACAACCCCCCTCCAACTCCCCATGACCCCATTTGTTTCTTTTTTACTCATACCCTTCCATATTTTACATTAGGCTTTCTCTTGCATACTTGCAAGATGAAAACAGTTTAGAAGACAATTTTTCCCTTCCCATAGCATGCTTTGTCATATCAAACTAGCTGTGGATGCACAGATATATGCATCTGAAGCCAAAACTACTAGACACCGTTTGTAATACCCCTTGGTTCTTGGGGAAACCTTGACATTTAGATTTAAAAAAAAAAAAAAAAAAAATCACCTCTCAGCACTTTGACAGACAGCAGTCGGACCAGGGGATAATGGGATTCTCTATTAAACTATTGCCTTGACATTTTGTAATTCTTGACCATCCATGTTTTTTCTCTTTCCCTGCCACTCTGTGGGAGGAAACCGTTTCTGTTTAGAAAGACATTTCTGCAGAAAGGGATTCATGTGTAGTTTTACCATGCCATGCACCAGGTGGAAAGTGCGTACAAGATATATTATATAGTCAAGAAAAAAATGGAGGTTTTACGTGGAGCCCACACTCCCCGTCTTTCTCCTTGGTCACCAACCCATACTTATATGGGGAAAGAATAGATAGATATGTTTTTATTCCTAGCATTTGTAGCCATATTTGAACAGCTCTAGAAAATCTAAACCCTGCCACGGTTAGAAGACATTCATCACAAGCATGTGGTAACATTAGAAGTATGGTTTTTAAAGCAAGGCTCAAACCTGGGCAGGGTTAGGATTGGGCATAGGATTAGACCCAGTACTTTGGTAGCAAGTCAAAGGCAATGGTGAACTGGTGATATTAAGAAACTGAAGTTACTATAGAAGCTGAGGGTAGTGGAGATTCTGGAATAAAACTAAATGCAAATTTTATATAATATTCAATATAAATTCCTTTAGAGAGCTTATGGTGGTATTTCCCCAATATTTATATCACACGTAGACTCATTTTGTTGCTACGCCTTGTGAGAGGCGTTGTCCAATAACAGTACCGTAGCAAGATGAGAGGTTTCAGGAAGTGGAGTGTATTTGAAAAGACATTCCAAGGACTTTATACCAGATCTTTCAAATCAAGATGGATTTGAACTTGTTTTTTAAACCCAGCCTCGTGTGTTTGCGTTGCCTGTCAGTGATGGTCATGATTAGAAGTACGGTTCCCCAGCAAGCAAGATGCTAAAATGCCAGGGTCTGAGTTTCCCTTTCCTACTAGGGTTTGAGCTACAGTTTCCTGTTATGATGCAGTAATATTGATAGATGACTGTGTTACAGAACATTGTGCTCGGTTTGCCGAGAAACTGATTATATTTTTTTTGTTCTTGATTTTTTTAAGGAACTTTATTCTCCTCGTAGTCGCACTATGTCTGTGATGTAAAAGGAAGCAACAGATTAGAAACTAATTGCAGCTTATTAATAATGAATGCAACCAGCAGCAGTGGATGTAAGGTATTCACAGAAATGTCACACTGGGGAGAGTGGTGTGCGTGTGTGTGTGACACAAAACAAACTATAATGAAGTTGCTTCCTCCAAAGTTTGCATCCCAGCAAATTGATGTGCAGACTGCTGTGGTAATGCATCACATGTTTTGTCTGCAAACTTGCATGAATGTTATCTGTGAGACATACCCTATCAAACAAAGTAGAGTGGAACTACAAATTAAAAATGATATTAAACTTGAATTAGGAGGTCAGTCATGAATCCAATTTCCGTACTGTTATTTGATTTGATCAATAATTTAGAGTCACTGATGTCTGATCTAGCATTCCTGTAGTGCAGCAACATCACGTCAGTGGTTCTGTTTGTGTGGTTAAAATGTGGGCACTGCAAATTGCAAATCGGCAGGCACTACAGGTACTTTACTCTACTCTAAAGGATGACACAATTCTTTTGCCTGTGGCAATGTAATCGTACATATATTTGGCGTTTTGTTGTGCAGTGTATGCATTCACTATATGTTGAGATACGCCGATTTTGGTTTGGTCTGCCATCAAGGAGTGTTGTTGCTATGGGGTGGGGGTGCCTGGTCTGGTCTAGGTGGGTGCTACATGTCTAAGTAACATCCACATGAATGCCAAGTCCAAAAGTATCCCAGTAGAACATTGGATTGTCACAAGATGGTCAAGTAGTTTTAATCTTGTGGCTGAACAGCGTGTCTCCATGTCTGATCAATACTTCCTCCCTTATCTTTTCCCCATTTCCCATATCCCAGATATCTAATACATTTTTATTTGTATGCAATGATTCAGTATGCCTCTACTAGCATTTGTGTTCTGGCTGCATAGACTGGGCTGATTATCATTTAGATGCTCTTACTGGGAACTAGAATGGCAACACTAATTTACTTTAAGTTATATAACTGTGTGCTTTGGGGTTACTTGAGCAATTCCCAAATCCTAGCTAGTGTATTGAGCGTGGCCTGCTTCATAGCTAGTTATAATGGATTAAAGTGTGATACATAACAGACTCCTTTCTGAGGAGAAGTCAGGCTGCTGGGAGGAGTTTTATGTTGGGTAAATGTTTGAGATCAGCCATATCGGACTTCTTATCCTGCTCAACGTTATAAGGGCTCTAAGGCTTTCATATCTGTCTTGCTGGCTGAGTTTGGCATATATGTGTTAGAAGGCTCTGCATGGCTCACTGTTGCGACTGCTCCAAGGGAAAACTGTGCTTGTTCGGATAAAAAGGAATGAATGTGATTCAAAGAGAATAGAGAGGAAAAAGGAGGAAGGAGTGCAAAGGAAAAGGGAGAGATATGGTTAAAGAAAGGAAGGGGCTGATGTGAAGTCATTTTAGGTTGGAAGTGCAAATGAAACATCAAAGAGTCTAAAAGAACAAACTGTATAGCTCTGAACTTGCAGGCCATTGTTTTATAACTGGTCACAAATTAGTGTGGATAGAGGAGTGTTGGCTGGAGCTGAGACGAGCAGTCCATAAACTAAATTATTGATGAAAAAAACTAGATTCCTCTTTAATACAGAGGATTTCCAGCTTGTCTTTGTATTGCATGAACGTTAATGGGAAATCTTTTGGGTTTTGACTCCTAGTCATATAAAAGTTGCATGTTTAGTGTATTGCAAATAGCGTTAAGTAGTGTTATTTTTGTATTACTTAATAAGGTTGAAGTATGCCACAGAAAACTTGCACTCGTACATTTTCTGGCATGTTTTGGCAGAGCCGGAGAGCAAGTCTTTGCATATCTTGATGGTGACTTTCAACAGAACCTTCTTAATAGACATTTGGATATCAGTCCTCAGTCATCATTGGTTTTATTATTTTCACCAATGATAACCTTGGTTGGCCAGGGTTATAACTGTTCTTTGTGCATCATTAACTTGACGATTGAAGCTTCTTCTTTTTTTTTTTAATCACACAGTGATAGCCAATTTCTACAAATGATGTTTATATTTATGCTTTGAGTAATATGTAATAGCCTTTAATAGTCTATATCTAAAAAGCTGAACCAAAGGTGACTGGACTTGTTAGGTTTCTTGAAAAACCCTTTAAGTACTGTTCACTTGGGAAAGATATAGTCATAAGCAAAAGAAATTCCTCGAATTACAGGTGAGTATATGGTCCTTTCAGACCCTAGTCACGTGAGTTTCAGGTGGACTCCACCTGCAAATGTTCCTAGTAAAAACCTAAACTCCCTACCAGTCTGTTAGAACTCAATTGGATGAGTGGTGAAAGGTCTTCCAGAAACCCAACACGTTCAGTTTTTTTGATAGACCATAATATTTCAGGTTTCACACGTCCCATTAAAACACATTTTACAGTTCACATTTTTTGAATCATGTTCTAAAAGAGTTGATCATTTCTTTTTCTAATCCACAGAAATCACAAGAATGTTAAATATCCAGTATGAATATGTGTTTTACTGTAACATAACATTCAGTAGTAGCCAAAGAACATCTTACTTGGAGAAACATCTGTGAAATTTGTATTCACGTCATCAGAGACTGGTGGTTTTGGAACAAATAAGATATATTATACTAGATTATTAGAATTTTACACTCTCCAGGGCGGCACAGTGGTGTAGCAGTTAGATCTGACGCCTCACAGCAAGAAGGTTCTGGGTTGGTTGGGCCTTTCTTTGTGGATATTACGCGTCTCCGTGCCTGCATGGGTTTTGGCTCCAGCTTCCTCCCACTGTCCAAAGACATGCTTGTTAGGTTAATTGGTGACTCTAAACTGCCCACAGGTGTTCATGTAAGTGTGAATAGAGACCTGTCCAGGGTGTACCCTGCCTCTCGCTTGATAACAGCCCCCCCCCCACGGCCCTCTAGAGGACAGGCGGTTACGGATAATAAATGAAAGAATGTTAAACCTTGTATCTAATGCATAGAGTAAGAAGGAGGGAGATTTAATGCATAAGAAAG
The DNA here is from genome assembly GCA_005024645.1 of Planiliza haematocheilus. Lineage (NCBI taxonomy): Eukaryota > Metazoa > Chordata > Actinopteri > Mugiliformes > Mugilidae > Planiliza > Planiliza haematocheilus. Next base: position 3,698,776 of record SRSE01000582.1, on the reverse strand, counting down.
GTGGAGCAACCAAATTGAGAGAGAAAGCGATAAAGCCAAGGGAGGGAGGAAAGGCTAGTTGCCTGGTGACGGAGGCAGAACGAGAGTAAGGAGAAAGTAGGTGAAATGAGGAGATAAAACGAGGAGGAGGAGGAGGAGGAGTAGTGGAGTAGAGTTGTTTTCCAAGTTACTGGTCACGATGCCACATCTGTTGCTGCCATCCCTCCCACTGCCCTCTCTCTGGGTTTGCTCAGAGGGTGAAGTACAAGTGTTTACTGTCAGCTTTATGTTTATGCTATCAGCCCAAACCATATATATTTATAATTTTACGCACTCAGCTGCAGTCGGATAGCTTTAACAAAGGCTGTCTCTAGACTGGACATCTGACCGTCTCTGTTAAATGAAAGCATCAGGACCTCCTATCCAATCGCAGTACTTTTCTTTCCTAGACTGACTAGTGCAGGGTCACTGTTTCATTTGCAATTTAGCCTCCAGTGTTTTACATGAATAGTAAGTCACCCTACAGTTCTACCGTTCTTTATATACTATAAGGTTTAGACTTACCGACCTATTCCAGCAGGCAGCCCTTGCAGACATTTTTAACTAGCTAATTGGCTAACAGGAGTATTACATGACTTTGTCAGGACTCAACACTAAACCACGATTGACTGTCAGGTAGATACAATTATGTATGTTAAGCTATAGGTTGGATTTTCATGTAGTTCCACTTTCAACTAGTGGCCAAATGAATCTATGGTTGAAATCTGATGTTCTTGCGGTGACATTCCAGCGCTGGTGCACCAGTAGTGTTGTGTTTTATGTCAACTAGGAACGTCAGCTGTTTGCCAGAGCTGAGGAGTGGAGCAACCATAGCAACAGAGATGAAGTAGCCTATGGCAACTAGGAGTGTTGGGAAGCCTTGGTTTGGGGAGCAAGAGTTTTGAATGTACTCCTTTGAATTCAAATTCAACTGATAAAGAGAAAAAAAGAACTCTGCATACAAATGAGAGCCATATTGTTTCAAACTCAAACATTTGTAACTAGTTACAGAAATTTAAAGATGTCTCATAAACTAAAAAATTAAATACATACCTGAAATGACAGAAACCGTGTTTTAATTTCTATCCACTATCATGGAAGTGGCTCTTATGACCTATACATGCTTTGGAGCTCCCCCTGGTGGCTGTTTCATTTTTGAGGAGTTGTCATGGTGTCCATTTTTTTATGCAGCGTATGTAATGACTGTCCATCACTACATAAAGCTCACCTAAAGGAACTGATTGGTCAAGCAGATCTTTTGTGGGCGAAGGATTTTCAGGCTGGCTTCCAGGCTAATGCAGCCAGCCAGGCAGTGAAAGATAATGTCCACTGGCAAACTCAGAACATCCTTGAAAACCATATTGGTGTACTGGCCCAAATATAAAGAGTAAGTGTGCTTTATAATGCTTCTGGCCATGCAGTTTGCCTCATTTAATGTGCAATTGCACAATGTCGCTGGGGCAAGGTTTTGTTCTGTGCTGTAAAAGAAGGATTTGTTCAGTCATTTGGGATCTGAAGGGGACTTTGATTTTCACTTAGGAATCATCCACTGTTGCTTTTCAGAGTCTGAAGAATGAATTTAACTTTCAAACTGATAAGTTGACGTTTTGCTCAAAATTTTCCGCTCAACAGCAATCAACAATGAAATGAAAACGCGTACTTAGAAATGTCTTTCCCGTTGCTTCACCTCAAGTTAAGACTCACATGCAGCAGCCTAAGAAAAGCTGTAAGGCTGGTTTTCCTCCCTGGATGGTTCGGAGGAGGAATTCATTATTTATGGCTGGGGCCGTGTAGAGCTGATTCCACTGGGAGTCACTGCAGTTTCTAGCTTTACATCCACACTTTAGCTGATATTTATTCATTCTGTTATTCACAGAAGGACAGTCCACACCGTCTTACAACAGATCATATGAAACCTTCTGGATTTTATCTTGAATTCTGTGAAGTCATTGCGTTTTTTTTTTCTCGCTCTTTCTCATTTCCTGAAGAATTCCCTGTGGAAATTGTCATTGAAACACTTACTTATTTGTTCTTTGGTTTATACTGCGGGCTATGAGACAGCATGCTAATGATTTTTTTTATCATGAACAGATTCTAGGTCACTATGTTAAACGTATTAAAAAACCTTGACAAACCAGCTGGAAAATAGAACATTGTGGTGCAGACACGGTCAAAATAGTCCTTGTAATCCGCAGTTGCAGGGTGTAATGTCATGGCTCAGTGTGCAGTGGTTTATTAAACCACCAGTGAAGCTCTTGGATTCGTTGCTGCTGGGTTGTTGACTGTCTTAGTGAAGCTCTTGGTTTGAATTGAATGCTTGGAACCCCAATTTACCTGCTTGCATGTCTACTTTTATTGTATTGTGATCCTGTGTCTTAAACTTAATGTTTAACTGCTAAATTAAGCAAACTCTACAGGTATTTGATGAAAGTATGCTCCCTGTTAAGATTTCCCGTCCCAGTTTTTCTCCTCCCTCTCCTTCTCTTTCTCTTGTTTCTTCTGTATTCTTATTTTTCGTCTCTTCTTTGTGACATTCCTCCTCTACCTCTCGTAATTGCCTTCCCCTCATTGTCTTTCGTTCTCTCTTCCGTATCATTTAGCCTTTCTGTGTTATCCTCTACATCCAGCTTGTCTTATCTTCTTCCATCCTCCCCTCATGTTCTCAATTTCTACTTGTTCATCAGCCTGTTCCCTCTGTTTTCTCCTTCATCATCTGTTTAATTTTCTTCCTCATCTGTCTGTGCTCCCTCACCTCTTCCTGACACTCCCTGCGGCCCTCCTGCTGCATCCTCTCATCTGTCCTCTCTGTTTCCTCCTCCCGTTCCTCCCCTCCTCACCATTCTTCTCCTCCTTTAACTTTTCTGTTTCCCTCCTCTTAGTCTGTGTTTTCTCCGCCTTCTCCTCATTCGGGGACTCGTGACTCATACGCTGAGATTCAGCTGACGGGACAGGCGCCTCTTTCTGTCTCCCATAAGTAGCGTCAGCAGGGAGCGTGTGAAAGGTGATAAACAATACAGGCAAATGACTAAATGTCACATGCAGACAGGACAGCCGAAGCCACGCTACACCTCTTGACTTCATCTCACCCTAAACATTTCCGTCTCCGTCCACCGACTGGTGAATGCCGCCACCACAGTGCTCCACACACACTCAAGCACTCTGCTGGAGGCTCATACATTTTTAAACCTCGCTGTTGTCATCAGCCCCTTCTTCCTCTCTTCTCCCTCCTCAGGTTGTCCGTAAGTATTTGTTTCCTAAGTAAAAGGTCACACGTTCTCCTTTCGACTGATGAATGAATGTAACTTAATGAAGGAGATTGCTCCCCCGTTGTTTGTGAAAATGCCAAAAAAAAACAACCTATAACTTAATATTTATCCCAGGTCTTCTAATGCCTGCGCCAGTGACTCATGTTTATGAGCAGCAAAGATGGAGATAGCATGAAACTGTTACAGAGCCTCGGGGTTCGGCAGCAGACAGTCACGTGAGGCTCTTAGAGATTGTAGTGATCACTGTAAAGAAAAGCAAAGTGGTGGAGCAACAAAGTTAAACTAAACGTGTACGCAAAATCTTTTCTTTTGTCAATCTATTTGATTTTACATCCTTGTAGTATTCAGTAACCGTGGTTACTGCTGTCTTTTCTCATCTATCAAGAGCTTGGTAAAAAGCACACTCTTTTCACACAGACTCCCCTCAGCAAATCCAGTGCTGTTTAGCAGGAAGGAAGAAGCTACATCGCGGGATAACATTTCTTTGGTGAACATATAAAGCATTATACTGTACATTCCAATACTTTGTTTCCCCACTCATTTCATTTTTTTTTATATATTTCCATTTTGTCGAGCCTGAAACAACCGGAGCAAGCGCTAAGACGACAGTGTCAAAGAAAGGATCACTTTTAACAGGAACAAACCTTGATCAGAACCCAGCTCATATGGAGGGACCCATATGCCTAAGGCTGGCCGAAAATAAAAATTTAGAGAGAGGAAAAAATAGGGAAGAGTGCAGCAGGAGGAACAAGATGATATATAAATTGATTAAAGCATTCATGCAGCATCTAAACAAACAAGAGTACAACTTCAGAACACAAGGTATTTGATGTGGCAGAGAAACCTTCACTAATTAGAAGCTGCAGAGCGTTCATCTGCAGTTGCACACTGGTCAGAACAATAGGCTGGTGGACAGCGCAACAGCAAAGTGAAGCCAAACAAGTAGAGCTCCCCCTGGTGTCTGGCTGCAGTATAGGTCATAAGCTCCACCTCTAGTGGATGAGACTTGGACGAACTAAAAAACTTTTCAAGGATGGTTTCAGTCATTTTAGGTAGTTAATATACTGTCCACTTTTCACATCATGATCACTACCAGTTGCCAGCATTTACTTGAAACTGGAGGAGGTAGAGCAAAGTGCAGTATTAATTAATAGAAAAAGCAAGTCTAGAGGAAGTGTGGGCAGTCATTGAGTCCACTCTTGGGCCGTACTGATCAGACTCTGGCCAAACCTGCGAGATGGCACCAGCCGTATCCCCATTAAAATAGTGACAGTTTGGCCAATAAAACATGTTGTCCATATTTATATACAGTCTATGTTCAGAACACAGTAGGAGTCCCTAGGTTGATCTGTGTGAATGGCTGAGCTCGTACTTTGGGAACACGACTGACGTGAAGAATTTGATTCGCCAATGCAGCTTCTGCTGCTTCCGTTATCTTCACAGACCACTCAAACAATGTTTTTATTCATAAACTGCAGAGATGATCTAAAAGAAAACAGGACATGCTGATTACATCCGCATCTGCTGAGTCACCTATGACGCAATGATGAATTGTTGAACCACAATAGTCTGAGTTGTGCTGGCTGGAAACAACAATTTGAGCTCTCCCACTCGGTCACATTTTGCCACTGTGTGTCTGAACAGTTAATAGCTATCTTCTAAGTTTTTGAGAAGCTGCTGTATTCAGACTCAGGGCATTGGTCTCATGCAGACAGGTTTCTTCTGTTGTCTCTCTGTTGTTTATCTTCACCATGCAGCTGTTTAAAAGTTTGCAGTGTTTTGTCATTGTTGGTTGAAATCTGGCGTTTCATTGGTGACATTCAAGCGCTGGTGCTGTGATGCGTTGCAGGGTCAACTGTTTGCCAGAGCTGAGGAGGGGAGCAGTCATATCAATGGACATGAATTTCCTGGCAGTCCGTCCAGTATTTTTTTATTTGATATATTTCAGTCTGCGGTGGAAAGACTGACAAACGGTCATCTCTACAACCAAGCCACTACCTCAGGAGGTATTACTGATACTGATCATCTTTGGAGTTGCTCCCCATCATCATCAAATTTAGTTCTTCTCTTCTGCTTTTTATTTCTCCCACTCAACATTTTTGACAATAATCATTTGTTCAAATGAATGCAATGCACTGATGTTCTGCAGTCATTTTTAACCACTAGCAACATGTATTTTATTAGTATGCCATAGACTAGGTGGTTTCACACACGTTAATATAATAAATGTCTAAGTAGTTAACATAGTTAACATATCAAATCATTTTGTCATTGAGTTACAGTTGATGAAATACAGATCAGCCACAACATTATAAGCACTGACAGGAGAAGTAAACAGTATTGACCATCTTGTGACAATGCAATGTTCTGCTGGGAAACTTGGGGTGGGGAGGCCTGGTTTCACCTCTGCCTATGTCACGGATAAGCAGTGACACTCCTTGATGGCAGCAGTCATCCCCAGCAGGATGCAGAGTGACACAGACACACACACAAAAACAGTTTAGGAGCTTCTTAAAAAAACTTGAAGAATAGCACAAGGTGTTGACCTGGCCTCCAAATTCACTAGATCCCAAACTGATTGGAGGCACCTAACAATATAAGGAAGGTGGTTATCATGTTATGCCTGATCGGTGTAAATTGATTTCTAATTTCTTTAACCTGTTTGCTGGTCTACCACTCCAGGACAAAAATACATGTCTCAACAAACATTCTCTGACTGCTCAGGGTGGATCATAATATATTTCTGTCCTGATAATAAGATGATAAAATATTAAAAGCTGTTCCTCCTATGTATTTTAGCCAAAGCACACTTGGGTTTTAACTGGTGACCTTTCGGCCACAACATTTGAGCAGATTTTGCTCTTCTCATAAGAATGACCTGTTGTTTAGTTCTGCTAATTGTCTGTCCCTGAGTAAACTGCTTTAAAAATGAGTGCACATTCCCGCAGGGTTTTTTAACCACGCTATAATAGAAGCAGCATGACTGACCCATTGTTGTCATCCCTCAGTTCAGAAAAGGCCGGGTGGCCCTGCAGATGATTACACTTCAATTGAGGAGGCGTCCTTAATTTTAAAGTTGCACTAAAGTGAAATTCGTTCCTGTTCTCATCTTGAACTTTGAAGGGTTTAAATCATTTGATACATTCAAATATGTTTTGGGGAGGCTAACTAACCTTGCATACTACAAAAAACACATATTTAAGATGGGCCTCATGGCGTCAATTTTAAGGTGTATACCCCATAGCTGCAGCGTTCACAGTTTAATCATAGGCAGAGACTTTTTTATCCCCCAAATTTCCAGTCTGTATCATCACCATCAATGCTAATAAAATAAAAAATAGGCCAAAAAGGTCTTCATTGTGTTCACTAAAACTGGACTGCCACCCATTAGATGGCAGATTCATGCAGTAGCTAAACAACTGGTTAAATTGTGAAAACATGCCCTCTCAGGCATTCATACTATTTCTAAATAGCTTCATGCTGCAGCTTGCCTACCTTTGTGTGATCAAATCACAAGAATTTCATTTAAAGTAGCCAAACCCCTTCAGCATATTCCATTTTTTTTCCTCAAGATAAAGTCAACACAGTTGAAAGATGAGCCCAATGTATCCAACAACAAACTGTGAACACAACTGTTTGAGATGTGACTGTATTCCTTCAGCAACACCAGTAAACACTCAAAATCATTTCATCCTTCTATATTTTATTGGTTTCACTTTGTTTACATATTCCAGACGGAGATCATTTAGTAGTTTTTGATCTACTGTGTTCAAAGTGATATCAAAGTTATATCATGCAAAGTTGTGTGGAGTCACCCTGAGGTTGCAGATAATTAGGAAGTTGCTGAACCTGACCAAAAACAACATTTTGGTGTGTTATAGTAGTTTAGCTCGGATATGCCAGCCTCAAACTGAGAAGTGTCCTACAGAGATCTGGAAATCATATTTCTTAAGATTGCATCATTTTTTAATGTGGTCTTGATCCCCAGTTGACACAGATGCAAGTAACAACCCCTAAGAACACCAGACAGACTTACTACTACTTGCTATTTTGATCTTTGTGCCGTTTCTGTGCTGTGTATTTGGTCTAACTTGTAATTAAGCAAATGAAGAACAATAGAAACATGAATCTCATCTGATTCAGCATGATTCATTGTCATCACTCAGTGCAGCCAGATTCACTACGTTAGCAAACTAGGCTAGCCAGCTTCCATCGTCCATTGGGTGCAATGCAGACAAAACTGCATAGTGGTTCCTCCTGAATGCTGTTGTATCACAAGACAAACGGATGCAGTCATTCACACACATACATGTGCAGCCAGGGTAAAACCAGGGTAAAAGGCCAGTCTTGTATCTGTGTTCGCAGGCTATGACATGCCTTATTCATTTACCTTATGTTTCCTAGCAACAACATCTCTGAGTTATCAGTCAACTTCTGGGAAGGGAAACACCCGCCCACAGCTTTAAGCTTATATATGCTGGTTCCACGAATGTGTTCAAAAGCACTTCAGAAAAAATGTGCTCAGTGCATGCAGTCGTATTTGTAGCAAGTACGGTCTGTTTTCTGGCCTTCCTTCACATTCCATTTTCTATTTGTAACATATTTTTGCTTTGCTACACATCTAAAAGAGACAGCCAAGGTAAATTTAATTTGGGCAGATGTAGACCAGAGGAATTCTCCTGAAGATTGCACCGTTGTGGGGGGACACCGGCGATTTGTGTCAGGCGTCTCTGGAAGGAAGTCGCTCACAGAGGAAGATACACCAGCATCCCCCACCATTCACGTTCTCTTGTCAAAATTGATAGCAGTAATTAGTGCTGTATGGTGGATGCTAGCTGTTTGAGTGCATTTGGTGCGAGCCTTAATTGTCACGGTGAACTCATTTCTGTCACTGTGACAGCTGTGTGTCTTTGTTCTATACCGCTGAGACCCATCCAGTACATTAGCAATTAATTTTTAAGAGCGTCTCCCTTGTTCACAGGGAATTGTGGGAATTGCTGCCTTTGACTCGGAGCATGTTTATGCCTCATGTCAAAGCCTTAGCTTAGTGGTTTTGACCTAGCTGTCCTTTTCAGCAGAAGGAGGTTGAGGAATTGCATGAGTTTCCCCAGCGTCTCTGCAGACAGTCTTTTGGTGTTGCCGTGAAAAACTAACAAAAAAACACTTGTAAATGCACAAGATCTCTGGAAGGACTTCTGCTGAAGAATAAAGGAAAATAATGTTGGTGGTAATCAGTGATGTGAGGATGTGTTGTCTCAGTGGCTCCTTTGTTTGGTCCAGTGGCCTTTCATGTCTTGACCCGCCCTCAGTGCATTTTCTGATTAAACAAATCATGTGGAGCAGAATGAAAGCCTGAACTATACATGACACGGAGTGATGCCACTGTCCATATCAACAGAATGATTACTGAAGGAATGCCTTGGAATGCTTGTGTTGGTCCTTATTCTTACGAGACTCATGTCAGGATACAATGTAAAAAAAATAAAAAATAAAAACTGCAGTTACCGAGTAGTAGTTACCAGTAGAAACACCTACTTTCACATCTTTTAAACTGGAGTTTCCTCAGTGCACTTGGTGTTCGGCTAAGTCTCATTAACTTCCTCTGTGAATGGAATTTACTTGGACGTGCTAGAGGTAACTAGGTTGTATATGCTACACTATGAACCTTTACCAAAGCGATGGAGAGCCAAAGAAAGATGGGAAATGGTCCTGATCCAAGCCATTACAACTTATCAGTGAAACACAGAGGGGGTCGTGTACAGCCCAGAAGCCAGACAAACTTCCCCAGCTGTGATTTTTTTAGAGCTGGTTTTGAGCGGTGATGGACGGAAGAGTAACGGCATCATTTGAGCACTGTGGGATTTTTTTCTCAGTCTTAGTTTAAACTCTCTCTATAATAAAATCAGGACATCAGCATGTGGCTGCTTCAGGGACCTGTCTCACGGTTAATATTGACTCTGTATGTTTGCAGAACTTGTACGTAATACACAGGTTTTGCCCTCATTATGATAAAAGACAACATTCCTACTAAACTCTTTATTGTATTCCTGAGCATCCTGGTGGCGACATTCAAGTCTTAATGTTGGTATATCTCCTTCCAGCCAGAACTCAGGCTTACAAAGAGTTGACTAGTTGGTATTTGGATTAATAGTGGAATACAAGTGTGCGTTTAACTGTGCCAATGGATGATAGAACACATGATGGCACCAGACATTCCTGCCGCTGTTCCTTACATCTTATTATCTTATCAGAAGTGAACAGCAATTCATAACAGAGCACTACAGCACGTGGTGTCACTGTAACCACCGGCAGATAGCGTAAAGGCCATTAGAGGAATATAGCCAGTGAAGAGAAAACAGAAAATTCTAGTCTCTGGCCAATAACAGGTATCAGCCGGGTATCACGTTAAAAGAAAAAAGACTGGTGTAACACAATAACGTCTCTTCCTGTCTGTATTTCCTTGCAGAGACGGCGATAAATCTTGTTTTGTCGTGGTAACTGTCGGTGTGAGGTGGCCTTTAGCTTGGCCTAAAGGTCACCAACATGAGCCGTGTGAGTCTGCAGTGTCTGGACACACGGTGACGCTGTTTATTTAATCTGTATCGCTCCCGTTATATCTTATTTTTTGTAATATCATCCATAAAATGTATATGAGTATGAAGTTATTTTTATTTTTTTTTAAAAAGCATGTTTTTCACTTTTATTGCTGCTCAGTAGAAAGCATAACCTGCAAATAGAAAGCATAACAACGATCGAATGGTGATGTGTACTGTATATTGTTAGTGGATTAATGATCAATTTATTTTATTTTTAATTTTTTTAATTTTTTAGTAGTATGTTATTAGTTTTATTCGATTTCAGCCTGTTGTAATCTTATATTCCCTTTTAACCCTTTCCACCCTGGTTCCTGTGCTTAGGCCACACTGTATCGTGGATTAAAACTCCAAAGAACAGAAAACTACTACGATCACAGGCTAATACTGCGTGGCTGTATGGCTGCAACAAATGATCAGTAAATCGAGTACGTTTTGGAGCAATCTATCTGTTAATCCTTGGGTTAATTTAAGACTAAATAATTATCAGTAATCTACCATTAACTTTGTAGGACCATTTCCACGATAACGCAATGCAGATCTAATTAGTAAAGTGTTGTTTCCTATATTCTCCCATTAATTTGATTAATGTTGAGTGGGACTAATTTGAATGGCTTGTGCTGATTGTTCATTCAAATTATTGAATTATATATTATTTATCTGCAAATACTTGCATGCATCCACTTTGTGCCTCATCTCACTGGAAATCTACAGCATGGTGTTTAGTATGATAAACGGTAGAAAATATGGACGACACAACGCACTTTCGATATCCCGGGGATATTATCAGTGACCCGCCCAACCTTCTCGCAGACTGCATTCGATTAATACTGCACTCTGCTCTCCTGCCGCCAGCTGGAAAGAAATGTAGGATTATATACTGTACTTATTTCTTTTCTTTTTTTTTCTCTCCTACTCTCAGTCCTATGGGACTGCTTCACGGAGTGGTTGTCAATGACAACTGTCAATCATTACGATTTCACATCCTGGGTTTATAACTAAAATGAAACTTCTCACATAAATGGACATTAGAACATGCATCAGCATTATATTAACTACCTAAAATGACAGAAATTGACATGTACTTTAGGGTTCTGGTTTATCCCGACTCCCATCCGCTAACATGGATGGGGTGGAGCTTATTGCAGCCAGTCACCAGGGGGAGCTCCACGTGCTTTGGCTTCATTTTTGACTAGCCATGTCCACAGAGAGTGGAGAGCCTTTGTTGAGTTGTTATCTGAAACACGACCAATAATCAGACTGTAGCTCACTGTAGACGCGCAAATACTTTCAGTGCTATCGTTTTGAGAATGGAAAGCCCCAAAAGGGCCTCTGTTGAGATGCCCCTGCTGAGTGGCTGTGATGGTGTAGTAGACAGTTTTCATTTTAGCATAATAGGGAACAAACCAAATTTAATTGAACTTAAGGCCAGACTTGCAATTAAATCCTACTTATATAGAGTCAATAGCATCTGCTTAAGGCCAAAACTGAAGCGACTTAGTGTGTGTACAGGGAAAGAGGAAAAGAAATTGAAGAACTGAGCTATATCAAATGTCTCTTACTCTCCTTCCTTCTGCTTCTCCCATGTCTCCTTCTGTTATCGTCACTTTGGATGATTGAAGTCTCTAAAGCTGTGATGGCTGCCGGCCAGCTGAAGATGCTGCTGCTACAATATGTCTCAGAGCAGAGTGTTAACAGAAGTTTAGCTCTGAAGTATTGCTTCTGTTTGCAGCAAATGCAACAGATTGTAGCTGGGTAGAACAGCCGTGAAAGTATCAATATTGTGATTGGATATGGAGGTGGAGCCAAAGAGGAACAGATTTTTGTACCTTTTCTCTCCTCTGTTCTTTCACTTCTGTCCTTTTCTTTCCTCCTCCTATTCCTCACAATTGAGAAAATAGGCAGCAAAACATCTATTTTATGTAAAGCAGATGGCGTGTGAGTACTGTCCTTGTTTGACAGTCTGCAAACTTTTTTGTTCTTTCTTGAAGTCAATATTGTTAAACAAACAAATGCACGTGCAAGAACTTTTCCAGTCTGAAACAGCTGTAACAGTTAAATCTCTCTGTGATGACGGCCTCTTGATACAATCAACAGAATTAAAGACAGGACACCAGAGGGAAGGAACGCTGCACAAACACACATAATAATTTTGTTATTGACAGTCTGTTTAGGAGCCGTCGCCTTCTTTCTGTTGTCTGCTTTCTTTCTGCTTTGCAACAGGTGGAACATTGTGTTTTGTTCAGGCTTTGGATTAGATAATATGCAGAATGCATTTCCTCCATTCCAGAACCTACCTGGGGCTGTCCTGCATCATTTCTCACCTACTTCCTCTTTTCCTACTGCTGAACACACTCACACACACACACACCGGCACACACACATGCGTGTACACGCAGTTTCCTCCGCCCGCGTGGCCCGAGGCTTCTCTGCTCTGCACTTACTAACTGATAAGGGTGTGTGTGCATGTGAGTGTGAGTGCGTGTGTGTCCAGAGCCAGCTTACTGTAGCTTGGCCCCACCCTCTCCTTAGACAAAGAAACATAGTGAGAGACAGACAGGCAAACAGAAAGTAGCAGAAAAAGAAAGAGGGAAACGTCGCCTCTGCGTCTGACCCCAGTAGGTAACTAACTAGTCAACCACTTAGCCAATTAGACAATTTACGTGTAATCTGTTGGACAGGCAGGTTGACTTCAATTTTGTTTAGCCCCTTTGTCTGACGGTTGTCAGGCAGTTTGATGGTTATTTGCCTTCTTCATCTGTTAGTTTATTTAATCAATGAGTCATAAATGCCCATATTTATTCAACCACCTAGTCCTTTATTCAATTTATGGTGTCTGTCTGGTTCAAGAGACAGTGAGCTTATCCTTTAGGTGGCTAAATGTCAGTCTGAGTATGTTGGTCACCTAATCTGTCAGTTAATCAGTCGGTTAGTCTGTGAGTCAGATTTACTTACTGGTCAGGTTAGTTGTTGGTTAGTTTTACATTCAGGTTTTAAGGCAGAGGCATTCAGTGAGTTAACAATAAGAACAGTAAAACAGACATTAAACTACTCATCCGTCCATCCCTGCAGCCAGTCAGCCAGTCAGCTGCTCACGGAAGGGAGTGGCTTTCTGCTTGGCTGCCTCCAGCTGAATGGTAGTCATTCACCCAGTCATCCAGTGATCCAGCCTCCCGCCCAGGCAGTCCGTCAGTCAGTCAGTCGGTGTAAATGCAGGGCTGCTGGACGCCTCGTATCTCCCTCAGGATCTCACACTATTAAATCAGCTGAGGAGCCACTGAGAGGTAAGAAGCTCTGAGACTCTCAGCAGGGTGTCTGTTGGGCTAGATTGCTACAAGTACATTTCTGAGTGATTTGCTGACTTTTATAAGCATGTGACATGCTACAGGGTGAACTTAAGCAGATGGGAAAGGGTTTGTGTGCGGATACCAAGAAAGAAATACCAAAAAAAAAAAAGAAGACAATTTTTCACGGGGTAATGTGATCAGTGCATCCGAGTCTGTGGAATTGGATCACACCCTTTTTTCAACAAGTTGGTAACTGTTAGCGTGTTGTTGCACTCAGCTGCATCATCCAGGCAGCTCATTATCTGGGCTCGGAGCAGTCATGAATTTTCTCACGTTCTTGGTCTCATGATTGTGCTGATGTTCTGAAGGAAAGTACACGGCTCCCAGCTGCTGTATCACTGAGGGTTGACTTTAATCATTTTAATCATCGTAAGTGTTATGAGCAGGAAAACACTGGTCTGCTTTTGCTTCCGATTGCTGTTATTTGTCACTTTTTTAAAAACTTGTTTAGCATCACCTGAAACAAGAAGCAGCTTTGTGAATGTTTTGAAAAAATTTAAAGAACATATAGATAATAAAAGTTTTTATATATTGAGATTTAGTTGAATGGTTTTGCCATTTTCAGAAGATACCGTATCAACGTTTACATCTCATCCTCTAAGGGTCATATTGTATAATATTGTTGACTTAAGCAATTCTTTTCTTAACTATGCTGATTTGCACTATGACAACAAGATAATAAATGAGGCCAATTCAGGTGAATTATGTAAAACCACTCTTAAACGCTCAGCAAAGACACTGTTAAAAAGCTTCGCCTAAAAAGAGAAGGCTGATTTATAGTCTCCGTTTGAGTTGGCTACTCTGAGACTTTGACCCATTCTCCAATGGCTAATGGTTGATAAATATAAATGTGTGTCCTTTAAATAGATTTATAGGTGGCATAGAGGCCGTCCTCTAGGGTATAAATTCCTGCTGTAGTAAAAAAGTCATAAATTTAAGGCCCAGCCTGTAAATGTCTTGTTAGGTTGAAGTTATGAGACAAGTGCTAGAACTATATCTACTGGAAACCGTGTGGGAACTTAATTGCTGTAATAGTAGATGTGATAGCTGCATTTTTAAATGACAGTCAGCGAGCTGGTCAGTTTGGAGTTTATTTTGTTAATTATGAGTGACTAGTGCTAATACGTTCATGCTCGTCATTAGCATGTTAGCTCAGTAAGTAGCCTAGTACATTGTCAAGCTTCCACACTTCTATCGTTGTAGCGACACCTTTCAGTTAACAAAACTTGTTATGTTTTTCTGCAAAGTTTCACAAATAGACCCTGAATGAATTTATTCTTAAAGTATTATTGTATTGCAAAAAGATTAATAGCTGAATACCTATACTTTCTTTATGTCTTTTTTTTAACATAGTTAAATATGTTGTTGATAGTTGATAGATGGAGCATATAACCACCCTGAAACTTGTGTTTCCACTTATGAAAAGAGTCCCGATACAAGTTAACCACCTACTCCCATTTGAGAAATGTTTCCTAAATTATTACAGTGCCCAGCTGTTTCAGGAGATTAGAGTCTAAAAAAAGATGGCATTTGTAAGACAGTAAGATTTATTTCTGCACTTGTGCAGGAAGCATTGAGTTTGGCCATGAAGGTTTGTTTGCAATAAAAATATACACTGTCTGGCAAAAAAAAAGGTCGCCACCAAAATAAAAAGGTCACACACTGTAATATTTCTTTGGACCGCCTTTAGCTTTGATTACAGCACTCATTCTCTGTGGCTTTGTTTAGATAAGCTTCTGCAATGTCACCTGATTTATTTCCATCCAGTGTTGCATTCATTTTTCACCAAGATCTTGTATTGATGATGGGAGAGTCTGACCACTGCACAAAGCCTTCTCCAGCACATCCCAAAGATTCTCAATAGGGTTAAGGTCTGGACTCTGTGGTGGACAATCTATGTGTGAACATGATGTCTCATGCTCCCTGAACCACTCTTTCACAATCTGAGCCCCATGAATCCTGGCATTGTCATCTTGGAATATGCCCGTGCCATCAGGGAAGAACAAATCCATTGATGGAATAACCTGGTCATTCAGGATATTCAGGTAGTCAGCTGACCTCATTCTTTGGACACATAATGTTGCTGAACCTAGACCTGAGAACCTGCAGCAACCCCAGATCATAGCACTGCTCCCACAGGCTTGTACAGTAGACACTAGGCATGATGGGTGCATCACTTCATCTGCCTCTGATGCCCCCATCACTCTGGCATAGGGTAAATCTGGACTCATCAGACCACAGGACCTTCTTCCATTGCTAAGTCTAATCTTTATGCTCCCTAGCACACTGAAGCGTTCTACTCTTGTTTTTTTCCCTTCGATTTGATTTCCTTCCAGTTTTTAATAGTCCGTTGGATAGTTCTTAACACAATATTAGTTGTTTCTACAAACTCCTTAGAACAGAGGTGTCAAACACAGGGCCCGCAGGTCAAAATCGGCCCATCAGAGGATGTAATCTGACCCGCGGCATGAATTTGCTAAGTGCAAAATGCAGAAATTGCATTACTGGTATTTGGGAATATTCATTAAGTTTATGGAATCTCTTCTTTTCAACATGGTTATTGAACACACCGTTGTCCTGTGTTGAAAATGGTATGGACAGGTGTCTGTTTGATTAGTGATGTTCAAGTTGGAGCGAGGAAAAAAGTCACCCCTAAAACTTCAATAAGTTATGTTTATTCTCTGTAAAGTAAGACAACAGGGTGCTACAAAACAAACTGGCATTTTTAATGTTGTCGTCTGTTTTAATAAGAGTAGCGAACAACCATCCAGACAGCAATAAAATTGAAATTCCAGGTTGTTCATAAACTTGTTGCCAGCTGAAAGATAATCGCTCATGCAGTAATTATCCAATAGGAGGCTCCTACCTATTTGCATAGTTAATGCCATAGTTAGTTTTTTTGGCTAGGCAGTGTAGAATACAATCTGCTAAATATAGACTAATGTAATGTTTCTTCAGAGCTTTGTTTTTCGTACCTAAAACCTGCTTTCATCAAATTAATTAATTTGTTGATTACTGTAAAATGAATGCGTCATACATTTTCTTCTAATATGAGCCTCTTCTGCTGGGTGGAAAAAGAAGAAAACAAACCTCACTTGCGTCAGAGGTTCAGAGGTGAAATGGTCATTCAAAGCTTGTAACATCTTAAGACGCTGTAATAACCCACAGGTCTCACTAGAAATGACCTCAAGCGTGTAGTGTTAGATGCCACTTCCTACTGCTCATGTATCATCTCTTCTTTCACGATTTATTATGAAGGGGGTAAATATTTGAGGCTGGCTTGTGTGCAGGTAAGTAGGTTAATTTTTAGGTTTGGTGTTCTAAATGTGACCAAACCTTTTTATTTTAACTCAAATATTTGATCCGAATTCTGTAATTCTGAAATCGGGACTGCATCAAATGACAGAACAGAGGCTCTCGTAAACAAAAGGTCTCATGAAGTGAAAGTCTGATCTGAGGAACTGCTATTCCACTGTGGTCTCTTCTCTTTGTAGGACATCTTTAATATTTATTGTCTCATCCAGGTCGTCTTCAGGGCCACATCAGTGGGCTGAGGCAGTTACTGGGACAGAGGTCAGAGGTTAAATGATTTCCAGTTTCCCCTCCAGGCACCAGGCAGTGATTGGAAGTAAAGACATTAACTACAAAGTCAAATTACAACTGAAAACAGATCATGTGAAACAGACTATTAGTTGATTCCTTAAACTATGTAGTAAGTGTATTTCAGTCTTTTAAAATATTAGGTATTATTCATTCTTGCAATCTCTGTATTGATCAAGATTGACAGTGAGATGTGACCTATTTTAACAAATTAGAAACATGATAATTGACATACTGTGCATGCAATATAAACTGATGAGGGCCTAGGACTAAACCTTGCGGAACCTCATAAGTATCCAAGTAAGCCAGCTGTATCACTGCCGTTGACCTGGACCAACCTGATGGTCACTCAATAAATGGTTTTATAAGCCTTTTCACAGTTGTTTTAGATTTCGGGAATCTGGAAAACTGTAATACCAGACAACTAATTCTTGATTATGGAGATGGAAATGCCTTCCACTTTTGCATCAGTGTCCAAAATGTGCAATACTCTCAATTTCAGAGATGTTGGTGTTATTATAGAAGTGCATCCATGGGTAATTATTATTTTAAATCATAGACATTTTGTGCTATGTTCACATTATCATGCTGAATATACAGTGTCTTCTCACAATTAGTCCATACAAAAGCTTCCCAACACAGCGGAAAATTCCGCAGCAGTCAGCTACTTTGACTTCTGCGAGAGTTCCAATTCAGTATATCCACACTTATTTCTTGTCCAAGCTGCTTGCAGTTTGTTTTGCTTCCTTTGAATGCGTTCATAACTGGCATGTCAGCATTCAGTTTTTATTTAGTCTTGTGTTTTCTATTCACAAGCCAAGCTGTTTTGTCTTTGTCTTTAGTTAAGTGTCACAGTTTGTTAACGTAAAAGTTGTAAAG
This sequence comes from Planiliza haematocheilus, assembly GCA_005024645.1. Lineage (NCBI taxonomy): Eukaryota > Metazoa > Chordata > Actinopteri > Mugiliformes > Mugilidae > Planiliza > Planiliza haematocheilus. The sequence goes on along the minus strand of SRSE01000582.1, from coordinate 3,681,073 downwards.
CGGAAATTAAAAGGTAGACAGCCTAAATATGTCATAATTGGCCCCATATATTCATGTGTTTAAAGGCAGTTTCATCGAGGTTAATTGAATGAAAAAAAATCTGTTTTTACAATGCTTAAGAGATTTTAAATTGAAATCATCACTGAAATGAAGAACTATGGCTCCTGTGGAGAAATTAGATCTGTGTCTGTGCCGCAAGCGAAGAGTCCTTGTGGGATTGTGGTAGAATTTCTTTTCATTTTCATGACTAATTTGTTATGAAGCGGGAGAATAAATAGCTTAAAAATAGCACAGAAGTATTCATTATTTCTACATAATGCCTCTGAAAGTAGTACGTGGCGCTCAGAGCTGGCATAAAAACTAATAGTGGGAATCATGAGACTTTTGGGACCTAAAGTGGGACAGAAAAGGTCATAAAAGGAGCTTAATTGGATTGACAAACTGCAAACGAGAGGATATTATTACGTTTTAATGATAACAGTGGTGACACTGCATTACTGACTTGGTTTATAAACTCTGTTATCGACTACTCAAAAACACTATTCTTTGCTTGATTCACACATTGGCAGGTTTTTATTGCTGTTATTAAATCAGATTCAATTAAAATTTTAAAAGGGAAAAGAAGGAGCCAATAATCTAATGCGGCTTAGATGAGATACTTCATGTTGTGTAATAGTGAGTTGTAATGATCAGATCTGTTACAGTGTATATACTGTTTACAGTGAAGCAGCAAGCAGCTTTAGGACCCAGGAGTGACTGGAGATCAGGGCAGACACTGGAGCTGATGAGGATGCTGTGTGTTTTCTACTGTCCTGGAGGCAAACAGCAGGACCACAAATCCAGTCAGCTGACTGATCATGTGACCTCCTGAATAACTCAATAGGCAACCGGGGCGAGTAGTTTCAAGTAACAGGGGAGAAGAGCTTAATAGATTACAGGAGAATGTAAAATGAAAGAGAAATATAGGAAAAATAAGACGGAAAGGAAGGAGGAAATCACAGCCGATTATAGATGTTGGTCACTGAAAAGATCTGTTAATAATCTCTATTTAACCGTGCCAGTTTAAGGTCCCTAACATTGTCACTGATGTCATTAACAAGAGTAACTAAAAGCATGCAGACTTTAAATTCTAAATCTATCTCCTCAGTTGGAGCAGCCTGGCCAGATTGGAATATTCAAGCAAACACAAAAGGGTGGTGGAAAATATTAGCGCCTTATAACAGTGTAAACAGTTGATAAGATTGTTTCTCTCTGGATTCAGTAATGCATTGTTACAGTGCGTGCTTGCCCCACGTGGGGTAAAATCCAAATGACGTGCCAAGTTGACAGGAGAGACTGAAAATTGTCAGTAACAAAACAACTGTTTGTTCAAACCAGTGCTTAAGACGAAGGAAGTCGAAGTTAATTTGGGCTGCATAATTAAAAACGTAGGCCCCTCTTGGACTTCTTCAGTTGAATGAAGTCAGTGTTGTCATAAAAGTTGGGCAATAATTGCATCTACTGTTGTATTTTTAGCATATTGGACACTCCACAACAGACAGAACCCTTTTGCGCAATCTAACAATTGATGTCCTTCGTGGTGATTGTTGATCTTAGCTCCATACGTGCTTTCATTTTCAGTTACTTGTATTGTGACACCCTTAACAACATGCTCTCATTCGAAACAATATCACACGTTCAGCCTATTTCCACATGTGCAATATCGTCTCCGTCCATCCCTCTCAACCAACAGTACTGCAACTCTGGTCTATAGCCTGGTCACGTCCCGTCTGGACTACTGCAACTCCCTCTTATTTGGTTTACCGGACAAATCCATTCATAAACTGCAACTGGTTCAAAACTCTGCCGCACATATCATCACCAGAACCCCCTCCATGAGTCACATGTCCTGCAGCAACTCCACTGGCTTCCTGTTACATTCCGCATTACCTATAAAATCCTACTTCTCACCTTCAAGGCCATAAACAGCCTCGCCCCTCAGTACCTCACTAACCTCCTCCACATAAGCATTCCCGGCAGCACTCTCAGGTCATCTTCATCCATCCAACTCACCCTCCCACCTGCTCACTTGGTCACCATGGGGTTCCAGAGCCTTCAGCAAAAGAAACAAAATATGTCACGGTGACTGAAGCAAATAAAACATGGCTATATGGGCAAGTACACAAGGAAAAGCAGTTACTAGGAGTAACATTTGTTTGCCAAATGGGAAAAACTATTCCTTAATTTGGTACCCTCAAATCTTAAGTGACCTCTCCCAAATTAAAAACCGTGGAGAATGACGATCCAGTCACCGATGGTTGGGTCTTTTATCCCACCACACTTATTTTTCCAGTCAACGTATGTTAGAGAAACACCACCTTATGACCCTCAAGTGGACGCCTACATAATGGTTCTTTTCTTTTGGCATTTTCTTCAGCTAAAACATGTCATGTCAAGTTGAGTGTTCAGACCACTGCAAAACAATAAAATCAACAAATATTTTCCGCCTAAACTTCCAGACACGGCTATCCTAGCCCTCCTCCATGTACAAGTCCTCAGTTGTTCATTGCGTAACCAGGTTAAACTGAAAACACCACGGTTATTAGAGTCATGCGAGTGGCAATCAGCACAATGGACAATTGTGTCTCCCCACATTAGATTGAATTCCAGAGTTCTTGGATTTTATCAGGTTTCATGTGGCTGCATGTAATGGAATTAAGGGTCCTGCATATGAAATGTTCCGTTTATTTATATCACGAAAGGACAGGAAATGCTTCTCATTTGAAATAAGATGATTCCTAATGCCTTCAAAGACAATCTTGTTGCTTATTAGTACGTTTTGCTGTGGAGTCTTTCTGTTTTACGCTTGCAAGAAATCAGTAGCCAAACTAACGGTGATGCTCTTGCATTTGCTGCAGCGCGGTCAGTCCGCCTGCTTTGCAAAGAAACCATGAAATGTTAATAGCCATCACTTCTTGTCTGGCAGCAGCGAAGCACCAGACTGTGAGCGAATAGAAATTCTCTCGAGAGATAGCTGGAGATACTGTGAGCTGGGTCTCCGCTGTGTTAAAGCAACCGCACACAGAATGGCAGAACATATTGATTTAGATGGAAATGTCACAGGTTTTTTGCTGCAGGACTGTAAACACAATCTGTTCATCCACTAGTCCTTCTGTGTGGATGTTCACACAAGACATGGATAGGCCTTTTTTATTGGATTCTTTGAAGCTGTAATACACCTGCAATTCCAGCTTTAAAGCCATGGCTCTTTAATAAACCTCATCTGTATGGTCTAAACTAAGACTGTAAACGTGATAAACATAACAAGAGCCTAAAAGCTCTACGTTGCCTAAGCAAAGGCTCACAGGGCTAGCATAGGAAATGTTTGGCTTGGTGATGGCAGAACAAAGGTCAGGGATTCAAGGAAATCATTCATCAGAGACCAAGAACGCTGACAAGAACGATGGACCATACTTTTGTTTTGTAGATTTAGTAAGATATGGCTCTCATATATATATTTTGAGCACACATTTTATATAAGATACAGTTAACAGTTAAACATAACAATATGTTTCCGTAGAAGTCACCTTGTTGATCCTGTCTCCTTAGATGAGCCTCACTGTTTTGCTAAGTGGGTCTAAGCGCTGAAAGGCTTTGGACAGTCCGAGGGGTAAACCAGGAGGACGTCTGGGCAAATTGAATAATCAAGGGTCAATCTTCATTCATGTTAGCAGTTATTGATTGCTAACTCCAGAGAAAACATTTGAAACGACAGCCAAGGCCCTCAATAGAAGCCACAAAACAGATGAAAAACAAATTAGTCGTCTGATCTGTTTAAGATGACTCGGAGGCTGCAATGGTCAAACGTAAAGGTCTCTGACAAGTGTATGCTGACCTATTCTGAACAATAGATTGCTGGGGAACATATATATTTTAACTACAGGATACTAAAATATATACAATCTATGGATATCCAACCTTAATGCTTTTTTGTAACTGACTGAAATCAGTCTTTATTATTGTGTATCAACATTTAGCATTTGATAGTTTTGCCTTCTCATGCTAACAAAACAAAACGTCAGATATTTACTTTTATCTGCAGTGTACGTTCAGTGTACCTTCAAAAGAAACCTATTTGCAATTCTCTTTGCATTCAGATTGTCTTAGTGCTTACAACTGTTTTATAGGAAACCGTGCAATCACATTCTTGATTATCAGTGTATGTGTGTGTAACAGAAGGCCTCCTCATAAATGCAGAAAATACTAATCAAACATTTCTTATTCGTGATACTGCATTACGTTAAATGCTCTCCAGTGGCAAATCTTGTGATGTGTTTGTCGACAGCCTCTTCATATTCGATTCTGTCATGTCAAGTCAGTAGTGTAAAATCTGTAACATTGTGTCTTTGAGAGAAAAATAAATTTCTTTGATATCAGTGCTAAATATCATGTATCTCGCATTATTATCAGAGATAAAGTCAATGAGTAAGTAAGGAGAAAGAATGAATCTCGATGTCCTGAAACAAGTACTTGCTAATTAGCGACGTTGTAGCTTGTTGCTAACGGCAGAATTTGTTAAATTTGCGTGTCATATCAAACTAGAACAGTTTAGTGAGCATAAATACACAAATTTCAACTAAACTTTGATGGGGTTTTGTACCTTGTTCACCTTTGTTCTATGATTGGTTGCAGAATGAATCCGCTGAAATGGCCATTATCATGTTTTTACATGACTAGCGTACTGACCCTTTGCTACCACTAGATGGCAGACAAAAGCGTCTACTTATGAGGACAACAGGTCTAAATGAAGCAAAATACAGAATAACTTGCCACAAATCAAAACGTAATGTCCCCATATGAGGATCCAGGATTTCAGGAGGTTAAGACAACTGAATGACTGCGATTGGCAATCAGCACAGCAAAGACTGAAAGCAGTCTTTGCTGTGCTGTGGGAAAGCTTCTCTCTGTATTCTTCTGGAATATTTATCAAAAGAAACTGCCTTTGTTAGAGTTAAAAAACAAAGCCGCTAGACACCTTGTATTAACATGCGTCCTTAAGATCCAATCACAAGTGGGCAGCTTGAAGCTCGAAGTGTGAATACTCCCAAGATGCACTGAGGACGCACTGATATCAGGTCACTCTGAACATTTGGAGGTCGTCTGGGCTGTCACCCACTGCATGTTAATGCTAGGTGTGAACAAGGCCTCGGTGGGTCTGCTGTAACCTTTAATAGAGGTGTTGGTGGTAGCGTCACCTCCACCTTGAGAAAGTTTTAAAACCTTTAAAAATGTGCCGTTGTATATAACTAAAATCCATGTAAAGTCCGATGTTTTCCTCAGGCCATCTGGTCTTACAGAAGGAGGATCAGTCTAATTTGGAAATCTAACTTTGGTTTGAATGAAAATGTATTAAACAGAAATGAATTATTCATTGTTTTAATTAAAGGATCAATGTTGCATTATTTATACAGATCTAATGAACCCCAAAGACAAAACACTTCTTAGAGAAGATAATGAGTACATGGCTGTTTTTTTCTCTCCCTTTTAGTATAAATCTTAAATAGCAGATTCAAATATATTTACTTAAAAATGTAAACTAAGGTTGCCTTTCCCTCATAGTCCCTCTTGCACTTTGTATAGTCTGAAGTATTAATGGGAGCATTTGTCTAAAAGGCCAATGCTATTTTGGTGGCTATCATCATCTGTCTTGACAAAATACTGGAACTACAGTTTCAATTGACATGTCTGTTCACAGTTACTGTAACTAGTGAAATATCACTGCATCATAGAAGCACTGGAACAAATTCATGTTCTCTCTCCTGCTTAAGCAACATTCAAAAATAACGCGGATATATAAATGTTAGGAGAGAAAGGAGAGCCTTTATTTATTTGAAATGGATCACACATCTTGACATCTTGTATTACATTACAAAGGTTATGAGGACACCCGGTCTTTTACACAATGTAAACACTTAGTTTAATCAGATGAGTAGGTTTGTATCCTCATCTCATAATGGAGCTGCATTTGTATGTCACCTCTGCAACTTGTTGTTGTACTCCAACACATTCTACACTTCTTCCTTTTCTTCATGCTCTGTTCCTCACATTGAATGCACACTGTGTAATAAATAGGGGTGTTTAAAGCTGTATAGCACTGATAGGTGGAAATTGCACTCGGGCTCTGTCAGGTGGATTTATGCTTCCCTGTGCAAGTGTAGATTCTCCAGGCGGTGAAACTGATTTAAGGTCAGTGTAGGATTTAATTTGTTGGCCGTAAAAGCAACACTAGATAGGTATGTTGTACTTCATCGAGCCATGATGTACATTCAGTACATACTGAAGTACTGTGGTTGAAAAAGTGACTTTATGAGCCTTTTTTACAGCAGTTCTATGAAGTCTTTAGTCCTCAAACACCATACTGGCATCTAAAACCATGTGTCATTGCCTTTCATAGTGAACTGTTGTTGTTACAAAAGACAAATATAACTGAATCTGGTTTGATGATGATGGTAGCTATTATAACTGAGACGTTATAGGTTTCCACATAAAAAATACCATCATTGAACGTTTCTTGGAGATAAAGATCTTCTATTGAAATCAGATACTCTTTTAAAGACATGTAGTGTGTGTCCCTGTTTCTTTCTTTCTTTTTCGTGGTGTTTGTTCTGTCTTTCTTGCTTTGTGTCATCCCTTTTTGTCAGTGATGGCAACGAAGTTCGACAATGGGGGCTTGACCATTTTGGTATGGACTCAGACATCTGGATAACTTGCAGACATCAATGGCATTCTTGTACAAAGCTACAACAAAGGCAGCTGGAATCACTGACCACTTCAGCCTTTAGTTCAAAGTGTAACTGTAACTGGATTTTTACCGTAGAGGTGGACGTGTTTGACTTGTTTGGTTGAACTTTCTTCACAAAAGGAAGTTAGTCACATTAGTCTTCCGTGTATTTATCAGATTCGAGATGGCTCGTTCTGACGTGTTGTCAGTCAGCCTTATGAAGCTCTGAGGTTGGTTACTGGCATCACGGAGATAAAGATACAGAGCGTGATGCTTCAGATAGTAGTTTAATTTGTCTGTGAAGACTGCTAACCCTTTACTCAGCATTACCATCATGTGCATACGCTTGCATTCCAATGCACATCTGGTAAACCGGAACTACACAACTCCAACTAAACAATTAGTTTAAGAAGCTGCTGACTGTGTGTCAGAGTGTGACTGGGGGTCATCTGTTCTTATCACACGGTTTTAAAGGGTAACCGAGGGGGGAGATCAAACACAACTTCCTTGATGGGCGTTCCGATAGGGACAGTGATGATGTGTTCTTACATAAATAGAAGTAATCTCTTTGCAGAAAGAATTTCCTCTCTCTCGTCCCATCTTTCCAAGTGTTTGTTCCCCCTTCTCCCAGTTGTGTGATTGTCCATAAATATTTAATGCCTCTATGTGTGTTTTACGGTGTTGCTGTTGCTTGTCATTGTGAAAGAATTCCCTCCACAGACTGAATGTAACAAATCTGTAAACAGGTGTCTTTAGTCTAGCTGCTAAATGTTTCTGTTCTGTTCTATTCTGTTTGTTGTCAGGGTGACTGTGTTGTGCTGTTTTCTGGGCTCAGCTGACCAAGCTGCTCTTAACTTCTATAGCCTTAGGGAATTACATTTGATCACACAACAAACATTCCTGGTTTTCCACTAATGACAGCAAATCAATAAACTTGATCCCCATTGTATCATCCCCATGCACCTACAGAGGCCTACATCAATACCAGGAATAATGGAGGCTAAGTGTGTGAGAGCAAGAGAAGAAAGGAAAAAAGTACATAGAGTATGTGGCATCCTAACAAAGAAAGAAAACTTGATTCAATGCGAATTATTTACTGACCAGTGTTTCTCAGGTGAAGAACATTATTCCAGACCTCGCAGTTCGTTTGCATTTTTCTTTTACAAACAAATTATTTTGAAAAGTTTTTTTGTGGCAGTGTGCCACAGGAACATAACATTTTTAATGTAGCCTTTTTCAATAAATGAGTTGATTATCCTTACTGTCAGCTGAGACTTTTGAGCCTCAGCTGTACTTGTATTAGTATGCTGGTGTGCCAGTGTAAAATGCATTACAATAATGCAGAAAGCTACAGATACAGAATGTTAATGACTACTGTGGCCATTGTGCATGAGTGTGAAGCTGCAGCCGCAACCTAAATGTAATTAGATTTATGAAAATGAGCTCTGACAATACTATAAATGTCAGTCTATTATCTTTACTTCAGTCTCACCGTTACAGTAAATGGTGCCACTCTTGAGTCTCACTGTACTTTCTGACGTACAAGTAGGTTATTGTGAGAAGACCAGAGCTTCTGCTAAATCCCAGCCCTCACTATAATAAAGTGCAGTGTTAAACATGCTACCTCTCAGCTGACTGAATTAAAGTCTTGTGATCCTGTCTCTAAATATACCACATTTAGCTGCGAGGCAAACCATTCCCAGACAACAGCTCGCTAGATGCATGAACACTTCATACATTCCCAGTATTTTTAATGCCGTGTTAATGACTTGAGGACTTGGGAACATCAATGACGTGCGCTCTTGTGAGATGCATACATTGTGACCTTTAAATTTTAGAACTAGTTTTAAACTTCAGAAAACCTGGTGTGTGGAGCTTTATTTTGCTATTTTGCAATATGTGTGTGTGTGTATATATATATATATATATATATATATATATATTTCTACTAAATAAGTAGTAGTTTGCCTAATATTGGTCCTTGAGGGACACCTTTATCAATTTACCAAGGCTGAGAATACCAAAATTAAATTTTTACTTTTTTACTTTTCTTTTAACTATGAATTTCGTAGGGCAATCTGTTTTCTATATTCCATATTCCCAAGTGTTTAAAATGTTGTCTCAATGAATCTATGTCTGTTTGAAGATTGTATAGGGCAGGGGAAATCAAAGCACATGTTGTACTGAGATGCATATTATTGTGTCCTTTTGGACTGCAGAACAAGTTTTCAAAAAAGTGTGTGGTGGGGCTTTACACTTTTGATATAAAATATATACTACTACAAAATAAATAGCAGTGGGCCTAATTGCAGTCAATGAGGAACACCTTTATCAACCTCCCAAGTTGGAATGGGGCAAAATTTTTATCTGCCTCGGTTTGATTAAAACAAACGTCTACTGCAAGCATACAGTCAAAACTATTTCTGTTGAATAGTGAATAGATGTAGTGAACCTGTTGAATGAGTTGTTCATATGTTGTTGTTTTTTTCCTGTACTTCCTTTTCACAGCGTCTCTTCTGCTTTCTAATATTTGCATACACTTTTTCCCACCCACTCTCATGCTCTCAGACAAACATACACAAAACTATGTTTTTTCCCAGAAATCTATGTTCTGGTCAGGACGACCTGATGATCCCCACTACTATAATTCAACATGGCAGTGGGTATATAAGAACACACACAAACACGTACTCCCTCTCTGACCATGTTTTCTCTCCAGTGACTTGTTCGTTGAATGGTCTCTTATTTCCTCCTTTCTTCGACTCCGTTATTATTTATTTTTCAGATGCATACTAAAAACCAAGCAGGATGAAATATATTCTTCTCTTTTATGCCTGTACATGACCATGTGTCTCTGTCTTTTTTCCACAGGTTTATTGTGGTTATCACTATGACTGATGGAGATTATGACTACCTTATAAAGCTCCTTGCCCTGGGGGACTCCGGCGTAGGGAAGACCACATTCCTGTACCGATACACAGACAACAAGTTCAACCCCAAGTTTATTACCACAGTCGGCATCGACTTCAGGGAAAAGAGAGTGGTGAGTTTTTAGGAGCAACAGCTGGTAAATGAGTGGAAAGTTGAGTCATTTGTTTTTGTTGTTTTGAATGAGCTCCAATCTAAGTGTAGTTTCATTTCAAGTCTTCTGTCAGTTTTTCTGATATCCCTTGCATGTAGAATATGGAAGCTTGGTTACCATAGTTACCGTGGCATTTTCTCTGGGCTTTACTTATCAAAGAACAAACAGTGGGTCAGGTCAGGTCTGGATTTTCTGCTGCTTTTCTCCCACAATGGTTACTGAGCTGAGTCACCGTCAAATTAGTTTAACTACCGTATGGAAATCAAAACTGTGCCACATCCATTCTGGAACAAATGACAGAATAAATCTGTGAGGAAACAGTGTTGATTAAACACGGATTGTTGTGGCATACATAACATAACTATAAACAAAAATATTAAGCTTGCTGAGCACTGTATGGCTGTAGTGTAAATGGGAGTGTTAAGACCTTCACCCAAACAAGTTTTTTTCTTAGATTGTTCAATAGCAAGATTTTGAATGTCTTTTTCTCGTCATAATTTTCTTTTTTTTTAACTTTAAAGGACAAAAACAAATGACATCCCCGACAAACTGATCTGTACACTTTCTTTAATGCTAACTAGCCAATGTTCATGCCAAATTAAGATGGTCAGTCGTCAACTTTCAGCTGCTTCCATAGCTGTGAACTCTTGGATGTGTTTGGTGAGCATCAGAACCAAGGAAACACCCAGACTTCAAATTTTTTTTCTGACCCAGTTACTAAGCTACCTGCCAAAACCATTAGAAACCAGCTTATAAAAATGTATGATACTTTTCTAAACTGTTTACCTTTACAGTTGTAATTAAGCAGGTAAAACTAATTGGGTTTGGTTAGGAACTGATCATTGTGCTTAATAATAATCTTTTGCCACGTGTATGTCGAATGCTTACACATAAATTGGAAGTGCCATTCTAAATATGTTAGACTTGCAGATATTGGCAGCTGAATTCTGCTTTTGGCATTCATGGACCCCAGAACATTTGACAGTGACATGACTTGAGTTGACAGTCTTCTGTATCTAAAAACTAGACTTTATGGACAGTTTCTTTAAGCTGCTTAGGTAAGCCACCCTCCATGTTAAGTAGTCACATACAGTATGTGTACGACGTTTTAAACTTCGACAGACCACCTAGCGTTGTCGTTAGACTCTTATCAGCATAAATACAGGCATCTCAGTGTAAAATCGTATCTGAATCAAAGGGTGGGCAAGCTTTGGTTTCATAGGAAGTCTAAAATCCAGTCATTGCCACTTTAATCCCACCGCTACGGATGACTCATAGCATTGATTACTTTTCCTCACCTTCTCTGAGTATGTGTTTTTGTGTGTGTGCTAAGGTCACACCAGCTTTTCAAACCGTTCTCGCCTGATTCAGACAAGGGCTGACACATGTGTGATCACAGCTGTAGTTCACTGGTGTCAGTGGCTCCTCCTCAGGGGTCCATGTGGGGCCTAGAGTCAAATGTGAGACAGTATGTATATATACACACACATATATCGAAAAGGTCCCAGGTTTGAATCCATGGCCAGACTGGGCCTTTCTGTGTGGAGTTTGCATGTTCTCCCTGTGTCTGCGTGGGTTCTCTCCAGGTTCTCCAGCTTCCTCCCACCATCCAAAGACATGCTGTTAGGTTCATTGGTGATTTAAATTGGCCGTAGGTGTGTATGTGAGTGTGAATGGTTGTCTGTCTCTCTGTGTTAGCCCTGTGGTAGACTGGAGACCTGTCCAGGGTGTACCCCTGCCTCTCACCCAATGACAGCTGGGATAGGCACTAGCAGACCTTAACAGGAATAAGCAAGTACAGAAGATGAATTAATATATACTGTATGTTATATAACAAAGCAAAAACAACACACGATTAAAGTTTTGCTGCAAAGCAATATCACCCTTTATGGTACTGCCCACTCTGCTACATTAACTATTTGGTTTGACTCATTATTGTGGTGAAAACAATAACCATGATAACTTTGCAGAGCTCATGTCTCACTACAACATTCCCACCAATGCACCTGCCTTTGACTAATGCACAGTTGTGGCATTTGTGCTGTATTCCAGGAATCTGAAGCCCCTGTAATAAACTCTATTCACTGATGAACCACACGATGAAGACTCATAAAGTGAATAGCGATGATCGTCTCCTAACAATGCTGCATGCCTGGAATATATTAAATAGTAAATGAACAGCCTTGTCCTCACACTGAATGCAGATCCAGTCAGAATTAAAAAAGAAAAGACTTGTAGATGAGTTGGTCCTGGTCAACAGTTTTGAGAACCTAATTAAGATAAGAGGGAACAGCTAGCTGTAAGGCAGTAAGCAAAGCATATTTGCCAGACTGATTATAATGTTCTGGCTCAGGGCAGAGGACTCACTGTCATAATTTGCTTCCTTAACCTGAGGTCAGTTATCACCTGCAAAATTGAATGGAAACACACTGCTGTGAGTGTGACCCGCGTAGACTCTGTATCAAGAGAGTGTCAGACAAAGTGACAGAGTGTCTCATCTGGGAGAGTCAAAGATGCAAGTGATGCCCGAGGCTTCCTGATGAGACCCAACCAGCTGCAGCACCTGAGAGTTCATCATTATGCAGTCAGTACCGCTGTCCGGAGTGTTAGTCATACCTGCTGAGATATTCACCACCCTGAAGCAGTGGAGAGGGGGAAACATGGAGGAACGGCTTAAATTGACGCATTTCTCTTCAAATACCAAGTGAAAATGCTCAGTGAAAATTGATTCATTCAAAAATACAGCAGGTGTGGAAAATTATCACAACCACAATCTAGTTTTTCTTTGTTTCGAGCTTCTGCGTTATTTGTTGCTGTCTAATTTTAGGTTCTACAAAGAATTATTTTTACACATAATCCAAATTTACCAAAAATACACCGTTAAATTATGAGCTGAGATCAATTTAAAAAAGCCTCTTATTGTGATATAAGGAGGTGACAAAAGTATTCACTTTCTGTACTTAAGTAAAAATACAGATACTTGTGTAGGATGAATATGAAATGACCAGAGGTCATGAGCATCTAGATCATTTTTAATAATAAATTAAGTGTTATTGGGTTGTTTTTAAACCGAGAGCTAGCTAGCATTAGCTATAAACGAAGTGTTACCATAGCATTGCTAACATTGTAGCACCAGTGTATAGAACTGATGGAGGGTATTTTCCTTTATGACTGTAGCCATGTGCATAGATCGCATGGATTCTAGGCTCAGTTTGTCAGTCCCCTGTGAATTTCCACCAACTGATAACAGGCACCATCAGCATCAGGTCAACAGGTATCACCAATAGGCTGGTCATTTTGTAAGCACACTCCATCATCACTCCAGTCACGTGCAATCATGTCACGTCTTTTACGTCATGTCATCCGTAGAGGATAAGAAAGTAACACGCCCGTTTTTCCAATGTAAGGAGTAGAAAGTACAGATATTTGTATACAAATGTAGGAAGTAAAGGTAAAAAGTCATCAGAAAAATAAATGCTCAAGTAAAGTACAGATACCTGAACAATCTACTTAAGTATAGTGAAGTATTTGTACTTCGTTACTTCCTACCTCTGGTGATATAACCATTTGATCTTTCATCAAGGGTCATTACAACTAAACTGTATTGTTGCCTTGTCCCCAGCTCTACACAGCAGCTAACCCCAATGGGACAACCGCAGGAAAAACCTTCAAGGTTCACCTTCAGCTCTGGGACACAGCTGGACAGGAGAGGTGGGCTGCTTTTTTTCCTACTAGAAATGGGTGTTTTTTCCACTGCGAGAGATAAAGCAGCAGTTTTGTCTGATGAGCTAGACTGTATAGACTGTAGAGCAAAATGAAGAATTTTATTTGTCTTACTCTCAGGGTCCTACAGGGTCGCTTCATGACAACTGTCAATCATCAAGATGTCACATCCTGTTTTTATGGCATCTAATTTACAAAAGTTTTAAAAGTTGAAAAAATGGACTTGAACATACATCAGTGTTACATTAACTACCTTAAAAAAAATAAAAAATAAAAATACTATATGACGCGTACTTTAGTGTTTAGCTTGGCCTAAGTTCCATCCACTAAAGTGGAGGAGGTGTGGGTAATGAGCATTACTGCAGCCAGCCACCAGGGGGAGCTTTGGCTTCACTTTTAAGGAGATGTCATTGTTTTCCCGGTCTTCAGATATGTTAGGTTGGAATTCCATGAATGCATATTAAGACATAAAGAAAATATCTTTAGGAGCATGTCGATTTAATTTAATAGAGATACCTAGCTACATCTCATTTCTCATTTTCATTCCAGTATTAAATCAGCATTTTGCTTAGCTTTGATTCTCACATTTTCAAAACGTGAGAATCAAAGAAATGGTGAAGACTGTAAAACAATATAGCCTATTGCTAGAATACATCTTGCCTAAGTATGCTAAATGGCTGGAGGGAAAAACATCATATCTGTATTTATGACTGCATGTGTCAGTCATGAACGTGTTTGTGTGTGTGTGGTCTTTAATTGGACCGACCGCGATCTGTTGTTTCTGTTTATAAAGGCCTTGAGTCACTGCTGGATGAGTCAGTGTTAGTTACATAATTTTAATTGCATTTAGTCAGCTCAGTGTAACAAAACAGTTTCCTGCATTTATAAACCGATCTCCGTGATCATTTAATCAAACAGCTAAAGTCATTATCAGCAGGTTCTTTATCTTGATTGTTTGCATATTATAGGCATCGTTTGTAATTACAGTTCAAACACTCCTATATATGGCTATGTGTATATGACACTGTTCATATCAGATATCTGGGTCGCTTGCTTCCTAGCTGGCTTAATAACTCATTTCAGACTGGAAGAATATATTATTTGTTGCAACTAATCACTCTTTTTTCTTGAAGCTATTTCACCACTCAGTTCTAAAAGACTGGTGGTGGACTGTTTTGGTTGTCGTATGAATAATGCATAATGCAGGTAGCTCAAATTATTTGGAGATTTTGTTTGCTTTCGTGCTATATTGAACATAATACCAATATTTGTGATGTTGCAGGTTCCGCAGCCTGACAACAGCCTTCTTCAGGGACGCAATGGGGTTTCTGCTGATGTTCGATCTCACCAGCCAGCAGAGCTTCCTCAACGTCAGAAACTGGATGAGTATGTTTACTGTTTGTTTTAGCTCTTAATCTTCTTCTACAAGTACCTCTGTGTTCCAGAGCACATTAAAGGTTTATCGTCATATGTGCACATGAATTAAAGGACATCGATGAAGTTTGTTCGGAAGACATATGACATCAAATAACATTAAGTAAAAGTCATTGCTCATGTTCCTCTGGTTGTTCAGTATTACAAAATGATTTGTTTGTTGTTGTATTTGTATTAATTTCCAGGCCAGCTGCAGGCCAACGCCTACTGTGAGAATCCAGATATTGTTTTGGTAGGGAACAAGGCGGACCTGGCCGACCAGCGGGAGGTTCAGGAGAAACAGGCCAAGGAGCTGGCTGACAAATATGGGCAAGTTTGTTTTTAATATACATATATATTTAGTCCAGGTGTTTTATTCAACCTGTGAGTAGGTTATTATACATCTGCTGTCGATCTGTGGTGCTGAAAATGAAATATTAATTTGATTTATCAGTCGTCAAGTCAACGAATTGTCTAAAATGAAATTATAACTGGAATCTTAAATGTTGTCCTCATATGTCCTCCATGTCCTCATTTTATAAAGCAGTAAAGTTTTTACTTCTTGAATTGTATCAATGGGTCTGTTGTTTATCTTGTCAGTGTGTTTTAGGACTACATGGCTGTAGAATCTTACATATATGCTAAACTTTGGCTTCTAAAAACAACGTCTCAGTTACAAGTTAAGGAATGTGCTGCATTTGGAGCCAAAGAAACATTGAATCAAGTGTAGATTTGATTTACTTGCTGTCCCCACAGAGCCCTCCATCGAATACTCTATCCGAAATACTATATGAATACAGTTAAACATGACCTCTGTATGTTGCATATGATAAGATAGAAGACTTTTGCAGCAGATCATCTGAGATCAAGCTTGTTCCAGCGCATTCCCCTGCACCCTGTTGTCATTTTATGATTTGTTCCCCCTCTGTGGTACTCACCGCCGCTGACTAGGAGAACCCCACAAGCCAAAGAGGCTGTAACCCAGTCGCCTGGGTGTATTTCTACTGCAGCCAAAGTACTGACTATGAAAAATGACTGTTCACTTACCTTCTAATATACCACAGACATCGATATGTTCCTGTGTTGGGAGATAATGAACTTTATTCGCTGGTCTGTATATATGAAACTAAATACACAGAAATCTTAAAACTGATGGAAGCATTTGGATAAGATAAGATAAAATCTTGTTCTCACACAAACCTTTTAAAAATACACAATTTTCTTCTCGCTCCCGACAGGATCCCCTACTTTGAGACCAGTGCGGCGACGGGAGCAGAGGTGGACAAGGCAGTGATAACACTGTTGGACCTGGTCATGAAGAGGATGGAGCAGTGTGTCGACAAACCGCCCGTCGAGCCGGCTAATGGGAACGGGGCTACGAAGCTTGCCGAGGCAGAGCCCACCCAAAGGAAATGCCTGTGCTAGATCGAGAAGCGGTTCAGGATGACAACCAGTCAGCGCTCCTCTGTCTTCTGTCCTTTTCTCATTCACAATCCCTCTTTCTTTTACTCTGTTCTACATTTTTCAGAGCATGTTTTTTCATCTTCTTCACTCTCTTTATAACCTTGAGCCATCTTCTAGTCTTCTTTTCCTCTCTTTGTTCTTTCTTATTCCCTAAACTGTGCCACTCAATGAAACGACCCTATCCCCCTCTAATGGACATTCAAGGTAATACAGCCTTGGCCTGTCTGCCTTTTAGGAGGGAATTAAAGCAGAAGGGGAGCGTTTCATCACTGTCTGACACATAATGTGCCTCGTTGGATACATGCGGCCTGGGAATTAAGCTCTGCATGCTCCCAATTTCTCTGCTCGCAAGTGCTTTAAATGGACCTAAACCCTCAGACACAGACGTCTCAAACTTTAATTTGGACTCTTTAACTAGTGATCAGTTCATTACTCCGCATCAAGGAGAAAGATTTAACGTTGTATTGAATTTGAGGCACAAAGAGCTTAATATCAGGCTGCCTGTCTGTGGGGAGTTGAGAATCCAGTGTGTTTTTACTTTGATGTTTTCCCTCTTTCACACCGTGTTCTATGCTGTACCTGTATTAGACGCACATGGTGATCTTCCAGAGTCCAGAGCAGTTTTGTCCCATACACTATTAATGCACCAATTGTGTCATGCCAAAGGTCTTCGACATGTTGGCGAGTACAACTATTTGTGTTTAGAAACATACTGTACAACCCGTCCGACTGTGTCTACTTATCCAAAAAAACAACCGGAAATCAGGGCAACTGGACTTGTAGGGGTCCTTGAAGACATTTCACCACTCATCCAAATCCCCACCAATCGTTTAGAACTTAAGAAGCTAGTTGCATTAGTGGCGAAAAGTCTTCCAGAAACCCTACAAGTCCAGTTGCCCTTATTTAATCTTGGTAGTTTGGTTATACTAAAATCTGGATGACTGAGAACCTTCACAGGCTAATGTCTGCTTGTTAGCTTCTCTGGCTAAGGTTAGCATATGTAATATTTAGCACATATAATAACAGCTTGTTCCACAATGAGCCGTGCAACATAATATTAGGGCTTTGTTCAGTTATTTTTTTTTTGGTAATAAATAAAAACGCACCCAAGAAAGCGCAAAAAAAACTAAAACAGGAGGAGAAATATCATCTGTGAAGTGTGTTATTTTCATCAAACCGGTCAGGGCAGATTTTTCTGCGTCTAGCCTCTTGCTACTTTTCAAGAACACTTTCCAAACTGAGTATATGACACTACTGTCTGACTTGATGTGCCAAAAGTTTGCCCTAAAGTAGTGTGTGTCGAAATTTCTGTCTCATACATGATACCAACTCGATAGCATGTGATAAGTTAAGCTAACGTAACAGTTACACATTCTTGCTGCGCATTAATAGAGAGCTGCCATGTGATTTTGTTTTTTAAATGGTTGGGGTTTGTTATTTTGGACACTTTTACATATATAAACTGTTGTTGTTTTGTAAGTATTATATGATTTCCCAGCTTTACATTATACACAAAACTGGTTCAGTTAGCTAACAGCCAACTCACATTACACTTGATGGTAATGCCAGACTTGATTGATTGCATCTGCAACCTAGCCTGGACACCAGACCTACTTGTTGGAGCATAATCAGTTCCCAGACCAATGGGAAAATTGCTCTGGACCTGCTCCATTAGGAACTGACTATGCTCTGACAAACATTTTGGTGGGTTTTATACAGTGATGGACTTCTGTAGTAACTAGTTGGAGGACTATCCAGTTGAGCGCAGAGGTATTATATAGGAAACATAATGAACTCACCTTCTGGTAAGAGAACGACTACATTAAACTGTCCTTGACCGGAATGGGTACAGCATGGCACATGTACATTGAAGAGAAAAAAGCCCAACATAATATATCATTAATAGTGTTGCCAGGATAGACGTATTGTTCCAAACTGTCTTGGCTTCTGAAGCATTATTCCACTGTGGCGCGATACACGTTAATGTCTGTGAGATTCACGTCAGCTAAAAATACTACATGTACTGGAGTATTTGTTACCATTTTAATGAAAAACAAATTCAATTGTAATCCAATCCCTAAAAGAAAATAATACGTTGGGGGAAAAAAAGTAAATGAAATTATGAGTCGTTTGAGTAATGCCTTAGAACTGTTACATATCATGAAAATAGTGAAATGCCAAATGTCAATCAGCTGACATCAGATCTTCACGGCAGCTGACTTTAGATTTTGACCTCTCCTCTCATTTCTCCATAGAATCAGACAAAGTGAATTCTGGTTTTAAGCCCCATACTGTACATGTTGTTAGAATACACAGGTAACGATTATTTATATTAAAATAAAACATGAATTGTTATTTCTTTTGTCATGTTCCTTTCTATTATTTAAATATCACTCTCCCATTTCTTTTTATTTCATTCAAAGTATATATATTGCATTTATATTTTTAATTCTTTAGTAATCTTATGGGCAGCAGTCCAATGAACCCAATGTAGAAAACATGAAGAAAATATACTATTGAAAAGTCTTGAAGAAATACAATAGAAGACTATTTTCTGTTGCTTTGGACTGGGATGTTTGGCTCATCACTTAAAAATCCTACATGGGCCAGCACATGGTTGCTTCAGAAGGTATTCAAACCCCTTCTCTCTTTACATGCTTTATTGCATCGTAGATTTTATTTCAAAATGCTGAAAATGGTTGCTGTTTCCCCCGTAAATAAGCTCTCAGTAACCCATAATGACAAAGTGAAAAAAAAATGTAATTTCTCATTCATCAAAGTTAAAGATGCTCAGTTCAGTGAGAATGACTTTTGGCAGCTGGTACATGTTTCTGTCAGACTTGATGGCTTTAAGTGGCTCTGTCAGTAGACCCGTCCTGAAGCCACTCCTGTGCTGTGATGTGGCTGCACTGTTGAGCAGGTCTTCATCTCCGTGTGACTGCTAATACATTCATCATTTCCTCAATCCTCACCAGCCCCATTGTCCCTGCTTCTGGGACACGCCTCCATAGCAAGATGCTGCCACCACCGTGCCTCACCATAGGGGTTGTTGTATCTTACAAAGACCCTTCTTGCTCTGCCGTTTGGAGGACGGGTTACTCTGGCCACTCTAATCTTGGAAACTTTAGAGATGGTTTATCACAGGAGTCTACAGGCGCTTCTTTGGACTTCATTTTGTGATTTCTGTTCTGACATTGACATGCATTTTAAATTGTATGAGCTTACATACACACTTGTGTGCCTTTATAAACTATGTCCAGCTAATTCAGTTTGAAAGAGACTGACTACAGTTGGTTTCCAGAATCATTTTAAAGCTTAATTAAGAAAATAATATGCATCTGATCAAAGTTTGAAGCTACACCAAATGGACTAAATAGTTTTTGTTTAAGTTTCACTCTGTCAGTATGAATTATTGAGTGTTCAGCCATGGCCAAAGGTTTTTAGAATGACACAAGTATTATTTTTTGCAAAGTTTGCTCTCTGAGTGTTTTTAGATCTTTTTGTCAGATTGTTAGGTATACTGAAGCAATTATGAGCATTTTATAAGCGTCAAAGACTTTTATTGACAATTACATTTACATTACAAGTTTATGCAAAGAGTCAATATTTGCAGTGTTGGCCCCTCTTTTTCAAGACCTCTGCAATCCGCAGAGTCAATGGCATGCAGTCAATCAACTCTGGGCCACATCCTGATGGATGGCAGGCTTGGATCAGAATTTTTGGGCTAAGAAGCTCGCCTTTTATTCTCTGGATAAGCGTTTTTCCAGATGCCCCAAAATATTGTATTGGAAAGGGGATTCATCAGAGTTTGACTTTACCCCAGTCCTCAGCAGTTGAAGTTATTCCTGGAGAGAAGTGGCTTCTTTGCTACTCTTCTTGACACCAGGCCGTCCTCCAAAAGTCTTTGCCTCACTGTGTGTGCAGATGCACTCCACCTGGCTGCTGTCATATCTGAGCAAGCTCTGCACTGGTGGTGCCCCGATGTCACAGCTGAATCAACTTTAGGAGGCGGTCCTGGTGCTTTCTGGATGTTCTTGGGCGCCCTAAAGCCTTCTTCACAACAACTGAACCTTTTAATTTCTTGATCTGATAAATGGTTGATTTAGATGCAATCTTACTACCGGCAATATCCTTGTCTGTGAAGCCCTATTTGTTGGAACAGAGGAACAACAGTGATTTCAAGCACCACCCTCCTTCCAGTCTGTCATTCTAACTCGATCAGCATGACAGAGGGATCTCCAGCCTCGTCAGCACACTCACCTTGTCAGCTGGTGCTTTTGTGGCAGGGCTGAAATGCAGTGTTTTTTGTGGGGTGGGGGGATTAAGTTTGTTTTCGTGGCAAAGAGAGACAATTAATTGCAATGCATCTGCTCACTCTTAATAACATTCTGGAATATGCAAATTGCCATCATAAAAAATCAGGCAGCAGACTTTGTGAAAATGAATATTTGTGTCATTCTCAAAACTTGTGGCCACACTAAAAGTCAATAAAAAAATGTGGGGGGGGGGGGGTATGAATACTTTCGGATGCCTCTGTAGCTGTTTTTCTTATTTCCATGTGTACCAGACCATTGACTAGATGCTGTGCAGAAAACCCAGTCAAATTATGGCATCCTTAAACTTGAGTGAGAGTCTATCTCTTGCACAGTGACACAATGCCCATTATTAAAGTGTCAAGTATCAGCTTTGAGTCCAACATTATTTTATTTGTCTTAAGTGCAACTTAACAGTTTTTGTTAAATAAATCGATCTACCTGACTACGTGATAAATTGTGAGCACACTGAGTTGAGATGATTGGCAGTCCTGTCTAGTATAACCACATGCCAGTTAGTATTAGAGGTTGGTCTTCAAAGTATACTCTAATTGTGAGCAGTGTTGTTAAGTATATTCATTGTGGCAGTTAACAGCAAACACTGCTTTGACTTTTACAGACAGAGCTGTGTCTTTGTCTCCCTGTCAACCATATTTACTATGCGCCAGCGTGCCAAATACATAACGGAAACACCATAGTCAAGCAATGCTTTTTTCCATCCTCTTTAAGTTTGAAAGCCGAGCAGATTCATTTGCCAACAGCTGATCTCAGTGCCATATCAAACACTTGCCACTGTTCAGTTTTAATTGGTCAGAACATTCATTTGCTGGTTACATAAGAAGCTGGCTCGCATAATTACTTAGCAGCAACACTTCCTGAATATCATCTTATCTCTGTGGGTCGCTTTGTGCTGCTTCCAGCTGATCATCTTCTTATTCTTTCTGTAGTTTTGATCTTTCTCTTTTGTTGTAATGTATTTGAAAGAATGGTATTTCCAGACAAAGAAGCAGCTTTGTGAAATCCTCATTATCTGGGATTTTATTTTGTTGTTTCTTTGTTTTGTGTTTCATTCATGAAACAAGTTATATATTGGAAGGATGGTGTCAAGTGTGTTAACTGAAATGGAAGTGTTTGGCCACTAGAGGGCAGGATAGAACGAAAACACAATAGTGACCTTATGAAGCTGTCTTCACCAACAGAATTAAGTTTTCTTACTTCCTTTCTTACTGTCAATGTGGAGCTGAATTTGTTTATAGTAAAATGATACTGATTGGTTGTAAGATTATCCAATTGGGTGCAGAGGTCTTTTTTTATTTATTTCTCTGTATTGGTTGAAACACGCACCACAAAGAAATCCAAATGGAATGATACCAGACTCAGACTCTGGCTTCAATAGGCTTGTATGTTCCACCTTCTTCACCAGCTATTCACAAGCTTTGTGTGCCTGTCCGATACAGTTTGCTGTGAGCCGTAACACCAAAACACACGACTGGAAGAGGCTAAAAAGCTTTGCATCATGCTGCAAAATTCTCTGTGGGATCACTATGAGGGGCAGTTTTTACAAACCAAACTTGACATCCAGTGTTACTTAAGAAAAAAAAAAGAAAAAAATATTACTGCAGCTCAAATTGTCTTGACATTTAAATCAAACTGTTGATTTTTCTTAAGTTTCTTGTGTTTTTTTAAGTCCATGTTTTGATTATTTGGTGAACTTTGGTGAAATCGTAAACTTATAAGAGCCCTTTGATTAAGATGACAAATCGGCCCCTGGTTGGACAAGCGTTTTCCTCAAACAAATGCCTTTCAGTAGTGACAATCTACCAAAACAAATTGCTGGCTTGTAACGGAGCCTTTCTTCTTGTTGTTCAACATATATTCCTTAAAATCTCTTGAACACATGTACTCCGATGCTTTTAGTTGAAGTTAATATTTTTGTTGTCTTGAAACATCTCCTCCATAAAGTCTTAAATGTAGTTTTCGAGTTCTCTTTGAAAGTTTACACTGTCTGCAGAGTCATGTTGTGCCTGTTATTATAACTCTTTTGTCTGATCCTCTGAAATAGTTTGTGAGCTACTTAATATTTTAATGCATTATTGATTATAGATTACAAAGCAGAGGCAAACGAGAACAGAAGTCCCGGTGTTGTTGTTGTGCCCGATATATCAATCTAAGTACCTCTAAGAGCTTTTATTTTTGGAGATCCTCTGTGTGTGAATTCTTTCTGATGCCTGCGGTTTGTACTCGTTTGTTTTATGTATGTATTGATGCCTGTGTGTGTTTGTTGCACCGTCAGCATGCTTGACACCATGGGAATGGAATGACTTGTGATGCATTCAGTGTTTCTGATGCCAGAGCTGCAAATAAATCTCTGTTGGTTACATCCTTTGTTGTGTTATTTTTTCCCCTACTAATGTCAGCTTTGGCGCGAGACAGGTGGAGACACTTTCTCTATTTGTCTGTGAGGCAGCAAAGTTTCATAGTAGTGATAGTGCTAATAGTAGTAGCAGTAGCAGTAGTAGTAGTAGTTTGTGCCTTTGTGGAGGACACCACTTGGTTGTGCAAGATTGGGCTCCTTTGCGCACTGGACACACAGAATTCACAAAACGATAAAACTGTATTGAGTGATCTTGGATGATAATATTTCTAAAGGCAGAATTTGAAACTTTGTTGTTTTTTTCCATTAATACAAGGATTATACTGTATCATTAATGACATGTAAAGCCCTTGGCCTGAGTAAAAAGTCCAAAAATAGACAATAAATTGAATACAGTACTGCTTCGTCTTCTTAATGGCTACAAGCTGGTTGGTTTCCATGATACATGATCATAAGCAATGTGAAATATAAATACAGTCAGTTTCATTTCTAAGCGTGAACTCAATCCATAGCTGACAACATGCACATCTGTTTCCTTTGACTGTGGAGTTCCTCATGGCTCAATCCTTAGACCTCCTTTTTTCCCTCTTGATAATGCTGATTTCTGTAAATTCCATGCACATCATATCAAATTTGTTACATCCAGGTACAATTAAAACTGTACCTGGATATGTTACAGAATATTCAATTAGACTGAATTGCAATTTTATTGTGACAGGTATTGTAACAGTTATTTTATCTATTCTTAGCGTCTTGTCACAACTTGGCTCAAAAGAAGGACAAAAGTTAGATGACCATGTGTGACTATTTATATTTAAAGTATTAAAGTAAGTACATTAAACGTAATATAAAGGAACTAAAATTAATGTGTGAAAGATGAACTATAATAGATGCCACAAGATAAAAATACACAAAACCTAACTAGCATCGACCAGTGATTCCACCAGCTTATACAACTGATGGAGAGCCAGCACAAGTGTCAACCATCTGGTAATGACTTGTTTTACTCCTAATTCAGTCTACAAATGACAAGTGTCTCAGGTGTTCAGATGTTTTCTGTGTATGACTGCAGCAGTTTTCTCTTCATTTCAAAATGGGTACCCAGTCAGACTGTAAAACCATTGGCTCCAAACCCGAAAAAAACAACACACAAAATGCCTCAAACTCATAGTGGAGAAGAATTTATTTGCGTTTTGTACTAAGAAACTTCTCACCAAAAACAGAGAACATGAAAATAAAAATAAATACCCAAGAACAGATGAACCAGTAAGAATGTGAAGTGTAGTTATAAAAATAAGTCGGCATATTTTATTTTTACATTTCTGTAGATACCATAATTTTCAAAATAAAACACAAAAAAGTGGTGAAGCAATTACAGCTGAGCCACAAATTTGTGCTCCTGTTCCCAAAAAAAAAAGCAAAATGCACCATCAAATGTAAACAATAATAACAAAGAATTCAAACTGCATGTGACTATTAGCTTTACGTGTTTCTTTACAGGCATCCTTCAAGCAGCTAACATGCAGAAGACAGTGAGAACAGGACTGGGTTCAATCAGTGAGTCCCCTTCAAATCATAGCACTGATGAGCCTTCTGGTTATTTTATCTGAGAATGAATCAAGTCACTAATAATGACGATTTGGACTGAATGACCCAGTTCTGTTTCTGTCTCTGCGCTAGGTTTTCTATTCAAACAAACAGAAACGAACTATGTCCTCTAAAACAAGAGCATGCAGAACATTCAACAGGTGGGCCAGAAAAACACAAAGCATGTGTACAGAAACGCGTGGCACCCTCCTCACAGCCTGGCTCCACAGGTTTTTAAGACTTCTTTCACATCAAAGTTCAGTGTGGAAGTAAGCCACTGAATGTTGCCAGTGAAACCGCAGCACAAAGAAACAGCTGACAACTCTCCTCAATCCAAGGTAACCATCTTGATGGAGTGAATTGTACGTGAGCTTGTATTGTATTGTAACCTATGCTCGAAAATGAAGTCCTCTGAATTAGCGATGAAGCTCCTTTTTACTGTGTATCACTGGATATGACGTCTGAATTCATGACGTGATGAGAATACCACATGCTTCCATACATAAGACTTTTTTTTTTTGCCTCATTCACCCTTTTGCACATTTCCAAACAGCACTCTAAGTAAACATATAACTGTCATTCCTGTATGTGTCTAAGGTGCCCTGGGTTTTTGTCTGGTTTGACTGAATTGTGATAATACAATAATACAAAGTGTAATGTGAGATTTTCTTCCTTTCTTTCTTTCTTTTTTTTTTTGCTGTTTTCTTTTTTCCCCTTCTTTGCTGATATAAATCTTATCCCTAAATCTTATGTACAGATACTGTGTGTGGGAAACATAGTGACTTATACCAATAGAGCAGCAAAACCCCCCTGAAATACCTGCAACTGAACTCTAAAATAATTTCATTGTCTAAAATTAAACGTCCGCCCTGCAAGCAATTGAAAATACAGGGAAATACAACTCAATAATCTTCAATCCAAGAAAACAACTTGAATGTTCAATATAAATAATCTAATAATAACTGAGGAGAACAGCTACAGTCGCCTCCAAACATCCAGCGGTTATCTCTCTGTTATACCTTGTGTGAATGGCGGCCTCTTGTGGTATTTACAACCTCGTAAGTGGTAATTTTTGGACAAGTTCAGAGTTTGTTGGATGCGTACGCGGGTTCCTGTGTCATAAGCATATGCTCCATTTGAGGGCCGTCAATAATCAAATACTACAACAACTATTACAACACGGAAAACTCATCGTCATGGAGACTGTAAATAAGTAGCCATCAAATAAAAAGAAACACTGTCATATTGGAGAAGTCAGTTGAATTTCCAGGAAGAAATTCCCATTCCCATAAGAACTGAACTAAAGTCTGTCTTTTCCCATTGAGAAATTAAGGCTATAAAGCTTTCATGCTACAGATGCATTTAAAAATCTTTCTAACAAAACTCATAATTCACTTGGCATGGAATCACATTATAAATCTCATTGCGACGATTTTCAAAAATCTCTGTGCATTTATTTTCTTTGGCAAATGAGCTATTTGTGATTTTAATGCGGAGAACTAGCCTGGAAGCCAGACCCACTACCCTGAGGCATATGTTTTTTGTAGATGATGTCGGTCTGGAATGGCTCCGTTGGGAACTGATTATGCTCTGGCAAAGACTGGGAGGGCAAATCAAATCGGATTTATGGTGTGATGCATTTCATGCAGAGGTTTTTTTTTGTCTGGATCAGTTGAAACATGCCCCATAATGAAATCCCAGTGGAGTGTACTCCACTCAGTACTCTACTAAGAATTGAGTAGGGCTCTACCAGGCTAACGGAGAACAGAACGTCCACTAGGAGCTTCCTGGTTTACTCACATATATGGTTCCTATGCATCCCCAGCACAGGGTCATCGGTGGGGGCGCAGTGCAATTTCCTACTAATTTCCTTCAGAAAATATCTATGAAATTTGACACGGATTATAAAGAACATAATGCAGTGATGGAGTTAGACTGGTAAGATTAACAGCATACAGCAGGTAAGGTGCTGCTGTCCACAGGAAGGCACACTTCTCTATATTTATTATCTTTACCATTATTTTCTCTCTGGGGAAATTATTAGGAAATTGCAGTGTATGACATAAATGGGTTTTCTTTTGTCTTGCAAAGACACCAAAAATCCAGCAACACGCCTACAGACATTTCCTGTCTTTAACTGTAAAAAGCTGAATGGGCTTAAAGAAGTCACATGTTTAATGTCTTAAACAATGATTATGCCTCTATATATACACACTTGCTATATAGTGGGAGACGGTGGAGCCGGGCAGTGGTTTAGACTTTGGTGACGGTGCTTGTGTCTTGCTTCGGGGGCTCGTCTTCATCTTCGTCGTCAACGCTCAGGTCCAGCCTCAGGTTATCCAGAGTTTGACGGATCGTCAGGGTCTCCTTACGTCTGTTAGCGGCAGAGATGGCGTGTTACAATTGGCATGGATTAGATGGACAAAGATGGAAGCGAGAAATTATGCAGAAACTATATTAAATCATGATGGAATAACCCTTTAACCACTTTGCAACTATGATCTGCTACTTTAAATCTACGAAGAAAACGAGCCCTACAGGAGGGGAGAGTGTGTGTGCATATAGTTTGTACTTGTTCTGCAGGTGTTGGTCAAGCAGCTGCCTCTGCAGTCGGCTGTTCGTCTCCCTCTCCTCGGTCAGCTCTCTGTGGGTGTGGCGGTACTGCGCCTCCTTCCTGCTCGCCTCCTCCTCCACCTCGTTCAGCTGCCGCTTCAGAGAGCGGATCCTCTGGGTCAGCTGGGGGTCAGATCACACAGCTCCAGTTAGTGGGGAACAGTGGGAGAATAAAAACAGAGTATTTCTTGGTGTGTGCTCAAGTCTACTGTAACAGGCTGTATGTTGCTTAAGAATCTGTGCAGTTTAACAAAACAAAAATGGAAATCTGAACTGTTGGACGGCTCAGAACACGATGGAGGAATTCCTGAATGGGTAATAACTACTGAAATGTCCAAGCATCAATGTATAATACATAAAAACATTCCGAACTGTGTGAAATAAGAAATTGCTGCTCAGAAAGAATAAATCTCTCCCTAAAGAAGACATTATAAAGTATGCATTGCATTTGAAATGCACATGAGAATATACACAGAAAGAAGGAATACATTTTTCTGTGTATCTAGACTCCTACAAGACTCTAAAAACATATATATAAATATAAAAATATAAAAGAGTGTCCAAGTATTGGGTCTGATGAAGAACGTTCATATGTCATTGTGGATGCTACGCATGCAGGGAGCTCTTGTGTTATTCTATTGCAATGCTCTACTGCCCCCATGTGGTGAGAGTGCATGCATTTGTGTGTGTGTGTGTGTGTGTGTGTGTGTGTATTACCAGCTCTTTCTGCTCATTAGCTATCCGATGCTCCTCCTCCAGCTGATCACTCAGCTCGTTGATCCTCCTCTCCATTTTACCGATGGTGTTTGCCAGGGTCGCTTTGTTTCTGCACAAAACATGGCACACACATCAGCCAGCCGCTCGTCATAAATGAGCAGGGCGCTACATTTGCATGTTTAAGCTAAACCAGTGATGTCGCTGCATGTCACAGCAGCTGCCTGTTTCTGGAAATAATGCTAAAAAACGTACAGCATGCAAATAACTTCCATCAATTCACCCATTCATCTAAATGCCAACGACTACTGGAAGTTTTCCCAGAGCACCCCATTTGTCTGGTTTGCTCTGTCTGTGGTGCTGACTAGACAACAGGGCCAGACGTCCTAAAATAAGGAGCTATGGCGCATTCCTACACAAACTACGCCGTTGCTTGTTACTGCAGTAAAAGCAAAGAAGGCCGACTACAGTATTCTCTGATGTGCGAGTTAAGCAATTCAAAAGCTAAGCTACAATAAATCATCTGCTGACAGTAAACTGTTAAGGATGCGATCTATGGTATGAGTGATATGGCTATAATAATGTCACGTGTAATCTAGTAACCATGTGTGCATCTACATGGGGCTAAGCTGATCTTGTGTCCAACTCTGGAGTATGTGAATTATTGTCATGCAGTCACTGAAGTGATTTCTCATTAGTACGCATGTTTTAGTTTTTCAGAGACACACGTGATAAAAGTTACTAACGGACAGAATGCACAGACAGACACATTTCACACTGTCCTCATGACAAAAGAGAGTTTGGAGTGTTCTGACTGACCTCTCCTCGGTCCTCAGGGAGTTCTCCAGCTCCTTGACTTTGATCTCGGCCCTGGAGATGACGTCCTCCTGTACTCTGGAGCTCTTCAGCTCC
This sequence comes from Planiliza haematocheilus, assembly GCA_005024645.1. NCBI lineage: Eukaryota > Metazoa > Chordata > Actinopteri > Mugiliformes > Mugilidae > Planiliza > Planiliza haematocheilus. Next base: position 3,652,118 of record SRSE01000582.1, on the reverse strand, counting down.
TCCACCTCCAGACGCAGCTCACGCAACTACGCACACAGACACAAGACAATTTGAGATTTAATGCTTTTAATTCACTTCGCTTTCGCTCTTCAAGTGGTAATCACTTGTATTATTTTACTACAGAGTTCACATCAGTATTCCTACAGGGATCGCAGTATGATTGTTACAGCCTGAATGAGACATAACTGACTAATGGAAGTGGAGTCATCTGGCCAAACTGAGTGACAGAGCAAGAAAGCCTTTGGGCAGGGTGGAGATCAAGAACAGTCACTCAAATAGAGCCTGAGAAGTTCTCTGCAGCGATAGCCTCCATTGTGTAGCACCGAGATGACTCTGAATATAGGGTACATGACAGCTCACTTGCAGTGTACAAAATCACAGGACTGTGACGCACGGAGGCGGCAGTATCATGTTATGGGGCTGTCCTCAACAGCAGGGACAGGGAGACTGATCAGAACCATAGACTGTATATAAATATGGACAACTCATCCTTACATTAGCCAAACTGTCACAGTCCCATGGGGCCGCTTCACAGAGCAGTTAGCATGGCAACAGTAGTCACCATGGTGTCATATCCTGTTTCTATAGCATCATATCCGAAAACTGGACACTTGCACAAAAGTGAACCAAATGATTCAACCAACGCAGGGTGAAGACACGTCTGCCACTGTCCTGTATTTACAACAAATGTCCTGACTTAAACAGGAACATATAGAACATCTGTGGATACAGGACATAGAACATCTGTGGAGAGACGTGAGGATGGCAGTTTCCAATCTAATCTGATTAAGTGTGAGAGGATGTGACAAATAGAATAAACTGTCTGAATCCAGATTCACAAAACCTGTAATGGCGGCTAAAAGGAGTTCTACAAAGTACTGAATTAAGGGTAGGTATCATTTATTGAGAGGATGTTTAGGCAACCTGATGCCAGTTTTACCAATTTAAAAGGACTAGGTCTGTAGTAGTTTCCAAACAGTGACTTTATTTCACAATTTGTCCACCGGAGAAACTAACAAGTTTGACACCAAACCCGCACACACTCAATTTACCTGTCTCTCCATGAAGGTCTTCTCGGTTTCCAGCTGGTCGTTCAGATCCTTCTCCTGAATCACCTTCATCTGCAGCTGCTCCATCTGAAGGAAAACATAAAAAAAGTCAATAATTGAAGAAAAACCTCAACTTTAAATGAATAGGATTTATTTAACCCATTTCCAGTGTGTATCACCTGTTCAATGGCTCTCTTGTGCTTGGCGGCCCATCTCTGCTCACTGTCATGCAGCTCCTCCACATCACTCTCCAGGTCGATCAGTTGCTCCTGAAACCGACACGGTAAAGAAAAAAGTCACGACCCAAACAAGAGAACTTTTTTAAAACAGCTTGTGAAGTGAGGTCACTCTTTGCGATGACAACTGTGTCACTCAGTTTATTTAGAAATGGGACAGATTAAGTATCTTCAGAAACGGCAACATGTATATTTGGGATTATGGAATTAGCACGCTGATTGCTAAACAGGATTTGCATAATTAATACCCCATTAACCCCAAACTCTGATGGTTTGCATGACTGATTAATTCAAGTGGACATCTCTGTTTGAATCATTCGGTCATGTGCACAAAGACACTGTGGATGCTGCCTCGTATAGAACTGAAAATATGAGTTCAGGAAGTCAAACAATATTACCAAGTTATCCCAAATTAAAATGTGGGATTCTTTACTTTTTATACTCCTAAATGTGTATGTCATTTTGGTGTACTTAAATGTATTTATTTCATGAATGTAACCTACCAACAAGTGTGTATCCAAAGCCTCATACACAGCATCTTATAGTTCTTATCATGTGTATTAAAAACATTAACGTTAGCTTATTTGGACTCATTTCCACACTTGAAAACACAACTTCTAATGGATTTTAATCCACTTTAAACTGAACATGCATCAACATTATATCAACTACCTAAAATTATTTGAGGGGTACTTAAGTGTTTTAGTTTGTCCCAACCATTAACACGGAGGTGGAGCTTATGACCTATACTGCAGCGAGCCACCAGGGGGAGCTTTACTTGCTTTGGCTTCACTTTTGAAGAGTGGTTATGACGTCCATCTTTATACTGTCTATGGATGTAACCCACTAGTCCTCACTCTGCTGTTAGAGCAGTACCTGAGCCTGTTTGAGCTGCTTGGCCAGGTCATCTCTGGCCTGGTTGGTGCTCTGCAGCTCCATAGTCAGGTCCTCCACAGTCCTCTCGGCCTGCTTACACAGCAACTGTAGCCTCTCCCTGGTCTGGATCTCCTCCTCCAGCGTCCGCTCCTTATCAATCAGCTTACCAGAGACCTGGACACACAGACGCAGTGTGTTATTTTTAACGTCTGGTCTTAATTAGTATGTATTGTAGTATGTCTAGGATCTGAACATGTGTTGTTAGTCCATTATCTACACCCTCGTCAGGTCTACTACAATTTTCCTGCTTGGCAAACCTGGTTCTACATCTCAAAGCTCAGCTGAGCCTCAGATGTTAAACAAAAGGAAATACCTCTCCTTGCAGTCTGCTGACGAGAGCCTGCAGCTTCTGCACTTCCTGGTCCTTGTCCAGCAGAGACTCCTCCAGCTCATCCACCCTCATACAGGCATCCTCACGCAGTTTTTGCTGCAGGTGCAGCTCAGTGTTGGCCTGCGTGGACATCTGCAGGGCCTCGGCCAGCTGGAATCCAACAGAAAGTCAGTGGTTTGATTCACTGGGTGAATGTTTACTTGGGTATCAGTGAGTGATATGTACACCTGCTTATCAACTCAACAAAACAAGCTTTTTCTGTCTTTGCGTACGTCTTTACCTCAGCCTCCAGTCGGACGATGGTGCAGCTCAGTTCAGACGTCTTCTTGTCTTTGCCTTCTTTGTCGACTTCCAGCTCCTCCAGCTGTCTCTCTACCAGCCACAACTTCTCAGCGAGATCCTTTGAGTGCTGCGTCTCCTTCTCCAGGTTGTCCTAAACGCAACACACAGGAACACATACACGCAGTTTAGAGTTCTGCTTCTGCATACCGTGCAGCATGCGTGAGTCACTGACATCCCAATAAAAAGGGAATCCCAGAAAGATTATGACTTCAATGCACTATGTATTGATAGTTTATGGATTATGTTGCTGTTTCATATTTCAGGGAAACTAAAGGACATCAATGACTGCCTGGAAGATGGAAAATAAATGTTAAACTTGACTGTGTAGACTTTGGAAAATCAAATTTGTTTCATTATGATCTGAAGCATTACTGTAATAGTGGTCTGCAGCACTCTGCTCTTTCATTGAGCTTTTCCCAAGTACCTCAGCATCCTGGATCTTGTTTTTGAGTGACTGCTGGAGGAAGTTGAAGGCGTACTCCTGATTGTTGGCCTCCACCATCATGTCCCTGGCTTCCTTCACTTCAATCTGCGCAGCACAAGATAAGAGCTAATCAAGCCACCGTGTGTATACATCTACAGAATTATTCTATCTATCCATTCATCTGTACATCGCACCTCCATCGCTCTGTATCTCTCTCCCATGGACTGGTGCTCTCGCTCCATCTCTGCGATCTGCTCTCTCAGCCTCTTCATCTCATTGGTCATCTGGGTGTTGGTCCTCAGCAGGTCCTCGTTGTTCACCAGCAGGCCGCGCATCTCAAACCTTCAGAGAGGAGCGACAGCGAGGAAGAAGAGGGGTTAAAAAGGAGCTTAAATAGTCCCTGTAAGGGATGCGAGTCTGGCTGGGGATGTGGGAAAAACGTTCAAGGTTTCAAACAGTACATGTGATGATCAAAAACAACACTACACACAAACATTATACTGACATATAGTCAGTAAACATCCTAAGTACAAAGCAGTAAAGAAAGAAAAATCACAGCATGGCCCACCTGATCTGGTTCCTCTCCTTCTCCATCTCCACACTCTCTGCTTCCAGGAATTGATTGCGCTGCAGGGATCACACACAACATTTATTCACTCATTTTCAAGAAAGATTTAAACTAAAATGTACTTCATTCTCTCTCCCGTACATACATACTACATATCATCCAAATATCCTTGTATCCTGAAAATATTTTCTCTTGTTACAGCATTGCTTCTCACCAGCCTTCTGGACTTTCTCTAGTGTGTGTCAGACACCTGCAGAGTAACTACATCAAATCTTCGAGTGATTTGAATAATGCCTACCCTTTGGCACTCGTCCAGCTGTTTGGTCAGTTCCTCTATGAAGTCCTTTTTATTAGGTGCTCCCAAAGTGGAAGAGCGCATGCTGTAGTGGGAGGGTACCACCTGTAGCAACAAGAATCAGTCCGTGAGCGAACATGAAAACACATTACGTGGTGAGGAAGCGCTATATTAGAGACACGGACTGTGTGTTGCATATGTCAGTGAACGCACCGCGTGGTTGGCCTCGGTCCTCCTCCTCACCAGAGTGTCGTAGGCGGAGAAACGCGGGCGAGGAGAGGCGAGGGTGGGTGTAGGTATGCTCACGGGACTGGTGCTGCGACTGTTGAAGCTGTACAGGTTCATCTCTGAGGTGGCGGGAGACAATCCACCCTGAACCTGGAGATTAGTAGGGGGGCAACAGAGGAGGGTGAGTGAACTTCTTTCACTCCATAGGACATTTAAATCATTATAGTATGAATCTTTATACACACACACACACACACACACACATCACATTACAAACCTTATACTCGGACATTCTATACATGGGGTTGTAATCCACAGAGGTGGTCGTCGTGTACGGACTGTTGAACACCCTGGGAGGGCTGTCAATTACACCCACCTGTAAATTCACAAACAACACAATACCAATCAGTAAGAGAGGCAAACACACAACAAAATCCAACAATCATACTGAAGGCTAAGTCAATGGTGCGGATGTGGTTACGATTGTAATGTTTGTTCTCACTTCGAAATAGGATTGTGATGCTGTGACAAATGCAGCTGTATTTACCACGGACCCTGTTAATGTAATACATTTCAACACCCTTGATTTTCTTAACAGGAGTTTATATGTCTATGTTCAATTCGATAATTCAGGACATCTGAATACACAGCGAAGCTCTTTGACATGAGTATGTGATTACTTGTTATTAAAACAAGTCAAATCTTGGTACACTAACGCCTCCATAGAAAACCCATTTCAAGAAACATTATTACTTTAACAGGGTGGTGGTATCAGTCGTAAATGACAAATGATCACATTAATTATTGTTGAGTGATATAATTATACTAGATGTGCATGTTCAATAATAAATACTTCATATATGTATCTCTTACAGAAAAACTCATCTTCAGGTATAATGATTAGATTAGATTCGATGCAGGATAGGAGACATGGTGTGGCTGAGAAACTCGATTAAATGTTGTGTGAGCAGTCATATAACCAGGACGGCCTACAAGAAACCTTAAATCTGTATTTTTTCCTGGAGATGGGAACGCACAAAAACTGGAATGGAAAAAAATAAATAGGATTATGCCAGTGCTACATAAGACATTTCTCACTTCAACGTTATAAGCCGAAAGATGATAATTCTTTTCACCTGATTCAGGAGAAAAGACCTTCAGGTTTTAGTAAGCTAAAGGCTTCTTCATTGAATGCGCAAACCGGTACTTTCAAGCTGCGTTTTGTCCAAAAGATGGCACTGTTTAATAATTGTTGCTCCAGAATAACAGTTATCTGACAGCAAAGTAACATCTGATTATCATGAAAAGTATCCTTAATCTTCCTGAGCTGAAACACACACACACACACACACACACACGGAATGCATGCTCTGCCTCACCCACCCTGTCAGACATAGTGTCCCAGTCCCGTGAGGCCAGAGACTCCAGGGAACCACGGAAGTGGTTCATCCCCAGCCGGGAGGTCTCCCATCGGGAAAGTCTGGGGCCGTTCTCCCCAACCGACACGTTGCCTCCCAGACCATCTGTATCCCTGCCACTCAACCCGTTGGTCTTCAGCTCGTTGTTGAGGAACAGTTGATATTTTGGGTTCTGGCTGGTTGACACAGCTTTAGGTGTGGTGGGCTCTTCCTCTGTAGGGCTGTCCGACTGCTTGGTTGAATCAAATTCTGACTCCTGGAGGACAGGGGCAGAAAGAAAAAGAGGGATGAAACAAAACATGAAAGCACATCTGATGTAGGGGTGATATCACGTAGCATACGCACATAAATGCCCCTAGATAACCAGTGGATGACGATGAGTTAACTGAGTGTTGCTGACAATGACTGACAGCAGTTAGAGCATGACTACATCAGATAGTAGACTAAACTTGCCTAAAAATACTGGTTTTAGGAAGTGCAAATCTGCATTGCTTCAAAACTGTGTTTCATTTGTAATTTGGTAACTAGGGATTAAAACACACACTGCTGATGTACTGTATTATTATCTCATTAAGCTGATCTGGCAGACATATATCAGCAAACAGATGCTTGATTCAAGTAAAACTTTCACTGTCCCTGTAGCTCTGGCTTGACCTCCTGCTTGCAACTCCCGAAAGAGTTGCAAAAGTACTGCATGTGAAACCTTGTCTTCAGTGTCTGGTGTGACCCACTTTTGCAGCAATAACAGCAACTGAAAAATTTTGGTAACTGCTGACCAGTCATCTACAGCAATTTGGAGGATTTCTGGGTCATTTCTCAGTATAGAAACACTTCAGTTCTGACATGCTGGAGGAGTTGCTTGATTCAGGCCCTTCAACAGGATTTCTACTGACTTTTCTCTTGAGATTCAGCTCAGACGTTGACATTTCCTTCTGCTGTAGGTTTCACTGGTGTAATTCAGAACAATGACATGACATTGATTAGAAACACTTTTGAGCAGATGGATTCTAATCTGGCTTTAACTCTTAATCCTAGACGTGCACTTTACAACTCACAGATATGTAATATTGACTCATGTTTCAATTGTGAGAGATTAGGACTTGTGATCATTTTTAGTGAGTTTTAATTTTAGTTTGTTGTTCTATGCTTAAGAAATGTCTTAGTGAACATTGGAGGCTTTCTTCAGATTGTATAACAATGACTTCATCCCATCCACCACGGTGCAATATGCTTGTCTCCACTGCATCCTCTTCGATGCAGTGGAGTAAGACATTAAAACAAGCAAACACAGTGCAAAAAATCACTTTTCATGCAGTAAAAAGTGACACAGCAATAGTGGGAAGATTGTGGTTATTATTTCAAATGGCAACGTGTGAATCTAGTCTTCAGGGAAAGAATCAGAAAAGTAGAAGTTTGTTAGATCTAGTCAGAGTGCTCAAGGCCATTATGATTAGTACGATCGAACAGGGTGTGCTTTAAAATCTTGCATGCTTTCAAGTGGTCATGTGACTTCGGGTGCGCTGCTTTAGTCATGCAGGGAAACGTGTTTTAAAAACCTGCAATGCCAAGCAGCCAGGCAATCTTCAAGCGGAGAAGATGCAGAGCGTTTCATTTCATGCAAGGACGTCGGGACGGGATTGTCTTACCGATCCCAAGCCAGAGTCAGCCACTGAATCTCTACCAGAGTCTACGGTTTGTGTTTTGGTCATTGGTTCTGACTCTGTCTTCTCAGTGCCGCCTCCTACTGGACGATCCGTTCCCGCAGTTATCTGAGCGCTTTTGGTGCCACTCTGGGCTGGTTGAAACCCATTCTGAGCTGCAGGTGTCACAGTGATGCTGGGAACTGGACTGTCGTCTTGTGCGGCACTGCTTGGCGAGCACGGATTTGAGTTGGACTCAAGAGATTTGGAAGAGCTCTGCAGCAAACAAGGGGACGAGGTGTGATGAGGACCAGAGAATTTAGTGATCAGGTCTTTGATGTTGCCGGCTCGTTGCAGGTATGAACTGCTGGACAGGCCTGCAGAAGGTTTCTTATGACTGGTCCAGGCCAGCTCTGCCTCTTTTTCATTGGCAGTCTGTTGGGGACTAAGTGACGACGGGGAAGAGGAGGTATCTGGCGCATGCTGAAAGAACACAATAACAGATCCCCATAAAATATGAGCTGACTTTGAATCAATAAGTGGGCTTCTTTTTGATTTTAGCAAATAACAGTGATTATCAATGAACCATATCAATGGCGCATACAAGTTCTGGGGCATATTAGATAGTAAGTGAATAGTCAGTTGGTCATCATCTAACTTCACGCAAAGTGCATAAATAACAACTCTATCTATCTTTTCTGAAGCTGCAATGGAAAGCTTTTTTTTTTCAATTTAATTATTTACTAGGGCTAAAATACAACCCAATAGAGACATCAGTAACGAAGAATAATTACGTCAGTCACTGTCTAAATCCTGGTTTATATTTCTGTGACAGATCTACCTTGTAGTCTAAGAAAATGGACTCCTTGTGCACTGATGTGTCGCCATTGCTCTGTGAGTACGTCGCCAGAACGGTAGTCAGCGGCATGTTGGGTTAAGTTAATGAGTGGTGAACAGCAATAAGGAAAAAAGGAGGGAATAGACCGGGGAAATTTTCTGTGCTTGTCTGTCTATTGCAAGTGTCTCTACTTCATTCAGATGCTACGTAGTCTAGAAGGCAGTTGGTTCCCCCAAACATTAAGTAAATCACAGAAGAATAGTTTGATTCTAAGACGTCTCCCCATCATTTTTAATATAACTACAAGCGATTTCTTGGAAGCGGCACGTTAAAAGTCTTTTTATTTTTTACGGTGTGTTGTTGACTGATGAAATGCATCCATAATGACATGAAGCCCAGCGTGTGAGCGTGCGTGCGTGCGTGCGTGCGTGCGTGCGTGCGTGTGAGTGTGCGTGTGTGCGTGCGTGCGTGTGTGTGTGTAAGGACATGTTCCTGTCCTGACATAAATCCCTCTTGAGAAACTGCAACATCTGCTCGTTCATCTGAAAACGCCCCCCCAACCCCCGAAAAACAACATCCCACTTTCTCACTCTCTCACACGGAATTAAAAGGGGGGTAGGTAGATAAAGAAAAGAGGCAACGGGACTCTGAAATTCAAAAATCCACTCACTATAAGGGGAGAAAAAGAAGAGGAAATGTCAGCACTTTCCAGTTTTTGCCAAAAAGCCTCTTGAATAAATCCAACTTTAATTAACAATCATAACAAGAAGGCCCATGCCACTTAGAGAAATGAAGTGGCGAGCATCCAGAGGTTTAACTTTCAGAGCTCGAGGGTCCAAAGCACCGAGTGGCCTTAATCCAGGGGACTCGCCTGGCTGCCTCCCCCGGGGACAGTGAGCCTGGGCTCGGGTGGGAACAGGAGCCAGGGCCTGAGACGGTTGAGAGGGAGGGTGGGTGTCTGGGGTTTAGGATCACTGCTAATCACCGCGGTATTAAAATGTTTACAGGTCGTGGATGGATTAACTCTGAGCTGATGATTTTTAATGTTATTATTTTTGCCCTGTGAGCTGAGCAAGCTCAGTTTGGAGTCTGAGCCTCGTGGTAAGAGGAGACAGAGAGGCACAGTTGCTGTGTACTGTACACTACATTGTTACTGTAATGATAAAAATCCTGAGCTAAGTTCAGGTCATAATTCCATATGGTGTCACTTGGTAAGCAGAGAAAAAGCCATCCTAGGAGATTTCAGATATATTCAGTTACTATGTATTTAAATAGGACTGAGTAGAAGTACATTTCTAATTCACTAATAATGTTTAAATATGAGCTGTGTGGGTTGATTTTGGACTTCCCAGATCCAATCTTATATACTTTATATTAAAGCCAAACTGCTTTCAATATACAACACTGCACCCACCATGATTATTATATCACAGTGACCAAAAAAGTGACCAAGGTACTAAAAAAGTTAACACTGCAAGAAATATTTAGTGTCCATTCAATTAATTATCAACAGATTTTCATGTGGTTTTGAACTCAGGCGTTCTATTTACACAGAAACCCCAAAAGTAAGCATCAAATCCTAAAATGTAAACGACAAAGAAGGTAATTTCCCAGATTAACACAACAACCACCACATGTTTTCTGATTTTACTACTAGGCTCACTGTGGTTAAAAGAAAACCAAGGATGAGTTTATGAGGTAGATAGAAAATGGATCCCTACACACATCCATCCATGTTGCAACAGTAGTCATTCCTACAATATTGTCAGACTCGTGATCTTTCTATTTTTTATTATTTATCGTAAAATTCCTCTTCCTTGCCGTAACAAGTCGACTACATTATGTAAGAGCAATGCAGGGAATTTGACTGGAGTTCACGTTGGGACAAACAGACAGATACACAGGCAGACAGACAGAGCTTCATTCAGGAAAACCACTTCAGATTCCCTAAAGTCCAGGACAGGCACACACAAACAAACCTACAATGGTCCATTCCCTCCGGCCTCACTACAGTACAGGCATATGGCACAGAGCTGTGCACCATCTGACCCAGATATACGACAGCAAGGCAGCCTGTGAATGTGGAAGCTCGGCGCAGAAGTGCTCTGGGAGACCAGAATGAAAGTTGAGTGGAGGGTAACTGTTTTAAGCCTAAAACACACAATATTTCTCTGAAGACTGAAGGCTTGAAGTTTTAGGAACAATTCTGCTTGACTTGAGATATTTCCCATTTACAACGCTAGTATGGATCCAAGACCAAGTGCCTACATCTCCCATAACGCACACAGTTTATAGCTCATCCTACAGTCTTGTTTATACTGGTAATGCAGCCGTTCTGTTAATATTTTATAGAAGACATGATACAACAATATTAAAATCAGTACAATGTTCCTTTAGCTGTCACGGTCGTAGACATTGTACTGACAGAAATCTAATTTGGTATGGAAGGTGTTGTGATTGTTTGTCAGAGTCTACATGGATTTCTTTGATAGACAGGCAGGTTTACTCAGAGATCTCAGAGATTCATCTTGGGCCCATCTGCACACTAGACAATGGAGTGAACAAGAGCAAGTCAAGTTGCAAACAATAAATTTGATCAACTGTAAGGATCAAGCCCGCTTCATCTTTTCTTGAGCCGAGTGAATCTCAAACATTTCATTATTCCCATGCTCGCAGCCGCCTGGTGGCTTCGATGACAAAGACGAAGATCGATGTTGCGGTAGCGCCGAGCACTCAAACAGAAGACGGAACAGAACAAAGGTGTTTGGACTGAGACCGAAAGAGAGCTTTCAAGCTTGTTCTGTAGTTTGTGGCGTGGTGGTTAGCACTGACGCCTCTCAGCAAGAAGGGTTCTGGGTTTGAATCCATGGGACGAATCCGTCTTTCTGTGTGGAGTTTGTACATTTTCCCTGTGTCTGTGTGGGTTCCCCTGCCTCTCACCCTACGACAGCTGGGATAGGCTCCCAACTTCTTCACTCACACTGTCTTACACCACTGACACCACTCAGCCAGTTATCAGTGTGAGACTCGTCTCAACTTCAAACAGCGAAAAAACACTAAAACCTACTTGTCCGAGTTGTTGGAGTGACACACAGATGCAAACAAGCAGATGCACTTTAATGCCACACCAAAATGAAACTGTCACTGCAGCAGGGAGTAAAAGCAACAGAGCCCTAAAAAATAAAATAAATAACCAATTAGTGGCAGCACACGTATGTGTTGTTGCGTTGGACACGTATGTGTCTCGCAGAGAGCAAAGCGGCTAGTTACGTTTGGCCCGAGGCAATCTGCTTGGCAATATGTTCCCGTGTTGTTGTTGTTGTTGCCCCCCACCCCCACCCCCCAACACTCTTCCCCTCTCCATGGCTGTATATAACAGAGATTAATCAAGTTGGCATGTTGCTGTGTCCTCCAGGCCTCCCTGCTTTTACACTTTAACCTTCTTTAGCAGGAATATTTGTCACATATCAGGCTAAAATCTGGTCAAACTAATGCTGGATATCTTTAATAAATGTAATGTCAAATGAATGATGACTGGGTTTACTTTATTTGAGTTAACCGACAGTTTCACATATCCATGAATACATAATATGATCAAATATAATATAATATAAAGGAACCAAATTAGAATATCATGAAGCAGCAGCAGTCCCACTCATCCTAGGCTGATCTTTGAAAAACAAATCTTTCCAAAAAATTTCCTCATGAGGATGAAGTGCGGCAGAGGTTTTATCTGTTTTACACCTCGGGTACCCTCAACCGATGACTGACTGCACCTGTGTCCAAGCTTTATGGATTTTGTTTATTCTTTTTTTTTTTCACTTGATAATTACTGTGTGATTTCTCTGTCTCCGAGTGCAGTTTGAAGGAACGGGGACAGCTCACCTTATCCAGCTGCACCTCTCAGACATGCGCAACATGATTTACGCTGTAATTTACACATTTATGGAGCCATCAAGTCTACGTTAAGCTTTGGTTTGTTTTCTGGCTTCATGATGATTTAAAAGTCAAAACCTGTGGACGGATTTCACTGAGGGTTTTGACTGCAAACGTCTGTTGAATAGCACTGAAAATGATACTAGTTGCACTCAGAAGCTTGTGAATATTTTAGACTGACTTGTTTCTTTACTATGTCCATAGTGCACATCTTGAGGCATCTACACTTGGTGCTTTTTCCAGACTTTAATAAATTCCTCTAAATATTCATGTATATGTGAACAGAGTAGACAGACCTCACATGCACTCTGCACAGTGGTTCCCACCAGTGGCTGTGTTGTGTGTGCTCTTTAGAAGTAGTCCAAAAATACAATTTCAAATCTGGGATGGATCACTGCGTCTAAAACCCCCTTTATTCAATCCAATCTAAATTTATTAGATTTACGTCTAATCTAAATGATGTGTGATTACACCAATTCATTTTCTGGCGGATTAACCCCAAATAATCTGATAAAAAGGTTACTGAGCCTCTATTAGGGCAAAGTGGCTCATCTAGATTAGCAGGGCAAAGCGTGAGACCGTGGGCTGAAGATGTCGAGGATTTGAACCCCCCCCACACCCTCCTGGTCCACCGAGACCTGATGCACAAATCAGAAAGTCATTTCCCTCTTGATTTATGAAATTATTTTGGGCATCAGGGTTAAAAAAAAATGCCACAAGCCAAATTTCTGTAACATCTGTCAGCTGTAAAATCCAGTTTTGCAACGAGCTGACCTATTTCCTTTTAAATCCACATTACAAGTGACTTCAGCTGTCAGGACATTGAATCAGTCACTAGGTGACAGGTGCATATTTTTGTCAAACTCAGATCACGGTTTGGCACAAATAATGACAAGCAAACATAAAGGATAATATAGCATGGGTTTCTGCCTTAAAACAAATAAGCAGATAATTGTAACTGTAACTACACGGGACAATGCCTCAAATAGTCCTGGAGGAATCAGGACACACTACTAACAGGCAAGTAAATGAGAATAAAATAGTGTTTTTCTAATGTTCCCACTGGGAGGTACCTGGTGGTATCTGTTTTTAGAAAATATTTCATAGCAGTGGATGTCTGTTTGAGCAGCTTAAAATGAGTTATGCTCAAAATCAAAGTAGAGTGAAGTTAGCTTGGCACAGCTATTGACCATGCTGGTGTTACTCTCGTGTCCATCTTTGAATAAAGTCTGCACAAACAATGTGGCTCCGCAGATATTCGCAGGGGCATAAATATCTTAGCTTTTCCCCACAAACAGGTTGTGGATGGGCTTAGTTTGAGTCGGTCTCCAGGAAGGCGTGAAATTCTTGTTTAGCTCCAAAATGTCTGAAGCGCAAACTGCCGTTTAACCAAGACTATCTTCTCAGGAAGACACATCTTATCACGTCTTGTACAACAAAATGTAAACTGAACAAAATGTCAAAACTGGTCTCACTCTGATCATTTCCTTTCATTTATCAGGTACTCATTTTAACCTAAACCCTCCTTGGGCTCACATTTTGTCTTTCTCTAACCCTAAAGAAGTAGTTTTTGTAACTAAACTACTTTAGAGATGTATAAAGTGAGTGTCTGTGACATTCAGAGAGAGCGTTGTCACTAACAGTCATTTTTAAAATCTGTAGATTAGGAACTCATGGTCTTTGCTTAAATCTACTCATAGATCATGCAATTGCCGCCTTTCAAAGGCAATGACAGTGCATGGAATTTCCTGTTCGTTTTCAGTCCCGAGCACCTGTCATTAAGAAAACAGATGACGATATATCATAGGTTTCTGGGACAGTTTTTTAAAAATCTGGTATTTTTCAGTGGAAATCTGTAACCCCCTGCAAACGATGAGAGCGATTCATGTTGTATTTCTGCGCGGGAGTAGCAGCATGTTGGCAGCCGGCCTGTCTGCTGTTTGTGTTTAAGCTTCACGAGTTAAACTGTGGTGACACTTTGACAGGTTTCCTGTTATAATAAGACTCCGAACCAGGTTTCTTCCCTCATCGTTTCCTGTCACAACTCTGTCAATTTATTATGGGTTGTTTTTTAGGAAAAGATGCTAACTGTGTGTGTGTGTGTGTGTGTGTGTGTGTGAGTGTTGGTCTGCATCTGTGTGTGTGACAGACAGAGCCAGATGAGCAGGCAGATGTTTCCTCTGTCTCTACTCTGACTGTCTGAGGAAGACTGACAACAGCTGGACCAATGCCAGACACACACACACACACATACAGAGACACACACACAGGGATAGGCACACAGAAACGATGCTTTACCTGCACTAAACGGTTTCTCTTTGCCTGTTTGGTTATTATTATTGTTCAAAGCAATGTTCGTATTTATTGCAGTTATTTGTGCAGTAGTTTCTTCTACACACTACCTTGTTAGAGTAATGGATAGTTTTCTTCTTTGTAGGGACGGTATCTCGGTTCACATTAAGTTTGGAAGCATTCACTCAAGCACTCCACAAAGAGCTTTTCTAAATTTCTTTCGTGCTGCTCTGTCTATCATTTAATCATGTTTATATGAAATGCCAAATGTCAGCCCCACACCCATAAAATCACTGTCCAACTTTCAGGCTTGTTACGGCGGCAGTGTGCGAACACTGACCTCGAATCAGCTCTAGCACTCGAAAGAAACTATAAAATGAAACAGGGAAGAAATGCGTGACGTGATCAAGCCTTTCCGAGAATGCACTGACAGCCATAGTGAGTCCCCCCGCTCAGCGCGTACTCAAATAACGTGTCAAAGCTGTAGAATACTGAAAGCTACCACCTGTCTAAATTAACTTCTAAATGGTTTACTGGGCGGATGCATTGCTACTTGAACAGGCCCGTCAAGCATTAGATGCTCAGCCTGGGACAAAGGGCCCAGATGTCTCACAGTTAATTATCACTGCTACCAGTATTTGAAACACTTTTAGCACTAGTAGTGAGCGAAGGGTTACCCATAGTCACATTTCTGCCCAACTGTATTTGATGACTGTTAATTCTTCATATTCCATAAAAAAACATATATACATACACCAATCAATCATAACCAGCTTCCTAATATTGTATAGTGCCTCCAAAACAGTTGTGACTCATCTGAGAATGGACATGGTACTTCTGAGGGTGTCCTGTGGTGTCTGGCTAAAGAATGTTGTTAGTGGGGGCCTTTGGGTCCTATGGGTTGAGGGGAGGGGCCTCTGTGGATCATCCCACAGATACTTGATCAGTTTGGGATCTAGTGAATTTGGAGGCCAGGTCAACACCTTGTGCTGTTCTTCGTGTTTTGTTTAGTTGTTCCTAAAACATGTGTGTGTCTGTGTCAGGTTGCATCTTGGAGTGTCATTGCTATGGGGTGGGGGTGTCTGGTCTGGTCTGGGTGGGTCTAAGTAGTGCTGCTAATCCCTTACAGATCCACTCTGTCTCTAATTTTGTCTTCATTTGAGGAAGCTTTCCTGCCTTTATTCGCTCCCATTATGCTGCTTCAACATTTATTTTTTTTGGCGTGTAAGTTGTTTATTTCATTAGTCGCATATTTATCTTTGTTGCCTGTTGAGCACGTTGTAATCTTGGCTTTTAAAAGTGCCATAATCCTCCCTTACAAAGAAGTAGTCATGGATGGTAGTTGGGATATGAACCCCGCGCTGTGATGTGACACTTGTGTGTTTTGTGTTGTTAGTTTGGAGAACACTGATATCCCAAAACGCCACGAACAAACAGTACCTAATGTAAGCAATGCTTTTAAATGTTTTTTTTGTTTGTTTTTTTTACGCGATGAAGGCGAAGTAAAACAAAGAACAGAGGTGAGACAGATAATCAAAGAGTTTTGAATGCACTGAGGTGAGTTTAGATGTTCATTTTACCATGTTGTTTCCTTGTTCTGTCTCGTTCTTTCCTTGCATGATGTTGTCAGTCTGCCAGCTAGTGAAGGCTTCCTCTCTGTCGGACCTGTAAGGAAAACAAAAAGTCACCAATGTTTAACGACGCCAAGGCGGGAAAGCCAACCACGGTTCTTCAAGATACCGACTCCTCTCAGCAACGCTGCTAGGCTGTTGATAGAGCAAACTTATTCAAAGTTAAAATAAACAATCATTTCTAGCGGGGACGGGGTACCTGCTGGATTTTCCGAGTATCTTCTGCGTGAAACAGGTCAGTCTCTGAGTCTCTTCCTGATACCTGTGCAGGTCTTGGGTCAGTAGGTTATGAAGCGTGCTCAGCGCGTCTTTCTGGAACACCAGCCTCTCAGATTGGAGCAAACACTCAGTAACAGAGGTCTGAAGCTCCCGAAAAGCACACAACTGAAACTATAATGGGAAAAAAAAAACAAAAACAAAAAAAACACTTTTATTAGCAGGCTAAGAAGGAGCTGCTCAGAGGAAATGAAACATGCACAGCTTGGCTGCTGAGATACTCTGAATCCTCCTCTGGGATCGGTACAGTTTGTCATAGTTTTATGTTGTATTGTTATTGCATTGTGTTGTTGTATTCTTTTCTTCTCTTGTCTTAGGATCTTTCAATAAAAGTCTCTACAGTAATGCTACAATATGTCTGAGGTCTGGTCTTATGGCACAATAACCAGAACATCCCACAGTGTCCTATTGTCTTTTTCAACAAATAAAGACTGTGACGTTATTGTTCTACTGTTCATTTTGAATATATTGATAATAAATAGCATAATACTGCTGTATCTTTGCTTATTTGTATATATGACACTTCTAATATGATGGCATGTGTTACAGTGTGTTGTGCCCATGTGAATGATATCACCCGTCACTTACAGTGGACGTCTGAAGGCAAGGACTTCTCTTCAGCTCTTGTTCTGTCTGTTTCTTCTTCTCCTGATGATCAGATAGCTCAGCGGTCAGCAGCTGCTGGCGACTGTCAATCTGAAAGAGTCTGACAAAACACAAAGGCAGAAACATTTTATTTACTGACCGCACGCCAAGTCAAATTCAGAGTGCCGAGCTTGATTAGATAACATGCATTATGATGTCCTATGACTTGACACTTAAACAATAAATACAGTGTCAACAAGCAACAATCAATGTAAAGATAATTCACGCGTGCATAAGAGCCTGACACGTTTTGAAGTGAAAGCACACACTGGGAGTGGTTACCCTTCAGGTGCTGCTGTTTAATGTGTTTTTCCTGAACACACAACTCCTGAATTCAGTGAAAGGGGACTTTACTGTTCCCTGTTTGTACTGCATCAGCTGAGAGATTTGCCTGAGAAAACACGAATGACATGTACAGCCTCCCACATTTCACTGACACTTTAAATGACTGAAGACGCTTTGAAGCTTAAAACCATCAACCTTCTTGTCTCATCTCTTCCTCAAAGCACTTCCCCCTAAGGTCCTGACGGCGTGCATTTTTTATTTATTTATTTTTTTAACTCTGTGTTTCTGACTAAACTGCGGGCTCCTATTTAACATGAAGACGTTCCTTCCTTGAACAAACACGCCGTGTTTTCAGACGCACGCAAAAAGCTGAGCAGCTGATACAGGTTGTGTGATCCTTGCTCCCCGTTAAAGTCAACAGCAGGTAATAGACAAAACCGCAGTGGGCTACAGCAGCGGTCAGGTGACAAGGAACACAAGAGTCACATTACAGCACTGCTGTCATGATCACAGTTAGACTCTGTCAACACATAAAGACAGGTAGTTGCTTAATAGTACATAGTAATACTGCATAGTATACAGTATATAATGACAAAAGAATGACTAGCAGCAGCACTTTCAGTATTTTCTTTTCTTTCATTTATTTCTTTCATTTTCTTTTCATTTTCTTTTATTATTAGTTTTTCATTTATTTCTTAATCTATATTTTTTCTTTTTGCTAGTGGTTTTCTAGTGCTAGTGGGCAACAGAGCTACTGCAACCAAGCAATTTCACATGAAATTGTCTATAAAATCACTAGGTCAACTGTTATCGCAGCCCAAGTTATAGTGGTGGTAGTGATCTCAGAAAAACACATGTCCTTCTCACACTCAGGAAGGAATATAATTGTCATTGTGATGGTATTGCAAATGAACAGAAGAGCCAATAACGTTAGTCTTAGCAGTGCAAGCTCTAGTTGACGTTGTCCGAGAGATGGGGTGCATCCTGGTCTATCAAAGAGACAAACAATCATTTAAACAACCATGCATACCTATGGCCAATTTAGAATCACCACCTAACCTAACAAGCATGTCTGCCAGAGAACCAGGAGAAAGAACACAAAGGCACAGGGAGAACATGCAACATCTGCACTGGAAGGCCTCAGCCAGCCAAACTCCGAACCTTCTTGCTGTGGGACAACAGTGCTAAAAAATGTCACTCTAATCCTCTCTAAAAACAACAGCTGTGTGGCAGCAACGGCATACTCCTGTCATATACTTGACTACATGTTACTACATATTGACTTGATGTCTGAGTTTGTACATACTCAGTCCGGGAGAATCCCCCCCTCCAAAAACAAACCACCTAGTTCTACACCTAGTTCTCACACTGAGTGCATTGTGTAACTAGAGTCAAATTCGCTGTATCGGTGTGCATTAATGGCCAAATAAACCTGATTCTGATTCTGTGATCCATGTATGCCAGTGCTGCAGTTACATCTCTGTCCACTTGGAGGCGCTAAGCCTCTGTAAGAGTGTCAGGCGAGCCGGTAACAAGAGGAAGAGAAGTGGTTTGTTTGTGAGGACTAAGAGGAGGCTCATCTGACAAGCCTTTGATGAACTAACTGAAGAATCGACATGCAGAGAAAGACAAATTAGTGGAAACGGGACGAAACAATGACACGGGAACTCAAAGGCCCTCTGTGAAACATATTAACATTCAGTTAATGAGGTTTTCGAGGAGGTGTGCGGACTCCACTATGTGCCGTGAGGGGCTGTTATGAGAAAGACACAAATATGAGCTAGACCATAATCTTTGATTTACATCTGCTTTGTACTGCTGAAGGATGTTTGAAACACCAATGAAACAATTGTCCCATCTGATAAAGTGATCTGATGTGTTTCATTGAGATATTCCAATAGAAAATGGTATTATTGCTAATTATCACTGTAACATATTCTAAAGGTTGTGTCTTTATGGTTTACTTCTGAAACGAACCTATTTTATTTGTCATGTTTGACTGTGCTACACAATAAAGTTCAATATTCCAGAAATTTGTGGTGAAGCAATTTATAAAAGTCTGACTGCAAATATGGAGACTCCATGCTAACCAGCTCGCAGCCAAAGCATCCCCTTTAAATTCAAACAAAAGCATCCAAAAGTGCTGAAGATTGTAAGTTTTCAGTGCAATTGTATGCCTCAGTTTGTAAGTACCAACAACAATAAAATTACAGTGAAATGAAAATGCACTTCCAGTGCATATGGACATCATATGAAAAAAGTATTTGAACTCAGAAATCTACATATCTGAATTCAGTGTCGAGGAGAAATGAATATCTTGAGACAAATCTATGGAGTTCATGCAAATGAGCCACTCTGTCACTTGTCAATCAAAACTGATCTTAGCCAATCAAATGACTTCATTAAAGCGCTGTGCGAGTGTGAGAGACAAGCGATGAGGAACGTCATCCGTCCCGGTGAAAAGACGGTAATTACCAATGAATATCTGTGTGTGTGTGTGTAGCGTACGTACACGCTCACATTCACATGAACATGTAAACAGACGTACACTTCACCACATGGCAACAATGTGTCAAACCTCTCTCTCTGTGACACACACACACACACGGACACACACTGCCAGCTGTCAGTGTGTTCTGATTAGGTGCTTACGTACAGAAAAGCGTGAACAGGGCTACTTAATTATGTGAACGTATGCGACAAACACATTTCACTCCATAATTGCAGGTGAAAAATGTGTGGGTGTTATTTATTTTATTTTTGTACATTAATGTATCTAACTGCCTGTCACATATATAATTTTCACCGTGCTGGGTTTATGCAGAAGGTATGCGCTGTCTCTCTGTGTGTGTGTGTGTGTGTGTGTGAAAAACCACTCCAGGTAGTTTTTCTATCACGGACAAAGGTGATGCTCTAAAGCTGTATGTAAATGATCGTCAATCTTAATGACTACTTCTAATTTATACAGCGTTAAAATCCCGGCACTGCATTTACCATCACAAAGAAAACTCCTCTCAGGTGTGAGAAGAAGTTACAGTTTCAAAGCTGAAGCGATTTCACTGTATCAACACAGAGTTTGTTGGCATCCGTTCCACTGTGAGGAGAAGCCAAAGCTACAATCAATAAAGAATGGGAAAAAAGAGAGAAAGGTTAAAAACAGAAGGTGAGAAAAAGAAACTCCTGAGAGAAAAAGGGAAGACATTATGAGACTAAAAACTTGAAACAGGAGAAGGGGGGAATTATGAGAGGAACGCTAAGATGAAATGTATGTTTTGACAGGGTGAGGAGGAGGAGGAGGACAGAAGAAGAAGGACAGACACTTACAAAGAAAAAGGAGCGAAGAAAAGAAAATGTCTCATCATCGCGTCTAGTCGTGTTTAATCCGTACGTGTTGTTTTTGCACCCGAAAGACAGAGGGAGAACAAAAGGAGGAAAATGAAAGTGAAAGACAAGGAAGAGAAAAAAAGAGGAATTAAAACATAAAGAGAGAATTAAAGGATACAAAGGACAAGAAGACAAACTCACGGTACACTTACTACACAGCTTTCAAAACAAGAGCGCGTCTATAGACCACTATTGTCATGTAACAGGAGTTCAGTTCTTAGGTCTGCTGATGACAGCTGTGTAAACTGCTGACGAACATTGTTAGAATCGGTTGAAGGCCCCAGAAAGAGATAAAAGAACGGGGCTTGTTTTGTACAGGTGAAGGTAAGGAGTAAAAGCCGCCTTCAGGTTTCTATTATTACTTTAAATCTAACCTGTGCTTGCAGCTGGAGGCTAAAGCTAAAGCTTCCGTGCGCTGCTCACAGGCAGTTTGGCAGCAATTTGAAGGGAAAAAAGAAAATCATTACACTAGTTCAAAGCCAGAATCCCGCTGCTCGCTTCTCTGAATAATAATTTATGACCATAAATGACTATAGCCAGCTCCCTGCCCACTGTGACCTCTGACCTTTGGCTAAAGAGAGCCATCTAAGTAAATGTGAGCTCATCCAACTTGTTGATCAGTCTCATGGTCAGCATGGGAAGAGTTGAGGAGGACAGATGAAGAAGAATGAACAGAAGAGGAGCATGAAGAGGAGGAGAGGGGTTGAAGGAGTTCGGCTGGGTGTTTTCCAAACTGCCAGTCTGCCTATTAGTCTTGGCAACAGGCTGAGCTCCCCTTACGTAACCAGACTAAAGACTCTGTTTCACTCTGTCTATGGGAAAATGCCACAGAATAACAACAACACACACACAATCAAACTTCAGCCATTCCTCAGCCATGTGCAGCAGGGTCCGGGCTGATTTGTGCCGTTAGTTGGGTGAGCTTTCTGTCCGTCCAGTGGTGCTGCTGATGATAATGTGTGTCTTGTTTTAAATGAAGCTGTTCTCAGTTAATAGAGCAATAGCAGCAGTAAGTAGACATGCAAATACATACAAGAATATAAGAACAATGCATAATGTCTGAAACTTTTTCAAAAATATATCCAGTAATATTGAGGACTCTTCTCTCTCTCTCTTATTAAGATGACAGCCACCTTATTAGGACATACGGACACTTGCATGAATGGGGACTGGTTATAACTTCTCAGACGGCCTCTGCAACAACCAGGCCACAGTACTGCTTTGGATTCTTCGGAATGGGTATTTATACAACAGATTTCTGAGAAATTAGGGATGTAAACAAATACGGAGGAGGAGTTAGCGTGCCATCTCCGCCGATATCAGCAGTTTGTTTTCAGTTCAGGCACCGCTTGTTTCATTTAGACTCTCATGGCTCATTCAGAAATAAAACAGAGGAACTTGAGTCTTAAAAATCCACTTGGAAAATAAATCACTGGTGATGTCCTCCCTTTCACTTCATCACCTTCATTTTTAATGGAGGGTTATGTTGTAGCTATTACAACATGCGGTGGTTGGGCCATGATTAGGAAGCCTAATCATCAGCAACATAGGGAGTAAAATGACAGGAGAAGAATTGTTTACATAGAGTTTACAACTTTATAGTCAATGCGGAAATATAGCCAGTCCCTACAGATACAGGAAGGTATAGTTTACTTTATTTATTGTCTTTTACTTTTGATTTTCTGTACAATTTAGTAGTGTAAGTGTATAGACTGGAGAATGACTTGAAAATAGAGAATATTTAAAACGAAAATCACTTTTGAGACTTTTCAGAGGATGGCTATGTTGTACAGAATGCTCTTCGCCTCTCTGTGTGAGAACACTATGGTGTGTAAGACCAGGAAAATGACATAGAACCACGAGGATTACTGCTGAGTCGGAAAGTTTTTAAACTGCAGCTCGGCTCTCTTGTCAGAAGACTGAGCGTATTCTGACTGAGAAGAGTTTCTAATCGCCTTAACAAAGAAGTTTCAGAAGAATGTTTTTCATGTATAAGCTGCGTATTAAGGTCCACTCCAAAGGAAAACCCATATCTATTTGGCTTCATCCACTTCTCTTGCACAACACCCAAGTCAACGTAGGCACTCGCATTATCTACCCATAAGCCGCCCTTTAAGCCAGGGAAAACCCAAGTAAAATGAAAGCAGGGTGGCATGTTTATCATGAGAAGTGGGTATCATCACATTGGGCAGGGCAAAATGATGAACACAGGAGACAGTTTCACCAACGAACCACTGGCTGTTGTTTGGAGGGGGTTGTCCATGAACCGAAAGGTCAACGGTGCAGTCTCATCTTGTGAAGCCTTTGATCCGTGCTGTGACAAGATCAGCCGATCAGTTCTGGCTTTGACAGACATAATTGCCGGGAAATTGGGAGGTTTCCTGGAATATGATCACAGCAAGGTGTATGAGTGGGAAGGTGTGTGCCCGACGCCACACCTTGAACCTTGAGATGTGTTTTAGCTTGTTTTGCTTACCGAAAATGAAACCAGTTGGTGGGCAGGGGTTTTACTGTCAGCACACATCACACAAGAACAAAAAACTACAAATGATTTCCTCATATGGAAAATGTTACAATGTCCAACATATCAGGATTATTCAATGTTTCGGACACTTTTACAGTTTTACTGAACAACTTGATGGCCTGAGTAGACATGCCAAAGCAAACACTTGGCTTCAGGTTTATATTGTGTATCTTTTGGCCATTATAGGTTGCTTAATAAGTTCAATTTGTTTTTCATCATCCCATCTGACTCACTACCAGAACCCTTGCAGCTTTGCACAAGTCCAGGCATTTTAAATATTAATGACTAAACGTTAGCCAGCAAGGAGGCCATTCACCCAGATACTGACGCAGCAGATCAGATTAAACACATATAAATGCGATGAATACATCTTTTTGTCCTCTTTGTTCACTTGCAGTAGTGAGTAAATGTTGTCGTACGACGCACGCACTGATTCGGCGCCTTGTGCCTTGAGTGCTTCACAATGCAGGCACAGAGGATGGCGTATGCTCGAGACGAGCTGGTTCACCTCTGCATTTGAGGCATTTGTAGCTCAACCGCATGACCGCACTTGAAGGCAGGGACCAGGAGCTATTTATAGAGAGGGGTGCAGCATTCAAATGATTGTAATGAAGTTAATGACTTCGGTTTCACTTTTGACGAGCTGTCATGGAGTTCACTTTTTTTACAGTCTATGATCCGGACGGATTAACTAGGTGTGCAAGGGTTCCCGGTCAGATCCCTCCCCAGCTCCTACCTCTTGTCCATATATGGTCATCCAGCCATATTATGCTACATCTGATACTTCAAAACAGTAGAAGGTTCTTCTGGCTTGTTTAGAAATCATGCACGGTAAATGGAAAATGGCCTTGCTTTTATATAGCGCTTTTCTACCTATTGGTACTCAAAGCGCTTTTACAGTCAGAGACACATCTACCCATTCACTCACACAAGCACACACACATTCACACACCAGTGGCACGCACTGGGAGCAACTGGGGGTTCAGTGTCTTGCTCAAGGACACTTCGACATGTGGCACATTCCGGGGATCGAACCGCTAACCCTCTGGTTCGTGGACAACCCGCTCTACCTACTGAGCCACAGTCGCCCCGGTGAAAATTGTAAGTACATCAGAGAACACCGACAGACATCGACAGACCTTTAGTACTCCGGGCACCTAAGTAGGTTGACTATGCAAAGTCATCCCTCCACAACACTTTCTGTTCTTGAATATATCATTTTAGTCATGTTCAACTTGAGCGCCTGGCTGTTGTAGTTTGGTCGATGCCAGAACTTCATGTCAGTTAGCACAGTTACAGTTTCACGCAACCACAGAAGAAAATAAATACCTCCAAAAAGCAAGCATTCTCAACACTAACAAACAGTGTTTGTAACAAAACGATCTGAATCCTCTTAAATCAAAACTAATTCAGGAGCACACACACAAACACACGAGGATGAGCAAGATCCTGTTGTTCTCTCCTTCACAGCAGAACCTGCTGCTGTTATGAGATACAGCAAAACTCCCACTGTCACGTCTCAGCTCTGTGACAAAACCCCGCAAGCCCACGCAGCTGCCTCCCCACCCACTCCCATGTTCAAACGGCGCACAGCGTGGTCCTCCTTCTATAAAGAGGACAGTCCAGTTCTGGACGAGTTGACTTCACAAGAGCGTAAACAATTTGTGAATACTTTTCACTCAAAAGAACCAGGATTGTGTTTTTTTTGTTTGTTTTTTAACAAAGAAAATTTCTATTGGTTTGCACCCTGGCTGTATTTCTTTCTTGCGGAATGTCAGTTTCACTTTGGTAAATATAAGAAGATAAATATATTTTGTAAACGAAGTTTGAAAAAGTTTCCTTGCACAAGGACACGTACTCCATGTGCTCACAATATCAGATGCTGTTTTTTTTTAATTTTTATGGAAGAGTAACAGCGCAACACAGCCGTCCACAGAGACTGTTTAAGTATGGGTTGCTTGCTTGTGTGTTTTCAGTCCATTTATAGTGAGCCTTTCAGAGTTGGTGCATTCAAACCGTCCAGTTTTACCGGCATCTTCTGACGTCTTTACCGCAGATATGAGCCACAGAGAAAATCTGTCAAACAGCCAACAATTACAGCTGTCACAGCAAGATAGAGCTCAAAAACTTCAGTCAGAGATGATCATTTTGAACGCTCCCCAAAATCCTGACAGGAGAGTTTGTGAGTCTGTGATTGACAGACAAAAAAGATGTTAATAGCATTTATTGTACTGTGTATCTCATACATGAGAACACTTGGAGTGATAGTATCTCAGGAAAACCTTCAAAAGGCTTTTTCTAAAAAGCCGGTGTTGGGAAAGCGGGGTTGTCTTATTGCCAGGGTTATGGTATATGTATAGGATCATGGTGTGATCACGTTCTCAGCAGCCTTAACTCTTAATTATTCTGCATCTTCATAAAGATGCAAAGCAGCATTCACGCCTTATTTTCAACAAGGACACCTCAAGTCTTCACCCTTCAGATGTATCCTTGAGCAAGACAAAACGTGAAAATGTCCTTGCTGAAATAAAACCGACTGAGATAATAAAATCAAGGTTTGGGGAACATATAGTACTTCCTTGCAGCAGCCACAGAGCACGTCATTGACTCACTGTGTTTGTATGTTAGTGAGCTCCTGCTCCGTCTGCCTCTGCAGCTGTTGGAGGTGAAAGGTCAGTTCCTCGCTCAGAGCAGCAAACCTCAACAGTCCTTCTCTTCCTGTGTTCTCCTCACACACCAAACCCTGAGATGGAGAAGTCATTAATGAATCCATCAGCTGGAAAGACCAGCAAAGTAACGCTCAGCTGAAAATGAAACATCTCCTCTATCTGTGGTTACATGATGCTGGCACAAACCTTTCTGCTCTTTATCTAGTTTTTCAATATGTGCGTTAGCATATTAGCGTGTTAATATCTTTGCCAAATTATCCTGCTTGTTACATGAAACCTGTTCAGCAAGAAATGTAACAGATCTTCATCTATAATTACCGTGACCTTATTGACAGTGGCATACAATTTGGACCTGGATGGTCTCTTGAGTTATAAAGGTCTTTCAAATTGAAAACATCTATGCTCGTGCCAGCGGCGTAGCTTTACGGGCAGACTGCGATGACATTCATGGTCCTCAGAGGATGCACCGCAGATGATTTTTGTGATCCCCTGTCTTTTCACGTGCGGGGTGACAAACAAAAAGCCCCAAAAACCTTTGATTTGTGAGTTGTCATGAATTTTTTATACCCGCCTTGGCGACTCCTTAGCTTTTCATCTACCGCCACGTCACTTCAGCCTTGCTTTATCAACAAAGGCCTGCATAACGAATGCCAAGCCTGTCGTTTTCATTCAGTGTTAACATGCTAACAAAGCAAACACCATTAACGGCTAAACACAGCACGGGCCATCCAGCTGTGAAACTGTTTGCTGTACTTCCAGTGGCATTTACCTTGTTGGAGTACGACTAACACCTGCTTACCGTTTAACTGGGCACACCTCTACTAATCTACCCAGCGACATCATTTGGCAACAGGCAATACGAACAAACGAGGCCAAGGTACAGAAGCTGCCACAGGCCAGATTCAAGGAATAAATGTAACAAAGTTGCTGCATTCCAAGTATTTCTTTGCTAGGAAATATGACAAAGCCATTTCCCTAGGGTGAATTTGTGGTTATTATTATTCTGTTATTGTTTCTGACCAACACACCTGAAAAATACTCGTGACTGCTGAATGTGGGAGGGAACAAAAAGGCTGATATTAAAAAGAGAAAACAGACAAAGGCTCTGTAAGTCATCATACGAGATAAGATACAGCCTGGAGAGTGTCTGACATGTGAATGTCATGAGAATATTTCTTAGCAGTCTGGTGTCTCAGTTTGTCAAAGCAGCATGTTGAGTAAAAGAGGGGAGTGTGATGAATCACCAGCTGAACACACGCTGTTCAGACAGATACACAGACACATGGGTTAAAGAAGACAGGCAGGAGTGAAAGCCAAAAGAGGCACTCGAGGACATGACAACCGGAGATAAAGTTGTGGGAGGTAACATTTATTCTGGTTGTATGTCTGAACTTGTCAAGGTGACGGAGTCCCTCGGAGAGCGGCTGTAGGCTGGAAGACAACAGACCGACTGAGTCATCCTGGCAGAACATGGCGATCACCCTCTTCCTCCCCTTCGTCTGTCTGTCTGTCTGTCTGTGTCCATGTGACTCAGTCTGAGAGACAAACTAGCACTATGCTCACACAAAATCTGATTTGTTTTTCCAGATCTGATCCTTAGTCCTCAGTGTCCACACTGGAACTTAAAAGCAGCTAAATCTTTCAGCACAATTAATCTGCTAATCTCAAAATTAGAGGGTTTGTCTTTGTTCTGTTTGTCCTTTAATACTGTCTATGTGGCATTTAAGTCACCAGTGCTCCCAATCACGACACACGCATAGGCAGTTGTAGGTAAAATCAGAAAGCCAAATTACCTCCCCCTGTGAGCTGGTGAACAAAGTTCCCCAAATGTGTGTTACTCCTGGCAGGTTCAAAGTTGCATATCATTCTTGACAGGGCTGGGATTTCCAGCCATCGTTCTGGTAAGTCAATTGTTTTCATTATTTCACTTTATGCAATTAAATTAGATTTGAGATGCCTGCCTCGACATGGCCACGGGAGAAAGGAGGAGGAGAGAAAGACGGGGAACGGGGCCCAGATTCCCACAGTGAAATGAAGAGAAAGACAACGTACAGAAATAAAAACAAACCCATGTATACCAGTTTGGAGGAATGCAGTTAAGGCAGTGTTGAGCAATTAGCCGTGTACCCTCAAGCGAAGAACAAAAAACATCAGGCAGAAAAAACTGAAAAAAAAGTCAGGATGTGTTTCTGTTACAGTGGCGATAATCATCTAACAGTTTCATAGTGGAGGTGTCCGGTTTCAGATTACAGAATAACCACACTGACACAAGACAATGGTCAAGATTTCATTCATAAAAGATTTCTTCTTTAAAGGAAACCAGACTTGTCTGAGTTTGAAATATATGTGGTTGGCAATATGATTCTTTTTATTTATTTTTTGTGTCATTTACCTGTTGATCTTCAACAATGTGTGACTGTAGGATGTGAACCTTGTCTTCTATTCGATGCCGTAGTCTGTCCACTGAAGCAGGAAAGTCCTCTTTATTTCTCTGGAAATCTGGAGTCTGGAGAGAAAGAGAGAGAGTGTTATTTTATCACGTTCATCACAGCAACCCTCATACAATAAATCTGCCTTATGTTTCGCAACCAGCAGCTTTTGCAGCAACTGAATACCTCTGAGTCTGGGGCCTACTGGCTGCTGACGCGGTGAAAACACAATTTAAAAACACCAAAAACTTCTACTCTAAATGTGCACGTCGTTAGAAGGCATTTCATCTAAAGAATTTTCTGCAACTGACACCCTGCGTTCTGCAAATTGTTTTTTCCACTGCATGTTCACATGCCTTTGTCAACGGGAATTAGAGCAACACCTAATTAGAAATGCAGTAAATCCCGTCCTTCGCACCGAATGCGGTAACCTCAAACTCTAACTTCAAACAGACAGATATGCACCTTTGCTTGCTGAGGCTGAACGTCCTAAATACCAGCACACAACTGTCTCCCGTCTGAGATACAGCACAAGTACGGCAGGTGTTTGTCTGTTGCCAGAACCAGACAGTCTGAGCTGAGTGAAGGAACAAAGTGTTCAAAACGTCAAAACTTCAATGCTATATCTCACAAAGGCAAAAAAAGCATTATGGCACCAGAGTAGTACTGATAGTATAATTGATGTATACCTAACGTCACCTTGCATTGCTTCCTAATGTGATTTGTGTCCTTTCTTTTGTTTTACTGACCAATCTAAATCATATGTTTAAACTCCACAAACTTATAATGACGTACAGGCCTGCCCTGCCAGCAACGCTTCGTCCAAACTAATCCTGTTGATACCATCAGGGATGTTTTCTGATTGTTACGCTGACATTCATGTGTAAAATCAAACAGAAACAGATATCAAACATGTAGCCAGACTCCATTCTTGTTAGAATATGAATCTGGTATCACACCTTTTGGATTTCATTATAGGGCGTGATTCAAATGATTCAGATAAAAATAGAAAAAAACAACAGTCCTCCAGCCAATCAGAGCCATTCTGTTGTAAACAAATTCAACTCCACGGCGCTCAGGTGAATTGTATGACCATACTGCTGTTACTCTTCTGCCCATCACCAAATTAAACCCGCCCAAACGATTTGATTGGCTCGGTGATCTTTAATATAATCAATTCCTGGTGGTGCAGCTCCAGACCGACCTTCCGACCAAAAAAACATTTGTGAGCAGGGAAGTTAGTTAGCCTGCAGACAAGCAAAGTAACAGTGTGTGGTGACAGTGCAGTTTGTCAGGTGACATCTGATTGCATCCGTCTGCGTCTGTCAGCACATCAGGTGAGAGAGAGTCAAGTCAAAACTGTGCCGGCGTTCAATTCTCTAGCAGACTGGCTGCAGAATAGTAAGAAACTCCCAAATCTCTCATTGCATGCTGCCTTTGAACAAATGTAAATCAAAGAACCTTGCTACCACTTGTTACAGCAAAAGTGGAAAACTTCTTTAACATTTTTCAGTTGGTTTCATCAGTTAAGTGTCAAAGTGCTCTGTTTGTTCAATATTGTTCAGTAGAGGAGGGTTATAGATCGGAGGCGTTGGCAGCCAGAATAAAACTCTACCTATTGAGCAGACTCTTGGTTAGTGGGAGCCTCCCACCTACCTCAGTCTGAAGCCCACCACAAAGAGCCATTGTCAGGCTGAGCTGAAGCAGCGAACCCGGTAACTCATAAGTATGTTTTTATCTTTAAGGAGGGCATCAATCTTCATATGTATATATAAAGACTACAGATGGACAGCAGGCAATTAATTCCTTTCCTCCTCATATGAGTGGATGCATTCATAACATGAGTGGGCTCTGTGTTCACGACACGCTGAGTCTATGTTGTCTGATTAAATGCAATCAAAACAAGTCCATTGTGTTGTAATTCCTCCGAGAAAGATTACACGCACTGACAGGAGCTTCAGAGAGCAGAGAGGAAGTTTTAATTGTTTAAAGGACAGCGGAAACAAGACAAAAAAAAAAAAACTTCAATATACACTATTTAAGCAGAGGGTGACATCCGTGGTTCCAACAAAGTCCTTTACTTTTCAGAAAAGGTAATTATAAAGTAAAATAGTGCCTGATGAATGTGCGATGCAGCAGTTCTCTCCTCATTACTGTCCAACCCTGTCTCCTAGAAATTATGTTTATATACAGCTAATTTGTTTCACCAATTATGTTTCCCAGGCAAAGATAATTGGTGAAACAAATCAGTAGTATAGAAATGTAATTTTCAAGAGACAGGGCTGTACTGTCAGTATAATGTAACCCCACACTGCCTACTGTCTTAAATAAAATTAAAAATAGACATTCCTGAACCAACACATTACTAACATTGCAAAATAGTTACCTTTAAAGAAAAAAACCTTTGAGGAAAGAAATGTGTCTTCAAATGTAAGCACATGGTTATCACAAAAAGTCATGCAAGCTAATGGTAACAAGTCGTGAGATCACCGCTGCCACTCAAATATTGGTGTCTCTAGGTAACTTCATGCATTGCAGAACACATAAAATGCCAAATAGCATCTACTGGATGTAGTCCTGCAACCATTTAGATTTCAGTTCCACACCCCTCAGATGATGTGTATGGCTATGGCACTGGAACTCCGGGGTGGCTGTGGCCCAGTAGGTAGAGTGGGTTGACATCCCATGGTCGTGGAAGAGATACTAGTCAATTTGAGAGGGGTCAAACCATTGGCAACATCTGAGGAGACTGCAGAAACTACTAAAATTGGGTGTCCAACGCATTACTGTGGTGTCCGAACCATTGTCTTTGAGGAAGAAAAAAAATTTGTGGGTGGAAAAAAAATTCCAATTGAAATCAAATCGTACAAAAACAACAGAAGAACTCGGGGCTTTGTTTAATAGTGAAAGAGGACATTTCCACACTCAAAGGATTGGGACTGAACAGCTGTGTAGCCTTAAGAAAACCACTAATCAGTGATGCTAACCATGGGAAAAAAGGCTTCAATTTACTGGGGAAGATAAAGATTGGACACTGGAGCAATGGAGGAAGGTCGTGTGGTCTGATGAGTCCAGATTTACCCTGTTCCACAGTGACAGGGGCATCAGGGTAAGAAGAGAGGCAGATGAAGTGATGCACCCATCGTGCCTAGTGTCTACTGTACAAGCATGTGGAGGCAGTGCTATGATCTGGGGTTGCTGCAGTTGCTCAGGTCTGGGTTCAACAACACTTCTTAAAAAGCTAAAAAACCAAAGCTGAGTTTCCTTTACAGAGGCTTTTTGGATGACTAAATATGAGAAAATACCAGCTTAGCAGTATCAGACTGAGGCTAACAGGATTGTGTTTTTTAAGCTAGCTAAGAAGTAAAAGATTAAAATGACTGAATGACTCATTAATACTGAGGCAAGTTAGCAGTGATACACTACTCCTAATCCATACTCAGCGTTTTCATTACATTTCTAACCGAAAAATGAAACGGGATATAAACTGAAACCCACCAGAGGACCCAAAGCCTCAGACAGTCTTAGAAAGTGCTCCAACTCTTTAACCGACCGACAAATAAGCTAGCTCACTGTTTCAGCAGTAAAATGTAAAAAAATAAAAATAAAATACAGTTCTGTGTCTCACTGTTAGGGTTTAAGTATCAAGTATTTCTAAAATACTCACTGCAGGACTTGGAGAGAGAGAAGGGTCCATGATGACAGACACACTCAAAACTAATTTCCTGACTGAGTTCAGACCGCAGGGGGTTTCTGTGTCTTTCTGTGTGTGTGTGTTAGTGGGTGGGCTGCACTTCTGTGTACATGGAGATGACCCTAACTACAACCTCCCGCAAGCACAGAGAGAGGCAGGGGGAGACAGGGGGGAAAGGAGAATGTGAGCTCGTCAGTTAATATCCGGCCCGGCCAAAGTTTGTCAGGGATTGAGTGCCTGATTAATGGGCTTACTCAACCTCTTATTTGTGTTTGCGTGTGTGTGAGTGACAGGGAGAGGGAACAAAAGCATGAATGAATGTTTGATTTATTAGAAACGTTAGACAGAACTAAACTAGGTGAACGGCACCATAACAACAAAATAGCAACAACTAGCCGTAGTGCAATTTATACTAAATGTGCAAATGGGGCACGCGAGTCGTCTTTCACCCACAATTGTTATCTTTAAAATGTCAAGATTAAAAATTGTTGGTGTCAATCATCATGATGAACATGACGCTTACCTTAAATAATCCACTGCTTCTTTATCCCCGAGGAAAAAACATTTACACAACTCTACTGCTTTTAAAAGATCTAGCGAACAGTAAACAATAAAAGAGTTGGTAAGATTTGTAAGTCATTCTAGGCCAGGTTAAATTGATTTTTTCATTACAGAACATTTAATCCGGCTCTGTGTACCAATCTATGTTCTAACACACTGTTACAGCCTAGTCCATTCAGCGCTAAGACTACATAAAATATGACTAATCCCAAGGTTGGATCACAGAGTTCAAGACCTCACTCCCCCACCATAGTTGAAGGAGGACCAGTTCCCGCCCCAGGGTGTGCCTGGGTGGGGCCAGATGACTGTGGCAGGTGACCAAATCAGACACACCTTGATAAGCATGCAGGTATGAGGAGGGCGGAGGCTCCTTGCATGTCTGCAGTTTTCTGTCCTTTCTTTTTTGCCTTTGTACCTGTTTTTTGTTATGACACACACACAGAGAGACAGCAGGTGACAGAAGTGAAAGCCTACCACTTTGCCAGACCTTGTAACTGTCATTAGATGACAACGTACCAAGGGTGTTGGACAGAAACAACAGCACACTGACGATCGTTTTGTGGTCTCGCCAATAGTTTCTAAAGCGTCTATGTTTTTGAGAGTGTATTTAAAATCTCAATCCAAACTCATGTTTTGCGAAGTAGGAAAGAATTTCCATAAATTTCCAGACTAGCTGGGGGAATTTCCTTTTATATTTCTTCTGTAAATGTTTAAGATAAGGCAAGTTTATGGTAAGCCACCAAAGTGTGTCATCATTCCTCCTCTGGGAAATACGAATATTTACAGAAACTTTATGAGACTCTGGTCTAGTGGACTAAAGACTGCTGCGCAGACTTTCTATCTGTTTTATAAAGTGTATGACAGAATTGTAGAGGAAGTAACAGAGGAAATGACCTTTGTTAAAAGCCACTTACAGCTTTGATTGTAGGGTGGCGAAGCTCCACCACAAAGCTGCACATCCCAGACAGCCTGATGTACATTATCACGGCCTAAAAAGGTTCTGGCTGACACATTAGCAACCAGCTGCTTATGCTTCCACATCCAGTAGAGCCCGAGCAGCATCATCATCCCATTTTAAGTGGTGCATGTGTGTCAGCTGGCTTTTTAGCTGCTAGATTTTAGCTGCTCTGCTCCCCACACCTTCTGCCTGTCTGCTGTTTGTTATTGGGGAGTAAAGGGGATTTATACGCAGGCTGATATGAGACAATGGACGCATCCCTCCACCGTCAACAAGTCAACTTGTTTTGAGTTTCTTTGCAAACCAAACCTAACCAAACCAAACAAATTTGCAGTGTTATTAAAGCACTCGGTTACGTCATCTAACAGACAACGACTGTCATCAGTGGAGTGACAGAGAAAGTTTAAGACAGCTCAGTCTGTCTTACTCATCACACGTGTTGGACATCAGCTGCGTAAAACCAAAACAATATGCTAGAAAAGGCTTAAAAGAGCGTTTGGTTGTAATTTTCCATGGGCGTGTCATCATGACAGTCATTTGACTCCTTAAATGTGTATTTGTTTTCATACTATGAGAGAGTTACAGTTTCAGATGATGCATTTTTAAATAATGAAGCATCATCAGGGAAGAGCTTTCAGACAGCCTCCTACTCAAAAACCTACAATGGTGAAAGTAAAATTGTTCTGATAAAATAGTTCATTTCCCCAAACTCTGGCAGCATGTCAGGGGTGCGTCCCATTCTTTTCAGATGACACATCGCATACTTTTTTTTGTTTGTTTCAACTAATAATACAGTATTATGCCGTCAGGTGAAGCTGCTTGTCCACCTGCAGGAAGATATGCATCGCCCATCATCATCTTAGTCATATACATTATCTGTTGTTATGTATCCATTCTGTCCAAGTTTGTATTGCTTTCTTCTTAATAAACCAATATATGGGTTTATTATCCACTTGGTTTTAGGATTTTCACTAAAGATTTGCTCCGACTGCAGGGATACATGTCAAACATTGCTATCATCTGTTCAGCTCATATTTGCGCTCATAAAGAGGGTCGCATTGTCATGATAACAACAAGTTATTACTCAGCAAACAGAACTGTCTGTGGAGAAGAAGAGCAGGACAACTCCTACGCTACCCAGAACGCCTTGCTGGTGACTCAGAGCTCTGGCATGTCACCTTGTATGCTGCTGCACTTTGAACCAGTAAGAACTTTAAACTGGGAGTTAACAGCAGGAGACGCCTCGCGGGCTCATTTACTGACCAGATATGTTTCATCGTGGTGGAACTTTTATCTGTCTGTCAAAGTTCACTGACGCTGTAAAAAATATGTGAAGTTGCATAAATGTCAAGTAATATGCATTTCATACTTAAAAAATTGTTCAGTTTAAGAATTTGGAGTTTGGTTACTTTGAATTTTTATCCCATAGTTATCCCAAGTGATAACTATCTGGTATTTGGATCTCATTATGGGGCATGTTTCAACTGATACAAAGAAAAGAAATACACCTCTGCACGCAATTGGATAGTGCTACAACCAATCAGAGGCATTTAGTTGGATACAAAATCAACTCCACACTCAAGTGACGTGTATTCCTATGTTGCTGTTATTCTTCTGTCCATCATCACACAACGCCAACCCAAACGATTTGATTGGCCCGGCAGATCTCAACCAGAGCTGTAAACACTTCCCAGTGGAGCAGTTCCAGAGCAACTTTTGGCGACAAATATTTTGAGGGCAGGGGAAGTCGGACTGGCTTTCTGTACCAGCAGGTATTCAGGGTGTAAAGCTCTTACATGGGCTGATGACAGATCATAATACTGTCATAGACATGGCAGCATCCTGTGAGGCACAACTGATGGCTGCATTCACGTTTTAGGACTGACAGCAGTCGAATCTGATTGGCTGAAGGTAGTCTGTGATATTTTCATCTGCAGTGAGCGGAGGTGTGCCTCGGTTCTCGAACGTTCCTACCCTTTCCATGCAGGAGGAGCAAGAGAGGAGGGACAAAGAACATCCTTGGGTACAGGCCAGAGCAGTTATCAATGACAGTGATTAAATCAGACAGAGCAGAAAGGTGGAGCTGGGGAAGAGGTAGCTATCAAAGTGGCTCACAAGGGAAGAAGCAACGGTATGCATTGTAAAGCAGCTTAAATGTGGTGCCCTGGATGTATGTAGGGCATGTGCTGCGCCATCACCTGGTGTGGGCTTGGCACTGAGATCAACTAGTATCAGCTGCTGTGCTGGGGTTGTGGGCTGAGTCTGACACTTTGATTTGGTAATATTTAACTTGCAGTAAACTGAATTTGAGATCCTTCTATGCTACAGTAATAACTGGAGAGTACAAGGTCTTTGCTTCATTTTTTTTTTCCTGCTGCGCCCACTCCAAGCCTTGACTCCAAATCAGACCTGAGTTCATGTACGTGGTCATTGCCATGAAGGAAGTAGAAAGGGTCTTCCTCAAACTCCAGGCAAAACGATTTTACTGAACTATACAGGAATGAACCAGCATAGCAGACTACCAAATACACAGATGTGGACAGGTGTCACATACTTGCTGGCCTCATACTGATGTGGATTTAGCCTCTTTAGATTTTCATTCAAATTTGCTATGCATTGCTTTCAAATCCTTGCCAGGTTGACTTTATGTCATTTTTGTTCATCTTATCGACTTATTTCAAACTGGACTGTGCAGAGTTTGGTACATTGCAGGGGCATGCCCATCCGTATCGGCACAGTGGAACCAGTTTGTCTGTACCTAATGATTAGGCGAATAAGCAACACAGCACCTCTGTTTGCTCTCTCCCACTTTGCTCCTCCCCTTTTAATTGAAGCATAGCCTGAACCAGTTACTCTGCATTTAACAATTACACAAGGTCAAGCTCACATGTCTCTCCACACTATCATTAGCCGTGTCAAATACTACAAAACAACCAGCCCGTGTGTTTGTTGAGAAGCACTCAGACAGAAATGTGTTAAATCCTCTATTCATGTTCTGGGTTCATTTGCTAGACTAAGAAAAAGGCTAGGCACTGTGTACGTAGAAAGCAATGAAGTGAAAAGGAAATTATAAGGTGTCTAAATCTAGATCACAGAGTTAGGTTGGGTTAGGCTTTGGAGTATGGAAAGTAAACTATGTCAACAAATGACATGCCAGGTTATAAAAACAATACTAGGCTATATGGCACAATACCACTCTCAGTTTCACCCACATCCCATCACACATAGCATATATACAGGTGCATGCAGGGTTGGACTCCACATAAAGCTTCTAAAAGACAGAATAAAACAGGAACAACACCAATCATTTGTAAGAAAAAAAAAAAAAAAATGGACATTTTCTGGTGAGAGACCTTCTGTGCTCATGTGAATGATCACTTTCCTCCGGGCACAATTATCACGTGTTGTTACACTTTTGCATTGATTGTATTTCACTGGGTGTCCACACGTCTGTCAGTGCGGCCATAAATTGTTTTCTACAGGTGGTTGGTGGACACAGATGGAATTTATCTCATGCAGTTCCTCCATTCTGTGTGGTGGACCCTCTCCCCAAACCGGTCTGGAAAAAGTAGGGCATGCAAAGCGTCTGCAAAGCATAAAACTGACCCGTGTTAGCACTAGTAATAGCGGTACTGCAAGGTAGGACTGACACATGATGAATAGGAGAAGGTACTCGTTTTTAGTAAAAAAATAAATAATAATAATTATATTGTGACAGTAAACCTGTTGTAAGACAGTGTCATAATAAATGACAAGAATTGAAAAATAATTAATTTTTACAGCATTTCTGGTGCATTAGCTAATAAGTTTCAGGCATGTAGATTTTGTTGCCAAATATAGATTTTATATCAGAACTTAACAATAGATATAGCAGATTACATTCATGGGGTTCATTTAGAAGGTTAATGACACCTATGCTGACCATTTTTGTTTAAGAATGACAACTTTACCATACTGGATTGTTGTGCAGGCTATCTTAGTGATTATTGCCATAGCATGACGGAGTACAATTCATTGAAAAGTTCACATCATCAGTGTAGTAATTATGCGGCTGCCTGAAAAGTGGCTGGAAAGCCAAACAAATATCTATGCCTTACAACAGGAAACCTCCACCCATGAGGGAAACTGAGTCAACAGAGCAATAAAGACTGGAAATCTCTTTTATCCTTTCTATATGATGTCAGTGTGGCATGAAGGCTGGCTGGTGTACGACCGTGTAATGCATTAGACTTACATTCCAAAGGCAGAGCATGTACTGGCAGCTAGTCAGTCAGGATGGGTTCATCTTTTAATGATTGAACCGTGTCCAAGGAGTTTTGGTTACCTAACACAAATCACAAATTAACCATAATGACCGTTGCTACGTTTTCAATATCTTATGGACAATGAGCTGTTAAAACTGTCAATAAAAAACCAGCCATGATGTGCACACACCTTCAAATAGACTGATGATATGCAGAGGATGAAGACTTTTTTTCAGACTCCTTCACTTTCTCATCTCTAAGTTTCAAAACTAGAACACAAACAACAACAACATCAACTCTCCAAGCACTCCAACTCCCACCCAGCCTGCACCCACTCGGCCCTCCGACGAGGCTTAATGAGTAATAAGCACTGGGTGACCGCAGTCTTGGAGTTAAGCCAACTTCCCCAGATGCCAAATTGAAGCCTGGAGGTACTGCATAATGCAAAACAACACTCATTAAAACTTGGAGCAAAAAAAACACAAGGAGCTGTAAAATACAAAAATGCACTAAGATGCATTCCAGGAGACCCTCTGAAGCAGCTTCTAAATGATGCAGACGAATAATTAGGAGTCTCAGGTGTCCATTAGCGGGAGGAATTACAAGATGTAGAAAATGGGCTCCAAAACACACTCGTGACCTCAAAATCCAAACCATTTGACCTGAACATTTTGTTAAGGTGGGGAATGTGAACTTTGCAAAGGAAATGGAATGAAAGCCAAAAAAAAAAAAAAGGCTCAATTAGACTTGACAACAGTTGTTTCAGCCAGATTTCCATGGAGTGCGTGGTAAACAAAATAAATAACAATGATATCAGTATAGGTTTTGACCTGTAAGTGGAAGCAATAACAACATCAGTAACAA
Organism: Planiliza haematocheilus; assembly: GCA_005024645.1. Lineage (NCBI taxonomy): Eukaryota > Metazoa > Chordata > Actinopteri > Mugiliformes > Mugilidae > Planiliza > Planiliza haematocheilus. The sequence continues at coordinate 3,613,421 of SRSE01000582.1, read as the reverse complement.
TTTACAGTAATGATTAATGCTAAAAGGCAACGTAGCAAAAGAAGAGAGGAATCAAAAAACCCTACTTGATGGTATTAGCACTAAAATTACTTCAGACGTCCTTGGTTTGATACGCCCTGAGATCCAAACAATTACGGCCCAGGGCTGTTTCTATCACCATACTTGAGTCAAACACAAACATTTAAGAGCATATGATAGCTAAACCTAAGACGTCCTGTCAGTACACCAACTGCCTATCAGCAGAGTTTGTGTCATCAGTCTAGTAAATAAAGTAAAGAATTCACTGGTGGTCTTATGTGGATTGTGCCATTTCAAGTTGTTCAGGTAAGCTTTTTTATGCAAGCTAAACTAAAAAGCGGCCCAATACAGTTTTATTAGGCTTGCTTGATTGTTATCTGTCTTCTAAATTTTTGAAATTCAGAAGAAATGTTAACATATAGGTGTGCACACTGCAGCGTAGGGGTTGCATGTTGGCACTGACTAGTCAATGATGTCGTCACTAATAAAAACGCAGTAGAAAGTTATGCTTTGCAACAGTGAAATCCATATTCTTGACCTGAATACATATGCTGAGAACAGACAGCTGTGCATAGCCTGTATAAAAACGGGCGGCAAATCAGTGTGTTGTAAGAATAGTAAAGCCGGATTTTAAACAATGCAGTGTTTCTATGAAGCCTTTTACTTATTCTGCAGCTAAAGGTCTGATAACTCTGACAATTAATTTCACAGATTTTTCAGCTGTCTTCTCAGTGTCGCTGTGGGGCGTTTAGTGTTGTTATGTAACTTGCTGCTGATAGGATTTGGACCGTTCCTCTGCCAGCGTTAGCAGGTGCCCTTTTCAGATGACTGTGCATTGCAGTAGCACTCTTGTTATCTTTCAGGACCGATTTACACTTTTGCATGTGTCTGTAGTTTGGGTTTCATCTTTAGTCAAGTGTTTCTTGGGGAACCACTTCTAATCTGCTTCAATGACCCACTGGGCTCCTCACCTGCCTTCTTGGAGGCGTCACTGTTGGTATGGTCACATGATCGGTGACTAGTCGACACGATGCTTAAAGCATCATGGCACAGCAGTGAAGTCGATGAACCGACAAGTCTGCACAATCCCTACCGCAGGCTGTGCTATTTCTCAACAACATACACCCCAGCAGCTTGTTCAGGGAAAGTGGGAGGGTTACATTAAAATAGACAAATAAGAAAGTAAGAAAGAGAAGTTGATAGAACATGCCAAACCACTCAGAGTCATGAGGCGTTGATTATTTTCTTTCCATTCTAATTACAGAGGCCACTAAATCTCTGACTCATCTTTTGCTGAAGACTTGTTGATACCATTACCAAAATGTATCTTGAGCGAACAGACCATTAAGCAGGATATTTCCATGAAGCTGAGTGACAGAAAGATGAGTCATGGCCATTCTGGAAAGTGCCTTCAGATTTACAGGCAATGTTCCACAAATAATCCTTATTCATGAATATATTTTTTTCCCATTCTTTGAGGATTGACTGCAGCATCCGGCTGCGCCCTCTTCTTCTGCAAAGATTTACTGGCACCTGTGGAGAATTGGAGCCACCCTCACCCCCAGTAATTCCCATTTACTATTGCAGGTGTTTGATCAGTTTAAATGTGGTCAATAGGAACTGTTGCTTCTAAAACCCCCGGGCAATGCAAAGGGATACTACTCAATATTTGCATTTTAGAACGAAAATGATTTCATCTTTGTTCCTATTCACATTGTAGACATGAAATAATAATACAGTTATCAGACAATCTTCTATGACTCACAACTGTGATGCTGCCACGCCGAGTGTAGTGGAGTCGAAACAATAACGTCCACATGACAGGCACGCTGAGTATATCTGAGATATAAACAACTCAACCAAAGAGAGATTTTCAAGGAAGTCAACAGATAAGATTTCTAGCAAATGTTGATTTATGAAATAGGATTATCAGGGAAAGGTGAGGCAGGGCTGTTTAGCGGATTGTGTACAGTATACGATAACAATGTACAAACGTCCTGCCACCCCACCTCTGTTAAAACTGATATTGAGTTATGTAATGCCTTGATATGAAGACAAAAACAAACCGCACAAAGGGGCTCTCATTCAGAGTTATACTGTAATGCTGAAGTAAGCATTAAAAAATAATCAATCAATATATAGAGGATATTATCAGATGCTTCATCAGTATTAAAAAATAAGGCGCAGTAATGTGCAAGGCAGTCTTTTTCAAAAGTCTCATTTCTGTTTGTGAACAGTAGAGGCCATCCACTGAAAAGATTCAAAGAGTGAATCGGTCCAAGTCAAGTTCCAAGTCTTTTCTTAAAGTTGTGTGCCTTGAATCCACACCTCCACTCTAACCTTTCCATTCCAAACTGGTTTGCATGTTAGCTCGTCCTTTAAGGCTCACGCCCTCATTTCTAACATACCTGCCATCTCCATCCTCCTTCAGTTTGTGATGTCATGAGACATTCACGCACCATCTTATTCGTCTCTTACCACTACACAAGAATGAACTGCAAAACAAAAGGACGAGTCACTAGCTACGGCACGTCGAGCTTTGTGTTGAACCTCATCCAGCAGCACATCTCTTTATCTTTTTAGCTTTATTATTAACAATTAAACGTCCAATAATTGCCACTCCTCCTTTTGCCTCCTCCATACCATAATAATAATAGTGAGAGGACATGAATGAGGTAAATAACATAAAGAATGTATTTAGCTATTTTGTCTAATCGTTTTTTGCAGTTTTTTACATTACTATCATTACTACCATCATCACTATCAGCTGTAGTAGCTCCATTAACACTTTGACATGCTATATGTTTAATGACTGTTTCTTCTCGAGATGGCTCCCAAGTGGCGAGGAAAATCTAACCATTATGCTTACAAGTCTGCCACCTGAGACACCAATGATTTCACATGATCCACAGTTTAAACCAGCTCCTCTGTAAATGCTGTGTCGTTCCTCGCAGCACTCGGCATCTGTGGTGCCACATTCTGCGAATAACTGCAGGAACCCAGAATGTTCTGATTTGTATAGTCTCCAAAGAAACATTGCTCAAGGCTCAATACTGTAGTATTAGGACCTGTCCTGCGTGCCACAGTGACAGAAAATGAGTCTGCTAACACACCATTAGCGACAGAAATAACAAGTGGATAGACCTCTAACCAATCAGAAGCATTTTGGTGTAAACAAAGTCAATCCCACAGTTCAATTCAACTCTAAATTGCTTTTACTCAGCTGTCCATTGCTGCCGTGACTCGGTGACTGCTGTAAACTTTTAAAATGTAGGAAAACAAAGGTTTAATATAAAACATTTGACCAGATTGAAAAGTAGATGGATGTCAAAGCTCAAACACGGAGCGTCGTCACTAATAGACGGCACAGAAAGGCCTGTTAAGGGGTTTATGAGAAGAATTCTCTTCCTGTACATAAATGCCATTGTGTTAATGATTGATGGACAACAGATGCCTGTTTGGGGTGTTCCTCATACCAGACGACTTGACATGTGAATAGAATAGATATGAATATACCGCACAATAGACGGTTTGTTCTAAGACTAAGCCCAGAAGACGCTAAATAATTACAGTGCTTTATGGAGCCAAGACTGTGTCCTTGTGTCAAACCATTCAATTGAGGGCTGGCAAACTGGCAAAAGCAGGGAGTGACAATGACCTATCCACCAAACAGTGAACGATTTCAACAATAGCAGTAGTCAGTTCTATATTGTTATGTTCTATTTGATTGTATTTGACTTCTGCATCCACTGATCCAGCCAGTAGAGATTAAACACCGCCATGTACATATGCATGGACGTAGGTAGGGTTATGTTATTCAAAATGATTTCGAAAGCCCCCTTAAATAAATGACATCTAGTCATTTTGACAATTTAAATTTCTGTAGGAAAAAATGTTTTATTTGTAAGCTGCACAAACATCATGTAAGAGTTTATCCGGGGCCGGTACCTATCGGATGTCGCCGTCAGGCTGCGTGATACGTACTGTCACTTCTGCAAACATGAACGGAACAGGAGTAAAGCTTGAGCAGAATGACAGCAAACACAGACATACTTTTCTCCTTCGAAAAACATCCCAGTGCGCTGACAGGCAGACAACACCCTGAATAAAAACTCTGTCATGGGAGTATACTGCAGCATGACAACACACTCTTCTTGTCATTGTGGGAACATTTTTCTGACCTTTGTACAAATCTGAAACCATGAATGACTGCTCCTTGCATTAGACAATAATTCAGATCATCAGATCAGACAGACTTTGTCTGAAAATGTTGACTGTCTGGATTTTGAAATTTAAGGAATGACTAAGGGATTCTGAATGAGTTAGTCACTCTTCAGAAGAAAACAGGGAGCATGTATTCATCAACCTTTTTTTCTTTCAAATACTGCACATCCCCTTGATGCTGAGATGTTGAGATGACAGTTTTGACACCTAATGTGACGTACAGTAAATACTGAGGTAATGGAGGTTTCGGTAAATGAGAACACATGGGACAGGGATCAAACAGGTATCTGCTGCCAGGGAAGCAAGTTTCCCAAAAGCAATGACATCATCTATCATCTTATTGAAGTCTCACATGCACATGCACAGGCTGGTACTGAACTTGTTAGAATTCACATTGGCATGAATGAATTCCCGCATGCCTAGCCCTAAGACCAAGCCCCCTTTAGTGCCGTTGATCCATTCATTGTAGGTCCCATTTAATGTGTGAGACACATTCTGTGCGAGTTTGTCGTGTCCATTGTCTTTTACATAAATGCTTCACATTCATATTTGTATATGACACATATCTGCCTGCAGCGTGGACATTGTTGAGGTCCTAAACACCGATTACTTAACCGATTAAACAGATTTAACTGAAATGTGTACTGCATGCATACAAGAGTAACGACAATATGCCAAATCATAATCAATCATGTGAAGCTTTCCACACTGACTCCGACAGGAAGGTCTAGGTCTAGACTTAATCTGATTTCAATCTTCAAACTTAAAAGCAATCCTAAACGCTTCCTGAACACATGAAGACAAAACAAAGACAACATGACAACACCACATAGCCACACACGCCTTGTTAGCTGGAAGAGTCCTCTCCACCATTCAGTAACTCATTAACCAATGAAATGGTGCAAAACTCTGGAACCAAAATGCTCTGAGGGAGAACACAACAGCTGAGGAAAAGCAGGAACAGCCTATTAGAGTGTTAGCAGTTAGCTGGACAGCCACAGTTAATAAGTTAGCCAGTTATGCCATAGCAGTAACTTGGCATGTATTGGCATGCGTATGGACAACTCAGTGAGAAGAAATCCATCCCCATCCACTGACCAGCAGTGTCATTCACAGTTAGATGAAGAGGAAGAGTCAGTGGGAAGCAGGAAGTCCTTTTGGTTTTTTAATATATCTCTATTTGTGGACGCTTTCTTGGCAAGTGTGTGTGAAAGACAGGAGGCAAGACAGACCGAGAGAGAGAGAGAGAGAGAAAGAGAGAGGGGAGTGGGTGTGTGTCGGACAAAACTATGAGAGAGAACAGTGGTGTTTTCTCGTTGGTCTGGTTGGTTAACTGTCTGGCCAGAGTCAAGGGAAAGAATGTACTGCCATTAAAATGCATTAAAGAGAGAGAGAGAGAGAGAGACATTTAGTATGCATGGGTGTGTGTCCATATGAGAGAGAAAGAGAGAGAGAGAGCCGGATGAAGATATAAACAACTTTATTTAAATTTACAATCCACTGTAATATTGTGCACATCCAATCAGCTCCAACCTGTGTGCGCGTGATTTCTTTTATTTTGAAGGGGTGGTATGAGGAAACAGTGGAATACTCCAAAGACGAGGAAGCAGTGTGAAGAAATCAGAACTGAAAGTAAGTGAAAGTGAGCGAGGGGAAAGTGGACGAGGAGGAGAGGGGGACTGAAATAGAAAAGTGGGATGCAAGGGAACGCTGGAAGAAGTGTGGGCGAGAAAAAACATAGAGACCATGGGAAAAAAATATATGAAAGAGGAGGAGGGGGAAAAAGTAATGAGGAAGAAATACAGGGAAACGTTTGGTCCAACTTTTAGATTAGTGGCGAGCTCACTGTTGTCTGAGTCATTGCTGGTGATGTGAAATGAGAAATCTCATTTATCATGATACAAATACATTAAAAAGGGAAAAGATAAAATGGATTATAACAAATGGAGAGATAAGGGGTGAAAATACAAACAGGGCAGATAAGTGAATAAATGGAACTGAACAAGGAAAGGGAAAGTGAGAATGAAGAGAAATGTGAGGGAGGACAGAAGGAGAAAGACAAAGACAAATGGAGCAGAAGAGATGGAATGAAAGACAAGGAAAGGAAAGAGACAGGAACTAAACAGCATTAGGCAGACTCGCTAATGGATGGGGCTGCAGGCAGCATTCCTCAGCTCAGAAAGCCCATACACATGCGTGACTGACGTCTGTTTGATCAAAAGCTGGTGAGACAACAGCAACACGACGACATTCTGCACGCAGGGCAACAGCAGTTGGCACAGAACTGCCACGCCAAAAGTGGGCTCCATTCTCCTCCACTAACGCTACCAGTCTTCACATGCGTCAACTTCTAGATGCACTTACACAATGTCATAGCACAGAGTCACCCATCAAAGACAGACAGCAGCGTTATTATCATATTGGATCTAGTCTGCTGTGGTCTCCACCAGTTTGCATGAATCTCTTTTTGTAGCTGCTAAATGTAGTCACTAGTTGGTAACTGACTTCATCTAGCTAATGTTTGAAGCTGGACAGGATGCAGTCACAAATGTTGCTAAAAGTTGTCTTGTGCTGCTGGAAAGCTGGTAAACCATGCTGCAAATGTGTCAGGAAACTGAAGGTTTAAGTTAAAAAAGGCTGAAACAAAGGGCTCACTGAGTAATACGTAAGCCCTCCCTGAAGGATTTACCACAGAAAGAGTCCACACAGTGACTACTTGACAGCCATCACTACCACCAGTGACTTAACACTGACTGCTACTTGCTGTTTCATGAAAACAAAGCAAACACGAATGCTGTAACCCTGCCAAGGCACGAAGCCCAGCCTGGTAAGAACAGCGTGGTCCGGTCAGTCCTCGTCGTTGTTATTACGGGCGTCATTAATTAACCAAAAAGCCACAGTGTGGCTCCACGTGGCGCCTTTGTTAGTGGCAGTGCCCCCCTCCGCCTAGCTGAAATAAAGATAACTCCTGATTTTTGTGGCTCTGTTATCAGAGTGCAGAGTACAGTCAGACAGAAAAAAAAAAGAAAAGAAAAAAGAAAAAAATAATGCATAAATGGTTTCTTTGTCAGTCTCTGCTCCAAGTTTGGTCTTGCACAGATTTCTTTTATGTGTCACAGTGGTATTTGGAAACAAGGTACAGCAGTTATTTTTCTATTGTGCTTTAAATCATTTCATGTTCATAGAACTTAAACTATAATCTATCTGCGCTACTTGATATTCCAGAGAGTGGCCAACATTATGTAACATTATGTTTGTGGAACTACTTTAAAGAGCCGTAGGTATGTGGTTAACATCCATTAGACATAGACTGCATGTGACAGTTGGACTAATCCACATGAACTAAATGAACTTAAAGGAAAAAGACTTTCCACATAATGTCCCGCTTCTTTCCAAAGGTGTGGGACGGGGCTGAGGTCAGTGCTCTCTGCAGGGCAGTCACATTCTTCCACAGTGAAGTGGCAAATGTTGCCACATGTGTAGAAGCAGATGATGAAATTGCACGCCGGTTTATTAGCCTGGTATTAGCGGAGCGTAATGTGTCTATGGCAATGCAAACCACTGAGAGTAGTGTCCACATACTTTTGGCCATATTACACATATGGTGAGCTAAGACTTTTTTTTTATTATGCTCTGAAGGACCCATAAATATATATACAACCCTCTGTGTAGTAAAGGTAATATTAACTTTAAAACTTTAAAATGATTCCAGATCATTCAAATGGTTCCTGGATTACACCCAGCTGTGCATATTTTGTGTCAACAATGCAAACGACATAATGTGCCGCACAAGTTCCACTTCACTGTGGCTGTAATAGGCAAACTGTGACTGTTCCTGTAATGAAACGCGTGATTTGACTCTGGGTGAGTCATTATCACAAAGTCACCCCCATACGCAAAGTCAGGGCAATCAGGGTCACAGCCTGTGCTGGGAATTGTTGATTCATGGAGACAGTATCAAACTAAAGTGTATAAGTTGGTGTTCTATGGCCCAGTATAATGTCCCTGTACACTTTAAAGTGATCCTTCAAGGCATCTTTTATCAGTCAGTAAAAGGTTAAAACTGGATTTAACAGCTTCTTTTATAACACATTCATAGTTATTGCAATATCCTGGTGGCTTGTGTGAGTAGTCTATAGTGAAACTAACTTTATCATATTTGTTTCTATCTCTAGTCGCCTAAAACTCTAGTCTAAAACCAATCTAAACCCTGATCAGATGGATCTATCTGACCCATCTGATCAGAAGTAATGTTCCTACTCTTTCCCTTTTGAAAATGAGCTATACATTCAGTCTTTCTAAATTCACTATCCTGAACTCCGGCTCTAGGAAACACCGAACTCCCTGAAGTAGTCTACGTGGAAGACGCGCAGGTTCACGCAGAATCAAACGCAGTGACAGCGCAGCGGCAGTCGGGTTAAAATCCAACAAGTGCTCCGGGTAAATCATCAGCCTCTTACCTGTTGCTGATCCTTCTCTTCTGCGTTGCTCTGCTCGAGTCTGACAGGCTGCTGCTTTTGCCTGACAGGAGTTTGTCTTGTGGGTGGGTCCGGGGCTACACCTGCAAGCGCACCGGAGCCGTGCGTAATGGGCGTGCTCAGGACGCAGTTGACGCACGCAGAATAGCTGTCGCCTTACCTGTCCACCTGGGGAGAGAAATACCACGGTGTGACTTACGAGTTAAAATCTCGTGCTGAATTCCGTGGAGAAAGTTTTAAGACCCATGTGAAGTATGTCCCGCTCTCTCTTTCACTCTCTCTCCCTCTCCCCTTTCCCTTTCTCTATCTCTTCCTGTCTGTGACACCATGTTTGGAGATGTAGTCTATCAGTTTCTCACCAACATGCAACTATTAGAACTATGTCAGGAATGCTCGCAACCCTGAAGCAGTTTCTTTGGTCTCGGTGTTCTCCCCTCCGATGACACTGGAGCCGAATATGCTGAATCATTCTAATTTGTCTATACTATCTAAGAAAAGCTGTACTCTTAAAGCAACCTGATAACAAAATAAAGCACACAAAATAGTTATGAGTGATGACTCTGATACAGTTATGGTTAGGGTTAGTTTCTGCCATGTAATCTGAACAGAACAGAGAGTGAACTGAGAGTCACTGGAACACTGGAATGTCATAGTGGCTCCTGGTAATAATGAGTAATAATAGTTAATTTGTCAGCCTCATTCATGTAAACAACACAAGCGCACATGGTACTGTGGTTACAATAAGATTCACATGCTGTTTGCTATGTTGGCTACTCTGGACATGCATCGTCTCGCTTACAATAATAAACATGTGGTTACGGAAGTTAAACCTCTATAATTGGTCATGGTTTTATCTTACACTCAGTTTGACATGGTTTAAAAACTATATTCTCCTTTGTTGCCATGTTTTCTCCATTAATCCTCCTCAGCTCCCTCCATACATATACTTTAGGATAGCCTTTGTTGTCAATGCAGATCGCAAGTTGGACACATTAAGATGTACGTTATAAACTGTTAAAAATGCTTTAAAACAGTGTGATCTGAATCTGAATTAGAGGGAAGTGGAATATAAACATGAATAAAACCATGAATGTAAACATAAATATAAATCTGACCGTGCTATAGAGAATATGACTAAGGCATATACAGTGTTGTTCAGATTGTCATCCTGTTAAGATAAGATTATTTACATAGCAGCAGCGTGGTCACAATGTAAACTGCTGACATGGCAGTTGAAACACAGATAGCAGGATAGTACGAATGTGTTTGGTCCTCACAGGTGCTTGTTGCTTTCCTGAGGCACCTGCTGGAGTAGGTAGATCTCCTCTAGCGTGGGGAGTTGAGACCCGATTAGCCTTTGTGCACTGGCTGAAGTGCCTTCCTGTCCACTGCAGAGCATCTGTGACACCACGTTGGGATGCGGTAAGTTAAGATGCTCTGTGTGGAACAGCAGTAAACGGTTCCTGGCATCTCTTCTTCGGTGTTCTCAGAAAAAACACTGCCGTGACTCTCGACATGTGCCGTGCTGTGGGTTGTCCATGTGATGTCCCTGGAGGTTGACGCTCTCCGCTCCCTCACGTCCAGTGAACGTCATCCGGTCTTCAGCTGGGATCTCCTGAAGTTGACGAGAAGCTCCTAGGTTTTTCCAGTGTTCAGGGAGAGGTTGTTCTCAGAGCAACAGTCCACCAGGTTCTGTTCCTCTCCTCTGTAGGCTGATTCGTGGCTGTTGGTGATCAGCCCGACCACGGTCGTGTCATCTGCAATTTCTGGTGGCGTTTGATAACGGTGACCAGCAGAGCCATCCTCACAGATGTGCTCTGTCTGTCAGATGGCATCCTCTGTGGATCTAGTCGCTCTGTAGGCAATCGTTTGTGGCTAAAGTGTGGCTATCCTTAATATGTGAGAGGACTGGTTTCTCAAAACACCTCACCAGCTACCTGTCGTTGACGGAGGTGATGTTTGGCTTTGTGTGGGCTGACTCTGCTTAGTGTGCTCAGAGACTTCTCTTCCTCTGTGACTGGGATGATGGTCCCCATCCCTCTCTATCCCTGCTATCAAACCGAGCTCACTGGTCAGTGTGACATCGGGGCAGAGGGAGGCATTGGAGCCCTGGTAGTCAGTGAGAGTTGTCTTTAGGTTAGAGTACTCATGGCTATATAGTTACAACTTCCTCCCGTGATAAATATTACCATAGCCACCACAGGGTGCTTTTGCAGTGAAGTCGTAGCAGGTTTGACTTAAGAGGGCCTTCTTGTATTGTTGAAGAATTTTGTGCTAAATGTATCAGGCCAAAAGTTACCAGATGTTTCTTCAAAGTTGAGCTGCTGTGTAGCGTAGCTGAATGTGAAGACTCTACGTCAAGTTCAAACATCCTAGTAATGCAACAATAAGAGGAAAGGTCAGATGTTTGATGTGACATCTGAGCACATTAACCCTCTACCCTAAGTAAGTAACTCTGATTTACGAGCATACAGTGGCACACCTGCACATAAACTGTTCCGTATTCTTGAGAGGACTGAGTGTTGGCTAAACAGCCACTGGTTGCTATAGGTGTCAGACTGATCGCTGAGCTGCTTTGTGTTGGGCAACACTCACAGCCACGCCTCACATTCCTCTGGAGCTGGAGCCAGGAACACACCCATCAGCAGGTTATACTATGGACCCAGACGCACATGCTCAAATGTACTCATGCCCTCAGAAGGCACTCAGTAATCCCTTTTGTTCTTCTAGAAGCAACCTGTTGTGACAACGTGTTTGTGAAAAGACTTCAGTGAATACATTCGTGTGTCTGTCTGAAAGTTTCAGCTTCAGGTGTCAGCACGGTCGGACTCACCTGAGGAAGGTGTCAGGTGCGCTAACCGATGAACGTGCCCGCTCCTGATTTTAGCGGGTGATAATTCACACAGAGGAGGTTAAAGTTTGGAAAATCAATTACAGCTCTGAAATGATTAGGCTAAATGTTAAGAGAGACACGCATTTGGACAAAACTATTACTGTCACTTCTTCCAAAATCTCAATATATTACCATGGTTTCAAATAAAAGCATTAAGTTAATGACTTAAGTTAAAAGAAGAACTATGTTCATTGTATTAATAACAGGAAATCAGGGTATAAAGGGATCTAGCAGTTTGACAGATGGGTTTCATAACTCCTACATTTCCCGTAAGGCCTCTCAGTAGTTTTTCTTGTTAAACCATTCCCTCATCTTTCATCTTTCCAGCTCCTAGCTGAGGTGTTCGGGTTACAAATCAGAAGTCTAATTTCAATTGGATTTTAGCTCATCATTACAGGGTGGCGCATTTTGAGGAATAGTCCCCCTGAAATGTCATTTTGTGCAGTATCACGGAAGAATGTGTTCCGCTGTGTTGTCCTTGACCGAGCAATAGACTGTGATAAGCATGTGATAAGCAAGATGTAGTTCTCTGAGTGTGGTCAGAGAGAACTACAAACTGGGAAAGTTACTACATAGTTTACATATTTCCAATATTTAGGAGACAAATGAATTATCAGAGATCTATCATGGGGAACCATGTTCTTTACTGGAATGATTGTAATGTTATCAAAGCAGTCTTTGTAGGAGTCTTGGGTTAAAATACTTCAGGAACATACATAACATGATACGTCCAGGCGGTTCGGAATATCTTTCCACAGCTGTGGGGAAAATAAAAATAAAAACTGAATGTTAAGGTTCATTTCATCATCATGTTAAGTATCACTTCAGTCCCTCACCCAGCAGGCAGCTGTTCGTGCCATGTGTTGTGTCACTTGGTCGTCCAGGGTGTGTCTGCCAACGGGAGAGTCCCTGTGAACCAACCTTTACTCACACGCTGATAACTCCCTCTGCTGCAACAGCTTACATAAGACCTCTGAGATGATGTGCTTCCTCAGTCATAGGTGCTAAGTCAGCATAGCCCTCAGAGCTGTGTCTCAGTCTTCTAGCTCTGCGTCCCTGTGACATTTTTCTTCTTTCTAAGTTTTGAAACTGGCTCCAGTTGCGCCAGGTTATTGGCACCTTTTAAACCATTCCGGTGTGCCAATAAATACAGCGCATTTCAAAGGTGGGAACGTCATTGTTTCTTTTGAAATGTCAAGAGAAAAGAAGAATGATGGATGGTTGAATGTTTTCAGTAGATCTCTTTTTAAACACACCTGCTTTCTGATTGGATGGTTGGACTTCGTAAGAAGCAGCCCCAAAAAGCTTGCTAAACGCTGACACAAGCATAATAACATGCTAACATGCTAGCCTGTTGATGAGTTGCAGGTGTAATGTCTACATCCTGTCCATGTTGTTTAGTGTGTAACCATGCTAACATTTGCTAATTAGCTCTGCAGTGCAAAGTTGAATGTATAGCTGAGCTGAGGTGGATGGAGATGTTGATGGTGAGCAGGCTAGTTACCACTTATCCTCCGGAGACAATGATTTTAAGTGTCTGAGCAAACTATGCAAACCTCCTTATTATCAGAGTTGTGCTGGGAACCATGAACCATATTTTGTCTCAACCCATCCAGTAGACTTTGAGATATTTCACATCAGTCCATAATTTGATAAGCTGATAGAGCTAGAAGTCACAGAATCACCAGAATCTGCAGGGTTCAACCTGTGGGCAAGTGTCTGTTCCAGATTTTTTCTGAGATGTTTATGTCTGGAACAAAGCAGTAAAGCCTTTCTGCTGCGTTCAAACCGAAACCAACCTTTCTCTGGAAGGACATTCCATCTCCCACCTTTATTTAACCAGGTGGCTGAGCTGAAAACAGATTCCTCATCAGTGATGAAAGCTAAAATCTAAGACCGATGTCAAGACTTTCAAAATAGTCCATTCAAGCTGTGTACGAGAGCAAAATCGCTCTCATAAATAAATAAGAGGGGAGTGTGTCCATGAAGCAGCCGGGTCAGTCAGAAAGATGATTTGCTCTGGGTTTATTCTTATCAGACGGTGTAGCAGATACACACTAAGGTTACAGACCAAAGGTTTAATGGTTTGAACCCTGGTGCACCACATGCCAGTGTCCTTAAGCAACGCACTTACTGTTAAGCTGCACCCAGTGCTTGGCGCTGGTCCGTAAATGTGGGTGCATTTGTGTGAACCAATGGGTGGATTCATTATTGTGAATGTAATGATTTGAGTACCAAAAGGAAGAAAGGTGCTGTATAAATACGAGACCTTTTCCATGAAGGGCTGTGGCCCAGCGTTTCGTTTCAGTGACGTCACTATAACTACAGAGCTGAATGCTCCTCATACTTCTACATCATTTAATTCTTCCTAATACTCCAGCCTTTTCTGCGACTGGTCCTACAGCTGCTGTTTCTATTGTACCTAGAATACAATAGAAACCTAGAATAACAACACAGTAAAGCTTCTTTTCAGACCAGAGATCTCATGTAAACACTGAATGAGATGAATGATTAGCCCCACTCTCAGTCAACACTTCCTGCAACCATGGGCATGGGTTTTCTCACAGCAGCTTTATTTTCCTTAGCATATCTATACTATTGATGCTATCTAAACAACAACACAGGCCATATTATGCTTGTCAGCACCCGTTTCACAATGACTCACTTGTCCTGATCTGATGCATCCATCAGTGGGATGCAGGTATGCCTCTACTCTAGTAGCTGAGGTGAGATGATAATTCTTATCTTAACTAGCAAAGGCAGAGATTTGAAAACGTGAATGAAATGTTAATTCAAGGTCAAAACGTTTTGTCCAGTATTTAGGTTGTAAAGCTACGGGGCAACCAAAGCTGACCTGATTTGATGGGTTTGATCACAGGTCGCTGATATTTGAGCACCTGTACCAAGAATAATGGCAGTCTACTTGATAGCTCTCAACATTTTTTTATTTATTTTTTTGCTTAAAACCACACTTGTTTACATTTTGGTGACATTAGAGTAAAAGTCAGTGGATCTCAAATTCCCCACATTAGCATACATCATCCAGTAAAAGTAAGGAGGGTAAAAATGTTGCAGTGGAACCATTTTTAGATGACCAGCTGCAGAGTGCTGGTCAGTGTTTACAAGGTGGATGAGGTCAGATCTTTGCCGTGGATTCTTTTTTCCTCTCCAGCTTTACTGCATTAAGTTACTTTCTAGTGTTGATGAAGAGCCACCCTAACATTTAAAGCTAAAATACAACACTTTAGGTTTAAATGAGCACTTTGTCGTTTCATGAAAAAGTCACTGACTTCAATTTTAACTCACTGTTAAAAAATATTCCACTCTCCACTAAATTTACAAATTTTATTGGACTTGTTGACTGATTTCTAAAGTACTTTCTCTTCAGCCCCGGGTAAAGTGACGTAATTCCCGTCAACAGATGAAAGTACCTCAATGACGCAAAACAGAAGTGTCATCCTGAGATGAAAAGGCAATTTATTGGTATGACAATCATCGTGTAAGAATGCCCAGCCTTTAACAGAGACGCTGATACAGAATCTGTTCAGGCTTGTTACACTAGACTGCTAACATAAAGCCTGTAACACACAACATTAACAGCAAATGGAAACTTCATATAGACTGAGAACAAACAGAAATCAACCGAGGAGGCCCAATAAAATAAACTGGGAAGGTGGACATATTCGCGGCAGTTGAGATTTTATTTTTGTTTCAAAACAGCAATATCTTCAGTCACATACCCAGATTACATGTTACATATGCCTGGACAGACTGGCTGAACTGTTCTCATAGTGAAGCCAGAATGGACACTTTCATACTCAAAGGCATGGGAGTGACTGTACCGTTTCAGTCTTTGGAATTCGGAAATGGAGAGAAAATACGGATACAATTTTAGCCTTCAATCTTATGTTGTTGTTCCCACAACAGGAATTCATTTGTAGAATTTAGAAAGGTCACAGTAGCGTATTTGGTCCAGTCAGAGAAATGCTCTGACAGAGAAATATGAAGCTCACATTTTGATTTTATGATGTCTAGTCATTTATGATGTCTAGTCATTTATGATGTCTAGTCATTTATGATGTCATGTCAAGGTGGAAGACATCCATGTTTAACCAGCTAAAAGGCAGCCAGCAGAGATAAATTACTGATCATCACGCAGAGCTGGATTATATCATGTTACAGTCATTTGCGTAATCTGTGGCATTAACTGTGCAATCAGACTTTTGTTCCCGAATTTAGCCTTTAAGGCTTTACCTTCCTGGATAGGGAGAGGCACTATTTCACAAACTCCTCTTCCTGTCATTTCATTCCATGAGCTGTTTTCTTTGATAGATAGATAGTTGGAAGGTAATTGGTAGGTAGGTAGGTAGTTGGTGGATAAGTAGGTAGGTAAATGGTAAATGGCCTTGCTTTTATATAGCGCTTTTCTACCTATTGGTACACACACTGGGAGCAACTGGGGGTTCAGTGTCTTGCTCAAGGACACTTCGACATGTGGCACATTCCGGGATCGAACCGCTAACCCTCTGGCTCGTGGACAACCCGCTCTACCTACTGAGCCACAGCCTATGGTAGGTTGAGAGTTAGGGAGCTAGGGAGGGTAGGTAGGTAGTTGGTGGATAGGTAGGTAGGCAGGTAGGTACTAGTTACAAAATCAATAATAAAAAAAATCTGTCTATCTGAAAACTGTCCATGACAAACGGTTACAGAAGATGAATAAATCAGAAAACTGTGTAAGATGGCATCAACAGTGGTTCTGTGGAGGAACACACATCCACACAATGGGACAATGACTCTGACATAACGTTAATACAACAGAAAGACACACTGAAGACACTGTGTTTTAAAAATGACACATTTATTGCTACAGCACGGTGATGAACATGAACCTCAGCAAACCACGATAAGATGACGACTACCACTCAGCAGCAACAGTCAACTGCTGGGCTGATAAGAAGGAGAAAAATAAAGCCCTCAGCACAGAAGTCCAAAGGAAGCTGTTACCCCCACATCACCAGCCATCTGGAATAAAACACGTGACAATAGCCTGGATGGAAAGAACAAAGAAAACAGTAAAGTAGTGAGTAAAATAATATAAAGACAGAGGACGTGTGATTCAAAAAATGCACTGATTTCAGGCACTCACTGGGAAGAAATCTGTATTTGCTAGGGCTTTTAAATAAATGTTTTTACGTTGTTTTTTTCAGGCGTTGTGTGCTGTTGTGCTTGACGGCTGGTCAGTTGAAAATGTAGGCTGTGTGGACGCTGATCAAGAGGTAGACGCAGCTGAACATGCTGTGTTAACCCTAAAAAGCCAGTGAGGATGAGAACAGTCTGGTTAGCTAAGCTAGCTTAAATCCAGGGATGTACTCTATGTCCACTGGAAGGCAATAATGTACCACTGTTTAGGAAATGATTCATTGCTTAGTAAGCCAGTAGCACAAATCAACTCTCGGTGTCATTGATGTTCTAAGTATCCCTGCACCCCCATATCATGACATTTTTGGTGGCCTGGTGGTACCTTTATAGTCAACCCTCTAACACAGTGACGTGCAGTGAGGTTCGTGGATAACTTAAATTTGCCATTCCACGCTAAATGGTAAAGTTTCACGGTACATATTTGGCCAAAGGAACAATGTCAGTGCTTTAAAGCCCATGGTAACAGTGAGTTGTAGTCTGATGCTTTGATCCATTTCAACTGTCCAACAAAATATCTGGCATCATTTACCACTTCCTGTTTTGACTGAAGGTCTAGTGTTTTAAGATTAAATATACAATCTTTCATAACGAAAAGATTCCAATAAATGTGCCACGGCAGCACATTTGACTCAGTGTAGAAGAAGAGCAACAGCACGAACTTGCGGCTCACTAGCGTCCATCAATGTCAGATCAGCAAGACTGAATGTGTTACACATACATTACCTAGGCTATGGAAAATGATGACTCATGATGAAAGCGTGTACAACCGTTATATTGGTGACATACAGAGAGTTAGCCACAGGCACGCGCCAAGAACATGAGCCTAACCCAGTTTACGAGAGATTGCACAATCCAAGTTACGGCTCAGCTGTCTGCTGCCTCAACTCCCTCTCTGTATTCACACAAATACAGTGATTTTGACTGGAATCATTCATCAATCATCTGGAATGGGCAAGTAGTATTATTTATTTAGGTGAACAGTATCATTTTGTTTTATCCTCATTACTTTTCATGATGTCATGTGAGGTGCTGCCTCACCTGTCTCCCCTGACCGCACCTCACTGTTTCAACACTTCAACACAATGGGGACTGCATCTCTGCGCTGTGTCACTGAGCAGGTCTTGAGCATAGAAAAGAAAAACATTCCATGTGATTTCCGTAGCTTTTTCAGTTGGAGATTTGTTGTTGACGCGAAGCCGCATTCAGCTGCGATTGCAGGAGTATGGCAAAAGTCCGGTTGTTGTAGTTTGGTAGTCAGGTTTGTGCTCTGTCTGTTGTCAGCAAATCAAAGCTGACCATAGAATAAAAGATTTAGTTTCTGCACTGAACTATAAAAGTGTATTGTTTTGTATATCGATGAGGCATAACATTATGACCACCATCCTCATATTGTGTAGGTCTCCTTGCGCCTCCAAAGCGGTTGTGGCTCATCAGAGAATGGACATGGTTTTCGGAGGGTGTCCTGTGGTGTCTGGCAGCAGGATGTTGTTAGTGGGGGCCTTTGTGATGGAGGGGCCTCTGTGGTCAGTTTGGGATCTAGTGACTTTGGAGGCCAGGTCAACACAGTTTAATTTATTCTCCTGTCAGTGGTTTAGCGCTGTTTAGACTGTATTCTGTTCTTCATGTATACTCTGGCACAACAACATCAGTGGAGATCAATCAAGCTCTTTCTTATCTTGTCCTCTCAGTCATCATGGTCATGGTTCAGAAGTGAACTAACCACTTGGGTGAGTGGCTAAATGTTGTCAACAAACCCCACAAATCAACTTGCCTTGGTTTCATCTTAGGTTTATGAATATACTTTAGAAATTATTGAAATTAAATGGATTTTTGTAAATAATAATCCTGCTCCAAATGTTTCATTTGAACTAATCTGCATTATGAAGTTAAACATAGGCTTTGGCTGTGCTCAGTCCATAGGTTAACAACTGTAGCTGTAATTCTTTAGGCCAGAGACAAATAAGGTATGTGCAATCATTTTAGCATCATAAACCAAACCGTCATTTCAGTCAGTACTTTACACGCAAATAACCTGTGAAAAACAATAATTAGAGGATGTAAGCGGAGACAGTGGTGAGATGTCATAAAGTCAGCTTTGCCATCAATGGCTGGCGTACGACCAACATAAGCTCAACACCATGTCCTTCATCTGGAAAAAAACTGAGCACTTTTACTGTTCGTCAGTTGAGAGAATAATCTGGTATTTACTGAAAGTCCTCTTCTTCTGCTTGTTTTGTTTTGATTGAATAATTAACAGCTAACACATTTACTAGTAGCCATCTCTACTATCACAGCTTCCAATTTCACTTCATAGAAAGTGCAAAGTTGAACTGATGAAAATCATTTTACTGTAGGCTTCGTTTGATTGATTTAATGGCTTTGTTAAACTTAATAAAAGTTAATACTAGTGTAGTTTTATAGGCCTCAATAGCAAACAAATGTGGTTTAATTTTGAAATACTGAGTTATGGTGCTGACATATTAATGCCTTAAGAAAAATACTCACCAAGACAGATTATAATTACTGAGAAGAATTATTATTTTTTTCTTTGTGACAGTGGATATTTGTCTGAGATAAAGTTGTAGAGCTTAAAGACTCGTTATTCTAAAATTATTTTGAGAAAACAAAATGAAAACAAAATTTGTGCTTGTGACACTGTTTGGTGCCCTTCTTGTTGTTTTAGTCAAATGTTAATTCAAGTTAGCAGTTGTAAGAAAACTGAAAAATGCTTCATGTTTCTACAGGCTCATTTCCACCACTGGAGTTTTTCCACAGGGACCAGGAACCAGGAACTTTTGGAGGTAGTCAGTGTGACTCCTCTGCGAGGACCTCTGTCTAAATTAAGTTCTGTAAATTTGCAAATAATATATTTGTAACCCCCAAAAGGAACTTTGTGTGTGGGGCTTGCATTTTTGAACATATCTGATAGGTGTAGAACTCAGTTTATCTTATGTCAGTCTTTGCATCTTATTTTAAGATTAGTATGCCTTCCTGGCTAAAGTGGAATAGGTCCTAGTATAATTTTTTTTTTTTTATTCTTCAGCGGATACATTTGCTAATCTTGGGGAGTTTTTAGATTGCACTGCAAATGCAGAAAACCAATGGTCCTGGGGCTAAAAGTTCCACCAGACTGGGTGGGAATATGGCTCAATATTGATGGGAAAACAAAGGACAGGAGTGGCCATTTTGAATTCAACTCATTATTGCAGTAAAACTGGTACAGAGTAACAGATTACAAAGCTCATGGCACAGTCACTGAAAAAGAGAAATGAGGTGTGTATGTACAACAAGGAGGAAAAAGAAAAAAAAGAGTTAACATTTTGGCTAATAGAAACACCAGGGGTAACATAAAAATGGAGATACTGAAATTCGGGAGATGACTTGATTATACAACAAAGAGAAAAATATGAAATAAAGCATCGCAAAAATAACATTACTTAAAAAATACATTTAGCACTTACACCGACAGATTCAATCCTAGTGTTTGACCTAGGTCCGATTCAGAGCAGCTTTTCCTTTTGACAAAAGCTAAATTTTAATGGCAAACACTAAAAACGAATGACTGAAACTGCCTTGCTGCACACGATCTGATTCATTTTTGGGGAAATAGCTGATAAGATTGTTGCCGACGAGTCTGCTTCTTCTTCTTCTTTTTTTTTTTCTCCATATATTAATCTTGAATCAGGTGCTGAGGGTCTTTCATTGAGTCAACATTTATAACCCACTGGAAAGAAAATAAATGCACAGGAGGCAGAGCCGGCCCACGGCCACCAGGGGCGCCAAAGTCAACTGTATTGGAGAACACTTTGGATTCCTCAGTCAGGATTTTGTCATAATTTACTAACGACTCTATGATGCATGTTGTTATCACCAGAAATGTTCAAATATTATAAGAAATTTTTTTATTATTGCAAAAAAATGGCTTTTTTTTTTTAAATCAATTTTTTGAAAGTTTAAAAATGACTTCCTCAGAAAAATGGCTCAAATCGGCTCTGATACACGTGACTCTTGGTGCAAGCGAAGACAACAGTTTGACTTACACTTCAGATGGTTGGGCAACCAAAACCACAAACAGTACTTGAGCACCACTGATCGAAACTAAAAAGTTGGCACCTGGCTACTGTAACCGGACAAATACAACCTCACTAGAAATCAAAAACAAGCTCATCATCGCGATCGTCGTCCTTCACTGGCAAATCTCCACCCCACAGAAACCCCACAGAAAATGGTCAATGACTATTTACACAGATCTCTGCGAAAAATACAATTAAAAATGGTAATGTCATGAGGCATGGAGAATTAAACAAATATCACGTCATCTCTTACGACGTCCGATTTCTCCCTCCGACCCTCAAAAATGTCCCCCACTGATATAAACATAATAATGAAAAAAATAAAAATAAATGAAAGAAAAGGATTTCTGAACTTTTGACCTCACTACATTTTCAATGTGACACATTTTTTCAACACACACTGAATTTTACTTTTTCATCTTTTAACGAAAAAACCGATACAACATATTTCTAAAACACAAAATAACAACAGTCTACATGTAAAAATATAACTTTTACATACACAATTTCAAAATAATGGTAAAGTTTGCCATTTTGTTGCATACAATTTACAAACGTCTGTGTGTTGTTGCCTTGGATAGAGAGCAGTAAAGTGGAGCTGATGGAACTCCGGTCCCATTTTGTCCTGCGCAGGGTGCCGTACTAGCGAGAGGGTGTTGTCATGGCAACAACAGAGAATACAATGAAGTCAGTTGAAAATTTATAACACTGAGGGGCCTCGGCAACTTCTGCCAGTTCAGTCTTTGAGAAAATAACTCCTCCCCAAGAAAACGCTCCGTTGCAAAGGAAAATAAAAAAATAACAGAAAATGGCACCCTCATAATATACTGTATATATTTTTTTTTGTACATTTATATATAGATTGATTTATTCAAATAGATTCTTTTCCAGTTTCCGTGCCTTCCTGTTGAGTGGATAGGATTTTAACCGCGTCAGAATGACCACCGACAGAGAACAATGCTGTCGGATAGCGAATTGTGTGTTTTTTTTATTGTTTTTTTTTTTAATTTTTATTTATTTGTTTTTTTTTGTTTTTTTTTACATTTTCTGTAATAGACATGTAAACCAGAACAGACAAAAAAGTAATCAGAGAAAAGATTCTTCTTATAAAAGAGAGCGCGCGAGAGAGAGAGAAGGGGGAAAAAAAGAAAAAAAAAAGAAAAATTTGTTTTACAACATACAACCACACACTTTGTACTGAAGACTACATTGGCTTACGGACAAGCCGATCAAATATTGATAAAAAGCTGATAAGCTATAATACAAGAAGAGACGCGTTGTTCACCATGGAAACAGGGGTGGGGCTTGAGACAGGAAAGTGGGGCTGGGGGGTTATGGAGGACTTTGGGGGATGGGGAGGACCGGGATAGGGGCTAGCCTTGCTAAATCAAGCGTCTGTCCCATTGGCATAGAGCCAGAAACGCTGTCTACTTACATATAAGCGTACAGTACATTAAATACAGTTTAGTTTTTTTTTTCTTTTTTTTTATCCAAAAAATACTTTTTTTTCCTTTTTAGCTTTTTTTAAATTCCCAGGTCTGGTAAAAAACCTGACTGCATAGAACCTAACGACTAAGAACAGGTTTCCCTAAGCTTGCATCCTATTAAAAGACCAGGTAAATGTCCTCCTCTGGCAACTTGAATGATATGAACTCTAAAAAGGCACATTGGTAGAAGTGTGAATGTTCAAATTGCATCTGTGGGACCACTTAGGCAGGGCAAGAGGTTGGAGAGAGGGGCTAGGATTCTGTTTCAGGGCTCATAAGGCTAAGGTCAGCAGAGCAATGGGGATTACACATTGGCCTTGATTTAGACGACGATAAGAGGGGGCTTCCAGACTGACATGTTCCTGCAGATATTCCAATTAGCACTGCTTGTTAGTGGAGGGTAGAACAATATCACTCCCTATTTATTTATTCACATTCTCAAAGATTGTATTAAAGACAGTATTGATATGTGCTGATCATTTGAGTCTTGCACAACTGCCAAGTCATTGTTGATGATTGCAAACCTGGTAGTACAAGACACACATGTCTGTTTGCTGGACATGATGTGTTTCTGGGGTCAACTCTGGCCCATAGTTAAATGCAGCTAACTGCAGCTGATGCTAAGGCCAAAACAGCCAAGACTTGAAACCCTAAAACCCTGCTCATCCTTGTAGTCATGTATGAGCCATCACATTTGGTCCTCTGACACAAGAGTCACTCAGCGAGTCTGAATCATTTAGCTATCTGGTAACCGATGTTTAAACTGAGGTGGCACGTGAAACCTTTCAGTAACAATCCTCGCCACGCCAGTTCACTCCTGGTGTCTAGACGGTGCTCCTCCCTGACAAGAATCCATTTAGAAGTGCAGGATTCATGCCCAGATTTGAGTGCCTACAAGGTAATGCAGTACACTGAAAATGTTGTTCAAAGTGTTGCCGAGCATCACTGGAACACCACCAGACAGAGAACTGCAAGAGAACCAACTAAAAGAGACGCAGCTCATAGACCAAGGTAGCAGGTGTCAATCTGAAAGCCTCCTAACACCCAGTTATGGCACACTGAGGAGGGGAGAGGTCTGAGGCTGGGGTTAGAGGTTTAGGGTTATGAACGGCCACACACTAAACCAGGAAATTACAGAATCTATTGAATCCAATGTAGCAATGCTTTGACTACTGCTGCTTGCCCCACAGAGGAGAACTATCTCCCCTCACCCTGATGATTGTTCCCTTGCTTCCCCTGCAGTGTCATAATCAGTTACACCTCTGGATTCATTTTTTTTTTGTCTCTCTTGAGCTCTAGTTCCTTAGGAACTTTAACCCCTTCTGTTCAGGCCTTTCCTCAATTCAAGCGTAATCACAAATTCAGGGAATGTAGTAACGTGGAATAGAATTCGCTCTGATGCTCAGCTCAGCTGTGATCCACTCATCAATAGATGTCCAGCAGTCGTTTGATTTCGGTGACAGTCGCCACTGGCCTCTGGCTGCTCTACTGTTGCTATCAAATATTGGAAGGACTCTGATTCAGTATGTTTGCTAGAGCCAAGAAGTCAAGAAAAGCCTTTCCTTCCTTCCTTTGCAGTGCACCTTTCCATCACCACATAATTCTTCCTTTCTGTCTTTCTGCTGTCATACCTCCACCTTAAATAACTGAAACACCCCAGTCTCTCTGAAGTCACCCACTGATTGATTAACTGAGTGATTGACTGATTGATTGATTGATCCCAGTAGATGCACATGGAGCCATCCGGGTACAAATGTCCAGGCCTGTTGTATTTGTGTTCAAACTAACAACATATCAGTTTGGACAAGTTTGCAGTCTGAAGAAAGTCTATGTGGCTATCAGCACCAAGCACTAATAAATACATAAACGTTAAAGTTCAGATTTGTTTTACACTGGCGGTCTAACGGTTTGCACTTCAGGAGGGAATGCATTTGAAAGGGAAGAACAAATGACCCCTTTCTCGTTTAGCCCTGCTTCCTTCTAGACATCTATGATAGTCAAGCATTTGTGAAGTTTCTAATCAGATCACTCTGCAATGCAAGCGCCTCCCAAAAGCAGCTGCAACACATTTTGCTTCCTAATCTCTCCTTCCTTTCACTTTAAACATGAATAATGTGTGTAAGGGGATGTCTGAGTGTGTAGCTTTCCTGGAATTTCCCTGTCCCTTCTTTTTTTTGTTTGTTTTTGTTTGCTTTGCTTCTCTGCGTCTATCAATCTGACTGGTTTGCATCCAAGAGGAGATCAGGCACAGCTTCATCCACAGTGTGGCGTTAGATTGCCATTCAGTCAGAGATGCGCCGGAGCTGCATTCAACGACAGCTGCGCAAGGTTGCTTTAAAAAAATCTCTTTAAACACTTTGTGATATGTTTTGTTCCATTCTGAACATCCCTCCCCAAACCCTACTCTCCTCGCTGCCCGCGTCCAGTTGCAGTTTTTAAACAAGTTTTAGTCATTTTTCTTTTCTCATATATATATATACTGTATATATATATACTATATATATTTATATAGAACACTTTTGTTCTTTGAAATTGGGAATGCTGATAAAACACGTAGTACAAGAAGAATTTCTTGGATGCTGTAATTCCAAAGACCTTTGTCCATTGCTGTCACTTTGTGTCAAAAGCTGCCACTTTGTAGCAGCCTTGTTACGGCGGCCATTTTAATGTCTCCACAAAGAAGCATCCAGTTCACTTCAGCTGGAAATGCAAAGTGACGAAAGCATCTAATGTGACTCTGCAGTTCATGTTCTTGACAGAAGGAGGAGACGATGGCGGAGAGGAGGATCAGAGACAACAGACGAGAGGAGAGAAAGAGGCAGATCGGATTGGTCGAGCCGAAGTTCCAGAGAAACTGATTGGTCAGGCTGAAGAAACGATGGGTTTGATCGATTGCCTTGTTGTCGTGGAAATGCCGTCAGAGGAAGTGGTCACTCATCATCTTGATGAACTCTGGCACCTTGGACCTGGAGAGAACAAAGGAAGGAGGATTAGGAGGCCCTTAAACCTACAAGCTCAAACTCACCATGGAAAAGTAGTGTCCTACATAGTGGACGGCCCACAGTGGGTTCACTATTAAATACATGCCTCAGCAATAAAAGCTGCTCTAAAATATCTCAAATAAACTCTGACCAGGAAAGTTTCCCTTTGCATTAGACAACAGGTTGTCCTGGTGATAGCACAGGACCAACAAATAATTACTACTCACTCTTGGTCACTGTGGCTATATTTTATAAATATATCTTGATATATCTTTCTTTGGACTGGGCGACTGGTCATAAAATGTCCTCGCCAAAATAATTTGAATGACACCTACAATATGACAGCCAAAAGGGTGTCACATGAATGCTTTCCATCCATCTAGAAGTCAACTTGAATGTCAAGAGATGAATGAAGGTACCAACAATAAGAATTTTCAAACTCCTACATTATGTCTGACTAGAATGTAACGGTTCATGCAAATCAACTGAATATAAAATATGTATAATTAAGGATTTACAGAACGTTACAAATTTGACACTAGGGCACATTTGTGACAAATATCCCCTGGTGGAATATGTGGACAGTATGTACATACAATACATACACAATACATACATCATGATAAAAATCTGTCAATCTGTAGCACGGGCAGTGAGACAAACAGAATGTTTTGGTGTGTTGGTCCTCTTCCTAGCACTTAGTGTTAAGTGTGCACCATTAAATAGTTCCCTTCACTGTAAAGGTGTAACAGAGAATACAGTCTGTGCGACGGCTGGACAAACGCTCTGTATCAAACACCTTTGATACGTCACGGTGACAGGTCAGCAACAACACAAATGCAGTTCGGTTAAAGGTGAATGGAAACAACGCTACAGTACAACACAGTAACAAACACACACAGTCACACATTAAAATCACACTTACTGCCAATCTGTTGTTAAAATGTACCCAGACCAGACAGAAACTAACTTATGTTGTTGGCTTTTTTTTAATGTAGAGAGCCTGCCAGACTTTAACGGTCAGGGAGGACGCACATCTACAAATGATTCAAATACTGGGAGAACTTTCTACGCAAATGGCATTTGATGTAAATGTGGTCTGTGTAAGTTTTAACCTTTTATTCCTGCATAAGGATGAAAGACAACACAACTGGAGGAATATAAAATGTAAGCTCTGCTTGTTTTGATTTAGTTAACTAAAGATCAAGACAATAACTCCTTCTCATCAAAGAACATAAAGATAAGAATTTACTCACAACAAACTGAGTCATAAAAATCAAATCTCAGCTCTTACTCTGTTAACACTTCAAAACTTGCACATGCATTTTTTGGTATATCCAAAGACTTCTATTCTATTCTATTTTGTCCTATTTTATCAAGTTTATGTGAAATGTGAGCTGGTATTTTTCTAGCTAGTTTAGAGCAGCTATCGACTATAAAAAAAAGGTTTTGTGATTCTCATTGAGATTTAAAATGATCCAGTTGTATTGTCATTCAAAATGGTCAAAAAATACATAGACGACATATGAGATTTGATGGTTGATGGACAAATAAAAAACTGTCCATCATTTCAGAAAACTTTGGACCCTGAGAACAGGAATGGCTTTTTCAAAACATGAACATGAACTATATTTATCAGGCTCTTCATTGGAGCCTTTTGTTTGCTTCTCATTGGCGATGGGGTTCTTAAACTGACTACAAAAGTTTCTGTACTGGTTTTTTAATTACTGGTTTGAGCTAAAGGTACAACAGCAGATTAGTTTATAAGTGAAATCTTCTGACCATTCAGGGGGGAGGAGATGTTGCTGCATTTTACATTTGTCCCAAGGGATTCGGCCCGTCGCCCATGGCGGCGGCGGCGACGTGGTGCGCTGCAGCCAGTGAGAGGGGAGTCCCGTCTGACGCCACGGTGACCTTCTCCTCCTCACGACGCTTCAGGCAGGCCGCCTTTGGGTTCAGGTTTCGCTCTGGACACAGGAAGGAAGGTCATTAATATTTCTTTGTGTTTCTTGTGTTTCACTCAGCGAGGTATTCTTTTCTGCTGGATCAATGGATCTGTGACACTAAAGCCTTGACACTTTAGCACTACTGCTGCCCCCTCCTGGAGACCCTCATTCATTACATGTATAGACAAACTAATTTAGCACATTTAAATTTTCAAAGCACACTGACCATCTGGATCTAGGATATTCCCTAAAAATGAACCCTGACATTCAGGATTTAAAAAGACTATAGGAAAGTGTAAATAATTGCTAAATGTATATTTACTTTCATTAAACTTTTATGTAAAACATTTGAAATGAAAAGGCTCTATTTTTGCTATATATATTTTTTAGAATCAACAAATTCCTTTTGGGAACTATTTTCAGCAGTGGATTAATTCACATTTTGTGTTTCCAGCAGAGGGAAGGGCTGATAAAGCTCAGTGTATGTGTTGATGGGAAGGGAGGCTATGCACTGCTGTGACTCACTGGGGGGTTATTCATCGTTTTTGATCAAATATGACATTTGAGGCTTTGATATACATACATAACACCTCTTAGTACAATACATTGTCTGTTGGCTTTGGTCTTTTTATGGAATTTATTCTCAATAAGAAAAAAATACATTATTAGTCTCATCCTTCATGATAAGGGCTCAAGATTCATATTTAGACCATTAACTTAAACTATAATAATTTATAATCAGATTTGTACAAACTTTAATACATTCAAAGGCACAATGATGATTTTTTTGTCCACAAACTAATGTGCAAATGAATGAATAAATGTAGCCAGCGTGTGAAGCTAACCTCGGACTTGTTGCTCCAGGCTGAGGATGACCGCCACGGCCTGGTGCAGGATCAGTAACTTGGTCTGAGGTTTGTCGCTCTTCAAGTGCAGCTGGACCATCCTGCCCAGCTCCTTGAACGCCTCGTTGATGTCGCGCACACGCAGGCGCTCCCGCGCATTGTTGGCCATCCTCCGCTCCCTCTCTCTCTCCATCTTCTGCTCCGGAGACAGGTCCTCGTCGTCGTTGTTGCTACAGTGACAACAAGCAAGGGGAGGAAACGAGGGACGAGGAAGAAGGGGAATGGGAAGAGTTGATGATGAAGGGCCGAGGTTGTATTGCTCTGCATTTAGGCTGCTTTTAATACAAACTTGCTGCTGATGCGGCAGGTTTGCACGAGCAGATCTACACAAGTTGAAGTGGGTTTACATGGTCACAGAACTGCTTATCACCAGCTTCAAAAGTTTTTGCATCATCATCATCATCATCATCATCATCATCATCATCATCATCAATAACATGACCGCCATCATGTACAGATTCTGGGTTTGGGGTCCAAATGTTTCTGATTTCATTCATCCTCCAGGTAAAAATCTAACCATGATAAACAACTTGTTTATCTTCAGAGGGGTGACGGCTGCTTAGCTGCACCCAGGTCAGGAAAAACCAACAGTTTTCTATCACCTTAGCCTGCTTCAGTGTTCATATTCAGTGGCTTTCAGCAAGAATATTCACCAAAAGACGAATGCTGTTGGTGTTGATTCCTGCACCTGAGGCAGCGAGGCAGCACTTCTTTGATAATATTGATCATGGGCCCTACTCTGTTGTGTGAGAAACAGTTAAAACCAGGCTCAAGACCATGGAGAAACTGACGGCATCAATGTGGATCTGCACATCCGCCGGGAATCTCTGTACCTCTCTCAACAGGAGCTGAGAAAAGGTAAAAGAGATCCCTGATGGACACAGAGACTGTATTAACTGATGTATTTAACTGCTTCTCATCACACTTGGTCACTTCATCAAAGTCCAGAGGCTGGTTCCCAAAACACTCACAGCTGTAAGTCCTTCCTCGTGTTCTCTCTCTCCGAAAGCTTTTTGTGTTTGTTGTCCTGTTCTTGAAAAACATTGTCCATTATGTCTCACCTAGGCATGGATGTTGGACTTGGCTCAGTATGTTATATAAGTCATATTAGAGATACCATAATGTTAAATAATGTGACAACAAATCATAATTCTTGTTGTAGTTTGTTTTTTTCATGTAAATATGTATCTAGGTTTCTAGTGAAAACTGAATTCAGTGAAAATGTTGGACACGTGTTATTCTACAGGCCAATTCAAGTCTGACATCTTGAGTTGTTCCTAAATCCCGGAGAGTTTTTTTGTCTTTTTATCAGTCACAAGTGGAGCCAGGAAGGTCTTTGAGCAATGAGGTATTTTGGGAATACGCGTGTCGCAGCTCAGCTGAGGGGTTTGATGGAAGCGAACGTCTGAGCGCTTGGCGGGGTTACCTAGATCTTGACCTCTCAATTGATTTTAGGTCCTTGCTGTCTATGTCCTCCTTCTTGGGGTCCAGGGATTTTGGGTCCTGCAGGAGGTTCTCGTCCCCCTCGTCCTCTGACTTGATCTCTGAGCTGACGGAGGAGGTGCTCTGGCCCTGAAGACCTCCGGACAGAGCTGCAAGAGAAGAAAGGAGGGGGTTGAAGCCAGCTCCTTTGTAAGAATGAAAATAGTGAGCTGAGCTGGAAAACAGTTTTTTTTTTTTTAATTATCACCACAATCTATTACTAATCTTAAACATAACCAATGCCTGCAGCGCCCCCTGTTGTGTAGACACTCACATCATCACTCTTTAACCAAAACTTTACAATTTATTACACACAGAGAAAGCCACCAACATTTGTTATTAATTTATAGGTGACACTGTTGTTTTGCAATTGACAGAACCTTTTTTATTGTATTATTAAGTGCACCATGTGTAATTCACTGTAAAAAGTCAAGTGTGTTTAAACTGCAGGGAATGAAGCATTACCCACAGCTAATGTAGCAACGGCAATTCTGAAAACACAAACAACATTCTTTCTCATTTACATGAGAGGGTTAAATGTTTGAAAAAAAAGAAAAGGTTCAGGATTTTGTGACAGAAATACAAATAATTCAAATGAAAAGCCACTATTAGCCTGCATTCAGATTTTATTGCATCTTAAAGACCATCACATGAAAATGTCTAATTCAGGCTAGCACTACTGGAATCACATATGAATGTGCCAAAGTCACAATACGTAAGATTTTCCCCTTCCTCCCGTTCTGCCAACATGTCACGAAAGCAGCATCAGGTCTGGCTGAACGCAGCTAATTCTCCGGTCGACCCCCAAGATGGCGGCATGCGGGAGCCATGGTGCAGCCTTAAAGCCTCTCTACCCTCTGACTGTCTCCCTCCTCTGCTGAACAGTGCGGTCTTTATTTGACGTCTGTATGGATCTGTCACTGGGACGCTGCCAGCCATCTCAGTCAACACAAAACACTCGAGCGCTGTGTTCCACCAGCACAGGCGCACACAAGCACACGCGGCCAACTGTCGGCCATTTTGAATCTCCTTCTGCCTGACTGGAGGCATTTTGTGTGCGGCTTTGAGTGACGGCTTGTGTTTGGTTTGCGTGTTTGCGTGTGCGCGTCTCTTTGTGGACAATCGGCTGTGTGTTTGCGCATTTAAATTCCGACGGTGAATTAGACGTTAAACTGTGAAAAGTGACTGTGTGCTTCTGAATGTCCCGACTGATACCAGACACGGATTGACACTGGTGAAAAAAAACACGAAAAAGGGTGATGCACCTCCTCCATTGCTTTAACCCTCTGGAGTCGACGGACGCGCCGGCGCGTCCAAATCACATGACCAGTTTAAGACGATGTAGCAGCAAGACGAAGTCTCACTGCGACTCCGTTTCAATTTGTGTAGAAAGTGCTAACTTCAAACTATATACCAGTTTTTAAATTGTGTTGATAGGCCAAGTAAAAGTGGACTTATGAAAACTTATATACACCATGCTTTTTCTTCAATATTGTCATCATATTTGGTGCGCGTTTAGTGGGATACGGCAAAACGGAAAACGCTAGCAAGCGGAGATCGCTAGCCGGCTTCAGGTGATCGAAAAAAACAAAAACAAAAAAAACCCCAAAAAACCATGACACCCTCTTTCCTATTGGTAGAAAAATGCATCACATCAACCAATCAGAAAATTATATGCTAATGGTTGCTAAGGAAAGGGGAACGTTTGTGGGAGTGACGCTATATAGAATCTATGGAGTGACGACGATGAAGAGAGAGAAACGAGTTTCAAGATTTGAGACATTTGTGACCTTACTTATTTACTTACCTTACTTATTAGTAGACATAAGGCATTACATATTAGACATATTTATTGTGACGCCTGATAGTTTTGCAGATGGTTGTAAATAGTTGTGCAAAACGCCTGATGCATTTCCTGTATTTCAGTGTAAATAGTTATAAATAACTTTGTTGTTTGCAAAATTTTTATATAAGCTTTTGAAATTTACAGTTTAGATTTGTATTCCAAGTTATAAAAATGGTTCGTTAAATATGTTTGTGGTTTTCACAGTGAAAAATCTAAATTTTTCCTACTCGGAATTTATGTTTTTAGTGTGGTTTTAGGTCCACTGTGTTAATACAGTATGTCAGAATGAAAAACTAACTGTAAAATCACACATGTGAGGTTGTGCTGAAAAGAATGAGACCCAACAAGGCAAGGTAAACTGTTTTTAAGATGAAATATAAAGGTAAAACCTAAAGTAGTAAAAAACGGCCAATTATACTCTAGACCTCAGAGGGTTAAACTCACGTGTCTGCTTACTCCCTCCCCTCTTGCTGGCTATGATGAACAAAGCTGTGATTTCAGAGCCTGACACATGCACCAAGATTAAGTTGGAAATGTTTCATACATACTGGATAGTGACATGATGAATAGTCCTAGTACATCAGTAGATATCTTCCTCTGTGTCTTTGCAGTTGTTTTGGGCCTTTTTGCCTTCTTCTTTCATTGTTTTGTGGCTCTTTGGTTTCAATTTGCTGTCAATTGTATACTTTGTATACTTTGCAGTTGTTTTGTGTCAATTTGTGGTAACTGTTTGGAGTTGATTTGAGTCTCTTTGGTTGTTTGCATCTAGCAACTGTGACATTAAAACAAGAAATACAAGCAATCACTTCCTACAGAGACTCCAGGCGCCCATTTGCTTCTTGGGGCCCTGGACCTGTAAACCGGAAGGCCTGTTAAGTGGCCCTTCCATGATTTAGTCACTTGCATAATTTGCATAATTTCCTGTTAGTGCCAAATTAGTAGACTGTTTAAAGTAGAATGTAGTCACAATTATCATGCTGTGGAGAATATATGAAGTAATATAGAAAGAGAATATAAAAAATGTAAATAATGGAATCCATATGAGCATAATATACAGCTGATATTAATACAAAAGCTGAAAGCTCAGGATTATTTTGAAATTTCAAGAGCGACAGATAGAGGAAACCACAGCTTAGCCACTATAACTGTGTGTTTGCTGCCAACAATATTTTACTACTCTTTATTTACAGCCTCCACACACCCTCAGCTCTCTCTCTCTCTCTCTCTGTGAGTTATGAACTTATGCAGGAGTAAGGAGCAGCTTCTTTTCCTTCTGCCAGGCCGCGTGTGTTTCTTCCTCTCTCACCTCATTACACACTTGGCTGTGGTCGCCACTGGCTGAACTTTGCTGCCAGCAGAGTCATTTTCAGCCTTTAAAAGCGAGCTCAGGGCTAATTTGCTCCGCGGCGCGCTCATATACACGTTTCCTCCTCCATATTCATGTCGCACGTACCGTATGGCTGTTTACCCTCCTCATTAGGTTTTTTGCTGCTCGGGTGGTGAAGTGTCTCTCAGCTTCTTGAACTGGATTCAGAGGCAGCTTCCTCAAGCATTTCTATTAAATGCTTTTCATTCCAACTGCTCCAACATCATTTTGTATCTTCTCCCTAATATTCTGAATGTATTTCTCGTCTTTTTTTCAAAAAGTCGTCTTCAGTCATCTGTTATCTTTTATCTGGTGAGATTCGTTTTCCTCTTTTTCTGCTTCTATGTATTTGTTCTGGCATTTGACAAGCCAGTTCATCCATCCCTCCATCTCATCTTTACTTATTTTCAGTTCTTCGTCCTCCTAGCATCGTGTTCAGTTAGAAATGTGCATTTTGAGTGTTTGTGTGTGTACGCACAAGTGCATGCTGGGACACCAGTCGGACGCCTGCGCCTACATGGAAACACGCGCAAAAACAACAGATGCTGATAGAGTTTGTCCATCCCAGCATCTTTGTTTCTTTGTCTGGTGCAAAGCAAAGACACATGCATGAATCAGAGAACTTTTTCTTGTTTTTTTTTTTTTTCTGCATATGTGATTATGACCAAAATCCCACACTGTTGATGCTGAGATACAGGAACTGAGCTGGTGAGCTTCACCTTCCTCTTCTTCTTCTATGTATTTCCTGCCTGTTCTGTTGTTGTTTGCTTTTGTTCAGTCTCATCTTCTTTCCCTTTAGAACACTAAGTCACTGTGAATGATATGACAGGGAGGGGTTCTTACCGCGGTAGGGGTCGGGCTGGCTGAGGTCCGGCGAGGTGGCCGACTGAACTGGCAGCTGAGGCACCGGCACCTGACCCGCCATCGAGTGTCCTGCGCGCAAACTGCTTACGCTGCCGCCATCTTCTCTGTGAGAGCCCACCTATGGAACAGAGAGAAAGATGAGAGTCAGGCAACAAAAGTACAGAACATCAGCAGCCCTCAGTCAGAATTTTAAGTTGCTCAGTCAAGCTTTTTTCTCACACAGTATCTGGTTTTCAATATGCACTAATTCTGTCAACTTCTCCCATGGGTGTTTAAAATGTGAACTATTTCTGATCAGAGCTACAACGGTTCTCTAGTGGGGCTGAGCAGATGATATCATGTTGTT
Source organism: Planiliza haematocheilus (assembly GCA_005024645.1). Classification (NCBI taxonomy): domain Eukaryota; kingdom Metazoa; phylum Chordata; class Actinopteri; order Mugiliformes; family Mugilidae; genus Planiliza; species Planiliza haematocheilus. The sequence continues at coordinate 3,579,313 of SRSE01000582.1, read as the reverse complement.
TGTAGTGAGGCTGCTTCTGAAAACTGTGGTAAGTGTATATCTTGTAGCTTTCAGGTGATTTGAACTGAGATTTCTACTCTATATCCTAATACTTGACATTTTACACAGATATTTTGGCTAGATAAATACACGTAACGCACCTTTTGTCCTGCACCTAACAGTGGTATCACACACATAATCCCCTAAATAAGAATTTAAATCATTTATTCATGTGTCTTACTATCATATTTGTAGATGATTCTTGTTAAAGTAGGAAGGAAGGATTATGCTAAAAGCAATAATTAATAAATAATTTTAGAGCATTTCAGTTTGAGGACAGTGGAGGACAGAAGCTGCCTCATGACATAAAAAAATAAAAAATGAAATAAATAAATCAAATACAATGTTCTTGGGAAAATAAAACCTCTCTTTCTTTTTTCTTTATTTCTTTCATTCTTTCTTTCTTTCTTTCTTGCCCCTCCAGATGTTGCAGTTCAGTCTTTGCCCTGTTGAGGGCATACGCTGCTTTTCTAAGACACTGATGATCTCCATCTGTCTCCCTCTCCTCTCCCGCTCGCCATCTCTCTCTCTCTCTCTCACACACACACATCATTCCCCCAACGCTTTTTTTTTTCTTAAATTCCAAATTTTCCAGACTGTCTGAGTGTGTGTGTGTGTCTCCATACAGGTTCATATCTGCATGTCTGACATGTATATTTACAGTTCTTTCATTCTTTTTTTCTTTTTTGGGGGAACTTAAGTGTGTCTCCTTGCTTTTCACGTGTTTTCATGGAAGTACTGTACGTCTGCATGTGTGTGCCTTGCTGAATCTGATCCATCTGTCTACCACACACACACACTAGCACGCACACATGACAGCACAACAACTGACAATTATCTTAATGCCCATATGTTTAATTGTGGGATTTCTAATTCCCAGAGCACCGAGCAGCTTCCAGCAGGGACTCACTGTTTTGGCACGAGATGGGCTCTCTTTGTGTGTGTGATGCCAGCTTCCTCATGGCATCCTGTCGTTCATAGTGGTCTCTCTGTCACCCTCCCTTCCCTGAGCTTTGTTTTACTTTCAACATATCAGCAGCGCACTGATAGATATGAATCACGATAGATGTGCGTACTGTAAAAAGGGTCTATATAGACGCTGGGATATAAGTCGATTGGTAGCTGACGGGCAGCGTGGACGCAGAGTGGAGGGTCTTTCACAGTGTGATCATTTGTTTTATATTACCTCACATTGCGCTGTTGTGTTTTTGGGGGTGGATTATTGACCAATTAGCAGCCTGTGACATATCCATATAGCTGATGTCATTTTGGGTTAAAACAGAAGCATGGGGGGCTGAGAGGAGAAATCAATCTTTGTCATAGCGATCAAATATCAGAATGAGGTGTTTAAATGCACCGTATATATTATTAGTTTTATTTACTTATTTTAAAAAAAATCTATCACTTTTATCCAAATCTGTTTTTATAGTTCAGAAGTTTATTGGCAAATTGGCTTAACTCTATTGCAGAGATCTGGTGAGTTCTCTTGTTTGTGACACTACATACCTAAACTTTTTATTTCTTTCTCAAACTTTTCAAATGCTGACTCAGGTGATGTCGCATGAGGCAGTTTGTCATTCAGTTCCCCCTGGGCTTTACACATTTCTGTTCACATATGCAGTCCACCCCGAGACCTGGAAACGAACGCTTGACGTGTAAAATCCCCCCTGCGGCGGAGCTCTGAGCCCCGATATGCCCAAAATAAGCAAGAACAACACTTTTCTGGCCCCAGCGTTGTTTTCCTCAGCAGTGTGGCTTAGTTGGGTGACAGATCAACTGACACACATAATTGCTTTTCAACCAGGATTGTTCTGGTTCTAGAAAGCAGGACAGCAGGTCTTCCTGTTAAACTAGCACCCACTGAGCCACTGTTGTTGCCATTAATGCTTCGGGTTCTGCTACTTTTTTTCCAACACTCTTTCTGGTGGGAGTGTCCCAACTGTGCGCTTGGGAATTTTTGGTTCCAGATCAGAAATACATGCGACGGATTAAGTGAAAAAGAAGAAAAGAATGATGGGATTCTGCAGGAGTTGGCAAACCTCAGGATTGCCATTGTTTCAGGAGCAGTGGGACAAGGTTGCAGATTACTACTTGTATTGTAGGAGAGGCTTTGTTAAAGCAAAGAGAATCAGATGAGATGGCTATCATGTGTCTGTTATGTTGAGGTGAAAGCTATAGTCTATATAGACTCAGGAAACAGGACCTGCTGTTATTCTTCATAGAAACTTAAGGGAAGTTTAAAATGGTCATGTTTTGACACGTATATTAAATATCCTATATATTATGTGTTGCATGATGCATGGATAAAGTTGTTTTGAAAATCAAATCCCCCTGTCTGTCTGTTAATCCAGCTGGCTGACAGCGAGATCTTGCCCGCCACATGCCAAACTCCCCTCTCGCTCCATGCAAATATCACAAAATGTCGACCGGCTTGCCATCATGCACGCGTGTTTGTGTGTGTGCGCGTTTTTTTGTTTTTTTTTGACTGAGCCACCCCGGTCGATCCATCAACACGTCTGCTTGCTCCCTTATTTATTATTTGCCTTTCGCCTTTCTTTCTGTCGTTTCTTTCCGTTCCCTGCCTTTCATCACTGCCTCGACTCCCAAATGCAAAATGGCAGCAGAGTGGGAGACAGAGAGGGCGGCGTACATTTTTAATGGAGGGCTTTTATATTTTAACAAGGCTTCCTTCTCTCTTCCTTAATTTTGTTCAATGAGGAGTGAAGATGAGGAGGCAGACGGAGGAGAAAATATAAATAAATTACACATAAACTGATCTGCTGCTGGTGTAAACCCGATAGTTGCCATGAGGTGCAGTCACGCCCACTTTTCCACCACCCCTTAGGTTTAAAACATCTGACTGGATGACAGATAGACCTGCTCATGCAGCCAACAATAACATGAAATAACCAAATATGATTGTTTAGCTGATTTTGCCAGGCACTGCCACAAACTTACAACTGATAGCTGTGAAAAAAGCTAGTAAGTGTACCATGAATTAAGAGTGTTTTGCCTAAGTGCTCACATTTGTTTTGGTTTGTTCTGCTTTTTGTCAGAGTTGAGATGAAAGACGCTCTGACATCTGCGATTTGATTCTTGGCCACTGGAAAGCACTCATGTGACGTGTGGTCTGAAAATCAAACCCAGTGTACAAACAACATTCATACATGGATGCCGTTAAAAGTGTGAAGCTAACATTGTTTTCTTCCTTTAAAAAGAAAACAGCTGTTCAGCAGTCAACTCTCAAACCTCAGATGTCAAAATGTCCTTGAATGCACCAGCCAAAGGAACGCTTTTCAAACAGCCACTGCGCTCAACTTCACCGTCATGTCACATGACATGTTTTCTAAATGCACCCTGTTTGTGTGCAGGACCAATCAAATTTATGCTTTGAACTACTCTGTCTGGAATACAAATGTTCACTATTCTTTTTTAACAACAAATATTTACTACTTTTTATTATTATTATTTTTTGAATTATTTTTTTAACTAAATATCCAACAAGTTTGGAACCACTTTCTTCAGTGTTGATTTTCCTATGCATCGTCAGTAAATGTAGGACTTAAATGTGCAGATTTTGATAACAAGGGAAACCAAACCTTTTCAGGGTGGGGGGCTGTGAACACCAACCTTAATGTACTGGGAGGTTGTAGGTTTAAAACTTTGAGAAGCACCGTTGCAGACAACAGACAAGTAATAAAGGCTATATTCAAAGCTATACTCCAAAACAGCTGGGACTCATCAGAGAATGGACATGGTCCTTCTGAGGGTGTCCTGTGGTGTCTGGCTACAGAATGTTGGTAGTGGGGGCCTTTGGGTCCTATGGGTTGAAGGATGGGTCCTCTGTGGATCATCCCACAGATACTTGACCAGTTTGGGATCTAGTGAATTTGGAGGCCAGGTCAACACCTTGTGCTGTTCTTCTTGTTTTCTTTTAGTTGTTCCTAAACCCTTTTTTGTGTGTGTGTTTGTGTCAGGCTGCATTCTGCTGGGGATGGCTGCTGCCATCAAGGTGTCATTGCTATGGGGTGGGGGTGCCCGGTCTGGTCTAGGTGGGTGCTACATGTCTGAGTAACATCCACATGAATGCCAGGTCCAAAAGTTTCCCAGCAGAACACTAGTCTGCTGGTAGGTGATATCATTATCATCCAATTAAGTATAAAAAAAAAACTGGTTTACACATTATGATTCACAAGAGTGTGCTTCCAAACAGTAACGATAGCACGGGCTGATAGCATTCACATTACATGAGCAGATTGCTGTTCGTATTTGATCTGGTGTTAAGTCGATAAGGGTGAGAATGGTTTCCTGGTTTAAATGGAAATATAATGAAAGGTGTGAAAATCTAATCAGACATTTGTTCTTCAAAGGTTTTGATACACAATACCACTGTGGTAATACTTAAAAAGTACAGAGGTTGGATCTCCAGTTCTGGACACAATTAAATGGTAAATGGTAAATGCCTTGCTTTTATATAGAGCTTTTCTACCTATTGGTACTCAACGCGCTTTTTACAGTCAGAGACTGTTCCCCATTCACTCACACAAACACATACACAGTCACACACCAGTGCCACACACTGGGAGCAACTGGGGGTTCGGTGTCTTGCTCAAGGACACTTCGACATGTGGCACATTCCGGGGATCGAATCGCTAACCCTCTGGTTCATGGACAACCCGCTCTACCTACTGAGCCACAGTCGCCCCCATGTAAATAATGTTGCAAATGCAAATAATGTAAATAATGTCTGAGAGTATAACTGAGAGTATGAATTATTCTCAAATTTTGTGGCATTTTATTAGCAGATTAATATATCAACAAATCACCTTTGTACACTATTTGAATTCTTTATAGACTATTATTGTTTCTTTCTTTCTGAGGGGAAAAAAATCTAAATGTTATTCCGATAAAGTGGATTGAAATAGAAAAGAGTCATGCAGAAACAAAGGCAGAGGTGCTGAGTAGCTGTCATCCATAATGCTGTCGTTCAGTAGGAAGTGTGTTCTTTTAAAACGAGTGTGTGTGTGCAATGATTAACACAGGAAGATGAAAGAGAGGAGGAAAAAAAAAGGAATTTGTGGGTCAAGAGATGACACGCACACAGACACACACAATTTGTCATGTAGTTGTAAACAGTAGGGACAAGCCTGCCTCCGCTGCTGCAGTAACACGTCAGCGGGAAGAAAAATAAACTGTCAATTTACAGACTCTGTAAATTTTAATATTTCACCCCGTATTAGTAGGAATTTTGCAATTTCCATTTGTCGCTTTCAATTATTGTTGCAAACCAAGCAACACACTTCTGCAAAAAAGAAATTCAGAGCTGGCTAGAAGGCAATAGCGTGAAGCGGGGAGTCCACTTCGAAGCTAACCCAGAGACTCCACACATCCAGATTTTATAACTCTAGAGCGGGTGCCATGAGTACTCTTATTAATGACGGCTCATCGTTGTTGGTTGTCATAGTACCAGCGCCATCTAGTGGTCAAATCAGGAAACGATGACACACTGAACCTACGCTAAGTGTAGGAAGTAGGTCAGGTGGATGGACAGCTCAACCAAAATGTTTCCATCCAATGAACATCTCATATGTGTTTGATGCAGAACATTCCATGGCTATTACTCACTGTTTGTTACCATAACCACAATGGCAAAGCAGCGCTGTTTGTTTTCATCTCCAGATGAAAAGTCCTCTTTCTGTATCCTTTCTGTAACGTTTTAGTTCAAATGTGATTAGGATTAATCTAATCAAGATGCTTCTTATTAGAAGTCTTAACAAACAAAGGCAGGAAATATCTGGTATACTTCCTGCTAGGAGCGCTACTTCATAAAACATTATTTCTTCATACTTCATAAGCACACACTCAAAATGTATTTGCGTAAATGGAGTGGACTGGAGACATCAAAGAGTAAAAACTAAGGGCATTTTCTGTTAACTTCAAGAAAAGTTCCTCTAATTACCCAGCTTGTGCGTCATATGGATCTCATAATGACATGTATGGGACACATAATCATTAAAAGATTCAATTTCAGAAGGTCGTATGTCTCTAACATACAATTGCAATTGAAAGAGATTATTAACAAGACTGGAGTCTACGCTGGTCTCAACTTCACACACGCACACAGTGGAACATTCTCCAAACTGTACAGTCTCTTCTCTGTGCAAACTGCCTGAACACTTGACAGAAAGCACCTGCTGTAGCTATGTCAACACACACACACACAAGCGCGCACACGCACACACACACACACACAGAGCTTAATATTGAGGTTGGACTTCCATCATGGGCGAGAGGAAAAGTACAGCAACATTTTCCAATGGCGTAACATATACGTTGATTTATTTTTTTCTTCCATATGATGAACAGAATGAAGGATGACAGAGCAGGGAATATGTCACATGGAAAAAGACGATGGAAATATTTTACTGAAGCTAACACAGACGATCTGTAACAGCAGCAGTGAGAAGTGTCCACTAATCGACACAGACATATGTTATTTAATGCTGCCAGGTGATCAGTTTTCCTTTTAAAATCTAAGATTGTGGCATCACAACTCTAAAGCAAATTTCTTTTTTCTTTCTGTGGTGGAAGCTTGGGAATCTCTATGTAGATTTTAAAGGCAATAGACAGTCATGAAATGTTTCTGTACTTCATAGTTAAATGACTTAATATATTATGAACAGTTTGTTTGTGTGACAATGGGTCTTCTGCAGTTGGAGCTGTTATTTGTATTTTTTTCACATCACATTTTTGCAGCTTCACTGCTTTCGAGCACATTTTTCATTTATTTATTTACTCCCATTCATGATGTCCAGATCACATGTATGCCACAAATATGTTTATTGTTTTAAATAAGTTCCCATCAATCACCCTAAATGAATTATTAATGTTAGAATGCTTTCCTTTATATACATTTATTCATACAATTACACTTTCGGTCACACTTTTCTGTACTAAAAGGTTAAGTTTAGTGTATTCTCACTCCTCGACCTGAAACTCAAACCCATGTTTTATTAAACAATTATCAAGGTTGTTAAAGTTTATTTATCTAATTATATTCACGAACAAGAGGCTAAGCGCAAATGTCCAGCGATCATAACCCCTTTTTCCCGACATGAATATTCATACCACACTATGCAGAGTTAGAATAAAGAGCAGGCGAACGCTGAAACAACAGTATTACCATATTTCAGCGCCACATATTAGCATACAATGCTGTAATTTATTCCATTAGGAACATATATGTTAAAAAGGAACATAGCAGGCCACATACGTTCGAATGAATCACAAACATTTGAGGATGCTAGAGATTAAGCATAGAAACGAATGCTTTTCAAAAGTCTTTTTCTTGATATTTTTTGGTTGTTTACTTTAGAGTGATTGCCAGCTGAAGGTCTGGGTTTATGCATGATTTTATTTAGCATCACACGCTGAATAAATTAGCAAATAGAAATCAAACCAGACCTACTACTACGCTGGATGCGATATATGGAATTTAAATAAATACATAATTTACTGATTTGATGTCTGTTCCTAGGTTTAGGATCATAACACTATATGACTATACTGTATGTATGTGGACAACTGCACATTACAGTACGTTAGTAGTGAAAGGGTCATTCCACGACCACAGACATGAATCTGCTCCGGAGAGGTTTTCCATAAGATCTTTAAGGCCATGGGGATTTTGCAGACTATGGCAAACTATTGTCTACAACTTTGTTTCCCTTCATTTGAACGACGACTATTGTACGAAAGGTAAACGGGGGGAAGTAGATGTCCATTTGTTTAAAGAAGTGAATTAAGGGTGGGCAGAGTATTAAAAGGCATTAGTGTGTTTTACAGCAAAGTGATGCAGATTATGATCCATTTCACTTACTGTAACACTGCTTAATGGAGAGAGTGAAAGAGCGCGCGCGCAAGCGAGATAGATTCCTCGCTCTAAATCTCTGCCCTCCTTTTAAAGTCTCCCTCCCAACTGAGCCAGGATGTAGTAAAATTACAAGCGTGACTTAAACACATCATCAGCGGGCACACGGCGGAGAGGAAAACACATTGTCTGAGACCCTGAAGAGCTGTGCATTTTCATCCTTCGGTTTGTTTTAAACCAGATCGCATCGAGTTAAACTGTCACGTCACTCACTGTCTCTGCCATTCGACTGTTTTCAGACAGGCTACTCAGACATCAGCCCAACGATAGCCCAAAATCACTTAGTGTCATATGAACATGCAGCGTGCCGAAATGAAAAAAACAAAGAGGCCATTCGAACATATGCATCTACTTCTGTGTTTACATACTTTAATGTGTGTTTATGATGCACTCATCTCTGTGTACTGGATCTGTCTCCCTCCCTCTCTCTCAACCACATCAGTCTGCCACCTGTTTTCCCAGAGTTATGACCTCAGCCTGCAGGCACTGCCAAACTACATACAGCTGTGTGGATGTATGTGTGCAGAGGGAGAAGCAGAGCGAGAGAGAATGAAATAAGTGCATCTATAGGAAGACGAAAACAGAAGTGACAGGAGATACGGAACAACGTAAATGTGCAGAAAAATAAGACAAACGAGTGTGAGAGCGTGAGAGAGCATTAAAAAAAACACAGGAGAAGAGAGAACTGTCACATCTTCAAGGGGTTAAATGAAACGCTGAAAACATCAGGAGGACAGATAGAGGAAAGCTAAAGACAGAAAGAAAGAAAGAAATGTATGAACTTCATGAGAAAAACAGCCTTGGTGCAAACACAATGGCATCATTTTAGAGATGACTTCACTCCTTCCTCTCACTCTATTATTTCTAGTTTCCACTCGTTTCTTTTTTTTTCTATAATTCTATGCAGTCTCTTCCTTTCAAACTTCCTGTTTATGTCGTGGAAACGCTTTGCTTGCATACGTGTGTGTGTGTGAACTACCAAGTCCACACAGTACATGCGACACACTGTCTGAGGCTGGAATCGCATCCTGGATTAAAAAAAAAAAATGTATCCAGTTTTTTCTTTATCAAGTTTTGTTTGTCTACTCTAACATGAGGCACGAGCGCAACCTGGCCCTTGCTAAGTTTTCACTTGCTACATTTATTCTAGAGGTTTAGGAAGCTAGCAGTCATACAAAACAGGCTGCAGGCTGCGTATTTTCCATCTGGAAAACCTGGACCAAAAAGCATTCTTTAAATCACCTGGCTTCTCTCATTATTATGAAATAGGAAAGAATTGGATTCAAGTTTATCAGGAAATATGTAACTGAAACAAATGAACTATGGGATCCTTCACCTTCTCCATATTTTTGGGTTCGGGTTCCTGAGATGTGATGTTAACCAGCCTCTCGCACTCGCCCTGCCTATTTCGAAGTCTCAGTGTGTAGCTATAGAGCTGCTGTGTTTTCACCCTTTCGGTAATGAGTCTGTTTTTCTGTGAGCCAATAATCCAGAGCCTGAATAAACACACGCACACACGGGTCCTAATGACAACACATGGGGCCATTTATGAGCTCCTGTATGTGTGTGTGTGTTAAAGAGTTCATAATAAACTGTGTTTTTCAGCGCTCGTCTTTCACCTCGCTTTATTCTCTTTTTCCTCTGCTTGCATACATGTAAAAACAGGTCTGGGATGTGTTTGGACTGAAGTCAAGATTAGACCCAGATTAAATAGTTTGTAAAAATATTAAATCTCAACGAGAAGTAAGCTAGAAATGTTTCCTTGGGCTAGACCTCAACATCACTTCATAAAAACAAACGCCAAATTTGTAGTCCAAAAAGCAGAGGAGGGCTTAGTTTACTCAAGTATCCAAATACACTGTTCTCTTCTTTTCACTTCTTTAAAGTCTAAACAGAAACTCTACTGATGTTTCTCACAATGTAAAAATGATAAAATAGCAGGTTCATTTATATCCTGCAAACACGTTCTATCAGACTTTCTTCAAGCTTACAGCAGCGTCAGCAGTCTTATTGATATGAAATGTTTAATTCACTGACTTCATATGGACGTCTTGTGTCCAATTTGCTGCTCAATTTGAACAGCGCGTCTTATAAAGCAGACATGCCTCATGAAGTTACTCAAAACTGTCAAAAACGAAACTAAACAAATTATGGGTTCTTTGTTCTTCCACAGATGCCTTCTCCAAACATAGATGTCCCAAGTAGACGTCTACAATTTGTGTGAATGAAACCGGCCCCTGTGTCTGTCTGCGGGTTGGCTCTGAGCAGGTAGTGTGCCATGGGTTTATCTGAGCTTGTTTGCTGAAAGCAGCAGTCTGCTGCTGTTAGGAACACGACTGTTGAAGGTGATGAGGGAGCCAGGCCCAGGCACCAAGTGGGCCTTCAATCCGAGAGCTAAAGCCGACTACAGTGCTCTGTGGATCTGGAGGGTCGGTAAAGATTCTTTCGCTGAGCCTGGTGATTTTCTGTGTAGTTTTCGCCTCACTTTTATTTTGAAACCCCTTTCTTCACATGTTAGTGAATATGTTGGAAGAGGAAGGGGCCCGCTCCAAACTGTTCCCACAAGGTTGGGAGCATGGAATTGTCCAAAATGTTTTGGTATCCTGAAGCATTCAATGTTCCTTTCACTGGAACTAAGGGGCCAAGCCCAGCTCCTGAAAAACAACCCCATACCATAATTCCTCCTCCACCAAATTTCACAGTTGGCACAATGCAATCTGAAATGTACCGTTCTCCTGGCAACCTCCAAACCCAGACTCGTCCATCAGATTGCCAGATGGAAAAGCGTGATTCATCACTCCAGAGAACGCATCTCCACTGCTCTAGAGGCCAGTGGCGGCGTGCTTTACACCATTGCATCCGACGCCTTGCATTGCACTTGGTGATGTGTGGCTTGGCTGCAGCTGCTCGGCCATGGAAACCCATTTCATGAAGCTCTCTGCGTACTGTACTTGGGCTAATCTGAAGGTCACATGAAGTTTGTAGCTCTGTAGCAATTGACTGTGCAGAAAGTCGGCGACCTCTTATCTGTCTGAATCAGCCATCTGTGTATACAGTAAATAGTGTTTCCCCCTTTCAGTCACCAGACTGTTGCAGTTTCCTTGTTTTCTCTGTGCCACTGCTTCCTTATACCATGCCAGATTTTTGACTCCCGTGTTTAGCTTTAGATGATGTAATCTTGCATCAGCAAAGTAAAGCTTGTTTTGCTTTTCCAGGCCTCTTCCTGTGTCCTGCATTTGGATGCTCGCTGGACTCAACTTTAGCCGACAGCTCAAACATTACACGTCATGATTCAATTGATTAGTCTAAACTCACTGAGCACCTAGCCTGTGTAATACAATCCAGTGGGTTAACAGTAACCCCCCCCCCCCCCCCCCCCCACTGTGTGGACAAAATATTAGGAACACCTTTTATTAACCCCCACCCCCCCATCAAAGACAGAAAACTTAGAAGGCTTGTAAAAGTGGAATTTGCTGCATTGGATTGCAGTACATTTGTGATGCTACGTATTTTATCAATTGTTTTATTAGATGAGCATGGTTCTGGGAAGATAGTAGCAAGAAAGACAAGAAACAACACACATGTGGTCAGAGAAACAGACAAAGGTGAGAGGACAGTGATGCAGCCCGGAGCTGCAGGAGAGGAAGACAGCTGGACAGACATGCGTGAGAAGAAGATAATCTCTGTGGGAGCTGGCCAGCACACACACAAACACATGCACCCGCACATACCCAGATATACACACACACAAACACTCCTCGATCACAGATGCTCTCCATAAACCAGAAAACAACACATCAAAGTAAATACTTTAACAAAGAACAGAGATGAGGGCCAGAGCTCCTGTACTACTGTAGAGGGAAGACGGTAAAGCATGCTTGCATCGCTGCAGACAGCTGCACTCATTCAAGCCACGTCGTGATTCACAACACTGTTGACCGTACACGTAGTGTCTAACAGTGACAATGACACTGTGCCACTAAGCTCAGAACAGTAACGCTGCTAAAAACAAAAGCTGCCAGCTAATCAGTTGTCTTCTTTTTTTCAAGTACGGCTTCAAATTAGAATCATGTTTGTTATTAATGTTTTATTAAGACATAGATTGTTTTATTTTCCAGATTATAATGATACTTGACAGGAAACTATCAGTGGATATAAGGCACTGTTTAACCATTTTTGCTTGAGAACTAAATCCAAAAAGGGACCCATTGAAACCTCAAACTTCCCACCAGTGCCCTAGAACTGAAGAAGTTACTCAGATGAGTGGTGAAACAACAACAACAACTCTACAGTCCAGTTGCCTTTTTTTAAACCTTTTTTGGATATATCATAACCTGGATGACTGAGAACCTTCACAGACGTCTTGAGAACTAAAAAGAAACAAACAAACTTGGGTTTTAAAGGGGGTGACGTTTAGTTTTCTGTCGAGGGACTAACTGATTAATCAGCTTCTCCATTCGGCCTTAATCTAAACCTAAAATGTGTCTCATGATACAACGTCCACAAACTGCAGCAATTGCCTTTTTTCCTTCATTAATTTCCATAAAATAAATAGGCCTCAAAAACTTCACAACGTAGGTCTGACTGAACATGATCAGGCATCTGGTTTAGTCTCTCTCTCTGTCTTTCTCTCACTCTCTTTGTCTGTCCCTCTCTCTCTCTCTCTCTCTCTCTCTCTCTCCTACAGCTCCTTATGTCTCACAGCTGTTTGGTTCTTTATGTTTATTGTTTCAAGTTGATAAAAAAAAAGCCTCCAGTCTTAAATATGGAAACCATTATAGCTGTCCCACTTCATGTTTTCCATTTAACCCTCCTCTCCTCTCACCTTTTTTCACTTAAACTATCTGGTAAAGTATTACTTGCCTCATAGTAACTGACCTTGATTTTCCAATCAGTTTCATAACTGAGGATCAAAAACTTCACAAATTTTTTTTTTTTGTTTGACTCGAGCCAAACTACAGAGAATGGCTGGTAACAACATGAGCATTTCATCTTAAAAATGAGTATGAACCTAATTTAACCAAACTGTATCAAACTGAATCGTACCTAACCTAACAACATTGCATCACCATAATATGACACCAAAAACTCCAGTCCTACCATGAGGGAGTGTCTGTTGGCTGATAGCAGTCCCGACCCGTAGCCGCTGCCCAGGGCACCCATGGCGCCGTTGTGCGTGTGTGCTGCCCCGATGAGGCTGTGCATGTCACCGTGACCGCTGGTCATACCCGTTGACGGCCCCACCGCGTGGCTCCGCAGTACATGGATGGCATCATCCAAACGCTCCAGACGGTCCTCAATACGACTTTGCTACACGATGAAAGCACACAAAAAGAGATGAGAAAGAGAAACTCTTAAAATGTTCCTTCTAGCCTGCATTTGTTGACCTGACCAACTCTGACTCTTAACATTCAGCCAGGGATGAGGTTTTAATGAAACTGAAATGTCGATGGACCAGGTAAAAAGCAATACTGGTTTTAAACATAATAGATAGGTGAGTTGTTGTTAAAAAACTTAAGAACAAAGTAAGAACAGGTAAGCAACGTATGCAAGTAAGATAACTTTGAACACTTATCCCTCACCACAGTACTGTGATGACGCTTCAATGAATGGAACTTTAAAAAAATAAAAATAAAATACAGATGACAACATCAGATATGTATTCTACTGGCCGTGTGTGCATACCAGAGAGTGCAGCGGAGCCTCATAGTTTGGCGATGATGCTCCCTGTCCGCCATTCCTCGACCAGACGGCTGAACTGGCAGCTAGAAGACAGGAAAAAAGGAAACATCATAAGGAGATGAAGGTTTCAAAGGAGCCAAAGAACAGGCATGAGTAAGAGATAGGGCTGAGACTTCAACTTTTTAATGTTTCTGCTTTTATTTTTCTCGTTTACTTCAAACTGACATCCCTTCATGTGCATGTAGTCCGTGAGAGACCAAGTGCATGCTGGGAAAGACTCCAGCCCCCTGTGACCTTGCAGAAAATAGCTAGATGTCTCTGCGTGGATTAGAGCCAAATCATCCTTTGCTTTTATATGTCAAAGAAAGAGGCCACTCGATGTGCAGCACCAAACACCAGACAAAACGTCTTTACACATGAGGAGACTCTCGTTGTATCCACTCGTGGTGCTCGGACATAATAGACACAAAGACGTGAAAGAGGAGACAAAAACAAACCAACTCATATCTCGGAACAAAAATGCTAATATCAGGCTTTTGTCTTTGAAAAGGTACAAGTGGCTGATTAGCATAAACTCTCCGCAGAATAAACAAGCTTTGTGTCGCCGTTCGCCACCGCTTTTGTGCCGGTCGTCGCTCAGAAGGGTCACATCTGAGTCGACAGGTCTCATTAGCTGGTAGGAAGAGGAGAGACAGCGACCTGTGTGGATTCACATTCATATGAGGCTCTGAGAGATGACGGTGTGGTGGGGGTTCTATTTTCAACGGATTTCAGAGGAAACAAGAATCGAACACAGAGACTCCTTAGAGGGGTCACTGGTAAGCAGCTGCAGCTGATGAGCTAACATCTGACATGCTAGCAAGCCATGGAGATGCTGGTGCAAGACAGTTATCAATAGATGTCAAAACTTTGTTGTATTTTTTAATCCTTTTTATGCTGGGTATCTTTTTTATTGTGTTTTTGACTTTCCATGTTTTAACCACAAGCTAATAAGTTCCAAATGCGAGAAGTGTTACCTCCTACTGTCATTTTGGTCTCAGAAATGTACTTTACATTATTTCTTGTAACAATGCGATCGTTACTGATAACAGTAAGTTCAAATGTATCTACCACAGACTCCATCTGGAAACCATTCCTCTTTTGTGAAGCTGTTTACAGTGTCGCAGCGAGAAGCGGTCTGAGTAAAAGTGACACACACAGCTAATAAGCTAACACGATAGCTCCCTCCGCTTCTGCTATCAAGAATCGGGTAGCGCATTACAAGATGGCGCCTCTTTTGCTCAGTGAAAGCTGCTCAGTGGCACCCAATAAATCTCCAAAGCTCCCTCTGTACCCAGATGTTGGAGCACATTTTTTAGCCAATAAAGCATGTGCTAGCGTCCTTTTCAGTCAAAAGAGTAGACTTGCTTAATTCCTGCTGTCCCCACACACATGAAGCTGGATAACATAGTGCTACAGCTTTTGCTACTTTACAAATGCTGTTTGACCAAAGGATAACATTTACATAAAATATATAATAGATGATAACATATGCTCCATCTCCAGTGATTACTTTACACTTGGAAATATACTGTTTAGGCCAGTCAGTTGGTACTGAAAGTTGTAGTAACACCGACTGGCCACTATGCCAAAGCTGGCATTGTAACTCCTGGTTTCTTGGTCAAAACGACAGCACAAAAGTAATCAAAGTTGAACTTGAGATGAAAATTTGATGCAGATTTAGACTTTTTTGGAAACACCTGTGCAATCTAATGTGATACACACCTGAGATATAAATTCTACTTTAACAAAGCGTATACATCAGTTCTTTCTGACACTGTCACACAGGTGATAATTCTATGGAAGAGTACAAGTGTGTTCCTGTCTGTTTGAAATGCACATGAAGTAGATTTATCAGTTTGTTGTTATTATTACCATGTCCAGGCCTTCAGTCAACATAAGCTCCGGCAAATGTTCCACTACTGATCCTCACAGAGATTACAGCTTACAGCCTTTCATACTAAATAGCACATCAAGCACTAACTTTGATGCACTTTGTACAGCAAACATTTCATTGCTAAATGACTTGAAAGTCATGGACCTAATTAAAACTGATCAAAACTCAATGTGTAGTATCCATGGCCCATTAAATGTATTCAAAACCTTACTTGAAAAACATTTATTTTATTGGCGAGTTAAAGAGAGATTTGATTTGTCAAAAAAAAAAAAAAACTGTCACCATGTCTCACCATCAAAATTACAAGCAATAACTAGGGTGTTCACAATGCTGTGCGAGGGTTAGGTTGTAATCCCAGCCGCTGGGAGCTGGGAAGCATGGAACAGGTGAAGCACTTCAGATTCCTCCTCCCTCTTCCACCGCTCCTGTCTCTCCCTTTGTTTCGCCTACTTTCCTTTATCCTCCTCTTTCTGTCCTCTCCACTTCTGTCTTTTCTTAACCTTCCGTTGCTCTCTCTGCCCTCACAGCTGATCTTTTCCTTGTAACTCTGATTCCATCTCATTAGCACATGTTTCTCTTTTTTATTGTCTTCCCATTTTGTCTTGCAGTCTTTTTTCTCCCCTCTCCTTTATTCATATTACATGCTCATTTCCATATGCTAATTAATGAATAATCACCTGGGTACATTCATGTGCAAATACAAATATATGTATTAAACGGCAGGGTAAATTAGTCCAACGCTGTAAAACACCCTCACAGAATTAGCCTTGGATATCAATTTGCATGAAG
Source organism: Planiliza haematocheilus (assembly GCA_005024645.1). Taxonomy (NCBI): domain Eukaryota; kingdom Metazoa; phylum Chordata; class Actinopteri; order Mugiliformes; family Mugilidae; genus Planiliza; species Planiliza haematocheilus. Next base: position 3,562,937 of record SRSE01000582.1, on the reverse strand, counting down.
TTTGCTCTAATAAGCTTCATCTCTAATTTGTAAAAAGTAGAGTAACTCTGACACAATGATAAACACCAATTATGGTTTAGCAGGCAATATCCTAGGCAGCTATAATGACGAGAAGGAGGAGGAGGAGGAGGGGGATGAGAAGGGGGAGGAACGGGGGCTCGTGTTTGCAGAGCCGGTAGGAAAGTGTAAAGTGGTGCTCGTAATTAAAGCTATCAGTCACAAGGCGCGGCAAAGAAATATCAAACGGTGTGTAGCAGCGACAATTAGAGACAAATTCGACACAACTATTATTAGGAAAAGTCATTTTTCACTTTAAGGAGCGGCTGGAGTTTACAGCATCAGTGGAGAGGAGGAATAATTGGTGGGAATAAGTGTTGGAGGAGGGGTGTGGAGAGGAGACACAGCCGTTATTAGTAGTTTTTAAGGTCTGGCTTTATGTCGAGCTATTTCACCTGATTTCAATAACTCTATTTAAATAATTTTTTAATGTCTAGAAATAACCTTTTATTTTGAACACTTATTTTTCCCAGAGCTGTATTTAAGTCAAGTCAAGTTTGAAAAACGCTGATGTCAAGTCTCAAGATATTTGACAAGGGTCTAAATTAAGTCAAGTTAGTTTCCAAGAAAAAAGTAATCGAGAACATGTTCAGGTCAAGTTTTAAGTTGTTTAAGACAAGTCTTTTGAAAGTCAAGGGCCATTTTTGGTTAAAACTGACAAAAACTAAACAAAAGTAACCTCATGGTTCACAGTAAAGTCCATTTTTAACAGGGTCGGTTCAAGTTCAGGTCAAGTCTTGAGTCATTTATAACAAGGTCAAGTCCAGAGTCGGGTCAAGTCAAGTGCAGTTTGAGTCAAGATTTGTAATTTCGGATTTGTAACCACTCAAGCCCAATTCAAAATGAAGAGTATGTTAAGTTGTGTGAAAGACAAATCTTTTAAAACAAGGCCAAGTCAGTTTGCGTGTCATCAGAACGGTGGCTCAAGTCAAGTCAATTTGAGTCTGAAGGCATTTGAGTAAAAGTAAAAGTCAGCATTCTGGTCATTTGAAGTCTAAATCATCTGAAACCAGGTCATACTGCATTAAGTCATTGAAAGGTAAGAGTCATTCTAGACAAGTTCAAAGTCAAGACCGAGCTGATGTCAAGTCTAAGGTCGTTTAAAACAAGTCCAAGTCTCAGGTCCTCACATCTGTGATTTAGCTCTGCTTCTTCCAAAGTGTTGCTTTAGATGCTGTTTTGTGTGAATATGTGGCCGAGTGTGGTGACTGGACCGTGCATGGTCCATGTGATTACCTGTGAGGGAGGGCGGGGAGCCGACTGGGGTGGAGGGATTAGATGAGAAGCTGTTGTTCGTGTGATCTGGAGAGTAGATCTGGGGGGGACAAAAAACAGAACCGTCAGATAGGCAAGAGTGGGGAAACAATGTGCCAATATAATTACAGATATCACTAAACACTTGAATAGAAGTGAAAAAACGTATTACAAAACGTGCGTGTGCGCACAGAAATGTGTGTGTGTGTGCTGTACTTACCGATGCGAGTGCTTTCCCTAAGGCGTCTCCTGTCTGAGAGCTGCTGGCTGCTCCGCTTGGTGCTCGGTTAGCTGTGACACACACACACATACATGCACACACATACATAAACAGGGGAAAAGACGGATGTATCTGTGTGAATAGGGATATGTTAACTACATATTTAATTATTCAGCCAATCCACTGTGCACTTAAAGCAGCAAATGTGTTCATTAGGACGGGAAACTGCACCTTCAGTGTGAAAAGGCAAGAGAATGGAGTGTTATCTTCAACCTAAACCTCCAAGACAAGGATTTTTATTAATTATTTTGCACTCTTTGTCAACAGATTTTTGTCCGGTCTACCTTTTTGTTTGTTCTTTCTTACAGTGAGAAAAGAGGAGTGGAATTTTTTTTTTCCATTTCAAGTTCAGTCGCTAACTGGACAAGTGCAGCCCGCTGAGTGACTGCAGGCTGTGCTGGATCTTTCATGAGGTTTCTGCTTAATGATTAAAAGTGGATAATGTGACGAAGCTAATATAATAGCTTCTCCTCGGCTCCGCTACCTCAAAGGTCAGCACTGCCAAAGCCGTTTCTGAGCGGAGCAACTTCTCAGATGGAAGTTCACTGCAGCTGAACTCGCTAAAAGCTCTGCGGAGCGTTTCTTTTTTTGGCCCCGCGAGGAAATCCGCTGATCACACAGCTGACTTCGCTCTGAAATTTATTTGCTGTTATAAATGGTTGCACAACCAGATCCTTATTCAAATAATGTGACAAGAATCAGAAACAGACTTTAATGGGGACCGACGTTCAACATCTATTCACGTTTCAAATGTCTGACAGCATGTGTTTGTGTGGACTTTAAATACAACTAAATCTGTTTCACACACTTGAAGAGCGCTGAGGCCAGAGAGGAGGGAAGTGACCTCAAAGGACCAGATGAGCGCCCACACACACACACACATACACACCCACGCACACACACACACACACACACACACACACACACAAACTCTGACATGCTCACTGCACATCTCTCCCAACAGCAGATCCCAGATGGAAAGTTTACGCTCGCACACACAAGTCAGACATGCACGCGGGCACACACTGAGCACAGCAAAAACATATCCTTTCACGGCAAATGAATCCATTACAGTGATTGGCAGAACTGGACTTCTTTAAGCTGTTAGAAAGAAGAGAGAGACAGGTAGAGAGACAGACAGACAGACAGGAGGCAGCATATGTTGCTGGGTTAAAGCCTCATGTCTCACTCATGCCACACCACTGGCGTAGTAAACCATCTAAGGGATTACAGCTACACACACGCACACATACGCGCACACACACACGCGCGCAAACTCACATCCTCGCTCGATGCATAATTTAGAACATATGCAGGAGAGAATCTTTTTTCATAAATGAGAGCTTACGGCCAGAAAGGAGGAGAGTTTGAGAGGATGAAACTGGATTTTGTGTTTTTTTCTTCTTTTGTCTGTGTCCATCACATCTTCAAAGAGAAAAATCTCCTTTTCATTTATGAATGAGATTATTATGAGAACAATATTTAGTTTCTCCTCAGTGTTTAATGTCCAGCACGCGCCATTCCACATGTTAATTGTTTACAGTGTGTGCTGTTTCAACAGAGTGCCATTACTGCAGTTAAAAGACTTTAACCTACTTAATCATAATGGTCCTTTTACCATGTACTCTTCTCCTCCCTGAGAATACCTCATTTATTTCAACATTGTAGAAAAACAACAATGAATCTAGCATCTTAATGTGCATTCTGACTTTTTGGGCGTATCTATTTCTGTAAATATTCCAGTGTGAGCACAGAATATAGCAAAACCAATCTCTCTCCAGCGATACACTTAAACATACACTGGAGTATCAAGGATTAATACACAGTGCTGCTTAAAAGATTTATACATAAAAGTGACTCTAAACTGTAACCCAAACAAATGAAACGTTGATGAACTAATATGCTTTTTGTATTTATTTATGCAAGAAAACTGAATCATTTGTACATACCTGTGAGGTGCAAAAGTAACTGAACCCATGTGTTTTTGTACATGTGACCCCCTTGTGTACATTTCCTTTTCTAATTGCTGATACAATTCAGAATTCATTGGTCCATCAGCAACGGTAAGCCACCGCAGGTCTGCGTTCCTGGTCTAGATGCAGCAAAGCAAGCCTAAACAAGGACGTTAGCACCGCCATGCTTCACCAATGGGACAAGGTTCTGATGCTGGGTTAGGGTTAGTGTTGTTTGGTCTCCAGACATGATGCCTCTCATTTAAACCAACAAATTCTACAAAACATTTTCCAAACAGTCTTCTGACTGCGCCTTCTGACTTGTTAGGCAGACTGCAGGTGGGCACAGTTGTGTTGTTTTTGGTGAGCACTGACTTCCTCCTTGCCATTCTGCCATGCACCTCATGGTTGTTCACTGTTCTCCTGATAGTAGATTCATGAACATTAACATCAGCCAATGTGATGGAGGCCCTGCTTACAAGTTCCTCTGGGTTCCTTAGTGACATTAACTGTGATCTTGCTTTTGGAGTGATCTTCGTTGGAGGGTAACAGTTGTCTTGAATCTCCTCCATTTGTTCAGTCTGTTCGACTGTGGATTTGTGGATTCCAAACTCTTCAGAGATGGTTTTGTGACATTTTCCAGCCTGATGAGGAACAGCAACTCTTTTTCTGAGCTCCTCAGAAAGCTCTGTGCCATTGTACACTTCCGCAGACATGTGTTGTGAAGATCAGTGACAAATCCCAGATTCTTTTAAACAAACAGGGCACTGAACGACCCTGAGTCTCATTATACTGATCGGAAATACTGCTGAACAGATGGGACTCTAGTTTGGCCGTGAAATTGATGTAGAGTTGCAGTAACTTTTGCACCTCACTGATATGTAATATTGGCTCATTTTTCTGAATAAACAAATATCAAAGCGTAATATTACCGTTTCATTTGTCTGAGTGGGTTCTCTTCGTCTGCTTTCAGGACTTGTGTGAAAGTTTCCTGAGGTTTTGAGTATGCAAGTGTTTTTAAACAGCATTTAGTTTATTAGAATGAAACACACACATCTGGACATATGTCCTTTAGATTAGAGACGTTCCCCCTTCATTTTCACCAGGCAAATCTTCTGGATGCCTTTCATCCAGTGCTCTCCAGCCTAAATGTAGGTATGTGACTTGGTTTGAAAGAAACAGAACGTACCGATTATGCAGATGGACAGATGGGAATTACGGTGGAGGAGGTTTGTGAGGTTTCTATGGACATTTTCCATAGTGACCAGAGCTCTTGTTCTCTGTGAAGGAAGCTCACTTGTTTACTAGAACAAAATCAGACTGATGCAGAGAAGCGGCTGTAAACACACTCATGAAGGCCGCGTTTAAGCCTTCATATGTGTGCACATGTGTCATATGCTTACATTTAAACAACAGCGTCATGTTTTTTATTAGGCTCATCTTGTGTTTACACTCATATGCTCTGGCTCGTGTGCGCGTGTGATATCTGTGTGGAATGTTGGAGATGTCTTTCCATGAAAACAAACTTTCAATCTGTTTCTTATTGCTGTCCCATTTGTTCTGCGGGACTCCAAGCAAGGGGCCCATATGGCAAGCTGTGTGTGCGTGCATGCATGAAGGTGTGTGTAAGTGATGCCAAGGGCGAGCCAAAATGGAGTTTAGGTGTTTATTTCAGTTTGGTTATATTCTGATTGGGACTGCCCAAACCTGGCCAAGAAGTTTACTTTCTAAGTGGTTTAAATCCTAGGAGTCTCATCACTCATCCTCGCTCCAAGATGAAAATGATAAAAATTGTTAAGATTAGAATAAGAAGTCTTATAAGATGAAAAGGGATATGTCAACAGTTTACCCACAGCAGAGCTTTCAGAAGTTTTTTTTTTTTATTTCTCCCGTCACGTGTCAACGTTCTCTAGTTCAGTCCAGGTTGCAAAGTCAGGCTCTAAATCAAAGGTCGTGCAAATGTTTTCAATTTAAAGTCAGGGGATCAAGTCTCTCAGTCAAGTCCAAGCAGTCAGCAGTCAGGTCAAGTCAGGTCTGAAGTCTGAGGTTTACAGCTCTGGGACTCATAAGCAAAAAAGTCAGTGAAATGCACCATGCAACTTCACATCATCACTTACTTTAAGAACGCAGCATTGCTTTGAGTTAAACATAAAACCATATTAGCGTGCTGATTAGCTCTGAACACAGGCTCATGTTAAAGTGGATGCTTTGATTTCCATTTAATTAATTATAAAATTAAGCTTTTCTATTATGTTCTAACGGTGTACAGTGACCTACTCCTAGTAGGTCTTGTTAACAAGCATTCATCCTTCTCTTAGTCCCAAAGTATATCTGAAACTCAGCAGTGACCTTGTGACTTCTATGCTTTGCTTCAAGAGCATAGGTCTTACCCATGGTGCTCTCTGTGCCGTTCGTGGGGGCGGTGCAAGAGGCGGTGCTGTAGTGACTGGCCCCGCTCCCGCCGCCTCCCCCTCTGTGGAAGCTGGACATCGGGGGAAGGCTGGAGCTGATGTCTGCAGACGAGTGTGACGGGTAGCTCTGTAGTGAAACGGACGGAGCAAGAGGCAACTTTAACATGATGCCTGACTGACAGATAGCATTTAAACTAGGGAGAAGTGATCATGAACATGAGTCTGTTGGTCAGTTACACAGACTTACTGTACTTGCAGCGTACAGAAAATAAAACACAACATAGATAAAGATAACTGGATAAATATAACATGCTGACTTCGTGTTTAATATATTTGTCTGTACTGATAGATTTAAGTGATGGTGGTTGCTCTTGACAACTCCAAATTACAGCCTTCATTCGCTGTCAGATGCCGGTGTTTGTATAGGCTGTGACTGACAGCTCTACTCACCAGTCTGTCGTGAGGATGAATCCCGCAGTAGGATGAGCTCTGTGCAGGGCCATGGGTTGAGTTCCCGCCCGCCAGCATGCTGCTGTGGTAACCTTGCTGGCTCATACTGCTACTACTGCTGCTCCAGGGATCACCACTGTGGTGACCATCTGACAGAGACACAGACATACACAGAGGGGAGAGGTTAGAGCTAAAGCAAGGCAAGACGTAACACAAAAAGAGCTGCTTCTTTTTGTTTGTGAAAACATGTATTTACTATGTAACTAAGGCTTTATGTGCAAGAAATAATACATGTTTATGTCTTCCTACAGAAAACTAACATTGTGAATGTTTGAGCTGGTAGAAGCCTTAATGTTGCCAGGCTATCGTGATTATGTTCTAGTCAGTTTGCAGTGACTTTTTCAGAATCGTTCGGCGACACATAGCCTGTGTGTTCACATGCAGGTTAGTAATCTGACCCACTTTATGCAGTAACCTGATTTCAGAAGACATCCATGTAAATGGGACACCTGGCTTTCTTCCCGAGGTACAAGGAAAATAACCCTGTTAACACAGACCTGTGGTGGACAGAACCTGACTTGCCATCACTTGCCTATTGCTAGACAAGAAAAAAAATAACTTTTTTTTTTAGTCTGAACGCAAATTAATACAAAAGCATGCAACGACAGCATTTGACTTTAAATGAACGTCGTCAAAACCTCTGATGGTACGATGTAACTCTGGTTGATCGTGTATGATTGTCTGCAAGAGGTGGGTAACGCTTTACAGCGCTGTCACGCAACACCAATTATGGGACTTCAGCTATCCTACAGCTACCCTAGAGAATGCTGGAGTGGCATTAATCATCGGTTAGAGCTTTGAGAAATAAAAGGCTGAAAGTTGGACCTTGTAAGTCTCTCAGATATTTATGATGTTGCACACTCGTAAACAGGAAGCGCTCTGGAGATGCTCAAGATCAACTTGGTACCATCCTATCATTAGTTTATTTGCTGACCCCAGTCTCCTGCAAACGTTCAATATAATAAACTATTTATTTCAACAACTATTTATTTGTCTGCTCCTCAGTATCCACAGTTACAGACGCTGGTTGAGGAACCAGCGGTGGAAGGACTGACAAGGGACAGATTTGTGCGTGCGTGCGATACCTGGCATGAAGAAAGAGCTTGGGAAGCCAGTACTGGGAGGTTTGGACGAAGGATAACCTGGTGAGTCCCTGTTGTAGTCGGCTGTACTGGCAGACGGAGCGTACACCTGCAACAAACACAGAGACGCGACGTTACGAAAAAAATCACAACTTCCATTCTCTCATCTTCCTCTCGGCAGGAATCAGTTTCAGGCAGGCGTAGTTTCCAGTAAGGATGACGGACTGATGATGAAGTGACTGTCTGATACTTCAACATCAAGCCTTCCAACACCTGATTGAACAAACGCACCACTTCCTTGATCTGTTGATGGTCTTTTAAATTTTCCAAGTGGAAAAAAACATGGCAGCTACTCTAATCCATGTCTAACTTACAGATACATTTCTGAATAACACACAGAGAGGTCTGACAAGTTTTTATACTACATTTGTAAAAAAAAAAAAACGATCGCATTTTCCTTTTAATGTGTGTAGAGATTATATATCTATGCATACAGAGTATATAGCCTATAGATTCAAACTTTTGGGACTGCTGAAATACAGTAAGGTTAAAAAAGCAGCACAGCAAAACTGTGGCAACACAAGAGACAGCGAGCATAAACCAGCAGCCTGTCCTCACACAAAACAGGTGATGGTTTTTTTTCTTTCTCAGCAACACGGCGGCAGCATGAGAACACAATGTCTGAGTTTGGTCATGCCTTCGACTGGGGGTCCCCACAGCATGCCTCTGTGCATGTGTGTGAGTGCATAGCGTGCGAACACTCAGCCATGACGCTAGCTAGGGCTGCATGACGCAAACTCTGGAACAGCTGTTGGAAGTGCTCTTCTTTCTCTCTCTCCGTGTCCCCCACTGACTCACATTAAAACGAAAAGCCCCGCTCCACGGCTACACCTAATCTATCTCGATCCTCCACTAAAAGGCATGGATCGTTTTGTTAACTCCGGAGTATTTGCATACGGATGCAACACAGATGTGGTGAAAACAAGTCCGATGATAAAACACAGATGAAATGAAAGGAGAATGAAAAAAAATATTACTTGGGGGTATTATAAAAAGAACATCATCTCACTTCCCACACTCCCTGAGAGAAAAAATGAAAAACAGAAAACAGCTTAAAACTGTTTGTCAGAAAAAAATAAATAAATTAAATAAATAAGTCACAATTTCTGCACTAAGATCACCGAGCTGAAGCATTCTGCATTTACTTCAAATGATCTTTAACAGAATACATCCCATACTCAGACAGATAAGAACCTAAATGCAGGCCTACAGACTACAACAAGAATTATGTCCATTTTTTTTTCCAGCAGCTACCCAAGTATGCACAGCTGTGAAAAGTATGCAGCTAGAACAGCTAGAGGTTGAAGAAGAGTGGTGGCATTCAGCTCCACATTAGCATAATATCTTTCCTTAAGCAAGTTCAGTTAGTTCCCTGCTAGCATTAGCATCAAATTAGCATCAAATGAGAAAAGAGCCAAATAAGGGCTGGACTGAGGAGGGGATGGTCCTTCTTCTTTGACCTCAAACATCTTTCACTTCTGAATACTGCATACAATACATTCTAGCCTGACGCAGTCTTTATCAGAATATGGATCTAGTAATACGGCCTTTTGGATTTCCTTATGAGTCAATCAGCAGATTCGGGGAAAAATAATGGGAGCCAATTAGCTGTAAACAACTCCACGGTGCTCAGACGACATGTGTGACTACACCGCTGTTATTCGTCTGTCCGTCAGCACGTAAAACCCGTCCAGACGATTTGATTGAGCCAGCAGAGTACGATCAGTTCCCAACTTCATGTCACAAACCAACTAAGTTGGCAGTACATCCTCACAGGAGCTAAAACAACCAATCACGGCCAGTTATGCACGGCTAGGTGCTGAAATCTCTGCGCGTCACCTCGGCTATGAGCCTCCGCATCCTACAGATTGACATAACAACCTTGTTTGCATAGGGCTATGGAGATGTTTACATAAGGAGAGCAGAAATCCACCTAAATGTATAATGCATGGTTTGATTCCCATCCATCTCAGATGATGATAAATGAACCTTTTTAGAGGCAGTGTGCTATGCAGGAGTGTAACTCCCACTGGCACATTGGAGATTAAATAAAGGAAAGGAAATGTTTATATATTGTTTTAAAGTGTTTCAGAATTATCTAACAGATCAGGCATGCACTGGTTTCCCTGTTACACAGTCTGTTAGATTCCCAGTGATATATTACTTGTTATTAAATACGGTAACTTAACTTTGAAGGAACACTCCTGTAAGTTTCAAGGGTTTTTTCGAATGAACGAATAGCTGCCAGAAATGACTTCCATAAGGAGCAAAGGCTTGCAAGCACACATGCACAGTGCACTGATCCCGTGTCAAATGTGGCTGGTGAAAGAGTGGAGGTAAAGTAAAAGGTTTCGGCTCTGTTTACTTCCCGAAGACAAGCACTCACGGACCAACAACACCACCAACAACAAGCAGTACATCTGAGGAGCAGGGAACACTGGAAACTGTGGGAATCAAATGTTAAGGTCAGGAAGCACCCGCCCACATGCACGCAGACACAAACACACAAATGCAAGGTGGTCAGATTAGAGAGGTCGGTACCTTTCCCACAATGCACCTCCATGAGTTTTAGCACTCAGTTCAGTTTCCACACGCACACACACGGACGCACACATAAACCCACGGTCTGTAGATGTCATTAGAGCTCAACTTCCTCCTCCTCCTCTTCCCCTATGAGAACTGAGATTGTGCTGTGATCATAAAACCACAGTTATTGACCCAAGCCTGTTCAAGACTACACACACACACAGTGAAACACACACACACACAGGCGCACGCAAACACACATGCTTGTTTTGTTCCTGTTGAAAATATTTAGATTTATGTCCCATGCGGTGCAGGCATATTTTCCCACTGAATGTGTTGTTAGACTGGTGACGAAAGGCTGCGATTTGTATGCGTGCATGCCTGTGTGTGTTTGTCTTAGTGTGTGTTACAGACAGACAGGAACAGGTGCAGAGTGTGTTCAAGTCTGAGGAATGCACAGAGACACAATAACAACCTCACTTCCTGCAGTCTGCAACACACACACACAGACACACTCACAGACACACAGAAGTATGAGGATTCCCACAGTTAGCTGGCAGTCCTTGAGCCAATGAAAGGAAACATCAACTGTGTAATTTTATCGAAAGTGGACACACCACAATCCCCAGAAAGTATTACCGTCCACAACAGAAGTCAGTGTACGTCTAATCAATAACGTCTAATTCATATGGACATTTCTTTCTCATGTCTCATTTGTATATTCCCACAAAAACCTATTACATATCATTATGTGGAACTGGTTGAAGAATGCATTCACAATATTTCTAAAAGAGTTTGTATAATGAAAATATTTAAGTAGATCAGTACCCTGATACAAAGTGCAAACGAGCGATCTGTCTGTCTGTGTACATAATATAACCAGCACTGCAGAATTATGACCTGGACCGCAGCAGAAGCAGGAATCAGTCAAACGTTTTAGCGCCGCAATGGAAGCAGCTGAGCTGGATCGCCTTTGTTATGCGACAGGAGGAATCCTCCTCTTGAGTCCTGTTAGTTTGAGCCGCGCTAGAACTCAGCTGAAACATTTCTGGTGTGTACACTCACTTGAAAACTGATATAACGTTGTAATGTAACAGCTGAGCACTCAATCTCGGCTTCTCGAAGGTTTTAGTTAAAAAAAAATTTTTTAAAACTGACGCGAGCTGTTGATTCAACTGTGTTTTCATTGAGGAGGCTGTGGTTTGTAGTACTATTAAACTGCATTGTGTTGATTATTATTCAGTTTTAGTCAAAGGGCTAGGTTACAGCTTAACAGCACCACAAGCTACATCCTCAACTATGATCGTCCGGTTGAAATACAACCGCTCTGACGCTGTTTCAACAAAAACAAAAGAGTCAAAAAGGGGGATTTAGTGCAAGATTGCTATATTAGAATGGATTTGTTTTCACTAGTGTATCTAATGAACCTATCTATCTAAAGTAGTGACTGTACATGATCCAAATCACTACAGAAACTATGATCTGAGTGGAAAAATCTAATTAGAGCCCCAATAAACCACCTACTGAAACACCTACTTTATCAGATCCTGACTGAAACCAAGCAAACTCAGTGCCATTACTGCTATACTGTTACAGAAACAAAAGACACCGGTGTACCCACTTGTTGTGCTCTGTGACAGTGAATAGAACCAGTGGTTATCTGTGCAATGGCACAATTACTATATAATGGGAATTTAGTTATCATTAGCATGTTGTAAAAAACAACAAAGTGTTAAAAGACTTTTAGCCCCCCTAATTTAATGCTAGGGGAATCACTGACAAGACCAGATCTCTGTACCACAGTAAACAGGCAATCTAGATTTGCAGATAAAAAAGAAACAGAAAAACAAAACAATAAAACCAATTCATAGTATTAAAGACACAAACTAGTTCAACCTGCCTAGTTTTATGACAAGGACAGATATTCCTAACAGAGACCAGTCGAGCACATCGTGTAACATCATGATCTATGGCACAGACGAGCTCCTGATAGAATTCAGTAGAAGCGGTTCAGTAATGCCTGACAGATTCTGAGAATCTTCACAGGACACGAAACATCGCAGATTTCATCAAAGCCCCCTTCTGAGTCGCTCCCGGCAACAGCGGCAGAAAATAAAGCCGCATTCCACTGAAAACCGATTCCTCATGGAGCTGACAACACGTGCTCACACGCAGAAAATGTATCGAGAGCGACCAGCTGTGCAACTCGCTGACCTGAAGGGAAGATGGGAGGACGACGGAGACGATGTTTAAACTCGTAATTAGCGCTCGAACTCGGCGCATTAATAAATCTCAACGCATGTAATCGAACGGAGAAAAAGGGGCATCCTCAGCAGCACTGTTACATCTAAGTAGATGGACAAATGAAATCATTAAAGCTACGTTATTCGTTTCTAATTCAATGTAACGTAAAGCCAGTTACTAGAAGCAAAATAATAATATAAGGGTTTTTCTTTGTAATGTGCAGATAAAGCCAGATGCACCATACGAAGCAGTGCTGTTACTGAGGGTTAAGAACAGAACCTTCTCCACTGTGTTTCACTTATAACTTGCTGACAGTGATGGGAATGCTGGTGGGCCCTGCAGGATATTCTTAGAAAGACGGAGTGGAAAAACAATAAACAGGACCAAATGAAAGGGAAAAAGTTGGATGCAGATTAAAACAAAAGGGCAAGCGGAAACAAAAGGGAGAACTTTGCAGGGAGGGTAAAGAGAAAGGAAGAAAATGGAGGCTTTCTGTCTTTGCTCCGTGTTTGCTTCTTCTGCCAGTTATTGTCTCCAAATGTGGGGAGCATCTGTTCCACCCCTCCTGACTGTGACTGAAAAAGGAGAGAGGGTTGAAAAAGCCCCTCCTGCTCTTCCTCATCTTCTTCCTCCTTGTTTTTGGTAAAAGTCAAGGCGGTCGTCGTAAATCATCTGGTGAGCCGAAATGGACACGCCTAAACTGGCTGTGCTAAAGTAGATTGTCGTATATGGTTGAGATATATAAGTAAGTACAGTGGAGTGGCGGTGGTGCTAGATGAAAAGTCAGTGGATCACCAGATCACAAATCCTTCAAATTCCTCCTCCGGGGACTTTGAACATAAATTCCATGGCTATCCATCAGAGAGATGTTAACAGTTGTCAGACTAAGTGGTGGACTGAAAGTGTCCATGTGGATGAGCGTGACATACAATCTCCCCATGTCTGCAGGAGCCAGCGCAGACACCTGTGTGGACGTCCACGTGCAACTAAAAACACAACACCATGTGGACTGTCAGCACCAAGAAGGCAAACTTGATGTTTCCATTCCCTGGTCCTTCTTTCAGGAAGCACTTAGGCACAATTTTTACTAACTTTCTCAAGTTCAGCCAAAGTGTCCGGTCAGTGAATGCATATTGTTGTAGTATGTGTAGAGGATAAATAACCAGAGGCAGGATGAACACCAATCACAAAATTAGGAAAGTAATAATAATAATGTTATTTTTTGGCTCCATCTTCCATATGTGCACATCTTTATTATCCTTGTTGAAGATGATGTTTAGCAGCAAACTACCAGCAACATTTGACCCAACAGCCGGATCCTCTCAAGGCGTTTAGATCAATAAAGTTGACTGAAGCAGCCTCGTATTAAGCCGCAGTGTACACAAGAGGTAAAAGGGGATGACGTTTGGAAAGATACATAGGAAGGTCAAGAGTTAGCTAAGAAAGACGCCTTTGTTATTTAGCGTTCAAAGCCTGAGCTACACTGATGATGCTGTCCTCACCGAGACACAAGACAAAACAAATTAGCATTCTGCTAAGTAAAAAACTATGTTCCTGGCTAGTTTCACTCCTCTCTCTCTCTCTCTCTCTGTCACACACACACACACACACACACACACACACAGTTAACCATGCTTCATCCAAAGCAGATGTGCTGGAATGTGAACACTCAAAGGAGCAGTCACGAAACCTCTTGACAGACACACACACAGATACTCTCTCTCTCACACACACCCACTCTGCCTCGCGCAAAAAAATGCACACAGGCAAACACACACAAGCACACACAGTCGGCTGCACCTGTGCCTTTCCAGTTTTTTTCTCTCTCTGTCTTTGTTTCACTCTCTCCCTCCTCCTCCTCACTGCCCTCTGCCTCTCATTTCTAACAGGCTGGTTTCACTTTCATCCTTTCTTTATTCACCTTCACACAAACAGTTTAACGCTGCAAGAACCAGGACCAAGGGAGATATGAAGAGAGAGCAACAAATAAAAAACAATCCACACTACATGAAGAGTTTTTATCATTTCCCAAAGTCAAGATTTGCTGCTTTTTAGGAGTGGGATTACTTCAAACAAAGAACCAGGCACATTCATCCATCTATACCTCTACTGTACCTATTTCCTCACCCCGTCACCCCCACCTGGAAACGTATATTTTTTTTCATCTTCGTTTACCGCTCACGCCACTGCGCTCTGAGCCCATCCAGAGGCAGACGTGGGAAAGGGAATCAAACGCACCGCGGACGGATCAAACATTTTTTTGGAGAGGTGGTTTGGTGGTGGGGGGGGGGGTTCTGTTTTTTAGATGTATTTTTATAGCGGAGATCTGAGCCGCGGCCTCGGAATCCTCTGAAGGTTAATTATGTTCCTGATTCAAAACACATGGAGGGAAAAATTGTGTGTGTGTGAGTGAGAAAGCGGAAGGAAATCCCACCCACCACCTCCGAGCCGAGCCCTTTATTCTACCAACCTGCAATTGCACTAATGCGAACCAGATGCACACACACGCATGCACGCGCGCGGAGTTTTGAGCACGGCCGCCTAATTGACTCCATATGATGCAGTGTGGAGGGAGGGAGGGAAAGAGAGAGAGATGATGAAAGAGGGAGAGAGATGAACGGAGAAAGTAAGGAAAGGAATGGAAAAATACAAATTTAAATAAAAAAATTAACAAATAAGAAAAATGAATGACGGACACTAAAATAAAATAGAAAGATATTAAAAAAGAGAAATAAATTAGTAAAGACTAAGTGCAAGACAGAACTGAATTTCAATTTGACAGCACAGCAAAGGAGAGAAAAAAATAGATGAGAAAGAGGAGGAAAAACATTTTCAAAACTTTTTTAATATTTTGAAAACCATCATAAAGCAACTGCAATTTCACCGGCGCGGGCAGAAAGAGAGAAGCTGGAGGATTGGTTTAGAGGATGGATCGGAGGAGGACTGCCTTAAAGAGAGAGAGAGAGAGAGGGAGAGAGAGAGAGAGAGAGAGAGCGCACACACATCTGCAAAAATACTTGGGTGTAATTGAAAACATGCAGAGCCTCCACACACTCGCAGCGAGTTTCATGGACCAAAACACATTCTTCAACTCGCTTGTAACACACACACACACACACACACCCGCTCACTCATTCACAATCTCACACGCTCCCTGCGGAGCTCCGGCTTCCTGTGGCTTGATTAGAGCCCCCTATGTGAAGACAAGTGGACTCAGCGTGTGTGTGTGTGTGTGTGTGAGCTTTAGCGCGGTGCACCTGTGACTGAAGGGGGGTCGGGTTACTCAGACAGAAAACACTAGGGGGCCGGACAAGAGACAGGGAGCGAGAGAGGTGTGTGACACATGAGTGAGCGTGAGCGGCTGTGGATTTTTTTTTTTCATTCCGAAAAAAGTGTGTGTGTGTGTGTGTGTGACCGGAGAATGAGGAGTGCGTAAGTGAGAACAGGAAACGGATAAATTGGCAGGAGTGTGTGTAGAACACTTCGAGGAGGAAAATGGCAATTCATGGTTTCCTCTGTCTCTCTCTCTCTCTCTCTCTCATACACACACACTAGTTTTCTTTGATTCTAACACAATCTATTGCTCCTCTCCTCTCCTCTCTGAGGCGGCAGACTGTTTATCTATTATTTACTGGTGTTCTCCCTCAGCAGTAACCCAGTTAGCAGCTCTTCTTCTCTTCGGCTTCACTTGCAGGAGCTTCGCTGCAGCTCCGCGGCGGCCGCATTTCGCTGCCCTAGCTCTTCCTCGCCCTCGAGTCGTTGACCCCAGCCTGCGGCTGTCGGCCGGTGAGTCAAACTGCTGAATCAGCCGCGTCACATCCAACGGACAGGGTGTTTACGCTTCTGTTCACTCCTAGTCACAGGCTTGTTTGGAAAAAAGAAAACTAGGTAAAGAGAAAAAATAAAAAAAGGGACGGAGGGGAAAAAAGAGCTGGAAATAAGCAAAACGCCAAATAAACAAATCAGTAAAAAGAAAATCAAATAAACTGAAAAAGAGAAAGAAAAAGAGAAGCAGACTGTCCGGTTGTGTGGCATGTTTACACTGTGGCCGGTAAATGAATTCAATATGGCGCCTGTTCTTGCCAGGAGCCACAGCATCAAAGAGTCAGACAGCCAGTGAAATCACAGCGCTTTAATTGACCACTAATTACAGCCAATTAGCTCCGATACTGTGTGTGTGTGTCGTCAGGGCTCTGGTCGATACGCAGTATCAATACAGGCCGTATATATACAGTATGTGAGTCAGTAATCGACTAAAGCGGATCTTTTTTTCAGAATCAAAAATAGGATTTCGGCAGATGTGAAATGACTTTAACCCGTTCAAGTTTCCCCTTTCATTTTCCAAACATTTCCGTTTCCTTCCAAGTCCATCCATTCACTCTAACAAAGGCGCGTTGACTTCATGGCAAAGTGCCCCCGCCCCTGACTGATGCGCAGTGGCTGGATGCCATTTCACACATCTTCCACCGCCTGCTCTCTACTGGCATACCAAGATCATTCATTTATTAACACGAGTAACATCTAAAAGCACCAAATCTTATACTTTTTTTTTTTTTGACAACAACTTACAAAGCCCCTCCCATCACACCTGCTGAAGCTTTTACCTCCTTCAGAATGGCCCTAGGTGTGTTGAGGGCCTCCATCACTGGCCTCTGATTCACACATCTGCCTTCCTTCTGTAATGATGGATTTAACTGAACTCTAGGACTAGGCTTATTATTTTCTTCTTATTATTACTCATCCCCTGACTTTTACTTTTGAACAACATGTTCTCTAAGTTGCTGTGGTCTTTCGTCTTCATGGTGCAATAGTAGCCAGGAACACCGATTACCCAGCGCCTGGATGCAGGTGTCTTCATACTACAACCACACATTCACCGCTCTTAGGTTCACTTACTGTGAGAGTGTTACTCTTATGCAGTCACTTATTTTACATTCAGTATTTTTTCCAAACTGCATTGGCTGTGACTCCATTTCTAAAGCAATGAAATAGGAAGAACACCTTTTAAAGGCGCTGTGCAGTTTATCTTTTGCTTAATAATTGTTGAAATGGATTAATCAACTAACAGTTCCAGCTCTGGAGTCAATACAAAGATCCTACGTCTCCTAGACACTGTCTAACAACCACGGGAGACAACAGAGGGCTGAAACTAATTCAGAAAGTGATCATCTGAACCTAACTCCATAAATCAATAGTGTCCTGATCTAAGCTCAACACTGCTGCTCATCAGTTTACTGATCTGTTTGTTTCAGTTTCACATTTCCTCCATACTGATGAGTCCCTGAAATGCATTACGCTAATCTTCTGTGTGTGTGTGTGTGTGTGTGTGTGTGTGTGTATAATAGCACAACCTTTCACATCTCCTTTCCCAGGAAATTGAGTAGGCTCTTCTCATCTCTCTCTCTCACACACACACACACAGAGGATGATTTCAGTGATGAGGGAATATGGAAGCTCAAAGCAAACATAATGTGGCTTTATAATGTCCCCCCTGACACAGGAAATAGCCAGAGGTCTGGGAGTGAGTGTGTGAGTGTGACTGAATGGAGAAATACCCATCAGAGGGAGGAAATAACGAATCGCACTGCGGCTTTTCGGCGCACAGTGGGCTCCACGACGACGCACGCACTTCCGCGCATGTGCGCGCACACACACACATCGGCATGCTATGAAAATGACAAATTTTTCAATAATTTCCTAGTGAGAGCAAAGTCTTTCAGCAGGAAGGTTTAGTAGCTAAGGTAAGGGAATAAATAAGTCTCTGATAAAATCTTTTGGCCGCATGTCGCCAGAGGACGAAACTTTTAAGGCTTAAAAAGGAGCATTTCTATGCACAGTCTTGAACGCTTAATCACTGACCACCTCTGAAAACAGCAAAAGCAACATGACACATCTAACAAAAGAAACATGATGTGGAGTTTCCAGCTTTCAGGCTGCTCACACTTAGCGTCCACGTCAAAGGAGATGTGATTAATCCAGCTGCTTCTTCAGGTAGGTGCCACTCATTTACACACGTACCAATGCCAAAGATCCAGCAGTTACAAGTTGTTGATTGTAGATTACGCGCGTCGACTGTGGTGGACGTCGTTCTGCTTTTTTGTCGGATACGCTTTAGTCAAATGTGCAGCATACAAGACAGACACCACAGATCAAAACAAAAGAGAAGACATGGACACTAAAACCATCAAAATGTGGCTGATGAATGACATTTACCTTATCTAAATAATATATATAGACCTTCACGGTTGGCACAGAGCATGATAAAAGACTCACTCCACTACAGTCCTTTGCTTCTCTTAATCATCTTATTTAACTAGCATGCTTTAAGGAAATACCTCCTTATCTTCTTTTTTCACATGCTTATAGGAATCAGAGTTGAGTATTCAAGGCTAGAAGAGTAGTGCCTGACCACAGAGCATCTGTGTGTCAGCTTTGCGCAGATTCTGTCTTGGTTGAAATATACTTTAGAAATTGTGAAATACTTTTGAAGTTTCGCAATTTTGCACAACCACTTGTTGAGCAGTGAACCGAGGACCTTTGGGCCCCTGGGGGTCCGAGGCTGTTGTCTGGGCCCTTTAAGATTAAGATTTCACTCATGTCACTGTAAAATCCACCCAGGTCTGACAGTGTCAGGTCCAATTTATGTTTTTTTCTTTTAAAGATTTAAATATTATCATTCAAAATGACATTGCCTAACATTGCTGCTACTTTATAAATAATACTAATAATGGCTGCATATGCCACGGCAGAGATGTTGTTTTTCCTCAAACTTTATTTTGCGCATAAATGTGTGTGTGTGTGTGTGTGTGTGTGAGTGTGCATGCTTTCTCCATCTGTTTAAGTGACTAACAAGGCGGTTTGCATGTGTGTACACAAAGTTTCTGTGGGTGTACGTATGCGTGTGTGTGTGTGTCTGCGTTGGCATGCAGGTTTTCAGTCCGGAGAACAAAAACATTTCTCCACAGGTGTCTGCTCTTTACGAGGCTCTTCCACACTCATTTTATTAGCCGCCCATTTTCCTTTCAACCACCGGGATGCTTTTTCTTTTTTTTTTTCACCACACCAACGTTTTTGTTTCCCCCCTTCTCTTTTTCGCCAATTTCCTTTGATTTAATTACTGCCACATGCTGCCGACTGCCAGTGATAGTTAGCGAGAGAGCCGCCTCGACCCCATTCAGCCTGTCATGGCAGAGTCTTGAAGACACAGAAAACACATGCAAATAACACACACACACACACACACACACACACACACACACACACACGATGGCCTGGTTAAGATGACAGATGCACAAACAGCTCTGGATTTATATACATCTAAGAAGTCAAAGTGAATTCAATTTTTGCATCCTTAAACCAAGCGCAGTCACTGGTCAATAAACAGCTCTGATGCCAAGCTGCTGCTAAAACCACAACGCTTCATTTTACAGTTTTATTTCTGCACCATTGCAATGATTCTGAAAGCCCACGGAGGGTAAGACAAAACGCGATCGAGCGTAAATAATCTCTTTATCCAACATGTCAACCTCCTCGAGCTGATTCACAGCCTTGTCTAAGGGCGCTAGAGCAGGGTGGATGACGGGCGAAGCAAGAAGCAGAATCCTTCGCAGCCCGTGTTGCTTCGTACTTCTTGCTGCTAAATATGAGGAAAACGTTGCGTACGGAGTGAGAATGAAAACTAAGAAAAAAAGAAAGGAAGCAAGAAAGAAAGGAGGGGAGGGAAACGAAAGAAGGCATTCTCTTTGTTTCAGGAGGTAACAGGAAGGAAGAGGAGATGACAAGAACTTGGTGTTGAGCCATTTGGCTGCCTGACAGCTCATTAAGAGGTTTTATAAATAATCAATTGATGAAGTAATTAACAGCAAAGTCTAAAGTTTCACTCGCACATTTGCACACACACACAAAAAAAGAGGGAGAGTGTGTACACCTACTATATTTATGACAGCGGAACGCATCCCTAAGAGACTGTGGGACTAAAGCAGTTTACAGCGTGCCTCTCTGCCATTAATGGACAACATACTCCACCTCCTGAGCCTCAGTTGCCCCGACCTCATTATCCCGGCTACGCTGTAAGGCGAAGCTAAATCAAATCTCATTTTTTTAATGCTTAGGGATGATTCACAATTTTAATAGCTATATTTCTGCAAAATAAAAAGAGCAAAGCATTTTATAGGGCTTTAACTTGAAGTAGCACTGAAGCACTGAACAAAAATAGATCTAAATAGATATATAATAGGAGTGTTGTAATCAGTTTGAGCAGAACAGTCCGTGCATTTGTTTGTTATTTCCTGCTGCTGCGTCGACGTACTGAAGCTACACTGTTGGATAATTGGCGAGGACAGACTAAGAAGAAGTCCCCTAACCAGTCGCTGCCTCATCCTTAGGCACCATCTATTTTCTTTCACTCTGACATATATTTGTGAAAATCCAATTCAGCGTGTCCAGCAGGACGCTTATCTGAACTGGTACCAACCTGTTGCCTAACAGGACACAGCGCTGGAGTTCATTACACCACATCAATCCAGGAGAATGTCAAATTATAATATTTGCCAGTTAAACATCAACCGCAGTTCAGACCGTAAGCTGTCTATTCAACACTGATTGGTAATTGATCCCTGATGTGGTTCCGTCTTTCCGTATCAACAACTCCGAAAATCCAATGAGTAAATGGAACATCAAAAAACGAGTGCGAGCAATCAGCTCGTCTTTCTTTCTTGGCACTTTGCTGTAAATAAAGCGCGGCGAGGAGAAATCCAGCCTCACGCCAGTCCATGTGCCATCTCCAGGGAGCAGTTTGCAGGTTATCTCATTAAGCACTTCAACCAGAATGCCGCTTCACTTTATCAGAATTAATACTTTTTAAAGGTCGAAAAATGTGACGGCATTTCAAGCAGAGAAGACACAAGTTGTTGTGTTATAACAAAACACGGCGGGGTCTCGGACATCAGGTTTCTTTACAAAGGCCAACCGAAAACCTGCTATTAATAAGAGAATAATATGCAGAGGAAGAAAATTGAGAAAACGGCAACACAAGACGAAGAAGAATAAGGTGACAAAGACGGACATACAGAGAGCGCCGAGCGTTTTCATTGGCTGCTTGCTGCCACCATGACAAACACGCTCGTCACACGCACACATACAAACGTGTTCCCTCAGCTGGCACGGTGGCAGCTAGCCTGACAGCCAATCAAAATGCCCGTTGCAGGGCATGCGGCCAATAAGACCTCTGCTCTTCGCGGCAGCCAAGCTGTCAGGGTGAGAACGAGTGTGTAGGAGGCGGAGAGAGCGTGTGTGTAACTACACACACACACGCGCGCTTATACCTCTGATCACGCTGTCAGTCACTCCTCTGTGCTGTTTATAATGTCGTTTTACTCATTTAATCCATTCAGTTCTGTTTCTATTTCACATATAAAAGATGGCTTTTGCATTTACAGATGCAGGGGATTCGTTTGCTGTGAAGTGTATTTCTGTGTCTTGTTTTTTTCCTGTTGAACTTCTGTGCAGATCCAGTTTGGTTTTTTGTTACTTGGTGTTGATGAACACTGAACCCACTCCCACAAATAAAGCTCCATAAATAAATAATCACTGAGTAAATAAATGGAACTGATGACACACACGAAGGTCATGAGCTAAACACATGTGCGTCACCTTGGATACACTCGGGACGTCCGGCCTGCTGAGATGCAGTAAACAACAAACTCTGCTGCAAAATACTGACAGATGTACAAAAACGGAACAGAAAAAAAGAGTCTTCTTTTAAAGCTGCACTCTGTTGTGAATCAAATCTAAACATATGTGGTGTAACTTTGCATGGCTATGGTGTGTGTGTGTGTTTTATCCTGCTCTGTCTGCGGTACCTCCTCTAAGATGGCTGCCGTGGCATCAGATCCGTGTATTCCAACTCAGAAAGTTGGGAGCGCTGCAACACGACCAACGTCACCAGAGCGCTAGGTCGCGGGGACTTGGTTGCCGAGGCAACGTGCCGGCAGGCACCTTAACCGAGCCAAAAGCTAAGATGGCTGCCATGGCATGTTAATTATTGAAGAGGGTGCAGAAGGAGAGTCGGGAGCAGCGAGCGCGGCTGTCGGTGGGATGCTGGGTCACAGCGATCCCGTCGCCATGGCGATGCAAGCTGGCGACGGGCACCTAGGTCTTGTCTCGGCGTGGCATGGTAACGGAGCGTCGCGCACATGCACCAACCCGCACCAGCCTCTAAGATGGCGGCGGCAGGAAGTGAGTGGCACCGATACACACTAGAGTCAGGACTCACTGAAAACCATCTGATTGGATAAAATGATAATAACTGCTGAAAGTTTGACTCACTCATCTGTAAGTTTAATATAGGGAGGCAGTAAATCCTAAGTACATTCAGTATCTTACACTCATAGGATTCTCCACATTGCCAATGTAAAATGATGACACCTATTGATACCCTATGATAATATGGATGAGGCTAACTCAGCGTGCGTTAAATTCAGACATCCCCTCACTCAGCTTGACTCATTTACATTCTGCAGACGCTCCCGCAGCCTTTTAAAACAAACAACAGAGCGAACTTCAGCTACTAATGTAGTCCTTAAGGGTCACAGAGCCATTTTCATTTTTAATCATCCAAATAAAAACATGTCCGGCTCAGAGTCAGCGCGTGCTTAAAATCTGTAAAATACACCTGTTTCCCTGTTTTTTTTTTTTTTTTTTTGTGTCGTTATTATTTTACAGTAAAAGCTCCACGCAGCAGCGCTGACAGAGAGAGAGCAGCAGAGCACTAAACACAGGGACATACATTACCACACTTAATCCTTCATCTTTGTCATTTTGGGTTTGCAGGGATTTTAACCCCTGACCTTTTCATGGTGAAAGAGGCTGCGCAGCCATTAGAGCATCCAGCCGCAGAGTTACATTACCAGATCTCCTCATACCATGCTTATAGCATGTTCGTGAATAATTTTGAAGGTTTTTTTATGGGTTTCATGGTGCTGAAGGAGACCAGAGATAGAAAAAACCCAAGGAGTGCCGGCTGCAAGTCTGGTGAGCTGCTGACCTCTCATCTCATGAAGTAAGTGTTAAAAACGGTGCTATTTTTCAAGTCCAAACCCCATACAGATGGTAAGATCTTCTAACACACTAACTATGAGAAATGAACTGTGACAGCAAGTTTATGTTGAATAAATCACAAAAGATAAGCCTTATCTTTCTGCATGGATTGGATTATTTGTTTTATATAACACTCTCTGTCATTAAGCTACAAAGAATACCCTTTAAAATCGAATTAAGAGAGCTGAAAACATGAAAATGAAATGATCCACCACAATACAATTATGAGTAATGCAGTAAAGAAAAGTGAACACAGAGAACAAAGTGTCCCACAGACGGTACAGTGGGTAAATGGAAAATGCTTTCTGAATTTGTTTCTATCATCTGATCTAAATTTGTACATCCTTTTTAGCAAACTTTTTTTTTTAATCGCAATCCAGCATTTTCGACCACTTTACTTCTGTTTGATCCTACTTCAAAGTCAGAGAGACGGAAATTCGAGCCGATGTAAAGAATATTTTGGGGGGGAAAGTAGCAACACTAAATCAGTAAATAGAAGCCAGAGGATGCGGAGCGCCCGCCGCTCGTTTCTCCAGCGATGTTACGGCGTCAGAGGCCGTTCCAAGAGCCTGACAGCTTAAATCAAGCGCACCTTAAGCGGTTCAAATGAAGCGGACGGTCCCTCTGAACATCTGATTCCGATCCCGCTCAGCCTGGTGATCCATAATAATGTTAATAAGGATTAGAGTACCGGGCCTCCTGTGTGGACTGACTCACCGCACTCTGGTCCTGTCCCTACGGGGCTTGAAAACCTGCCTCTCTGCTGAGAGTCATCTTATTTATCCATCCATCTGGGGCTAAAGATATACTGGAAAATTACAGCCGCAATATAATAATAGGCTGTTGAAAGAACAAACAGCACACTCATGCTTTAGCTGCTCTCAGGTTCAGTAGTGAAGGTAAACAATGTTTTCCTTTAGGGTGGTACTAGTAGAAAGGTCATTAATATAAAAGGTTTTTCTTTGGGGAAGCAGTGTGATCAGTCACTTATTGTATGTGTAAGCCCAAAGTGATGGCCTAACAATGGTCCCTTTAGTTTGACAAGAGGCAAAGTGAGGGGACACATGCAATAAGTGGGAACCAGCCTCTGGAGCGCACGAGTTTTCTTGTTTAAGAATGAACAAGTGTTACAGTTCTCTGTCACAATAAACTACATCAAATGATCTTAATCTGATGGATACTTTTCTGCAAAACAATCCACAATAAGGGCATTGAAATCAGCCGACCTTGATCCCCGGCCCGCTGCCACACTGAACTGAACTGTAAAATGGAGAGTGACGATGAGTTAGAATCAAACGTCCCCTGTTAGTATCAGGCTATTTCAAAGTTTTCAAACATCCTGGAGTCCCTTTTACCAGGAGAGGGCATCGAGCTCTAGTTCTCACTCACATACAGCTGAAAACTGGAAAAGGACTACCCATAATTTCCATTATTGATTAATCTGTCACTTTGATGTCATATGTAACAAAGAATATCAGACAGTCCTCACATAAAGGAAGGTATAGACAGCATATGTTTAGCATTCACGCCTAATGAATTTAATAACTAAAATAATTTGCAGATCAATACGCCTTTCATCCACTGATTAACTAATCGGCACCATTTATACTGTACGACCTGACCCCTGGAAAAACTATCACAGAAGAAGAAGTTTTCAGCAGCAGTGTGGAGACACAGCCGGTAAGAGCCTCTAATAGCCAACATATGGAAGCTTGCTGGTTGCCAGCAACACAATCAGGACTGCATTATTTGGTCCACACTGGAGTAATAAAGGAGCCAGATCAAAGAGCTGATTACTTCAGCACTCCGGAGCTGCGGGATTCTTTTCTGTTTGTTCTTTCTTTATGTTGCCCTGTACTTCTCTTTGTTGTCTTTGACTCACTCTTGCTTTCTTTCTTTACTTCAGTTGTTTTCTACAGCCAGGTAATGCTCCCATTTCATGAAACACAGAGCGCATGGGAGCTGGAAAGCGTCTATCACTGTGTGTGTTTCCGTGTGTGTGTGTGTGTGTGAGCAGTGATGCCGTTGGATCGAGACGCATCTGAGTACAAACAGCAGCATAAAACAACTCTGAATGTTTTAGAGAGTGAAAACAGACCTAGTCCTAATGACTACCAGAGATAGATAGATAGATAGATAGATAGATAGATAGATAGATAGATAGATAGATAGATAGATAGATAGATATTATTGTGTCACTGCCGTCATCTTTCTAAGGTTTGAAAAGCTTGACCTTTTTGTTCGATGCAGAACCAAGCGTTAAAGCAGCGACAGCAGGGGTTGGATCTCCAAACTGCAGGCTTAGTTATTGTGTGTGTGTGACTGTGTGCGTGTGTGACCTATTTGCATGCAGCCTACCAGTGCCAGCGCAGGACAGAATGGGCATCAAACCAACGGTCCTCTCTGCGTGGTACACCGACGATCACTACAATGCCCCAGTGTGTGTGTGTGTGTGTGCGTGTGTGATTGGCTGTTAAATTGCATGCTCTGCACAGATTGTAGCCCACTACAATATAAATATATTTGCCGTTCAAAAATATGAAAAGATCATGTTGTGTTTTTCTGTTTTTCTTTTCCCCGTCGTCAGTCTTTTGCACAGGGCAAGGCACTAACACTGAAGCAGTTGGGGGTGCAATTCTCCTCTCCCCTCAAACATGAACACAAACAACACAATGTCGCAAACCCCTGAATGCTCACTTGTGTATCTACTGTACAATTTTAGGAGACAGACATTGATGATTCATTTGTAGACACACGTGAAGGAGATTTTAAGGTTGGAGCATTGACAGGGATGTTGGCTGATTCAACGGAACTGTATAATACAGGAGGTTAAACAGATAACTGACTGCTTCAGGTGTTGGACTGGAGATCATCCCATCAGTCCAGTAACTAGTGGATGATATAATCTACCTTCGAAGCCTAACAAAAAAAAGGAACTTAAATACAAAGTGATGAATTGACGATGCTAAAACCTAAGACCTAAGATCAAATAAGAGATGCAGAATAATCCTTGACAATGTATGTCGATTAAGGGCGTACAGATATCCTGCACACTGCACTGTGGTCAAAGTTGAAGAAGATCAGTGGAAAATATTTAAGCTGACTCAGAATGCTGCATTCAAAGGTACTAGTGAGGTTTAGCAGACAGGACGAGCACATGCACATGCGAAAAACTAAAATGGAAGCTTCATTTGCTTTTGCTGCCATTATGCATCAGAAAAAAAGACATAACAAAATAACAGCACGTAATAATAATAAAATAACCTATAATACGCTGTGATGTATGGTGTCTGAGCTATCTCAAGAAATGTTGAATGCTACGATGGTCACCTGAATGCACCATGTCAAAGACACAAAAACACTCATCCATCTCTCTGACTGCCCTCGCGATCGTATGATCCTCCTACAAACCATTTCAGCCGCTGAAGCTAAACTGCTCACAGAGTGAATGTTAGCCGCCTGAGCTAAAACACACCGCTAAATGCCTTTCAGCATTACCGAGCCACATTGTGTTGCAGTTTTGTTGTCTTGTTGTTTAAAGTGTGACAGCTGTCCGGTGTTTATCAGCGAGTCCATGCAGCCTCCCTAAAAGCTCGCCACAGCATGACTGACCCACTAAAAACACACGTACACACACACACGCGCGCACACACACATGCTTAACAAAACGACAACAGCCCCATTTTCCACTTTGATAATGAAGACTGGGTGGGTTTTGTGTGTGTGTGTGTGCGGAGGGGCTCTACACTGTGAACAAGCGTGACAGCCGTGGTTTAAAGGCCTTACACACACACGCTCGCGCGCACACACACAGCTTTGCTTTATTCTCCGGCCAAAAATGTTAACTCACTTAAGCTTGCATTTCTGCTGTGAAGCCTGTTCTTAGTACATGAGAACAGGCTCGAATACACACACACACAAACACACAAAAAACTGCAGACACTGAAAATCACCAGCATTCCCACCTAAAAGTAACAGGAGTGAAGGTCTAAGTGACGGCAGCCAAACAGAAACCAAATACGTCTGATCACAGAGCAAGCATGCAGGATACACCTACCCAGCACGGAGACTAAGTGTGCAGTGATAACGTAACACATACAGTGTCTAACAGCAGCGCAGGACATAAAACCCCAGCTGGGCTTTTGTTATGCTTTATGAAATTCAAGTTGAGTGAGTAAAACCCAATCCAAAGCACAGAATAACTCGCGTGTTGCAGTACTTCTATTTATATACTTCTTCCAATACACTCAAAGGAATAGGTTCAGCTTCTACTTAAGCCTTTCTTCAAATACAATGAACCCACCTGCAAATTGTTGTCACATTTATTAACAGTAGCCACATGTATTTATGTTGTTTCACAGCCTGCACAGTGTCATACATAAAATAACTTATGGGGGATATATATATATATATATATATTTTTTTTTTTTCATACACATACACAACAAGCAAAAACGCTCCGGCCCGTACCATTCATTCATTCAAACCACGCCAAAATGGCATCTGGTCACTGGTCCAATTTTTATGTTCATTTGTAAAAATACTCAATTACAAATGTAATTATTTGATAAAAAACATTATTCAAGTATGTTCTAATCCTGTGTGGCTAGAAGACAAATCAGGGACTGAGTTATCAACTATCATTTAGAAGAGGATGTACATGATCCTCCTTGCGGTCCAACATGGCCGCTGTGTTGCTGGTTACTATACATCCAGTTAAAAAGGCTTCTGTAGCCTCACCGCCTGTGTCGACCCACAGCCAGCCAACCAGACGCGCGCACACACCATCGTCCGTTGCCGCCGCTGCCGCCTGTGCCCGTCTGCCAGCTGACCACCTTGATGTTCAGAGGCTTGATCAGGCTGGCAGGCGCTCAGTCAGACGCGGGGAATCAAACCTGCGACTCCGACACAAAGAGCTCCTCTTCCCGCGGACAGGTCGGCGTGGAAATTCCCAGCTATTTGAGGAATGCCGACGCATTCGGTCCACCTTCCCATATGGGACACGCGCACACACAGAGATGACTCAGTCTCTGAGTGTGTATGTGTGGACATTACTGTGGCAGCTGCGACCTTGTACATTTAAGTCAAGGGTTTATAGAGACAGTGGGAGAATATTCTGACCAGAGGCTCCATTGCAGAACCTGCGTACCATCAATGAAATACAGCAGACCTTTGAGTGTATTTATATTCCAGTTGCATTTAGACACATTATCACTGGTAATCTTCGCATTACAAATAAATGATGGTGTGGATACAGACATACGTATTAGACAGAATTGAGATTAACTGCAGAGCAGCTTCTGTGGACCTGGATAAAGGCACTAGCTTAGTCTACTGAGGATTCCTTTTTAGATATTTTGTTTTGGTTTGCATTATATATATATCAGAATAAGAGTGAGACAATTATGTGTATTTTATCTATAAAAAACAGAACAATTCTCCACACAACAATGATGATAATAGTCAAATATATTCAATATCACACATGTGATTCGTTCTCAAACTAAATATATTTAAATAAATACCAAGGCACTGTGAGCGTCGAGTTCGTATGGACACAACCTGAAAATGAATTCACACGTCCACAAACAGCACAAAACCGCCACATGTTGTTGATGCTGCAGCTCAAGCCCTTCTTCATACAGGCTGTGTGTCGCGTCCCACTGCCTGCAAACAAGACGCCACGAAGCCATTCAAAATAATGCAAATAATAAAACAAACCTGGCTCTGCGTGATTTCGTTCTTTAACCTCTGAAACCCAATAACATCACGCATCATTTAAATCCCACCGCCACAACATAGCACGGCACAGAGCGAGACTGCATTAGCTCGCCGACCTGAAACCGCATTAAAAAAACGCCCCAAAAATGGGAAGTCAGAGAGTAAATAAAAAGTTCATTCTGGAGCTTTATGACAGATTTAAATTTGCTGCAAATTAACCAGGATGTACCAAATTACATTCAAAACACACACACACACACACACACACACACACACACACAAGGCAAGCCCTGCATATGCAAAGCGGGTATACAACAATGAACATACACCTTTATGCAAGATTAAACAAGAAAGCGTCTCATTATCGCCAACGCATCAGCAGCCAATCTGACATTTATATTTCCAACATGTGACAGCTATGACATCACTTACGGCCTGCTAATTACCCTTCCCCCCCTACATTAGTAATGAAGAGCAGAAAAATGCCAGGAGACAAGAAGAGTCTCCTCCTTCTCCGTTAAATATTTAAATCAAGAAATGTCTCGCACCCAAAAAACAGAAGAAAAAAAAAAGACATTAAACATGGAAAAAGGATAAAGCGAGATGTTCTTGCATGACCTCTACTAACTTCATTAATCTGTCAGATTGCTCAATATTTTGAATAAAAAGTTACAGAACACTAGAACCATCTGATGGCATTAAAATAAAATCCCACAAATATTACATTTTTTCTTTGTTATCTGACCAAAGGGCTTGACCTATGTGTGATTAAAATTTAATAAACCTAAAGGCAGAGATTTCCCAGAATGGTGATCAGAGGCGCTTTCAAAAGTCTCGCATTTGTCAAGAGTACTTAGAGGTGCTTATATGACTATATGGGTTTTAAGTTTCTGTTCAATTCATTAAAAAAAAAAAAGCATGCTGTGTAAAGACAGCACCGTGTGTGTGTGTGTGTGTGTGTGTGTGTGTGTGTGTGTGTGTGTGTGTCCATAAGCAGTGCTTTGTGTATCAGTGTGTGTATCAGCAGCATCAGTGTCAGATAATCTGATGCAGAAGGATTAAATTTAAGCCTGAACGGTGTGTCAGGCTTTAACCGACAGGAGAGAACACACACGCACACAATGTGCACACACACACACCCAAACACACACACACACGCAGACCTTAAAGCGACTGGAGAAAAACCGAGTGACCCTGCAGTGCTTACACAGACGCACACTCACTGAATGACATAAATGCGGCTTGGCTACATGCAAAGAAAGGTCCGGGAGAGCGCAGGAGAGCGGGAGCACTTTAAACGAAACGCACTTTGAACAGGCACACAGATTACACACACACACACACACACGGTAAAAAGTAACACACTTTTATTTTGGAATGATTTCATTTTAAATTGGTGTATGAGGGAAAATTAGACCAAAAGCAACAGACTGTAATAAACCACAAACACACACACTCATCAAAGACTGAGACAGATGTTTTCAGCATTTCCTAAAAAAAAAAAAAAAAATCAGGAAGACGAGGAGAAACACACACACACACATCAAAACATAAATAACTAAGCTTAGGCATATGAGCGCACACGTACGCAGAAAAACGACAAAAACCCGCAATAAAATCATCTTTTTTGTTCAGACCGAATGACTCAAGCAGATGGAGACAGAGGCCTAAACACACACACTCTCACACACACACGCATGCATACACAAAGCATCTATTTATAAAGTTATAATTGCATAACACGCTGTGCTCTAATTCCAGCCTACTGAGCACACAGGATGTCCACACACACTGCTGGCTTCACAAAGACACACGCTCATTGGTACATACGCCGCAGATACATACGTGAAGATCACACACTCACGCTGTGCATTGTGTGTTAAAGAAAACCAAATGTATAAAAAAAAAAATAATTAACGCAGATATTACTTTTTTTTTTTTAGTGTGTGCCAAATATGTTCACAGCTCCAGGTGTGAGAAACTGAAAATGTTTGTGTGGGTCAAAGCAGATTCGTTAAACTAACTAAATGAGTAACCGTGTAAGTATTTTACTAGTTTAGTCTTTTTCCTTTCTTCTTTTTGTGACGTGAAAGGTGTGAATAGATCATGTAACCATTTTGGTTTTTGTTTATCTCGCGAGCGACGCAATCAGATCAGATCCACACAAATTTTATTTGCCAGATTTATATCAAATTAGGAAGACGCTTAGAAAAAAAAAAATGAGATCGACATTTACGTTAGTTCATGAAAACAAGCTGAAAAAATGAACTGTTCCGTTTTTGAGCTCCTGACTGGCTGAGGTTTCAAACTTCTCTTTGTGTGAAAGGAGTCAAATTTCCCATTAAACGAAGAGACACAATCTCATGAAACATAAATGTATTCAAGGGAAGTGTCATTAACTAAATCTGAAAATATTTGAATGTTTCTGTTAATTCCAAACGATCGAATATTATTTTTGCATTTGTCTAAAATTGGAGTGTGCTCACGCAAAAATTCAAAATCGAATTTACAAATTTATTCCAGTGAGTCGCATTCAGTGTTTTACCGGGAAAAAAAAACTGCAGATGCTGAATGAATTGCAGACAAACTGAATCGTCAGTTTAAATTGTTTAAAGTGTGTGTTTCCTGTAGCTGCACACTGAGACTGGACTGCAGGATTTTGGCAGGCTGCTTCAGGACTCTCCTAATTAAAACTTACTGAATATTCAAATGCTGTGTTAGCATAACAATAGCCGGCTGGCCGGGCTGCCTTTAAATGAGGCCTTTTGTTTTAAGCCGAGCTTTCTGCTGCCTCATTAAGCCGCCGGAGCTTAAGTTAGAGAGCCGACAGCCGCTATCCGAAGCTCGGGCCTCGGTCCTCTCCCCACCTCCACCCCTTCCACCCACACACCCACCCACCCACACACCCACTCCCAAATCCTCCATTCAGCCGCGGCACTGTTTGGTCTCGCTGGGCCGGGGTTGCTGCAGATACGTCCGAGCCTGCTCTGCCTCTTCTCTCAAACCCTAGCCACTCTGCCCCAGTTTCCCCTCGCTCCACTTTTCTGCCTCCGTAACACACCAGCAGGAGCGAATCTGCTTTCACACAGCCACAGGTTCACCAAGACGACTCAAAGCCAGACGCAAAAATCCTCACAAGCAGACAAATATTACTTTATGTCAGAAATTGCCTTATTTGTGTGTTTTCTCTTTCTGCCAGCGGACAGCGGGCGTAAACAAGCTGTGACACATACAGACAGAGGGAGACAGGGGGTAAAGTGAAGATAGAAAGGAGCTTGGCACCGGATCAAGACCGTCGGCACAATGTGCCATCCAGCAGCCAGTTGCCAAACAAAGCAGTGATGCCATGCCGGGTGGCATCGCCAAACTAAAGCTCTCCGGCTCCGAGATACAAAGAAGGCCCAAAGCTATGGCGAGACAGCAGGTACAAAAAGGACCCCGACCCGGTAGACGAAAAGACCAGCGTGGTCATCGCCCGGACGGACGAAGGCCGAGGAACCGACAGAAGAAGAGAAGACAGAGCACAACTGTTGGGTTCGCGGCGTGGTTCAAACAACTGCGGCTCTGTCTAAAATCATCTGATCGCAGATTACTGTCAGCTCGTGTCTTGAATCCACCAAATTGAAGGATTTTAACCACATAAAAACCAAATCAAAACAAGAGTCAATTTTGAACATTTCCACATAATTACCGACAAAACTAACCACATAAATACACAGGGTGCAAAAAACAGAAGAAGAATTCTATCAAGAAACTTTTTACTAAATTATTTACCACTTATACTACATTAATAAATTGAAATAAACAAATTCCTAAATTAGAAACCATATGATATCATGGAAAAACATGCAGCATTAATTCAACATTTTCGGCCTAAAACCAATCACATATATTTTACTACAAGGCCAAGCAAACTATTAAACGCATCTTTGCTATTCTATAATAACTAGTCAATTTTTATGAACAAATGTCCACAGCAACTGTTCAGAATGTGACTGATTAATGACCTCAGGGGCCTTTGAGCTGCAACCTCCAACTTATTCATCTATTTTGCTGATGAGATGAGAAAGTAAAAAAAATAAAAAAAATTGAGCACAGAAATTGTTTTTGTCTTTCTAAACTGAGTGTCCCCGTTTCCCCCTCATCCTCGCTGTCGTTTGCTCTTCATTTTCTCCCCCCTCTGCTTTGAGGCTGATGCAAAGCAGCAGCTAAACAGTCGCGGCTGAGGAGAAGTCAGACAGACAGTCCGCTGACAGGTGGATCTGTAGGAAATCCTAGCCGTCCGTCTTCATTTGCACCTGCGACTCGCAGACATTCCTGCTTTTTACGGGAGAGAACCTGTGAAATTCATTCACCTCCGCTTCACTTTACACCCTGCCTCACCTACTGCCCTCCCCTCCTCCACCGCCTCTCTAAATCACTTCACCCTGTTACTGGTGTTTTACAGGTGGGGGTTACTGGGAGACAGACAGGTTCACAGGAGGTCAGACAGCGGCGTACCTGCTGGATGACTTTCTCAGATGGCGTTTTCTTTCATTTCCAGTCAGCGGTTTTAGGACTTTCATACACTGGAGTATTTATTTTATTTATGTTTTTGGTGGAAAATGACATTCATATGCATCATATCCATACACACATACACATATATCTGGCTAGATGTGTATGCCTCAATTTTCCATTTTCTATCAAAATTTAAAAAAATCACATCCTTTGCCTCTGAGGCATAGATTATGAGTTCATTTAAAAATATATGGAGTTTGGAGTTAAACAAATATATATATATATATAAATATAAATGAGATTCCTGAATGAAAACACAACCAAACCGTGTCTCACTCCACTCAAGAGCAACAAAAACATAAAGTCAGTTCAGTAATAATGCTCTTATTTTGCTGCATTTACGTCAATTAAAAAAAAAAAAAAGAAGAAGAAGAAGAAGAAAGAAAGAAAGCTGCGTGGAGGATTATTTCAAACTGAGCCTGGAAGCGCCGGATGCGGAATGACCGAGGACTTTTTTTTAATAGGTTTTGTACGTTTGCAGTGTTTTTTTATTATTTAAAAAAAATAAAAATAATATTAGCTAATACGGAACACACACTTTAAAGACACAGTCTGCCCAAAAAAAAACGTTTATCCAGGATGCTTCGAAGCACCTAACGTCACTCACTGTCCCCGCTAAACGCACACACGCGCACACACACACACTTTCATATATTCATCCTGATAAACAACGGCCACCCCTGTCTTTTCCAAAAAAAAAAAAAAAAAAACATAAATCGCGACATCAGTCCGGGCGCGCTTTGACGCGCGGCGGCAAACCGAACGCGCTGTCAAGTTGGTGCACAAAAAAAAAGAAAAAAAAACCGACTCTCTTCACACCTCTCTCTAACTCCCTCACTCACACACTCTCTTACTCTCCCCTCTCTCTCCCCCTCTCCCTCTCTCTCTTTCTCTGTCATCTTTTCTTTCCTCTCTCTCCTCCTCCCTCGCTCGCTCACTATCCCTCCGTCTGACTCCCAAACCCTGGCGGAGGACGGGGTGAGAAACGGCGGAAAGGAAGGAGATGGAGGAGTGTGTCTTACCGCTTTGCCGTTGTAGTAGTACATGAGTGAGCTGCCTGTCATCCCGGGGATGGTGTACGCACAATACATCGTTCCTCTCCTCCGCAGAAAGAAGAAAAAACCCTCTTTATTTCTCCCTTTTCTGTCTCTCCGCGTCACGCTCTCTTTTTGGTTTCTTTAGCCTACACTCCCCCGCCCCTTCTCTTTTCGTCTTCTCCACCTTTTCTTCTTCTTTTCCTTCCTCTGTTTGAACTTTTCTGGGGTTTGTTATGATCTCAAACTCTCGCCGCTCCGCTCGCGTGCTCCTGCCTGCGCGTTTTTTTCCCCGCCGACAATTCCTTCAGTTGCATTTTCCCATATGGCCGAGCCGAGGCACGCGGAATATGCAAAGTAGGCAGAGAGAGAGAGGGAGGGAGGTAGAGAGAGAGGTAGAGAGAGGGAGAGAGAGAGCGCGCGAGAGAAGTGCCCCTCCCCTTAATTCGCTCTCGGTGTGTGTCGCCGCTCAGACACGCGCACACGCGTCAGCGCGCGAAAGGAAAGTGCGTAAGGAAACAGGGAGGTTGAAACGCAACACATAGACACGCGCAGACGCTCGCGGGCGCGCGCACGGTCTCCGACACTCTTTCAACTTTCCACAGTAGGCCTAAA
This sequence comes from Planiliza haematocheilus, assembly GCA_005024645.1. Lineage (NCBI taxonomy): Eukaryota > Metazoa > Chordata > Actinopteri > Mugiliformes > Mugilidae > Planiliza > Planiliza haematocheilus. The sequence continues at coordinate 3,527,534 of SRSE01000582.1, read as the reverse complement.
TCTGGAAGCGAACACCCCCCTCCGCATCACCCCCCTCCCTCGCGTGGAGCTTGCAGTTCGCGGCGTGTCTTTGAACTCGCCGCATATTCACTTTTTCCATCGCTTCCAGACTGCTTCTTTCCACATCTCCTCCTTTTTACTCCGTTTTCTTCTCCTTTCCTTTCATAGTTCCTTTCCTTTCTTTGCCCCCTTGCCTCCTTTTTCATTTTCTCCTCTCATCTCTTGTTTACACCTTCCCTAAAATTAGCCTAGGCCACCTTCACCCCTTGTTACCGCCACTGTTTTCTTGTTTCCTCCCTTTCCTATTTCCTCTCCTCAACCTTCACTTGTTTCCTACCCCACCGTTTCTCCTACACTTGTTTCATCCACCCACCAGCCTCTCATTTCCTCCTATCCTCCCGTTTTCTCCTTTCATCTCCTTCTTCATTACTTGTCTAACCTCCTCATTTCCTCCTCTCATCTGGTTTCCTACTCACCTCCTTCTCCCAGTTTCCTTCCTACTAGTTTCCTCTTTTTACCTGTTGTTTCCATTTCCCTTAGTCTCACTTTTTTCCTCCCCTCTTGTTTCTTCCTTTCCACTCATTTCCTCCTCTCCTGTTTATTGTGGTTTACCCCTTCTTTCCTTGCACCCGTCTTCCTCATTTCATTCTCTCCACTTTTTCATGTCTTCTTTAGTTACTTCTTCTCCATTCTTGCCTTGTTCTTACTTACTCCTTCATTTCCCCCCCACTTCCTACCTTTTTACTTCCTTCTCTCCATCCTTGTGTTTTCCCCGTGTCATTTCCTCTTCCTCTCCATGTAAGGAGAGGAAAAAACATAAAAAAACTGAAAAGAATTTTTATTCCTCTGTTATTTTCTTGATGTAAAAAGTTACTGTAGGGAAATTGTACTCAAGTTCTTCTCCAATCGTCCTATAGGGGGCGCTACAAACACCCAAAAGCTGCTCATCTGACTGAATGTTTGACATTTTTTTTCTGGCACACAAAGTTACTTATATTATAGACAACTGGCGGTGATTGTTTTATGCCGCTCTTTATCTAAATATGAGTTTGTGTTCAAACAAATACTTTGTGTGAGGAGCTGCTCAACTGTTTGTTTGCAACATGATCACAAAGTTTCATTCAAACTTGTCAGATGGTACCCTTGAAATTAAAGGTAAACTTTACAATACCACGGTTAAGCCTGAGTGACATTCGCTTCTGGGGCACCGACTCCTCCGCAGACGGAGCGAAGGAAGGGTTGTGATATTTCAGGTCGCTAGAAATCGCGTCGTGGTAAGCCCTCACAAAATCCGTCCACACCGAGAGGGGAAGAGAGATTAAAATAGATACTTCTCTCCCAAAATAAAAAAAAGGAAAAGTTTGGCGAACACGCAGGCTTGTTTACCACCCATCTACTGTACAATGACACTGTTGGTGTTCGCACTTTTACTTCGCAACATGCTTTGGTTAAAGGTGTCATTTAGTATTGCACTTCTATAAATTTGGCACGGTCACAATAGACAGATTGAAAAAAAAAATGGTCAAAATCAGCCAGAATATTAGAAATCTTAACTTTCTGTCGACCCGAATTGGTCAAGCTCCAGTGAAACTACATCATACATTTCCCATAATCCACATCTCATTAGGCTGCTTCCTCTTCATATTGTTTGAACTCTGGCTCACCACACAGAGTTATATTATAGGCTAGAGTCTCAGAGCACAGGTCAAGGTAACCGTGATGATATAACTATGACATTGTTGATTATTTTCTCAGAATTGACAAAGCTTCTCTAGAGCCAGGCGCGGCATTACATAACTATTTTCACAGCCTGGGCCGTCCTAAAGCTGACAAGTAAACTGAGCCTTGGGTGTAAAATTGGGCAAGTGCCCTTAGAAAATACAGGGAGAAAGAGAGAGCAACATAGGCAATACAATGAGGAGAGGAGAGGAGAGGAGAGAGAGGAAGAGAGAGGGAGAGAAGGTTACAGGCAGTCAACAAAACAGTAGAACAGAGTGATTCAGTCTTCCAAATTTCATATTAACATCGTCATCATTCATCCTATTCAAACAAATAATAGACTCCAAAACAAGCGAACAGACCTCCCAAACCTCTCTCTCTCTCCCTCTTTTGCCCACACTCTCTCTATCCCTCTCTCTCTCCTCTTCTTTCAGCTTTAATTTGATTAAAAAGCGAGCTGCAGGAAGGGGAGGGAGGGCTGATGCACATCTAATAAGTGGACCATCTGTCTGCAGCGCTGGCTGGCTCCCAGCATTGTACCCAACCAGACTGCATGGGAAATGAAGGGAGAGATGGAGGGAGGGATGGCGAGATGAAGGGAGAGGAGAGAAAAAGAGTCCAGGGGAGGAAAAAAAATACATAGAATCCCCCCTACCCAAAAAAAGTGACCCGGTTGAGGAAAAGAAGCAGAGGCAGCGTTTTTAATTTTGTCTGACGCTTGCTTGGTCAACAAACCTGCAGAGGAGACGAAGAAGAATGAAGAGCAGAGGGAAGAGGAAGAGGAGAGGAAGAAAGACGGGGGGTGGGGGGTGGAGGAGGGGTTGAGGGACGGGATGGAGGGGAGCAAGGGAAAAGGGAAGGGAGACGGGTAAGGAGAAAGGAAAGGGGTAAGTGGAGGAACCAGAAAAGACGAGAGAAGGAGAGGGGAGAGAAGGACGATGAGAGGAGAAGAAAAAATGAGAGGAGAGGCAAAATGAGAGAGAGCAAGGAGACAAGCAGCCAGGTGAGGAAAATGGGAGGACAGAAAGAAGAAGAGAGCATGGGATTAGTAAACCAAACAAAAGGACGTGGAGGATGAGACAAATTATGAGACGGAAACAGAATGGAGGAAAGAAATAAGAGAAGTAGTAAGGTGGAGAAAGGGAGGAGAGAAAAAAGACGCGAAGGGAGGAAGCAGTAGAGATGAGAAAGGATGGAGAATAAAGGACTGATTGAGTGGATGTGGAGGGGAAAGATGGGATGAGATTAGGAGGTAAGAGAAGGACGGGCATCATGCTGAGTGGTCATTTCTGTTTTAACCCCTTCAGATGACCACTATTATAACATTACGCTATTATTTTAATACAATCACTATTTAAGGAGGACTTGTAACACACCACCATCACCAAACCACCAAACGTGCGTGGTAATGTCCGTCTGCAGAGGTTCTGCCAAACTGGAGTCCTAATGATGAAATGAATCCAGCTTCTCAGCATTTGAACTTCCTCTCGCGTGTGCTGATTATCGCAGCTCCTAAAGCGAGCCAGCGGAGCACATGGAATTGTGGGATATAGGTCTAAAGTCAGAGTAGACTTCCTCCTCCCCTTCCTCATCCTCCCTCCTATCACAAAGAAGGAGAGAGATGAACAGGGAGGCACCTGCTCATCCTCCCTCCTTCCCTCCCTACCTTCTTTTCCAAACTTCCTCCCAGTCGCTCTCTCAACCATTTCCCTCCTCTTTCTCATCATGTCTCAATCTCCTCTTCCAGCTCCTCAAACCCATCTTTTTCTCCCTCTGTCTAATCCAATCACCCCTCCTTTCCCCATCCTCAGTCCCTCACCCTCACCCCACCCATTCTCCCTCTCATTTCAAATTGAATGCCCCCTCTCGTTTTCCTCCTCTTCACCCTCCTTTTCCATCTTCCTCCTTCGCTTCTCCTCCTACTCCTCCTCCTCGTCTCCACCTCCTTCCTCTCTGGTGGTGAGATCACCGTTAATCCCTGGTTGAATTATAATCTCACATTTCATTCCGATTTCACGCTGACGGGATTTTCCCTCACATTACTGTATCCAGTCTGCCTCTCCGTCTCCTCCACTGTCTCTCTCGAAATCTCTTGCCCTCTCTTTGTATCCAGAGTTTACTTGTTTCCACCTGTTTCATGTTTTCCCTTTCGTCTTTGCTTTTCTTCCCCTCTAATTTCATTATCTTTACCTTCTTTCATTCCTCTCTCCCTCCACTCTATACTTCTTTTGTTCCTTTTTTTTTTAGCAATATCTCCCTTTATTTGTCTTTCTCCCTCACACTGCGCAGTACTGGCCTCCAGGCTTGGGAACGCTCTCCTGCTCTGTCTTTCTCTTTCCCTCAAACACACACACGCACTCAGCACGACTGCACTTTGTTCTCTCCATACAGCCACTTCCTACCATAATCCTTTGATTTGAGTCTTTTTATGCTGCAGGTCTGAATTCACAAACAGCGAACTTATCGGCAGGTTTGAAGAGTGGAGAGCAGGCGGCTGCGCGCACGCACACAAGAAAGAAAACACAGAGATGCTTTGAAACAGAGGTACGTGAGCGTGACAAGTGCGAGCAAGCAGGCCGATTCCGAGCGAGAGGCATTTTTCCGAAGTTTGGCCGCGTGTCCATCATGGATATTAAAGTATGCCCACATGACTGCTGTCTGCACCAATGCGAAGTGCTAGGAGGCAAGCCATGACTCTTCATGCTGCAGAGCCACCATAATGTACGATATTAGTGACAACAAACAAGGCTCATGCCCACAGCTGGCTCAGTGACACGATGCCATTATATCACGTCGATTAAGATCAATGCTAAATGCAACAAAATGTCAAACAAAAAATTACAAAAATGAGTGCCTTAATGCATTTTTTGACATAATGCCTTCTAGTATCACTGGAAGCACCCTCCTTGCTACAGATATCCGTACTGTTGAAATCAATTTCAGATGATGTGCTGAAATGTTAAAGTCTAAAGTTTGAAGCTGTTTCACATCTAATAATAACAACAAGAGAAGACAACTCCAGAAGAAAAGATGCTGCAAATCATCCAGAAAGAAATTCACAGAACAGTTTGTGGGTCAGCAATAAGAAGGAAGCAGAGCGACCTGTTGGAGCCTTTAATTTATTCATGCATTCATTCATTTATTTGTTCTAATGTGTTATTACTATTAATCAACACATACTAAATAAGTATTAACTAAATACTATGAATTCATTTTCTTTAAATGGTGCCATACACACTGCATTGTCTGTGTGTGCATGTGTGTGTGTGTGCGTGTGTGTGTGTGCAGGGAGGCAAAAAGAATGTCTGAGAGAAGAGTAAGGAAAGACTCTCCCTCTTTGGTGTAATCAGGATCAAAAACCTGACGTGGCCTCAATTCTGACAGAGAAAATCAGACGCTAATTTTCCTCTAAAACAGAAAAAAAAAAAAAAACTCAGAGAGTTGCAGAGAAAGAAGGAGAGACTCCCAAAAGTGTTTGTTGAGGGTGTGTAAGTGTGTCTGTGATGTGAGTGTTTTAGTGTCTGAAGAAGGTGTGTGTGTGTGTGTGTGCGCGCGTGTGTGTCTGGCATCCATCAGAACCACAGCTTGCCAAAAAAGCAGTAAGCACAGTGCAGAGAGAGCAAGCAGGAGAGAGAGAGGGAGAGAGAGAGGGAGAGAGAGAGGGAGAGAGGCAAACAGGAGTGCATGCTAATTATGTATGCATGATTTAATCTGCAACTCAATAATATGCAAATATATTCATATGTTAGTTTCTTAATTAAAAATGCAAAGCAGCCCTTATGGTGATTTTTCTGTGATTTTTCTTTTCAGCCTCACAAACGGAACATTTTGAGAAATTCTACAAATTGGAGGGAAGCTCTTCAGCGGGGGGTTAGCATAAAAAAAAAGAAAAAAGAAAAACTTCCCACTTCAACTTCCTGTATTTAGAGAATAGAGGTGGAGCTAGCGGCGCGCAACTGTTGAATGGCACCAAACTTCACGACGCCACCAAGATATTTTAAACGCAACTCTGCTTGGTGGACTTTTGAGAAGTTACTTTGAAATTCTTCTGCAAGAAATATCTGAGACAAAGCATTGGTCAAGGTAACCAACATTCATTCATGGATATAGTGTCAAGCTGAAATATGACTGCTTTGAGTCATTTTTGTGAGGTATTGACCTACTGGACTCAACAATGTGGAGTTATCGCTCATGCTAAGATAGCATTAGCTACATTTTTGACTGAATAGCCATACAGCTCTGTGAGGCTGACCTTCAGAAGGAAGCCAAATCCCACAGAGACTCTACTGTACAGCAATAACTTCCCATTATCAAACATGAACCTTAGCTTAGCCTGCAGCCAAACCAATTTCACAGTAAGAAACCCCCTTATATCCTATTATTTAACCATGCTAGGAATGCTAGTGTCGTTTGGTCTGTGTCTTCGACAGATTGACGTGAAATATGGTAGACATTTATGAGCCCCAGAAGCTGGGGCCTACTGACTTTGGCGATCTTACTGAATGTAATATCTCCATCCAGCTATTATCTGTGCAGACATTTACAATAAGTCCCCCTCAATGTGAGGAGCAACAGAAATCCCCAGGCATAGCATCACATCTGGACTACATTCCGGTATTTCAGACATGACAGAGCTAGTCGTGACCTATTGACTCATTCGTGGACTCGACACTTCTCTCGGGCCGTGACATTTAATCTGCAAGCGTGTACCGTTTAGGAGAAACTGAAGATGAAATATTGTTTTTCCTTACCTAAACTGACAAAGTGAGCCACGTGGTGTACTGTTGAGGAAGGCTCTGTTCTAGACCTGTGTGTTTAAGTGTCAGAAAGAGTGAAAAACTCATAACAAGCCAAGCCGTTGGTCAACGTTGACCAAGGTCAGGCTGAACTTAAATCTGTAGTGGAGCAGTTTGGTGAGAGAAATCCCTTTGATTGGCTGCTCAACTTACAGAACCTTCAAATCCAACATGATTATCTAGAACAAATAAAGTTTAGATCAACTGATCAGCATGAATAAGGAGAGGGCAGCTCTATCATTTTGTGGTTCTCCTTAGCCTCGTAGCTAGTAGTAACTCTTCCAGTTTGCTCAAGGTTATTTCTTTTCATGTAGACACAGAGTATATTATCTGCTGGCCATATGCTGTAGTCTTTATGGTGTGTTCAAGTTCAGCTTCTTGTTCAGACACAGCTGACGTTACCCGGTTTGGTGTGTCCATAGTTCAACAAATACATAGCCTCTGACAGAACCAAGCTCATCAAAGGTATGTGGATTTAGTACCACATATCTGCAAAACGAATACTGCTGCTGAACTGATTTTAGTTTAATCCCTGAACTGACCTTGTGTTTTGGACGCTTGCGGCCCATGAAAGCTCAGACCGGTTTCTAGCGCCTGACTTGGTGTGAAACCTGCTGGCCGCCTGCTGAGAGGTCCATCAAGCGCGGGAGTATGACCTGCTGCTGAGAGAAACCCCGCTCAGCACTTTGTGGTGAGGTATGCCTTACACAGAGCGTGCTCAGAATGAAAACAATGATTAAGGATGAAGTTAATCCACACCACCAGCATGCATTACAGCCACGCGACAGGGTGTGCGTTACGCGTGTGCAGTGAGGCTGATGTTCAGATCACTAAGACACGGGCTTTGTTGAGCCAGCGCTCTCACCAGAGCAGCCCGTTCTTTCCTTTATGTCTGCTCTTTCCTTTCTACAGCAACCCTTGAAAGGAACAGACAACTGCCGTTACTTGAGGAGTCATTTTTAGATCTAAAAGAGCTGATGATGACACATACCAGCTCATGATAATGTTTATCATGGTGAAAAACAACACAAAACCTCCTCCACCACTGTGCACAGGATATTATGGCAGACTTTATCAAAATCAGATACCTGCATTCTAGTTTTCTGGATTTTTCCACCTACGTTCTCCAAACACTACTTGGTGGTGCATTCAAGGAAGCTTTGACTTCCGAGAACGGATAAGCAGCTGGGAGAGAAAGGACAGTATTTATGAGCATTTCTGTCAGAAACACAAACCCAGAGGAAACAATTTCTGTAAAAATGCCAATGTAAATGGTTTCTTCTGCCACGCTAGAACAGACGTCAGAATGCCTTTGAACATGCCGTGTTCCACTGTGGGGGGTGACCATCTTGTTCCTGTCCACATTAAGTTATGTTTTGCAATCACTTAAAAGCAAAAAATAAATAAAAAAAACACATAGTAGATGCTTTCACTCCCTAAAAAAAAGAAAAAAAAGAACAAAAGCTGGCATAAATTTGACATCTTGGTGCTGCTGAGAATGGCAACAGAGAACTATTTAACACATTATCAACAACTTACAGCAGTTTTGTCACCACAAATGCAAACTGGTGTGTGCGTTTGTGACAACATGTGATTTCCATCACAGCCTTGGAGCAAATCAGAGCGCCGCTCTCTGCTCCCCGTTACAGCAGCCAAATATTTGGGCTCAGGAATGCACCAGGGAACGTTCACATCTGCAGCAGGCACTTGTGCGTGTGTTTGTGAAAGAGCGGGAGGGAGAGGTCTCTGTAAAAGCCAAACGTCGTTAGAAGGACAGAGAGACGGCAGACATCCTCAGGCCGAGGTCACTTCATTGAAAGGGACCCTTTGAAGGCGCGAGGCAGTAGTGCAAGAAAAACTGTAATCGTTTTTGGAAAGTAAAGGTCAGATGGTGCTATCAGCAGCTAACTGGGAAACTTGGCGACTGCCAAGGATGTGTCCAGACCAGTTTGTTTGGGGGCCTATAGGAGCTGGGGATATTAATCCATTCTGAGTTTTGCCTAATTTGTTCTGTCAGCTAACAGGGTAAGCAGTAAGCCTCCAGTAGACCATGATAAACTAACATAAAGCCATCTAGCACACTTGGGCAAACATGTAACCTTTGTGATATGGCCTATGAAGGGGATTCCACTTTGGGCCCACTGCACGTTTTGGCAAAGCATTCGAAGAGTCAAAAGTTTCAAATGTGTTGAGATGGTTAGGGTTAAAGCTAACGTGGTAGGTGGTCTGTCATTGCAATTACCCACTAGCATGAAACTCAGCACATTAATACCATTAGACAACATCGTTAGTTGACGTGTTATTCATGCCCTTGGGATGTTAAGATAAAGATCCAAAGTTAGGCAACAGGATACAGAGCTAACATTAAATGAGCAGACTAGACTTAACCCTGAATTTGCTAAATGTGAGCAAGGCCAGGTTTCCACTGCTCCAATAGCAAATAGTTATTTTGCTTTCTTTATTTTTTCGTAGTTACCTGACTATGGTTTCCTTCCTGGTGAACAAAAGGCTTAGCTGAGGGTGGAGCCTGCATATGGCATGATATGGCATGGCACGGGGTGATGTTTAGGTGTAGTTGGTAACTGAGATACCATAAGACAGTAGCATTTGACATTTGGTTGACAATACAGTGATGGATGCTAGTCTGAGTCATTTGACTGCCCATGTGTGGGGTAGTAGTAGTAGTTAGCCTTCTGTACTGTGTGACTAAAGAAAGGCTATACCATCAGCCTAGTAACTAGTACATACCAAGACAACGTGGCGGCTTTGGTGCAGAAGTGTGGGACATTTGAAAGTCTAGCAAATGGCTTATAGACTCGTGATGCACAACACTTGTACGCAGATTTTTTTCTCAATTTAGCTATTTGTTTATCAGTATTACATGTCATGCGAGAAGTCATAGACGAGAACAACAGACAAACAGACTCAGACGCTAATGGCCTTTCTGTAGCTTTTTCAAGTGGAATGAGTCACTGAAGCATCCGCAAAACATAAATGAACACACAGCTGCCTGTCGGCATGTGTGTGTGCGTGTGTGTGTTTGGAGCAGTTAAGCCATGAGGTCATCCCTGGCTGAAGCTGCCCTCTGGGTTTCTTCACAGTGAAGCGGCTGCTGCAGGACAACGGTAGCATTCACACCTAAGCTCAAACCACTGCTTTATTTCTACTGACTGCATTACGTTTTTAAATCGGAGCCGCGTTTAAATCCCTGGCGACGCAAAATCGCACGCGCACACACACGCACTTCCAAAAAGAGGAGATGAGGTCATTGCACGTTGCTGTCTCTGTGTGTGACACTCCATTTAGTTGGAAGCATAATCCCACTCTCTATGACTATGGTTTCTAATGTGGTTAAAGAATACAATTTAAAATATATACCATGCCTAGTGCAAGTGAAAAATATCCAAAAATATGTGGACACAGATGTGTTTTCTGCACCTATTAGAGGGAAAATCTTCACGCTACAGGATGCGGCGATGTTTTAGAAAACAATGCGCGGTTCCAAGACTCCTTCCTGTATCAGCAGGACAACGTCCGCACGAACAAAGGCCAGGTCTATGAAAAAAAAATAAAAAAAAAGGCTTCCCCCAGCTTGGTGTGGAAGAACTGACCTCAGCTCCATCCAACACCGCCGGGATTAGCTGGAACACGGAGTGTGAGCCAGGTCTTATCACCTAACATCAGTGCTGGACCTCAGTAATGCTCTTGAGGCTGAAAGGGAGCATATCCCTGCATCCAGGTTACATATTCTGGTGGAAAGCCTAAAACTGAAACGAGCGGACAGCTGTGTTAGCGGCACACTGATGCTTGGAAACAGAGTTCAGATGTTCAGATGCTTTTAGAAGAACCTGGAGAATGTTATCTAAAAGCAATCATAGATCACTTGAATAGTACCCTTTGAAACATATCATTTAAGGGAAATGCAGCAGAAAGTGTGATCAGTCAAACATTATAATGTATCTGCTGTTATGATACAGGAAACAGACAATGGAGTAATTGACTGATAGGGTCTGATACCTTCCTGTCGAGCCTGGGGCTGTCTGAAGGGGGCAGTATGGCTCACCAAACCACTTCCCTGTACCCCCTTCCAACCACCACAACCACCACCACCACCACGACATCCCTCCTACCGAACCCCCCCCATCCCTCCTCCACCCGCGGCCCACCGGGAACTGCCGGCTCTCCTACTGTGCCTTCTGCAAGACCTGGCTTAATTTAATTAACGCTGTCGACTTTAAACAAAACCACATCTGAGCCGAGGAGAGAGCGAGCAAGCAAGAGAAAAGAGAGAAGGAGAGGGAAGCCGGAGATAGGGGCAGATCTCCCCAGTCACCTCGCCGAGGAGGACTAAACAGAGGAGTCCAGGTTAAAAAAAACGAGTCCTAAAAATGTTGACAATCCAGGATTCATTCTTTCAAATGGAAAGGAAGTCAAGGTCTGTTTTTAAAGGCTGGTGCTGGTAGGGAGCCAAAGATGAGACTCTTCACACTCTGGATCCTGTCATTTAAACCAAAATATTAAATACTGAAGTTTCAGGTTAAAAAAAAAAAAAATTGGAAATCAAATCTTTAGCCTGATCCTGAGTGTCATCGCAGGCTTTCTCTGTGTTCTAGTGATAGTGATCAATGATATACTGACACTGGGAGGTTGAAATGATTATCACAATCCACAAAATACCCAATGACGACTTTGCCTTCTTTCTCCCTCAATCATTGTGCATTTGTTTTGCTTCTTCTATTATTTTAACGTAGACCCAATACAACCACACAACATGGCACAGCCTTATACACACACACAAAAATAACCCCCTATGTTTCGTAGAAGTTCTGCTGCAATTATTTTGTCACTGTCCCTAAGAATGTGTGTTAAATAAAAAAAAAGTAAATTAAAAACATTTTTGACAGTTTTGCGTTGTGCTTCTAGAATATATCATAAAAAATAATAATAATAAAAAAAATAAGGTAAACTTAATAACATGTTAAATTCTTGGGAAAAGAGTTGTAATGAATTATTGATAGATTTAAGTTAAAGCACATGAGTGACCTCAATATATATAACAAATAAAAGTGTGGTATGGTAAAATTTGAATCTGATTAAAAAGAAGAAGAAGAAGGAGAAGAAGAAATTGATAACTAATCAGAATTAACTGTGTATACATTTGTTTCAATTTTACATACCAAAAATAAAAATGAACAACCCTAGCCTTTGAAAAAACAAGTAGTATCTACTTTTGAAAAGATTAAAAATAAATAAATAAATACAAATAAAAGTAATTCCTATATGATGGGATCTCAAGTTGATAAAATCAAAAACAGTAAAAACATATATTCACATATAAACCCTGAATACAATCATGCTGAATTTCCTGTGTGTGTGTGAGTGTGTGTGTGTGTGTGTGTGAGGAGAATTTCTGAAAAAAAAAAAAGGAAAAAAACTCAACAAATGGACTAAAACTGAACATTAAACAAGCACAGCCGGCCACGTACAATCCATCAGTTCATTTCTGTTCCGCTTTATGGCTTCATTAGAGTCATTTTTAGAGATAATGTTGACATATATGTGTGTTTTATTGTTCATTCAGTCAGCATTAGCAAAGCTCTGAGGACGAGCAGGAGACTTTATCAGCCCAAACAACAAATTAACTAAAACAATGATATCTAAAGGAAAATAAATAAATAAAAAAAAAAAAAAATAGCTGTTATACTCCCAACACCAACAAAGAAAAACAGCAGCGAGACGGCACTCTGCAACCTGCTAATGTTAGCAACTGATGCCTAATTTCCTTTTGATTACAAAGACGTCCCACGCTCTCCTCTCAAGCGACGTTTAATTGTTTCTCAAAGTAAATCATCAACTCAGCAAACTAAATTTGACAAACAACAATAACAAACTTGCGGCACGGGGAGACACACAAAAAAAAAAGAAGAAGAAGAAAAAAAAAGAGGAGAAATGAATTAATTAAAAGAAAAAGAGCCATCGCCCGCAGTGGATGTGTAACAGAGATGAGAGAAAGCAGACAAGACTTTTTTTTTTGCCTTAAATGATGTGCGCTCACGAGCCGGAGCATATGGGAGGGCAGCAACAAAACAGCAAGGGAAACAAGTTGAAGCACACTAAAATGACACTTGTCTATAATTGTATAAATTACTGTGGATGTGCACTAGCAGAAAATCAGTGTGTTTGAATTCTATTTAATATGATTTCAGATGGTAAATACGAAGCACAGCGTGATCAGAAGGCTCTTAAAGACGGAGAAAAATGTCACGTTAAGATAAAATAAAATGATGAGAGAAAGCGGGCAAGTGTGTAAGGGCTTGTCAAGTATCACTAACGTGACTCTTGAAACCGACAGCTGAATTATGACGGAAGGTCAGATTAAGTTCAGTATATCGCAAGCTAAAATGTTAGCGCTCCTAAAGTCAGCAGACAAAAGTGTACAGGTAAGCCGTCATCTGAAAAGTTGTGCAGAACACAGATACATCTCATCTAGAGGAATAATCATCCTGGAAAACCGCTGCTTTTGATCCCAGGGACCAAAAAAAGATTTCTGCTTCAGCTGAAGTGACACTTAGAAGATCACACGGAGCACGTATAAGGCGGCACTAAAACAATAGGGCACCATGTGAAAAAAGTCATGACAAACAGGGGCGATACTAGGTTCTGGAGGAAGAGGTATATCTCCCTTAGTGATGGGGTAGATGGAAAGGGTTGCTGATGCATTGCAAGGCCTTCATAGGTTTAAGGTGGTTTTGTCATTTCTAAATATGCTAAAAGCTAGCCATCTGGGGGCCCCTTTCCTCATTGTTTTCAGTGGGCCCCAAGCAAGTGCTAGATTTGCCGGTCCCGATGGCGCGCCTGTGATGACAGCGTATTTCAGCTCAACGTTCACACAGCTTTATCCTTGTTTGATTGTGAAAGAACACCGATGCAATACAGCCATACGATGTCAAATACAGAGTAAATATGTAGCTAGCTCACATGCTTGGTCAAAATCAGATGCTTGATCACGTCATGAAAAACACATGTCCACCGTAGAAATGTGCCATTTCTGAAGAGATTTCTAAAGGTATCACTTGCTAATAAGCTAACAGCTAATAAACAAACACTATTTAAGGCTAGCTGATGTGGTATGCCTGTACGTAAGCAGCTGAAAGCTAGCTAGTCGCTAACATCACTCCAAACCTCTTTCTCAGTTTAACTGTAGTTCCTGTTCGAACAATGTGTGGTGTGAAACGATCACTACAGTTTTGGAAGTGATGACATTTTTTCAGGTCCTCACTTCTTCTACGGCTGCTGAGTGTTGCCGCTTGGTTCTATGATTAAAGGTTATGTTCACTTTTAAATATTCTCAAACATTGTCACGTTCAATGTACGCCAAAGGACTGATGTGACCTCTCCTCCTGTGGAAGATTATTCTTCGGTTGTAAAATTCCCCAGTCCTTATTTGTGGAAAAGATAAATAAAATCGTCTCCTAAATTGAGTCAAGGCTCATTCAAGCCAAATCAAGCGAGCGTCTTCGTCGCTGAGGTCACGTGTAGGTTAACTGTTTTGTCCCAGCAATGTAACAAGGTAGCTCTGTGACAGCATTAGGCTACTGTACCAAGACAGACCTCAGAAAAATCGACGCTTTTAAATAGGTTTTGATGGTCAAACATGCACGCCATTTCCTCACAAACACAACTTTTGTTTTTGGCCTCTCTGTGTTGCCATATAATTACACTCACACACACACACACAAACTCACGCGCGCTTTACATTACAGACGTTCCTCTGTTAGGTCTTGTTTGTAGTCAGAGCAGGTGCAGCCATTTCGTGGCTGTAGTCCACCACGTGTAGCATCATCATTCAGACGACAGTGTAAAATGTTGTATATTTGACAGTTGTATTGTGTTTTCTCGTTGAGCCGTCTTCTTCATACGAAAAAATAAATTAAAAAAAATTCCTGCAGGAACCTGGAAGTGCTGTTGTGGTATTATGGTATGGTATCTATAAATGTACACATATTAATCTATAACAAAGATACAAAGAATCCAGCTGCATTTACTAAAAAAGAGATACTGATCGGATAATCTTCAGTCCTGTGATATTTTGTACAATCTGCAGTCTGTGTTAAAAATATGTATTTTCAGGACATGTTTCCAAACATTACATGATACATTTTATATTCTAACCACTAGCATACTCAATACTTACCCAATCATGATTTAAATGTACAGTAAATGTAACAGATGTTTTCTTTTAAGTAGATTTGAAATTTAAGTGACTATGTGCTATAAGGTTGTGTTTATGATAATACCACACTTAATATTTACATCCAAATGATGACGCTTTTTGCGAAATTTTTAATTTTAAACTAAAATGTGAACCAGAAAGTTTCCTACATTACATTACATATGTCAGGAATGCAGCATTTTTTGATTAATTACTAATGAATATTATTTATTATATTCATTAGTAATTCAACACTTTAGAAGATAAATATTCAGATAGGGATTTGAGAAAAGCTTAACTGATGTTTAACTGACACTAGTGCCTCCTGCAGAATCAGCACACGCAAAACAGTTTCTGTTGATGTCAGAAAAATTACACAAATTATTAAAAAGAAAGAGAAAATCTGGAACTCCAGGGTGACAACTAAATACCAAGAATAATAAATAATCGTCAAATCATTAAAGAGTTCAGTTTTCTGCATCGGAGAGATAGCGACAAACAGCTTTCTGTCTGCTGCTGGAAGCAGGAATGAAAACACATTTCATCCTCCTTGCCGTGCCGTTGCTGTTGGCAGCAGGTTTGGAGGCCGGACCATTCAGGAAAAAAAATAAATAAATGGGAGAGAAGCAGGGAAAAAAAAAAATCTCCGAACAGACAGCCGAATGCTGAGCTTTAAAAATCAAATGGGGGAAACTCGCAGGAAATTCTTTGCGACTGATCCGAGTCAAAAACAAGCAGCTGACGAGCTTATAGGTTCAATCCCTGCAGCAAGACACCAACTATGAAATTCATATGAAATGTTTTGTAAGCTTTTGAGTACCAACAAGAGACAGTCTGTAATAAAGCAAAAATATATCTGCACCCCCTGATGGATTTGTGCAACTTTAGCAAAAATAAACTGCTCTGGCTCGACAAATTGATCAGTTACTGCATGCAAACCAGAAATCTATCTATTGTCGCCCAAACAAAATCGGATATTAAATACGCAGACTTAAGTGTGTGTGTTGTGTGTTTCAGACTACTCAGAAATGCCATCAGTGCTCATGTGAGTAGTGAGTAGTACTCCACTTGTTCTGGGAGTTTTTATGTCAAAAACTTAACAAGTGTACCTGTGCAGGTAAAAGAACTGTATTAAATTTGGATCAAGATTAATATAACTTGATTTTTTTCTACAATTCTAAAGAAAAATTATATATATATTTATATATTTTTTAAATTTTGATGAATTTACATGATAAACTGTTCCGTAGAAATAGCAACTCCTCAGCTGCAACCACCAATACAAAGGAGAATACCCAGCTCAGATGACGTCGCTGCATTTAGTGTCAGTCCCAAAACATGGCGTCTAGTTCTTCAGTGTTTTGGTAACAGACTTCAAAGCTCCTGTTCCCCTCACTAAAATCTCCAAAACACTGTTGAACCCCAAACAGAAGTGAATATGAAAATGAACACCTGTCAGCAATTGCACGCCTTTTCAGAATAAAAGCCAGTGCTCCAAACGAGGCTAGGTGCTGAGACGGACTTGATTTTAACCCTGTGAAGCTCACAGTTTACTTTCTACTCTGACGCAAAGGCAATCCACTTCTCTGCAGTGGAACCAACGCTCTGTTTCACAGGCAGCAGGTCCTCTCCTTGTTCGTTCTCTCTTGATGTGACTCACATCACAGAGGAGGAAACAGAGAGGGTTACAGCAGAAAGGAGATGGCTCAGAGCGCCACAAACGTGAAGACAAAGAGAGAGATCCAATACCTGGATCACATGACTACAATTGTACTTGTGCGTCAGACAGGATTGTGAGGTTATTGTGCACAGATCATAAGGACGGTAGTCAGGAGTTTGCAAAGCTAAACACAATGCTGAAGACGTCACCGGTGGAAAAGTTTGAGTTGACAATAAAGAAAATCAACAGAATTATCAGAAACAAGCCATGAGAATTCAAATGGTTTTTGACAAAACCCTATTCATCAGATGACTGAGCACCAAAAAAAAAAGCTTTTCAGTTTAAGAACACAAACAGCTACAACACGTGCAAATGAAAGAAAACATCTTTATTCTCCTTGACCCGTGCTGAACATTCTTCTTCTTTGCCAGTCTGGTACAATGCCAGGCCTGAAGCCACATGACTATAAGCCCAACTGTCATTTAGTTGTCTCCTGGCTGGTATATATGCAGGTGGATATATGTGATTGGTTGGCCTGAAATCACGTGATCAAGCCAACTTCTCACGGTGCCCCATTGTTTCATATGCATATGGTTGTTTTCATTTAAAATAACATTTGTTTTTACTCTGTATAATATTTAAATTGCTGTTTGCTGTCTTTCTTGATAACCGCCATCAAATGAAGACCACAAGCTGAAACGCCCTGGTCTAATAATGTTGGAAAGTGCTGCTGGAGTCTTGACCTTCTTGTATTTCTTTTCCTTTTCCAAATGTCCTGGTAGAATGTGAAACTGCGCCAGGACTACAATTTCTACTCTTACATTTATGCCTCCAAATTGCTATGCAATACGTTTTGAGAGGAACATAACAGCACATCTTGGTTAAGTGGGGGCACTCATGATGAGGGACGAGCCTGGCGCGAAATGGATAAAGCTTGGTCAAGCTGGACGAGTCTTTTCTGCTTTGGGTCGGTTTGTACTGAAGGTCAGGACCAACTTTCTACCACAAAAAATGTTGGTAATTCAGACTGGCTTTTAGGCTATAGAAGTACTAAAAACTGCTGGTTGACATCCATGTTTTGTTTTTGTTTTTTTTTCAGAACAAGAGCAGAATGTGTATTCTCGTAGTATTAGGAAGTCATCTACCACCAAAACTTCCGGTCATTATTTTTCAGTACTTAAGTGTGTTGAAAAAAACGTTTACTCAGTCATAAAGTATAAGCTCCTTCCAAGTATCAAAGAGACTGAAAATCTCGAGTCTTTTTGTGGGGACTGAGTTTTATCAACACAATAATCACCAAACCAGCCACCACTGTTTACGCTCTTTAGCCCAAATATAAATTTAAATTAAGAAAAAGATTGGGTTTCATTTGATACGAGAAACTCATTGCCAACTTCAAACCCCAATCAAAACTACCATCTTTCACACAAGTGTGGAATGCGGGACACAATGTCCTTGTCCAGTATTTTGTATGCTCACCATAACAATCCTGACGGCATTGAAGAAGCAAGGTCCTGGCTGTGCAGTGTGTAGGATTTCCACCATATTATCAAATTTATGTCTTTACTATTATGTAATGATACGTAATATTTAGTTTTTTATGTTGGGTTTTTATTTCTATTCTAGTGGAGGAGCAGGTCCGCTTCCATGGAGTCTGCCATTTTTCTCCTGTAGCTCAGGATGCTCAAACCAAATAGTGACTCTAGAAAACTTTTATTTTTTTATGATTTAATTATATATGGAACGGAAGAATAAGGGGAAATGTAGTCAACTGGTTGCAATGTGTGATCTCACCTCTAGATGGCACTAAATCATATACAAGGGACCTTTAAAATTGTTACTGCTGCAAAGTTAAACCCTTTTAGCATTTTTCATTAACTGAATAAATGCTTTTCTTCCTTTTTTTTTTTTAAATGCCTTTCCTTGCCTTTCCTGACTTTCCCGGTTTCCTCCTTCCTCTCTCTCCTCCTCCCCTTCCCTCACCCGGCTGGTGCAGGCTGATGCAGACACAGAGAGGTGGAGGAAAGAGGGCAGGAAGCGGGAACAAAGCGGGCCGAGGCCAGAGAAAGGCGGACTCCCGCCGAGCCAAAGAGGCGGCTGACACGCTGTACATTCAGCCGTCGTTAACTGGCCATTAATGAGGTCAGCACTGAGGGAAAAAAAAAAGAAAAGAAAAAAAAACTGTCCACACGTTCAACACTTGGGAGTCAAAATTAGAAATAAATCTAATGAAGCTGTGATGGATCTATAAAACGCGAAAGGACATCTGCTCCATTTACAGACCAAGGAAATAGCAAATCATCGCAGAATCAAAAGATGCCAGATAAAAGTGAAATTCATTCCCATTAAAAACAAATGAAAAGCGGAATAAATAAGAGCATATGACCACAGAATTTTTCTCACAGTCCAGCTAAGTCCAACACAAGTAACCGTTTAAGTCCACAAATATCCACACACTTATTATTAATGACAGTGCAACCCCTAAAACAGAATACTTTTGCCATAGTGTAGAACAGAAAGCCAGGAAGTCCTCCGAAATGTTTGGTAAAATGCTTAATCAAATGACTGATTAGCACAATTGTTGGCTATTTTCTATTTTTCAATTGATGGATGACTGTTCCTGACGATTAGATCCAGCGCTAAGAGTTTCATTCAATAATTCCGACTCACTATCGCCCAAGTAATAACCAATATTTTATCATCAGCATGAGAAGTGAAACGTGGGCCTCTTTTGCCAAAGACTGAGCGCCGATGCCGTTCATCCCGCAGACTGAAATGCAGAAGAGGAGACTCTTTGTCTGCTTTGTTGGATTATTTATTCTTAGAATTAAAGTCCTCGTCATCTGAGCTCCAAAGGCATCATCATCTTCAGCTACACAAATTCACAAGACCGGGTGACACGTGCCGTTTTTCTTTCTTTTTCTGCGACTTCTGTCCTTTCAGAGCAGCTCAAATACCACATCATCACTGACAAGCTTTCAGTACAAAGGAAACTAGACGTTTCCAGCACATACCACCTGCTTACATATACGTAGTGTGTATTTACATTACCACTTACTTCAGCTTTCAGTCAAAATTTAGTTTTAACATTTGCTACGAGTCACAAATACAATAAATATATTGCTAAAAATGAACATTATTTCATTATTCCTGTGTTTCAGTACATTTAGATTTAAAAGGTATTTCTTCTGGCATGAAACCAATTCAAACCAGCCAATTCAACCCAAAATAGAAAGCGATAACAAAAAGGCCAGCAGCTGTTTGCGTCCGGTTCGGCTTCCAACTGCATCATCATCATCTTCATCTTGCTCAGATTCACAAAGCCAGGCTTTTTCCGCACTACACAGCTTTTTCTGTCCAGCCACGAAAACCAGCTTGGCGATTCCGAGGAGCATCAGCCGCCTTTTCTTCCCACTCACATGCTCGAAGCAGCAACAGCAGTACGTATACGCATACACGCAGTGATTACCAAAAAAAAAGGGCATGTTATCACTTACTGAAGATGGCAGGCCAGGAGGCACCTTCCGCACTTTTTTTGGGTGAATTTCTGAAAGAGAGAGAAAAAAAAATAATGTAAAACAATACATGAGGGTTTACCAGGCCGGCTTTTATTTGCCTTTTTGAAAAGGAGGTCCTTGTTGGATTTGTCTGAATATAATCGATCAGCCAGGGAGGAAGGAGCGAGGCCGCCTCACCTTTCCCACCGCCGTCGATTTATTTACAAAGGAGGCTTTCACCGCAAACAAGCGTGACACAATGCAGATGCAGAAAATAAAAAGGCAGGACACAAAAAGGACAGGGCCGGGAGTTTTTTTTTTTCTTTCTCCCCCTTTTTTCTTTTTGGCTTGATAAAAGGAAGTAAGGCAGCTTTTGACATGTTTATATTATTTTTCAGGGTTTCTCTCAAGGGGAGCGAGAGAGCAGTCTATTAACTTGGAAGGTGAGACTTTGATAGAAAAATGAAAGAGAGTCTTTTTTGGAAATTGGCCCGGAGTTGTTGTACGCGTGTGTTTGTGTCTTCTCAAGGCTAACGCTACCAAGGCTACACCCCGGCCACTATTGTCCTGCTCTTTAAAAGCCTGCCCTGTATTTTCTTTTCTTAAACACCTCTTTGAAAACACACACACCCACAAAGGCAGGACGGTCACGCAATTCTCGGCCTTCTACCATGTTACGGAAAAGCGAGGTTAAAATGTTTCTCTCGCACCTCTGCAAATGGATTTAGAATGTAAATGCAGATGTATGATTATTTGACA
Source organism: Planiliza haematocheilus (assembly GCA_005024645.1). Lineage (NCBI taxonomy): Eukaryota > Metazoa > Chordata > Actinopteri > Mugiliformes > Mugilidae > Planiliza > Planiliza haematocheilus. Next base: position 3,506,891 of record SRSE01000582.1, on the reverse strand, counting down.
TTCTGCTTTATTTTCCTCTCGTTCCATTTAGTCATATGATGTTTGCAGGACATGAAAGATCCATTCTTTAAAAGCCCAAAAAGCAGAGGGTAAGTACTTGCACAAGCACTGTCGCCGTAAGTAATGATCCAAACGTCTCAGTGTGTTTTTGTTGCTCATATTTGTAGGCCGCCATTCAAAAGGAAGAATTTGACAAAAAGTTAAAGACAAAGTTTCCGTTGTTTCGGGAATTTGTATGATTGAAATGTGTTTTTTTTGTTTGTTTTTTTATTGTGAGAGGCACAATTTCAATTTGAATTCAACATTGTTTTAAGTTGTGTTATGAAAAAGGTTCTCCCAATTTAACACAGCCTAATATAACCTAACAGCCTTTAAATCTTTGAAATTAATACCCAAGGACACAGAGTTTTGCCCAACTGATATGATTTTCATAAATAAAAGGAAAAATTATAATTTTATTTCTCATTCAAAACAACAAAACAGAGCACTTCTGCTTTCTGATTGGTTCACGTGTGTCCACCGAAATCGTATGACAGCACACCTCAAGCTTAGTTCTGCGGGACAGTGTGACCACTGTGTTTGCTTAGTTTCTCAAGCTAAATTAACCCCTTTAGACCCGACGGCCTGAATAAAGCCTGAGCGGAAATTCGTACGCCATGGCGACCGCTTCGGAAACACATTTTACGAACAATGGCGTAAACACACATCCTTGCAATTTAAACAGTAAAGAAATGAGAGTTTCCTATTTTGCAAAAGGAGCTGTTTTTAATTTCTGGGCCTCATTTAAAGATTCCCCAAAGACTGATAAAATAAATACTTTCAAGATATAAGTCTTCTTTAGTAAAAAGGATTTAAGAGGTGACACAGAGTGTTACGCTAACTAAAGTACTGACACTTCATGTTCTGTTAGTTAACTGAACGGTTAAACTATGGGTTAAACTGACTACAGACAGACTTGGGGCCCCAAGTGGGGGGTCACTTTGTATGCCGACAGTGTTGATGGAGATGGAGTGTGTGTGTGTGTGTGTGTGTGAGACCTCATTAGGTTTACCTCTAAACTAGTGTCTGAGCGTGTGAATGTGTTTGTGGTATCTTTATTGTAGGTTTAGCCTGTTACTTCTCTCCCGATGCATTCACTGCAGACAGAGAAAGCAGTGTAGTCTCTCGTGTATCTGTGTCGCGTGCAGCCTCTCACCCATGGAGTCCATGTGCAGCGTTCTCCTCCGCGGGTTGGCGCCGTAGTGCTGGTAGTACTGACCGGCCGGCTTGGTGGGCGACGCCGCGCCGGGACTCCCCAAACCCAGCTCGCCGCCCAGTATCGACTGGCGATGAGACATCGAGAGAGGAGACAGTGACAGGAACAGAGAGAGAGACAGAGAGCGTCAATCTGACTGATGATCGGACAGAGTCATGTGATCTTGTTGACCCCCCCACCAAGACAAAGAGGAAAATGAAGGTTGTGAAGATTGTAGCACAAAGATGAAGCCACTCATAAATATCTGTGAGTGTAATGACAGCATTCCTGAGAAAAAAAAAGGAAATATAAACAGGACAAGAGCAAGGCAAAAAAACTCAAATATGTCTTTTTTAAATCCTAAGTAACTCCTTAAAAGATTTCTCAACCAGGAGCAGAGTGCATTAGTTGGGGCCATTTTTAGTTGCAAATCAATACACACCAGTGGTCTTTAAATGGAGTCTGCAAAAGTCTAAATGTTGAGGTGAAATGTTAATAATCATGATCTGATAGCACGCTAAAGCTCAATATATGTGAGCGGTAATAATTAATTATCTGAACTATTCGCATTTGACAATGCGACGCCAGAAAACATTTAAAAGAATAAAACAATGTCTTGAGTTCTTAAGCGTCGGAATGACTGTGTGTTTGAACACAGTGGCAGTGCTGATGGACGCTGCGTGGCTGTCAGCAGTGTTGAAGAACGTCCGAATGCTGATGTGAAAATGTGGCACAGTAGATATGTGGAGATAGTCAGGACATCAAATTAAATATTAATCACTTGATTATCGACAACAAACTGATGCTGTGGATCTTCAGTAGCTGAAAGGGAACTGAAATGAGTCTGAATATTGTAAATGAAAACCAGAGAATAGCTGGAATATCTTATAGTATAGAATATATATAGTAGAAGTAGTCAGAATTTAAGTCCAAGGCCATTCGTTTGAAATTAAGATCAGAATAAAAATCCAAAATCAGTCCAATCCACAAACACGTTTATGAAAAGCAGTTCATGTGCAGCTTTGTAATAACGACTTCTCAACTGAAAGTCCACCAAATCTGAAGCAACAGAAGTGAATCACAGCATAAACACTGCTGCGGCCTTTTCACTAACCGTGGCACGCTGTGCAACCTTAGAGAAAAAATGACATAGTGTCCAGGTACAGGGATTATCCAGGATGGAATTAAAGGTGAGTTGAAGAAAGCTTCCATGCTGTGCAAAGGTTAGTGTAAATACCATTTTCGGTCTTTATGTACTAGGGGCTAGGTCAGCATCAAATTTAAAATTGCACCTGCAACCTCCAGTGTGTATGGAATGACGCCCAATAATAAGGAAGCACACGCATGGATCTTGTCACCTCTCAAAAAATGTGACGTTCACGTTGATGACAGTCACCTTACCACCTTGCAGCTTTTATATGTGGTAGTGTTTCTCATCTCTGCTATCACTCCCATGTCACAAGATGGTTGAAACACCATTTAGTTAATATTTGTGTGTGTGTGTGTGTGTGTGTGCATGCCCATGCATTGGTACCTTAAATAGCAGATATATTGAGAAAGTAAAGTCAGTAATTATTTAGTGGTATTAGATACGGTAGTCCATGTGTGCTAATATTTAACACATAAATCAATACATTTAAATATTAAAATTCAGGTTTCATTTTGAAAATATACAACATATAAACTGACAAATTTAGTCCGCATAAACAAACAGATACCAGCTTCTTTTCATTCTCAAAATTGAACCCTCAAAATATCGCACAGCAAAACTTCAACAAGAAGACAAAAAGCAAATCAAAAGCGTCCCGGTTTGATTCTCAAGCCCTCTGACTTCCAGAAACAAAGCCTACCTCAGGCACCTCAAACCAAGCTGACGATGACAAATGAAAGCGTGGCTGTGATGGCATTTACCTCCGTGGGAGTGACCTCATGCTGCTCGCCGTGGAGACGTTCACCTCACAGCTCAGAGCCTAACTTCTCCACTCTGCTTGCCGTTTTTCCCTTCCTCCAGATCTGCGACTCTGTTTACGGCTCAGACTTAGCAAACCGCGCGCACATTGTCCCGCTAATTAAGTTCAATGATTTTGGCAGCAACAAGTGGTGTCTGGGCTGATTCGGAGAGAACTCGAGAATAAAAGACGGAGAGACGGATGGAGAAGAGTTTTTTTTTTTTTTTTTTAAGAGGCACAAAAAAGTTAGAGAGGAGGAAAGAGGTGAAAGAGAACCTGCCTCCCCTCCCCCTCGTCCTTTAAATAGACTCTACCGCTACTCCGTTAAAAGTGTGGATTTTTTTTTTTTTTCCCAGCTTTCTCGTTAAGTAATTAGTGTGCAGTGTATTTAAAGCAGAGGGTGGAGGAGTGTGTTTAGAGTGGGGGGTGGTGGTGTTTTTCACCCTAATCTGAATTCTGATCAGCGAGTCCGTCCTTCTCTGCGGCTGAAAACAAGAGTTAGCTTGGCACTGGCGGGCCAAGGATGGCTTTTCTCATGCTAAACAGGGCCTAAGTAGGCCAATTACAGGGCCAGCCTCGGTCTCAGAGCCATTCTCCGGCTTAAAACAAAAGGACCCTTGTCTTAAATAAAGTCAGTCACACACACAGAGAGGGAGAGGGAGTCAGACACAAAGGCACACAGTCACACACCGTTTCAGTCATCCCGTTCCTCACTCCGTGCGCGCTTCAATGTGTGTGTGTCGTCGGGGGGTAAAAGGAGGTTCCCACTGAAACAAAAAGGGTCTCATTGATTGTAGTCGCTTTTTCATTCTTCTCTGTTCTTTTCATTCCTTCTTCTTCTTCTTCTTCTTTTTTTTCTCCTTGTACTCGAGCATCGAGCCAGGCCGGACGGTCACCCCGGCAACTAGACAAGCTGGAGGAGAGCGAAAATGTGCTTCTGTCTGGCTGTCCCGGTCTCATCGTCTCTTTACCTGTTTGTTTTCCTGTCTCCGTTTGACTGTGCATGCTGTGCGCTTATCAAGGCGCAGTGTTTCATTTTCATGGAGGCCAGTGACGCGAATGGCACATCGGAACGTGGAAAGATGTTTTGACCTTTGACCCTGCAGTACGGGTCGAGCCCCAACAAAACGCTGAATCCTGTGTCACCAATACGGAAACGTAAGTGGCAGCGTCTACTTCAGAACAAACACAGGACAAACCAAGGCATGGAAGGAAGGGGCAGCTTAGAACGGGTATTCAGTCTATTTACAACATGGCAATGGGTGAAGCAAGCGCACATGATGAGGAGTGACGTCAAGTTGTTACTTCGTATCTGGCTCCTCTTAAAAAATGTAGCTTGTCACTCAACGCAGTCATTTTTAGCAACCGTTTAAGGTTGTACTTTGCAGCACTTTGACATCAGCAAGCTAAAGCACTGCTAATGTTAGCATGCTGTTGTCAGAGGACATAATCGGGCAGCACATTGGTGGTGGCGCGGCGGTTAGCACTGACTCCTCACAGCTCCTGGTGCTCCAGCTTCCCCCCACAGTCCAAAGACATGCCTGTTAGGTTAATTAGTGATTCTTGGTTATAGGCGTGGATATGAGTGTAGACGGTTGTCTGTCTCTCTGTGTTAGCCCTGTGATACACTCGTTCAGTGTTTAACCCGCCTCTCGCCCACTGAGAGCAGGGATAGTCCCCCGACCCTCTAGAGCAGGCGTGCCCACACATGTTTGGCTTGGGAACTACTCTAAAAATGGTCGAGTCAAAATGTTGAAAAAATGCATGAATCCTTTTGGGTTTCGTACTTGATTCAGCTTTCCCACTCCTCTTCGTCCATCGATACAAACTGGAAGGACTTAGCTCGCTAGTGCTTCGCAGCAGCTTGGGCGTTTTACGCTCGCCCATCAATCCATCATGGTACTGTAAGTCAACTAGGTGTTAAATGCCATAGATGGATGATAGGCTAACATCTAAAACACTTATTATTGAATGGGACGACATGTACTGGTCGATTGTGATCAGCGTATTGGGATTGCTCTAGGAGATAAGTGGTCATAAAAAAATGGATGAGTAAATGATGAGTGAGCATATTTGTTGAATTATTTGGAGACGGATAACGGAAGCCGCTTGAACTCAACCCTTGGGAATCGTGCATGTCTTTATCACGTGTCAGTCCATCCATCAGTCATAAATCTAAGTATTACCTTCTTCATTGCCTTCTTCACAGCCAGTCTGTGAGCTGTGTTGTTTTTTGTTGCTTTTTGTTTTTTTTTCTTTATGTCAAATGATGTATAAGGCGTTCCTGGTCAGCGCACATTTGTTCGGTCGATCAGCTTACTCGTCGCGGGTGGCCACACAATGCTGTTGACATTTGGGAGGTGCTTGCGTCTGCTCTTCTGCGACCTGCCATTGCCCACTACTCCCCACTCAGAGTAGATCCACAGAGATGTATGCATGTCTTCATAGTGTTTTAATTCCAGCCGTACGCTCCTGTAGAAATTGCAGCTTCCCTCCTCGTCGCTTTGTCTCTTTTGCTTCTGTTTTACTTTCTACTTTACCGTGTTTCCTCTTTGTCATTATCTTTCCCTGTGTGTGTGTGCCTCGCTCGCCCTCTCTCCCGCTCTGTCTCTCTCACGCTCACACCAACAGAGGTCTGTTTCTCACAGAGCTGACTGGGCTCCGGTACCCAGCTGCTCGCAAAGACGATATTAACTAAGATAGATTACCAGAGAGAGAGAGAGAAAGGGGAGAAAGAGATGCATAGACACGTACAGAAAGACAAACTGTGGTACAGCGAGAGAAAGAGAGACCAGACTAAAATGCAGAACAGGAAAGGGAGGTTAAGCTCAAAGGAAGGCGGAGATGGAAAGAGAGAACGCTATCTAAAAATAGAAGATGTGCCAAAGAAGGTAGAGAGACACAGAAGAGCACGACAATCATGAAAAGTAATTGAGTAAAGTAGCCGTTAAGATCGATGACGACTGATTTGGCTCCATAAAAGTGGCATTTCTTATAAATACAATGCAAATGTTTTCCTCCTCCCTCCTCCCTTCCTTGCTCCGTCTCCTCCTCGCCCACTCAAGCCTCTGTCCTCGTGTGACTGAAAAGGCAAATGCTCACATGTCATCAATTTTCACCATTGCAACCATGAGAGACACGGAGAGAGAGACGGGGAGAGAAAGAGAGAGAGAGAGAGAGAGGCAGGAAGAAGTCATTAATTACCAGGAAGTGCTGGCGAGGCATTGGCGCACCTGTACGCCAGCTTTGCTCCAGCTGACGCACACACACACACACACACACGCAGACACACATCCAACACACACTCCTCTGGGAGGGAGGCGCCGAGGCTGCTACCGGATAGTTAAACCACAATAAAATAATAAAAGCAGACTGGTACGGTCTAAACGCTTTAAGCAGTGAGACAACCTGTCAATCAGTTCATGCATATTCCATTTACAGCCAGAAAATATATGTATTTATTACATCTATGGTGATGTGGTCTTATTATTTATCCTATCATCTACTCTAATCTAAGATACTCCACACTGACCAAACTGTCAGTAATTCACATGCTTAATTCTGTATACTATACATCGATCAGCCACAACATTAAAACTAAGAGAAGTAGACATCATTGACAATCTTGTGACAAATCAATGTTCTGTTAGGAAACCTTAGGTCCTGGCATTCATGTGGATGTTACTTAGACATGTAGCACCCACCTAGACCAGACCAGACACCCCCACCCCATAGCAATGACACTCCTGGGTGTATAGAATCTATATAGAAGCAACTCCCACTGTCAAAGATGTACGTGCTGTCCATATTCACAAATGTAAAATGGACATTCTGACCATAACACAACTATACATTTTCCTCCAACCAGCCCTAGTACTGCAACCTCTGCATACATGCACTTTATGTAAATAATACCTTCTATGTACTTTGGTTTAGATCCTAACTGTATTTCAGTGGCTCTCTACTGGTACTCTGCACAATGACAATGAACCTGAACGTAATCTTACAATAATCTTATGTACTTCATATTATTTTGCGAGTACTTTATTCAGACTACTTCTCTGCACCTCATTATACTGGTGTGTTGAGGTAATAATTCCATGCTTTGATGCCAACTACGTGATTTAATTGAAATAACAGTCGGTGCGGTTTGCCAGCTTTATGGTTAAATGCAGCAAAAATGGTGAGCACAAGAAATAAAGTAGCCTCAGAAGAGGCTTTACGCATAATTAAAACACAGGATGAGTTGTGGAGAATGATGAATCATACAAATGTGAAACATTCATTGATAGCTTTATTTTATTTTTTTGAATTTACTATCTGATATTATCTGATTGATAACTTTGCTATCAATATGGTCATATTGTATTGTATTAAAATGTCTTATTTGGACATTTCTTTAGTGTGTGAACCCCTAACAAGACTAGACTAAGAACATTACGATTGTAATTACAAAGCTAATTGTTCATTCATTCATTCATTCATTCATTCATTCATTCATTCTCTTTAACTACTTGTCTTCTGGAGGGTCGCAGGGGGGCTGGAGCCTATCTGTCAGGGCTAACACAGAGAGACAGATAGCCATTCACACTCACACCTACGGCAAGCATGTCTTTGGACAGTGGGAGGAAGCCGGAGTACACTGGAGAGAACCCACGCAGACACAGGGAGAACATGCAGAGAGAGGCCCGGTCGGCCCAAGGATCCAAACCTAGAACCTTCTTGCTGCGAGGCATCACCGCTAACCACCTCACCACTGTGACACCCACAAAGCTAACTGTGATGGACGTAAATACAAACTTTTCACACCTGAGAACAAACACACTTTGACCAGATCTTTATTTCCTGTTTGTGTCTGTTGAGGTGGCAGAAACAAATGCTCATTTGGGTCTTTTTAGTGGTAAATTAGAAGCACTCTGTTGTTTAATTTGCGCGTGCTCTGCTGTAGCTGTAACCACACTCAACACCACACCCCGGAGTACACTTGTACATCACTGCACCAGACTGAAAACCTAATCTCTTTGAGTGGGTGTTAGATTTCTGTGTAAATCACACAGAACAGTAGTTGAAATGGACTATAGATTAAAGACTGTACCAGGAGGCCGTAGTCATATGGGGCAGCGTTACCTTTACAGTCAGTAATTCATGAAATGACCACCACAGACCCTGAAGCGTCTGGGCTTCCCTCGAGGCCTAGATTGGGCAATACGTTAAAAACATGGCAAAGACAAACAGCATTACCTCCTCGGCCACAAAGAGGAAAAGTTATTGCGAGTTTTAACAGCCAGCTGCATCCAAGTCAGAGCCTGAGCCAATCACGTCGCAGAACCCCGTGACCGCAGAGATTTCGGAAAACACCCCGAGCTATGTGAGTCTTTGTTTGTGTGTGTGTTTAGAAGGATGCTAGAGGACGGATCACTGCAAACACACACATCTGCACCAGCACTGGCAGCAGGGAGGGATCCACCAGCCAGTGACAAGTTCCTCCATCTTCCTACCGCTTCACACACTAGCACACACCGGATAGCACACCCTCCGCTCAAACACACCAGTCTCACACACACACACACACACAGAAGAAGCAGTTCAAAGCATTTCTCCTTAATTAGCGTTCAACGCTTGGCTTGACAAATAAATAGCGATCATTTAAGAACACTTAGAGAGGAATCAGACAGCACATTACACCTCACAATATCTGGCAGCTTCCTGAACGCAATTAGAAGGACGGGGTGGGGGCTGGAGGGGAGGGTAAGAGACAGCGGTGAGGACAAAGTGAGGAAGAAGAGGCACGTGGGACGGACGCAAGTAAAGTTGGGGACGCAAGTATGTGGTGTTCAAAGGAGATTAAAAGAAATGAGGAGAGAACAGGAGAGGAGAAGAAGGTGAAAGACATTAGAGAAACAGAAGGAGGAGAAACTATTAACTAAAAAATGGAAGTACGGAAAAGTTTGACGCAGAGAAGTTGATAGGAAGCGTAAGGAAAGGTGAACTACAGACAGCCTGCACGGGGAGAGGCTGGGACAGCGAGGGGGATAAAGATAAAAAATGAGGGAGGAAGAATAGAAGGTGGGAAGCATGGAGGGAGTAAGGGGAGGAGACAGGAAGTGAATAAATGATAGATGGAGAGACAGATTTATATTTAGAGATGAAAAGAGAGATGAAAAGAAAATGAGAAATAGGCTTCCCTGCGGTGCCATCTTGAACTGATCACTCCCATCATGCCTCGCTCCCAGCTGCCTTCACTTTGTAGTTGTGGAGAAGTCATTAGAACCAGGAGCAAACACAGGCACGGGCGCAGAAACGAAAGGCTCAGAGAACTTACTGTACGTCCTCTTCTTCTGCCTCTGTTCTCACTGTACCTGTTAGGCTCACCTGCAGTTTCTGAATCAGAGACAATGACACAGACTGCGCTGATAGGCACTGGGAAAGCCTTGGAGTTTTCTCTTATCTTATCAATAAGTTCCTTCCACAGTTGGACTGTCATTTCAAGAACTAATCTTCTAATACACATCTTAAAAACGAGCGCTACGTGGTGGCTATGCAAAGGACTTGGTAAAAGACATGCTGCACAGGCTGGTATAGCATTGTATCTATAGCTCCTTAAAAGGCTGATATGACGAGATATTAAGCACCAATAATCAGAGCGGTGCGTAACATATCAGTTATCATGATGTGTTATTTAACACCAACCTGATTATCAAAGCTCTCGGCTTCGGAGCTTTTCCCAGCCTTAATTATGACTCCAGTTTTGATTAAGAATTGACTGATGTGAAATAAGCAAAGTCGTCCTTTATGTTCTTTTTGCTCCGCCCTTCAGCAAAAGTAGGATTTCAGGACGCTTGAATGACTTAGACAGCTGCTGAGTTGGAAATGCACACAGTTCTCGTACATCCATGTTGTCCTTGCTGTTAGCGAGCTTACGTACACCTAAATTGCCATTCATAAATATACTCTTTGATAATCTCAATAACACTGAGATGTTCAAATGAACAGGTTTGCACTGACTGATGTTTATATTTGTATTTGACAGGGGCTGGCAGTAAGATGTCGTTCCCTTTGCTTCCATTGCTTTGCTTAGATTATACGGCTTCATTCATTCATTCTCCTTCTGTAACCGCTTGTTCCTGTTCAGGGTCATGGGGTCTGCTGGAGCCTATCCCAGCTTGATTATACGGCTGTCTTTAAATAAAATATGCATGGGACTATAGAACTAAACATGCACATCTGCACAAATCTGCAAATGTAACAAATGTATTTATCATCTGCTGCCTTTATTCAAGCAATAGAAGGAAGCAAGCAGGGGCGTGACATCCAGCAAAGACCCAGTCAGCTTGGATTCAAACTGGGAGCTGGTAACACCCATACCCCTCTGCTATCAAGTTGCCCAACCTTGTATAATCTTATCAAATGTAAACTGTCATAAACTGGCTGCAACCTCATATAATAAAATCTATTGATGGATACAGCCCCTTGAAATGGGGTTGTCAGTTGATGTGACGGGGGAATACGCCTTTAAAAAATAAATAAAACTAACCGGTGTGGTTGGAGTTCCAGGAAGATAAGAACGTGTTAAGCCTTTTTGGTGTTGTGCTTTCTTTTAACTTTTAAATCCTTGCATACATTCCTCTGAAATATCCAAGGCCTGGGTTGCATTTCTTTCTCATTTAAAGGAAGTTCAAGGCCTGTGGGATTCAGGAAGTTCCTCCTTCATCTGTCACAGATAAGAATCCAAAAGGAGTCCTGCAGAACTGAACGCTGATGAAGGGAGCTCACGTGAAAAAAAAAAAAAAATAGCAGCCAGCTTCCTCGCATCTCGTGTGGATCAAGACTAGATTCCCTGTCTCTGTGTGTGTGTATGTGAGAATTAGCACATCATTTGTTAGTGTATGTATGTCAGTGTGTGTGTGTATTAAAGTTCTGGCAGTACTTTGCACGTGTGTGTGTGTGCGTGTGTGCGTCAGCTCTGTAGTGTAGCCGTGACAGCTCAGTTCTGTTCTGTGTCTGTTACCAGCTGTTGTACCTCAAGTGCAATTTCTGTGCGTGCGTGCGCCTAGGTGTGTGTATATGTGTGTGACAGCACATTGTTTGATGTTAGACACATCAGAGGGGGGAGAAGGTTAACATCACTGACATAGATGGAGAGTAGTCTCCTGCTTTGACTCCGCGATGCCTGACGAAAACTTGTTCAATACACAAGTCGACCGCTGCATGACTAAATCAGACAATATGATCTCTCTCACTACCAAGTACACCCACCAAAATAACAAGCACACTGGGTTGCCTCCCAATGCCTTGTTTTAAAATACACAGTGGCAGTGATTGAATAAGTCACTAAGGGAGACCTGGAAACCAGCCGGAACCTCCTCTGCCCACAAAGCATTTTTGGGGGAAAGTTGATTTGTTCCATTCAGGGCTGACTATGCTCTGATCTGCTGGGACAATCAAATCATTTCTGCAGGCTTTATGCAGAGATGGACAGAGCAGTAACAGTGATGTAAAACATACACGTCACCTACAACTAAACGCCTCTGACTGGTTGTGGGACTATCCAATTACAATTCTTTGTATCAGTTAAAACACGCCCCGTAATGGAATCCAAATGGAGTGTTACCAGATTCATATTCTGATAAGGACTGAGTCTGGCTACTCCAGACAAACCTGGAAATACAGTCTCGCCTTCAGAACCTTTTCGGAATCTTACCATAATTGATTTGGGCTGAAAACTGCACCTGGGCAGAAGGGCAACACGAAAAAAAAATCATAACTGCTGTCCAGTTCCAGTGGTTGTGTAACTATGGTGTTGGATATTCAGCAGAAACCTTTCAAAAGTTTAACTGTTGCTAACAGAATCCAAACATGTCACTGCCTTCCTATAGATTTAACTGACCTTATACCATAATACACCTATACGAGAGAAGTGACATGTTTAAATTCTGTTAGCAGTAGTTTAACATTAGAAATGTGTCTGCAGCCACACCACCACTCCTGTTGATGATGTACTTGGGCACAGAGCTACTTTAAACAAAAGGCAATGCTAACACGATCATCAGAGTGATAATGCTAATATGCTATTATTAGCAGGTATAACGTTTACAAAGTTTACCAGACAAGACAGCATCCAAACACAGCCTACTTTGCACCGAACAAAGGGAAAACTAGGAACAGCGGCAGAACAAGTAACAGCACACAGGAATGTGAATATCTTTACTGTACAGGTGATTAGTCGTCAGTTATTGGTATTAGTACCGTTATTAGCCCAACTTTAGCATCAGATAAAGGCACTGTCTGAAGCAAATTCAAACTGTAATCTAGCCATCAAGCTATTTATTTTTCTAAAAACACATATCTGATTCTGAGCATGCTTCAGCCCTCACACAAACAATAAACACAAGAGTAATGTCATGTCAGGACATGTGCTGGATGACGTCCGCAGAATCCATTCATGTCAGTGTGGCACTGTAAAGGAAATCACAGGCAAACCGAGCGTCGCACGAGACTGGAACGACGGTTTGTCTTCAGCCAGCGCTTTTACGAATGGGTTTAACCTGTTTAGCAAGCACTGAAATGAAATTAAACATCTCCATTCAGTTTGATTAAAAACAGTTGATGACTGTCTTCAACTGCAGCAGCAGGAACACAGCCGCTGCATCCCGTCATACCCACTGTGGGTGGTCCTGACACTCAGAACGCCCGTGTAATGGATCGCACACGACCGCGAGGAAACCTTTCAGCGGTCGTAGCTGACTGTCGGGGCTCGCGGAGAGAGCACGGCAGCCCGACACCGCGTGTGTGTACGCGTGTGTTCGTGATCGATAGTAAAAAGAATTCAATAACGTGTCGATCTGTGTGGCCGGCAGATGAGACTAAATGACAGCTGAGAGTCTCCAGAGGGGTGGGTGGGTGGGGGGGGGCAGCTGGATCCCTCTCTGTGCTGTGTGAGTGTGTTATGTGTGGGTGTGTGAGTGTGTGTGTGTTCAGGCCTGGAGAGCAGCTGTAAGTGGAACGTAGCATAGATAGATAGATAGATAGATAGATAGATAGATAGATAGATAGATAGATAGATAGATAGATAGATAGATAGATAGATAGATAGATAGATAGATAGATAGATAGATAGATAGATAGATAGATAGATAGATAGATAGATAGATAGATAGATGTTGTCTGTTGCTATGGTGACAAAGAGGAGGATGCAACAAGGTTGTCTGATTGTCTCTGATTTGGAATGTTCACCCAATCAGCATTCGCTATTAGCATGTTGTTTGAATTGAATTACAGGTGCACTATTATAAACTGTCTATTAAACAGGACAAACAGTGTTTTTCTTCCAGAATGTCGTGACACTAAAAGATTAGGCCAATCAGGACCAACTACGGCCCGCACATGTTTATTAATATTTCCCTGCATGTAACAGTCTTTGACTCGCCCTTGTTTTTTTTTCTTCGCGGACCAGCTGTTGGGGGCTTGTACTTCCTGCTGCTGCGCCATTGGTCCGAAGGCAGCCAATGGCGAGGGACTCGGAGGACAGACTGAATGAAGTGATGGTGAACACACACGCACCCTCGGCAACCGCATTCCACTGTAGGGCCCACGCACAGGAACTGTCGGCCTTCCAGAGGGAACGCACGCACACACACACACGCACGCATTCCACATATCTGCAGGAGTATTAGATCTTGAAAACAGACAGCAAATGTGAAACAGAGTCTGAGATAGAGGGGTGAGTGCGGAAACGTTACAGAAACGATACGTTAAACGGCCTATAATTTATTCTACACTTTTGGTGTGAAGCAACACCTTAAAGGCTCTCGCATTAGTCATGTTAAACCGCTCTTTCTTTATTTGTCACAGTACAGCTCTGCTCTGAGAACACAACTTTGGCAGCTTTACTATTCGCTAGTTGCATCAGATCCTCCAAAATAACCGCGGACCATGCTAAATGTGTCACTTAATCTCCAAAAGCAAGGCTCAAAGCTTCACAGTGCACAAGTCCTCTTTGTTCTCTTTGGTCACATTTTTTGTGAATGAAACTCGCCCACAAGCGAGCAGAGCAGAACCAGTGGCCTTACACAGCAATTTAAGAGACACAGATCATGGAAGTGATGAAATGCTGCGCCGTAATCACGCTGAGGCTAGTGGATTGCATTAAGAGAGCTCTGTTAAGCCAAAACACAATCTGAGCAAGACTCACAGGAAAACCAATAGAAGATGCACAAGTTCCCATGAGGTCCGTGGAAACAAAAGGAAGGAACTGGGACCAGTAAATTTCATAGCTACATGTTTCATTTGTCTGACTCAGGCTGCTGGAGCCCAGACAACTCAAGATTTGCGAAGCGAAGCAGCAAACCAGTGCATGCAGTCTTCACACAACCTCAAGTCACCTCTACTGGATGATCAAACGCTACCATGTAAACATTCAGACACTTTAAAACTGCAGAGGAAAATGCACATTTCTTTCCCATGTCATTTCTAGTATGGCGATTTGAGTACAGTTTCATGTTTTTTGAGTTGTTCCTAATGGCTGCTGCCATCAAGGAGTGTCACTGCTATGGGGTGGGGGTTCCTGGTCTGGTCTAGGTGGGTGCTACACATCCGCATGAATGCCATGTCCAAAAGTTTCCCAGTAGAACACTGTATTATGACAAGACGGTCAATGTCATTCACTGCTCCTGTCATGTTAAGGCTGATCTGTGCATATAGGACTGAAAGCAGGGACAAAGAGAGTGACAGGGGGAAATGAGAAGACGGACAGAGATGTACAGAGACCAGAGGGCTAAGTTGGGTTCAGTAATAATGAGACTCCCACTCTGCAGTCTCTTGACCCATCAGATTAGTGTGGAGGTCAGAGGTCAGCTTGTTTGAAGAGCCCTTGGAGTGTTTAAAGGATCAGATTACTGAGGATTGTGGAGGACTGCATTAAGAAGACAATAACGAGACGACTGCTGTTTCAGTAGGTGATTAGGAAACTAATTCAGAATTGTGGGATTTTTAATATTATTCATCTCACATGCATGTATGCATGAGTGTGTGTGTGTTTGTGGGAATAAACGCACAGCTAAGGAGCACTCTGCATGTCTATATATGTGCTTTAATATAAGTGCATGTGTGTGCACCTGGTTTAATAGGTAAATGCAGCTTCTAAGTGCTTTTTGAAACCGTGCAGAGCTCCAAAACTGAGCCTTCAGCACTTTTCACTGACTGATGTGAGATGTGTGCATTTGTGTGTGTGTGAAGGGTTAAAAGCTTGATTTTTTTTTTTTTTCTGCATTCCACCAAGACCTCACATTCAAACTGCTGCTGCCTCAGCTCTAGCTGCTGGCCCAGGACTAACCTACTGATATGGGAGGCGATAACTGAATGACAGGCATGCTTTGGTGTGAGTAAGTGCGCGTGTGAGTGTGTGTGTGTGTAAGCATCCGACGGAGTTGCTTTGGCTCGAATGAACGACAGGGTGAAGGAGGATGGAAAACCTGAAAGGGGGAGATGGTCACTGAAAAAAAAAAATGCAGGATAAGAAACATATTAAATGTGAGAGTGGATGAAACAAAAAAGGAAGTAGAGAGGTGGCTACCTTTTGTGAATGTTGATAAACCCCTACGAAGCCATGTCTACGAAGCCATCAGTAACACAAAGCTCAATCATAGCATCAAGGAGGCTATAACTCTCTGGAAAGCTCCAAGACATGAGAATCACACCCAAACTTTCCTGATGAAAATAATGACACGTCATCAGAACCTGCTGTAAACTGAACTTGGGACAATATTGTTTCGTTAACCGCCATTACGAATGTCTTTGGAGCTGGAGGTTTCTTGAACATGAATGACGAGAAATACAACAGCTGTCACATGCTACGACGTTGCGGTGAACTATCAATAATTAACACCCTGATTTCACCTTAACAGACAACAGACCCCTTCCACCCGGGTCTTTGGAGGTTGTTCATGCCACCTTCTGCCAACAGAGCTTTGGAGGCTGTTTGGAAGTTCTAAGGGGAGCAGAGCTCACTGTTGAAGGGTTGTACCTTGGCAGGAGGCCACGTTTCCCAGCCCCCCGGCACCTATTCACAGCTTACAGAGAGTTTCTTTGACCCCGTCAATTTCCCAGTTCACTCTTGTTCAGTCTCTTCAGTGAATGCTTGTATCAAACAAACAACAAAAAATGATTGAAGACTGAGTTGAAGCATTGGACAACGATTCCCCAAATGGACTGTCCACCAGTCTGGTTTTCGACACAAGTACCTGTGAGGACTTATGTTGTAAATGAAAACAGACAGCTTTACCCTAAAACTTGAAACACAGTGCAAACTATCATCACTGCATTTGATCTGAGTTCGTATGGAGTCCTTCAATTGGGAACTGATTATGCTCCGGCATCAGATGGGCCAATCAGATCATCTGGACTGGCTTTATGTGGTGATGGACAAAAGAGTAGGAGAAGTCAAGTGGTCATACACTGTAAGCCATCCAAGTGCCATGGAGTTCAGTTTGTTTACAACAAATTGCTCTTGGATTGGATGTTGGAGTGAGATTATTTGAAACATCAGCGAAACAAACTGAACTCGAAATCTCTTCCAAACAAATAATAAAATAATAATTAAAAAAAAAACATAAAAACAACCAAGACCAGCAACTGGTTAAAAGTGTAATATTTTCTTTTTCTGATTTCACCTATGAATCAAACCCACAATTCATTTTTATTCTGAAAATCAAACACGGATATACAGGGTCATGGATTAAGGCAAGATAATCCATTCGCCCAAACAGAAATTGGCTTACATGAACATAATGTCAAACTAAATAATGAAGTAAAAATGAAACTGCAGACCAGTCTTATCATCAAGTGCTTTTGAACTCAGCTGGAGGAAATTTGCTGCAATGGGCTTGTTAGCGAATGAACAAACAAAATTATAAAGTTTACATTCATGACTTCCATAAAAACTGAAGCCAATACCAGAAACTAAATTACAGCAAATCTCTGATGGTTGAAATCTATTTGGTTTGGTCAGAGATTGGTGAAATAAACTGGGGTCACTGGAAACCTTCCTGCTGTTATACGGTGTGAGCTCATCCTCCCCTCTAAGTGTTCTCTCTCTCTCTCTCTCTCTCTCTCTCTCTCTCTCTCTCTCTCTCTCTCTCTCTCCCTCTCTCTCCCTCGCTCTCTCTCTCTCTCTTTCACTAACAGCTGAGGATGAAGCCAGAGGATTTTGGACTTCAGCCCAGCATGTAAATTTATCTGCCATTTCCAAACAATTTCCATCAGGAGCCATTCAGACTGTGTAGCAGGATAATTTGACAGCAACCCAGTAGGAAAATGGCCAGTGAGGCAGTAATGTTTGATTTATTTTGTATTTTTGTCCTCTATGGTTTGCTGTAGCCGCGTACAAAGGCCACAGCTGGATATGAGAGGTGGTTATAAATAAAAGTTTGGCGAGTCTGTGATAAATGGAAAGGATGGATGGATGGATGGATGGATGGATGAATCAAAGAGTGATCAAGTTAACAAACTGACTGTTGGGTGAACAAATGAATAGTAAACGGATGAATGAGTAATCAGACATATAAATGGATGGTTTTAACAAAAATGATCAGAGCAACATGTGGACAACTACAAAAAGAAATGAAAGCAACTACTGTATGAATGAATAAATGAATTAGTGTTCAGTTTGAGGGATGAAAAGAAGGCAGGCTGATTGTTTTTAAACCTTACAATGGTGAATAAATGAATGAACTAATGAGGGAGCCGATGGATTAACAGACTGTGAACTATGTAAATGTGACGATGTAGATGCAAAACGAATAGATCAGTGAGTGAGGCAATCGGCAAATACACACATGGACCAGTGGATGGATGACTTAATGATGAATTAACATAGACCTTTATATACGCCCAAGAAGTTATGTATGACTTTATAAACGAAGATATTTAAGCACATCAAACTGATAAATTAACCATCTAAACCAAGCTGTCTAATTTTTGTGAGTATGAGTGAATGGATGATGAGGTGAACCAATGGAATGATGGTTAAACAAGTCAAAATAATAAAAAAATGTACTACAAACTACCTAAAAGATATATGGGTTAATATATGAATGGATGATCACATGGATAGGGATGACGTCTTAAATTATTAATTAACTATGTCTAATGAATGTAAACAGATAACTTAAAGGGGAACTACTATTTTTTTACAACCTGGACCTTATTTCTGACATAAAATATGATTGTTTACTCACCAATATAACTATGGCACCATATGTAGTAAATCAGGAGTGACTGGGGCACCGAAATGCAGCCTCTAAATAACGTGAACTTGTTAATTTCACCAATATGTTGTTATCGTACGCTAGTGCTATTCCCTGTTGAGTCTGGAGTTACCTGTTATCATCATCCGGAGCTTATAGATTGACCTACAGAGCCCGGATGATGTCTTCTGACCTGGATGACGTCATCTCTGAGTGCTGTGCACACCCATGACAGTCGGCTTGTTCACAAGTAATTTCCTACTGCTGTTGTTTTTTGTAAAATGGCTGAATATTTTCAATCTACAGACCCGGATGATGATAACGGGTAACTCCGGACTCAATGGGGAATAGCCCAGTCGCTCCCTTCAAATATCAAACATCTCCCGACTGACAACAAATGACACAAAAGTTATATGGGTGAGTAAACGATTGTACTTTATGCCAGAAATAAGGTCCAGGGTTTAAAAAACGGCAGGTCCCCTTTAAGGTACAACAAAAAAGGTGAGTGGTTGACAGTACACATTATTAAATAAATATCTGATTTAACAAAGACAATAACTTGTATATAATAATAATGTGTGAACACACGATTAGGTCAATCATTTGTATCTTATGTATGAATTAATGCATTATAACATGAATAAATGAAAGGTTGTAATAAAAAAATCTATTTAAAACAATTCAAGACTAATTTGGATTTCACTGCTGACTAGCTGATAACAAATTATTGAACGCAAACAGGTGAATGAGTGAATGAACTACCTGAAGAAATTAATGCTCAGAGGACAATTCAAACATACTCCATCCACCAGCCATATCCAACCACAGTCAACTCCACTTGCAGGAAGACATCTGCATGAAAACTACCCCACTTCAACGACACGTTTGGCACGAAGGAGGTATGATTTGCATCTTGTTTTCTGCATGTGCCTGCGCGTGTTTTTGTTCACGACGTTGTCATGGCCAAATGCTGTCCACATGACAGAAAGGCAAGTATCAAAAGGCATGAAGGCCTTTCTGAAGTCTGAAAACTAGCACGAGACCTTCAAATGCCACACTGAGATTTTTTGCTTTCTTTTTTGCTTTTCCTTTACTAACGTTCACTCTACTTTCAGTATCATTCACATTCAACCCGAACAGTTGCCCAGTTGCCCCGGGCAACCGGTTTTGGACTGACGTCAATGACTTAGTTTGGTTTGATCGGCCCTGTTGGCAGCCGCCTCTCTGTTATTAGACAGATTCTCTGTATCCTCCAAACACAAGGTGTGGATAATATGGGCACTCCGTTCATATTTACACATAAAATTTGAATAGTACATATATATAATTTCCATTTCCTTTCAAATCTAGACAGAGGGTAGGGGTGTACATTATATTTGTGCATCCACCGAGAGAAATCCCAGATGTCTGTAACAAATTTCCAATGTCAGATAGCGGTTGTGTCGTATCAACCAGTAATATTCTGTAATATTCCAAGCACAGCACGATCGCAGCATTTGAATACCGAACAGTCTTTGTTTCACTCCACCTGTCAGTGTGGCCGTTCATACACACTTCAGAGTCAGAAGTGATTTGGCGAGCACGCGTAAAGAACTATTTCTGAGAAACGAAAACCCATTTCTCATGCTCATACCCAAGTCTTAAAGTCACATGGTTACATGGCTGACTGATAATAAGTCATTCCAGTTTACTGTGTTCCCATTCACCAATATCAAAAAGAAGTTGTGCACTTGTTAAATTAGGTGAAAGAAGGCGCAACATTCAGACTCCCAGATGTCTCAGATGCTGCATTGGTTGCGTTTCCCAATGCTACTATGAGACACATAACACTCAAACAAGCAATAAACTAACTTGTCTTTGTCTAAAATTCATCTTTAAGAGTACACAGCCAACATCAGTCTAAGTTGAAGTGATTCTGACCATACTTGTCACCTTACATTAAGCTTACATTTGGGCGTTAGCATGCTAACATTTGCAAGCTAGCAACAGAAGGCACGGCTGAGGCTAATGGGGATGTTCTTTTGTTTTCATTTTATAGTTAATGAATTTCATCATAAATGGAATAGACACATCATATGGGCCCCTCCTCTGGGAATGTTTGTATAAAAGTTGGCATGATGTGACATGCAGAGAAATATTTTACAGTTTAAGTTACTGGGGGAGCTAAAATAAAGGGGATCATCAGAAGCAACCCTGGAGGATTTATGGCTTCTATGGCCTTCCAATCATCACTGTAGTCCGTAGAGGCAAGGGTAAAGATGAATGAAGCCAATGTCTTCTGTATCTCCAAAGCCTATTACAAATGTTAGTTTCTAAACGATAACACCAACACTATCATGTTTGAAGAGTTCCACAGCAACTTCAAAAACCAGAAGCTAAATAGTGTGATCAAATTTCCCACAGTCATCCATCAGCAACGCCTTCAAAAGAAAATCCAGCATATCTCGTGTATTCAGGAAAATCTGTTACACATTTCAGCACTGCCTTGGCTTTTTATTAACTAAATGCACTTCTTTGATAAGCTTTAATTGATAGATGTTTCAGATGAAAAGAAAAATAAATCCGTATCACCAGACTCAACACATCCAACAGCCTGACCTGGAATGGATAGTATGTGATTTTTTCCCCCCTCTCCCCCAATCAAAATAGAGCAAGCACAGCGAGCTTCTGTCTCTGTTTCCACAGGAAGAATCAAACCCCAACATCTGTATATCTTCTTAATTATCAGCGTGCATCTTCTCATGGATGCATATGGTCCGTAAGATTATAGAGCGGATTCTAAACCGGAGCTACCACCAAAGTCCTCACAACACCTGCCACTACGGTCGCCGTTGCATTTTTCTTTGAAAAACAATAATCCTCAAAGTTAAGATGAATAATCATTTGCTTTCTGACACCGGGAATATGTGAAGAAGTAAGGCATCGCAATGGAAAGCATAAAAACATGTAGCAGCTGTTGTTTATAATAGACAGAAGATTGACAAATAGCAAGATGAGAGTGGTCTATGAGAACTTTAAATGGTGGCGGATAAATACGGCATATGCACGCCTTTAAAGAACCTGGAAAGTTAGAGGAGCTTAACTTTTCTGGGGATGAGTGCAGGTGTATTTTCTACACCTGGACTGAATGTGAAACAATAAACAAAAAAATTAAAATAAAAATAAAATAAAAATGCAACAAAAGCCACAGAAACTCAACGAACACAAAATGATCCCTCAAAAATCTTAATGCTTTTAGGTACGTTAGCATTTAAAGCTGGCAGTTTACTTTACAAGAATAAAGAAACGAGTCATTCCATTACTTCAACGGGTCAGTACGTGGGATCTGGGGGCATCTATCAGCAGTGGCAGGTAATTTAGAATCACCTGCCACTGCAACTATTTTCTTTTTGTTAGCTTAGCATTAGCACTTCGTTCCTACGAAAACATTGCGCCTGTCTACTGGAGCCCAGAACAGAAAAACAAAGCAATGGCTCTGGAGAAGGCCTTACATGCCACATAAATTAGAATACAAAAAGACAACAAGAAAGGACAGCAAGAAAGAAAAAGCCGTAAAGATGAGTGACATAAACAGTCGGCTGTAACAAAACAAGAAATTTGCAGTAAGGCTGACCTGATGGCAGTGTGGGTTGGATTCTCTGCCGTACGAGTACGAACTCCTCTCTGTTTTACCTGCGGAGGAAGAAGCAGAAGGCGGTTAGACACCAGAACCATCTTAACAAGGACTCATCTTTACAATTAAAGAGCTCATTCACTACTTCATCATCGAACCTGGCAGATCTACAAACCAAGCTGTGGTTAGGAGAGCTTTAATACACTGCACAGGCTCCATGGACCATTCAAATGGTCACACGTACATTACTACCCAGAATAATATAAAATGACTGATAATACATGTTTATCTTTTTGTTTGTCAACCCATCCACAGATCACAGTTTTTCCTTGCATTTTTTAACATTTCATTTTTCAGTTACTGAAAAAATATTTTTTTTTTGACATCATTTGTTTTTCACTTAATCACGTGGATTGCCGAAAGTAAAGCTTAATCCACTGTTTATATACTGCTGCCCATAAAGTTGAAATCAGTTAAACGTTCTGTAAGTAAGTTTTGAGAAGATATACACTTTATGTATCAAAAATATATCACACTGTTACAAATCATTTTCATGAGAAGCGATAAAAAATATTTTATCTCAACTTTAAGGTTAACAGTGTATAAATAATAAGCACATCGTTTATTCATCACTTAAATAAGATGACTACTAAAAATTACACTTAATCCACTGTTGATGGAAATTGTCGTGACATTACATTCATTCATTCATTCATACTTCACTTAAATCACACAGACTGGAGGAAAGTTCAGTTTAATTTTAAACAGTTTCCACTGTTTATAATAGAGTTAGATCCAATAAGCACTCACGACTCACTCATTCATTCATTCCTTAAACCCTCTGTTTACCTAAAGTGACATGTACATGTAATCAACTGCTGATGGAAATCATGGCTACATAACATGAGCAGATTTCTTAAAATTCATCCATTCATCACTTTAATAAGCTGAATAGTAAATGTTACATTTAATCCACTTTTGATGTAAATTCTGTCTAACAGGATTAGGTAACTGCCCAGGCATAACACTCCTTTTGGATTCCATTATGGGGCATGTTTGAGCCAATACAGAGAAACAACTGGACAGCCTTACAACCAATCAGAGTTGTCATAAACAATTTAACTCTATTGTGTACTGAACGTGTATTACTATACGTCCATTATCGCCCACAAAAGCGTTTTGATTGACCCAGAAGATCTTTGCTGCGGCATAATCAGTTACCAACGGAGAAACTCCAGACCAACTTCCAAGTTTGGAAAAGTCAACTATGATCCATAGTTGTGGTTAAATGAAACTGCCATGGAAAGATACTATCAAATTCATTCATTCAGTGGCTTTTCTTACAATGGATAACACCAGAGTCACTTCTGTGGTACTTCCTGTTACAGTAGGAAGGCGTAGCAGGACCACATTTTGAGAGAAACTAAGCTACTGCAGCACCTTTACTCTGGTAAACTGTCTTCCTCCCCAATAAAATGTCAACAGTTGTGCTACTAGTTAGTAACAGTATGAATTTTGATGCCACTGTTAGGCCAACAAGAACGCGTGGCGTGAACTTGAATCATATTACGGCCTTTTGTCTATTCATATAAAGGATAATTCATTCACATGTTGCTTAGGAAACACAGGATTTTCCAGAGATGACAGCCAAAGCTAGTTTTCCTGATCAGAGGCAGAGTGTGTGTTCTGTACGTTTTCTCGAAGGCAGATCCCCCAGCACAACAAAACAGACATCTGCTATGCCAGCAATGCATAGATCCATATACAGAGAGACGAAGCTTTATGCTACAAAAACCAAAACAGCACTTTCATTCTCCAATTTCTTCTAAGGGTGGATTTAGTTTCTTTGCGCGCCCAGACAAAACAAACTCAATATGAGACTAAACATACAGTCTTCAGGAGCCATACAGAAACACAGATGAAAAAAAAGAAAGATATCAGATTCAGTATGTGATGCTGTGCAGAAAATTCACATCAACTGGTAAAAGTGTTGAATAATATCACAAACTCAGAAGGTTTGACATATATGGTACTAGTCTTCTCTGTCCTACATTTGTCCCATTGGACAAGTGTCACTCCTTGGAGACTCATTACTGTACTTGCTAGGCAACAAACGCTGCTAAAGCACCAAAGATGTACAGTACACGCTCCCAATATGCAACGCCAATTCTTGAACAATGCATCCTACTGATTCCAATACATGTTATGCAGAAAAATTTCTTTGTATTAGATTGAACTCCACCAATGAAATTGATAAAGCTAAATATCAAGTGTAATAAAAATAAAACTTTCACACCAAGGAAAACAATTGTTCTTGTTGTTCTCCTTGATTTGTAAGGCCTTCAATGACTTTTACATTTTTCAGGGTACCCAAGCAAGCGGCTTCCGCATTTAAGAAAGTGTCCCACGGCATCCTTGAAGCCGCCTTGCACCCACCTGCCAATATGTCTTGCACTTAAATAGGATTCTTGGTGTTCCAGAATGCGTCCTGCAACGTCAGGGCTCGGGTAATGTAACTTTCTGATTGAGCACCTGCACCATTTGTGATGACTTTCCACACAGTTTCAAAATCACATATGGAAATGTTTTATTTATTTTTTTTATTTTGTCCTTGGCCAGTGCTCAGGTTTGGAGTTGCTGGTGTGCAAATCTAAAGTCAAGTGTAAAGTTGTGCTGCATGAAAAGGATTATGTACCACAAAAGGGGTTAGGGTTAGGCCTGGCTACCACCTGCCAACATCTTTAGAGACACCATGCACCCATTGTTTTCTTCAAGAAAGAGTTAGTTTTTCTAATTTTTAATACCAAAAGTTAAAGAAGCAAAGAACTGCGGATGATCTTTAAACAGAGGTTGTTCTGTATGTGTAGGTAAACTCAACTGATGAAGCCCTACCAAACATCTGACACACGTTTTATGGACGTGAGAAAAAAGGCACCGTCACCTACAGTCAATGGAACATCTTTGGTCAGACATGTTGAAACATGTGTTGACTGAAATCAAACATCTGAGGACTTCTAATTGCAGGCAGAGGACTAATCAGTTCACAACAAGAAGGTGAAGCCACCTTGGCAAGTAACCGACCTTCATTTTAATACACAAAACCGAGTGTGTCTGGCTGTAAAAAAGGTGTCTAATGAATTTTGAAAAGGCACCGACTACTGCTCGCCGCTGCGAGCAGACAACAAAGCTAATTTCCACTTCTAAACTGGCTTTCCTCTCCTGCGAGCTGCGGGACCACTTCGATGCCTATTTTTACCACACAGACCTTCTTTCTGGATAAAACCTTAAATCTTCAGCCAGTCTAAATATCAAACCACAGTTAGTGTGTAATTACATTCTGCTGTCGGTGCAGCCGTACGAGATGAAATGGAGGGGTTTTATAGCGAGCATGTGTGGAGGAAAATGAAGCGTGTACGTAGTGAAGGGTTGGAATCAGGCATGTATAGACCACCGCTGAATACACGCCAACATGGTAGTCGATGCAGAAGAGGTTGATAATTACAGGCGTACAGAATAGGAATGCGGTCTACTGTGCATGTGTGAGAGTGAGTGTGTTTTTGTGTGTGACCGATACAGCGGCTTCAGCTTCAGCTACGACTGATGCCAGCTGGACTGGTTTGGCACGTATACAAAGGCTCCCACACACACACACATACACACACACACACCACACACACAAAGTACTAGAAATCACTGGCGCAGATGCACGCAAACACACATACTTGTGAATGTGTACAATACACAGAACATAAATTTAGCCTCCTATACACATATGTACACACGTGCAAATGCACTTTTGCATGGTACGGAAATATATCCATACACAGAAACACATACATTTAGAAATACTATTCCAGTATCCCACCACTACACACACACACACAGATCTTTTTAGATTTGACATTGCCTAAACCTCTGCAGAACACCACATCCTGCAATGATGATCCAAAAATCTTTCAAGCGCTGCAAAATTAAAAACGGGTCATTTCTCATGAAAATTCTACAAATAAGTCTCAATACGAATGGGCGCATAATTCGCAAGTTTATAATCCATAATAAAAGCACCCCGAATTTGTATATCTGTCAACACAATTTAAAAATAAACTTTGGATTTTTTTTTTTTCACCCGCTCACTCGTTGCCTTGACGTTAAATTATTTAGCCGTCAGCTGAAAATGCGGCTACATAATAGGCCGCAGCTGCCTCCCAAAACGAAAGTCCCCGAAATTCCGTCCAACATAAACACAAACACGCGGCAAGGCAAATAAAAGAGGTAACAAACGATCACAAATCAAAAAGATGCCCGACTGGGAAGAAAAGAAAAAGAAGAAGAAGAAGAAAACACGTGGCGCGTAGCAGTGATCGTCCCCCTCAGTCCACACTTCACATCACCTTTGTCTGGTTGTGGGACCTTAAAATGGAGGAGGGCCACTGTTGGCACGAGTCGCGTCCCTTCTGGTACAGCAGCTGTAAATAAAATACCCAGTATACCACACTATACGTATTATTTACCACCTATAAATACGTGCAGCCTGTGACACATGGGGCAGCGCGTCATATCTATGAACACACATGCACAGACACAAACGAGGCTAAAGAACTGATAATCACTAAAGGACTAATCCATGAATATTCACACACAAATTAATAATATATATCATTTTGAATTCTATTTACACAATCCTTGTACTCTCTATATATAATTATGCTATTTAAAAATGCTCACACTCACACCTTTGCCTCAGAAAGGCAATTTGTGGTTGAATCATCCACAGAAAAATAATTGGCAGCATCATCGTGAGGATTTTTTAAAATTATTATCATCATTTCTTTTTTTTTGTTTTGTGTTTTTGTAAATCAGCACCTGCAAAAAATGTATGTATTTATGTATGTATGTATTTGTCACCCCGGAGATTTTTTATTTTTATTTTCCTTTTTTTTCCCCTTGTCTATCAAGAATGCATATTAGATTTTTTTTGGTACAGTCATGAAACAAAGAGTGCATTTTTGATAGAACGTATACAATTTGTTGTAAAGTATGTATTTGCAGTAATAAAATATACAGTAAAATCAATTCAGTATCTGCATATAATATATATGTATATATAAGCATCATATTTTATGTTCTCATATGATATTCACTTCCAGAGTAAATCTGTAAAGGTGATGTAAATTACTGAAACTCAGAACTGCTTTCTTGTATTTTTGCAATAACTGAAATATACAGTATCAGTTAAACTAGCAGTGACCTCTCTGCAGGACCTCGTGCAAATATTACAAAAATAGATCCTGAAACGACTCTCTAACAACTACACAAGCACGGTTCTTTACTTTTGTTTCAACACGCCGACCTTTTCACCTCCACCCTCTGTGCAGGCTGAGCTCATGTATTACACACACAAACAAAAATCCCTGGTATTTTAATTTGCCTGTTAAAGAAAGAGAAGCATTAAGAGGGAGAGCGAGAGGGGGGGAGAGAGAGAGCGAGAGAGAGAGGCAGAGATGGACTACAGCAGGATGGGAAGGGTCAGCCACAAGATCACACACCCTGTCACAGTATGCAGTGAATGGACTCACACACACACACACTGCCAGTCGCACACACACACACAGACAGAGGGAAGCATTTCATTTCAGTGTCTGAAACCGGAAAAAGCATTTGGAATCAAAGTATTTATTACAATAAAAAAAGATGAGTTAATAAAACAAAGTCAACAAAAATTATGTCTGAATTATTTTTTTTTATTTTTTTGTTGTTGTAGTAACAGGCCTCAATTTATGTTCATAATTAAGTGTTAAGTCCTGATATTATTTAATAATAATAAATATTTTTAATATTTTTTGCAAAAAATAAATCAAACTATAAAATTCCCCAAAGAAAAAAATATATAAAATAAAAACATCAGAATTGTAGTACGTATTATTATTGTTTATTTCAGATTTCTTGTAAATGTATTAATAAACCAGATTATCTTAAACACTGGTATTCATTCCTTGTGCTGTATTTTGTCAATTGATCATACAGGAAATCCAGTTACATTCACAGTTACAACATACAATAACAATTAACAATGCATGTGCAGTATTTAGTTTTTTTCTGAATTAATTTAGTTTTTATTTTTATTCTTCAGTCCGTTTCACACATACAGCTCACAGATGCTATCAAGACTTCTTTGGATCAACTGCCAGCAGAACCTCCTTTCTTCTAGCCTCTAGTTTGTTTCAACCTCTTTGCTCTTCAAAATCAAAACACAACAACGGACCTCACTGGATTCCGTCTGATTGCGCTGAAGCTAATTTAGACAAAAAATGATATATATATATTTAAAATGTGAAAGTGCTTTAAAGAGCTTTGTCAGCCTCTGAAAGCTGTTCAGCAAACTCACTTTTTCCAAACTGTTCATCTGATCTGTTGATATTTCAAGGACTTCTTGGCAAGATGTTAAACATCATGGACCACCCTCTTGAATGAAACCGTTTCAACCGTTAACAATAACGTTGGGAGCAGGACATGTGAAAATCCAGGGCATTCATCAAAAGCCTATAACAAATGTACACGCCTAGATAAATACAACAAATGCTTTTAGAACTATGTTTTAATTGCAAGGTCTTGTAAATAAGGAGACTGTTGATGCACCGGATAAATAATCCCACATTCCAAAATGATTGTGCCATGGCAGTAAATAAAGTAACTAGAAGCGTGTAAAAACAAGGCTAATATAGCCAGTGAGCTAAAGCAGGAACAGAGAGCAGTATCAGGCTAGCACTCAACTTCCCCCCGCCTCAAAGCTGAAGAGCCTAATGACTCTGGGGACAAAGGATTTTCTAGGTATATCCATTGAGCAGCTATGTGACAGCAACCTCCTCCTGAAAATACTCCTCTGCTTCATTATGGAGGTGCACAGTGGCTGCATGTCATGGTCCATAATAGACAACAGTTTGGTTCTTCTCTCAGAGTGTCCAGCTCCATGCCAACCAAAGAGTCAGCCTGCTTGAACGGCCTGGAGAGCTCTTCCTCCCTCCTGTATGTCCTTTTACCAGCCCCATGGTCATCTGTAGGCTTCAACCAACGGGAACCCTGCAGTCTTGGGCACAAAGTCGTGTGGCGAAGTGACCTGAGCTCTCCTCTGATTTGATCTGCAGTGACATTGCAGTAGGGGCTAAGGTAGGGTATTTAGAGTGGTCAACAAGTGCAGGAAGGGGGGGTAAACTGTTGCATTTGTAGTCCAGCAATGGTTGCCTGCACTCATCACATCTATTCCTGCATCTGCTCAAGGTGGACGGTAAACACAAACAGCCTCGGTGTGCAAGAACTCACTTCGAAAGTAGTTTGGTCAGAGACGCATTGCCAGCAACTCAATAAAAACCTATTAGACACCCATAAGCCTAGATAAAGAGATTGGTAAAACCCAATAAAATGATTCTAGTACAAGATAGTTAAAACGCTTTTTGAACTATTTTTGGACTGCAAAGTCTTGTAAATATGGAGATCGTTGTTGCAGCAGATAAATAATCCCAATGATGGCAGTAAATAAAGTGACTAGAAGTGTGTAATAAACAAGGCTAGTATAACCAGTGAAATGTAGTTTGGTCAGAGAATCACTGCCAATATCCTAATATCCAGATATTGATTCAATATGTCCCACAACAGAAGGTGTCATGCCCTGGGTTTTACCCTCTGATGTTCATAAAGCACGTCAGTCCTTTGCTAACTATTAGCATCCCACATTAGTGAACCTTGAGAAGGAAAACAGCATGTACACAACTAAAATCTGAGATCAGCACTGGAGACACATATTTGATGATTAGTAACAAAACTTTCAGCGTACTCATAGTCCTGGTCCTTTTTTGAGGTGACGGATTAACAGGTTCATTTTACAGCTTTGTTTCTAAATTCTCCCTTTTTTTACCTCCACTATTAGCTGTTACATAAATGTACAAAAGCAAACACTGACGTGTCAAGTCTCAAAAGAACCACATCAAAGACGATTCTAGGGGTCGGCTGTACTTCCGTCATCCGCTATATTGTCTAAGGGGAACCCCACAGTGCCATTTTTTTTTTCCAGGACAACAAACCTAAAGAGGCTCATTGGCTGTGAAGAGCAGCTAAAGACGAACTGCTGCTCGTTAGAGTGTGCTGGCTGCAGAGGTACAAAAGGTGGAGGAGGGGAGGTCAGGCATGTCTGCTGTATAATGCCCACTGAGAAGTCGGTGAGCCACGAGAACCAAACCCCTGCTAATCCACAATGCCGAGACAAAGAGGGAACACAAATCAGCTCCATTACAAACTGAGCGCTAATAGGAACCAGGAAGCCCGGGCTGCGCATTCTGATACAATAGTCCTGTATACAAATTAGACCTATTTTAAATGGCACTGAGATAACGCATCACATCCAAAGAGTACACATGGAGTTGAGGTTTAATTATGTTACTGATTTGTTTTTTTAGTAATAAATTACTAATATATAAAGCAGAAGGATACCTGACAAGTTGTAATTAAATCTTCAAATCCCAATGCCATGCCAAATGCAAAAACTGATCAAATCAACACCAGAGGAGGACACTGACACACCAGGAACGGCTCAGAAATGTCAGAGCAGCAATTTTGGCATAGTCATTGTGTTTATAAAGTCCATCATGCAAAGCACACTGACCAGAGAAGCATTTTTCCTTCAAATAATCACTGGAAAAGGGAGTCAGCAGGCTGTGGATCTGGGTGGCACATGCAAGCCCAGAGTTGAGGAAAAGTACAGAACATCTGTTTACCTCATGGAGGAAGCTCGGAACTACTTTTCTGTGAATGTGACACTAGTTTTATTGTATTCAACCCCTTCACTCCTGCTGTGAGATTTTGCCCCCCCCCCCCCCAAAAAAAAACAAAATAAAAAAATAAAAAATTAAAGCCTGCAAATGGTGTCTTTGCCTGAATACAGTTAAAGTAAACAGGGAGGGAGCTCCTTTTCTCCCAGCAAGAGAATCACACTCAGTCCAACACCAAACAATGCAGTGATACCTTCAGATTACTACGAAGCCTCCGTGTAAATAAAGGTTTGGTATTTTCCTCTTCATTAATTAGCCCTGCTACGATAATGTTAATCTTAATTAGTTTAATGAAGTTTCATTAACTGCAACACAACAAACAAGAGATTGCATCAGCTACAGTGTAAACAGTAGTAACTGCAAACTCGACACAGGCCAGTTCGCCTGTCAGTCATTCGTCAATCAGCTGTTTGGAGCAGAGAACAGAACAGAACAGAGGAAGAGTCACAAAATTTGGGTTTCCTTGTGTAATTGTTTAATTTAATTAATTTCAAGGAAACGGTTGACAATACACACTAAAATTTTACTGACCATATGATC
Source organism: Planiliza haematocheilus (assembly GCA_005024645.1). Lineage (NCBI taxonomy): Eukaryota > Metazoa > Chordata > Actinopteri > Mugiliformes > Mugilidae > Planiliza > Planiliza haematocheilus. The sequence continues at coordinate 3,475,494 of SRSE01000582.1, read as the reverse complement.
TTGCTGTGCTTATGTTGCAACAACCTGAATGCACTATGGGAGATCAGTAAAGGTAAATTTCATCTCGGCTTATGTTAGCTTAGCTTAGTTTGAGTTCATCCGTTTTGGACCTTTTCTATGTATTAGTATTAATGTAGGGGCTTCTGGTCAGCACTAGTTGTTCTAACATGTTCTAAAAACTGATTGATTGATTGATTGATTGATTGATTGATTGATTGATTGAATGACTGAACAGTTAATTGATTGACGGACTGATTAATTAGTTGATTGACTGACTGAGTGACTTGACTGCTTGAAAATACATGAGGCAGTGTTTTTTTCCATTGATTCATCCTGACAGTCTTAGTTTAAACTCATTATTTCATTTCAACCTTTTTATCGTTGTTTTTGTTGTTTTATACCCAGCCTATTTTCTATCCATCACATTTGACACCTGTCAGTTACCAGTTGTGTGTCCGGTTCATCAGACGCAAAAGACGATAACAACGAGATGGAGTTGTTTCAGGAGTCAACGTCAACGTCTAGACCCTTCCTTCTCAGAGGCTGAGAGACATGTCGAGTCTTTCTCGTCGCGAAAGGAAACACTCAGAAGACGTGATCTCCTCTGACACCCGTATAATGGGTCCATTTTAATAAAGTATGTGACTAATAGCGCGATTTGGTGAGGATGGCAAAGATGAGAGGAAAGAAAGAGGAGAGAAAGGAAAGCAAGAGAGGCGGGGGGGGGGGGGGGGGGGTGGGGGGGGGGGGTGATGAGAAGAAGGGTTAAACACCCTCTTCCAACACGCTGTGCATGTGTGGATGTGAGTGTGTGCCATGGGGGGAGGGTTGGACTGCGCAGACATGAATCATTCTGAGCGATTCAAGCGTTTCCATGACACCGCCGGGCACCGGTCCAGAAGTTTCTACAAAGTCTGAAAGGTAGCAACACACACACACACTCTAACACAAACACTCTGAAACCATCCCACCAGCGCTGAATTTGAAGCGATCTATATATTTATTCACGGCGTTGTCTTCCTGTGTAGAGCGTAAAAATTTTTGGGGGGAGGATCAACATTAATTTAACAGACGATGGTCGATGAGTAACCGTCGTCTACCAGACAACCCTCCCACCCCACACACACCACCACCCCAACCACGGCAGCCCCCTCTCAATCCCAGCAGGCATTGATTCCTTGGCACCGGAGCGAGTGAATACATCAAACAACAGATGAACGTATACGAGCAACGAGAACGACTTGAGAGGCGCAGCATCCAGCTCACATCTGTCGCCTTGTACCTTCAGCCATATAAGAGCAGATCAGAGTGCTGATTGGACCACAACTCTTGGATTCTTCTGTTTAATACGCATCTATTTATTTACTGAAGAGGAGAGACAGTTAGATTGTGTCAAACACCAAAAAATGACTTAAATAACTTATTACATACTGTCAATGGAGGATGAAAGTTACCTACAGAGGGGAGAGGTTATATCTTGATTCAATTTTTTTAAGTCAGGCCAAAATGAAACTTGTTTTTGTGATTCATGATATTTCCTGGAATGTTCCTAATATGAAATGCACCTGCTGTTTTTTTTTTGTTTGTTTTTTGCCTATTCAATTACTAAAAGTAGTATATTGAGGAAAGTAATGATTGTTGATTTCTGCGTACAACACACAATTTGAAATAACTAGCCTACGCCTGCAGCCCACGCAGGGCTTTTTCAAAGAAGTCAGACGCACGGTTTCAACGCTGAACCCAAACTTATCCAGAAAAATTCTAAGTGATAGAAACACAGGAGTCTGAAAGCACAACAGCATTGTGTGCTTGCGTATCCTGCAGAATTCAAGAACAACATCTGCCACGAAAAACTTTCAGCAAGCGAGGACCCATCCACACACACACAAAAAATAATAATTAAGGGAACTGATAGGCATCTGATCTTATAAACCGTAAACCATCAGTTTGTTTTCACTCCCATTTCTTCCTATTACAAGGCATCATTTAAGCCTTTAATGCTTCTAGAGCTAATGTCGCTAATGCTAACATGCCTCAGTGTGTGCCACACTTCCAGACTTCATCATAATTCATGCACTATTACCTTCACAATAAACACTAAGTAGTATTTTACTATATACTAACTAATACCATTGAGATTTCCGGCAGTAAGGAATCGTCAACACAAACTGCCTTGACTGGTTTTATGCAAATAAATAACACTGCCTTCTATATTCTATAAATACTAGAATAATTATTATGGGTACTGTATAACAGATATATCCAGTCCAGACCAGTGGAGACTAGAAACAAACATAGAGTATACTGTGTATCATGCACAAGTTGAGAAACAAGACGGTGTATTAGACACATCCCCTTGACTCTGAATGCAACTTCTTCCCAAAATGCAGGAGGAGCTACTTGCAGATGGGGCATGCTCAAAGCAAATGGTATGGTGATTGCAATGAGGCAGCAAACAAAATATAAGCCTTAAGTTCAGTGAAATGAAGTCAAGTCAGTCATGTATGGCCCAATACCACAAACTGTCTCCAAGGCAATCTGCAGAGCACACAAGGGCCTCCATCTGTACGCTGTCAATCAATTTTGTGTACTTGCTGTAAAAACGCTGTAAAATGAACTATTATTCAATCCACGCAGCACACTGTTACTGTGTAGCATGGCATTGAGTCTCTGTTGGGAACCATTTAGATTCATTTATTTTGGTGGCGATGGATCTTTGAGAAAGATCGACCCGTGTCATGTGGTCAAAACGTAAGAGTTAACACAATTTACAGCCTTAAGCAGATTTTTCTATACACACTACACGTATAGATGTTTTCAAAAACAGGGTCGCTGTCTTTGTGTGGCAGCGACGCCTCAGACAGATTGAAAATTCAGCTGCAGCCATCACACTTGCTCCCTGTTCATGTGAATGAGAGAGTTGGCCCCCCTCCCTCGTTACCAAACAGCCTTCATTATCCAAAGCCCCCCTCCACCCCGCACACACACACACACACACACACACTACCATCGGCACATCCCCAATACACGCACACACACACACTCATTCACCCCTCCTCCACCCTGGAATCAATAGACAAACAACACAAACAACAACGAGACCGCAAACAGGGCGACACCACCTAACCGTCCAAACAGCAGGACTTTAACACAACTGTTCAGACAAATGCTTAAAAAATTACCATGGCGCTATGCTAGGGCAAAAATAATAATAATAAAAATAAATAATAAAATAGTCAGTCCTATTATTTAACTTTACCTGAATTTCAAAATTTTCTTTCATAATCTTCGCGTCTGTCAAGGAAATCGATGTCGATTTGCACCACATAGTGTGTATGCAGTGCGAGTGTGTCACGGCGTGTTATCTGACTATGTGTGTGTGTTGGTCTCAAACAATTCAGCTGCTGAAATGCGGCAGGCACTGCAGATTTTTGTTGGCTGGCTGACAGCACCGTGTCGGTGCCAAGCCCCGACGGCGGAAACGACTAAAAGACGCATAAGGCTGGCATTAGAGCCCCAAATCTTCTCTCCCCCCGCCCCGCCATCCCTCCTTCTCTTTTCTCCTTCCCTTTTTTCGCTCTGTGGCACGGCGTTTACTTTGGTCGGGGTCTTACTCGATTTGGCAATGTTCACTTCGCCGTCCACGAATTTACCAGTCGGTCTTTATTTTACTCTGATCGGGTGGGAGGCGGGCGGGGTGTAGAAAACATGGCACCTGAAATGCAGCAGGAGGTGTAGGTAGACTATCCCGTTGATGTGCTTTCCTTTTTTTTTTTTTTTTGGACATGACCTCGTTCCCGACTGAACCCCCTTCTTAAGTGTCACCGAATGAGAATTTCGTAGGATTTGATTCTTTCCAGGGTTTATAGTTTCCCCGCTATATCTGCCGTCTTTGTCTTGAGGATTTCGGGCAGCACTTCCACAAATGCCTCGGACACAAAAGCATCTGGAGTTACATCCATGAGGCACTGAGCCCATGTTCCTGCTAAAACCTAAAACAAACAAAGAAAACAACACACTCCAATTATGCTCCCAAGACAATAAAACACAGCAAAAAGAAGACAAAAAATCTACTGTAACACATTTAGGATTACCTACAACTAAAAGCCTGATTCTGTGTTCAGAGTCCATTATTGATGGAACAATATTTAGCTGCAGAATAAACAAAGGCGGTATGCTCCAGTTGTAGCTGTAAATTGCGTTTGAGCATTGTTCAGCCGACAGATGACGACTGCTAATGTTGAATTAAAAAGGTTCTTAGAGGTGGATTTAGCACGTTTTCCTCTTGTCTTTAGGGTTGAGACGGAAGGCGAGCGACGCGGGGAGACAAAGAGCGAGGTAGCAATGAGAGAAAAGGTGTGAAATTCCGAATTAGCAGCACAATATGGAAGTATTAAAGTGCAGCACAATGAGCGGCGAGAGCTAGATGGCAGAGTGTTGTTCGCCGACACTGCCTAACTAAATAAAGACGGCACATTCAGGCTCACAAGGTTTCCATGTGTCAAACGGGAACAGGCCAAGTAAAGGAGTGGATGTTGGACGCGGACGCGGGTGATTTTATCGGTACAAAAATACATGTGTGCGTTTGCTGACATGACACTTCACTCTCACACTGCAGTATTCTAAAGTATCACCTACTTATGTTCAAGAGGATGACACCTTCTTCAGCTCCCACTCCCTTTATTTACAGTACCTTTATGCAGACGTGTCATACATTGTTATGTTTTACTGGAAGAAATAAAAGGTTTTAACACAAGACAACTGGCGGTATGTAAATGGAAAGATCAGGGTTTAAGTGTATTAAGGATCAAGTGTTTTAAGAGTCAGGGTTACAACCACGTTGTTAGGGCGTGCTACTGTCAAAAATTCCCAAACAAGTGAAATGTTGTCATGCTTACTCTTTTTCTTATCAGTGCTTAAAATTACATTTTATGTTTAGAAAAAGCCACTTCCATTATGGCCGGGAAGCCAGACAAAGTTCCACGCACACATTTGTTTTGCTCAGGACTCAAGGATGTGTCGTTCGTGAATGAGCCGTCTTTGCGGCAAACAAAAAGAAACAATTCCCATCGGGGAGAGTCAAAGCTTCTGTCGCTCCTGAGATTCCATACAGGCAGGGGTGGAACTTTATTTTGATGGGCCATGTTGTCAGTCACATGCAAGGACATACTAGGATCATACCATCGTGTTTGATTAAAATGTTAAACAATAGTAACTGTATTTTTTACAACAAAAAAAGCATAAAAATTAAGCTTTTATATATAAAAAAAAAAACAGCACATGAAAAACTGCTTACCAACACACCAACCAGTCATAATCGCTAAATTAGAATAACATAGAAGTTTCTGAATGAAACTAAATGAAGAGCCATTCGGGAGCCATTTGGGGATCTTCTATGGGAGCCGAGCCAAAAGAGACGAATCTTTGAAAAGAGGCGGACTTCCGTTCACTACAAGAAACCCTCTGTTGGGAACTGATCATGCTCCCGCTATGATCTGGTGGGCAAATCCAATCGTTTGGGTAGCCTATTTTGGCTTGGAAATTTGGAAGACTAACAGAGTTAACAGAGCAAATGAAGGCAACACCTCTTCAAGAGGTAACAGAGATAGTGACGCTAAGGGAGCTGATGTATCTAACAGCTAACGAACATAACGGAGCTAATGAAGCAATTTTGCTAAGAGATCAACATGAGGTCTAACACAGTTGACAAGTTTACAAGGGCAAATTGACTCTGATCCGCAGTTTTTCCACAAGATATGCACTATGATTTTAATTTTGACTTTTTTAATGTAGTTAACAGTAAGTCTTTCACCTGGTTTAAAAAAAATTCAGCTTGATTTTGCCGAGGCCCAGGTAGAAACCGCCGCTGCGCTTTCTCCTTGCTCGTTTAACATCTCTGTCTCTCCCGCCGTGGGAGGAGAAGAGGGAGGAAGGAGGGGCGACCCCGGGGAGATGGATGGTGGGTCAGGTGTTGTCAGACTGGAAAGGTCGAAGGTCAAAAGATCTCGGGGTTCAGCATCACACTCTGATTTTCTCCTGTCACTGTCACGGCTGTCTGTCCCTGATCATTTATCCTCCTCTGCCTCGTTCATTCTGTTCTCTCACTGCGCTGTTATTTTTTCCTTTTTCCATTTCCTGCTCGTCATTTGTGATTTTATTTTCGGAGGTTTGGCTTCATTTGCGCGTTGTTTTTATTTTCCCTATCATTGTTGGGAAAAGCAGACACAGTTATCCATGGGAGCGATAGAAACAGTCTTTTGCTGATCATTAAAAAGATCAAAGAAACAAATCAAATGGAATATGTTATGTCAGCTAGTGATATTTCTTTTATATATTTTGTATTGTATATATTTTTGTCCACGAATAAGCCAGTCTTTGATGTGTTACCAAAAGAGCTTAGAACTGATGTCACGTCTGCTTGCCCTGGATACAAGATATATTTAGTCACCATGGACTGGTAGGGTCCCAGTGTTCTACTAGATCAGACATTTTATTTATGTATACTGGATTCAGGTAGACTTTCAACAGGTATTTTAAAGTGACCCCCTAATTAGAAAATACAGCATTTTTTCTACACCAGAATTGTCACCATACTTTCTCCTCCTCCCTCCCACGTCCTGCCACCAATGACAGACCAATTCCTCCTCTTCCTCCACCCCGACTCCAAACTTAATCCCTGTATTTAGACAAATATGACAGCGTCTGAACACCTGGATGGCGGTAATGTGAGGGGTACCCTATAGGTGTAGGTCTGGGAGCCGCATCACAGCGCTGATGTGCTCTGTGTGATTTCAGCGCAACCACCTGGCTGCAAAATAATGACATATCTGCTCCCACACACTGTTCAGGAGCCAGTGATCAGAGAAGCTTCATCGCAGCGGGGCAGACCCCACCTGACATCACACGGCGAGGGAGAGGAGAGGCTGGTGGAAATAGATGGACGGGAGGAGAAAGGACGGGGACGCAGGAAGGAGAAGAGAGGAGTCATCCGAGCGCCTAAGTAGAAACTCAAAGATGGCTGTCGGCTACTTTTGTTTTAAACAAACAAGACTTCTGCAAGCCCATATTACCAACATTGTAATAACAATTACAAGGGCATGTAAAAAATTCAGTAAAGAACACAATACTCACATGGGATCTAGAACTAACCTTCCTCTGTTGTGGACATTCAGAGAAATGAAAGGCAAACAACTACATCTAAGGTCTGGCCCATATCAGGGTGATTAGGGTGCTGTAGGGTGCTCATTTTAAATGTCCTACCCATAGACTGTTTTCAATATGGACAACTCATCCCACTCCCTTGCAGTGTATTTTTTCCAACTCTCGCTGTTCTACAGGACCGCTTTGCAGCCGGTTGGCACGGCAACTTGTAGTCATCGTGATGTCACCTCCTATGTCAAATAACTAACTAAAATGAGCAAAATGGACACTTGAGTATGCATCAGTGTTATATTAGCTAACTAATATGAAAGAAACCATTGTAGAAAAAAAATAATGGATTTGACGTATACTTTAGTGTTTTAGTCTGGCTCAGGTCCCATCCACTAACATACAGGGGGCGGAGCTTATGACCTATACTGCGGCCAGTCACCAGGGGGAGCCCTGCTTGCTTCACTTTTGAGGAGCTGTTCCACCATCTATTGTTATACTCTCTATGGTCCAAACTAAAAGTAGAAATTTGAAGCCTGAAAAAAATTTTGCCCACACCAGTCATCTTAGTATATGTTGTGTCACTTCTCACTTCCCCATGTCTTGACAACGAAGGTGATGTGTCAGGTCAGCATGACACACAGTACCATGGTGGTAACAAAACAGGTAACTAGCTTAATACTTCACTAGGCTTGCAGTTTCTGTCATTTCGATCTTATTGTTGTTAACAAATTCAACTCCACAGTGCTCAGATGACAACTATGACTACATCGCTGCCAGTCCTCTGTCCATCATCGTATAAGGCCGACCGTTTCAATTGTCAAGGCAGATCGTTGCCGGTGTCATAATCAGTTCCCAACGGAGTGGTTTCAGACCAACCAAAATGTGTGGGCAGGGGATGTCAGCAGAGGTAGGAAATAACGAAGTACGAATACTTCGTTACTGTACTTTTCAGGTATCTATACTTTACTTGAGTATATCTTTTTCTGACGACTTTTTACTTTAAACGTTTGTACACAAATATCTATCTAGGCTACTCCTTACACTGGAAAAACAGTCTCGTTACCTTTTTAACCTCCACGGACGACAACAAGATGTAAAAGACGTGACATGATCGGACCTGACCATGGACCTGACATGAAACATCGGACTGGACTGGTCTAATGTGAAAAAAAATAAAATTAAAAAATAGGCTATGCATGGTGTGGTTTCTGTTGCTACCATTAGCTTTTGGAGGATTTTTTGGAAACTAGTTTACAATGTTAGCAATGCTATGGGAACACATCGTTTTGATAGTTTATAGCTAACACTAGCTAGCTAGTTTAAAAACCAAGTAACCCTCAGTTTATTATTAAAAATGATCTAGACCTCATGCAGGACATCTGGTCATTTCACTCTGCTAGAACTTTTTCATTTCGCAAAATGATCGACTTGTTTCGTGAATGGCAAAATTATTTTTACTTTTTACTTCAGTACATTTCACAGCCTGTACTTTCTTACTTTTACTGGAGTAAATGAGTATTTTTTTTAGTATCCGTACTTTTACAAACAAACATGTCCACATAAAATACTGCTAATCAAGAGCTAGGAATTGTGTGATATTACTCATGTCTTCAAACTATGTTTTCCTGCTTTGTCACACGTAAATGACGACACCTTCCCAATCCCAACTGCCTGAAATGCTTGGAACGAGCTAATACAAAACATGTAGGCGCACCTGACAGCATTCCTGCCTTGCTCCACCCACTGATATAGTGTGGGATTTGAACCCGTCACCCTGGCAGATTTGGGGCAGTTTAACACTAACAGCTTGGTTTTTCAGCTCTTTGTCAGCTCTGTTGCCATTCAGTGTGTGCCAGAAAAAAACTGTGCCCACTGCTTTCACATGGCACTGTCCTGGAAGCATGGAGGGGGGGTCTACCACTTTACCCTTGTCTGCTGCTATGGAAACCAACCAACGGTCAGGGCATTAAGGCTGATAAGTGATAGGGAAACTTTATGGGCCACTCTGGCAGTCTGGCTACTTTAGTTTTATTTCCTCTCAGGTTTCCTGCTCTCTGAACCTCTTTCCTCCTTAAGTTGGCTTTCATTTTTAGCCTTTTGCTCTTCACTCTGATGCTCCTCTGTCATAGAGGTCAGACTGCGCTCTATGTAGGGGGACTGATGAGTAGAACCGTGCAAACACTTATCAATAATGGATTTTTCATTATATTCTTATTCATATGTTTATCATTTTTCTTAACTGACATATCAGTTTGGAAAACAATTAAGCTCCACCTTAACTTCCCACATTAAGTCCAAGCAGAGGATCTTCAGTGGTTTTCTGATCAATGGCAAATTCTGCCGATGCACAGACTGACACACTACACTCATTCAGTCATACTGGATCGTTGAACAAATCAACCACAAAATGAAAGGAAAATCAATCAATCGTTCCTGATCGATTACCTCTCCCTGGGTTATTTAGGCATATCCTTCCTATTTCGTTTATTCATGTGTTCAAATGAAGCGTCCTGGCTCCTATAATTATGCTGTGTACATGTGTGTGGCAGGGGGAGCAGGTGATTGGTTGGCAACAGCTGGAGGAAAAAAAAGGGGGGAACACAGCTGCAGGGCGAGAGGTGAGGAAAGGAGAGGAGAGGAGAGGAGAGGAGAAAAGAGGAGATCCTCGTCTCTAATTTCAGTATCACTTAATACATTACCACTCACAGCTGATTTGATGCAGAATCAACTCACTTTGGTTTTTGCACCATTTTGAGATGATCATTGTGCCCTGACTTTGAAAGGAGACAAGTGGACAAAAGACAATGGACTCCTATTTGCATGTGTTTTATTAAATTTTAAAAGGCTAATGAACAAACATCACTTACAGTGCTTTTTTCTTTTGCGGTAATAGTTTGTGTTTTTTTCTGAATGAATTAAGAAGGCAGTACCTCTGTTGAGTATAGGCAATGTGACTCAGGACGCATTGTGTTCACACTACCAAAGGAACGTGAGCGCATGTGGACGCTTGCAATCCAGACCTCTTCCAAATGTGGTTAGAGATTGGATCTCTCAAATGCCACTGAGATAAATACTGGAAGTCTGTTTGTTAAAATCAGCTCGAATCAGTAACATTGAGAATGGACTGAATCTTGGATACAAATCCTGCAAAACGCAGCGGAACCAACAACAAACAAAGATACATTACAAAGTATCCCCTCATCTACCTTTACATGCATATCAACTTAGTGATATCCCATTCTTAATCCATAGGGTTTAATATGATATTGGCCCACCCTTTGCAGCTAGAACAGCTTCAACTCTTCTGGGAGGGCTTTCCACAAGGTTTATGATTATGGGATTTTTTGTCCATTCTTCCAGAAGCGCATTTGTGAGGTCAGACACTGATGTTGGCAGAAGGCCTGGCTCTCAGACTTCACTCTAATTCATCTCAAAGGTGTTCTGTTGAGGTCGGGACTCTGTGCAGGCCAGTCAAGTTCTTCCTCACCAAACCTGCTCATCCATGGCTTTATGGACCTTGCTTTGTGCACTGGTGCGCAGTCATGTTGGAAGAGGAAGGAGCCAGCCAACTGCTCTCACAAAGTTGGGAGCAGGGAATTGTCCAAAAACTTCCCACTTCACAACCACCAAACCCAGATTCATCCATGAGATTGCCAGATGGACAAGCATGAGTCGTCATGCCTCTCCACTGCTCTACAGTCCAGTGGAGTCCACTGCATCCAACATTTTGCATTGCACTTGGTGTTGTATGGCTGGGATGCAGCTGCTCTGCCATGGAAACCCATCGACACTCTCTGTGCACTGCTCTTGAGCTAATCTGAAGGCCACATGAAGTTTGGAGGTCTGTAGCGACTGACTCTGCAGAAAGTTGGTGACCTCTGCAGGCTATGAGCCTCAGCATACGTTGACTCTGTCATTTTACGTGGCCTGCCACTTCATGGCTGAGTTGCTGTCATTCCCAATTGCTACCACTGACAGTTAACTGTGGAATATTTAGTAGAGAGGAAATTTCACAACTGGACTTGTTGCACAGGTGGCATCCTATCAGTATCACACTGGAATTCACTGAGCTCCTGAGAGCGACCCATTCTTCCACAAATGTTTGTAGAAGCAGTCTGCATGCCTAGGTGCTGGATTTTATCCACCTGTGGCCATGGAAGTGATTGGAACACCTGAATTCAATTATTTGGATGGCTGAGTGAATATATTTTTCAATATAGTGTATCTAAAGCACCATCTCATGTTGACATACAATTACCGTCTCTTGTCTTGATTTCCTGTTCTTGCTTTTTATTCTCTTCACTTTTCAAAGGAATGCAGACAGTATGAGCATGATGCGAAGAAAAGGAAACTTCCTGCTCCTGCCTTCTGCTCTTTTCTGTAAAAAACAAGTCCTGCCAATTGTTGTGGTTTTAATGCTGAGGTTGATGGTGATTGTGACAGGGATAACTGCTGGCTTTTGTATTAAGTGAAAGGGATGAAAATTCAATTCCCTGTCTATCTGTTCACTGATAAGCTCCTAGAGCCCTCTTCAGTTATTATCAGTACCAGTGAACATTCTTATTTATACGGTTTTTGAAATTTCCTTTTAAAGTCACATTAAAAACACTGACGCATCACCAACCATATTTACCTGGGCCTTCATTTATCTCAACTGCAAAAAATAAGTATGCTTTCTTTAAAGACAGGTCTTTATTTCTAAATTTATCTGTTTAGTGAATTTGTATTTGTATATATTTGGTGATATTCCAGAATGTATTTTATTTCACTCGCATTCTTCATGTTTGAGGTATTTTATTAAGTGGTAAAAACCAGGAACGTCCTCCTAATGTTTCAGTAGACAGAAATATTTATTTTATTATAATGTTGCAGAGTGCTACCAACTAAACACACCTCCCTCAGCTTCTCTTTCCAAGAGTGCAGGAGAACCGACGGTGGTCGTGACTTCTGCATAAAATCCCCTCTCTAGAGCCAGTGTTTGTCTGTTCTGGGATACTATCAACATGGAAAATGGAAGAAGACCTGCTCCCTTATGTGAAGAGCTCAGTCTAAGCCAAAACACTACACATCAATGAAAACATTATACTTGATGCTAATAGCTCACCCAGAATACACACTGGACCTTTAAGGTAGTTGTGTAAACTGCTGACAGTCATCAATCCTCTCCTCTCTACTAAATTGGCAATGGCTGCATCACAGTGTTGTTAATCCATGCAGTCTGCAACGACTTCATACTCAAGTGACCCACTAGTGTGATGTTAAACTAATATTATCTCTAGAAGGAGAGGAAGAGGCTTTACACAGCATCAGTTGATCACGTCTCAGTCAAAGACTGAGATCAACACCTGTTGTGTAAAATGTACATTCATTAGATTCTGTTTCAGGTAACAACCAAATCAGACTGCTTGAATGAAACTGCCCAGAAGTGACCGCAGCATGATGAGCAAAACTCACTGCCTCTGTGTGTGTGTGCATCAGAGTGTGTGTTTAGTGCATGTTAGGGCTGATTTTGCTTCATGATCCCTCATCCCACAGCCGAAAGCATCAGCAGCCATCATCAAACACACACACACACACACGCACACATGCACACCGAGACAGCAAGCAGCAAGCTAGCGCTTAAAGCAAAACTGGGCTTCCATGGCCATCCATTATCACTGACAAGCTAAATGTACCATGGTACACCATATGGTACAGAGAAAGAAAGAGAGATAGAGGAGAGTTTGGAGAGATAGAGAGAGACTAGGGGAAAGTGGGGAGATCGACTGTGTGAGAGAGAACAAGGGAGAGTTAGAGGAATCACAAAAAAAGAGAGAAGAAAAAAGAGAGAGGATGTAGAGCATTACAATTAAGGTGTGTTTTTTAAGCTGCATTTTGCTCTGTGTTCTGTTTAAGTAATAATCGACAAAACAGTGGATAGATGCATTACTCTTCCTTAATTTGTATCATTAACTTCAAAAACTTCAGGTACTGACTGTATAGTCATGTACCTTTCAAGAATATTTTCTATTAAATATAAACCACTGCATATTGATCATGCTCATCTACTACTCTAAAACATGGCCTTCATTTATTCTAATTTTGAGAGCAGAAGGAGTTTCGCCTGAAAACTCGCAGTGAGTCAGTTGCGCGTCTTCATCGTGTTAACAGCGCCACGGTGAACATTTATTTCTTTGTATCACAAAGACGTTGGAAACACACGGGGCACTGCCTCCATTTGTCTAGCGCGAATTGAAAAGCCGAGGGTCAGCCTTCTCGAAAACCTCAAGCTGCCGACGAACAAATAGAACAAAACCCAAATTTCAGACATGGCAGCTTGCATAAAAAATAAAAATAAAAAATCTGCAAAAGTAGCCCAAATCTGCACAGTAACGACAACTACGGTGCAACCTGAATTACTTTTGTTTTTTTTTTGTTTTTTTCCTCCGAAAAATTGGCGCCTGCCTTTAAACACACACTCGCACACAGGGAAGAAGGAGAGAGGGAGGCTGTTACCTTAAAGCTTGCCACAGGAAACATCTGTTCACACAGAACAGACACGTTCAGTTGAAAAAAACCACAAAGAGAGCACCTCTACACACACACACACAGCTACTGTTACAGATATCATTTAAAAAGTAACTGTGTGATACTAAATAATCCCAGTAGTAACACATTTGTTAGAGACCCCGTATTTATGTAGTTTCCACTGCAACACGAGTTTGATTATTTGTAACTAATGTACGGCATGCATGTGCCAACCCAACATTAACATGAAGCATCTACAGCAACGCGGCTGCAGGTGTAGTACCCCCCTGCACACACTGATGTCAGTCATTAGAGGTCAAAGGTCAGTTATTCAGTAGCCTCTCCCCTCCCCTTGAAGAGGATAAGAAACGGAGGGCTCCAAACACGTGGATTATAACCTGCACAAAGTGTCATTCATTTTCACTAGGTAGGCAGGTAGAGGTAGAGAAAAGAAAAGAAAAGAAAAGAAAAGAAAAGAAAAGAAAAGAAGGATGAAGGAAAGAAGACAGTCTGGGGTGAAAGTGACTCAATAAAAAAAACAAGGGATGCAAGTGACGTAAAAATGGAGTGAAAATGGAGGATCGATAAAATGAGAGGCGTTTACGCTTTAGCTGCACCCAGCTCTTACTTCTCAATGTTTGAGGGATGGAGAATTCAACGTCCCAAACAAATGACCCAAACAGTCATTACATCTAGAACAAAAACCAGCATCTAAGATCAGCCAAAAACAACACACACACACACAAAACAGGACACGTCGTACTTTTACTTTTCAACATCCAAATGTTGAGTTCATCTGAACAAATGACTGGTTTGTTTCAACATTTTCACTTTTTTTTTTTCTTCCTCTGTTGGTTCCTTTTGGATACCTCTCTTTCCAGGGCACACACAAACACACACAGGGAAAATAACACACACACACACACAGCCAGTTTCACAACAAAGACTGAGACTGTGCCATGCTGCTGCAGAGGGGCCAGTGCCACGTTGGCAAAGCCCAGGGGGCAACTGCTATCTCGTGCCAACACTTCACACACACACACACACACACACACACACACACACACAAGCGTACACAGAGGACATATCAGTATTCTAGCAGCGTTCCAGAGTCGACTTCTGCGCCTGCTTTGTGTGGCTTCGTGTTCAACACTTTTTCAATAGAAACATTATATATATTGGCATTTAACACAAATCATTGGCTCAGACACACCTGAAACATGCTTTGGATCTTCCTTTCTAGCTATGTATTGTGACGGAAGCATTTAAATCCGAAGTGCAGAAAGAGTCTTGTGTCTATGAATACCTTAACCTATTTTAGAATAAGTTAGGTCGTGCACTATTTCATCTTCCTGACATGTACCAGATAACACTGGTGTGTTTTTAGCTCCAGCTTTTACATTTAGATTTAGTCTTCATTGAAGCATAATGAAATAACCCGCGTTATTATTGCGCACACTGCATTAAATGGCATATTTACTATTCGCTTCAATTAAAACAGTTATCATCGGGAGGTTGAAGATGACACACAGGCTGCACTTGACAGAGATTACACTACTTTAACATGAACAAAACCATCTAATCTGTAGTTCTATTCTTCATATGGATTAAAATGCTCTATCCCTCACTCTCTGTTTCTTTTTTCTTTCGTTTTTTTGAGCAACAATGCAGACTTGGCTCTGTTCTGCTGCTGTTTAAAGTTTAATACCGCATACATTTAATTTATAGCTTACTTTCAATGTATTTAAAGAGCAATTCCAGTTTAACTAAACTCAATAAGGTAAATTTAATTTTTATGTGATACTTATTAAAATGCTGCTAATATTAAGAATACCTCAATTTGAGTGTACGGCAGTGTATGGTATAATATAATACTACAAATAATTTCAAATAACTACCATTAATACATTTTCTTTTATTTACTTATTTTATAACTTGGAAAAATAAAAAAATTACCACATATATAATGAGGTTTCAGCGTGACAGTGTCCTCTAGTGGCCATCGTATTTGTGACGTGAGCAGAGGAGGAAGTGATGTCATGCAGTTCGAAAGTCTGTGTATTGAGGAGGTCGGGAGGGATGGACGGGTCAATGAAACATTATTGGTCTTCAATTTGAAACATCTCTTTGGACCGTGATCTTTGGATAATTTTCCGTTTATTATTTGTGTATTTCTTTGATTCACAAAATTTGCTATTTTCTCTTTTGTTTATGACACGTGTTTATTGCCACATTGCAACTACTCAAACAGCTAGCCGGGTGTGACCAGACTCGGTTCTTTTCAGAATATGAATCTGGTAACACTCCATTTGGACTTCATTATATGGTGTGTTTAAACTGATACAGAGAAAAAAAAATACCTCCACATAGAACTGGTTAGACAACCATTCATCTTCTGTCACCGCTTGTCCTGTGAGGCATCAGTGCTAACCACCTCACCACTGTGCCACCCGGGTTAGACAACCAATCTCAGATATTTTGTTGTGAACAAATTCAACTCCACGGCGCTCAGATGACATATTATCCCTTACCGAATAAAGCCGGGCCAAACATTTGGATTTGCGCTGTGTAACCTAACTGGGACATTCTTCGTTCCCATCGTGTGTGGCCCAAGACCAGCTTTCCACCACAAAAACTTTGTGGGCAGGGCTAAGTCAGGCTGGCTTCCAGGCTACTCCAAAAAATATTTGTCAAACTGTACTACACATTTCACAGCAGAATCCTTACAGTCTCACTGATATGCTGTAAATGCTTTTGGAGTTGAGTTAAACTTGTCAAGTTCGATGATAGGTTCTCCAAACATGACACTGATGCATAGCCTTTAACAGCACCAAGTAAACCTTTCATACAGACCAGCAGACTAAGCTGACACGTCGCAGAAAATTCTAAAGACAATAATAAGCTGCTGCCGTAGAGTGAGGAGCAAAACATCATTATTAGCTGTGTTCAGGTGCCATACCACAAATACTGCTATCTGCCAGTGTCATCACACACCACATAGCCACACTTGAGTGATAAGCTCTTGGTAAAGCTCTGACTCTACACTTTCACAGGTGTACAACAGCATCCTGGGAGTATTTGTCTAGCTCATTTGTCTCCATGTTCAAGTCAAATAGATTGACTGACTATTAATAAAAAAAAAACAAGTCCAAAGAATTATGAGCTAAAACCGAGAACAAAATGTGTTAGGGGGTCCAGGGGAACTGGACGTTCTTAAGTATGCAGATTTTGGACTTGCAAACATGATAGTGCTTGACATGTTCAAGATAGTGCAGTTCATAAAACTAAAACAGTCAGAAAATGCAGTCTAGGATAACAAATCCACACAAGTTACTTCCTGATGTTTGGAAACCCAGACCTGTCTAAATCACCGAACTCTAAGACGAGCACTGCAATCCACAGGTTTGGAAGTAGGCTAATATACATTCATTCTTTTATTCATTCATTCATCTTTGTTCCTGTTAAGGGTCGCGGGGTCTGCTGGAGCCTATCCCAGCTGTCATCGGGCGAGAGGCAGGGGTACACCCTGGACAGGTCACCAGTCTACTGCAGGGCTAACAGCTAATATACAGTATGTCACTAATTATTATTACAGTAATAATAATGAAAAAAGCAATGGCATTTTTTTTAAGTTCTCATGCTGTATTAAGCGAAAAATGCCTCCCTCACGTAGGTCAAACAGAGTGGATATAGAAGTCAAATCCAGGAGCACAAAGAATATGTAATGTTGTGTTTATAGCCAATTAGCATGTATCAAACCTGGCCAAAAAAAGGGTTTCCCAATAACAATACTTTTTTATTTTTTTAACTGATCCACCCACCCCAGTCACTGCCCATACATTTATTCGTCTCCATTTATATTTTACACACTACTCTCATGTGTTCTTTCATTTCTTTTTACCTGACTGTGCATGCTTCCCTGTAACTTTCTGCACCAACCCTGCCTCTCTCTTCGTTTCTCCATATCCTTCTAGCTCTCTCTGACTCTCTTGCTGCCTGTCTTCCTTTCATCTCTCGCCATCTGCCTCCCTCCATCTACCTCATCCTCTCTCTCTCTCTCTGACTCGCTCCTCGTCTCATCTCTCTCTCTCTCCTGCCCCTCCCGCTCATCTCACTAAAAACTTGGCAGTGATCCCCGTTGTGTTTTTTTTTTCCTTTTCTCTCTTTTTTTTTTTTTCTGCAGTACTCGTTTGGGGGATTGCGAATGAATGCGATCCAATCTAGACCTCGGCTAAGAGACATGAATTTTCATTAATTACAACCTTGTCAGCAAAAGCATTATGGGAGCTGAATATGAAAATGCTAATGAGGGGAGCTCATTTGCATATTTTTCTTTGTTGGAATGTCATTAATTATTACGTTTTATGATGATGAATGCAGCTGTCGATGGCTGGCCCTCCATGCCTAATTAGCTATCAGAAAATCCTCCGATCAAAAAAATGGATAGGGATCTCAAACTTTGCTAGTCGTTTTGCACCTCTTTCACTTTCTTTTTTTCTGACATCCCATCAGTGTTTGTGTACAAACGGCTTTCTAACGTAAATGACCACTTCCTGTCATTAATGCTCAAGATCAAAACAACTGTATTGATCCCCAAGAGCCCTTACTTTTACTGTCCCTATTATTGCTCCACCCCTTTTCCAATATTCTTTTTTCCCGTTATTCTCTGTATTTGTTGTAGTTATCACTTTAGCGCTTACAGTTCAACTCTTTCCTTTGGCTCTAACTTTCTCCTTTAAGCGTTAAGTTACAGCTGGTCTTAAATTTGGTCTTGTAGACTTGCAGACTTGGTATCTTTAGTCCTTTTAGTCCTTAAGTTCCTTTTCAAGCTTAGCTGTGTCCTTGGGTTTTTGTGTCCTGGCTCATTTTGATCTAGTTGTTATATTTTTGCTCATTTAATACTAGATAGTGACCTTTAACTATACCATTATACCCTGCTTTCTTAGCTCTAGTCTTTAACCTCTTTTAACACAGAAACCCTAGCCCTGTAGCCTTGAAGCCGCTTCATGTGCAGTAATCAGGTCTTAAGTATTTGTTCAAGCTCAATAAGCAGTTTTGTTCCATTTTTTTTTTTTAATCTTGTCCTTTACCATTGTGTCTTTAGCTTTATCTTTCCCCCCACTCTTTTAGTCCTTGGTCATTTACCTAACCAGGGTGATTTGATCTAATCCCCTGTAGCTCTCCTTTTAGTTTCTTTAGCTAAAATTATACAAAGCTCCCTTTCCCTGCCACATTTCATTTAGCCCAGATAATTCAGCTGTAGAATCCTTACTCTGGGCACCTTTAGTTCTTTTTTGTCTTTCAGTAACCTTTCCAGTTTCTTTTGGTTCCTGCATGCTGATTCATCAGCAGATTCAGATGAATAGCTAATAGTTTAACATGGTCCTTTTCTTACTTCAAAAGATACAAATACTTAGTACCTACTCTGAAAATATGTGGTGTACTAGAATCAGCTTGACAAATTCAGTCAAGTCATAGCTAGTTAGCTAGCAGGGTAGCAAAGATTGGCTAAATTTATTTAACAACCTTAACAACATTTTTGATACACAGCTGACCTGTCCATCCTTTCATTATCATTCTAAGCACACAAATCAGATCAGATTCGAGAAATAAGTCCCTCTGTTCAGTTACGTTGAGATGGAAAAGTTGAAAACGTGGACAATTGTCTGCCTATGGCGGCTGCAACCCACAGCCTGACAACTTCCAATATGGCCGCCAGAAGATGCATTACCTCTCCTAAAAGTGCCGTCCTAATGTCCCTCACCTTCCCTTTTTTTCCCTTTTCCACCTCTCTTTCTCTATTGTCTAAAAAGTGTAACAATGAAGACTTAACAAATCCCCCCTCCAAAAAGCTACTAACGAACACCCCCCTCTTACTTGGCTTAATGAATGCCAGGCTTAATTAGAGCACCATGATGTCAGACGCATTAATTATCAGTTGGCTTCGTTTCAGAAAACACACTGTCTCTTTCTCTGTCTGTCTTTCTCCGTGTCTGTCTGTCTGTCTCGGTTTCTCGGCACATCCATTTTTCATTTTGTTCTTTATTTCTTTTTCCTCTGCTTTCCATGATTAAATTAAAGATTCTCAAACGTAATCTCTCACGCAGACTTGGAATATATGGAATTCTGCACAATATGTATTTTTTTTTGTATGATATTTTATATCTAAATCTGTTACACCTGTGATTTGTTTATATATGTGACTAATCATACTACTGATCTATACCTTTTCATTTTTAGTGAGAACATCACACTGACTTACTCCTTATACGTTACGTATAGTCACTTAACCAAATATCAATATAAAAAATATTGATTTGAGCAGCTGAGAGTCTGAAGACTGTCTGAAAAATATTTTCAGGCATTCCAGGCTTTGCTAGTGTAATGTACTAACTAAGATATATTATGTACTGACATCTGTCTCTTTTAGGCCACATTTAGTAGCTTTATCGTCTGCTCTGTGTTGAAGTGCCAATACCTGCCACCAGCCAAAATAAAAAGCATGCACTTCAGTTTAAGTCATCACATGCAAATGGTTAGATGCGTGGACCTATACTACATGGCCAACAGTTTGCATGTATGTAACATTACTATCAAATATGGTAAGTGAACATATGATCAAAATCATGGTTGTTAATATGCCGCTGCGACCACCTCCACTTTACTGGGGTGACTTTCCTTTGAACACTGGCTGCAGGGATTTGAATCCATTCGGCTTCAGTATCATTAGTACGGTTGGCCGCTGATTTTGTGGGACAACGTTTGGCTCAGATTCAGTGGTCGAGTTGACCCCAGTAGTGTTGGATTGGGTTGGACTGGAGGTTCATCAACACCACCCTGGGAGAACCACCTCTTAGTTTTGCAGGTTGAAACGGGAAAGAATCTTTGTCACAACGTTTGAGAAAGAACTACGTCTAGGTATCATTGTACACTGTCAAACTAAGACAACCCTATACCAAGACTTATTTATGGAAACAAACGTTTCAAAACGACAAAAAAAAAAAAAACAAGGACGTTTTTCTTTAAGGCTTGCAATGTGAATGTAGCCCGTGCCTCTCTCAGATGATAAAATACAGTTCATCTTTGGCCTCTGGGAGCCAACTGAAGAGCTCTTTCTTTCTCTCTCACTCTCACAATAAACATACTGTTTAATGCTGCACATCTCTATCTCTCTCTCTCACCTCTTACACACAAACAAGCACTCTCTCTCTCTCTCTCTCTGTGCCACACAAACACACACACACACCGTAGCGTGGCTGGCCAGATGGGACTCTTCCACATGACCAAGCCGATCAATCAACACTGAAGGGCCCAGGTGCTACTACGCACCATTTCACAGTCTGTCACACACACACACACTCACGCAAACACACACACACACGCCACATGCACACGTACACTGAGACACTGCTATGCGTGCACACAAGATATAGCAGTAGAGACATGCAGAGATAGAAAGATAAAGGACACACACACGCACAGTGTAACATGAGTGACCCAAGCTTGGTCTCTAGGGGCCTCATCTGGATGGATGGCAGAGGATGGAAAAGACAGACCAACAGATAGGACAGACAGACAAATAAGACACATAGAGAGCCAGATAGGTGGACAAACCGACAGACAGATAGACAGATAGATGAATCATGTGATGGATTCTCAGCAGTTTGCTCTGTACATGATTAAACCTGCACGCAATGTGTTTTTCAGTAACAACCAGATCAGTTATACCTGTGTTTTAGGTAGTGTTAATGTTTGTGTTAGCGTTTGTTCGGGTTTGCCCTTTGCTACATGGCGATGTTGGGTTTTGGGACTGGCACTGGAGGTAGTTTTATGGTCTTCTGTTTTGTTTTTCCACGTAAACACGTAAGCCCAACTGAACTGCAGCAGGAACAGGAACAGGCCACAACTCTGTAATTACCACGGTTATGGTTATGTTTCAATTTGCCAGTGTTCTTGCGACCACATGCAGTTTTCTGTATGGACACGAAACAGACATATCAGGGAAAAAAGACATTTTCTTGGTGAAATGAGTCAATTCTGTCAATAAATCAAGATAAACACAAACATTTTGATTCCTGGATTCCTCCAAAATTTAACAGTATAGTGAAGTCATTTCTTATAGGTTCACTAGCTGCTATTTTATTCTTTTCCAAAAGTGACAATTAACTCTGACATTTATTCAAGAAACATAACATCATTCATAAATTACTCCAAGACATCCCCATCTCCCAATCAGAAGCCCTGAAGTGCTCCCCGATGAACGGCTCCCTTCGCATTTCACATTTCCACCCTTCACCCTCTCGCCTTGACGAGACCTATTATTACTATGTCAGATCTAATTACACAGACAATTTACGAGTGACACACAGCCCCTTCAAAACAATAATATACTAAATACTCCGCAGTGGCTTACATTGTGCGTCTGTGTTAATGCACTGAAGTCAGCGCAGCACTAATCAATTTATGACATCCATTCAAAATAGGAGACGGTGGCTGTTCAGTTTCATTCAGCGGGAACAATTGAAAGAAGATCGTCAAGGGCGGGCCAGGAAATCGTAGCTGTTACAAGGAAAAAAATGCTCTATTTCATTATATTTTCCTATTATTTTCTTCTTCTTCTTTTACTATTAAGAATCTGGCTTGATCATGTATTTTTGTCTATGTGTCTATTGTAATTGACCTCTGCATATTATGTAATTCTGTAATAAAAGGGGCATTAGATGTTTTGCTTTCATCCATCTATTAAAATGTATCTCTAGGAGTACATCTTGTTACAAAACCTTAACTCACACCATGTGACTTAATTAAACGTAGGTCTCGTGACGACCCAAAAACCTTGTTTCAGTTTCTTGTCATTTTGATCCTTTGTGCCAAAGCGTTTTCTCCTCGTGTCTTCCCCTTTTACTTTTGTCTCTTGTTCTTATTTAAAAATTCCAAGCACAAAGAGCCAGACCCAGCACAGAGAGACAAGGGGGCGACCTTGGCACCACACCCAGCTGAGGTCAGGGACTCCTTGGGTACAGAGGTAGACACGAGAGCCTGGCCTATATGGAAGAAAGGGTGGGTGAACGTGGAGAGAGCAGCAGACCGATGAAGGGAATTAATTTAAAAAATAAATGCAGTCAGGAATAAAACAAATTATGGTGGGAGTAGAAGATCAAAAGCAGGAAGAGCAATGATGACAGTACAATGACAGACCTCATCAACTTCAGATATATGAGAATGAGGGAAAGTTAGAAAAGAAGATGGACCAAAAGGCTATACAAAATTTGGAAGAAGAAATGGTGAGAAGAAAGGAGTGAGAGTAAGAGAGAGAGATGTATTTCTATATAAAGTGTCCAGATGTGACCTCCTCAGAGGGGGGCCAGCCTCGTGGCTCAACACTCATTAATAAGGTCACACAGAGGTGAGACAGACGGCTGACTCACTGCATTTCAACACAAACAGCCAAAGGAGGAGCAGGGAGCCAAGATCATCAGGTTTATACGTTTTATTTACTCAACAGTTCTGCTTAATGCGGCATTGATTACTGGAAATGATTTTCAGCACAAACCGCCATGTGAACAATACATCACTGGCGAAAGCTTAAAGCATAAAGTTAAAAATACACCTTCACAGGTAACAGATCAATTAGAGTGGAATTTTGTATGTAATTGTGTACACACATTTGTGGTTCTCATAGGTCCCCCTTCATGACATTAGCAGGCTGACATTTGTGGTTATGGAAATGTCTCAGTGGCTATGATGTGAAAGTTCCGCTCACAATCCTGTTACCCTTGGGGTGAGGTGAATCCTTAATTTTTCATCAGGCACCATGAGGTCAACACTTTGATTTGTTCATGAATACATGCAAACTAATGTACTCAGCCTTCAGTGGCGCATTTGAATCAAGGAAAACTTGTGTGTTGCCTCACACATTTAAGGAGAGACAACAAGATTCTGCTCTCTGATCTTAAACTTGAACAAACAGTGACAGCGTACACTATACGATATTATTAAGATTATCATGTCAAACTAGAAAACAATGAGTGAAGTATTTCACACAATCTTAAATGGAAACGGACGTCAGCAAAATGGAGACTATTGTGGACCAACTTGTTTTAAATCTACTATCTAGATGCCAGCCCATTAGCAGTGCAGCAGCAAGAGGGTTTGTTCAAACCCCCCCCCCAAAAAGAAATGTTGATTCAGAAACTGGTTGAGGATACAGGGACTCAATGTCTCTGTTCTTCAGAGAGAACCATAGTTGAAAATTTGACCTGTCGCATTTAAAAGCCGTCTCCAGCAGCATGCTAGCTAATCTAAAGCGCTAAATCTAGTCTAAAGCGCTAAGGCTAGCTTTATAGCACCATTAGCTGCCCCGTATCCCTTTAGCCTGAAAGCCGGGACGACTTCCCAGTTTTTTTGTGCCAGAAAGATGATCTCGAGTCACTCCGTTTCAAACTGTTTTTGCTCTGACTCGATCGATCAAATCATTTGGGCAGCCTTTATGAAATGATGGACAGAAGAGTAACAGCAACGTAGTCAGATACGTCATTTGACGACTGTGGAGTTGAATTAGTTTGGATCAGAACTGATCTGATTGGTTGTAGGACTATCCAAATGCATGCAGAGATATTTCCTTCTCAGTATCAGTTTAAACCTTGTTTGATATTAATTGGGATTGCCCGACACCTCAGATTAAACAATCTGGGTTGAACCTTGGTACGCTTGTTGGGATTGTTGTGACTCAAAACACCTGTAGCCTGGTTATGGCATTTGTCTCAGTTAGATAAAACAAATAACTGAGATGCATAAGAAACTTAGGGTAAAAACTCAAAAAACACTTGCATTGCCCCGCAACTGTGAGGAAATTTGGGGACACAACTACACATCAAATTTCTGCCTGCCAGAATGAAAGCAGCAGAAGCTAAAATGAAGCAGCAGCGCATCAGAATCTGACTAAAGTCGCATCAGATCGTTTATTTATAACAGAAAAGAATGTGCTTACAGGCTGAAACCACTGAGATCTCATTTACTATGTAGGTGACAGTTACAGTGTTGAGGGGGGGTATCAGGGTGTTGCACCTGCTCTGCAAAGCAACTACACACAGGTATTCACACAAGCGCATACCGAATAACCACATGTACGCACAAAGACACACATGAAAGCTACAATCACACAATAGCTCTTTTACACACAAACTTAAACACGGCACACAAAACACATTCACACGATTGCGCACACGCAGATATCCAAACATATCTAAACATGAAAGCTATCATTACACAATCTGATACAAAGACGACAAAATGAATAGCTACACACAGACACTGAAACCTTCGGGCGAGCACAACTACGTCACCTAAAAATTAAAAGACCATCACGCACTCAGGTACAGGCACAACAAATGACAAGGTGAACTTGAGCATACACGTCGACACACACACGCAGACAAGCGCGCACGCACACTCCTTAATTTGCACAAAGAGTACACACAGACAGAAACGTACGCACCCCTACGTTTAACCACATTAAAGCGCGCACACACAGAAGCTTACATCACACACTCGGCTACTGACACAGAAACCTGCCAACTTGCACAGAAACTCACACACAACCGCAAACCCACAAAAACACACACACATAAAAAAAAAACCTTAATCGCAAATTCACACACAGACCCAATAATCATTAAACCACGCACACAATTTATGTGCACAAAAATACACACGTCCATGCATCGCACGCAAATGCGTGCGCTTATATATATTTGTAAGAGCAGGTCCGCATTTACACACACATTAACAAATAAAAGACACACACACACATCTTCTGATTCTGATTGCTAGATCGCTGTGTGTGCGTGCGTCCCTGTGTGTGTGTGGCGGCAGATTAATCTAGTGGGGTCGCTGAGATGACACTAATCCCTTCGCTGATTATCTAGAGCATAACATCACTCTAATCTGTTGGTGGGGGGGTTAAGAAAGACAGACAAGGTTAGAGAGGGAGAGAGAGAGAGAGAGAAAGGGGCGAGTGAAAGGGAGAGGGAGGGAAGCTGTGTTCACACTCAACATGTTCAGGTCGGGTTCATTAAGCTCAGAAGTGCTTCTTTCTTCGCTGGTTTACACCACGTCTGAAGCATAGTCTATACAGACTGCTGCCATTCACCACTAGATGCAAGGGATTATGGGTAGAAAAGGGAAGTTCTGCACAGGTGATCCAAAAACAATGTAGACAGTACTGGTACTGTACATTCTATTGAGCTGTTTGATGAGTCTACCAGTGAGACATGTGTCATTCAATCACCAACCCTACAAACGCAACTCAAAGAAACTGGAAGACAATGAAAGTTGTTTAGCATCTGTGCAGCAATATGGACAGGACACAAAGATCATGATAGTAAATGGAAAAATGTGTGCGTTTGTGTAATGCTAACCAATTTGTCATAAGAATGACTAAGAGAGAAGAACTTAAGTTCCTAACCATCATCTCAGTCTGATCAAATTGAAAGCCATGTCATTAATATACTTTAACTTCAGTTACTCGGCATCTTATCTCCCACGTGCATGGCGTTAAGTATGTGAAGAACTGAGAAACCTGGTCTTATTAACGAGGTGAGCAAGAACAAGAACAAAGTTTGTTCTGGTCAGGTCATTATACTCACCCATATAACTTCTGTATAACTTGCAGTCGTTCGGGAGATATTTAGATCTGCGTAGATCTGCTAGTTTTTTTTTGCAACATGGCTGAATATTTTTCCGATTCAGAGGTTGTGGACAAAGCATAGTAGTAGCAAATTACAGGTAAACAAGCTGACAGTCGCAGGTGCACGTGGTGCTCTGAGATGACATCATTCAGGTCAGAAGACATAACATTACAGGTAACTCCGGACTCAACGGGGAATAGCACTAGCGTACGATAACAAAATATTGGTGAAATGAACAAATTTGTATGGATATACGCAGATCTAAATAGCTCCCGAAGGACTACAAATTACACCAAAGTTACATGGGTGAGGAAACGATCGTATTTTTTTTATGCCAGAAATAAGGTCCCAATTGTAAACAGTAGTACTGCTTGAAGTATGTTTCTTGCAATATGACCAATTTCTGGATATTATATATGTGGTATCCAACCACACACCAGTTACCCACAGACACCTATGCCTCATACGTTTGCATTTAAAGATCAGGATACACATTTTTATAGGTAACATCAATGGCTGTGTCCCAAAGGTGAGATGTTTTAATGGAACTGCTTTAATGGAAGTATGTTTACATTTCTGAGGACTAATTGAGTGGTTTGGTAAATTAAAGGTAACATCAAAGACTGTTTCTCATGCTGAAGTTGAGATTGTCCCAAATGAGGCGAAAGAAATTGTATGAAATACGTCAAAACCAAGTCATCAAACACGCCAGAAGCCGAAAGGCAACCATGGAGCACTACATTCTAAATGACCTACAAAGCTATAGCAGCCATTCAGCAATGACAGGATAAATGGTCACCAACCTTAACTGATAGTCTATCAACTATCAAGCAACTATGTGTGAATCACCCAGAAACACCTTAGCATCAACCGGTCACAGCAGGGCATTCATTCATTTATGAAGGGGAACTGGATTATGGACTCAAAGGTGAAGTGCCTATTGCATTATGTGGTCCAATGGACATGTGCAGTGTCAAACCACACACACACACTGCACAAGTCTATACAAATGCTGAAAACAATCTGATTTTACCAGACCAGTGTACTGAGGAATGATTCTGTTAAACCAGAACAGTCACAAGTAGAAAGCAAACATGTTTTCTTGAAAACTCTTGGCAATGATGGAACTCTGTGTGTGTGTGTGTGTGCGCGTTCCATATCCCTGGCTGTCTCTGTCTCTTAGCGTTATCATTATCAAAGTAAATTGCAGCTCCCGTGTGCCAGATGAAGAATACAATATTTCCATTTCTTACTCCGCGTTGTCGGTTCCCTCTTGGCCCGTGCAGACACATACCATAATCACAACACTGTCACAACACATCGCACTCACAATGGATCACTCCAACAAGGAACCCTCCACTCTGAAGTTTTACATTTCTTTTGTTTTGCTTGTGCATTCACAACCAGGATTATTAGTTCATTTGAGAAAGAAGCGCGAAAAAAAAATGATTTCACGCAAGTTTCAGCCAGACAGTTGATCTTAAGACATGCAAGGACATATTAAAACTTGAAACTAAAGCAGGAAGTAGAAACAAAATTAACCCGACTGGCAAAAAAGACACAACGCTGACTAGAGTTCAGATGGCGTCTTTACAGAGTGAGACTGAAAGATGAGCGCACAAGTATAAAAGGCACACCGGCGTAGGTTACGTGCAGTGGCTACATGCGTAGGTTATGGCGTCTTACGGCGCAAGTTTATCTTTGACCATTTGGATATACAATGTCATGACTTCAGAATTTTCTGTGTGCAAATTTCATAATTCAGACTTCTTGTGGCTAAAACCAAATCATGTTACTATCCTGCTCATGAGAACGGGATTGACAGAAGGACTGACAGACAACCAGAATTTTTTAAAGATACACAAAACAGTTACACAGTTACAAAAAATGCGAGCTCACTTCATACGAATGAGAAAAAGAGAGAGACGGAGAGATGGAAAAAGGAAAGGTAGAGTCAGATAGCTGAGAGCTGACATCTTCCATATTTGATGCATCCAGTCAAAGGCAATTAAGCTCTGTGTAGTGTGTGTGTGTGTGTGTGTGTGTGTGTGTGTGTGTGTGTGTGTGTGTGTGTGTGTGTGTGCATCTGCATGTGTGCATTTCAGTGATTATATACAGTGTATGTGTGTGAGTGAGTGAGTGAAAGAGACAGAGAGACAGAGAGAGAGAGGCAGATTATCTGTGTCAGTGGCCATTTGCTCACAACTGGCACCACATCGGAGAGAGCCAGAGGCAGAGAGCATCATGGGTAAATGAGCACACACTGCTTGGCGATTTTCCACACAGCAGACCGAGAGAGAGAGAGCGAGAGAGAGAGAGAGAGACTGCATGCCAGATGACCTGTCTCCTCCAGTGTACACTAGTGTTTCACTAATTCTCCGCAGACACACAGGTACACACACACACTACCCAACGAAGCAGCAAATCCAAAATTGATGGCAGGGAAGCAGACTGCAGACTGTAAAATAATAACCCACACAAACTTAAGGTGCACAGTACCTGCTAGCCTGGAATTGGTGTACGGAGGTGAGAGGCTGTCGTGTGATGCCATGTATTGAGAGCCATCCGCATAACTCTGGAGAGGGAGACAAGGCAGGGAATTAGATTTCCTTATTCCACCTAGGTGGTGTCACTGACAGCAGTGGCATCATCTGGAGCACTTGTTGACACTTGTTGTTTCTAGCAGCAGCCAACACGCTGCTCAGTGCCTTGATCTGAGTTTCTCACATGTCCATTTAGCTAATAGCTAAATAGCTAATCTAATAGCTTGACACTTGATGGGAAATAAGTGAGTCGCAGAGTGACAAGAGATTCTACCTTCAGGTTCGTTCAATAGATGTGATGCAACCATATTAGATTCAGCTTAGTCACCACTACATAAGTATAACAAGATTTTTAGAGGTGCTGGTAGGTAGAAATTATTTTACCTTTGAACGGAGCAAACGTAGGAATTGACCTGTGTCTGCAGCAAATAAAACTTGACAAAATGATTCGCTGTTGTGGCATGTTTAGCCACAAGGAAATAACCACGTCATTCTATTTCCCATGCTTACCTACTGTATAGAGGTGTGTCTAGCCCCTTTATCGCAGCCCTCAATCCCCACCATCCCCATCCCTCTCTTCTTTTCTTCACTTCCTCTCCCCTCTTTCATTACAGGAACCGGGGGGCGCAAGGAGCGGAAACTTCCTGGGACACGTCCCACCCTGAGTCTCACTCCCTCTTCTCCTAAGGCCATTTTCTGTTTCCACAGTCCACCCCTCTTATCCCTGGCCTTCAACCCCTTTCATTCATCCTCTTAATCCCCTTAGTTTAGTATCCCTCTGTCTCAATTTGAAAAAAAAATAAAATAAATAATCTAAATGTTCAGAACCAAATAGCAGGTGGGAACAGCTACTGAGACAGAGCAACTGAAGTTTGTCATTAAATGATGATATGTGAATAAAATGTTCAAACACTGCTTCTGCTTCACAAAGACTACATCCAATTGTCAATAATTTGCTAGCGTCACTTTCGGGCTAGAATAGCAAACTGCTACTGTAACAACCGTTGTAACTCGTTACCTTGGAAGAACGACTTCCACTCGCCCATGATGCCGCGCTCGTCCTCTCCTCCATATCTGCATCAGAGAGAGGGGTGGGGGGGGGAGAAAGAGAAGACTGATTAATACGTGAATGAGAAGAGGCAAAACACAACACAGCGGGAATGACAGCTTAGGGTAAGTTAAAGGGTTGGTGATTTAGAGGGATGGTTCTAAAGCATCCCCTGCATGAGCTGCAGCGGATCAGGTAAGGCGCGGGAATAGAAAGAGTGAGAAGAGTGAAATCCTGATCAGCATGACTGAAAATGAAACCAGCAAGCATGAAAAGACTGTGCAGTATGAGAAAGGTAAACAAAAGGTAAGTTTAAACGCATTAAACAAAAAAATAAAATGCTAAAAAAACGCATGTACTTTATTGTACATGATTTAAATCATAGTCACGTTTTCTTTTTTTAATGTTTTAGTTCATACTACACTGAACATACTCAATATTCAAATTTGCATTTAATCACTCACATAATCAATGCATTTCAGCCTTAAACATGCACTTACAAGATTAAATACTCTGTGTTATTACTCTGCTGTGTCTAACTCCAACTACAGCAGCATAAATCACTGTGTCTCCACTCTCCGTGTCATTAAACATTATTGATTATGATTGTAGAGCCTTTATTGTGTCTCGGTGAAATTTAATGGTCTTTTAAGCCTCCTGCATACCACTAATCCCACTGTCATCGCACTGGATCAGGACGTTATATCTGACAATGTCAGGCTGCCGAGCGAGAGGTCAAGGGTGACCTGATAATGGCGCTGGATGGAAAGTCAGGGGATCACCGCAATTGTTACAATTCAGCCTACGAAGGGATAGAAGTGTGTGCCAATCTCATGGCTTATCCATCAAAAAATGGCTGAGATATTTGTCCCAAAAAAAGCAAAAGATCTACTGCCACTTTTTTGTCCTCTGCATGTACCCATCCAGGTGACCACACTATGAGCAGTGGACAGCTATGCAAGGCACCCAGGGAGCAGATTGGGGAGGGTTAGGTGCTTGCTCAGGACATCTCAGCTAAGGATACAGAGGGAACTAGTGACCAAACCTGCTTCTCTAACCACTAGCTCCCCAAAGATAGCATCGTCAGAGAGAGAATAAAGGATATATTTTTTACAGGTGGATCAGTTCATTTAAGTCGCATGAAATGTGCAAGCGCTGCGCTCTCCAATAACACACACACACTCACAAACACACAGTCGTCTCATTCATTGTAACGCACAAATCTCTCCTCAATAGGCCCTCCATTGTGTCAGCGCGTGTATAGCGAGCAGCTTACATTCATTGTCGAGTCATTTGGAATGTCAGCTTATCTGTGTGCGAGCGCGTACGTATAACTGTCTACGCGCGCTCTGCACAACAGAAATAAACTGGTTCACTTACAAAAAGAAAAGAAAAAAAAGCCTCTTGGAGTGAAGCCAACGGTTTCTACCTTAACCAAAGCACCTTTGGGCTACGTAATTGTACAATGGGATGGAAATGAATGGAATAAATGGAGGTGGTGAAAATTAGGGATAGGCTGCATTTGTAAAGCGTTAGCACGCGTTCAGCAATGATATGAGCCAAGGAAACGTACTCACTGAGCAGCGCAAGCAACAAACGCACGGTGAAAGCTTGGATTAGAAATGCATACTTTGTAAACACACCAAAAATGTGGTATTGCTAATTTGAAAAAAACAATTCATCAGTTACCTTTAAGAAAACATGCACCTAGGACTTAGCTTGATCTAGCAATCAAGCTAATTGGCACCTAGGGATTCAAATTAGCTGAATTTGTGGAACATGGATATGGATGGATTTAGGATGGATTTGGAGAACAAATTGAGAGAGAATACATTTAGTTGTTTGAATTTGGAGAACATCAGAAAATTAGGAAACGCAGACAAAATCAATGGATTTAGGGAAGATACACTGCTTTGCTCTGACACTGAGGATCAGCTTCAGGTTAGAGATTAAATAAACACATTTAATTAGTATTTTAATTCATTAGGATTTGAGGGAGCACACACTTAAATCAATGGAATAAAGGGACACACAGTTTGTCCTTTGATAACAGACAGGGAACACACTGGATCAGTCTGATTTAGGTAACAAACACGTGGTTTTTCAGATTTGGTGAACATGTGTTATCTAATGGATTTAATCTTCGCACCTATATTTCGTTACCATTTGGGGAGTAGCGCGACAATGTTGCAAATAACTTTGGTTTGATTCCTGTTCACGGGTTAATCGCAAGTTCTGACACACCCCCAACGCTACAGTCTCTTAAACAGTTGTGTGATTGGTTATAAATGTGCAGAAAATTTCTGATGCCTCACAGCAAGAAGATTCTGG
The DNA here is from genome assembly GCA_005024645.1 of Planiliza haematocheilus. Lineage (NCBI taxonomy): Eukaryota > Metazoa > Chordata > Actinopteri > Mugiliformes > Mugilidae > Planiliza > Planiliza haematocheilus. The sequence goes on along the minus strand of SRSE01000582.1, from coordinate 3,443,224 downwards.
GTTCGAATGCATGTTCTCCCTGTGTCTGTGTGGGTTCTCTCCAGGTTCTCCAGCTTCCTCCCAACATCCAAAGACATGCTGGTTAGGTTCATTGGTGATTCTAAATTGGCCGTAGGTGTGCGTGTGAGTGTGAATGGTTGCCTGTCTCTCAGTGTCTTGCCTGGGATAGGCTCCAGCCTCCCTGCGACCCTTCACAAGCGGCTACAGAAAATGAATGAATGAATGAATGAAATCAGGGAATAATCAAATCGAAGGAGCAGCGAGCGTAGACACTGGCATTTAATGCTGCCCTGTGGTTCATGAACCAGGGTTCTGTATACGTATGAGCAACATGTTCAGTTTGATCAAACATCCATATGTAGACAACAGCTTTTACATAGATGCTGGTTTCCCCAAGGCTAGACGTAACACTGTATATGATGTTAAGGCTCACACTTCTGTCGGGTGCACACTGTTTCACAGATGCATCAGGTAAACATCTTGGCTATACAGTATAATTATAAGATACCTGGCTGATGACACTCGATTCAAATTGTCCAATGACAGATGCGGGTGTTAGTCATGTGACTCTATGTTAACTTCTGTTGGTTCATCTGTGAAAACTCAAAATGAACTATAACTAAAACCCAACAACATACAGTATGTTTGTCATTTGGGCCCAATAAACCGAACTGAAGGCATCATTCATGTTTTCTTTCCCCTATTGTTCAAACATTTTGGTCTGTTGTGCTTAAAAAAGACAAATGGTTACAGCTCTGTATGTGTAGGACCATCCTCCTCCTATGCATGGATGTAAGCACCTCCAAATGCCCCTAGCTGAATGCTCGACTTTCATTGATTTATTTAAGTAAATATGCTGCAGAAACAAAATTTCGAAAAGAAAAAAACACACACACACACAAAAAAATGTAATATCATGTGTTGTGTCCATAGGCTATGAGTATAATATGTAATTTAATATAATATAATAATATAAAGACAAGATTGACCGGTCTCGCATGCAAACACATATTTCATTTTAAATAATACAAAGAGTGAGTCAATGGTAATACTCGGGTACAGGCCTGGTTTTGTCCTCACAGATCTCACACACACATACACACATGGGCTAACTGTATTAATAGGAGTCTGTTTTGTGTCAGGCAGGTCTTAATAGGATCAGTGTGAGAGACATGGGGCTGTCTGTCAGTCTAAGTTCATTAACTGATGATAGATAACCTGCTTTCTGTGTGTGTTTGAGAAAGAGAGAGAGAGAGAGAGGTATGTATGTGTGCTTATAAGAGTGTGTTTCCCTGCTTGTGTGTAAATTCTCTCTCTCCCTCTCTCTCTCTCTCCTCTCTCTCTCTCTCTCTCTCTCTCTCTCTCTCTCTCTCTTGTGTAATTTATAGCCCTCAATCGGAGGCCTTATCAGGTGCAGGACACATGGACGCCTCCTTCTCTCCTCCTTCTCTCCTTCTCCTCCACATCTTTCAACTCCTGCACACCGCCGTGCATTTTTCCCTTCTCCTTTTTCCTCCCCTCCCTCTCATTCTATCTCCCCCTCCTCGTGCGTTTCTCAGTACAGAGAGATGCTCCCTTTAATTGCTGTACTCCTCGTCCTCTTCCTCCCCATCTTCGCTGCCACTTCTCCTGCATCTGGACAAACTGTCTTCAAACTTTTCTCTTCCACTTTTAATTCACTTACTCCCACTGCCCCTCTGCTGTTTTCCAACTGGCAGTATGTGCTCGACAGAAATACACATTTGTTGCCAAAGTGACGAAAATAGCACACTTACTGAAACACGACACACCCTTATTTCAGTTTTCTTAAAAATTTAGCAGCTATTGTCAGGCTTGACTGGTTCCCCCAGCTGGTTGACAGTTCCAGTGACTTCTCAACGTGCCTAAATTTCAATTTCGATAGCAGATATTTTATATATAACAAGCCACTACATTGAAACCACTGACTGAGGAGAAGTAAATAACATTGACCATCTTACAATAAATAATGTTCTGCTGGGAAACCTTTGCTTTGATAAAAGCAGTTTCACCACTGGCAATATCTTGGTGATTGTTTTAGCCTTGAACATGAAAAATGTATTGAGTCTTACATGTATTTTTGTCTCTTTCATATGTTAGACACATCAACTATGGTGAACATATGTCCATCATTACTTCAAAATACAAGGGTTAGTCAACCCAAAAGATGTCAAAAACTTTGAAACTTTAATCAGTCACAATGTCCAACATTGGTATGGACCTCGTCCTCAAGACCAAGAGCCACCTCTACTGCAGAGGATGAGCTCATTAGAATCACCAGCCTCAGAAATCAGCCGTTAACAGAACCTCAGGTTGGAGCCCACATCAATGCTCTCAAGAGTTCAAATACCAGACGCTTCTCAGCGTCAACCGTTCAGAGGTTACTGTGTCAATCAAAGTTCTTCAAAGAAACCACTACTGAGGGAACCCAACACAAGAGAGAGCTGCTTGGGCTTAATAATGAAAGCACTTAAAAGGATAGGTGTGTCCAAATTGTGAATGTAACCCTAACTTAACTTACCTTAACACCTTAACTATCTAAGCCTAGCTATGAAATGGTTAAATGTGCTCCACTTGCCGTTCGATGGCAGAAAGCAGGCACTATTAAGTCTGTAATAAAGAGCATGCAAGTTGCATATAGCCTACTGTACTGTATCAGGGCAAGAAAACCATGTTGGCAATTGAAGACTGCACACAGAGATATACACACACATGTTGATGATTGTAATAAATGGCTTCTGATTGACAGAAATGAGGACAGTGGTCATGCTGTGAGAACATCAAGCATGTGTGTGTTTGTGTGTGTGTGTGTTTGTGTGCGCGCACACCTGTGTGAGCTCTATAACCCCACTGTTCTCATCTGGTCTCCAACCAAACTCTCTAATTAACTGCAGGCCTGCTCCAGCCCCCAACATACACATGTCAAAGGGTGCGCGGTGATCAGGCACAGTCATCAGATCTGTTGAGATACGTTTTAATTGCTTCGAAATCAAACACGCTTGCTCGCTGATATGTTCCTAAAAAGATTTTTATTTATTGTTAATCCAATTCTAAAAATTGGCCTTCGTTCTGCTTAAAGGTTCCACAAAATACAGCAGTTAAACCACAAAAAAGAGCAATGTGTATTTACAGATGATTAAAAAGAGACTGTGATGGTTTTCTGACCTTCATGTTCGCTAAAGATAGTCTCTGAAGACATTCTTTCAGCCAGACTCTGCTGTTTAATCAAACAGTTTTATGACTTCCCAACTGGGAACATCTCAAACACTACATTTCCCGGTGTAACAACTGCGTTCGTAATGAGCTGTAACTGCTTTTATTGGACCTGACTCAAAAATGTAAGAGCTGTACCTCTAAATGAAAATCAAACCAAAACCCCTGGCGGTTGATGTTGCTGCAGTGAAATAATTTTATGTTGGTTTGGAACAAACGGCTCAGTGTATTCAAGCCGGTAGTGCCTTACACTGCAGTTCAGCTAATGCCCTCCAGGAGCTGCTGTAATAAAATTTGAACTTTACTGTAGTGAATTAGCCTGGAGGTCAGACCAACTGCCGCGTCCGCGATTTATTGTGTGGTGGATAGCTGGTCTGAAAGCCACTGATGGGAACCGGTTGTGCTCCGGCAAAGATCAAGAGACGCCAAGAGAAGAACAGCGACGTCATCTGAGCAGCGTGGAGGTGAATTTGTGTAAACACAAAAAGGGCTGATTGGTTGTAGGGCTATCCAATTGCACGCAGTGGTATTTTTTTCTCTGCATCGGTTGAAACAAGTCCCATAATGAAATCCAAATTGAGTGCTAGCAGGCTACCAATTAATCATCTATTACTGCTTAGGCTTAAGGAGGGGTTGTAGGAGTCTACCTCACCTGACAACAAGGAGGGTTCGAACCAAGAAACGTCTTGCTGTGAGGCGACAGAGCCATGCTGCACCACCACGCTGACACACATTCGCTTTCTTTTTTATTGATCTTTATTATTAGGTTTCTACATTTCTGTTCCTTTCCCGTCACTGTCACCTCAGCTAGCTTTTCCTTTCGTTAACCCAGTGTCAGCTGGTGCTACATCCTATTTAAGCAAGTCTATTTCAGCTTCCCCTTTATACGGACACTCGTTATCAAACGGACGTTTTGACTTCTTTCAGCTGACTTTCAAGAATGTATTGTTAATTGACACCTTTGCTTCAGCTGAACTGTCTTTTTCAAGTCTGTCTACTGGATCAGCTTTCGGTACATCTGGTTTCTTTCCAGCATCTATCACTTTGAGTTTCAGCTGCCACTCAAACTCCTCTCAGAACACAATTTTCATCCACCACTTCAATATTTCCCGGTAAATATGTTTGAACTCATTTATTTATTGTATATGTTTCATCCCAAACTCATAATCAGGGCTTTAGTCACTGCTGTAGTACTGATCTTATATAATTCCCAGTATTGGGGAAAAAAACAGCAGCAGAAGTAGAACTGTAGCAGTCAACAAGTAAAGATTGGGAAAATAGGTCATTCATAGTGTAATGTAAATAAAATTAACAAGGAAGTAATGTTAAAATCCACAAAACTGACAGACTAAACAAGTCAGCAACTGTTATTTGAACTAACAAACTGAGAGGGCACAGGAGAAGGGATGAGAGGAGGTGAGGAGGTGAGGAGGGAAGAGATAAAGGGTTTGAAGAGGGCGGAAAGAAGATGAGGGAATAAACATTAAGAGGAATCAAAAAGAGGGGAGGAGATGAGGAGAGAAGAGGCAAGAAGGAGAAATTAACTAGGGAAGGAGAACCAAAGGAAAGAAAGGGGAAGGAACAGGGGACTGCGGAGAGGAGAGGAGGAGAGGAGGAGAGGAGGAGAAAAAGACAAGGAGATGAGGCATGAACAGAGAGCAGGCAGAGCCAGGCAACGATGGAGAAAACAATTAGCGAGAGGAAACGGGGAGAGGAGAGAGAAGTGATTTGGAGAGGAGGTGATGTGGAGAGAGAAAAAAAAAGATCATGACATTATAAAACCAAAGCCAAAGGGTGGCGGGGGATATAAAAACATGAAGGACGTCAGACACACAGATCTAATTCTGTCATTTTATGTAACACAAAGGGAAGCTTCTTGTACTTTCGCTGAGCTACATGTTATTATTCTGGTTAATTACACACAAACACACACACACACACACACACACACACACAGTAAAGTAAGACAGTGAGATTTAAGTCAGATTACATCTCTGTATCTTCTCCTTTAAAGCTGCTTTACTGTCTAACCCCACAATCCCTCTCTCTCTCTCTCTTTCTGTGTGTGTGTGCACGAGTGGACTAGAGGAAGTGATGTAATGAAGGAAGTGGACCGTGTCCTGTTTTGTTACATGATTTCTGCGCTCTCTCCTCGTCTCCCGTCTTTCTTTCATCTGCTCACCTCTTTTCCTTCTTGCTTTGTTCCAATTCTTTTCACTTATTCAACTTTTCATCCTCTTCACTCCTTGCCGTTATCTCATCTTCATCTTCACTTCTTTCAGTCGTTCCTTTCCCTATCTTCTTCCTTTCTTACTCCTTTCCTTCCACTGCTTTTCCAAACTTCCATCCAATCTCTTCCCGTTGTTTTCTTTCATTCTTTTACTTCTTACCTCTACCCCAGTTTCCTTCAGTTTTCCTCTATGTACATCCTTTAATTTTGTTTTCTGTCCCTATTTTTTCAGTCTTTGTTCATTTTATCCCTCTGTCCCAGCTTTCATCCTTTCCTTCTCTTTATTCTGTCCCTCTCCGTTTTGCCTCTTCGTCCCTATTTTTCCTCTGCTCTCTCTTCTCGTCACAACTCTTCTCACATTCTTTCCTTCATCATTAAGAAATCAGGGTCAGAGAAAAAGAGGAAAACATCATCTCTCTGGACCGGCACGCAGAGCCTTTGAGCAAGGCACGGCAGCAGATGGCACCCCCATCTGAACTTTGCTACACAGAGCAAAAAAATAAAAAAATACTCTCCTCCCGTCTCCGTGGATACAGAGCTCTGATGGAGAGGACAGTTGGAGATGAAGATGGAGATGCCAAATCTTTTGACATCTTGTTACCATAGCAACGGACTCAGAGAGGACGAGAATGACCATCATCAGGGCTACTACTGAACAACATGTATCTGATGCAAGAATAGATTTCAAATGATGGAGCATTCACTCCATCCCCGACCGAGCTTGACTGGTTTGAGAATTTTTTTCTTGAGAGAAAAGTTTGGTACCCAGGTCACAAAACGCAGGACCAACTGCTCACCAATACAACCTACCGAGTATACTTAAAGTAATTCTTACCTTTCTGGCATGTTGCACAGCACTTAGTAAAAATGTGATCATGAACAACTCTGCCTCCCTCCAAAGTCCCACTTGCCTGACTGACCTTTGACGCACCCCTCTTCCCCTGACACATGGGATGGGAAAGTGAAGGTAGAGGATGGAGTCAGATTCAGAGGCACCGGTAAGTGAACAGCAATTAAGTAAAATTGATTTCCATGGGTGGTATAAAATGTGGTATCTCTGCCACGGAGGCGCACAACTCGCAAGTGGTGACATCTATTCAGATTTTTATTCAGTCATGAAAGATGGCCAGCAAAAGTGTGTGGAGAGGCTCCTTAACATTATACATAAGACACAGTAAACCTCAATTTTAGGTGTAGTAAATAGGACTTAAGCAGCCTGCTGGACTGTGCATGTTGCCAGTGAAGTAATCATACTGTTTATCACAAAAGAGACATTCACAAGCTAAAACTAATATCTGACGATGAAAAGTATGACGGAATTTGTGCCTTTTTCTGTGAACTAGAAAGTTATTTGATATAACTTATATACTTGAATTTCCCCAGAGATTAATCTTGAATTTCCCCCGGGATTAATAAAGTATCTATCTATCTATCTATCTATCTATCTATCTATCTATCTATCTATCTATCTATCTATCTATCTATCTATCTATCTATCTATCTATCATGATAAGATGTTATCTGAATATCAGACATTCAAAGTACATGATCGCTTTGTACAAGTCGACTGTCTTCCAAAACGTGCGTCCCAGTCATTGGATTTGTTCAGGGGCGTTTGCCTGATCTGATCTCTGGCAGTTGACGGTAGCCTGCCAAAACTAGCAAGCTGCCACAGGCCCTGTAGCTACAAATAAGGTGGGAAGAATACGGCATTTGAATACGCACCACCCTGGTATCTATGCTGCCTCCAGCACGGTAAGTAAGCTAACAATGAAGTTAAATAAGTCTCAGCTAAGTACTTTTCAAGTTGCGGTTTTGTACTACATGGAGTTGTTGCCCTCTTGTACCCTCTGCTGACTTTTTATTGACTGGATTAGCATTTAGCAAACTAAAATTGTCCACAGGTATACTTCCAAGAATGAATCCTTCTTGCGTATGCTGCCTCTTTTATCTATCTGTAACATATAATCATGCTTCATAAATGATAAAGGGATATGTAGAATTGCACAAGTGCCTGAATTCAATTTCTGCTGCATATATAAGTTCTGATCTAAATTGAGAAATATTTGGATTACTATTTTGTCTCAAGATGACTTATAAAATAGCTGCCTAAATTAATGTTGTCAGTTGCAGTTTGACTAAATGTGATAATAAAAGCGCAGCGACTAAAACTAAAACTATGACTAAAACTGTGAAAGATAAGAGTAAGATGTGACTAAGACTAAATTTTCATCTGAAGACCAAGACTAAGACTAAATCAAAAATGGCTGTCAATATGAACACAGGCAGACAAAAAGACGTTTTCTCACATTCTGACATTAATTAGCAAAGACAGTGTTTAGTATGATTTAGCTTCAATGGCTTGTTGTGTTGATTTTCACTGGAAATGAATCTGGACTAACCATGGAGTCCTTACGTAGTTTTACAGGTCTACAGTACATGTGCACAAATAAACTGCGTCCAACTTCCAAATGCACTGAAAAACAGTTTGCTATGTCACCCACTAGCATCAGGAGTTGCCATGGTGGAGTGCTTATCTGAAATCCAGCCGATGAGAACATAGACTGTATAAATGACTGTATAAATATGTACAACGTGTCACCACTTCCTTGGCCAAACTGATGCTATTTTCCCAGGGATACAGGCATCACCGCCTTGCAACTTTGTAGCCAGAGTCTGCGCACTACAGTCCAAGTGCGCTCTGCTCTACCTCCACCAGTTACAAGAAAATGTTTAACATCTATTTTAGTGTTTAAGTTCAGCCCAAGTCGCATCCACAAACATTGAGGAGGTGGAGCTTATGTCCTATACTGCAGCCAGACACCAGGGGGAGCTCTACTTGCTTTGGCTTCACTTTCGGAACAATGGCACTGACCAAAAACCAAGAATCAGACAAAACTCACAGTAATAATCCAAATACTAACACTGCTGTTGAGATGTTTGTGTACAGTGTTGTGCACCTGTTGTAGTTGGTTTCATTTTTACTAAGAAAGAATCTCATTGCATCTTCTGTTCTTAATAATTCTGAGTTGCCACAGACTGCTTGCTAGTGGGTGTCACCATGAGTGGGGATGAACGCAAACACAGGGATGCACTGACGTATTCCACACAAAGCAACGTGGTTGTAGCCCTCGAATGAAACATGTCCGAGCCACATGCAATATATGAGTGTAAAATGTAAAAATATACGGTTTGCTCAAAACTTTAAAGTGACTTGAGAGAAAATAAGGAGGCAATCAGGGTTCAAGGGTTAATGACGAGATTTTCATTCATGTTTCTTGCTCACACACGAGCACAAACTCACGCACAGTTGCAAAGAGGCCAGCGTTTCCTGTCATTAGGCAGCAGAGCCGTTCTATAATTAGAACATCTGGACCCAAGTAGGTTTAGTGTCAGTGCCCTCACTAACACACATGTTCAAACATACATGTGCAAGCCATGCAGCCACATACAGGACTAACATGAAAATAAAAAAGTAAAAAAAAAATTAAAACACTGGGTGAGCTTTATATATCAATCACGTTTTTTTTTCTCGTTGCTTTGTGTTTTCTGCCGTTTTGTTGAAAAAAGCGCATTAAAGCAAGAAAACAAACAACAGCTTGGAGAGCTAATGGCACGCTAAATGAAGAGAGAGAGAATAGCTCATGTAGACAGAGAGAGAGAGAGAAAGGGAGGGACGGAAAAGTAGGAGAGAAAAAACATTAGCAAGTTCAAACATGGCTTTCTTGAATAAGCCGCGTTGCGTGTTTTTTAAAGACAGGCGGGCTTCAGAGACTACAGATGCCTTTCCAAAAAGAGATTAATATTGATGATAAGAAGGCCCTTCCTTTTTGTTTTGTTTTGTGTTTTTTTTTTTTGTTTGTGTTTTTTTTTTCCATCTCTGTGGTGGAGGAAGAATAAGCGGCACAGGCAATTCCTTTGACAAACCCCCTCAGCTCTCCACACAGGCCCATGTGAAACCGAGCCAACTGTGGCTTAGATCTCTACACACCATCACAACCAGGGAACAAAAGGAAAGTCACAAATAAAGGGGGCGGGGGGTCTGTGTGCAAACTGGTCAGAAGCTAAAAAAGCAGCGGAGTTAGCACAACTTTTATAAAGACTAAGTGAGAACAATGTCAGAACAACGGGAAACTATTTGCAAAGCACAAAAAAGAAGGGTAGAAAGGTAAACAGGGTTTATTGAAGTGGTTACTGATTTAATTGGTACATGACTGTGGCGTCATGATGAGATGCTATGTGTTGTTTCACAAGCTCAGATCTTAATCAGTTTAACCATCTTCCCCAAAAATGGGAAGCTAAAATCAGAAGTAATCCTAAAATGTTGCTACTTGTAATTTTCATATTTTTTCTGCTGCTTTTCTGCTCTAATCTCCTTTAAATTACATTATACACTGGCACAAGGCATGCTGTTTACTTATTTTAGGTTGGCTTTAGCAGTTGTTTAAATCACTTAACAGAGCACCCTCAATCCTAACCCTAACCTTGTGAATAATATTTGCTACATCTGTAGAATGTTCTTTACACTGTAAAGTGCATTTTAAGGTGTGGAGTTTTCCAGCTTCCATGGAGTGTGTGTTCTGTCAGAGAAATGCAGTCAAACATTGCCTTTTTGTTAGCGACCAAATGCAGAAACTTTAGGAATCCATCAGGATTATATCAAAATATGCCAATCGTGTTCGCTTGAGTGACACTCCACTGGTGACGACATCGCAAGCAACGCTGGACAAGCTTTAACTCGTAGTGTGAACGCACCATGACAGGACAGAATCAAAAGCTTCTTCCATTGATTGGTTCAAAAGGCATCCCCTTGCTCATGTGTCTCAGATCCCAGAAAGAGCACAGAAAGTTATACCTTGTTCGGCCTTCTTCACAGCATCTAGTCTGATGTCTGCTCACCGTTGTTCTAGGCTGATTTGGTGAAAGTAACTGCTGATTTATGACGTTCAACTCAGACATTGAGTTCCACTCATCATTGTTTGAAGTAGTAGAAGATAGTAGTAGATAGTAGATAGTAGTTGTAGATAGATAGATAGATAGATAGATAGATAGATAGATAGATAGATAGATAGATAGATAGATAGATAGATAGATAGATAGATAGATAGATAGATTTTGTTATTTTTTTTGTATTTCTGTAGGTTTCCACAATGAGGTCTCCCTTTAGCTTGGGTTAATGAAAAACATTTCCACAACAGGAACACTAGAATGGTGTTTCTAAAAACATAATAAAAGACATGTTCTGGCTTATCTGGCTTATATGATAACTGACCCCTAGCAAGAGTTTGACCACAAAAGCAAATTGTGGGATTCCACCCGCAGCTTTAGCTGACTGTTCAAATTCAGTTCTGGGCTAACATGCTTTATATTTAACCACATTGCATGATAGCCATGACCCTTGACAGAAATACAACATATAGAGTCTGTCATCCTGAAATATGAATTCACAGTAGTCTAATATGATATTCCTTGAGGGAAACATCTGCATCATGACTTATTTTCCATCTACTCATGCCTGGATTCCCCGTGAACGGACTAGGTAAGCGCAGCCAGCCATCAGTCAGACAGGTTGGCAGACAGCGAGGCAGTGAGACAGCCCTTCCGACAACGAGACAGACAGGCAGTGTTTCGGATGAGTTTTTGTCAAACTGAGTCTCCGGGTAGATTTGTGTTTGACAATTCAATTAAGGCCTCTTACTCTCTGCGGAGGTTTTTGTGTTTGTCGGCGTTATAAAACTCTATCTCATAGACACCTGCCAGCTTAGAGCTAATGCAAGCAGAGGGATGGGTGAGCTTAATCATAGAGAGAGAGAGACCGGGAGTGAGGGTAGCAGGGAGACTTCTGAAACTGGAGAAAGTCCAGCAGGTTGGGCGGGGAGAAGCGAAATGGTCTCTCAACAAGTGCAAAGAAGCCTAGGAAGTAAATCAGGAAGCAGCGGTGCTGAGTTAATCAAGCTCAGAGAATTGTACCTTGACATCTGCTTCTAATTAGTGAAAATAAAAAAACAGCGCTCGGTCTTGTTTTCTTGTCTTTCCTTATCTTTTATCTATCAGCAGCGGAAAAGTGGCTAGTGCCTCCCTCCATCCACCCGCTCTACAAACACAAAAGCAGATGGATAATTCATCTTGCTGATGATAATGCAGAAGAAAAAAAATCACACTACTTCATTTGGTATGCATCTTTTTCTAAATTTGCTCTTCACTGTTGGAAGTCACAGGTGTCCTATAGGCAACATTGTTTCTATCTAATTATTTTTAAACCAAAAATCATCAGCGCCAATGCAGCCTATGACTACGAATAGAGGAAGTGTAACAGAAGAAGTAGTTCTGTATAACTATGCATTTTGTTCACTGCTTGTTCCAGGAATCAATTAGCATCAGCACGTATAGAAATCCAGCTGTGAACACGTAAAGCCTTCATAACAAACTGTGAATTAATAAGCCTTGACCAGCTACACCGCATCTTGAAAAGACGCTGCTCACTGATGCTCACTTTTATCATCCGAACAATGTAAAACACAACGGCACAGTATAGAGTACGACGCATTAGCACGTTACCTCAACACAAGTCTTCCTTCCAGGTTCAGGACTTCCATTTGCTTGCCCCATAAAAACTCCAGGGCTCTGAGCAGATGGCGCTAACGGATAATTCTGCACTCCACGCTAACTGGGAGGTTTCCTTCTTGAGCTAATGAACATACATTGCTTTGGTGACTCATGCAGGCGCACACACACAACACAAAAACTCCTTGCGTTGATCTCCTCATAACCTCTCAGAAGAGGTGAAGTGGTGCGTATACTTAGGCATACAGCAAACAGCCAGCTCTGGGCATGGGGATTTAGCATATTACACAGCTACGTTTCAGTGCACATCTTTGCAGGCTAAGGCTGCAGTCAATCATGTTGCAGTCATTCATGTAATACGTGGAGTTTACTGAGACCTTTGTTTCCTGATTTTAGCCTTTGGAGCAATGAATCCTCCACTCCTCCAAGATAAGCACTTCGGCAAATTTGTGCTGCAACGCGAAAGCACCGAACTTCATTGCCAGCCAACACTTCCAGCAATGGCTGTGCTGTAAAATTGATGTAAAATAGTTTCTTATGCCCAAAACTGCCCATGTGCATGGTGTGCTGTGTTAGCGGTTCATTACTGCATAGTGGAACTACGGCTGTAGCTAGTGGAGCTAAAGTGGAGCTAGCTTCTTTCTTTTTTTGAATCGACACTCACTAATATTTTCCCAGCAAAAAAGAGTGAATAAAGTGGTCAAATGAAGATTGAAAAGTGAAATATATTTACAGTCACCTAATGCACACATTTAGTAACTAGCACATTTTGCACACAATAAAGTTTGGACATTATGATTTCATTGTTAATATTCATTCATTCATTCATTCATTCACACATCATCTGTAACCAAGTATCCTGTGAAGGGTCTAACAGTACCCAGCTAGCTGTTTTCTTAGTTTCAGTCTTTAAACTAAGCTAAGCTAAGCTAAGCTAATCCACTCTTGGCCCAACAGTTAATGAACAGTGAATGAGAGTCTGAGCAGCAATGGTTTTAGGGTGTCATCCTTTGGGCCTCTACAGGGCCAAACCACTTTAACTACCTAAGTGAGAACTCAGATGAAACTTAAACATGAGACCTAAAGGTTAAATGTGTCATCTGACACAGGATGCACACTGTCACACTGACAGTTCACTGTGATGCAGGATGTACACTCTCAGTGTGACAGTGTACATCCTGCATCACGCCTTTATCTGATTTCATTAACACGAAAAACAACCTTTCCTCCTTTTATTCCTCCGCTTTCCCTCCTTATCCTCACCCCCCTCGCCACCCTCCCCCATCCCTCTCTCTGCTTCTCCCTCTCCTTCACCCTTCATCTCTCCCTCCCTCTCTTTACTTTCTTTCTTCTTCCCTTTCATCTTCCGCCTCTCCTCGCTCTTTCAAGGCGTCCTGTCGTCAAGTGTAAACATGACTGAGCGCCGAGCCAGAGGGGTTTGACTCTTATCAGCCCTTCCTCTGCTCTTGTCCTCCAGTCACGCTCCTCCTGCTGATACCTCCAAGGAAACGGTGAGGATAACGCCAAAATAAGTACTCAGCCGCTGGAAAATGTGACAACTACTTTTGTGAAACAAACAGTTGAAAGAAATCTGAAGAGGATCTGTTTTGTTTTGGTTTCAAAGGTGATGACAGAGAACATTTTCTGCCCTGTACAAGCTGAAACCTCTGTTGTAGAGTTGTTTTTTATGTTCCTGACTGCTACACTATACAACACAGAGCTCTATGGATCAGTCTCAGTTCTTGTTGACTTTGTTTCCAGCAGAAGCAGCAGCAGGCATTTGTTTCCACAAAAGTACTCCAAAAACTGTTTACTACAATACTCACTCCACAGCTGCAAAGTCACAAATAGTAAGATGAGATTGAACTACTTGTGAGAGTATTCATTTCCTTAACTCTTCTTTAGCTTCTAAACTACATACTCAAAATATCACTTTACGTAGATGATACAGTCTTATACTCTGCATGTTCTTCACTGGTCATTGGTAGTATCCAGTGTACAAGATCAGTTTCAGGCCTTAGAACATGGTGATCTTAAATCAGGGTTAAGTTGAAGCTTATTTAAAACTCATCACTTAGCTTGGAATTCAGACACACTTCCCTGGCCACAAGTTGTTTGTGGTCAACTATTGTTTGACTATTGTCTGTTAGGAACTGATCATGCTCCAGCAAAGATCTGGCATGCCAATCAAACCATTTGGGCTGACTTTGTGCGAAGATGGACGGAAGAATAACACAGACAAAGTCTTCTGATCGCCTTGGAGTTGATTTTGTTCCCAATAAAAAGGCTCTGATTGGTTGTAGGACCATCCAGTTGCTTGCAGAGGTATTTTGCTTTATCATAAATGTGTCCGTCTTCTCCGAGCCAATCATCTTCCTCATTGCTCTGCGTTAAATTCACTGTCATTCTGTCACTCCCTGGACAACCCTCTTTCTTCTCCCCATCTCCACCCCTCAATGGTCATTCCAAAAAGTCTTCATCAGAGGTCTCCTTCAGTCACCTGCCAACTCCGTCGTCACATGTTAATATTTCCTCAATAAATACTGCATTCCTGCTTGATCTCTCCTTATTGAACTGCCTTATCCCTTCACTCAGTGTTGGCACAAGTCATTAAAACATCTCTATTTCAACCACCGCATCTTCGAATTGTTGGCAGTTTTACCAAAAACGACTGAAGCAGCAGTGAGACTGCGGTTCAGCAAACGTGCAGAAAAAAAATGTGTCGCTGCTGCTGCCGCAGTGGCTATGGCTGACATGACAAATTTGGGTGTCGCGAATCTTTGCGGTTGAGATGGGATTAAAATAGCCGCAACACTCACATACCAACCACATGCACCTGTACAGGAAGAGCCCTGTGCATTAGTTATGTAGCAGTTGGTTTGTGGTGGTGATGGGGAAGTGAGAGCAGGGCTCAGGTGAATTCTTTCAGCCCTGGTCCGACCTGCTAATAATAGATGACCACTGAAACAAGCACGGTATTAGCAACCATTTACTGAGAAATAAGTCACACACAATCCTCTGTGAATGTACCTAGACCCTGGAACCTCAGAGCATGTGATTTAGTCTTTGTAACTGCACCTTTTTCCCCAAATATTGAAATCACCTGTCCTCTAAGCAGTTCTTTTGAGTGATCAGTGCACTAGCTGTAGGAAATCCAGGATACAAAGAATGTGGATGCAGACCCCTGTAATTAGAGAACAACATTATATCCAAAGTCATGTCAAGTCATCTGTTTTTTTTGTTGTTTTTTTTGCTATCAACCATGTTAAATACCCATCAATGAACCAAGCAGTGTTTCATACACATTAGATTATGTACTGCAATTGACACATGTATTTCAAACTAGCTTAATGATAGTTGAATCATTTCATTTTCCAATTACACAGCGGTTTGGCCACTGACAGCAGGTCAAATAAATTAGACCGAAGTGGGCCTTGGAGCTAAATTTTAATGTCAGCATGCTAATTACGGAGCAATAAGGCAAACATGCTAAGATTTTGTTGGTACAACGTTTATGATGCATTTTAGTTCTCGTCTTTGTGCTAGCTTGCGAACATATGCTATTTAGAACTAAACATACACTACATCTGAAGCTGAAGGGAGTATCATTTGCTTTGTAATTATTTGAAGAATGAAAATCTATTACCAGCTTATTAAAAAATCCACAAATTCAACCAGTAACAGCTCTAACAACAGTAAGGTCAAAGCCAACAACCTTGGGCTCCGTGGACAGAAGATTCCTGCAATCATGGAAATGCGATAATTTCACACCTCCACATTACCACTAAAGTGATACCTGAAAAACACTAAAATAATATGGTCCTGACTGATCAAAACTATAACTTTAAGAGTGAATAATGTATCAGCGAACACTGATGTTTATATGTTTTCTTCCCAAAAATTCGGCATCTCCAACAAATCTGATTTAACAGAAATGAATAATTGGCAATGGTACATCCGCTGAATGGGAAGCAGCATGGGGTTGTCTTTGTCCTGTCAATATTTTAGCTACACAGACAAATGCTGGCCTGATATTCACTGACGCAACGGATGACACTTGGACCTGAAACCTTCCAGCAGCTTCCAAGTCACCAGACACCGATGTGTACTACAGACCAGGTGATGAGAAGGCAGTTATGGGGTACTGTATTAACTGTCAACCGTCACAGACATCTTGTTTTGTGTTGAAAAAAAGCAACTTGCGATTGAAGATGTAATTTTTTGTTTGATTAATGATTAACTGCTGTCAGTGGTTTAACGGTCAACTGACTAATCAATATTGAGTAGATGAGTATCATCATTATCATTGATAGATAATAAACAAACAGAAAACACATACAAAGACAGAAAACAGAGAGAAAGTCTCACACAGACACACATCCAGTGACTGTAAGTGAGACTGAAACTAATGTGTTTATCTGTTTCTTCCTTCCAGTAATTATTTAAAAGTATGTCAAGAGAGAAGTGGAGAGGGAGAATCAGCACCTCTTCCTCTTCTCTCCGTTTGCACTACAAGGCTGAACGTATGTGGACAAAAAGCATTACAGCCATACATGTATTACAGCCATTGTTGTCCTAAATATAGTCGTGTTTTAACAGGAACTCAAATTCTGCTCGGATTTCCCATTTACTTTGCTTGTTATTATCTTATTCTGTTCCCATATACATGAGGGTACTTCCCTAAATTATTTAGTCTATTTAGTTTAGGCAAATGTGGGACATTCTGACAAGAATTGAGGTGGCATTTGTGACTTAATACTGAGCATTTGTTAACGATTATTGTGAGGTGATGCTTGGGAAGCGAGTGAGAGAGAATGCAGATTCCCCATTTTCTCCCCTGACGAGGTTGTTGCCAATGGCGACTGTTAACGCCGACTGGGGAGAGGTGCATCGTGGGATTGCCACCTGGATGGCACCTCCTTTTCTAGAAATGAAGAGTGAGAAGCTGCTAACAAGTTAGCATGTCTGCATTTGTGCAAGGCTGCAGGGACACGTACGCACACACACACACACACTTTGACACAAGCTCACACTGAAACAGCACCCACACAGAGCAAGAAGAAACACAACACACACACAGCTAGCGCCTGCAGAAATTCTCTCAGTCTCCCTGCGCTTGTTGATGAGATTTGTACGGAACAAGAGTGTTCTCTTCCATTAGCGGGACAACACAAACGGTGCCGTCATGGACATTTATATAAAACACTCCGACCAGCAGAACTGGTTCGACCCATGTGTGCAACACAGTTTAAGACAAACATCGAAAAAAAAATTCAATGGCACGCGATTGAAATTCGCAATCTACTGGTCAACTGCTATCGGCGTATTGGCCACCCCTGGTTTAAGTCACTGATTCAGAACTAAGAACCTGCCAAATCAAAACAGGAATCATGTCGACATCAGCATCATAAATGGGCATGTAAAGAAAAACAACAGTCAAAACAAACGTGCAAAATGAAGAAGAAGAGTATTCCCAGACTGTCCAAAGAAACTCAACTTTCATATTCTCATCTCAGCCAAGGCTTTTAGTCTGAAATACAAAGCGATTCAGTACGGTGGTTCCTAAAAACAGCTGATTTGTGAACGGAACCCGTTCTCTGTTGGTCAAAAAGACTTATTAGAGAGTGACGCACTGCAAGTTCAACGGGCAGTTCACTGACGCTGACTCTCTACCAGCTGTCGGGAGTACTGAAAATGAGAAAACGCTGCCTGACCAGTCACAAACTATAAACAAGAACCTGAGGAGGTGGCCTAGGTATCACTACTGGGTCCCTGAATCGACTGGATTCCGATCCCAATTTGATTCAACACCAGTAAATTTAGAGATATTTTTGGTTTGCAAACAATTTTACTTAAAACTAATGATTGGTTTTAGACATGTGTGGCATTCCCCCTAGTTTCACAACTTGCAAATGGCTTTGGTTTTGTCCAGCTCTTCTCTCTCGTCAGGCTTTTAACATCCAATCAGCTTTCAGGGTTGTAGTTTTGGGACAAAGCCTAGCAATATTTCCAAAAAAAACAAAAACAAAACAAAAAAAGATCCAAGGATTTTATGAATTGATATCGAATCGTAAATATTTTTTTTTTTAAACACAGTCCTACTTAGAAGCATCATACACAGGAGAGAGACCACACAGGAGATAACTCTTGTCTGGAATGTCACATCCATTGTCAAAAAGCAGAAATAAGCCAAGAAAACTGTGGGTTTTTTCCCCTCTTATCGATACTCATAACCTTTTTTTCCCCCCATTTTTCTTCCTTGCTCTGAAACTGCTTGTGTAACATTTTTTATATGTTTAGTTACACATGACATTTTATTAATATGTTTTATTCTGTTTCTGTCCACCTGCATGCGATCCAATATATGCGATATTAAGAATAACAAAAGATCAGCTATTTTTTTGGAGAAGTACGCTTTTATTTTGAAACATTACATTCAGTAATGTAACCTGTGAAAAAATTACATCTGCCTGGTGATAAAAGCTCAGTGTTTCATTGTCTTCCTCTCGTTCTTTATTTGTCTCTCCACCACCACTAACCCCATCACTAACCCCTCCAACCTCTCTCTCTCCTTCCCCGTGTTGGTCTCCCACCCCTTTGTCTCTCCGTGAATAGTTAATCATGCTCTGTTTTTGCCTTATTAAGACTTAATGCAGGGAACAACAGCTCTGGTTTAAATCAGAGGATGACTAAAATCAATAAATAAAAACCAACCTCTTTCTCTCCCACCCCCCCTATTCACCCCGCCCACCCGGTGTTTGCTGCTGAATTGTATCCCAAGTCTTCCACTAACTACATTAGAGAGCAATTACAGCTTAATGGCTGTCGAGATCCATTATCGACATTCATCTAACCTTTAAATATTTCAACATAATACCACTTTAATTTGTGAAATGTAATGGAGAGACAGCGAGACAGACGGCTTTCTCTTCTTTCCCCACAGTGTCAACCGTCTGTCTCTTTCTATCTGCTTCTGAAGTTCTCTCTCCGTGCCTTTCTCCCCCCGTACATTTCCTTCTCTTTCTGTTATTTTCCTTTTCTCTTCATCCTAGTGGGGGATGAAGATGCTATTGGTACGCCTTTGACTCTTTCTCATCCATCCCTTCATCCGTCCTCTTTCTATCCTACTCCGTAGCACAATCTGAGGATGTGTCGCTGAGATGGATATCACATCTGCCTCCATTGTTTCTATTGTTTCTCCTTTGTATACGCTCTCTGTGCCGACTGCAGCGAGTGAAACCTGCGCTAAATATGAACTTTGACCATCTTTTTTCTCGCTTTCGAAACGTACTTCTTCCTCATTTTGCCTGCAAGCCCACTGGAAACCCCTGACGGACCCCCTGGGACGTCCTGAAAACCCCCCATCTTCTGTGAAAGCAACCACAAATTCATGAGAACCGGTACGAGTGGATTCCGTCAAGTGTACCAGCTAAATACAGTAAAATATAAATGGGAAAGTCAAAGATAAAACTGAGCAGACCGGATCGCATCAGAGTGAAACTGTTGAGATGGAATAGAATCCACCTAGCTAAAGCTACCTTTCACCATAAATTTGCATCAGAAAAGCAGTTTTTCCATCCACAGACTACTACACTAGTACAGGGTACTTTACAGATATGCATGTGTATAAGATATATAAATTCTACATAATATATATAAGATATATGGATAATGATATATGTCAATTATGAGATCTACACATTCTGGTTGATGGCAGTGGGATGCACGGTTTGCTTGATTCATGGTTGCACTCTTACAAACTGACCAACCTTGGTTCTAAGTATTTGTCCGTTGTATTATTGACAAATGAGCAACATTTCTGATGAAGCTATCAACCTGACTAAGTCTACTACCAGTGCTTGTGTTCTTTTTTTAATACTGAACAGAGCAAAGAGGAAATGTAGTAAAATAAAAAAGGAAGAAGAATGGGCGAGGTGCTCTGTCCATCCGTTATAGTAAACCAGGTTGTTTCGTACTTTGTGCAAGACAAATTGACAGCGTTTTTAGCAGCACTTCTCACTTCTTGTCTTTTTGTGCTAGTCTGTGAAAATACTTGACTATGCAATATCCTGTCAACTGGCTGTAAGTAAAGGGAAAGTATTAATCTCATATTTATTTTTTACTTTTTAATTATTTGGCTTATAAAATAAAAATACAATATTGACTTTTTAATACATATTAAGAATTTTCTTATCCACGGTCAGTTTGATTCTGATGTAAAACCTTGTTCTTAAATAGCCCACAGTTGTGAGAAAGGCATGTAAGAAAATGCAAATGTCATCCTTTCCTACTGAAGACGTTCTTCCCCTTGAAGAATGAGGGGTCATATGGTTGTGATATAAAGAGAAACAGGATGTACGCAGATAGTCGTATGAAGCCGGCGGAAATTTATTGCCGTCTGACACAAATCCTGACCTCAGCTCTGCTTGAAGTGACGCGGATTCCGCCTCAGTTCAAACCAAACGCCAGCAGCTGTTCGCGAACCTGATTACGATTTAAACTCACATCAATACCACAGCGTCACGTGGCAAGGATGCTCACCTGTTACGGGGTTACAGATGACAATGCTTACTATTTTTATGGCATTTTTGCATCACAGATGTGAAGGACCGCATGAAAAAAAGCACCATTCAGCAAACACAGATCGTGATCCAAAAACATAAAACCTATGCTTATTATAGAAACATAATGGAATTTTACATTTAATTAACAGCTAAGAGAAAATCATTAAAACTGAAGGTAATCTCACTTGTACCACTTACCCCATGTCTGCTGTATGTTATTTGGCTAAGTGGGTGCGATCTACTGGGTACTATATGTCTTCGGCTAAGAAGAAGCTAGACTTAGCCCTGAGTATCCCCATCATGACAGACTTGATGGCGTGCTGATGGAGGGCCAATAACCATCAATCTGAAAATAATACGCCTCAGATCGGTTTTTAGTTACTGGCAAGAGTTTTGCCAAATTAAAGGCTGCAAGCTGGCCTTGTTGCTGCTTCATCAATCGATGCTCGGCTGTGTGAGCAAAGGTGTTGAGGTGCTAAATCAAGTCCTCCAGCTTCAACCCATGTCTTGAAGGGGCTGTTTGGTGGGGGTGATCAGATAGTTTTTCTTTCTTTTTTGTGATTACGATAGTTGGGGTAAGCAAAATAACTTATAAGTTGTCACACAGCGAAAATATCTGCTTGACTCACAATTGACAATCTTCCTGGATTTAAAATACGACAAACTCGGCCCCATGTATCAAAAAGTTAATTGGGAGAAGTTGTTTTGGGAAACTAAAACTGAATCAGCTAAACTCACTTGAACCTCTGACCTCATGGCAAACTATTGTTCCTCTGAATGTATCTGCGGCTTTCCCGTTGCACACACACACACAAAAGCACAACACAACTAGTTCCAGTGGCGTGATAAGTAAAACATCTGCGCACGTGGAGGACGAGACAGTTTAGTCGGTTAGAGGCTGCAGAGAGAATCGTGGCAGCCTCAGCAGAGGGAGAATGCAGCTTGTTAAGAAAACAGGTAAACATTTTCAGTGCTAATTTGCTCCGGTTTGTTTGCCATCAGGCCAATTTGTATTGTTGCAAACCAAACTCCACATCCTACCACAGATGAGATTCATAAAGTGTGGCTGAAAACAGCGGCAATCCAATTAATTCACACTTAACATGCTACACGTGTGTGTGTGTGTGTGCGAGAGAGAGAGAGAGAGAGAGAGAGAGAGAGAGGGAGAGAGGGAGAGAGAGAGTTTTCCATCCTCTGAGGGCCTGCTGTTATTTCACTGGGCTGCAGTTATTTTTAAAATATCCACAGTGAGAAAGTGCTGCAGAAATAATCCCCAGGATGTCGTTCACAGAGAAATCTGTGATGTGCGGTACGCGACCCACTGAACACCAGCTACGTCCCAGCCTTCCCATTAAACCCAGCAGCCCTCACAGGTACTTATTCTGGCTACTTTATATGATGGTTACCAGTGTTCACACTGTTTTAAATGTTGCTTTGGGAGGTGCTGTTTGTACAGGAGAATTTAAAAAAGAAAAAAGTCGCAGACTCCTGACACATCGATTTCTTATGAAATAGCTAGACCCTATGCCAGAAGCTCTGTGGCAAACTGGGTGGCAACAGCATTACTTATTATGAATAGTACTATTAATATATTTTTTAAAAATCCCTGCAAATGTGAACAGAAAATGTATCTAGTGTGACAGCACTGTCACAAGTTAGGCAAAAATGTGACATTTGCACTTGCTAAGTTACAGGTTCAAGGCCCAAACATGATCCAGAAGGTCTATGACAAACACAACACAACAAGAACACCACGTGGCCGAGTTGTTTCCACAACATATACCTACAGTTTGCACATGAACTTGTGTTTGAATGCTGGATGTTTAGGTGATGTGGACACTGGCAGAACTGCAGGTCATGTTATTGTGCTTATTCATAGTTACAAGAAAAGAAACCACTAAAGTCTAAACAGATACAAAAAGGTCACGTATACAAAGGCCATGATCCACACATTAAAGTGTATAAACAGTTCCTCTGGTGGCGTAGCAGCAGCGCAGCGAGCACGCTACGCTCAGGAGGAGGAGGAGGTCGGTTTACAATGAGTACAAGTGTATTGGCAGAGCCTGTCACACAGACAGGGAATGGTTAGTTAATCAAACACAGACATGCACATGCACTTGAGCACACACACATACAAACACTCGCACACATGAACACCAGGGACTCCAGAGGTTTCAGGGACCAGATGTCAGAAGGGCAAAGCGTGACACTTGACTAAGAACAGGCCTCGCTGGAGGGACTATGTGTGTGTGTGTGTGTGTGTGTGTGTGTGTGTGTGTGTGTGTGTGTGTGTGTGTGTGTGTGGAGTCAAACTCTGCTGCACCCTATAACTGCATTGATCTCAAGAAAACACCCACCACCCCCCCACACACACACACACGAACACACTCTAAAGTGAAGGCTTCCCCTTTGAAAACCACATAATACATGTCTGGGCACGCAGGAAGGAGAGCTCTGCTGCTCTCTCTAAACACATTAAAGCACGTCCGTGTGCGTGTGTGTGTGTGTTCAACTGTTCAGAACGACAACAACAGTGATCATCTAAAGACAAAACCAAATAAAGTTTCAAACAGGTCACAGGTCTTTCAACGGAAGGTTTTTAACTAAGCTCGAAGATTTAAGCTCCAAACAACAAATCACGGATTGTTTGATTTCAGTCACGTAACGTCCGTGGAAAAAAATAAAAATAAATCAATGATAGAGCTGTATAAAAGAGATGTCTGCA
Organism: Planiliza haematocheilus; assembly: GCA_005024645.1. Lineage (NCBI taxonomy): Eukaryota > Metazoa > Chordata > Actinopteri > Mugiliformes > Mugilidae > Planiliza > Planiliza haematocheilus. The sequence goes on along the minus strand of SRSE01000582.1, from coordinate 3,419,910 downwards.
TCACTTTTGACAGGACATTTCCAACTGCAAACAGAACAGTGTTTCCCCTACCATTATATTAGGGGTCACCCCATGCCCACTATGGCAGCCCCTACCCCCTTTGAAGGTCAAGTTCATTTTGTTTAATTGTATTTTCTATATAGCGCCAGGTCACAACAGAAGTCATTAAATTTCCCACAGAACAGCTCTACAACCTATTCTTTTATTTAACAAACTAAACAGCATTATGTTATTTATCTTTTTTCACACAGGTGACAGACAGACAGAGATAGCAAGTCGGGAAATATGTCACATCAGCAAGCCGAAAATCAGCTAAATTTGTAGAATGAACCGAGAAGAAACGTTCAGATGGTTCAGATTATTATATTGACTGCTGTCATCAAAAGAAACACAAGTGTCCTCCTCCAATCGCAAACCCCGCCTCCTCAAAGCCTCAAACCTATCGGAAACGCTTAAGAGCACCGCGGGGAAACGTCTACACAACGGAAAAGACAGCCAGGAAGAGAGGAAACTTCTTTGGTTAATGCAATACATGAGCAACTGCAATTTAAATAACTGGAAGCTGTCTCGGAAATCAGTTTGTCAGGATGCACCCGTGACAAGGTTCATGTCACATTTTTGGAAGAGCCGCGGCAGCTGTAGGTGGCGGTGACCGTTTTCCAAAGTAAAGCCTCTAATAACGCTCGCATGTGTGACCGTGTGGGCTTGCATGTGCATGCGTGCTCATGTTGTGTGTGTGTGTGGCTGTCAGACAACATCACTGGAGTCATTATGCTAACAGAGAACAGAACCTGCCGCCTCACATTTCACATTATTACTATTAAGAGAAAGCCGTGTGTTGTCCGCACACTGCATCACACACAGAAGAAACACATGCCGAACAATAAAACATATTCATGTGAGCTCACAAAAACACACAGTGGAAATAGCTGTGTATGGCCGGAGGAGATTTGAGGAAACAGCGGTCGAGCAGTGAGTGATGAAACCAAATAAGCAGCAGATCCAGAGCAAATGCACGACCTTTGACCTACCGACTGATTGGAAAAGTGCCTGCGACAATTGTAAGGCCCTTAGTGGTTTCCTGTTCTCTATCTTAACCAGTGCGGAGTGTTTATTAGAACTTAGACACGGAGTCACAGCTCGGCAGTGCCTCAGCAGCAGCCTGCAGAATACACAAATATCACTCATGATTGGGCAAAGATAAAAATCTGAAAACTCTGTTGTGAGTGAACTGCGTTCCAGTAAACTACTGTATATGTCTTCAAAGGACACCAGGTTTCGGTTTGAGTTTCAGTTTAGCTCTCTCTCTGTTTGTTGCTCAGTCATCATTACCTCTCCCTGACAGGGGATCATTTAGTGATCAACACTTTTTGTCCTGCATGACAACAGAAAACCAGCATCAGCTAGCTGGGTAGCACTGATAAAACAAACACAACATCTTCACCCGTAGCGTAGAATAACATTTCAAAGTGTCAAGACAATTTTGTGCTTTTATAGACAAAAAGATTTACCTTGATAACCTTTAGACTGCCAGCAGCATAGATGGAATCGAGCAGAGGCCTTAACTTGGGATATGTGCAAGATGGCTGCTACAGCCACTGCATGCAGAGCTCCAAATTAGAAAGAGCTGAGTAAATGTGGAGCAGGGTCTGCAGCCGCGCGAGCGTGGGCTGTGTTTGGGACAGAGAACAGTCACTACTTGTTTTATTGCCTCATGATGAACACCTGCAACGACTGAGGAGGGAGGAAAAAAAGAGGCAGAGGGCATACAAAAGGCTTACATCTAAGAGAGAGAGAGAGAGAGAGAGAGAGAGAGAGAGGGAGAGAGGTATTGTGGGAACGCCTATGTGTGCGTATGTGTGTGTGTTTCTGTCTCAGGTTACATTCTTACAGACGTGCTGCCAAATGCGACCTTCACTGGCAGCTCACACGGTACAACACACACACACACAAAGAGACATGGCAGTGAATAATATTATCAAAAACTGCTTTGGTTTTTCGGCACTTAAATGTACACCAGATAATAGACTATCTGAGCAAAAGTATGCAGACATATAACAGTATACATAGACATACACCTATCAGCCACAACATTAAAACCACTGACAGGAGAAGTTAACAACATTGAGCATCCTGTGACAGTACAGTGTTCTGCTGGGAAACTTTTGGACCTGGTGTGGATGTTACTTAGACATGTAGCACCCACCTAAACCAGACCAGGCACCCCCAATCACACACTCAGCAGGATGCAGCCTGACACAGACACACACACAACAATGCTTTAGCAACAACTAAGAAAACATGAAGAACAGCACAAGGTGTTGACCTGGCCTCCAAATTCACTAGATCCCAAACTGATCAAGTATCTGTGGGATGATCCACAGAGGACCCTCCCCTCAACCCCCCACTGTTGCCAGACACCACAGGACACTATTTATATCATGTTGACTGCACAGGTAGACCTATACATTTGGAAACACAACATTGGATGGTAGTGTCCAAGCAGTTGACCAATGCTAAAAATATCTCAAACGCCTTGTGTTGTTAACTACATAGTTGAATCCAAACTCAAGCCTGATGACCACAGTACAACAGGACACACTACAAACACCCATCAGATTAGATCTACTCTACTCTACTCTACTCTACTCTACTCTACTCTACTCTACTCTACTTTACTTTATCCTTGCTGTATTGCCTTGTCATATTCATATTCATCCAATGTGATAAATCAAGTAAATCAGATATATATATGGTCTTGATTTATGGTGTATTTTTCTCTTAATCAACTAGACGGCCTCCTCTTATTTCCAGTCTTTGTTCTAGGCTAAACCCTCTTTTTTTTAAAAGACTTTTTATTTCATGTTGCCTTTGTGTTCTTGTGTGTTATGAGCACACACTCAAAAACACACGCTCTCATTTCTCAGTATGACATTCCAGAGTTCAAGGAAAGGCTGATTTCAATTTATGTCTGAAGTTCTGGGTACATCCTATTCACCAGAAAAGGTAAAGACTCCACAACTTTCACAGCCTAAACACCCACTCGCTGAAGGAAACAGTTTATTGAGGAAACAGGGAGAGGAGCGCCTGCTTTCTGACAACACACCCTGGTCTCATGGAGAAGATTTAATGATCTTTGTTCCAGATTCCAACTTCCAAAACACCTTTTTCCGAAAGGAACTAAGAATGATTAATTTAGGGCAACAAGGTAGTCTTAATCAAATTTCACTGTTAAAACAAGAGTAATTGCCACATGTAGAACTGATAGATTTCTGCTCTTACAGAGTCACTGAAGCAATTAGATCTGTTTGCTCAGTCTGGAATGAACTATTTAAACCTCTGACCACACCTTGACACTTGACTTTCTGTCAGAAGCAACAAAGAGAAAGACCAGAGTTCCTTATATGTACATCTCTGCTGTATGTTTAATTAGATGATGTTCAGAGATAGCTCTGTGCAGCATACTGCATACTTCAATAACTTGCACTCAATAAACTGCAGGTTAAAAGGAAAGTAGTCCAAAAGATCCCAGCAAGTGATCAATGAATGTCATATTCGGTTTGAGTTGAGTCCAAACAAGTCAGTTTACAAGTCCTGTTGAGACTAGCCTGAAATGGTTCAAGACAGTTGAAGTCATGTTTCAAGCTGGTTCCAAATGTCCAAAGCTAGTCTCTCAAGTCTTAAGTCATTTATGGCAAGTCCTAGTCAAAGTGTTATGTTTTATTAGTGGGGCTGTGCAAGCACAGCCCACTACTGACCCCCATATAGCAAAGCTATAGGGGTCAGTAGTGGGCTGTGCGAAGCACAGCCCACTATTGTTATTGCTCGCGTCTATTTTTATTATTATTCCCACGGATTTTCGGTCGCTATCTCCTCCCGCACAGTTCATCGCACATACACAAAAAATACATCAGAACGTGCGTATCGATCGGGGCGGGTGTGCTATTATTCAGTTTCTCCAGGTCGGACCTATTTTCGACATAGTCGCGAAAATTGTTTTTTTCGGGTTTATAATGGGTGTGTATTGCGCGGAATGTTCGCGCTAGAGTGAGAGGCCCAACAGTTAGAGGGCGGGCTGCTCTGAAAAAATGTTCAAAATATTTTTTTAAAACTGTGATTGCTTCCACAAATTTCACTCTACACACAAAATTTTCTCCAAAGTAGTAGTCATACTTGTCCTGATGCCTACAATGTGTCTACCTAACCGATAGGATTCACAGTTTTTGAATGAGAAGCCTAGAAGTGAGGAGTGGACAGCCTAACTGCTCCATAGGACCCAATGTTAATTCAGCAAAGTTTTTCGTCACAAAAGTTTAACGGACGGTAGTTTTCAACTCGCTAGAATGTCCACTTTTTTTACACTAGGAAGAATAAAAAATACATGTCTGTGTTCATGGAAGCCTTGTGGTAGTCACTGTGAAAAAAGTTTGTGAGTAACTGGTTTACGTTTTTAGTAAATGGCAGTGGTTCGAGGGAGTGGTTCTGTGCTTCTCGGTTAATCAAAGCACCTGCAGCAGCAGTTAAGGAGGGGGAGGGCTGTTTCCCGCTCTGTCTCACTGACGTCACACACGCGCACACACAGAGGGAGCGAGGCTTGGGGAAAAAAAAAAAAAAAAAAGGACGGAGCGAGGCTTGTGGCGCATATGCTAACATATGCTAACTTCGACGGAAGTTAGCATATGTTAGTTAGCATACGTTAACATATGCCAACATGCTAACATATTAGATGTCCCTGCACTGCTCTCGGTCTCTCTCTGAAAAAAATAAAATAAATAAAACCTCCGCTCTGTCGCTCTGATCACTGAGGGGCGGGGCTGCTCTTCACACACAGCGAGGGAGAGAGAGAGAAAAGAGAAACGCAGCGTGTGCAGCGGCAGCAAAGAGGAGTTAAGTGATCTGTGGAGAAGACAAGTCGACTGGACGACAACACGTGTCAGTGTAAGTGAAATAAAACCTTCACAAGTTGAAAGTCAACAAACATAACCTCCTTCGCAGAGGCAATAAGTACCACTAGTTCAACAAGCATAAACGTGCATCATCCCACACAGCAAAAGGACTGCGCAGCGGACCTGCCGCGGATGTATGTCGGCTTCCGGAACGGACCCGTATCGGGGTCCAGATGCACTCAGGAACTCCGCCGTGGCTCCGCGCTGCTCCGCATCCGCGATTAAAGCCTCACCTCCGCGGCGGGTCCGTTTGGGACCGCAGCGGATGTATGTATCAATTGTATGTATGTATCAATTTGCGGCCCGGGTCCGTTTTGGACCCGTTTATCTCATTTTCCAAATCCCTTCTGTTCATGTTGTAGGATAAACTAAACTATAGTATATATAAACGAGGCTATCACTGGGCTTAGCCTGGCTACTACAGCAATTGTGTAATCTTAAATCTGCATTGCCTTGTATTTTTAACCTAACAATATTGTCAACAGAAAATGTTCAAGTCATGCATTTACTGTACAAAAGTGATAGCTCAATGGAAATATAAAATTGACATTAACATTTATGAAATGTTATAGGTTATAGTCTATGTTTTTGTTAGGTTACTACATTCATTATGTGGTCAAAACCTAATTTAGTGCTTTATACAGGCGCCAGGTCGGTGCAGACATAAAATATGCCATCTATTAAGCTACAACTTCAGTGAAATGCTGCGTTATACACAGCTTAAATATCAGAAAATGAATAACTGGTGAACGACAAGAAGTTCAATAAAAATATGTTTTAATCATTATTCCTCTCAGCCTAGGCCACACCTGACACTATGACCCCTCCACTCCATTTTTACATGACAGTCACAGGCTGCCAAAACATTATGACCACTTCACTCAATACAGGACTATATTAGGGTGCCAGAACATGACTCTATGACCCCCCCCCCCCCCCCCCCCCCCTTCCCCAATCAGTTGGGATTTCTAGAATTATCCATGTGTTAAGTGTGTTTGTGCCCAACATGACTTCACTGCTAATATATGTTAACTATTAGCTGACCAATGACTTAGCCTGATGCTGGCTTTCAGGTGGAGCTGGGAGGGGTCTGCTGCATGTACTACTGACCCATATAGCAAAGCTATAGGGCCAGTAGTGGGCTGTGCGAAGCACTACTACAGCCTCTGCAATAGCAACTGCGAAGATAAGATTAGGTGAAAAATTGTAGCATTTATCGTAACATCGTAGTGTTGTATCATGTCATCTTAGCGCAAACTGCTGCCGACACAGCCCCACTCTCGCGATTTCCCGCAGGGGAATTGTCTAGTTATTATTATTATTATTAAGAAAAAATAACTGGTCACTTCAAGTTAGAAATTAAAATATAATCACTAACATATGTTTGAGAGCATATCCACTGCTGCTTATGCACATTTTTGACCCAATACTCCCAAAAACTGAAATATGAAATCTCCAGCTACTCATTCTAATGGTCTTCCAACTTTGTGGCAACACTTTGAAAGAGCCCATTCCTTTTGCAGCGTGACAATAGCTCAGTGCATACGGCCCATAAATTAAATGGTTTTCTAGTTTGGTGTGGAAGACCTAAATCTTTCTGCACAAAACACAACCGCAATTACATCAACCGCTTCTATGTTTGACCTTGGCAGCCGACAAAACTGAGACTGTTTAACAGTCACATGCTCTGTGTATTGTCCAGAGTCCACATACTCTTAGCAACATAGAGTCTGACTAACATTTTATAGATCAAACTAATATTTGGAAACCAAGACACTAATGCACAATAATGCAAATGTGTTCATGTTTACTTTGTAGCCGTATGTACATGTCCCATCTTTCCAAATGGTGTTTTCTTTTTTATTTTAAAGCTCGGTGTCGTAAATCTTATTGATATACACCCCTGCCTTCCAAGAACACAGCAGCAGGGATAGAACTTCATAAAGCTGCATTTATTGGATAATTGGTCCTTCAAATGGCTTCAAGCTGTCAAAGGATGGCCATCCAACAGGCAGCAGGCTGGAAAATGAGAGAAAAAAAGGACAGTCTAGGGGGGAAAAAACACAAAAACCCCAACTAATGTCCTCTTTAACGTCCTCTTAACCAAAGGCTAAAACCACTGTGTGGAAATGGAGGGTTTTGCCTGAAGTTATTGCAAACACAAAGCTGTCAAATAAGACAAACAGCCACCAATACACAACCGTAATTCCCAACTTTTTCAATTACCATTCTGCAGTGGTTCAGTGTAGGGGAGCAGCCAGTTTAAGAGATTAACAAAGCATCGTTTTGAGTCTGATCCTAGTCCAAACACAGTTGTTTACAAGTCTGTTTGAGACAAGTCCGTGTCAGCTCTTACGTCACTTATTCTAAGTCGTGTTTCAGCAATGTCACAAAGACAGTTCAGGGCTCAAGTTAACCCTCAAGTAAAGTCTGAGTCAATCCTTGAGTTCTTTCGAGTAATTCCTAGTCAAACTTGCACTGATTTGTCCGAACTTTGCAAAAGTATGTCTCCAATTAACTCACAAGACCAAGTCAAGTCTCAAGATGGTCAGAAATACGCAATTCAGGTCGTTTCTAATCAAGTTCTTGAAGTTAACTCAAGGCCGGGCTTGCACTGCTTTCAAATATACTGCAAGTCTGTAGAAGCAAGTTCAATTTCAAGTTCAAGTCAAGTTTCACATAGGGCCTCTAGTTCATTAGGACTTAACAAAAGGCAGTCAAGTTCCACTTTCTGATAGAACATTCTGGTAGCGATGTTTCAAAGTTGCAGGTTTAGTGTCCACAAACCCAGACACTGTTTATACCATTTACTGTACAGCAGCAGCAGGGCTCCTCCAAACCTCACTTTACCTCTGCTACTTGCAGTTCGTGCACAGTGAAGATGTTTTATTTGCCTTCATGCAATGATGTCTTAATGGTTGTTAACACCAACTATTGCGACAGAACAGTGGGCAGCAGGTGTATTCAGTCTGGTAGGTACAAACATCACTGTGGATCAACTAATGAAGTGAGAAACACAGATTTCATCTAATTGGATATCATTTTGATTTAAAAAGTGTTGTACATTCAAAGAAACCTTCGAATGAGAAGGCTGTTCGTCTTCAAGTTTAAACCGGTGTCAGGGAGGAGCAGAACAATGGAAGAGGTTGAAGGAAAAGAGGGGAAAGAATAGGGATCTGAGAGCGGGAAGGAAAAAAAGAATTAAAGAATGGAAAGAGAAGAATGAAATTAGGAAAAAGTGAGTTAAGGAGGCAGAAAAACAGAGGGAGACAAATGTTTGGAGTTCTTGCTTTTCAGTCCTGACAGCGTGGAATGTGAGAAAGGAGATCAGTGTGGTATCGCTCTTTCACTCTCTCTCTTGCTCTCTCTCACTCTCTCTCTCTCTGTCAGACACACACATACTCACACACACACATATAGACAGCCAGATGTTCTTTGGCCAATGAGGAAGAAGTGGTCTGGTCTCCTCAGGTCAACCCGCATGTGTCTCAGACACACACACACACAGAGGGAGAGAGAGAGGCAGAGACAGAGAGAGAACCCATCTTGTTCTCCTCAGCTTTCTTTCCTTGCTGCATTCACTGTTATTTTGACAAAAATTCACAGTTTTATCAATGGGATGCTCGCAATCTGCCACTCAGTTCCCTGAGTAAAGCTCCACAGGGGGCTTAATGCCATTGAGCAAGGCACTTATGCTGCTCAACAGAATTAGGAGCTCAGTTCAGTGAAGCAGTACAACAACACATGCTTTCAGCGGTGGTGCAGGATAGTTGTAGGCCAGTAAGGAGGTAAGGAGGGAGGGACTTGAGGCCTGGATATACCAGGAATTGGAAGGGACAGGTGCAAGCTGGTCATCTGAAAACAATGGGATGCTGGTTATTGCAGCTTTGCCGCTGATTTGGCCCACTTACCAACACGGCCGGCGCTTGCACCGCAAAATAAACATCCATAAATCCACTGACATCATAACAAAAGACAATCCCAGCCCCCAGACACTCTCTAAGACGCTCTCTAACCCCACAAGGCACTTGATAATCATGACGTCTTCTTCAGCATTTAAAGAATCTTTTAATGGGTGAGTGTGTGTGTGCATTGGTGCAGGGCTTGTAGACAGGGACCGCTAGCAGCAGAATCAGCACACTTTAGATGGTGTAAACTTCATAAAATGTAAACACATGCAAACAATTAAAGCTACAGCCCACAGCATAATCCACTGAATCCAAAGACACATCCCCCAGAGAATAATGGAAATTTTGGTTCAAAAGCTTTTAGCAAGCAAAGATGTCTATCAGACAGACAGTGAGAAATTACAGGTCTGAAAGTGATGAAGGATGCCAGTACAGGTTCATTATTCTGTGCTCCCACCAGCCTCTGGTGGGAAATACACATGGTACTATTGTCCAGAGAGTCACATCAACATGATCTGTAACTTGATCTGTAAAAATGTGGTACTTTGCCCATGCTCAGTGGGTTTCACTTCCCAGACGCACACTCATTTAGCATTTTGAGTGATTTCTTTGACAAAAGAAATACTCCGTCCCATGATGTCAGAAGTGTTTGCCGTTACAGTGCTTGGGGACGTCATCAAAGGGATTGTGGAAGGTTGCACTGACTGTGTTTATAGCCAGGAGCCAGGTGGACTTTCATGTTGTTTGTCAGACGTCACTGAAACTGAAAATGTGCTGTAAGTCGTCACTATCTGACTGAAGGTGTCAACGCACCATTGACTGTTTGTCAAGCAATGCTTTAACACTTTGGTTTTAGTGGAAAACTGTAGACAGCTACAACAACTTCATAAGCATCACTCATTTTTTTCTGTTTTTAAAAAAACATGGAAATAAAGTGATTAATAATAATTCCGACGCCCCCTCCACTATTTTCGCGACTGAACCAGGAATTGACTCAGCCCCCTCCCTGTCTATGTGGCAACACATGCTAAACATCATTGGAAAGCGTCATTTCTTGAGATAAATATGAAGCACACCATTTCAGCATACAATCACAACTGCAGACTCAGTCAGCACCAGTCGCAAACACAAACTTTTACAGTTTCCGTGAAATGCACATTTGTTCCATCTACGTCCGTTAGCTTGGATGTATTAGCCACACCTTCATACCAAAACAACGCTGCACTTTTGATCATAGACATATATACATAGACGCCGCATCGACTGTGGAGGGACGTGCCTAAAGCGCCACCATCTTGGTACAGGGCTCGCAGAGGCAGCGGTGCATGAACATACGAAGGAAAGAGGTACTTCTTAACCTCAAAGTAGAATTATTCGCTGAATTTTGTACTGATTTCTAAACGTATTGATCTGTTAAAAACGTCACACGTGTGGCTATGATAAAAATATTATTTTACCACAAAAATACGAATTTTACTTAATATTATCAACAGACTAGCTTCTGACAGAAGATTGTAAAGAGAAGATGCCGGACTTCAACTGAGCGATTTATGATAAGGTGACCAGATTTCTGAAATGAAATTTCAAACTCGGAGATAAAAATAATAATAATAATTATATATTACTAGGATGAAATGTAGAAACCGGGACAATTGCCGATTCATTTATTATTTATTTATGTATTATTCATATTTAACTAATAATAATCAAGTGTAACACTTGACTAACTAAAATGAATAAAAGGAATAAAGTAGTAGTAGTAGTAGTAGTAGTAGTAGTAGCGGGGTCGTGTTTTCCGTCACTGACCGTTTCTTTGAAACTGACAAAAAAAATCTGAAGGCCATCAGTCATTTTGACAGATTGCACTTCACACACCGGACTACTCGGTGGCTAGTGACCTCATTAACTGGCTCTTGTCTCTAATTGCAGTTTTCATTCCAAGCGAACTTTTGTCAGTGCACAATTTCCTGGTACACTGATTACACTGTCGGCTAACCATATATATATACAGTCAGGGGTGTAGTGGTAAAAAAAAGAGGTGGGTAAACTATAATTTTTGCGATCAGGGAGACCACAACGCAGTAGGGGCCAATTTATAGTTGATATATAGTGTAGTTATTTTACACAGCATGCAGTGATTTTAATGGGAACAGGTCATACAATCAAATTTGCCCAACCAATTTGCCAGGCTGTTAGAAGTGAATGACACTGACTGTATATACCATGGGCAATTATTTGTCTCAAGGGGCCACATGAGAAACAGTAAATATCTTGGAGGGCCGTGCCAATAGGCTGAACTCAATTCTGTGCCCTCAGCATTGGTATGTTTTATTTTGCACTAATGTTTTTAGTAAAGGGATGATCAAGAAAGCAATTAGTCATACTTAAAACTTGAAATGCTTTAATAAGAATGAACACATTCTCTTATAAAGTGCAGTTAATTAAATCTTACTACTAATGCTGCTGTATATTAAATAAATGATCATTCATAAACCACACATGTCAAACTCAAGGCCCTTAACTGTATCAGGTAAGATTATATTTCATATCAGAACTGACCCGCAAGTGTTTTACGTGCGACAGGCAGGTACGTCAATTAGCTCCTCCTCCAAACTTTATTGAAACAGCACACACGGCTAACAGAAAACTATAAATGACAGCACTGCAGCTAAACATCAGTCTGTTAGCATACATGCTAACATACGCACACACTGAAAGTGACCGTTAGCCAAATAATAACAGCATGTTAAACACGGCATTAGCATGTGACCACGCAAAAAAAAAAAAAAGTTCTGTCCGGATGATCTGTGGAGAACAAATGACATGGGCCGGTCAGAGTCAGCCAAAGGGCCGCATACGGCACCACAATTACAACAATAAGCCCAGTTCAATGAAAATGTTATTTAAAAATGGACAGCACTGGCTATCAATCCACCAAAGCTGCACCATTAGCGCAGTGTGATTGACAACTGACAGCTGCCGCAGCAGCCTGAGGAAATGGGTGGGACTTACCCACAAGGACGAAATGTAATTGGCTATCAGCATAGGCAATGATACGTGAACACAGGTATAGCCAATCACAACAATAGCCGTCCGACCCAGCCCCCAAAGCGGACTACAACGCTGTTGGCCGTTGCTACCAACTTTTTTCCCCTTTTTCTTTTTCTCATGACCCGGCCCACAAGGCCACCGGCCCACCGGGGAAATCCCCGGTGTCTCCGTACGCCAGTCCGCCCTTGACACGCACATTGAATAAGTGACTTGTCTTGCCTAACTTGCTAAGTTCTCTATTATGTCCGTGACATGAAGCTATAGCATCACCTGCTGTCATCATGACAACGTAACGTTAGCATGGTTCACAAACCAGAACGATGGGGAGTTTATCCTAAAAACATGAAGTTTAGCTTTCTTTTTGGACTCACTGTGTCGACGTTTTGCTGGCATCGGCTGAAACAGGGGCGATTCTAGGGTCAGAGCTTTAGGGCTGCTGAGGCCTAGCTTGCTAGTGATGATGTCATCATTTCCACTACCATGACGTCATCGGGCTAGCAGAGCGAGTCTTTAAATAGGAGCCGTTTCTAACGCTCACCAATCGGTTGGACTGGAAGGTCCATCCTCCTTCTCTGACGCTGGTCTGTCCAACCATAGACATATTTACATGTCTATGTGTCCAACAGCCAGGTGATCAGCCCACTGCGGATGCAGGTCACTGACCTCAGCCAATAGAGTGGAAGGCCATTGTAATGATAGGCAGAGTTTTTTGTGTGCGTCATGACATTGACCTCCGCCCTGACGTAAATGAATGCATGAGGCAAAACCATTATATCGTTGATCGTTCGGTAGCTTATAGGAGCCACGCCCCTCAGGTGGTCACACAAACCAAAGGTGTGTGCGCACTGCGTGAGGAAAGGAGCGCTAAACGAGAGAGGTGGATCATACCACTGGGGAGGGGGGTACTTAATTTCCTCGTTAAAATATTAAGTTTAAACCACATGTTTTTTTTGGATGTGCGTAAACTATATTTAGAGGTTCATAAACGCTATTTCCTTAAATCTGGAGGTGGGTAAACGGCGTTTACGTGCGTTTACGCACCACTACATCCCTGTATACAGTATGTCTATGTATATGCGGCTAACTGCTACCAAAATGGATGAATCGGATAAAAGCCATTGACAGTATAGTAACGCACGTTGCTAGGACTGATGGAAGGCAAGTTTTATTTTATAATACTACCTGATGAAAGCCTTGACAGACAACCTGCAGACAACGACAAGGTCTAGCACAACCTCTGAGTTGAACGGGCTGAACTACCTGGAAATAATCGCGACCGGCTACTGTAATTACGTTGTTCTAGTATGTGCGTACCATGCTTAATTGTGTCTGATACCTTGCAACCATAATAACTGTTGTTCCAGTCTACATGCATTTTTCATAAAAAGCTAAATCGGGGACAGCTTTAGCCAGGGACGGGTCACCCAAAACGGGGACTGTCCTCGGAAATCGGGGACGTCTGATCACCCTAATTTATGATCACTTTTATTGTGTAGAAACACCATTCCTCCATAGATGTAATGCACCGCAGGAGCGAGTGGCCCTGTTCCAAGATGGCCGCCCTGTAGGCACGCTGCTCCAGTAGACGGCAGCGCTCAATGAGGCGTCTATGTATATATGTCTATGCTTTTGATTGACACCTCACTTGACCTAATAGATGACTGTTTGTCAGTGGCAGAGTCTTTAGCAAAAAGCAGTTGGACAATAATAATAAGTATGTGGACATAAAATCCCTCTTTTTCAGTGTATTCAAGCTCCTACTTCTCAGTGCCAGTAGCACTCGTATTCTGATTGCTAGAAAGAAAAATTCTGAGCGTTATCCTTCAATAGAGGCCAAAACCTTGCCTGTACTCAAAATGTTTCAAGAACAGCTTTAAATTTACTTTGGGTATGCCTCTTTTAGGCAAAAATTACAGGAATGTTAAGGGGATAAAGAGGTCAAATACAGGTCTTGCTGTCTATAAATGTCTAAAACTAGTTTAAAAAAAAAAACACTGCAAAATAAGCTGGTTTGACACTGAACTCAAACACCAATAAAACATCAGGGAAAAACTTCCAGTTTAACATGAGCATGGTGAAAGATGGTGGCACAAATGTACTGCCAGTACTGCTGTGTGTGATGGTTGTGTTGTTCATTTTTACGTTAACATGGATGAACTAAAGCACAGCAACACACACACAACACTAACGCATGCACCTCTCTCTGTTTTTTTTATTTCTGATTCCCTCCATGCACACACGTACTTACAGTATGCACACACACCCATACACTGTGTCTGGCCCGTCACAGGACCAGATGGCATTAGGGGTGTTCCAGACAATTTACAGTCTGTGTGTGTGTGTCTGCGCATGTATGTCAGTGTGCGTGCGTGTGTGGAAAGAGGGGGGTTGGTTGGAAAATATAGCTCCTACACAGGCGTGCATGCGCGCACACATACACACACACCAACACACACACAGGGACTTGGCAGTGCCACTCCAGTGCCAGCGCTGCCAAAAACTGAGAATAAAACAAAAGCCGGGATGAACCATCGAGCAGCCTCACTCCTCCATCCCACCCCAGCTCTGAAGCAGATGGTTTAACCCACTGATCTCTCCGGTGTGAGGGTTCAGTGTGTCGCTGGCAAGTCAGCTCGCATCGTATTTGTACATTAAACAACTTCAAAAGCGAGAGAGGCTCCCAAAGACATCTGAAAATCTGAAAATCTGCGTGTGAGCAAGTTCACTGCAGTCGCCCTCTGAGGTGAACGACTTGGGAGTGAGAAGGGCAGAAGAAGAAATGGAAGAAAAGCAGGAAGCATTGGATGACGATGGGGGAGGAAACAGGATGTTTTCAATTTAGAATTTAGAAATACAATAGCCTTGATACATCCCGGTTATACCACATACTGTATACTGTAGGTCTAGTTTTGACTCAGGTCACATTGTGGGTATAGATTAAAAAAAAATAGATTAGATTAGATTAGATTTTCTTTATTAATCCCAGACTGGGAAATTTCTGTGTTGCAGCAGCAGCATTCAACACCATACATACATATATAAAAAAGCAAAAATCAACAATATGAGTAAAAAATAGAGAACTATAAAAAGAACAAAAAGTATACACAGTATACAAGTATTAGAAGTGAATATTAAAGAAATGTTAATTAGCATGTATGATTATGTTGCGTATTTTTATTTTATTTTATTTGAGTTACATTTTCATTATATCCTTATGCAATTGATACTAACATGCACTTGATATGACACAAGTCACTGGCGTTAATGAGTAATGTCGAGCGGTGAGTAGCAGTGGGCTACACTCAAATCCCACTCTTCACTCAAATCCAAATAAAATTATATTGAAGTAATCCGAAATGTTTCAGGGGATGCAAATCTGTAGCGTGCAGAGTCATGAAACATCAGCTCTAAACTCTTTCTGTTTGCAATGTAAAACTGCATGACAGCCACTGATGTCAAGATTACACATATAGGCATGACATATGAGATATGACATAGGACATTAAAAACACTGTTATTACTGGAAAGTCGATTCCGACATGCATCATGTTGGTTTATGCGGTTACGATGGAGTTAAAGTAACATGCCTCTTTGAGGTCACAGGGGAAGAAATGGAAGAGGAAATGTGGAAAAAGAGCAGGAAGACCCATTAAATGCCAAAGGTTGGGAGCACATAAAAAGTCAAAAAAAAAAAAAAACGAAACAACAACAAACACATCACATGACCGCAGGATGTTTTGCACTGAAAATACCCAAAAGAGCACCGATAAGAGTCTAATTAAAGAGGAGAAACTTTGCGTTCAGCAACTGGCAACAGTGCAAGGACGACAAGCGGGTCCACAACTGCTTGCTGGTTCAGCTGAAGAGGGGGAGGAAGATGGAGGAAAAGAACGGTGGAGGAAAAGCACAAGCTTGAAGAGGGAAAAGAAAGAAAATGGACAAATGTATAGGAACAATACAGGAGCGAGTGACCGGAGACAAATTAAGCAAGAGGACATAGAAGGCAAAGATGATGAGCCAAACGATGACAAGATGGGAATAAGATAGAAGGGAGGTGGAAAATATTCTGAAGAAGTGGAGGTGGAAGAGGACAAAAACAATGAAAAGGTGGAGAAAAGCAAAGATCCCCAAGGATGGTGTTATAGAGGGGGAGGAAGAGAGGGACAAGGCTGATGAACATGAAGAAAGAGAAGAAGATGTGGTAGGGAAGAGCGCAAGAAGGAGGCAGATGAGAAAGTGTAGCAGGATGGGAGGAAACAGAGATGGTGGAGGAGGAGGAGGAGGAGTGATGAGGGCCCCTCATAATGTCACTGGTTTTCTACCTCCACCTAAACCCCACCATGCTTATTAGTATGTTTACGAATGGATGGGTTGCAAATATACCCATGAGGGATCAATGCAGGAAATAAGAGCGTCGGGGCAAAAATAGTGAGGCAGAAGACGAGGAACCTGACATGGAAGAGTAGCAGGGTGAGGAGAAGAACAGATGAAGGAGGAGGAGTGAGCGAGCGAGGAGGCAGAGGCTGGAAGGAGGAGGAAGACGTGGGTGGAATCGGCTGCTCTGACTGTGCCACGTTTGATTTCCAGTCCTCCGTCTTCTCAATTAGCAGCCACCATTTCCCCATAACACACCTCTTCTTCCTTCACTTTAGCCACTTACACACACAAAAACGCACACCTTCTCCCTCTCTTTCACACACACACACACAAAAATCGCTCTGCAATACACCACACGCAAAACACAAGTTTTGATGTCGACGTTAAACTCCCAAAACAATTTTGCTTGTCACACACTTGCACTTACAAGCGTAAACACACACAAACACACACGCGCGCGCACACACAGACGCCTCCCAGAATAAGTTGGCTGACTCTAATTGGAGTGGTGTTTGTTGCGGAGAGGTGTTGAGCGCCGCTGTAATTGCCAGGCAGGCTGGTTGACGTTCCCTGTCTCTTTATTTTTTAAGGACTGGGTAATTAGGCTCGGTGACTGCGATTGTGCCGCCGCCACCGCCGCCGGTACGAGGGAACAGGTGTGGGAGCCGGCGACCGAAACACGCGACACCTCGCCGACGTCACGGACCGACCGCAGAGCAAGAAGAAGAGGCTGTTTACCAGCAATAAGGATACCCGGAGCCGCGAGGTTTCACCAAAAGACACAGAAGACGGAAGACTGAAAACCATGATCACCGCGGGGGGGACGGGGGTGAGGGGGTATTCAGTCACCTTCAGCTGATTGGAGGAGAGGAAATGAGCAGATTGTGTTAGCGAGCAGGAAAATAAAAGACACCTGTGAATACAACTAATAGCTCAACAAGCGTGTGAGCGACTCCTGCTCTGTGAGGATGTGCTCGGAAAGAGCGGCATTTTGCGCTAAGTGCTAACATGCTCACAATAACAGTACATTTCCAAGTGCAAATATAATGTTTACCATTTGCTAATTAGCACTAAGCAACAAGGTGCAGCTGAGGCTGATGGGAATGTCATTTTGTAGGTATTTGTGAGCAACCAGAGAGTGTAGGAAAAAAAACATGGACGACACGTTTCCACTTCTTACCGTTGGCCACACAGACACCAGTATCCTGGGATATGAGCGGTGCCATCTTGCGAACTTGTAGCACTGTCTGATTTGACCCGCCTCTTGTTCTAGATTCACTTGTGTCTAATTGTTAATACAGCGCTATGCTCTGCCTCCTTGCCAGTGACAAATAAATGGAACATATATTACACTTATTTTTTCATTACTTTTCCTACTCTCAGGGTCACTTCACTGAGCGGTTGTCAATAGCAACTGTCAGTCATCATGTTATCCTGTCCTGTTTTTATAGCGTCAAATAACTAACTAAAGCAAAACTTCTCAGGAAAATGGACACCTAAACCATCAACATGGTGCTAGATCAGGGGTCTGCAACGTCTTCAAACCCAAGGACCCCCAAACTTATGGAAAGATGGCGCAGGGACCCCCTACTCATGTATACGTGTAAGACATTTAAATTTGTAGAACAAAAAATGTCCAATCAACCAACACGACCACCCTGCAGTACCTCTGCGGACCCCCTAGGGGTCACGGACCCCCTGTTGAAGTGCCGGATGAAGCGTTAGGGGTAGCTAAAATGCCTGTTCTCTGGAAACAACAGACAAGAATTAAGTTCATGCTTCACATTACCTTCGACTTTTGGTCCAGATGTCTACACAATATGAGCAAATATTAGTTATGTTGACTTAGCCAATGAGTTTACGAGTAGTTAACAGTGTTTTCACGTTCGTATTATACCACAATTGTTGGCCATGAATGATGGCTTAAAGAAAGGCTGTGTCCAAAAAATTTCTGAAAATGATGTCATTATAATTTCCTGGCAGCTGTTTTTTGTTTACCTTTATTGCTGTGTCCATAACTAATCAGCTGTTTGTTATCAACTACTACAAAGTAGCCTGGTTCCATATCGCTTACATGCATCATTTGTGATTTAGTTATATCTCATTGCACTGTAGATCTATTAGGGGAGCTGTGTAGAGCACACCACTCAGCCTTGTTATCAATTTGTCCAAGTGGTCACTCGTAGTATTGCAAAAAAAGAGACATTCGCAAAGCTGTAAATGAACACCTCCAACTGGGTCGGCCGAGGAGGGTTGATGTCTGTCAAACTTGGCCAAAGAGGCTTTCTATTTTATCATCATAACCATCATCATTGTGAAATGTGTTGGCTGAGCGGAACCTGCAGGCAAGGCCAGCGGCAAGAGTAGACACCACCTTATGGTATCCAGTTCTCCATGAGCCATACTCAGTTGCTGCTGTTTCCCAAGTTGAAAAAAATAAATAAAAATTAATAATAATTTGGACAATCAGGTCTTCCTGCGGCAGTGCCAGAGGATGTGTCGAAAGAAAAATGTCCTCAGAGTGCGGCTCACGTGGATGCATCTGTACACGTTGTGAAATCTCTTCAATTATGATATATTACTTCACTCATATGACAAAGATTAATAGTGAACTAGATGCGATAACCATTAACAAGTGTATGTCATCTAATAATGACCTTGATAGGATAGATAAGTCACTTGCTACTGACAGTAAACGGCTAATGTGAAAACAATGTCAGGCTGAGTAATGAAGTGAAATGATCAAGATTTCAAAGATAGGTGCAGAAAATAAATATCTGCTCGTAGAGTTTATACATATCCAGAGCATGAAATAATATAGAAATTCTTAATTTTGCCGTCTTCCAAACCACTCTCCATAGCTAATGTCTAGTTTATACTTCAAGCATACAAATCAGACGGCTAACCAGCTGCAGGTGTACAACAGATGCTTCTAAAAACATTCACTTTTGACTCCAGCCAAGAGCTGATGAAAACCGGCAATTTAACAGAGGCACTCTGTCGACCTTTAGTCTACTTATCACAAAGTAACCAAACACTGCCGGCAACTAAACGGACGAAAGCCACTTCATTTTCGCATTCGTAGCCAACTCTGTTATCCAGTTAATATATGATTTTAACGTTATCCAGCAACGTGCAACTCGCCAAAGCAACTGAAACTGAACACCAACAAACACACATTTAATGAAACACAACCAGCAGACCAAAGGGAGCTAGCTATCCCACAATAGTCAGCAAGAAGTTAGCACGCTAGACTTAAACAGCTCAATTTGACTAGTTTCAGAGACCTAACTGAAAAACAGAAAACTGATCTTAACTTAAAAGCTCAGCCCACCTCAGCGCATCGCAGCATCGTCTTTGGGGAAAACATATGGAGCTCCGACTCGGTAGCGAGCCGGCCCGTCGAAGCAAGCGGCACGTCAATCTCCTGAGCTTTGAGGAAGATTTATGAAAAAAAAAAACACAAATCCACGCCGAGTACTCACAGGCGCTAACCTTGAAATCACTGCCATTATTAGCAGAGTCATTATTAGCATTAGAAAAGCAAATGGGGCTAATAATATTTGCCATTATGGCTAAAAACGCCTATTAATCCCTAATCCGCACCACAATTAAGAGCATGGCTGGGTGTCGTTCTGCATCGCCTTGCCGGGGAAACGAGACAATTTAACAGCCTCAGAGGCAGAGAGAAGGTGGGAGGATGAGGTATTAAGCAACTGGCTCCCGCTCTCCATCTCTATTTTGAAAGCGATCAGCCGGAGTGTTTTTGAGTGACGGGCGTAACGGAGGCAGATTTGACTGAATAAAGACAAGAGGGTGGCGGTGGGGGCAATGCTCGCCGCGCTGAAGCACGTTATCTGTCTCGGTACAAGTGCATTAAATCAAACGGGAGAGGGAGATTATTAAAGCAACCCCTTTTTTTCTCTGCTGTGAACTGTGACTTAATAAGCTATGCCAATTAGGGCATTAACAAAAATCAGGCGTGCCATCGGGGCTGTATCTGCCCTTGCCCAAATTTCTCTGCTAATGCGTGAAGCTCGCTGGCAGGGGCGACAGCACTGCTGTGTTTTTCTGTTTGTCTTTGGTTTTGACAAGAAAAGGAAGGAGATGAAGGGGGTGGAAGGTGGGACAAAAATAAAATAAAACAGGATAAAGCTCATTGATTTGGCAATCTTTTCCAAAGAGGAGACGTCTTGAAAGGAGAGGCCTCGTGGTATTCTACATTTTTCAGTGTCAACAAATCCAACGAGAAGGAAAAACATCCAACCATGAATCTGTTTTACTAAAAAGTATTTTGCCAGTGTAGTCAAAGTGGGTTTAACTGAAAGTGTTAGTAAAATCTTCAAGTTACCAAATTGTGTTGTTGCTTCCTGCTAGTAATTTGGTGAATACCAGTAGTCAGTGTGTGTGTTCATCTCCAGCTGACACTAATCCACAACAACGTGTTCACTTCTACAATGTACTACCACACTAGTTGCACTTCTTGAACTGCTTATTCTACGATATATATGACACAAAATACACCCACGAATATAGAAATATTCAGTTGCACAGTGGAAGACTTCTTCTTGTTTAAGTAACGTTTGCTAAAAAGTCCAGAGTCCAGCTGTTTTAGAAATCCAAACTGAGCCTACATATTATTCTCTTTTCTGGATGTTTTTCTCTTCAGTAGGAAGCAGTGGGCTGCAGGCGGAGAGGGAAGTCAGAAAGTACTGGAAGATACTGGAAGGGAGACAACTGATGTTGTTGGTTTTAATCTGCTCACTCGCTGGGAGTTGTTGACACACAATACCAGAAATATCCTTTCCCTCTTTATTTCTCTTCTCTTTTTTTCCGTTTGATCTTCCTTCCTTCCTTTTCGTCCTTCCTTTCTTGTGTCCCATGGAAGACAAAGTATTTCCCACCTCTTTTTCATTTCCTTCATTCCTTCTTCTCCTCTGTGACTTGACCTCTTGTCATTCTGCTCTTTCTGCTCTTTTTTTCCTTCTTCTCCTCGTTCATTTGTTCTTCATGTTTCCCGTTTCACTTCCTCATTTCTTCCAGTGCCCTACTATCTTTGATCTTCCTGTTTTCCTACTTTATCTGTTTGTTTTTGTTTCCTTCCACTTCTGTCACCTTTCACACTTTCATTCTTTCCACCCCCCTTTGTTTCCTTGCCCTCTTTCATGATCTGTTCTACCTTTTCAGTTCCTCCTTAGATTCCCTCGCTTGATTATTCTTTCCTTTCTTTCATTCATTTGTTTTGTCTTCCCCACAGTGTCGTTTCTTTTGTTTTCCCTCAATCCTCTTTCTCCCTCCCTGGTTTCCTTTCTTTGCCCCCTTGCGTCTTTCTCCATTCTTTCATTCATTCCCTCCTTTTCTTTCTTTTTTCAGTTCATTACCTTGCTTCCCTCTTAACGTTGGTTTCGTTTTCCATCCTCCCTTCCTATATACAGTACATGCATCCTCCCTTTCATCCATTATTCCCTTCCTCCTACTTCACTTCCTTTCCTTTCTTCCTTCTTTCCTGTCATTTTTTTCCTTTCCTTTATTTCTTCCTGTTTTCCACGTGTTATTCCAGTTTACTCCCCCTTCCATTCTTTCTTCCATTCTTTCATCCTTCTTAGTTCCTCCTTAGGTTTTCTTCTGCCTTCCATCTACTTCCATCCTTCCAGTCCTCTCTTCTCTCTTATATTTCCTTTACTTTATTCCTTTTCTTCCTTTGTTTTAGCATTTCTTTCTGCCTTCTTCATAAACTTTTCCGTCTTCCTTCTTTTCCAGCTCTTGTTCTTTCTTTTATTCCTTCCTTCCTCTGTTCTTTTATTCTTTTTTGTTACTCAATTTGTTGCCATTGGTATTCATTTGCCCCATTATCAGTTCTCATCTTTCTTCCATCTAACTTTTTTATTTCCTCTGTACTTTTTGTCCCTCTTAACTTTCCTTTCTTGAATCTTCCATCCACATGCTACCATTTATTCACCCTGGCTTCTTTTATTTCCTATTTCTTGTTCTTTCACCCATCCTTCCTTTCTCCCTGTCTTTGTTTCTTTCTGCTCAGGAAACGTTTCCCATCATATATTTGTGCCAAATTTGTGTCCAATAGCAAGGGGGGGGGGGTAATGGCTTGCTCTCCCGCCCCCAGACCTCTCCCACAGATACCACGAGCACACAAACACACTTTGGTCTTAACTCCACACACACCTGCCCACACACACTTGCTCGGTTCAATAAAAAATAAATGAATTAACTCTTTAAATCTATCACGCACATTTCCACGCGCCCCTTCCAACACCACTGTCAAGGAGACAAACAGAGGATCTAAGAGGTTATAACACCATTTTCCCTTTTCTTATTTAAAAGAGGAAAACACCAAAACCAGCCAAGACCAGAAATAGACAAGTGGCGGTGGTGGTGGTTTTGACAGGCAGAGTGAAGCCGCTCGCTGAACGGCTTCATCCAGGAGGAGATTAGAAACACACACAGAGAGTTTGAAGTGTGCATTATCTTTCCAGGGATGATCCCAAAATAAAACAACAACGACGGCAAAATCTCCCAATAATTAAAATGCCTAATCCACTTCCTGGTTGGTGATGACCGTGGGCTGAGCGTGTCAGCCAGGACTGTGAGTATTTATGTTTAGATACTTTTGTGTTTTAACACGAATTTATGGACAAAAACACAAGGGCTGACATGGAAGACGGTGCGCGTCTCAAAATCTAAATGTATTCACAGCATTGTGAGAAGGCTGTCATATTAGAATTCAGTGTCTACGTGAGGACATGTTTGGTAAAAAGTGAGTCCTCAAAAGCATCAGATCAACCAAATCCGTAAACATATTTTTAGTCCTCTGTCTCTCTGACTGACTGAGACGTTATTTTTACACTGTCTTGTGTGTCTTTCTAGGCTTTCGTCCTTGTTACATCCTGCTTGTGATGTTTTCTTCTTAAAGCCCGATTTGGCAACCTCTACCCAGCCTAGAAGCCAGATCTTTTTTTTTTTTTTTTTTTGACAAGAGTTTGTCTCAAACCCCTCAGCCAGGAACTGATTATGTCCCAGCAAAGACCTGCCCGGCCAATCAAATCAATTGTCAAGGCTTTATGCATTGATGGACAGAAGAGTAACAGGAACATAAACAAACACGTCATATGAGCACCAAGAGTTGAAGTTGTTTACAACAAACAGGGTCTCTGATTGGTTGGACGACTATCCAGTTGGATGCATAGTTTTCCTTTCTGTGTACCAAGTCAACTATTATGTAGTGAAAGTCAAGTCAACGTCAACCAGTCACGATTGAAATCAGTAATATAAACACAGCAGAAAGAAATCAGTCTCTCACGTGGTGCATTCACTGACATCAAGGACAAAAAACACTCTCTACAACAATATTAAGTTAATAGAACACTACAGAACTGAAAAACAGTTTCAAACCAGTCCATTACTGAAAATAGTCAGCTTGCGTGCTTTATGCTGTGCGATGCAGAAATGCAATGCAGTATTTTTAAAAACACTTTTCCACGTATAGCAGTTAAAGGTCCACTACATTTGACAATTAAACTCACTCTAGTTGTATTTCAGGGCTCACTTACATAGTCTGCATGTCATGGCAGCATGGACTTCATCTTTACTGAAGTATTTCCACACTTGAAGAACCACTGCTACTTTGTATTAATGACCCACTAGGCTCCTCACCTGTCCTCTCTGAAGCATCCGTGTTGTTACTGTCACGTCATCAGTGACTAGTCAACATGATGCATAAAGCGTCAGGCCACAGAATTTAGGTCGACCAATGGACCAATCTGTACAAACCCTACTGGAAACCAAAACATCTCGGTGATACCACCCAAGAGGACAGGAAACAATGGTATAAAAAGTAGCCCAAATTACTGCAAGCCTGATGAAACGGTGTACCAGCAATTACAACTTTGTGAACTCTTTTCCCTGGGTACAATTTACATTTTGCATACAACAGGTAACAAGTTCCTTCTTCTCAGATACATCGTGACTGAAAGAAGAACTGAAAACATGTTGCCTTCAGATGTCTATAAAAATGAAATGAAACATCCAAATATTTCTGACAGTCAACTGTTACTGTAAAAACAGTTCAATGAATAAACTAAAGTGGGCATAAAGAGCAAAAAGAAAATAACAGGCAAGAGTGACAAAGATTAATCAAAGTTTATTTTTTAAAATGTCTCTGATATATAAACCAAAGCCATGACTATTAACCTATAGGAAATGGACCCCATTCTGTGTTGGCATGTCCCAGCCTCTGGCCTCGCCCCAGCCTTTGGAAACCGCTGCTCTCATGGTTGTGTGGGTCTATAGAGTTCTAATTAGCTGCATTCACAAACAGCACCAGGCTCATCAAAATGCCGAGGCCTGCAGAAAGCCACAGCAGGGGTGAGCAGAGCATGTGTGCGTATGTGTGTGTGTGTGTGTGTGTGTGTGTTGTGTCATCTTGTACATGAGAGCGGGATGTGTGCGCAAAGGAAACAGAGTGTGATTTGTAGATCTGTATACGGGGATAAGTGTACGCATGCATGTTCCTCCATCAAAAAAAACAAAAACAAAAAAACAATATGAAGATAGACATGCAGCACACCTAGGGCCTAATAACCGCAGCAAATTCTACAAAACCCAAACGCTTTTTTTTTTTTCGGAATCGTAACGTTTGTCATCCCCCCTCACATTTGTATGCACGGCACGGGAGCAAACAACATCAACGAAACGGCAGAGCACAAACAACAACAAGCACACAACGAAGCAGTAAACAAAGAAGATGCCTCGCCATCTCTCTGTTTCCCAGCCAAGTAACAAAATGGCTTCCTAACGTCGTTCAGAGGCAAACAACATGAGCGGGAGCAACGGAAACGACGTTCCCGTGTGGACGTTTCACAAAAGGCTTTAAAGCGAAAATGTTCGTCTGGTCTGGGCTTAGGCTGCATGAACCTACAACCTGGTCTCACAGCAATACATTCAGACCAATGCATTCAACCACGTAAAATCTGTTTTACAATAAAGGACAACAACACAGACAGTGAACTATTATTTGATTCAATTACACCACTGCAATACCAATATGCGGCATTAGAATGATTCAGATTCACAGAGCAGCTCCTGCTTTCATTTGTCTATTTATAAAGAGTTTTTATTAAGCCTTTTTCATTCATTTGGTGAGACCAGAAAGGTATAGGGACTATTATCTTCTATAAAAATGTCTTCATAAGTTAATATGCATATACATACAGAATCTTACTAGTGAGTCAAGTCACCGAGAAACTATTATTCACATGTTTGCACCTGTTGGCTAGGTAACAAGTCAAGCTTGGTTTATTCAGGCTATGCAAACGAGGTCCAGCTATACACCAGTGCTGCATGTGATGGTAATGCACGTCATGCTGTTTGGTAACTGCCATAGAAGCCAGAAAAAGAACGTGCGGATTAATCATCTTTGTAGACGATAAGGGAGACAATATATTCATAGATATGCCTGGAGTGCACTTAAATCACCTCCTGTGATGGTTTGAGCAAACAGATTTCAGTCTTTCTTGAATGCTTATGAAGTAGGTCTACTACCAGCTCTCAGTACAGAACTGATAAGGCATGGGTACCTTGGACCTAGTCAAACTGGTACCAGTACAGAATTGGTCAGATATGCTCAAGCATCCACTGATAAATGTACAGTAAGTGCAGCTATACCTTTAATAACACAGCTCAACAGGCTATAGCTCAACAACATTGCAAAAAGAACACTACACAGACAGGCAACACAAGTCGAGTACACTGCCACTAATACTCAAAAAGTTCACGTGCACATTTCAACACTACACTTACACGTTAAGCAAATTGCTTGACTCACGGTGCATTTAACAGTTCCTCAATTCTCTGTACATGTTCAAGCTCTACTGGTGGATATTTAATGCTGTTACATCATCAGCTCTAATTCCTTGAAAGGACCCATGAACAGTCAGCAAAAAGCAATAAAAGTATTTATTTGAATGTAATGCACATTGTGACTCATTTTAATCGAATTTCAGCCCATCAAACGAGAAAAACATCAAAAGCTCAATAAGAGACTAGTTTGTAATCCTAATAGACACTTCATTGACAGCGAATCATTTCATTTATGTTGTTTTTTACTCAAATTACTAAAAATCTTGATCACTAAAGCCATAACTGACTGACAGGATGGGAGGATGGATTAAAGAGTGAAACACCTGACAAACACATTAACAATGTGGCTGCCTAAATGACTCCACCAACACTCAACATACCTACAGTTTCAATGACTCATTCTCTGACTAGTTTACAACCTCACCTATGCATAACGCGAGTGTCACATTTACTGACTGACTAATTCACCAGAATGAACGAATATGACCAACAACATATCCGGCGGACATCTGACTGAACTGACTGCGACAGAAAATAAGCAATCAGTGTCATCGATATCGATACAAGTCATCTGTCTGTCATGACAGGTGACACCAAACTGTGCCACTTCAACACAAAAGAAACCACTGCATTGAAAAAAAGTAACAGGTTGACTGATCTCCACAACACACACACGCGCGCAAACACACACTGGCAGGAAAGAATGGGAGCACCAAATCAGAAAAACAGGAAATCTCCTTCAGGAATGGAGCTTAAGCGGCTGAAAAACAAAGGTGTCCACCAAAAATGGAGAAAAATCACATCGGCACCTCATTTTTGGGCCGCAGCACTCTTGTATCGTTGCTGTAAAGCAGGAATGAACATAAACTTGAACACTGTGATCTTGTGATCTGCATGGTATTATCCACCACTATAAATAGTCCCCAGTGAGTGTGCTACTTCCTCCTGTTTGAGTAATGTTTGTTGGAAATGAGAGTCTCTACCTGTTTCAGGAGTTTTTCTTTTATAAAAACTTAATTTGTCAGCTCTTTTTTGCCACAGACATGGTAGGAAACTATTGAGCATGGACTGATGCGTAATCAAAGTCGTAAAGATAAACCAAGCCCCCTGAGTGTTGGAACAAAATGTTTAAAGCAAATGTTACTGCAAAAAATACCAGCTCAACAACAAGGCCAATATATTCAAAAGATATATAAACATATATACATACGCTATAGAAGCAAGTTATATTTTTAAACCGCCATTTTTCAGGTCTCCTCAAAATGTATTAAAAGAAAATCCACAGAGAAAAAAACAGCATAAAAATCAAAAACCGCATCTGCATGTACAGAACATGGTAACCCCTACAAGAAAATTCAAATAGCAAGCAAAGCAGCGGCGAGCAGGTGTAAGAGTAAGGAGAGGAAGGGGCTGAGAGAGGACTGAAGGGAAAGAGAAGAAGAACGAGAAGGAGGGAGAGAAAAAAAAAAGGAGAAAGCTGACGTACTTGAGCCGGAGAAATGTCCGCTCCCCAGGGAGGTCGGCCCGTTCTTTCCACTGCTAACAGGAGGGGAAAACATCTACAAGACAAACAGAGTGCACATTACCTCCGAGAGCACTGACGCTACAGACAGCAAGACACATCTCTACAGGAACATCACTGCAGCTACACATGAAGAGCTTCATTCCAAAAAGGCCAGGGCAACATTTGGCTGAAAACAGCTGCTGACAGTTTCTAATCTCATTACACTGTTGCTAGGAAGTTTCGTCAATTCGGTGGCGACATGTGTTATGTCTCATTAACGCGTTTTGTCTACTTTTCAAATGGTTGCTATCTTATTTTGGAAGGAAAGTTCAAGAATAAAATGTCCATTATGACAGGGGCTGGGTACTGTTTCATATGAGAAAACAATAGAGGTGGAAAAATAACCTAAATTGTGGCTATCGTGTCCCAAATCAAGCCTCAGGAGTGCCAAGCCATGACAGGTCTCAAGATTTCTTTATGACAGGTAAGTCATAACTTGTAGGTCAAGGGTCCAACATGTTCAGAATCAGGGTTCATGTCAAAACAGAAAGGTCCCAAGTCCTGCATCTGCAAGTATAGCTATGGGTATGTGTAGACACTGAGCCGGGGGTCAAGTCCTTGGTCAATTCCTAAGTCTAGACCAAGGCTGGTATGTAATTTAGAGGTCAAGTCACAACGTCAAATCCCCAATTCAAGTCCAACAGGTCCCATCAATAACTCGAGTCAAGTCCTACATCGAGACAAGGTAGTCTGGGGTCATGGGAGATATTGTAGATAAGTGTCTACAAGTGTCAGGTCAGCCCCCGAGTCAAGACAACTAACTCCCAATTGACCAAGACAAGTATATACAAGTTACGTACCAAGTCTTGGCAAAGTCCTGCTCCAGTCCTGTACTTTGTGTCTCTACTTCCAACCAAGCTACTCTACACTTTTACAACAGAGTAACACGTTTAAACAGGATCTAACACTCCACAGCAATGATGGAGGGCCTTTGAAAAACCGTGTTACATATAGAAAGCTCTTGGTGTGCTGTTTTGGTAACAGAGTAACGGTTCCTTTCAAAGTCTTACATCCAAATGTACAA
Source organism: Planiliza haematocheilus (assembly GCA_005024645.1). Lineage (NCBI taxonomy): Eukaryota > Metazoa > Chordata > Actinopteri > Mugiliformes > Mugilidae > Planiliza > Planiliza haematocheilus. Next base: position 3,391,167 of record SRSE01000582.1, on the reverse strand, counting down.
TGATCTGAGGTCTGAACATGACTGGCTGCTATAATGGCTCTATAATTTGGGGTTGAGTGTTGTGTCAAACAGCTAAGAGCAATCAGTATCAAATTCAAGGTCGATCTGGAAGTTTTTAGTTGAGATTTTTTTTACGCCAAGTATTCAGATTCATGACTTGGCTGTCTCCAGTCAGTCCATTACTTGAGTCACTAGCTCCTGATGCCATCTTTTTGTGCTTCCTTGTTTTCTGCCTGACACTGAAAACACTTTTTTGTCTGCACCCAGTCCTTGTCATTAGACAGGCTCTCGGCTCAGAGCTGATCACTGACATGCTTTGTGAAGCAGAAAGTAATCAAATGCAAAACTCTTTCTTACTTTAATCACCAGCTCACCTCAGCGAGAAATGTGTTTTTGCCATTTCGGCCAAATGTTGGACGCCTTATTTTGGAATGAAACGCTTCATGTCTACATCATATCAGACTTAAACATATGAGACAATCATCAGAATTAGTCACCATCTGGTCTACACATCTACAGGAAAATCAAGCCCTCCTGATTCCTTCTGCGCTACTGTACGAGCTACTGTAAAGCTTTACAACAGAGCAGCTCAAAGTATCAAAGGGAGACATCTGACCCCGATAGATAACCTCCCTGGATAACATCAGGCCTGTGCTGGAGTGGCTGATGGCGAGATAAAGGGTTTGTGAGCACGATCTAAGCTTCACACATTCAGATGCTGTATGCTTTTCTGGAATTGATGTAAGGGGATATTTTAGTTTTCATTTGAATCAGCCAGAATTAAAGTGAATAACCTGTCTATGTAATATTTGACCTGTCACTGCTCTCAGTGCAGCCTGTTGGGCCTAGAAGCGTGCATGCCGGATGCGGAGGCTGCATTCGATCGCCCTCACAGCTGCGACCAAATAAAGAGGCAAACGAATGTTTGGGAGATAAAGTGTCTAATTCTGATTAGCAGCGGGCCTATCGATAACCCGGTCTAACCACCGTGTCAGCTCGTGGGCGCACGAAGACAGACGATCGCATAAATTAATGTCCGGCCTGCATTTATAATGAGAGAAGACGCATTTTAGCTGCTGCTGCTGCTGCTGCCCTCCTTTGTTTGAATTTTTCAAGAGATAGATTTTAAGACAGGATGATTGACACTGTAAAAATTCTGTGAAAAACAGAAACAAATAAATCGAACGTAAGAAAATACCTTCATTGCCAATTGAATATCAGTTAGTGAGTTAGAGTTGTTTATGCCACCAATTCTTTTAATATAATATCTGAGATAGGAGAGTTAAAATATTCCTGCAATATGCTCGGTAAGAATAATTTATGTGTGCGTTACTCGTTTACAAATTGAATTATCTTATCAAGCAAAATGTCTGAACAAATAATGACTAATAAAGTCCGTAATGATTTTATTAGACTTTCACACCTCTAATAGATATTAACCACAGGCCTATAGATGTCTTAAACAGCAGTCTCACTGTATTTATGAGAAAAGCGTACACCTGTACAGATAAAAGCATGTACATTTTATGGAATAATCCTGCAATAGAAGAATTTTTTCCACCTGTGTTACATACCTCTGATCTATATTTACTGTTAGCCTTTTGTTAAGACAGTGTGACTGCACTGTTACAGGGACTGCTGTGTTATGGTATACCAGCTAATGCACAGACAGTTGGATTTATAGTGTCCTCTAATATCAAATTGCTATTACATTATACTGTTGAGGTTGCAGTGTTAATAACTTTAACAGCTAATAAAAGCCTTTGGGTTGCAATCCTTTATATTTCTGTGATATTTTACATAGCATGCAGGCCTCAGCTGTGCATTTACATCCCTAAAGGGACTTTAATGTTATAGTTATTTCTCTTTAAATGCATACATGTGCTTTGTTATATGTTAAATACGCCTCCTACAGTATAGTATAGTCGTGTTGACGGGCCTTGGCTGGGATCTTATTTGTTAAAAGCCTTAATTCTATTATAGCTAGCCTATTTCAGGTGAAACTGCCGTTTTCTTTCCTACATTTGCATCTAGTGCAGCATCCCTACACCCAGGTCTGCAATGCTCATATGTTTGGATATCAATAGCCTATGTTCATGCTGTTTCTCCACGTTTCATTAAGGGATTAATACAAGCCTTTTTCTTTTCTTTTTTTTTTCTTCCTCATTTAAGGGGTGTTTCTGATTTTTTTTTTCCTTCCCTCCTCCTCTTCAGACCAAAGTTGCTCCCAGAGGAGGAGAGGCGCAGAGAAAACATGGCCGTGAGCGGGGACCCTACTTCCTGTCCGTCAAGTTCACCACATTGGCTGTTCTTTAAAAAAAAAAAAAAAAAAAAAAAATCCCACACACACGCACACACACACCCAAACTTTAAAACGGAGTCACGGGTTTGGGCATTTAACAGCCTGCTGCAGGAGCATTTAAACCGCGGTGTGAAAGTGTGACACATTGCCCCCTTTACGGCTGCCGTCTAGCTGTCTGTCATGCAGGTTCACGATTCAACATCAAGTCCCTTTTTTTTGTTCTTTTTTTTTGTGCATCTGAAATAATGCGTTCAACACGGTGCAGTGTGCATGGGAGCAGTCAAACTCACACAGATTTAAAATAAAGAAATAAAGGAAAACATTTTCTAAATCATGTCATGGGCAAAAGGAAAATAAGAATCAGAATCAGGCTACACATGAATGAAAAAAGGACTTAAAATGAGGTATACTACCATGGATGTTGGGAACATTTTCAAATCGCTGTTTCGCATCTATAAGACAACAAAATTACTAATGCAGCATCACAATTCTCTGCACACACACAGAAAGCAGAAATTAAACAAACACAAAACCAACAATATGCACTGGCTTTCTTCTTTCTTTCTTTTTTCTCTTCCTGCAAGTTACTCTACATATAAACAACTGAACTTTTTTTTGTGCAAACAGTTTGAAAGACTCAGTCAGGGCTAAGATATGCAGGTTATGTGCCGTGCAGCTCATACATTAAGATGTAAACAGTAGTCGCTATGAAGCCTACAGGACGCGTTTATTTTCCTCTACGCCTTGGACTGACATGATACTAGTTATTATATTCATATTATCAAACGAGGAGGAGGTGGATTGCCTTACCGCGCTGAAATCCAGTAAGTCACTCAGTTCCTTGTCTGTCCCCAAAGCTGCCATCCGCTGTTGATGATGCATTTTAGCAAAATCGCACGGACCTAAAAACATGGAAACAAATGGAGAGACAGATCGACAGAGGAGGGTAGGTAGACAGATTGATAGATGGAGAGATAGAGGGAGGGAGAGGAGAGGAGAGGAGAGGAGAGAAGAGAGGAGGAAGACCTCGGCTTTTTTTTTCTTTTTGCGCTCCGCTCCGCTCCTGGATCGCCTTTTTTTCCTCCACAGCGAAATAAATCCAGTAAAAAAAAAAAAAAAAAACAACCTCAAAGCCTCGAACGCAAATCTAGTTTTCTTTCATCCTCTCGGAGCAGGGGGCTCAGTCCCGGGTTCTCGGTTTGGCAGCAGGAAATAAATCGCAAGAGAGAGAGAAGAAGAAGAAGAACAAGAAGAAGAAGAAGAAGAAGAAAAAAACTGACAGGAAATAAAAAGAAGGGGGGCGAGAGAACGGGAGTCTTTTTCGCGTGTGTTTTTTTGGTGTGCGTTCCCCCAGCCGAACAAGTCCGACCTCCCCGCGCAAAGACGCAGTTTGTCCGCCGCGGCTGACTGTCGGGCTCACACACGATATAAATAAATAACACGCCACGATTCGGGGAGCAGTAACATCACCTCCGAAATGTCTTGTGGTTGTTTTGTTTGTTAGTGTGTGTGTGTGCGTGTGTGTGTATACGCGCGTGTGTGTGTGTGTGTTTTGTGTCAGCGGAAGAGTCCAGGCAGTGCGAGCGCTGCTCCAAACCGGGCTGACGGTGCCCTCCGCTCGGCTGCGGGTGCTGAAGATCCCCGGTTGCGCAGGACGGATCCCATGTGCGTCTGGCACAGCCTCGGCGTAATAAATGTGTTCGTGCGGCCACCTAGCTTACAGTCTCGTCTAACACCACGCCGAGCACCAAGCTGCCGCTGCTACAGGAGACAGCGGAAAATCCACGGGAAAATTAAATGATTTTTTTTTTTTTCAAGAAAGAAAAAAAAGAAAAATTGGTTTGTTGCCGAATGATTGGCTGGGTGCTGCGGCGATTGGCTGCTTTTATTTGTGCTGGATTCAGTCCGGTTAAGAAAAGGTGATTTTTATTTTGCCAGACTCAAAAGTTTGGTAACGGTAAAGAACCTTAAACTTTGTCAAAACTTCCACAATAAAATCTTTTTAAATTAAAAACAAACACATGTTAAAGGCTATTTGTTATTTCATAATTTTGTTTGTGTTTATTTTTATTCTTTTACTTGTGCTACTTGCGTGTACCGTAAGTGTAGCTATAGCTACATCTGTACATGTATGCATCCATCTTTCCACATGTGTAGGTAGTTTATCTAGGTGTTTTATTTATAGGCTATTGGACTAGAGGCTGCACTGAAACAAGTGCAGTGTTTGACCTGCATGGTAACCCCCCTATGGGTCACTACTTAAACTACAAGAGCACCAAACACTCCTCTCTGGAAATACTTTGCAATACATACTCTCTCTTTTTTCTTTTCTTTTCTTTTTTTTGTGCAGCCCACAGCCTGCAGGTATAAAATGACTGGCCTATTTCTGCAAATTACACCCTGCATGTGCAGGTTTCTCTCAGAGAAAATGCCAGAAAAAAACCACACACACACGCAGGTGCAGGCACAACATAAAGGCTGATTTGTTGACTTTAAAAGTGGCCCTGCCTGTCGGCCCTTCAGAGCACTTCACTTTCAAACTAGCTGAAAGTCTTGTCACAATTTAGACAAAAACAAGGCAAATAAGAGCCTGGGTCCATTCGTTCTCGGCGCTAAATGCGAATTGCAAGCGTGTTGCAACCTGAAGGCTGCAAGTAGTGGCCACACCTGAAAGAGAACATGCGGCAGGATTTTGCAAAGACGGAGTTATGACGTGTATGTCCAACAATCTTACACAGTCCCTAATTGAGACAGTTTTCATCTCTACATATATTCCACAAATTGTTCCTTATGCTTGCAATTTGTGTTAAAAAAAACTTTAAAATGTATGTAAGTAACATGCCATTTATTGTGGCAAGAAGTTTAACAATTGCCACAAATTTTTGTTTTTTGTTTTGTTGTTGTTTTGTTTCTTTTTTGAGAACAACCTACATAAGGCAGTTTATTTAGTTCCAGTGGGACATGTTCAATTACATCATATCTTTTCAAGTGGGAGATAAGACTTTTTCCAGGTTAGAAATGGCCAGCTTAAGTATACTTATAAGAGGCTTTTAGATGAAGAACTCTTCCCTGTTAAGCTCTGGGTTCAGGTTACGTTGAACAACAAATTATTTTGCTATCAATTGTGTGAGAACTAATAAACGAAAGCAGTTTTTTTCCACATGGAGCAACCAATCACGAAAAGAAGAAAGAAAGAAACTTTTTTGTTTCTGCCTCATTAAACCACTGTGTCGGCTAGCTGTCACATAGTCCAGATCACCTGAAAGGTATCGTTTTGACAGACACTTTTATTCAAACTGCAGACGCTTTACTGCAGTCTGAATGGTTTCTTGGACTTGCACTAACATGCACATGTATTTGTGTTTTTTTCCCAATTGCTGGGGCAGCCAGTTTACATGGAGAAGGTAGCAGTCAGGAACATATCTAATTTCAGTGAGAGGATAACTGATCATTTTGTTGGTTTGAAAGAGACGTGCAAAATGTGTGTTAAAACTCTTTTTTTTTTAAATAGTGTGACTGCATGTATTGCAATAACTGAATTATAAACGTTTGAATTCATTGCACATTTTAAACACCAGTGCCACTGCTCTTTATTCTAGTTTTGTTTAGTTTAGTTCATAAACCCAATCTCCTTCATGTTAGTGGATGGGACTTGAGCCAAATTAAAACACTGAAGTACAATCACTTTTCATGGATGGTTTCTGTCATTAGGTAGTTAATATAATACTGATGCATACTCAAGTGTTGATTTTTATGATAAGTTTCATTTTAGTTAGATATGTGGATGTGATGTCATGATGACTACAAGTTGCATGCCAACCACTCCATGAAGCAGTCCTGTAGGACATGAAAGTGGAAATAAATGAATAAATACAGAGTCCAACATTTTTTTTGTAACTGGTGGAGGCAGAGCAGAGCGGAGTATTAATTAAATGACAATGAGAGTGAGACTGGAGGAAGGATCATTGGTCAACACGTCTCCACTTGGCTCCGTTGTCAGACAGTACTGTGACGACACTGACTCCAAACTTGCAAGATGGCGCCACCTGTATCCCCGATAATCTAGCATCAGTTTGGCCTATGGGGACTCATTGTCCATATTTATATACAGTCTATGCATTGAACTAATAAATTACAGCCATCTGGTGGTTACTGGTGGTATTGCTGCTTGAGCTAAATTTAAATTGGTCAGAGTAATGTGACAATGTCTAGTTATCCATCACAACAATACTGTCCAACAGTGTTCTCTCTTAGAGGGTTGACATGAGCCACCACTGGTAGATAGTAACGATAGAGTTTTTAATGATGTAGTTGTTGTTACCTTATGATCAACACATCTAAGTTCAGTAACAGCTGCAAGTAAATGCTCTTTCATGCATTAACACTAACTCAAGTGCAGAATCAGAATTCGCCATGAAGCTTTGTCACAGATGGAACGCTGAGTGCTACTGTTCAGCTCTCTGTGCAGCCATCAGTTTCCCACTTGTCAATGCAAGTTGTAAACATATGACTCTTTCCCATTGTTACCCTCCCTCAGCGGCTGTGGCTCAGTAGATAGAGCAGGTTGTCCACAAACAGGTAGACGTGTCGGTGTGATCCCCGGAACATGCCACATGTCGAAGTGTCCTTGAGTAAGACACTGATCCCCAGTTGTGTAAATGTGTGTGTGCTTGTGTGAGTGAATGAGCAGGTGCATCATTGTGACTGTAAAGCACTCTGAGTGTCAATAGGTATAAAAGTGCTATATAAAAACAACCATTTACCAGTTACAAGCTGCATCACTATAGTTACAATAAGTGGCACGGTCTCTATGATTCTCCTGTGAAGCAAGTAGACAGAGACCCCTAAAGGCCCTGATAGTATGGCTGTGCCTTGTAGAGAAGGACCAGTATTAAAATAGGCCACAGGTCAATAGGAAACTCGAGCCAGATTGGTCAAGATCAACTTGTTTTACATCCTTTGGACCCTCAAAAAGAATAACACGTAACATCTCCTGAATTAAAGGATAGGACAGGGTCATTAACCTCACGCCAATGATCAAAACATTTTCCCAAAAAAGAAAAAAACTTGAGCAAATCTGTCCTGCTGCCTTAGCTTTAGCTCTGTTTTAAATACACCATGACCTGGATGGCTGAGAATCCTCACAGACATAGCAACTATCTAGATTAGAAGGTGAAACATTTGGCTGAAGAACCAAGCTGGAGCTAGAACAAGAGTGATTATAAGAACACTGGCTATCATGCGGGCAAAAATACAACGCCAGTGGAATGGTGATGTTTCTCAGCAATGGATGCCAAAAAGAAAATGTTAAGAAGGAAGGAACCACCAATTAAGGATGTTTGAATGATGATAATGTTAATCCCTTAACATAAAAAGACAATTAGTGAAAAATATGAGTTGATTTCTCCTCTATTTTATGCTACAGTTTATGTTGTGTCATACATGCTCTTCTCTGAGACTACTATAGAATATTGAAAAGTGAACATTACAAGCACTTTTTTCTTTCTTTCCTGAATCCACAGGATGACACTAAGACATCTTTGATAATGAAAAACTATCTGTAAATCTCACTGCTTCTTTTCCCTTATCAGCATGTGAATTTAGGAAAGAGTTGCATCACATTAAGCTACATATTCTGGTTTAGTCTGAGCTTTAACCTTGAAATAGAACAGGAACACACAGTTATGGTCTGACATGGAACATCGGGGTCAGAAGTGAACTGCAAAATCAACCTTGATAGATAATGAGCTGGGACAGAGGTGCTGAAGGACACATTTCCTGTTCAGCTCTCTACGCCTAAACCTGGTTTGTTCCTAGGAGGTATATGGTACAGTTGACACAGTGCTATGGCAAAAATATATGCCTATGGGAAGGACCAACACACACTGATGAAGTCACATGGTCAACTTAAACTATGTTGACTATGAGTTTGAAGAAGAACTATGTCCTTGAAGTCCAAAGTTGGATGACCCATCAGTCCCCAACCACCAGCACCTTTATGGTTTGTAAAAGTGTCACCTAACTTCCTCCTTTACTTCCATCACCAATCACTGTGGAACTATGGATTCTTTGTCCCTTTAAAGTTGATGTCTTTTGGCAGCATTTGCCAACACAACTAATGAATGAGGCTGATCCACATAAACACAGGGTTCACACTGGAGTCAGATGTAACCATGTGTCATAGTAGACCTTTTCCACTGCAGCAGCAGCGGCACTTTGACTTATCACAGCAGGACAAGCAGAGGTGTAGATAATAACCTTAATCATAGCTGAATTCCATTTAGGTGCTGGGTTCAGGTGTTACGACTGCTGGCTCACAATCACGGCATACTGGTACACGGGGATGGATTCCTAAGAACAGCATATGGATGCATATTTCCAAGGCAACCACACATGAGGGTAGACAACAGTAAGTAATGTAATGAATATAAGTTAGGCAGTATGCTAGGGTTGTTGACAAGATGTTTTCCCAGAACCACATAGTCACAGAGCAAATACTGCAACCGGCTTACAGATTTTGTTAAAATGCCCAAATGACAGGTCTTCTTGGTAAGATAGGACAACATTTTTTTTTTTTTACAGGGGCCAGTGACAAAAGGTCCCACAAAGGACACTGGTTAGAGTCACATCCAGTTCCATGGCTGAAACACCTTGAGCAAGCGCCTAACTCATTATTGCCAATCGCAGTCATTTCAGTTTGCATCGCTGCAACACAAACGTTACATTTCTCGGGAGGTGCACGTCAAACCCAAGCCCACTGCTACGACTTGAGTGCGCTCTAACTGTAGAAAAAAAGTGAAGCCGGAGCATACAGAGCTCCCCCTGGTGGCAGGCTGCAGTATAGGTCATAAGACCCGCCCCCAAAACACTAAAAAACATCTCAAATGAAATGTTTTAATCTATTAATGAAAGGCTATGGTACAAATGGATGGGTTAAACACACGTGAGGGATTAATGAGGAACAATTACATAAAACAAAACCTTGTTGATTCATAAAATACGACGACAAATGTAGTCCTTAGCACTTAAACAAAAATCTACGTGTTTCTAAGAATCCTACAGACATATGAGTAAAGACTGAGAGAAAGACGGGAAGGAAAGAATGTGGTGATGGTGGTCAAGAAAAAAGCTGGGCTGAGTCACTGGGAGGAATTAATGCAATAAACACACACACGGACACTGATCGCAAAAGAGCTCGCTCCTGCAGGGAAGCTGTGCAAGCACAACATACACGGCAGACATGCAGCCACACATGCATATTCATTTTGTCGTACCCCATCTCTCTCATGCACAATCATGCACACACACTCGCGCACACGCACGCTCACGCACACACACACAGCCCCTCTGTGGTCTCTAACAATGTGTTTTTGCCAAACACCTGTGTAATCGTACAGCTGTGGAGAATGCTGGGAAAAGACCGGGGGAACTGAACACCATACAGCTAATACCCTTTGATTCCACCCGGATGACTGTGAGTGTGAGTGCGTGTGTGTGTCAGTGTGTGTGTGTGTGTAAAAGTGTGAGCGGTTTTGGAGGGAGGGGGAAGAAAACTGAAGAGTGGATGAGGTTTGGCTCAAGTTTGTTTAGTGTGTTTTCTGGTGAGTGTGTGTGTGTTTAATGTGTCCCCAGTATCAGAATTTTGGAACATTTCTCTATCCTCTCATCTAAAAGCCCTGATCAGTCACCACAGAGAAAAAGCTTATAGTCCTTTTTCTTCCTGTTGTCTTTTTGCAGAAAACGTGCAAGTCTGTGAATTATTTTTTTTTATCCCCCTCCTACAATTTACTATTTTTGTATGTCTCACACCAAACAGTGTCAGATCTTCTAACAAAGTTCACCCTAATATAAAGGCAGCCAGAGTTTACACTACATACATGATAATTATATCTAATGACGCAACATGGTTATCTAATACCTACAGTATATCTATAGTATGCAGCCACACTCTTCTGATATGTGCAGGTTGTTCTCTGAATGTGGTGGAACATTTGCCTGCTTTTCCTTATAGAACTAATTAAGTGCGGCAACATGGGAGAATTTGCAAGCATGAACTCCTCTCCATGTCCTGCCTTAACATCAAAGTGGGGTCCAGGTCCAAACTTTGACATCCCTCTCAAAGTTCTTTGGTTCCTTCCTTTGGCAATGAGAGCCTGTCAAGGTAACACTGCTATCCTTTAATCTTCATGTGTGGCACCAGACTCCATCACAGTCTCCTTAGTCCAATTGTTAGCAAAGGCTCAGAAACATGAAACTAGCCACAGCAAAAACATATACCAGCGTAATATGGAATGCTTTTTTGTTTTGTGTTTGGTGGTCTGAGCAAATCTTCAAACACACATCTTAGGAAATATATGAACATTATCCTGCAAACTTCAGTGGATACCTCAGCAACATTATTAACAGATGTCTTGGACACCACCAAAATGTGTACGAAGAAAATAAACAATTCTGCTGTTGCAGCGTCATTTTAACCCATTTTACCAACTATACTTTGCATTTTAATCCTCGTCATTACTGTAAAACGTAGAAAAAGGGATCTCCTTCAGTCCATTGTAAACACTCTTGCCTTGCGATGGACTGCGTTTCACGTCAGTCTAATGTCATGTTTTGTTAAGCTGGTCCTGGGCCGATGCTTTAGCAATGAGCTACCCATTTCCGACTTCCACATCTGACTGCAATGTGGCTGTTCGACTCCACCTGCTCACCTTGGTGAAAGTGACGATTGTTAGCAGTTAAAAGACCTAAGGAGTAACTGAGGATCTTTTCATTTGGAGAAACTCGGCAGGTGTCAAATCTTACGTGTTTAAACTTCTCCCCTGCAGAATTCTTGGTCTCCCTGAGTCTGTGAGAGAGGGAGAGAGAGAGTGTGAGAGGGTGGATGTTTCGACAAGGCACAGGGCGTGTGTGTGTGTGTGTGTGTGTGTGTGTGCACGCGCGTGAGTGTGTGTGATAACCATGGCCTGGGTGTTTTTCGGGATAAGGGGGCGGGTGCCAAGCAGATGGTAGCAGTGGTTTACACAGGTGTCTCCAGTATGTATTTACTGTGCGTGTGTGTGTGTGTGTGTGAGGGGGGAGAGAGAGAGAGTTTGAAGGAGGCAGTCGGGGTTAAAATGAGGCCACTTCCTTCTGTTAATAAAATGATCCCCTCAGTGAGTACAGTTTTATGCAATGATTGAATTCACCAAAAACTTATTTAGCTAGAAAGTATGAAGAATATCTGTAGATAAACTAAATCAACTTTATTTAGTCAAGGTAGAAAAGTTGGTGCATAGATGCAAGAATAACTCCCCCAGAGTGATACAACAGGAAGAAACGACTGCATCGCATAAGTTATACAGTACGAGAGTTCAGTTTACACTTCTTTCTGTTATTTTGATTACACCTTGGGCCATGTCAGTGATGCCGTATGTATGCATAATCTTGTTTAAGAAACATCGCATCTGCTCTTCATCATTTGTATTAATTTATGCATCCATCTACATGCAAATTTATTTCAGTTTTACCCGCCCAAAAAGAAAGAAGCCAATTAGTTTAAAAGGGAAAGGACATTTTTTCACAAGGAAAACATTTAAATTCCCACTGCAACAGAAGTCACAGCACCCTTTGAGCATGATCAGTCATTCCAAACTTTTAGTATCTGCTTTTATTCTTAAATCATAGACTGTAGAAAAAGGTGAAGCCAGAGCATGTGGAGCTCCCCCTGGTGGCTGGCTGCAGTATAGGTTATAAGCTCCACCCCCTCCATATTAATGGATGGTACTTGGGCCAAGTAGAGTCACAATCAGGTTTCTTTCATCTATCCTGTAGGTTTTCCCTGGATGTCTTTAATTGTGCTTCGTTGTTAGTTTTTAGTGTTTTCATGGCCAACTGGGTTTGTTGACCCCTTGAAGAATTCATTTTAGTTTGGACTTCGTTTGGATAATCTTGCCTCAGCTCCACTTCTCATTTTGTTCTTGGGGACAACTTCAGACAAAAAACCCTGGCACAGGCCTGAATTTGAACCCCTCGTTCATAGAACACAGTTATTCACGAGGGCCTCTACAGGAAGGCATTGTCCTCATAGGTACAATATATCCTGGTTTTCTGGCCTTGCTAGCCTCCAGTCTGATCCAGTCAAGCACCTAGCCTGCTGTCTCCTAGCTTGCCAGCCACCTGTTTACCTCCCTCATTCTGCTGGCACAGCTCCTGTTCTGGTTCCACTGTTGAGGTGTACTTGCAGCTCCTAACTCCTGCACCAGATATCCAGCCAATCCTACTGAACCTCACAGTCGTCCCCCAGACGTTCTTTGCCCTCGCCACCGGCCACGTGCCAGACCTCCCGAGTACTGGCCTCCCAGCCGATCTCTGGAGGGTGATCGTCTTTACCGCTGGGCTCCTGCCTGGCCTCCAGATGGCCACCATCGCTAAACCCCTCTAGCTTCTTTGCTCCTAGTTGTTTAGTTTATGTTAGTTATGATTCCTAAGCTTCTGTCTTTCCCACGTCTTTGTCTCCATCTGCATCTTGTCAGCCTCTCCTGTGTGTTACCAATTGGAGTTTCCTAGTCTCAAGTTTGTTTGTTTTTTGCCTCCTGTGTTCCTGTTGATATTCCGGTGTCTCCTTGTTCCTCGTTGTTTGGCTCCTTATTGGTCTACCTACCTTTACACTGCAGCACTTATGTTACCTCCTGAAGTGAGTTGTTCATTCAGGTTTTTATTTCCTTGTCCTGCCTCCTCCTGTGTCCTGCAGTGTCCTACCAACCGTTTATTGTGACAACTTTCACAGATTTGTGGAGAACCATTCTTCATATGTTTCTTTCCAGCTCTTTTTGCTTTTTGATGCTCCATCTTCAACTTGTTTCAAGTCAGGGCACTTGGCTAAATAGTTTTTGGGATTATTGTCACATTGAAAAACACTTTGTCCTGTTATTGAATGAAAAGGCAAATCAGCACGCTTCCTGGAAATATTCATATCCAAAGGAGGTGCACAGGGGAAAATTCGACACTAATTTTTGGGACAAACTGTCTGAAAAGTGCGGCACTCATTTACTTCTCCATTATGATTATTATTGTTATTCCACAAAGTGTTTGTAATGTAATAACATCTGAACAGACAATGTAAAGGCTGAATGTTTTAACAAGGCTTGAGTTATGCATTTCTTATCTATTACAAATACCATTAAAGACCTTGCCCGAAAATGTTTGTTACCCCACTGTCTGTCTGTCTTTCTCTATCTATCCACACTCACCCCACAATCTCTCTCTCCCTCCTCTTAGACATCTGATGTAACAGAACAGTGCACAGTGGTTCTCCATGGCCTTCCAGTCCTTCTTGGGGATGATCCAGAACAGTTTTTCCAGACATGCTTTTTAAGTTGTGTTACTACATTAGTGTCCTTCATATTAGTGTAATTCACAAACAGTTATTTGTAGGACTTAGTTTTGAAGTCAGGGCAAATAAGAAAGCTGTCATTATGAAAAGACTTGTGGTTGTAGTAGGACTGTATGATTCATTTCAATACATACCTCTATGCAATCTCATTTTTAAATGATAGGGGCAAGTATCATTAAGATTTAAATGATGCCTCTTAGGGTTGGGCAATAAACTGAAAATGTATTGAAGCTGAAACTTAGATCCTCTCAGCGACCGAAACTTTCGTCAATACACATGTGTTCTACCTCTGCCCTGTCCAACTAGCCCTCATTCACACGATGCTGGTGGCATTGATGACATAAGCACAAACAGAACTAACAAATACGCCTCAATTGGACAAGCTGATAGCTAAAAATAATTCTGTTTGTCGTTTGGACACATTTTGGCTTCAGTGAAGATGACAAAGATCAGAAAGTCAGCAGGCAGAGGTAGGATTGAATGGGAGAGCAATAGGGTGCACATGTGGGTCCGCAGATCAAAAAGTATAAAACATAGCCAGACCAAATTACACACATCTATGGATGAGATGTGGCTACTTTGTTGTAATATTGGCAAACCGATAATATCTAACATCCCTAACCCACAGCCAAACAATCTGGTTACTTTTAATCATTAACCTATGTTGGTTTATCCAAAAAAGTTTTAAAAAAGGCAACTGGACTTGTAGATTTTTAGAGAAGACGTTGTACCACTCATTTGAGTAGCTTCTACTTGGAAAAGAAATGAGACAATCGGTTTCCCGACTTTTTGTTAAGTAAACTGAACTAGTTAGAATTTACAGTGCATACACTGCACCTGAGTCATAGAAATGTGTCATTTTACAGACCCTTTATACTCACATAGACCCAAATCAGGGCCAGCACTAGTAACAGGGGTTACCTGTTATAGTCAACATGAAAAAATGCTGGACACCCTCTCACAATCTGCTTTCCCACCCACCCAGGTCGTACCATGTGGAGCCACGTTACTCCACACAACCCAGACCAACACAGAGAGTGTTGGTCTGGGATATGTTATGTTTGAAATAGCTTATTAAATTGACACCGTAAAGTCAAACTGATTTCAACATGGCCTTTCATGTAAAGGACCAATCAGAACTGCTCATCTAAAATGGGACAACTTTGTTGCTCTGATAGGCTGAAGTTCCAGATAGTACAGAGCACCCCAGCTTAAAAACAATACATTATTGTAACATGATCCCCTTTGAATCATTATATACAGCATATGCCAAGTCAATTAAATGGCAACAGATGCATTTTGTCTGTATTAAATACATGACAACTTTTTGTTATTCAGAACTTCTCAATCATTCAGCAAATGTCAGTGTAGTCGATCTTACAGAACAGCTGCTGTTTGTCTGCTGATGTCATGACGGTTAAATGATTTGATATGAAGCTCTACAGCGTGGTAACCAACACAGTATTTAACAGCTCACAGATCAGCTTAACAGATCACATTTCCATCTGAATTCAGTCTTTATTGGTATCATTTGAACCCATGATTTGCGCTGTAGATTTACTGGACATATCAAAACGTCCTCCTCATTTCCTCCCCCTGGATTGTAACCAGGAAAGGGTCTTCACATTCCCTCTTTCACTGTCAGCTCCTTGGACTCTCCCATGTTGAACTGAAAGTGGCTCTAAACAGATCATCTGGTAGAGCTCCCTACCACCTATCTGTACTCCTCCTCCTCATCCTCACTGGTGCAGCTCATGAAGTGGAGCAGAAGTGTGGTTCCTTGGGGAGCGCTCATCATTTTCATTATCATACTCAAAACCTTCTTGATCCATTATCACCTTTATCATATTTGGTTATCATCATTAACATTTGCTCATTAGCATCATGACAAGTCTCATCACTGCTCACCCTTCTTATCTACTATCCGTAAATAAAAATGCATCATCAACATCACTCATTCATTATAGTTTCATATGCTTCAGGACTGTCATCATCATCATCATCATCATCATCATCATCATCATCATCATCATTGTCTTCGTCTTCCTCACAGTCACCATCCTTTAAATCTTAAATTTTCATTATCATTGTTTACAAATACATCATGATAATCAGTGTTACTAGACATGCTGACCTCTACATCTTTGTCATCTCAGTTTTAATGTCATCATCATCATCATCATCATCATCATCATCATTCTTTTCAAAATCCTAATCCTAGTAGCAAGTATTAAAACCGTTTTCATCACTGTTTTCACTCTGATGATGCTATCGTCATCGTCACTACTATCAGTCATAAGGTTATCATGATCTGATAATGTCTCTATTCACACTAATTATTGTTGTGACTAAAAAAAAAAATCCTTCCTCCTCCCATCTTTCTTCTTCTGCTTTTATACAGCAGAGAGGTCCATCCAAAAAACTGCTAAAATTGATATTTATCTAAAAATAATGGTTGATTATTTTTACCGTAGTTTGATTTATTAACCTCAAATGTAGGTCGCCATGTTCGACTCCAGCTTCTGCTGACTGGACATGGACGAGTCACTGTAGCCGTGTGGGAACACATTTTAATATAACTATTGTGCTTAAGTGCAATATTGAGGGGAGTGTGTGTGTGCGTGTGTGTGCGTGTGTGTGCGTGTGTGCGTGTGTCTGTGTGCGAGTGGGGGGTGTTGTTGAGAGGTTTAAAAGGAAGGCAGAGGTGCAAAGTCAGCAAATAGAAAGGAGCGAAAGGGGGGAAAGTTGAGCGATATTCTGGGGTAGAGAGAGTGAAGGAAAGAGTGACCTACAGCAAGAGGGAATGAGAGAGAGAGGGCAGGAAAAGTAAAAATAGAGAGAGAGAGAAAGAGAGAGAGAGAGAGAGAGAGAGAGAGAGAGGAAGATGGGGAGTGGTCTAAACCAGGGATTTGTTGGTTTCTACCAATCTCTCATCAACACACGCACACACACACACACATACACACACACACAGATGAGGAGAGGCAGTTTCATTTTGCCACCACATGCAACCCAGCCACGGCTGCCGCTGAGGTCTGCGCTTTGTGGTGTGTGTGTGTGTGTGCATGTGTGGAACTGTGGTGTGCTCAGATGCTATATAAAAAGAAACAGAACCACTTCAGTTCCAAAGCTTGGGCTCCACTGCTTCAGTTCATGCGAGTACATGAAGGGCTGTGTTTGTTAGCGCTGCGACACACACACACACAGAGTGCTCACCTTTCGTTGCTCTTGTTTTGAACAACAACCTTCTGTCAGTGTTTCTTCAGGGTCATCACTGACCTTAATGCCTCTAAGTTTTTTAACTGGTAAGGTCTGGTCAAAGTGGTCAAACAAAAGAAAACTTTTTTCTTTTCTTTTTTGTGGAGATGCAGCACTCAATGTACTTGGGAGGGGGAGAATTATATTAGATGGTGAAATCTTGAATGGATTTTGGCATCAGAAATTCCAACAGGGAATAAAAAACCCAGCATAGACAAGAAATCGGAGTCTCTGACAGTACCTGTTTCAGACACACAGACGAATTTGTCTGTGCCTCTGTGTGTCATGGCCAAGCCTCTAAACTGGAGCTGTGTATTAACAGTACAGTGGATTCAGTGCTCAACTGAAAACCCATCTCAATGACCATTCACCAGAATCCTTTGTTACTGCTTCTGATACGCCACAGCAGCTGGTGTCCTCTGTACCTTCAACATAAATGTGTTCTTGACTAGACACTGAAGCCCACATAGAGTATTTGAGTCAATCAGACTGACAGACATATAGTCAAACACAATGCTTCTAAGTTGTTGTGGAATAAAACAGCTGTGGTGAGATGGCATTTGACACATTTGTGTTGATACATTTTATGGTAGCTACTTCTCATATCCACTTTAATTCAGACACAAATACAGACCTTTGGTCCCACCTACAATTAATTGATAACTTTAGTTACAAGTCGCCTGGAATCTTAAAATGAATGATCTAACATTAATAATGGACATATAAATTAGGATATAGCATAAATACTACATGCAATACTAACTGGATCTTGACAATGATGTTTTGGTGGTGATGCAGAAAGCTGCCTTGCAGGATTACACTTCAGCCAGTTTATGGTTTCTGTTCATGGTCTGTTGTGGGGCGACTGCCAGTGTTGACAGTGACAGCGATTTTCAATTTAGTCTTAGTTTTCAGATTCAAGAGCTTATCTAGCTTTAGCTGACAAAAAGTCATTGTAATTTTCATTCATTCTTTCATTCATCTTCTGTGCCTGCTTAGTCTTGTTAAGTCTTGTTAAACTGTCACCGGGCTAGAGGCAGGGGTACACCCTGGACAGGTCTCCAGTCTATCTCAGGGCTAACACAGAGACAGACAACCATTCACACTCACATGCACACCTACGGCCAATTTAGAATCACCAATGAACCTAACAGCATGTCTTTGGATGGTGGGAGGAAGCTGGAGAACGTGGAGAGAACCCACGCAGACACAGGGAGAACATGCAAACTCTACACAGAAAGTTTATATATGCAGCAGGCTGTATCGTCACTCAATTCTTTATATCCTGTTCCAGAGTTGAATATCATCCTGCTGTGCTGTCCTTGGTACTTTTTAAAGTTGGGTCATACCTTATAGACAAATAAAAGAGGTAGCATGGCTCAAGTAAAAAATGCATAACCCTTTACTTTGTCTGCCATCACGTATTTTCTCCGACCTTAAATTAAAGTGCAATAAATATAGATTCAAAATCAGTAAAATGGCAGAAGACACTCCCGAGGTGACTTGTCTGACAGTGCATTTGAGAGGACAGTACATCACATATTTGTTTTAGCCTCTTAGTCACAGTCACAGAAAAAAAACAAAAAACAAACACGCGTTAACAATTATTTTTTGTCTTCGTTAACGAAATTAACACTGCTGACTTCATATACACTCAAGACCAGGTATAAAAAATCCCAAATTTGTCCTTGGAGTGATCTAAGAACTACTGCCCCCATTATCTATATCTACAGTAGCTGTTAAACTTCTAGTTTAACCAAAACATGAATGAATACTTTGTCATTCTTTGCCACAAACCCATCAACCTCGAATGGAGCACAAGCGAACAGACACTGCTCAAATGGTCAAGCCAGTCTTGACAGTTTTTTTAGCATGCATAATGTGCGACTCATTCTTGCTCGACTTAATAGTTCTTTAATCCATAGAAATATATGGATATATTGTCAAATAATAATTTATACATTCTTCAATTTCCTGATCAATGCCCAGGTGAATTTTTATTGGTTTGACATGTCCTCTGTTCTCTCTAAGTGTCACCCTGTATTTACTCCACTGTGTTGGGTGATGATCTTGTAATATTTAGTCTGGGTTTAGTTTGCACCGTCTATGTGTTGACTGTATTATTTTTAGCTCATCTCCCTTATAATGAACACACATCTTGATGAACAGAGTCACATTTTTGGCAGGCACGTGTCCAGTACCTTCTGTGTGTTGATATTTAAACAAAAGGTCATTTATTATTGGAAAGCTTTGGCTTCCAAAATCTAATCAGAATATGTGTGTGTGTGTTCGTGTGTGTCTATGCATGCGTGTGTTCTCAGTGAGCAGATTGTAGTATAATCTTCTGTTGATCCTTTTTTTTTTTTGACTATTTACTCTCACTCTGAAATCATTCCCATTAGTTACATTTCGATTTTTTTTTTTTTAATTGTCAGTGTCACTCAGTTTCTTCCCATTACATGTTTATAGGAATGTTTTCTGCCGTGGACCTGCAGTGTTGGAATAATCTCAATACTGCAAAACTAATTGAGGTAAGAAACATAGGAGGTACAGTATCTTGTACTATAAATAGCCCACTGATGTTTATGATTCACATTATTATTACTATTATTATTATGATGATGATGGTTATATTTAATTGAAATTCCTTTAATTTAAAAAAATTAAATGTTATAAATTAAGCACATGGTAAATTGTGAACAAACATGGTTATAAGAAACAGTGACCCATACATCTACCCCGACCTCCTCCTTATACATTAATTGTGGCTCAATAGACACGTCACCTTATAATTACCACAGCCACTAGAGGGCTAAACATGCTAAACCAGCCTTTTCGTACTTGTTTTTGACACTTATAAGTGTAACTTATGCAACTTGAAGTCTAGGTATTGTCATGGTCTGGGATTTTTTGAAAGAAGCACCTACCTTATGCATCTTGGCTTTGCTTCCTATGTCTGCTCTAGGATCACATTAGGTTCACCTGTCCTTACTATGCACTTAGCCATTTGTGTGAGTGTCTCCCTCAGTTTAATGCTTTAACTGTTTGTCCACAATATGTAACCTGTGTTTTTTCCCTGCATCTCCTTGGCAGAATTTTTTTCTTTGAACTTTGCTTGGTTAATCTTTGGACTACTTTTATTGAAAGTGAACTGCAACAAATAGTCAATGAATGAAACTTTGCAGGCAGTGGTTGCAAATCTGAGATGCCTTTGGAAAGAAGGATGGACAGAAGAGGCAGCTGGTTATGGTTTGTTTCTAACCTAACACAGATACTGTGGTCTCTACCTCAAGGCGAGGTTGCTTGCTGTGTTTGTCAATATTCATGTGGCAAATGAAATAGAGATGGAAACAAAATAAAAATAGCTCAAAGTAGAATCCACTAAGGATGCTATGCGTTACTGTTATTTTCCTGTATACTTTTCTACAAACCCTACCTTACTCAATATTTCATTGCTTTGCATGTGATATGTAACTTGTCCAATTTCCTCCTCAATGACCTGTTGTAATAGGAATTACATTACATAAAGTGATCATATAAGGGATCTGTCAGGGTTCTGCTTACTATTTATCCAAATGAACACTGGTGCCAGTACTGTGAGCCACACAAACTAAACAAAACCTCCACAGTTCTCGGGTAAAGGCTACAAACCACTACATGTAGGTAGTGTGCAATTTGAGTGAGGTGACACTTTGAGCCCCCTAAGGTCTTTCAAAGTTAGTACAGGGCAAAATGTTCACACTCTCATTGCGTAGAACTGTAAGTGGCACCAAGGACAAGAGGTAGGACAAGGAAACACACACAAGTGCACACACACACACACACCAGTGTCCAGAAAGTTCTGTTATACAGTCAGCATGAACCCAGAACAAACACTCCCAAAGACACAACAGTTGTTCGTTATATAACACAGTTCAAGTATACAGTAACAGGAATGTCACAGGAGGAAATGTCTTAAAGTCAAGAACAGTGTGACATTTTTAAACAAGGTCAAACCTTGTATAAAACAGAACTGGGACACCAAGTCCAAGTATTGTCACTTAGGAAAACAAAATTTTCAACAAGTGCCTTTTTACCCATGGTTTCTGAATTAGCTTACATGATACACAGTATGCGTCTGATAACACCACTAACGTCAGGTTTGTTTCACCAGATATAATATACCCAATAAAAATGACTTCTAATCATATGATTTAGTACACAAACACTATCATCGGGTGAAATTCAGCCCCAAAATATTTTATCCTCCAATACTAACGTTTGGAAAATCACCCAAACAATCACCTGCCTTCCATGACATCAGTGAGCAGCCTGAAGGTACCTAAGGACCCACTCAAATCAGACAGCAGAAACAAAAATCATGTCACAACAATTGCTCTGGTGAAAATCACCCTACACCAGTGTTCAGGGAAATTTGAAAACAGGCAAACAATTAGACTCAAAGACATGAAGATACCTAAAACATACTGAACAAAATTTGGAGGCCAGGTCAACACCTTGTACTGTACTTCATGTTTTTTTGAGTTGTTCCTAAACTGTTTTTGTGTCTGTGTCAGACTTGTATTAGCAGCAAACTTGATTTCTAATCTGTTTGACAAACACATTTTGGTACCTTAAAGCACTTTACATTATTTTGATCTGCTCCCATTTGTCCTGTTAAGCTTACTGCATTACACTGTCAATGCAAAAATTAGCACATTTCTTATCAGGGCTTTAATTGAGAAACATTGGCAGGGGTACCACATGCAACACCAGCTAAATGAGATTAGAGGACATGACTCAATACTCAAGTGACAATACTGACAATACTCCAGATGAGCAAGCCAGAACAACAAAGTGTTGAAAACAATACTTTTACAATGCTGAATTCAATCAATTAAAGCAGCAGAAGAGTACATTATGCTTAATTGACAGGCACAAGTAGTTGACCCGTATTTGTGACGAGAGCAGGTCCTTAAATACAGCTTCAGGCTTTATTGGGTGAGTGGAGACAGGTGAGCCAGCGGCCCAGCCCCAGCTTTACGCCCAGCAGCAGCTCCAATCAGCACACCTGAGAGAGGAAACAGACAGGATGTTTAAAGAAAGCTGATACCCACTGCTGCTACCGACTTGTAGTTGTGCACAAATAAAAGAGATGTTTTTACACCTTCAACTGCGATGGGATCTGCAGGGAACTCAGTGGGACTAGCAAGGGTCCAGACTAAAGTAATAAGTGCCAGTGTTAAGCAGGAATATGGTGACAGGACACCATAGAATTTAAAGGAAATTCAGCAAGTTCCAGATCAGGTCTGTCGTTAAATCGAGTTTCTTTCACTTGAGGCAGCTGGCTAAAATAAAACCTATTCTTTCCAGGCAGCACTTTGAGACAGTAGTCCACGCCTTCGTTACTACTCGGCTGGACTATTGCAATTCATTATATGTGGGGGTCAGTGCGTCGGCCATCTCTCGGCTCCAGATGGTACAGAACGCTGCAGCTCGTCTTTTAACTGGTACAAGAAAACACGAGCACATTACCCCCATTTTAGCCTCACTCCACTGGCTGCCCATACATTTTAGAGTTCATTTTAAAATTCTTTTATTTGCTTTTAAATCCCTCAATGGTCTTGCCCCGCCGTACCTCTCTGAGCTTCTGCACGTTTACACTCCTTCCCAGTCTCTCAGGTCAGCTGACCAGCTGGTCCTGAGAGAGCCTAAAACAAAGCGGAAGCTCAGAGGGGATCGTGCCTTCGCTGTGGCAGCTCCAAAACTGTGGAACAATCTGCCTCAGCGCATCAGACAGGCCTCCTCTCTGTCTGTTTTTAAATCCCACCTTAAGACCCACCTTTTTCCTGCTTTAATAGCAGTTGACTATATTTTTTAATGATTTATTTATTGCATTTGTTGATTTAATCGTTTTATCGTATTTTATTAGCTTTGTCATGCTTTATTGTGTGTACCTATATTTTATCTGCGTCAGCACTTTGGAAACTTTGTGTTTTAATCATAAATAAAAGGGATTGGATTGGATTGAAGTTGTATTCATGACAAACAGACAAAGGTGGATGCAAGGAGAGATATCTTGCACATACACGTGTGATATTTTCATGTTCTGCTTGTTTCATTCTAAAAAAGAAACTGGAGTGGGATATATACAGGAAGGTTATCCAGGCAGCAGGAGTGACCAACAGTCAGCTACAAAGTGATGGCCAATGAGCTAATTGCTTTACATGTGGCAGAATACATTCACTGCAACTTTAACAAGAAAGCTACCCTATGATACCATGCTGATGGTAAACCACAAATACAAACCAGCATTTTACATCAGACTGGTGAATGGACTGAACAGCAAAAAGAGAAAAATAAAGGCAGAAACAGTAAAGAGAGAAATGCGTGTCTGTGTTCAAATTTGAACTAAGGAATCATTAGCATCACATCAACTAAACATCAGGGTGTTGAAACACAACAAAACAACATCAGTGATTTTATTTTTAGTCATCTTTAGTCATCAGCAAGAAGGTTTGAATCCACTGGCCAACTGGGGCCTTTCTGTGTGGAGTTTGCATGTTCTTTCTGTGTCTGTCTCTCTTTGTTAGCCCTGCCTGCAAAACACGGGAGACCTGTCCAGAGTGCACCCTGCCTCATGCACAATGACAGCTGGGATAGGCTCCAGCCCCCCCGTGACCCTTCACAGGTCAAGCAGTTACAGAAGATGAATGAATGAATGAATACGTTCATCCGTTAAAAAGTGTCAGGGAGTTCTAGTCTGAAGTCAAATCCAAGCAGTGTCTCTGTGATACTGCTGGCCTCTTCACAAAATTTGAGATTACAGTTAAATAAGAAGACCTCCAGAAATGATGTGTAATATCTGGAATTCCAACCTCTAATGGTTGGAGAAAAAATAAATAAATAAAAATAAAACTCATAGCTGAGAGTTACTATTCTTTCTTTCTTTCTTGATGGGAGGAAAACAGCCCAGGACTGAGTGTTGCCTTGTGCTTCGAGGGAGTGGAAAATAAGGTCAAATGTTTTCTTCATCAAGTGAACAGAATTACTTAAATTTCTCATGAAAAGTGCAAAACAAAATATAAAGAAATAAATTAAATAAAAATTGTGCATTGGGATAAATTCCATAGTCTAGAATGCTATCATTGGTGGTGCAAAAAAACAGACTAAAGGCTGTGTTTTCTTGCCAGCGCACAGTGCAAAATCCATGTTTATGGAGATCA
This sequence comes from Planiliza haematocheilus, assembly GCA_005024645.1. Lineage (NCBI taxonomy): Eukaryota > Metazoa > Chordata > Actinopteri > Mugiliformes > Mugilidae > Planiliza > Planiliza haematocheilus. The sequence continues at coordinate 3,367,031 of SRSE01000582.1, read as the reverse complement.
GAGATTATTATTATTCAGTATCACTTCGTGGACTGTTCTAGTTTGACTTTTTGGTCTGCAACAGTTGGAGGGGAGATTGAGCATGACTGAGGGTGTGGCGGCACAAATGCAAATCAAGAAGTCTTAAGATGTCAAGAAAGTAAGCAAGCATCATATTGCCACTTTAAAGAAATGAATCAACCAGCTGCATATAGAAAAAAAAATATTTATTTGTCATAGCATTGATGACAGAGTGGCTAAATGTTAACAAGTAGCTCTTACCAAGAAGCTCTTACCAGCCCTGTAACATTGATCATGTTCTATACTGGGGAAAAAAGAAATACAACATAACACTTGAGAAAATGTCAAAAGAAGGTACCGTGGTTGGACTTCCAACTAATAATGTGGAAACTTCTTTTTAACCCGATCATCTGACTGCATTTTTCCATGCTTTTGTTCTAAACCCTCTGTACCGTGCATCTCTTGTTCAATATCAGACTCACCAAATTCAGCTGTTCCCTGCTAGCCTGGCATCACCATACTCAGTTCTTATTAGAATAAACACCTGGTAACACTCCCTTTGGATTTCATTAAAGGGACATGGGATGTTGATGAAACTCAGGAAGTTGAAGTGGTTAAGTCGGCAGGTACCAAGCTAAACTAAGCTCAGCTTTGAGGCTACATGAATGAGTGATTCCATCCAGACGGCCTCAAGCAGAGGGGTTTCCCATTTGAGTTGGTTCTGCTCAAGGTTTCTCAATGTCAAAGGGGCCTTAGTGCTTACTGTGGGAATTTCAGGGTCAGGGTTCTGTGACTTGAGACTTTGTTATGGATACTATGGACATAAAACTGAACTGAACTGGCATATGAAGGTAATGGTTTTGTATTTCTATAGCGTTTACAGTCAAAAAAAAACACATCCACCCATTCATTCGCACAAGCACACACACTTCGGCATATGGTCCGTTTATGGGGGATTGAACCGCTAACCCTCCACTACATGGACAACACCACTCTGCCCACTGAGGCACAGCTGCTCAAGAAGAGAGTGCCACAAATATCAGCTGCAGAGAAACACTGTCCACGACTTTGGTCCCCACCACAAAAGTCAATGTGCAATGACGCGGAGCATCCTGTGAACCCTTGCAGTGGCGACACTGGAGAACTTGCCCTGTACATGCAACATTTAGATGTTCTGCTTGTATCACTCTGTAACAATGAGTATGGAAAATAAATAAGTGACCTAGGTTAACTGAAACTGCAACATCCAACTGTCAGAAACAAAGTGATGAGTGACAAGCTAATTGCTTCATGTGTGCAAAGTTACGCTGCTAACATTTGCTATTTGCCAAATAGCAAATAACACAAAGCACAGTTTAAAATAAAGTAATACGTGAAAAACCTTTTTGCCGAACCAATACTGTATAACTGATTAAAAATACAGAGCCATCAATACTTTCTAAGTAGAGTTGTGTTATCTCCGTTTGGACAAAAGGGGTGGAGGGGCAGGAACTTCCATCCACAGATCCCACAATGTTAGCAGGGCTAAAACGTAGCAGTACGTACGATAAACTTATTTATTTTATGCTGCTTAAGTTGCTTAAGCCAAAATGTGCAACACAAACACAACTGCAGGCTCTGGTTCTCATTAACCTTTTACTTTTATAGATTCACATGTGCATTCCTTTCCTGCTGGTCAGAACAGAAACACATTAACACACATATAGGGGAGTACTGCTCTAAGGCAGGAGAAAAAAATCTTGCTTCACAGCAACTAATGGTTATAATAATGCATGTTGGTGCAAGTTGGTGTGTGAGAGAGACACCAAAGCAGTTTGCAGAGATTGCAGGCAGCTGCTGGGAAAATACCAACACACACACACACACACACATCGGGGCCTTTGAACAACCAGATGTGGCTGTGCGGCAGGTTGTGAGCATCAGTGCACCAAAATCAGGGTGAGAGAAGGGCTGGGTCTGAAGCTAAACCAGTTAATGGAATACAGATTTCCTCAACCTGCTTCAGCCTGAGGACATACTCATGCACAGATGCATAAAAACCTTCAGACTGCAGTTGTGTTGAAGGTTGTGGGCTGATTTTTAAAGCCCAGTTCCACACTGTTACAACTTGTTACATCTTACTTTTTAGAGTTATGTCCATAATTCTGTCAGAACAAGAGAAAATAGATTGCCTGTTCGAAATACCCATCACTGGGAAGCTACCATTGCCACTGGTGATCAAACGTGCAGCATATTTATAGCCAGATCACACTTACTAGCTGTTTGACTATGGTATGTATAATGTATAGATTTGCACATTGGATGCTGGAAGAACTCACCACTTAACAAATGTGTGGCTCACCGGTCCACCCACATCTGAAGGAAAATAATACTCTTTTAAAGACAACAACGTACACACATGTATGACAAGAAGACCAGTGAATTAAGCCACCTATGCAAAACACAATAAAATCTTTTCAGCCTCCTACCTGATGTCTTAAAATCCCTTCCCAAAAAGTCTCACACCCTTTTACGCCTTCAGTCTGGAGTTTCTGGTAAATAATGGGGCATTAGAGTACCACTAATCATGGAAAAACAGGACACCACCCAGGCTAATCCCAGGAACTGCCTCCAATTGCAGGTGAGTGTGGGCTGTTATCAAACCCCAGTCGTGTGAGTTTCAAGTGTGCACCACTCACAGATGTTCCGAATAAAAACCTGAACTCCCCATCAGTCATTTCTACCTGAAGAAGCCTCGTGATGAGTGGTGAAAGGCTTGAAGAAAAGTCCAGCTGTTTTTGTTTTACATACATTTGAGGAAATATTTTATGAGGAGTGCAGTACAAAACAGCCCTGTGATGGACTGAGGACCTGTCCAGGGTGTACCCTAGCCTCTTGCCCAATGACAGATGGGCAGCAAAGAAACTCTTCCTGGAATATGCTCCTTAAAAGACATCCACAAGTTCAGTCAGTGTACACTGCACATTGAACAACCTTAGATCAATGTGTACAAGACCCTCGGGACAATTCTGAAATACAACAGCTCTGGCTGTCCCTCAGCATCAGACCACCGTGAGTCTGGTCAATCAATATTGTAAATTAGCGAGTGATTAACACATGTTTAACACTGGGTCAGTAGGTCATAATGGTTATATTCATGCTTTTAAAGTTCTGAGCTGTACATTGGCTACAATAGAAAAGAAGCAGAACATGCCTCTTGTTATAGTAGAACAAGAAGAAATTGAAAGATTTACCTTTTACATAAGAGACTTTTATGTGAGTGTTTAGCACAACAAGCCAGCAAAGCCTGGTCTAACAGACCAATTCTAGCTTAACTTCTGCACACACAGCCTTCCTGTGCAGTGAGATATTCATCATGTCATGATATGGCACTATAGATGCTCACAATGACAATGCTGAAGGTGCACTAACACAGAAAGAGCATGTGAGATATCAGTCGTGCAATGGTTTCAAATAATAAGGTGGAAAGCTTTTTCTAACCTTTTCATCTGGCTGCATCAGCATGCTTTTGTCATAAAGATCACTGTGGCTGAGCTCCAGAGATGCAGTGGGGAGATGGGAGAAAGTTCTACAAAGTCAGCCATCACTGCACCCCTCCACCAATCAGGGCTTTATGGCAGAGTGGCCCGGAGTGCAAGATGCATGAAGGACCCCCAGACTATGAGAAACAAGATTCTCTCATCTGATGAGACCAAGACTGAACTTTCTGGCCTTAATTCTAAGCATCATGTGTGGCGAAAACTGCTCACCACCAGCCAATACAATCACAACAGTGAAGCATGGTGGTGGCAGCATCATCCTGTGGGGGTGTTTTTCATGTGCATCGACAGGACGACTGAATGTGGCCAAGTACAGCGATATCCTGGAAAAAAGCTTTTTCAGAGTAGGGCCACAGACTGAAGGTTTTGTCCTCCAACAAGACAATGATCCTAAGCACACAGCTAAAATAACAAAGGACTGGCTGTTCCTGAATGCCCCAGCCAGAGCCCTGACTTAAACCCAAATGAGCATCTCTGGAGATACCTGAAAATGACTGTCTACCAACTTTCACCATCCAACCTGACAGAACTGGAGAGCATCTGCAAGGAGGAAAGGCAAAGGATCCCCAAATCCAGGTGTGGAAAAATAATTCCTACGAAGACTCATGGCTGTATTAGCTCAAAAGGTTGCGTCTACTCAATACTGAACAAAAACCTGTGACCATGTGATATTTCAGTTTGTGTTCTTTAATAAATTTGCAGAAATGTCTACAATTCTGTGTTTTTCTGTCAATATGGGGTGCTGTGTGTACACTGATGTGGAAAAAAAATGAACTTAAACGATTTTAGCAAATGGCTGCAATATAACAATGAGTGAAATTTCTTTGGGGGCGCTGAATACTTTCCTTACCTACGCTTCACCTTTCAGTCAAGAGCAAAGCAGTGTAATTAAAAGTCCACACAGTCAATTAAGACTTCACTACGAGGTGTGTGAGGTGTGTGTTAACAAAGCTCATTCTGTCAAGGAGAACGGGAGGAGAGCAGGAGACAGGAGGGGGGAGTAGGTGTTGGCGCGCCGAACTCTGCGCTGCCCTGCAGGAAATGACACGCTTTACGAGGGGATTTTCTTTTAATCATCTCTCTATTTTTATTCATTCTCATCCTTCTCTCTGTGTTTCTCCCTCTCTCCATCTGTTTTATGTTGCTGAACCTTTCCTTCTTTCACCCCTCACTCTTTAGCTTCTCTGATGATGTTTTCCTACTGTACCATTTTCTCCAGACTCTCTACTATACCATCATCCACTCGTCTTTTTTCATCTCTTCTCGTTCCTTATCCCTTATCCTGCTATCCCTGCCACCCTCTTCTCCATTTCTCCCCTCTCTCCCTCTTGTTTGTCCTAGATGAGATAACTGTAACCATCGCAAAGTGTGCCAAGAGTGACCACATATGTCCATAGATGAACAGGTGCATTTTTAAAAGCTTTATGGACAAATATGTTCTAACATACAATGATCATGCAAAACATTATGACCTCTGATAGAAGTAGATAACACTGACCATCTTGTGACAATGTAGTATCACCCACTTAGACCAGACCAGGCACCACCACTCCATAGCAGTGACACTCCTTGATGGCAGCAGGATGCAGCCTGACACGGACACACACACAAAAACACTTTAGGAACAACTATGATTATTAAGACTGTTTTGGAGGCACAAGGGATACCTACAAAAAATTAGGAAGGTCATTTCATAATGTCATGCTTGATCAGTGTATATATAAAAAGCAAGACTCACTTCCATTAGTTTTCAGTACCTCTGAAAAAAAAGAAAAAAAGAAAATACATTGTACTATTAACTAATTAATGCAAGAGTTCTGAAAGAAAAATGTGTTCCATATAAGTCTCAGATAAACTCCCACTGAGATAGATATGAATTACAATAATGAAAGCAAAATTCACAATGTAGCAACATCAGCATGAGAGGATGAATAGCAAAATAAGACAAAAGCTGTGAAACTGTCACTTTCACACCTTTTCAGCATCTTTTCAACTGAAATATATTGTTAGGTTAAACAGTCATTAGAACGTCCAATAACAACATATTAAATTCAAGTACATCTGACTTTTTTTTCCCATTTCACTGTGAACCTTTAAAAGCCAGAAATGTAGGATTTTTTTGTACTTTTTCGCAGTTTACGCATAACAATTTTACGAAAGTTTACATTTGATGATATTTCTGCCTCAGATTTTACTCCATCTTCTCGAAACACTATAAACGAAAGACACACTATAACAACAAAATTCAAGTCCAAATGTCTTTGAACAACGATTGTTAGCCTCTAAGTCTGAAAATAAACAGTTTGAACAGGTGATAAAATTTTCTTCCAAGCTCGTTATCGTTTCCTACAGCGAGTCAGCGAGCTGCAACACACCTTTGGGGGAAACTTGGCAGAAATGATGAGGAAGGTGCGAAGATGAGAGGAGGAGATAGGAAAGAGAAGAGAGAGACTCCCTTTGGGTAAATTTTCACCTCTGACGCGGGAGGAGGGCGAGAAATGGAGAGGGAGCTACTCAAGGAGACAGAGAGAGGGAGAGAGAGAGGGAGAGGGAGAGAGGTGGAAGGAGTGCGTGGAAACTTGACGGCTGAGTAAAACGAAAAGCTGTGACGCGAGCTGATAATTTGATCTCTACCAGGGAATTATTTATTTCCCCTCGATTAGGGTGTGGAGCAGAGAATGCTCATCCCAACTGTTCACCTGGGTGGAAGACTGTTTATTAGACTAATAGGAAGGTGGCACCTTACACAAATAAACAGATTTCTCCGTGCAAGCGTCTGGCTGAGAAGTGTTTTGTATTTTCCTTTCATTTACAAATGTGTCTGCCGTTCTGATCCACATAGCATTACAGTAGTATTATATCAAAAGCTGTACTTTGATTGAATAAAGTTTATTCTTGAGCTTGGAAGTAGTTTTGTGATACGTAGCTCAGTATTACCACAACAAGCCCCTATTAAAAGAGTATGTAATAACGTACTGTCACTGCCATTCTAGTATAAAAACTATAGCTCTAAAGCATATAGTTTTCTTGCGTGATGCACTTTGACAATTGGATAATATAATAAGGTAATAATATGATCATGCATTTCGTGAGTAAAGCCTGTTAATACTTGACAGCTCAGCTTCATCACTGAGTTACTCCGTCAAAGAGAAGTGTATTAAACCTTAACCCACTGACAAATTACAGACTACAGGCCATCTGTGTGTGTGTGATGTGAAGTCCATGTGAGAGCTCCAATAGAGTGGAGTGCGGGATCAAAGGGCTCTGCAGCCGCTGTGGTCTGCTTCACCAGAAAGACTGACGTCAACGCACGCAGCAATAGGAGAGAGGGGTGAGGGAGGAGATACACCAAGTGAGGACTACCCTACACCAAGACAAACAAACCTACAGTTTCCTCCCTTTCTCATCATAACGATTTGTTTCTTTTTAAACTGAAAGATTCAGCGTTTTCACTGTAAAGTTTGGCTAACTTGCTAACTAGCATGTTAACTAAGGACTTATACTGTCTATTAGTACTAAGACGTCTAATGTATTCTGGGAAGTCACTGTTTTTGGTTTGGAGTCTGCATGTGGAACATTGACTCAGTTTGGGTTGAACATCTGGAAGGCTGGATGACCAGTAACCCTCAATCCCAAAAAAGGGAAGGGTGGGGGTGCATAAAAATGTACTTAAGCCCCTCAGTGAGACATCAAGTGAAAACACACAGTGACACACATGCTGTGCAGGCTCATGTACACACAGTCCTGACCACAGGTGTCTGCTTGGAAAAAAAAAGCTTTTTATTTTAGGTCCTACTACTAAATGTTTCCCTTTGGTATTTTAGCTTAGTAAAAAGACTAATAGAGGGCAGAAAATGCTAACCCAGTTTCATTACAGGTGAATGTATACGCTTTACAACAAAGAGCACACCTTTGACTCTGTCATACAGTGATGACATAGCAGAATGATATACACCGATCTGGCATTACATTATGACCACTGATACTGTGTAGGTCTCCCTTGTGCCTCCAAAACAGTTGTGACATGGGCCTTCTGAGGGCGTCCTGTGGTGTCTGTGGGAAAATCCACATGAATGCCAGGTCCAAAAGTTTCCCAGCAGAACATTGAATTGTTACAAGATGGTCAATTTTATTTACTTCCCCTGTCAGTGGTCATAAGATTGTGGCTGATCAATGTATACATTGTGAGGGCAGGAGATGAACAGATGAGCATGCAATTAACCATGATGCACAATCAAGGTTGGTGGATGTGATGATCATCGCAAAGTCCAGCCTCATGCAGGTGCTGATGGTCAAGATGTTTTTACAACTTCGAACAAACTGAGGGACCAGCAGATTGTAGCACTCATCACATGGCTACTTTTATTCTACTTGATAACTCGTAAATTGGGTGAAATTGTGCTGCAGTTTGTACCCGGAAGTCCAGCTGCTGCTTGAGGAACCAACAAGTTTGTGCTCTGAAGATAGAGATGTGTATGAAACAGCAGAAATGTAGATGGTGGCAATGAAGGTGGGCGTTAGGTAGTGCCACAGGGTGAGATGGAGCGACAAGGAGAGAAAGCTAAAAAGGAAACTAAACTCTTGGGTCAAAAGACAGATCTGATGACGTGTATTTCAGATGTGGAGACCCAGCATTAGAACAAGCTTAACGACCGCTTTTCTAATATATGCAAGTGAAAGGGTAACGACAGATGGTTCGTATAATATGTTGATTCATAGAGACAGATATACTTATGTTAACTGACCCATCTGCATGGGATAAAATAGTACATTAGAATATATAGACAATTCTTTTGTGATGATTGTGCATAGATTAGGGGTTGACCAACTTCCAGAGTCAACTGATATGAGTTGAAAGTTGAGTCGACGTCAATTAGCCAATGATGTCTCTAATACAAACACAGTAGAAAGTAATGCTTTGCAGCAATGAAATCTATATCCTTGATCTAAATACTGAAGTGTTTCACGCAAATGAAGCTGAGGAGGCTTTTCTGCAAGTTTACTGAAGCTTGAACACAAGCTGCGTGCTGTAGGCTGTAGACCACACCAACATCATAAACACCATCAGCCTGACACGTCTGATGTGCAGCTCTTGCTCGCCACACCCTCAGATCTACTGTAAATTACGTCTCTTGCATGGTCCATTTACTGACACCAAGGACAAGAAACAACCACAGCAGCAACGTCAACAAATAAAACACAGCAGAAACACATGATCTTATCAATACTGTGCAGATACACCAGGAACTGATGCTTTTGTCATCATTACTGTTACGTGTAGCAAAGTTTGTATAGTTATTTTACTTTGGATGGAGCTAGGCTTGGCAAAAGTAGCCTACATCCATCACAAACATCCAATTGGTGTCCAAACTTCCAATCTGAAGTACTCAAACATTATTTAAGCACAAACCTGTGTTTCTGCCATGAAGCTGCTGTGTTCAATTCATTGCACATCTTTGCATAAACACTGGAAATACAATTTTTTGATCGAACAGTCAACAACCAAGATCACGTGCTGATTGAGGGTTGTGAGAGTGTTCGCTCCAGCAAACAGCAACAGAGAAAGCATGCATCCTGCTGAATGGTGACCAGATGGGGACAAAAATGTGTGTGTGTGGTCCACAAGTTGGGTTCTAGTTGCCATGAATGTCTCTTTGAAGGACTAACAGCTTTGAAAAGAATTCAAATGGGAGACAGAGATGATGACAGTGCACTGTACGGTGGAGCTGGGGTTTTGAGTCTTGTATTTATGCACACGCCTTTTTAGCTTGAATTTGTGTTTGTTATGCTGTTCTGTGCGTGTGTGTCTGAGCAGGCTTGACGTCAGGTGCAGCACAGGTGGGCAGCAGGGGGAAGGGATGAAAAGGTCTGCAAAATAAACACACCTGATCTCACTGGACACATAACGGCAGCAGCAGAATGTTCTGCAGCCAGTTTGTTTTTCTTTTTTTAAATCACACTAATATACTTACATGTACAATTCTTGTTTTGCCTCACATTAACTCTCTAAAGGGCTGCTTGCATTTGGAACAGCCACAATATGAAATAGCTGGACAGAGCAAACCGTGCACTGGTAATGAAGCTGGTGTTAAAAGTTTGACGAGTCGTATAGGTTAATACAAAGAGAATCTCCTTTAGTTCTATATTTAACCTCCTCCTTCCTGATCTTGTCATTCTAATTCAGGTACAGTTTTTGCCTAGCGTAAAGGTCTACCTGATGTTCCCCACCTGGAATTTCAGTCCAGAGTCACAGCTGTCAAAATTCAATCGTTTGGACAGGCTTTGTGCGTCACGGACAGAAAAGTAACAGTGATGTAATCATACACGTCATCTGAGCGCATTCGAGCTATGTTGTTTACAACTAAACGGCGAGCTCTTGAGATGTGCGTCCTTTGAAAGACAAACAGCATCTATTGAGGAATTTGTTGAGAAGCATACACCACATAACTGGCTGCTTTGACAGGCTGTAGGACGATCCAGTCGCGTGCAGGGGTATAAGTTATTTCTTCCTGCATCGTTAAACATGCCCCATGTTGAAGTCCAAATGGTGTGTTACCAGACTCAAATTCTGCTAGAGATTGAATTTTGCCATGCTAGCAGTGTAGTACTTGAGACCGCAGAGACAGTCTGTTAGTTAAGTTTAACACAGACATTCACATTCTACAAGATTTCTACAAGAAACTTTTTTATCCTCTGATACAGTCCTGTATTTCGGTTTTTGACCAAATACCACATGTGTATGTCAGCTACAAGTAAAAAACTACATGTTCACACATTAAGGCATCAGTAGGAATTTTGTACATCATAATGTAAAAGGTATTATGATGGACAGAACGTATTTTCACACAGATGAAGGTCTAATAATGATAACAATAACTGTCCTGCACAATCAAAACTGTTCATATTCAGAAAAACACAAATAATGCAAATGCACATTTTCAAGATACTATTTAAGAATGAGTATTTTTTTTTATTACAGGCCTTTCTCTGCAGTATGTATTTTAAACCTACACATTTAGAGCAGTTGTTTAAAAAAAAGGCTGCATGCACAATTAAACAACATGAAACAATGAGTGGAATGAACGACACATAACTGCTTTTAACCAAAGGCATTTGTCACTTATATTTTCTCCACCTCGCTTTTTCTGCGTGTGTGTGCGCGCGTGTGTGTGTGTGCGCATTTTAGTTTTGCTGCAAGGACAAACAGTGCCCCCTGGGGACAAGTCTCCTTCTAGTCTCCTCTCCCGCCTGCTCCTTCCAGCTTCCCTCTTTTTCACCTTTCCCCTTCGAGCCCTCCCCCCTCTTTCCTCCTCTCCTCCTTTGTTTCATCCTCATTTCCTCACTTCATCTCCTTTGTCCTCCTTTTTCTTGTCCCTTCTCCAGTTACGGTTGCCAATAGGATGGGAGGGAGGAAGGGAAGTGACACAGTGAGGTTGAGAGGCAGAGTGAGGAGGACACACACAAACACACATACAGCGAGAGAGTGGGAAAGAGAAAGAGAGAGATGGGGGTCACGCGGCCAAATAAAATCCACCTGCAGCCTCAGCAGACTGAAAAAAAGAAAAAAAAATGCGTCATACTGCTCCGTTCTGTCATTCTTTGCCCCCTTTCTCCAATTTCCTCCTCATTCATATAATTTGTGTGGGTGAGCGTGTTTGTGGGTGTTAGCAGAGGAAAGGGAGGGTCGGGCAAATTTCCTTTAAAGTGACTTTCTAAAACAGATGTCGATATTATTCTGATTAAAACCAGTCGAACAAACCAAACAAGGTCAGAAAATAAGACGTGATGGAGGGGGGGAAAAGTGAAAGATGTTTCCTTTAAATTATTCCAGATATAATCAGCTCTAATGATAGAGGGAAAGAAAAGAGGGCGAGAATAGACTTTACACTTTACAATGATAAAGGGCACGTTTTCAAAGCCTTTATGTGCCATATTTAAGTAGTACATTTTAGAAAAGCTAAACTGGAATAAAAAAAGAAGAAGAAGAAAGACAGAAAATGATGACTCAGTCCGTAGCTTTTTCTCCAGAAACCACTGCATTGCATTTGTGTCATCTTTTCCTGTGTTTACTTAAATGCTTGTGCGCTGCAGCGTCGGCTAAAGCTACATTCCTGCACCCACCTGGCCAACAGGTGCACGCTGGTTCTCCGCATGGATTTTCCACTTTCTGCTAATGACCTTCGCTGCTGCGGTGGTGACTATAGAGACTGGAATGGTTCTAATCACTATCCGCGAAAAAACACGGAATGAGAGGGGAGACTGCAGAAGACCGCGGAGTGCGAGGTTCGAATAGGTAAGAACAACAAAGCTAACGATGGGTTGGGGCACAGGTAGGTGGAATCGGACACTGCTGCTGCTCTTGGTAGAAATGTGTAAGGATTGTGAGGCTAGCTGGAGGTTTTATGCACCTAGTGACCACTAAAAGGAATCGGCATTTGATGTGCAAATAAGGAAAAGTGGCAGGGTTTGCACCAAGCCCAGCATGATGGTCCACTGGTGTATAAAATGCACTATGCAGTAAACTATTCTTTATGAAGGCTGGTGGGAGTCAAGAGGTGTATTTTTTAAGAAAGAAACGTTTGGCGAAACGACAAATAAATGAACTGCTGCACACTTTTCTTAATTCCTATCTCTTATTTCATGTCATGGTTCTTTGTGGAAACCACTAGTTGTACAGGAAGGCTGAAGGTCAACAACGGTCGGACTGGACTTACAGAGAATTATGTACATTCACGCGTTTTTGGGCAATGTGGGAGTCAGGCAGAGATGGAGGGAGAGAGGTTCGACAAAAAGGAGGAAACAGAGGAGCTAGAGAGGAGGCCCAAGGGAGGAGTAGCACCAACACTCTTCACCCATATCCCCCCCCATACCCCCACCCTTAAATAAATTCCACTGGCGTCTTGTAAATTTTTATTTTTGTGGCGCTGCCGCTGCTGCTTTTTTTGGCTGCGGGCCCCATCTGTCGGCCAGCTGCTAGATGTTTGGGAGGAGGAGGAGGAGGAGGAGGTGTGTGTGTGTGTTTGTGTGTGTGTGCGTGAAGGGTTAAGGGGGGAAAACACACACACATATCCAGGGAGGGATTAAACACTATTGGATGGGAATGTTTGCAGGTTTATGAATATGCATAATGGGCGAGAGAGGTTTAGATGAGTAGAAAAGGAAGGAAGAGGGGAGAGGAAGGAGGAGGTGGAGGGAGAAGAGAGAGAGAGAGTTTGGAATGAGGGATGAGCGCAAGACACTAGGTAAGGGGAGACAGGAAAGAGGAAGGAGGGGAGAATGGAAAGAGAGGAAAGAGTGACAATTCAGGGAAGAAGAAAGGAGGGAAATGGTGCAAGGGAGAAGAGGGCAAAGGGGAGGAAGAGTGGGGAGAAAAAGAAACAGAAAATGAAAGAGGGAGAAGTCGAGAGGAAGAGAAAAAGAAAAGGAATACTGTGACTGAAGGGAGTGGGGAGGAAAATCTGAACGGACGAGGAGTAAACGTAGACAATAGAAAAAGAAAAAAACGAATGAAGAAAGGGAGGGAGAGAAGGAGAAAACACAATGCCACGAAGAAAGAGAGGGGGACAGAACTAGACAAAGAATGAAATTATAGGAAGGAGTGAGGGAAGGAGCTGAAAAAGAAAGAGATGAGAATCAGACGGGAGGAGAGCGGGTGAGGCAGAGGAGATAGGAGGAAATACAACAAGGATGAGGAAGAAGAGTAGGAATGAGAGGGAAATAAAATAAAAAAGAAAAAAGAAATGAAGTGGGTAGGGGAGGAGAAGGGGGAGGAAAGAGATGGATGGATAGATGGATAGATGTGATTGGGCATGGTGCCAATCCTAGGATGCGGGGACCTTTGGGCAAGGCATCAGGGGGAATGAAAAACAGATGGCTTGTGAACCTTTTATTAGGCATTGGTAGGGAAAAAAAAAATCACCAAAAACACCATTAATCAAGCGCGCCCTGAAAACAGCAGCTATTTTCTGTTGCTGTGCAGTTTTCCAAAGAAGCGATTATTTGTTTTTTTTGTGTTGGTTTTTTTTTTCGGGTTTTTTTGTATTGTATTTTTAATCCTTACCTGATCTGGTTTTTGAATGGGCTACTTTTATTCACAATATAAAGTCCTGTGATATACGCACGCACATATGAAAGGCACGCCCAGACATGTTTGTACTGTCTTGGTGGAGTCACTGGTGAGGACAGACACTGACAAAAGTCATTCTGTTTTGGTTTATTATTTGAAATCCAATCTAGTAATGGATGGAGTTAAAGAACATATCTTCACATATCTTTTATAACGGACACCAGCAGTTTTGCTGAAAATAAATTCAACTCCGCAATGACAACGGAGAGGTTCCAGACCAACTTTACAGCATAGCAAATTAGCAGCTGGGGAACTAGCTCTGGCTTCTAGGCTAACCACGACCAACAAACACATCAGACTTTCCATGCCTTATTAACACGTACTAAACAGGCCGTCTATTAAAACCACTAGATTGTAGTATTTTCTACATAAATTGTAACCATTTTGTTAACCATTTTGTGTCACCACTACAGCAGAAAGGGGCAGATCCATGTGCAGCAGACGACCAGCATGCACCTGTTGGCCAGCTGAGGTCAGGTATCTAGCACTGGTTGACACTAGAAGATATAATCAGAAGGAGATGACATTTAGTTTCTTTCGATATAACATAGACAGGAACTGACTGAACAGATTGACGAAGAAGGCCGACTCTGTTCTGCCCTGCCCTCTTGAGCCTGTGGAGGTGGTGGGTGATCGGACGATGAGAGCAAAGCTGTCATCCGTGATGGAGAACCAATCCCACCCCCTCCATGGCGCTATAACAGCACTGGGCAGTGCCTTCAGCAGCCCACTGCTTTACCCGCGGTTTGTAAAGTAGCGTTACTACAGGTCCTTCCTTCCTGCTGCTGTGAAGCACATCCAAGCCTGCTCCCTGTAGACCACTCATACACAGTGCATACAGTGCAATGTCAGCACTGACCTAAGATCTGTTATATCCTTGCAATGACTTATGTTTACATATCTTTAATTCAATCGTGTGCAATATGCATATGTATGAATTCTATTGTATTTCATTTACATTTTGCAGTGCTGCAAATTGCCCCAGTGTGGAATAAATAAAGAATTATTTTAATTTACTAGATAAACTACAGTCCTACAGACCGCTCATAACATCATTAAGTACAGTTCAATGCAGAATGCTTAATTTATTGGCCTATAGCAGACACATACAGACACAGTCATCCTTTTTTTCTCCCAAAGAACTGGAATATAATTTACAGGATGAATAGTTGTGGCCAAAAATGTGTTTTGTGAGTGACTTTTAACACCCAGATTTTAATCAGTCCGCCCTGTGGTCCAAGAGAACGTTGCCAAATTTGACAAAATTCCCTTGAGACGGTCCTGAGATATCAGGTTCTCAAGAATGGGACAGACAGACAACCCGAAGACATAATGCCTGCAGTCACGGATATCGCCATCACAGAGATGTAGTAAATTACTCAGTTGAGAAAAGGAGCGGTCCTTCATTGTTTTTTAATTCCTCTACAGTTGTGGAGGCATCTGTGGACGTCTGCTTCATTCAGAGCAGCTGTCAAGCATTACAACAAATGCCCCTTTTTATAGATACAAGCTAATCAAGATAACCCTTTCAACTGAAAAATTAGAATTATTAAAAGATCAGCACAGCGCTAACAAATTTCATTTTCATTTGAGATTTACTGAATATGGCTCATCCACTAATATCCACTAACACAGAGGAGGAGGCGCTTATGACTGTATTCAACCAATGTCTTCCATCTTCATGTTCTCCAGCCCTAACAATATTCTTATTTGACACAGCTTCTCCCAGACTCTATACTCATTACAAGTAAACTGTTCCACAGACGTATAAACCGCATGAAGCCAACTGAGATCTCTGACCACTTAGCTTTCATTGGCATTTGGCGTCATCTTCATCTTGAGATCTATAGAAAGTGGGACAATGATTAACGATTAATAGTAATAAGTATTTCACATACTTTTTTGTTCCATTGAGGAATTGTTGAGGAGGCAGTGTACGTGCAACATTTGCATACACAAATTTTGGACAATAATTTGGATAAAAAAATCTTGACAATCCAAAGGCGACAGAAAAGGGCCTTACTTGTCACATGGTCCTCATCATGACTCAGTCAGAATCTGATCAGTTTTCCAAAATGCTTTGACTTTGTTTGTATTAAATGTTCTCTTCTTCTGAAAATTCCTAAAAAAAAGTCTGACTTTACCACAAATGCTTATCCTTACCAGAGTGTAACATTCTCACAGAAAGAATGCTGCCACTTTCTAAAAATATCAACAACAAAAAAAAAAAAGACAATTTAACCCTAATCAAAGGTGTAAATTGATATGGGTCCAAACACATCTGCAAATGCAAGAGCACAAACCCAAGCTACACACATGAACACTAACATAGTGAAAGGTTAAGAGAATTGTAAAGCATGAGCTTAGGCTACAAAAATAAATAATAAATAATAATGAAAAAAAAAACCAAAAGGAGTGAATACTGGTGTGTGTGTGTGTGTGTCTGTGTGTGTCTGTGTGTGACCTACTTTCATGGAACACCAAAAACACAACATCCTCTCTCTCTCTCTCATTTAGACTGGGGGTGCCTCTACCTTTTTTTTATTTGTTCTTTGTAATGTTGTCGCTGTAGACAGCAGTGGCCATGGTGTGTATGTGTGTGTGTGTGTTTGTGCACGGTCCTATTTACAGGACAAAAGCCTTCAGTGACCCAATAAGAGAAACCAGGAATCAGAGTGTTTGGAACAGCTCTGCAGCCTTTACCATAAATACCCAAAGATAAATAAACAAAAACAACTTCCTTTGGATTTTTTTGCATTTTTGTGCATACATTTATCTGAGCATTTGAAGTTACAATCAAGGACACCTTAGTATGGTACTACTGGAGATTGAACCCCTTAGAGGAACCAGCTCTTCAAGCCAGGATTTAGCTGTCCACCTACAACTGTTTACCACACTGTCGAATGGTAAAAGACACAGAATTATCAATCCAGGACCATTCATTCATTCATTCATTCATTCATTTTCTGGGTGAGAGGCGGGGTACACCCTGGACAGGTCACCAGTCTATCACAGGGCTAACACAGACAGACAGACAACCATTCACACCTATGGCTGATTCAGAATCACCAATGAACCATCATCAACAAGCATGTCTTTGGATGGTGGGAGGTAGCTGGAGAACCCGGAGACACGCAGACACAGGGAGAACATGCAAACTCTACACAGAAAGGCCCCCATCTTCTGAAGGATTCGAACCCCGAAAATGCTAATGCTAACCACCACGCCACTGTGCGGCCCAATCCAGAACCAACAGACTAAAAACCTGCTTCTACCTTCCAGCTGTCAAGTCTTTCACATCTTCAGACTATCTGTTCATTAACAGACCTGAGTTTCAGGTGCACAACACCCGCAGATGTTCCTCTTTAAACCCCATCTCCCTACCACTCATTCAGAAGGAGCATCTTCAAGAAACTCCACTCCAAGTCCAGCTGCCCTTGTTTCAGCTTGTTGTTTGGTTTTGTTTCGAGAAGCAAATTCTGGAAACCCTTCTTTAGTTACTACAGCACCAAGTGATAAATGACTAGAAAGCCTCCATGTTTCATTCAGCACACATTACATTAGAGACTCGCTCAGGCCTTGGCAACGTAACACAGCAGGTTCTGTGGCTGCTGGATGATTTTACTTAATGTAGTTCACCAACAGCCCTTGTAAATCACTGCTGTAAGCAACACCTCCACACACACACACACGTTCAGGTACCCATCAACAGCTCCCTTTTAAACGTCTTTTTTAAACATATTTTCCCGGTAAGAACATTTGGACTTTAAGCCTCATTTTAATTAGTGATTTCCTCTGAGAAGAGCTTAAATGAATCATTAGTCAGAAATCCATCAGCAGTGCCAGTTTTTTTTACTAAAATAAAAACCCCAGGGATGCACCAACCTGGCATTACCTGTGCAGTCATTTTATTCTAGTTCTCTGTTTTTTCCCCCTGCCTTTTTTTTCACTTAACAAAACTCCCCTGACTGAACGGGAGACAGGCCCTAATTGGAGTAATATTAGAAGCTATTATTCCTAATTTAACATCACAGAGCGCTCTGTCAGAGTTGGACTGGCTGAGTGATTTAAGACGCGCTGAACCTCTGGCATCGTAACAAAGTCTATTAGCAGAGACGGACGAGGGACGCTTCAGAGTTGGCAAGCAGGCCAACAGGCACAACAAAACTCTGCCAGGTCTTCACTATAACAGGTGTGACTGTGTGCGCATGTATATGCCTGTGGGACTCCTCTGACAAAGTACACTCAGATACCGTTCACGCACACCTTCCCTGATTCTGGTCTGTCTTCGACAGGGTGACAGAAAATTGAGATTTAGTGCTGAAACAGCATACAGTGGATCAACTCATAGTGTTGACTTGCTGTTTTAATAAACTTTCAAACAAGCTTTAGTAATGTATTTCCTGACCAGCAACAGATGAAGTTAGGGGTGAATTTAGTAGCTACAGAGTCAGATATTTCTCTCAGCAGTTAGCCGACATCAAGACAAAATTTAAAGCAGAGCAGCTACTGGACTTGGTTTGTCAAATAGACTATAATGTGACTGTGATGATATCGTTTCTGTGGGTCCACTTGGCTCTAAAGGTCGCCAAGACAGCTTGACAATGTGATAGCATGCGTGTGCTGTGCAAACTTTCTGCCTCCCTTTAGGACAAAGCAAAACAGACAATTAATGTAACTTTGGTTTCGTAATCTTTAACATTTCCATGCTTGCTGCCTTGATGGCACTTGGGTTACTGTTAACAGCAGCTGCAGTTTACAACAAACACTCTTTCGGTGAGTACTTTATCAGATATACAATAGGAGAGCGTCTGGAAACAGAACTCAGCTTGTTTTGTTATACCAATCGTATATCTGCCTGTTTCTGTCATACTATGACTGCAACCATGACTGGATTTCTAGCTGCTTATCGTTCTTTTCCACACAGCAGCCTGCACTGTCATGTTGACGCTTTTTTGGTGTACGATCATAGGCTGCATAATCCATGACATACATTGGTGTGTCATATGTCAGCTGTGATGAATGGCACCTTGTTTTTCATTCAGATTCTGCCACTAAAAGTGACTGCCAATTTGTAGAGAGGCTCTGAATGTAAATACATGTTTATTAGCTTGCCGTAGGTCAACTCAGTTCCATCGAGAGTATGAGTCTGGTAACACACCAGTTGAATTTCATTATGGGGCATGTTTCAACTGAAGCAGAAAAAAAAATAAAAATTGGATAGTCCTGCAACCAATCAGAGCCAAGTTGCTGTAAACAAATGGAACTCCACAGAGCTGAGATTACGTGTATGACCACATTGCTGTCATTCTTCTGTGTGCATCACCACATAAAGTAAAAGTAAATATTAAAATGTTGCCAAAATAAACACAAACCTCACAGCATGAACATCATGTGCAATAAGTTATTGTGTTATATGTCCTTTATTCCCTGATGTGCAATATGGCAAACTGATCAGTTTTACAAACATATGTAACATTTCTATTGTATTACATTTTCTATTTTTTTTTTTTTTACTTACTTTTATTTTAATCTCCTGCGTGCAGTGTCTTTGAACCATCTGCTGCAACGCTGTGTAATTGAAATTTGCTAATAATCTCTATAATCTCATATGTCCTTTGTGTTCTCTTTTAGATGATTAGAGCAATGTGGGAACCTGCTGAGACAGGTTACGCCTGGCACTGGGATTACCATGCCATAACTGTCAGAATAGACAAGATAAGAGGACTTGATTAAACTCAAGACTTAAGTTTCCAGCAGCTACAAATTTCCACACTGTGGGATAAATATTTTAATATCTCATCATATCTGATTCATAATACAATTGAAGTATCAAACTGCCGTTCACGGGGTGGCACAGTGGCGTGGTGGTTAGCACTGGTTTTCGAACTCTCCTTCTGCTTTAGCGTCTCCTCCATCTCTCCGTCCCAGCGTGAAGCCCTCTTGATGATTTCAGGTTTGAGTTTATCGGAGCTTTATGGCCACCGACCTGCTGTCATACACATTAAACACAGACACACGCAGTGACTGCCACCGCCATAGCTGGGACTTTACCTGCGAACCAGGCACATACGCACACAAACGCCCAAGAATTTTCTCCATTGTTATTCTGCACCACGTTCTCGTCTGAGATTTAATGACACAGGACGAACATATGCACAAAGACACACACGGGCTGCGGATTATTCTATAGAATTAGAGACGTCGCATTTCAGACATTGCATCAGGATGAACAACAGCAAACGTGCAAAGGAGCTTGTTGATATTTCTAGAAGATGTGAAACAGACTTCTTCTTCCATGAAACCCAACGCCATAACATCCGCTCAGTGTCAGTTTGTCACTGTCTTTGTCAACCTTCCCTTTCTCTTCTCATTTATTAATAGATTCCTGCCAATGAAGACTAATGAGCCTTTATACCGATGAGCAGCCACACTAACAAGGGCTCGGTACAAAATGCTGTAAACACAACCTGTCTAAGAGACATTCTGTTAGTTTCTTCTCATTGTGTAGCCAGACATGAAGAAATGAGAGTAAACGTGTCATCTATCAAATTCTTGTGCTGGAAAGACTTAATCTAACAGTTCATTCAACAATTAAACATGAACAAATTGACTGATTTGAGTTTGAGTCATTTTAACAAGAAAAAGTCCTTTCCCACCTAGGTCATTGTTTCAATTCCCAGATCAACCAGGTTAAGACTGGTTAGAGAGGGTGGTTGGAACTCCTTCGCTGGGAACTGATTAGGCTGTGGCAAAGATATGCCGGGCCAGTCAAATCTTTTTGGCGGGCTTTATGTGGTGATGGTGTCTGAGCGCTGTGGACTTGTATTTGTTTACAACTAAAGGGCTCTGACTGGTTACAGGACTATCCAAGTACATGCATAGGTATATTCTTTGGATCATTATGACCCACAAAATCCACAAAGAAAGCCAACTACAGAAAAGCACTGTAAAGAACACAAATAGTAAATGAGGTTAGGCTTGCTTAGAGATGGCTGACTGCTTCCAATCGTTATGGAGAGGCAGGAAAAATCTTTTCACTTGCGTGAAAGTGCCAGGAATTCACACACACATACGCACACAGAGACACAGACTGCCAGCTTTTCAACAGGTGCAGATTTAAGGTGGAAATGTTGGGGGCGTTTGTGTCGGAATGTTAATTTCCTGCACCCCCCCCCGTCTCTCCCTCCCATAAAACTGACTGCCGAGAGCCAGCCAGCTGATGTCAGGGTCTCTCTTTCAAACACAGTCAAACTCCGCTTTTTTTCCTCCGCCTCTTCTCGCACATTGTAAACACAAGCTTCTCATATGGATCTGGCATTTCTCTCTCATTTATACACACACAGCGTAAACATAAAGTACCTGCACTCTCTCTCTCTATCTCTCTCTCTCTTCCTCTCTCTCACACACACACACACGCTGACCACTCTCATGCCAAAAAGCCAATTACCCGGTCTGCTTTTTAAACAGAGCGTGCTGCATTAGCGCTGGGCTGTGTGTTTAAACAGGACTAATAGTTGAAAGGTTAATTGCTAATGCAGCAGTAAGCAGTCTGTAGTAATCACCGGCTATTACCTCATGCTGTAATTACGCTCTGCAACACCAGGAAACTGGAGCAAGACGTTAAATATAGTTATATTTGACAGAAATATGTCACAACTGGCTGTAAAACTAATGACGTTGTGTTTAATACCACAAGCGATAACAATTCAGTGAGAGCGCCAACTCCAGAGGTAGTAGTAGTAGTAGATTAAGATCAGCAGTAGTAAAAGTATATTGCAGCTTCAGAAAGTAATGGAAGGGCACACATGGTTTTGCAGTTGATCATGAACACATAGACACAGAAAGAAACACAGCAGGACGTCCATTATGTTTGTAAAATATTAAAATAAAAAAAAAATCAGGTCTTTTTAGACATGTCTTATTCGTAAAATGCATCTCGTGTTAGGGCCCACAGAAGGAAGAGAAGGAAACCACCGTTCCAATTTCTCGGTCACGCCCAGGATGACCACTTCCTGGCCGTGCTGCCATGGTTGCATCCTTTCCCCTCCATCTTTTTCAAAGTCTCCTCACGAATTGCCATCTTGAAATTTCCCAGTTTCCATTGCAGTGTGGACTCTTCAGCCCAAATGGAACGTGTTTCATATTTAATCCAGCCACGAGAATCCATTTTGCCTGTTGTTGGCTAATGCGGTTCTTCAATATGACAGCACTGATGCAGGGTGAAAAAATTTAGGGTCTAATAAGCAAAAAGCAAACTTTATCAACTTAACCCGACACAAGATAACGAAGGACCAATTTGGCCAACAAAAACACCAAGAGAATTCAGAGAAGAAGAAAAAAAAAACAAGGAGCAGGGCTAGTACAAGATTTGGATGAAAACAACACAAAGAGAGGAAGTGAAACCACTGGAGACCAGTGAGCAGCATAAAAATAAAACAGAACATCACTGGCATACTAGAGAAACTAAAATCCACAACAATTGACTGACTTTACTAGAGAAAATTTGTAAATCTAATTTAACTGTGGACATTTGGGTCAGAAATTTAAAAGAGGAGCGTGAGACGAATTGGAGGAAGTGACTGAGCATGAGGGAGGGAGTGGAAGAAGGAAATAGGAGGGAACCAGAATTAATGGAAGGAAAAGGAGTGTGTGTGTGTGTGTGCGTGGGTGTGTGTGTGTGTCAGTCTCCAACACTTGAAAGAGACCTGTCAGCATTCCTCTCTGAACTACCTCTGTCGTCTATTAATCTCTCTTTCATTCTCTCACCCGCTCCCCCCTTTTCTCCAGTGCGCACACACACACGCAGGTCCCAGCGGAGGGCAGGTGTAGACAGCTCTGCCATCTGTGTATCAAACCTTCAGATATTACTACTGACACACACATATTTTAATATAGCTGTGCGTGTGTGTGTGTGTGTGCGTGCGTGCATGTGTGATGTAAACAGAGTCATATAGCTAACATCTCAGGTATAAAATATACATGCTTTCAGCACCACCTCCGTCTCTCCATCATAACCATCCTTCGGAGTAGAATGCAAGTCAGTCTGCATACACTGCATCTAAACCAGCCATCTGCTCCGCACACACATCTGCAGTGAGCACTTATTATTCACCGTCTCAAACTTTCTGTTAATACCCTTTGCTTTTAATTGAAGTTTATTTATGGTTTATTAATTTTACAGGAGCTAGCAGCTTCTTCATAAAACTGTGAGTAACAAGCTGACTGGCACTGCTGATTTAAAGTTTGGGTGCATGACATCTCACTCTCATAGCCTGTTCTTTTCTTACGCATTTGCTTAATACAGACAGAAAGGGTAACTAAATGAATGAATGAAGTCAGCTAAGTTGCTAACAGCACACCATCCTGGCTTGAATATAAGATACTTGTTTTCTACTAGCTGTTTATAATTGATGACTAGGCAGTATTGTCTTCAAATGGCAGTTAGACCCAATCCTGTCTCCTGTTTATTGTGTCCAAGTGCTGACTGGGTGTCATCAGTCGGCACGGCATGCAAACAGCCCTCAGTTTCACCACCTTACACACCACATGAGCCTTTAGCTCACTTTTATCAACTTCTTCAGGACTTTGGATGTTGATTTGATTCACAATTTAATCAAGAGAAGAGCTCCTAACAAAGCATTCTAAACTGAGTGAAGAGGAAGCCATGGCAGTCCTTCACACCACACTCTTGGTTGCACTGATCAGAATCAATCTGCTCATCAAATAATCATCCTGATAAGGAGAAGGATCCTTTGGGATCCCTGACGAATGGAAGGTGGATCAGGGGAGGAACCAGGAAACCAAAAGTCAGTCTTAAGAGATAAGAGTTGATTTGTCACATGCACAGTTATACATACAAGGCACAGTACAACGCACAGTGAAATGGATTTTTGTACAGCCATAGTAAAAAAGAAACGCAGTAAAAACAGTAACAATCACACATGGCACACAAGGTAAACATTCATTTATTCATTCATTCATCTTCTTTACCCGCTTATTCCTGTTAAGGGTTGTGGCGGTCTGCTGGAGCCTATCCCAGGTGACATCGGTAAACAATATAAGTATAACTGTAAAGCTGAGAAAAATAAAATAATATAAAATATAAACTTGAAATAAAAACTTAAAGGCGGCCCCTTGTATATACATACATTTACAATATTTTACAGCAGCTATGTGACTAAAGTGCAGTGATGCCGTGGTACTTAAGTCCAGTTAACGCTCAGCGTTGAGCAGACGGATGGTATGGGGATAGAAACTCTTCTTCAGCCTCTCAGTCTTTGTCTTCAGTCAGCGGAGAGAGTGTCCAGGATGACTGGGCTGTTCCAGGACCTTGGCTCTTAACCTGCAACATTGTGCATAAATGTCCTGCAGGTTGGAGAGGCGGATTCTGACGGACCACCCTTCTGAGGGCCAGGAAGTCCTGCCTGGTGCCATTTCCCATCCAGGTGGTGATGCTCCCACACAAAATGCTCTCTGTGGTGCAGGTTAAAAAGTTCCTGAGCACCTTGAGAGGCAGCTTTCTTGATCCTGAAGTTGTCCAGGTCCAGTAACTTGAAGCAGATTACACAAATACAGAAATCCTCTGGGCCTACTGCTAAACCCATGGGCAGTTTCTCCATTGGGCCTCATCCAACCACAGAATTTGGCTAGCTGTCAGTGACTGTCACTGTTGCAGACTGTCCATGTGCCTCTGAATATACTGTTATCCAATCAGCATAAAGCCTTGTTCCTTGGAGTGCTGCTGGTCTGCCACTTTGGAGGGATTTTGTATGGCTGCTAATCACACAGACTCTCAAGTTACGGAAGATTTTATTATTATTATAAGTGCAGACCCTGCAATGCAATTGTCCATTTTTTCATTTTATTTTATTAATGCTAAATATAGTAATAAAGAAATGACAGCCATCTAGAGATTACTGCCTGTAGTGATACCTGAGATGAACGGGAAAAAACAACTGTTCAATGCAATGTGCATTGTCTAATTGGCACTCTGTTAATCTAGCATTAAAGGGGTCTGGTCTAACATTGCCAGCATTACCCTCCCTGAGAGATTTCCCGCAAGCACTACTTAGTAATAATGCAGTGGTGTGGAGTGTAAAGTAGTGAGGAGCTTTATTTTCCCCAGTGGCCAAAGGATCATGCTGAAGCCGGCCAGCATGGTAACCAGGACAACATAGGACATCCACACAGAAATCAGGAAAATGACAACACATATAGCACTGTGTAGTACCGATGTATTGCCACTGCGAAAGGGTGCCACATTGCTTACAGAATGGTGCTCACTGGGAGGATGTAGTAGAAACGTTGGCTCATCACTGAAGTAGCACAGTTCACTCTGAACCAAATCACTTGTCTGCAGGTAATAGATGCCACACTTAAGGTCATAATAAAATGCAAAGTGTCTCGCAAGAAACCTTTCATGCTTTGTGTTAAATATTTGACGGTGTATGCGTGTACTTTCCAGCTTCATGAATTAGAATAAGATGAATAGTTAAATATGAAAATATGACAGGCCGGTCGTTTGACGCTTGTTCACATTGACAAGAGACATCTGCTCTGGCCTGTGGAGAGAAGGAACTGGGTGTGTGTGTGTGTGCACACAGAAAACTTCTCATTTACATTTATTCCTGGGCATTTAGCCGACACTCTTGCATGTGTGCAGTTGCATAAGTGTGTGTTTAATGTTGTGTGTGTGTGTGTGCCAGCTTCTGTCAGAAGAGGGGATGAAAGGATGAGGAAGTCTCAAGAGAACAAATGGATGAGCAGACAGCGGATGATGGCAAGGGAGGGACGGAGCGCGACGCCGGGCTGCATGAGCATTGCTGCGGCAGCGTCGGTCTGATTAAAACACACGTTCTTCTAACTAATACTTTAATGAAATATTAACACAGTTAACTGTAATTAAATTAAAAGGAGAGCCGCCAGTGAGATTAGCGGCCATGTCGGAACAACCTTAGGAGGATAACCTCCCCCCTCAAATTAATACCAGAGCATTAGCTTAACTGCTCTGCTGTTACACACACAGTCAAGCTCATAATGAGCATGGACACAGACAAATTTGATCAGCCAGCTATACACATATAAACTAAATCCAATACATGCAGCTACAGTACAGCACATGCATATGTTTTTAGTAAAAGTAAAAGATTCATAAAATGCTACATGAGAACATGTAGTGAATTACATAAGCTAGCTGATCAGAAGCTATTCCAGACATACCTTCATGATTCCGGCTCTCCATGAAGTGTAATCTTTAGCTCTGGTTCGCTATTAGAAGCACATGTCACACACTTTTGATCACACTGGCTATAAACCTTGAAGTAAAATGCTGAATGCTGAGTGTAGGGACTTTACTGTGGAAGGCTCTGCTTGGTTTTTGCTTTCCTCCACTTTGTCCTAGAGGTGCGGTTCCCTGTAGAAAGCATTTCTGCACAATATAAATACGAAATAGTTTCCTAAGAAGTATCCATAAACCAACTTAAAAATACTAGTCAGTTTGGTCGTGTTTTTCTGAGGTAGACAAAAAAAAATAACACTACAAGTCTGCACCTACAATTTTAATTTTAAGATATATATATAGTGAGGGTTCAGTCAGGTGTATTTCATGCTAGTTTAAGCCAATGAGTACAAAAACGGTCATGCCCTTTCCATCAGAAAACGAGGAAGACTTTCCTATCTTAAACCCCGAACAAGTAACAGAACCCCTCACACCCTGCAGCTATGCAATTTTGCACGGAACAAATTGAGGCAAAGATTTGTCCGAGCAAGCTTGAAAGGTTTTAACTTGATAGAAAAACGCAAGCTTATCCTGCCGCCGAAGGGCTTCACTTCACGTGTGAACAGATCAGGGACATAAAAGCAGCCCTGGAGTATGACCCAGAGCAACCAAACACAACCGCTATATGAATGCAGAGGCGTTCCTGGCGGAGTTGTCCGAATAACCTAATTCTGCTCTGCAGATCGCTAAGTCAGTATGCTAGAACTGGAAAATAACCATGATGTCAGATTGATGGGCTATAGATAACTCATTCAACACAGGCCATTGTGCGGGTGTTGTATGTACAGTATATCTTTGCATTGATTAGACACTCTTGAATAACTATTTCTCAACATCATCATTCCGCTGCAATCAAGCCTTATTGTTTTGTAAGCCGTCCTTCATTGCAGTGTTAAATATAATATCCTTCACTTCCGTGTCATATGATACATTATAGGTGTTTTGTTAACTTTGCATGGTTTGTGATAAATGAGCCCATCATACACAGAGAAAAGAGCAGTGTGTAATTTAGGCACATTGCACAGTGGTCACTTCATTAATCATTTAAATCTACTCGTGGTATTGTGATCTTACAGTAGCCTTATTAACCCGATGCCTTTCTGCACAGCAAACAGGTGGGCTGCTGCACACTGATGCCAAGTTCATGCAGTGAATCGACTGGGAACAAAGTGACTGTGCCCAGTCTGAGTCAAATCTGTCCTTGCATTTTCAACAAAAGCTCAAACATTGTTTCTCTTATCTCCCCCTCTCCAGTAGATTAGTATGGAACGTTTTCACTTTTTACTGCAGGTGTTGCTGAATGCAGTAATATTAAAAGCAGCAGAACACTACACTACCAGTGGTTTATTTACAGGTCAATTTAACCCAGTTTTTTCATAGCTGTATCTGCTCCTTTAATGGTTTTTCCATGTTGACATATTAAAACATCTACCAAGGAACACGCCTTTTGTCAGTATCCTACATTCATACCAGGGGGACAGTTTATTCAGTAGAACCTTGTTCCACTAATAGAAGAGAGCATTACATTTTCCTCTTCAAAGCTAGTTTTTGTTTGAATGTTCACTTATCTTCTTGACATTGTTGTACACATGCACATGAAAGACATTCCGTATGAACACACTAAATGCTGCACCTAGAACTACGCATTTTCTTGACTTCCTGTCTCACACACAAACATGCATGAAATGAAGACAATGATTGGATTACCGTGGTGCGTGTGTGTGTGTGTGAGAGAGTGTGTGTCATAATTGAAGGGATTTTACTTTTAATCACGAAAGGTATTAGGCACTAATAATGACTAGGCTAAATCGACTCTGAATGACAAGTAATAACATTAAAAGTGTGTGTCTGTGTGTGTGTGCATGTGTGTGTTTGGGATAAGTTGGCTTGATGCTGTATTAAAGCTCCCAATTAGTGGAAACTATTTGATCTGCATCCCTCAGTCCTGACCCAGCACACACACACACACACACACACACACACACACTTGTACATTACAGCGCATTAGCTCTCGAGAAAAAAACTGAAAAGCCAAACATATGGTTTAAATCCATGAATTTCACTGACGCTCACATTTGAGCCGTGTTTCCATACAGTGAGCAAGAAAAAGAAAGAGAGGCTTCGAGTGTGTTCACGTGGTTTAACAAGATTATCATAATTAATCAGATAACGCTGACATTATTGGTGCAGCAATTACCATTACAGTTATCTGCTGCCTGCTGCTTGTTATTGTCCTTTTATTATTTCTGCAATCATGACCATCGCCATCATCCCTTATATGATAACAATTAATTTACTCTATGTTTGAGTGCGTTAATTTGTCTTAAACTCTGATCAGGCCCAGTGGTGTCGAACATTTTATCTAACTATGTCAACTCTGAAATTGTCTCCAGTTATAAATAAAGGATAGGGCTGGTGTTGCTTCATAATTGTGTTCTATCTAACAAACACAATGAAAAGACCAAAATGAAAACCAGCAATGTCATGTGTTATGATGATCCACTTAGAATATTTTATGCAATCAAAGATATGCTTACATTATATCATTTCATTATTTAGCTAGCCCATGTTTTGTTATAAAAGAAAGGTTTGCTGTTTGTCCTATGCTTAACCAGTATACAACCGTTGCATTTCTGTCAGATTTTTCTTTGCAAACCATAAAGCTGGTTGATAACATGTAAGCCATATATGGAAATTGCATGGGAAAGAGAAGACACTTTCAAAAACTTGACGGGATGACCTGTCTGTCTATCACAAGATAACTTCAGCCAGTCAGATTAATGAGTGATGTCAATGGAGAGCACCGTCAAGCACAACAGCAGTCTCAGGAGCCCTGAAATCTAGTGGGCAGTCACTGACATGTAGTAGTCGATTGCTATGTAGTTGATATGATGGTTTAGTTACAACTCTTTTGGAGGTACCATTGTTGTCTTCGAATGTATCTTCTTGGTGTCATGAGCATCAACCATCTTCATTCCTAAAATTGGCCTACATCCAGCAGCCGATACTCATAGAACTACTTTGGTTTGGCAGCAAGCGCATAGCTTGGAGACTGGTAAGATGAATACTTGCACAAGACTCACAAGATAAACTAGTGGCTACAGCAACATTAGAAGTCTTATTCCTTCTCTTTTAAGTATTACTATTAAAACTAGATTTCAGTCTAGTCTACAACTGAAGTTTCTATTGAAGTGTTTTGCTGTACCTTGTGTACCACTACTTAAAGAAAGAAACTCCCTGGGATAGACTGAACATTTTCATTCATTCATTCATCTTCTGTGAAGGGTCGCGGGGTCTGCTAGTGTCTATCCCAGCTGTCATCGGGCGAGAGGCGGGGTACAACCTGGACAGCATGTCTTTGGATGGTGGGAGGAAGCTGGAGTACCTGGAGAGAACCCACACAGACACAGGGAGAACATGCAAACTCTGCACAGAAAGGGCTCAGGGATTCAAACTTTCAAATGATAATTTGATGGACAATAGTCATTCAAGTATTTGGCCATTAACACTAGTCAAGCATGTTTTTGATGAACTACATTCACACATGTTCTCATTTAAACCTCAACTCTCCACCAGTCCCTTAGAACTGGAGAAGCTGTTCAGATGAGTGGTGAACCGTCTTCAACAAACTTTATAAGTCTAGTGCAGTTTCTTTAAGATTTTTGGATAATTATTTGACTTGCTTCTAGGGCTAGAAAAAGCCTTGTTAAATTGAAGTAAACATTTGCATTTTTATTTTATTTATTTTTTATCACATTGAATGACTACCAGATTTCCTTAGTACATAAACTCACTTGTTTATCAGGCCAGTCTCTGTACATTCACAGGATGATGAGGAAAGGCCACTCTGGACAGCTGTGGTTCAAAAGGACTGATACAACCAACCAAGCAGTTGCTAGACAATCTTGGATTTCTGAAGAAGGCTACAGCTTTTTCAAAGTTTAACTGTGCATGTATAGAAGCCTGCCAGATACCTAAGTCCTAGGCCATCAGTCGGCTGTCTCTAGGTAAAACATCCTTGTCTGAAGGAGGTATCAGCTATGAAACACAACACCTGATAAAGCTAGACAGAAATCCATCGCCTCCCCATTTTTCCATTGGTGGGAGAAGCTTGTTCCACCCAGCGACCAGATGGTGATGGATGATGATTGGACAGCCGGATCAGGGTTTGCCGTGTATTTCCATACATCATCTGACTCTCTCTCTCTCTGCCCCCGATGATCTGCACCTGCGCCGCCTCACTTCCCCCGAAAATACCTTTGATTAATGTCCGGAGCAGGAGAGGGGAGCAGAGTGGGGAGAGGCTGTGGTATTAATTAAACCAACCCTAACACACCCACCCCTGTCACACTTGTGAAGGAGGAAGAGGCGAGAAGAACAAATATCAAAACAGACAGAGAGACAGAAGTAAAGTGACGAGAGAGGGAAATAATGAGGAGGTGAAACCTGATAGAAAGGAAACAGAAGAGCAACAGTGAAAATTACGCTGAAAGAAACAGATGGAAAGTCTGTGAGAAGGATTGATTGAAAGGAAAGAGACTGCGAGGAAAAAGGATGATGACGTACAGTTACATTACAGTAAACCAAGGGAGGAAAGGCAAAAAGCAGAACTGGAATGAGTGACAACAGAAGTAAAAAAGTAAAATGAAAACACAGAAACTAAATATGAAGGGAGTCCATGAAAGACGAATAGAAGTGTAAAGAGGGCGGCCACCCTGCAGCCATGCTGCATAAAAGATGCAGGTCTTTTTCTGGCTAAGTCTGCAGCTATTGACAGTCACTGCCAGTAACCTTTATCTCTTAAACATGCTTGCTATAATTGCACTATATTTGTTCAGCCTAGTGCATTTTAACCTCCTGGGTTCAGTTTTTTTGTAGTTTTATTATCGTTCACCAATTCATACTGTAACAGTGAAGTAACCTTTATGCTGGGATATTGCCACTGAAAAAAATAAATCAAATGCTGACCTGTACACTCTTCACTGTTATTACAGGCAATTATTGGTCATTTTATTTGCCTAAGTAGAAGTTGCAAGTTCTTTTTGGCCATGCAAGCAGCCTTATAAAAATGTTTAGTGCGAGTTATTGATCACACAAGATTAATTAAATAGTACAGTCTGGTCTGCGCTGACAGCTCACCTGTATGTGTAGGTGTCCCATAAAACGAGGCTTTGTCCCTCACCCCAGCTCCCTTTGCTGCATATCTCTATGCCTCTCTCTCATCCCTTTATTTCCTGCCTCGCTTACCATACAGCTATCAATAAAGGCCCAAATGAATACTTTAAAAGCTAATTGCATACTGTCAAGGCTAACTCAGCTGGCTCATTTGAAAGCAAAAACAAAAAAAATGAGCAAACCAAAACAAAATGTTTTTGTCATTGAAATGCATCTCCCAAGTTTCTGAAGGACAGCAGCTTCTCCCTGTTTTCAACCTCTGATATAACACCAATATTAATCCTTAGAATAATGAGATAATGGATCAGCTTATTAAAAAGCTGAAAAGATAATCTGAAAACAAGCAGAAATGTTAAAAAAATAAATAAATAAAAAAGCTGTGTGTGTGTGAGCAGCCATGCAGTTTACACCTAGCAGCCACTGTCTACAGCAAACACATTTATTTTTCAGCGGCATTATTTAAAAATGCAAATAGAGGCAATTACACTCGTCGTGTTTATCAGCAGTTATTACCAGTATTTTGGCGTTGCCACGTTGAAGAGTACCCATATTTCAAAGCGTTCGCCGTCGGCCACTCGCTAACACAGATAACGAGTTTCCCCCCTCGCAGATGTAATTACAAAACTATTTTCAGGGAAACAACCCCCAGAAACATGCACACGCTCATATACATATGTATATAAATATATAGAGATGGATTCATGTACAAATTCACACATGCACGCACATATTCCCTTGCAGCAGGTTAAAAATAGCCCAGTTCTCACAGATAGAGATCAGATGATGGATTCATGGCGTGGCTGTTATTACTGGAATTAATAATAATTTGTTGTGCATGTGTGGTTATGTGTGTCTGGGCATATTTTAAACTGTTATGTATATGTGTTTTCTCTCTGTGCATCAATCAAAATATTAAGGATGATCATTTTTATATTTGTTTTCTTTCTTTTTTTTTAAAAAAAAGAGAGAGAGGAGCATTTTCTCAAGCTGAATGTACAGACATGGTATAAATTAAAGGAACCACCCCTGGAGAAACAGAACAAATGGAGCTGCTTCAACTCGGGACACCGCATGGTACACTTAAGCAATCAATACCCAGTCATGCTTTGTGGTTTGTGGAAAAAAAAAAAAAAAAAATCCTAAGCAGGCCAAGATGATTCAAAACTAAGTGACTTTTATGACTGGAGGTTATAGAGGATCCATAGTTGGGACACCATGATTGGTGGCAGGAGCTCCAGTCACACAAACTGTGGAACCTGCTAGTGTGTCATATCAGATTTAAATGTAAGTAAATAGGGTTGAAAATGACGGTTGATGCTCACATTTGATTACCGTGATGCTTGAGTGAGATTTAAGAAAAAACAGAAGAGCACCTCGTGCTTGGGTGACTGAGAATGCAGGATGTGTGCAGACTGTCAGCAGTCACATATCATATACTGTAAGTGCTGCAGTGTGTGTGGTCAGACGAGTCATCGTAGCAGCACCGCATTGCTGACAAGGGAGTGAGTGCATGTGTGGTGTACACCAAGGGAATGCTACAGACCTGAACATTTGACCCCTAAGAGTGGGAGTATGGTGGCTCACAAGGTCTGCTGTTAAGATGTCACGGCTAAAATGCTGATTAAAAGAATGTAGAAATAGAAACTCTTGAGTCCAACTGCTTAGATCTGCATGTGTATTTGGGCTTTAGGGCAGACCCCCCCCCCCCCCCCCCCCCCAACTCTGCTCTGACATTTTGACAAGCTAGGTTAGCCAGCTAATTTACTCAGCATTCAGCTGACTTGCCTGCCTGGCAAGCTGCTCACATCCCTAGCATTGGGCTGCAGCTTACCAGGTTGCAGTGACAGTTAGTGGAAATTGTAATCATAGTGTAGATTGTAGATTGTCATAAAGAATATGGCAACCAAAGGATATGAGTATTGATGTTGTTTTGAAAACTAGTATAAAAATCAATCCATGACCAACAAATATGTACTCTTAAAATTAGTGAGTCAGGCTTAGATATCATCCTGTGTACAGTATGCATGCTCTCCAAATCATGCCTGTCTTTTTCATGAACAGAAGAGGGAACTGAAATTCAATCACAAGTGGCCACTTGAGACACATGTGGAGACACAACGCCATGGGAGAACAAATGCCTGCCCAGAGCTGCCCAGTTGTGATCAGATTACCCAAGAAGCATACCAGGTGTGAATAACACACTAACTTTATGATGACATAAGAATCATATCAACACTCTTTGAGGGAGGTTGCAGGGTTGTTCAGTGTTTTTAATGGGGTTTGCTTCATCACTAACATCTGAACTGTAGAGTGGCGATCTGTACATGAATCAAAGGCATTGTGTAATTTTAGAAGATACCAATGATTTGTTTGGGTGGAGGGTAGAGTGAATCGGCAGTCCATCATTACTCAATAAGGAAAGTATCAAGAACTTTGAAAGAATGTGCAAGTGTAGCCAAGAACTCCACCACATGCTAAGAAGAAACTTGTTTGCATGAGGAAAGGAAGACCAAGAGTTACCTCTGCTGCAGAGGATAAGTTCAGCTACCAGCATAGGAAGTGGTACACACGTCTCACCATCAACTGTTCAGAGGAGGCTGAATGAATCAGGCCTGCATGGTTGAGTTGCCGCAAAGAAGCAGAAGAAGAAACTGAGGAAGAACCACAGCAAGTGAGTGTGGAAAGCTGTCATCAAGGAAAAGGTCTCTACTCTGTCAAATCTAAAATCTAAAATCGAATGACAAAGTATGTCCAACTTTTGACTGGTACTATATATATATATATATATATACGTATATATATATATTATCATTCATGCCAAGTCTGTAAAACATGTAACCTCTAATTTTAGAGTAGAAAGGAAATACAATATGAGGGATCCTCCTTCCAGCATGGCCAACTCTGACAGATCATCTTCTTCTCTGCTGAATCGTCTTAGCTTTGCTGCTTCAGTGATCTAAATATCCCACACAGATCAATAAAGTTTGCTGAAAGTGGAAATTCTCATCATATGTGCTTTAACACTGTTGTCATGTCAACATGTAAAGTGTGAAGTGAAATTCATATGTTCATCATCTGCCATCTGTGCACACGTCAGTCTGTCACACACACGGAAAACACACTCCGACACACACTCTCAAAGACTGTATTTCTGTCTTTAGTCACTCACACTCACACACACCTGCACACACACCTGCACACATGCACATATGCACATGCTAAAATGTCACAGATATGCATCATACACACATATGAGAGCACAGATGCACAGCTGAGCACATTTTACACACACACACACACTCACATGCAGATGTGTGTGTTGAATGCACAGGATGCGACGCCACACATGAGTGGTTGTCACGGCGTTTGGATGACAGATGTAGTACTCTGGTCTAGGCTCGGTTCCAGACAACACACACGCGCACGTACACACACATATACACACGCGCAGCTAAAGCCACTCTTCATTTATCAATAATTGGTTTTTAATTCCATTTGGCAGCCAGCAGCGCGAACGGCAGAACAACGACAATAATTAGTCCATCAGAGAGAAAGGAAGAGAAAAGATGGAGGGGAAAGTTTCAGGGACTGTCTCTGAAGAAACAGAAGCCCACCTGACCACTGATCGGATGAAGAGGTTTAATTGGCGTTCTTTATCGTCATGCTAGTGTTTTTTGGGATCGAATCAGATTGTACAGGCAAGCACAGAACAGGTTGGGATGAAATTCTTGACTTCAAACCCCGCAGTTAAATGCTACTGCTAAAGCATTCAAGGTATTATCCCAGTCCAGAGGATTCGTCCTGTCTACTGTCTACCACAGTGGACAGCAACATCTGGGATGACTCCCTATGAGGACACTAGTATGTGTTATTACCCTCTCTTCTGCTGGGGGACCATTTCTAGAGCAGGACATTGACGATGATCAAAAAGGGCAAGAGAAGGCTCTCAGTTATCCAGGTCATGGTATTTCCCCAAAAAAGCTGAAAGCAAGGGCAGTTGGACTTGAAGAGTTTCTTGAAAACCTTTCACCATTCATCGGAGTAGCTTCTTCAATTACAGGATAGACAACTTCATGCTATAATTTTGGTTTGATGACATGTCCACATCCACGTCAGGTTAGGTTGCGGGTTTACCACCCCTCTCAGTTTGCTTTATTTAGATCACTTCCGGCTTTTGTTTCTGCCTGCCTGACCTTCCATCTCAACCAATGAACTCTGACCTTTATACCAGTGTACATTTACTTCACCTACCTGTCGCTGAGTTGACCTTTTAGGATCACCAGGTTTCTGTCCTCATGTTGTGAAAGACTGCAAGCTAGCTTTGATTTACTGCTGACCGGTCTCTCAGGCAAAACACAGAAGCTACTATATTTATGACGTAGTCTGAACACAGCATGAGTAACACCAATAATGGTCCAGAGACACGCTCATTAGGTTAAGTGGTGATTCTAAATTGGCCGTAGGTGTACATGTGAGTGTGAATGGTTGTCTGTTTCTCTGCGTTAGCCATGTGATAGAAGTAGTAACCCGCCTCTTGTCCTATGACAGCTGGGACAAGCTCCAAGATGAATGAATGAATGAATGAACATCAATACTGTTATTAGACTACTGTTAGCAGTGCATGCATGTTTGGTCTACAAGAATGTGTGCACTGCCTCACCATTTCTCTATATACAATAATTTCAGGGCAAAATCCTGGATCTCCAATGACTCAGTCACCACTCCTGCGCTTGTTGTCTACAGCCAGTCATAGAGATCTTCCTGACCTGCTTATTCTGCTGCTAGTGGAAAAACTAGAGCCACAGATGCTCACCCAAGATTGGGTGCATATGTGCATATTTTTCTGTATGAGAACCATATTAGAATCGGTTGGTTTCCAATTCTAATTAATTGTTGTTGGGTAAATTTAGTATTATGTTCCCAAAAAGAAGACAAATAAATTAGACAAAACAAATGTAATCTAAATAAGATATTAAAAGGCTGGACATTATGTTTATATTCTTATGGTTTACTACGTGTTAAAAACTACGATCACATGGTACTGACATACCTGTGAAAATAACACTCAACAAAAAACTTTATATCATTAAAAGTTAAAGCTGAATCATCAAACCTGGCTGTTGATAAATTCAGTGTGGGTACAGTGAGAACAGATAATGAATTTTAGACTCTTAGCATATGCAAACTGAGGAACATGTATTTTTTTTCAGTTTTTTAAACTACAACTTTGTTTCATTTTCAGTTTAGTTTGGCAATATACTCTAGAATCCAAACTAACTAAAGATTGTGCCCAACTTCTTGTTCCAGTGTTGAGCTGTTCACGACCCTGCTGTCAATATTATAACACCACATAATCAGACTCAAACTCTGCAAGGCCTTAATCCTGCACAGATACGAGTCCAGATTGTTCCTCTGCTCTGGCCTCAGTTTATTACATTTGAATCATGCTCGCGATATAGATTAGACTCTAATTAATTTTATTAGTGACCTCTGACCTTTTGATTTCCAGGACAGCAGATTGCCGACGACGCTCAGCCAGCTGGATGTGTCCGTAGTTAGAGCAGACAAACCACGGAGAGCACAAAATAAATAAAACATCATGGTTTTTTTTACATTGTGGAAATCTCTGTACATCTCTGGTGGTGTTGATTTTCAAGCACAATACGCTTCACACACACACGCAGACACACATGCAGGCACACACACTGTGAACAGGGAACAGTCTCAGAGATAAACCTCTGACAATGAAACATTACATCAGAATTATGCATTTTAATTAAGTAAAGGTGATGATCAAGAGTTATGTTTCATATAAA
Source organism: Planiliza haematocheilus (assembly GCA_005024645.1). NCBI lineage: Eukaryota > Metazoa > Chordata > Actinopteri > Mugiliformes > Mugilidae > Planiliza > Planiliza haematocheilus. The sequence continues at coordinate 3,330,095 of SRSE01000582.1, read as the reverse complement.
CAAAGCTTTTAAAGGGTAGCTATGAAAGAATAGATTTTTACAATCTACACTTAATTCAGTAACATTTTATTGAACTCTTGCTATGGCTACTATCTTTTATATTCTGTATATGTTCGCAGCATATTTAGATCATGTCTCCAATACAAAAATTGTATCCACACTCAGGTCTCTTTTGGGATTTTTCTATTCTCCATCCTGTGTCCTGAATTACTGTAAAAGAAATGCAACATCCTTCGCAGTTGTGGACCGATGATGAACATTATGATGCATTATTGGTTAAATGAGATGCAGTTGCATCAGAAAATTGGATGAACCCCAGCCAGCCACCAAAATCCGGACAGTGATTTATACGCAATCGCATGCAATTAATCTCTTAGAGCGACGTCATTTTACTCAATTTTTATTACTATTACTACTAAATAAAATAATGATGTACCTGTATTATTATTATTTTTTTCAGATTGTGTTGTTTTTTTGAGTGATGGATTTTTTTTATTTGTTTAAAAACACTCACACACACGCACACACACACACACACACACTCACCACTCTCAGAACATTTGACTGAAAGGTTGATTGCTGACACTACCTGGTGAGGGAGGTTATTTTTCGTCTCTTGCCCGTCCCTAATTACCATCACCTAATTAACCTTGAGCAAAGGCCTTAACCCCCAACTGATATGGTCTCATTAAAAAAAAAAAAAAAAAAAAAAAAATTGGACAAAACGCATCTTCAACAGGATCAGACTCAAACTGAGCGCAGAACATTTCCGTCTTTGTTTTGTTTTATCCGGCTAAACTGGAGTGGAGCTGGTGAACCGTCTCACCTGGTCACATAGATTTATACAAGAGAGGAGGCTCTGTGTGTGTGTGCGTGTGTGTGTGCACGTGTGTGTGTGTGGTGGGGAATCCTTTCATAGCTGCAGGGCCAGATGTTCATGGTGAACGCCACCCTCTCTCCCTCCCTCAATTCTGTCTCTCTCTCTGTATCTTTCACTCTCAGCCATTCACCCATCCTTCTTTCCTTCATTCCTCATTCGTTTTATACTCTCACTCTTTAAAACAGCAGAAGCAGCGAAGAAAAAATCTAACCTGATAATAGTAAATGAAGGTAACACAACACACTTACAAGAAAACACGCAAACACATACACACAGTACTGCCGCCCATTTATCAGACTGCAGGTGCGGCTCATTTTCAACTTGCTGCTGTGGAGGAAGAGGAGGGACATGTGTGTTTGTGTGTGTGTGTTTGTGTTTACATCCTTCCTCACCTCTGTCCTCCTGTTACCGTCTCAGTAACATCAGGTTACGCGTGGTAGATACGATTACAAGCAGTTGATGAGCTGATAGTTGCTGGGTTAATCTCACGTCCACAGTCACAGTCCAACTCCAGCTCTGTGTCTGACATTGTGTTTTAGGTTATTCTGATTGGGACTTTAAGGAGGAAATGTAGCCTAATGAAATGTAAACCTCCTGGTTTTACAATAATCCATTTCCCATACAGTCAGCTGGTGAGAAAATATGCATGGCTACTCGATCCCACTCTCTCTCTCCCTTTCGCTGTCGGACACACACACACCCACACAAAACGTAAGGGGGGGATTAAAGCAGCTGTTCCATTGTGGGAACACTGTCTTTCCCAAATGAAACTTTTTCTTTTTCTTTCTGCCATTACTTCATTCAGCCAAAGTCAAGAAACAAGTCCACCGTCCACATGTGTGGACACGTGGTCTGGCTGAAAATCAAACTGACCGACCACAGACTGTTCCTTTACTGTGATGTCAAACAGAGGTCAGCTCTAACGCTGTGAGACCACAAACACACGCCCATCGAGAGCAGAGAAATGTTTTCAACTAGTCCTTTTAGATTTAGTTTTTTGATTCAGACGCGAGAACACAGGACACAAAAGACTGGTTCTAAAGCTGCTGCTCTGTCACTGCAGACACAGAAGTGAGGTGCCATGTTTTTAGTATTTTTTTTTGTATTCTAGGTTGGTCTCCTTCAACTACTGGGAGGAGAAACTATTTACAGTAGCGTTAGGGAGGCAGCAAACTTGTTACCACCAACAACACTATATGCTAACATTTATCGGCAGTATGAAATATTTATTGTTCCAGTTTTAAGGTTTGTGTCTGTAATTGTGCAGTAACATTCCTTGAAAGCTTGCCTGGGTATGACACATTTACTCAAATGAAGTTTATTGAAAGTATTCTTTGAGCACGTTTAGCAGAAAGTCATTAGTTTCCATATCTTACTATCTACAGCAAGCTAACTAATTAACTTCATTTGGATATAGTTTGGAAATTGACTTTCTAGCTGTAGCTACTGAATGCATACTGCCACACTTAAGTTTGATTTTGATTGTGGCAATTTGTCTATAGCATGGGAGGAAGTTAAGTGATGCCGTTATAAAGCCAAGTGAATGGATGAACACGTTGGCATAACCTTGGACATAGGAGTCAGCTCCCTGCTCTAAACAATGTTTATTGTGAAACCATGAACAGTGAACCTTTACCTGAACAATATTATTTTCCTGAAGCTGTTTTCTGTGCCTGAAATTAAATGTTTGCTTATCCATGTGGAGCAGCGCCGAGCACTAAGCTTCTAAATATAATCTGAGTTTCATGTATGTTGCTTGTATTTCTTTACGGAGCTGAACTGAACTGAAAGAAGACATACAGATGTTAGCCAGACCTGAGGACTGACAGGTAGTAACAGACACACGGATAGAGGTCAGGAGGGTGAACCAGAGCCTTCAGCCGTTAGTTCACCGATTGGACAAACTCCCCACATCCTTAAATATTTACCCGGTTGCCATGATAACAGACATTCTTCACGTCCCATTATTTTGACTTTTGGGTTTCCTTGTCTGGAAAACCCTGCCTTGGTGAATGAGGGTATCAGTTTCAAATCTGAGCGCCGGTGACGTTACGTTTTCTTTTTGTTTTTCTTCTCATGTGTTTTTTTTTTCTCTCTCTCTACGGATTGAAGCAGGTGTGTGAATGGATGTTGTCATCTGTGAGAAATGCTGAATGGTGGAAGGTCTGCCTGGGAAGAAACTGTAAAAGTGTCTATAGAGATGTCACTTTCTCTTATTTCCTATTTTTATATTGAACAGTTAGCTTTGGGAAGGAGAGCTGAGAAACGATACTGTATAGTTCCCCAGCCTGTTTATCATCCTTCTCATATTCATAGATCATACCAGCTAACTCATCTGTAATGGAACAGCTACATTTACTGACAGTTTTATGCCCCTGTGCTCGTGTTTATACCTATAACAGTAACTTTACTGCACTCTGTATACCCACTAAATGTTTTATCTGTCTGTCTAGTCTGTTTTATTCATTATCAATCTCTCATGTGTTACATCTTTAAGAATGACGTTCACTCTTGGTGCACATTTTTATTTTCTGTAGAAAACAGTGAACAGATACTGTCAGCATCAGGAGCACTCTCTGCAACGTATACACTTGATTTCCCTCATCACTACTACCACCACCACGGACTACTTCTTCAGCTCTGCTAGTATCAGCTACTCTGTGTGCTACTTATTTACACTGCAATATATATGTTACTCCTCATATCACATTCAATCCTCTTGTCCCAAGCTTCATTTTTAACGGCTATGAAAACACTTTAACGTATCAAACTACTACTCCTTTTAACCTACAGACAAATGGATAATGCATAAACCGCCATGTGCTTGACCATCATGGAGTATATCCCCATCACACCAGTATGATCTTTATCTCACCATATTCACCAAAAGATGATAACAAATAAAATAAAATAATAATATTAATATATCAAGAGATACTTAAATGTAAGAGGCTGAGAGGATAGTGCTGGTATTAGCATACTAGTGGGATTAATGTCAGTTGAGTACTACTCGTAAGCTGACTCAGTGATATATTCTACAGCTGTATGTATCATCTTGTTCCTGCAGTCTTTTCCTCCTCTCTTCTCTTTTTCTGTCTCTACCCAATCAGCCTCAAGCAGATGGGTCCCCATATATGAGCTGGGTTCTGCTCAAGGTTTCTTCCTGTAAAAGGGAGTTTTTCTTGGCACCGACACCTTTTTCTTGGCGCCGAGGTTACAGGCTCAAGGTTTGCAAAGCGTCAATCTGAATTGTTATTGATGCTATATAAATAAAATGCAACTGAATACATTTCTTTTACAGAGTGAGCGATTTGAGTGATGCATGAGAAGCACTGAATGCAGAAGATTCAGAGTTTAAAATACTCATCAGTCTAAATATATTTTCATTAATGCGTCATCTAATTGTCATGTTATATACTGACACTGACGGTTTTTCCACTTAATAACATACTTTGATGCTAATTTTGATGTATCACAATAGAAAAGGTCTACGATAATAGTCTTTTTAACTGCACACTTCTTTGGGTTCCTTGAGGTGGTTTTATCTTTTTTTTCTAAACACAGTCGATTCATATAATGTGAGATTCATCATTCAAATATAAATGTCTTTATATTTCTCTATAGATTTTTCAAAGCATTGTTACTTTTTGTATATATTTTTCAAATTAGTACTTGTAGGGGATTTTTGGTAATTTTTCCCTGTTGAAGTCAAAGTCATCATTGTTTTGTATATATTTTTTGCTAAATTCCCCCGCTACTGTGACAAGGTAATTTCCCATACGTGAGATCAATAAAAATATTTTATCTCTTATGTCATCTTTGCATGGCCACTGATGCAAGCATTCCTATTGTTTCCTTTTAGTTTTCTTTGTCTTCTGTGTCTCCAGAAATCATGGCGCATGACAGCTGATGTTAAAGAATGACAACAAGTGTGTTTACTCTCACTGAAAAACAGAAAAGAAAATTCAGGAAGCACACTGCTGTCTATGGTTCAAACCCCATGAGCCCATTTCGAAGTTCCCAGTAAATTCAAGTAATTGCCAATATTGTACCTCTCCATGAAAACTCAGTTAAAGCGTGTACTGTATATAAACTGTTAGAATAAAATATTTTTTTACATCTTCTCACGAAATGAGCGTTACAACGTGATTTATAAAACAAAATCATAAGGGTGACAGAGTATTTATTTTGCAGGCCCAAATTAAAATGTGCTATGTGGGCTTTGCCAAAAATGCTTTTTCACTAGAAGCAAATTGTATTGTAAAATGTATTGTCAGTTTAGAAACTGTCCAGGCCACTGAAAACAACATCAAATGAAAAACCAAGTCAAATAACCCATACATGGCTTGTAGGTGTAGATTTAGAGATTTCTCCAAACCAAAATGTGACTTTTCACATATTTTCCATGATTTTCTAGGTGACACGTAAATGACTGGAGTTAAATAGGTGAAGCTGCATGTCACAAAAACCACCAGGACCTGCACGTTTTAAAGCCTGAAGCATGGTGCTCAAGGTGTGTGTGTCGGCTGCAGCTGTCGGCCTGCATGAGGCTGCATGCCGCAGCAGAGCGGCAGCAGCAGCTGTTGATTGGCAGCTCTAATGACATGCAACGGTATTCAAACCAGAACATGGGAGAGGAAAAGGCTGTTATTTGGACCGATGCCACCGATTCACTCTCCTCTTTTTTGCTCTCCTTTTCTTCGCTCTCTCCTTTGTGTCTTTATCTCGTTACACCTCTTTCCCTGTTTCTCTTGTCTCAGCTATCATTTGCTTTTTTTCTCCATAAGTTTTTAATCTCCTCCTTTACTTGTTGTTTATTTTGTCCTCTATCTCACTAATTTTTCACCTGCCAATTTTCTTTCTTCCCCAGATGTCCTTGTGTTATTTTCTAAATTCCATCCTTCCATCCGTTTCTATTTTGGGTTTTCTTTCCCTTTTCTTTCACTCAGTTTTTCTGTTTGATCTCATCCCACCTTTACCTTTTTGTTCTGTTTTCTATTTCCCCCTGCTGGCTTTCTGCCACTCCCCTTCACCAGTTTGTGTGTGTGTGTGTGTCTCTGTGTGTGTGTGTTACTGACAGCTGCAGATCATTAGTGTAGCAGGTACACCAACCACTACACGCTCACAATCACACACATTGTGGACAGACAGGCACCTGGCTTATTGCACACTCTACTGTGTGCATGGGTGTGTGTGTGTTTAAGAATGAGTATGCAGACCTGCAGGATGACAGAGATAAATACACATTTTGTTTTTCCCAAAAAGATTTCAAATGTGTTTATTAATAGTTGAGGCAGACACTCACACACACGCATGTTGGGATGTACACCATAACCTCTGTGTAGTTAAGAGACCCACAACAGGGTGAGATTAATGTCGGTACCTGCCACAAGAGACTTCTGCCTATACCCCGCCATGTGCAGCATACACACACACACACACACACACACACACGACTTATCTGCTGACGTCTACATTTCCATTGTGGAATTTATGCTAAATATGCATATCTTAATTGCATTATCTGAAATAATTAGCTGGTGTATTTTGCTTTCCCTCTCGTCCGTTCATGAGCTGAGCAAACAGTGCAGCGCTGCAGGGGTGCGCGCTGCCAATTATTAGCAGCTCTGCTGTTCGGTAACGCAAGCCGAGAACCTGGGGCAGATAGGAGGGACTGATCCTTCCTTTCCTTCTACGGCAAGAGACCTTTGAATCAAAGGGAAGCAGAATAAATGGGAGAGAGAAGATATGAATACTGGTGAAAGGCGTCAAATACTGCCAGGATCATTTACGTTTTCTGACTTCTGATTCATTCATTTGTATTGATTTTGATTTGTATAAGAGTCTATGTTCCTATGTTGACATGCAGGTTTGGAAATCTGACCAGGTAAGTTCCGTCAAAGTTTTCAGTTTTAGACTTTTCTTTCTGGCTATTTGCTCCATTCCAGATGTGCTTTGTACCACACATGTACTGTATATCACAGGATATGAGGTAACATAATGAAAAGGGAGGAGCCCAAGAGAAGGAAAAAGAGGGAAATGAGTTAGTATGGAGGAAGGAATGATTGACGTCAATGGATGTAATGTGCCATGATTGAGTGCGTTGAGAATAAGGGGCTTCCAAGAGGTAAGGAAGTGCGTGAGGTAGCATAACGTCTGTAAGAAAGTGGGCAAACATGAAGCACCAGACCAGCCACAAAGCTTTTAAATTAGGAAGTAAATAGGCCTAAAAGTAAAAAAAAAAAAAAAAATGGATTCAAAGGGGACTGAGCCAATCAAAATGTCGCACAAGGGAAATCGAAGCCAAGAACGCAAACTATAACATTCAGATCGGTGCCTCATCAGCAAGTTCACTTTAGGGTTTCCCTTCCTGAGTTATGGATCCTCCCTTTGGATTCAGAATTTGGTAACACTATAATAAGTGCACGCAGTAGAGCATTAATAAATAATGAATTGCTCCTGCATTCATAGATACTCAGAATCAGATTATAAACACAATTATTCATTTTACTGCCCAGGTATGTTTCTAAACTATTCATTACCACACATAGTAACTCATGGAACGTGTGTAAACAATAATGATCTTACACACTACTAATAACTTCTAGATAACAAGTCTGGAAATCATTCAATATTGAGAAAGAAAAATACATGCAGTGAACATTAGAGATTTAAGAGTATGTGCATTTGAGAGATATTTTAAGTCCAGCTTCTGAGAAAAAGAAGTGTACAGAATGATTAAAACGTTCACAGCTGTTGTATCCAAAAAGAAGAGACTCAGAACACCTTAACATCAGGATTTGCTGTTTATATCTTACATGTTCTAATATTATATTTTATTAAACCAGGAAATTATCACAACTGCTGCACTCAACTAGCAGAAAGGAGGCCAAAATAAGCCTTCCTGTTGCATCGAGTCTTTTGATAAAATTAGCTGTTTGCCACCACTGTAGTACAAGGAAATGGCCTAAATACATCACAGTCAATGACACCAATTAATCACATGCACAGCTAATGAATAGATTTTTACTTGCCTTAAGTACCAAGCATGTTATCTCCTCCCTGAAGAGGAAAAGGTCAACGTGATCCTTTAAGCCTCCCAACACACTCCAGCGTCTCTGAAGTGGTCTGGTGTACCTGCTGATGGCTTCAGGCGCACTCCGGGATCTGACTGCTAAGTGAAAATATGTAGTCACAAATGGGGTGACAGATTAAGAAGATCCGTAGATGACACAGTAGATGAACTGACAGGATCTAGGAGTCACATCTGAGGTGTTTCTGCTGATTTTATTTGATGCAGTGGCGAAATTTTCACAATGTTTTACCTCTATGCTTTTGTCCGATTCTTCTCAGTCTTGGGAAACTCCAATGAGAAGATGAAGGAAATGGAGAGCATTTACAAAACATATCCAAGGATTTTATGAATCGATATTGGATATTTCAAATCCAGCTTGTTTTAAGTCATCAATCAATAGTTTGTGGGTTTTTTTAACCCAGCCCTATTTAGTTTCCTAGGCCCATTTAGGCCTGACCTGCAATGGATTATGGGAGAAAAATATTGAACCATTCCTCTGAAGTGACCACTGCATGTAGCCAACATGAAGTGATCACTCATTAAGGCTAGAGAGAGAACCATGATCACAACTTGATTTAAATGTTGAAACCTGTGTAGGAACCTACTCAGCTAGGTCAGATCCACTACTCTGCTCTGAGTGATTATTGGATGTTCAGCTACCATAGCTGCCATGACAACACAAAAAACGGCACAGGGACAATGTTTCTGTTTTAGAGATGCAGGCCAGCGCTCCTGCATCTGTTTTACATGGTCACCAGCGCCCTCGTTTAAGGTGTTTCGGCCTCGCCGTGCCACCTCGCGCTCAGACTCCATCACGAGTGGTCCACCTTAACAGCACTGTGCCTGGCATTCAAACAAGCTTTGTTTACTGACAGGATTTGGCAGTCAGCCATTTTGTTTTTGCACATTTACATAAACACCAAATGGTGCCTGTTTCCTGTGAGTGTGTGTGCGGGCATGTGCGTGTGTGCAGGGGCCCCGGCTAATTCCCTCCCTCGTCGCTGCAGATGAAAATCGGAGGCAGTTTGAAATTCATTAAAGCGAGGATGCCGTTTTCCCGCAAAAGCCGATGAACTTGACACAAATGCTCACGAGCTGCAAGTTCATCTCTCCATACCTTAATTTAGTTGATTACTAAATTATGCAATGACCCAGCCAAAGACACTGAAGGGGGCAATGGAGGGGGGAGGCGGGTGGGGGGTTTGGCTGCCAGTGATTTTTCCAGAACTGCCCTGTTTTTAGAAATACTTCCTGCTTGCCATCACCCCGGGCGAAACATGTGTGCCAGGCAGCACGGCAGAAAATAAATGAAGAAGTTTCTCTCTCCCCCTCCCCTCCAGTGGACTGTAATATAACCCTCATACATCAGGTGGACAGGGGTACATAGCATCAACTTAAATGCTATTAATTTTACCACTTAATGTTCACAGTTACAGTGAATACACTAAATATACATTAAATGTGTAACATTAAACAAGTTCACGCTGCTTTTAACTGTTTGTGGAAGATTAACTATTTCCTCTCGGATGTTCTGTTTCTTCTTGAGTCTGCTGTGGCGGTCACATTTGTGCATCTGCTTTTTGTTTTGATTGTTTTTTAACTCTTCTTTAGATATTCATTAAGTCGTTCCACATCAGTTCACTATTAATACACAAGACTACATTGACTGTATATATTTTTTTGATTTTTTTTATATATAGTTTACTTTTTATTTTTTTCTATGACACCTCCATCCAGTATTTTATCTCTTAGACATGTGTATGAATATATATATTTTAATAGAGTGAACCAGTTAAATCAGCTGTCACTTGTGTACTGGTCAGTTGCACGATATACATGTAAATACTATACTACTGTCAAGATTAATAAATGGTCAGAGAAAAAGAAAAGCAATGTCCTTCTAAACAAAGCCATTTGAAAGGGCAATATAGGACCAAACCGCAACACAAAGTATGCAAAATTACACAAAGCTGGAGTGGAAAGTGAGGGTCAAAGTGGAGCGACAGAGGCTAACCACTGAAAAGAGTTGAGGCAGTGGATGAAGATGAAGGGTGAATGATGAGGGAGTCTAATTAGCAGCTGATGAGGAGTTATTTGGGGTGGAATTGAGAAGTTCTAGATGTGGTGTAAGAAGACCACCTTTTTGCCCAATGCCAGCTGGGATACGTACTAACCACCAGCAACCCTCTACAGTATGAACGGTTATGGACTTTGGATGGATGGATGGATGGATGGATGGATTGATGAGGTGGATATTTGTGCTTCCTGCCTTGTATATATTTGTGCTAGCCTGGAAGCCTTCAAAGTCTACAAAGTAGACTAGCATTTTTAGAATCCACTATTGCGTCTACTGTAAAAGGATAAAAAAATAGTTTGTAGTAGGCATTTGTCCAGAACGGTTCTCACCGTCATATACCTTGTCGCCGTGATTGGTTGTAGGACGGTCCTTTTGCGTGCAGAGGTATTATTCTCTGTATGGGTTGAAACTGGCCATTTAATGAATGCCAAATGGAGTGTTACCAGATTAATAATCTGATAGGAGTTGAGTCTGGCTACGACAGGTTATATTTATGTCTTTGCTCTGGTGGCTCTGTCTGGGATAGGGGCTGTAGGAAACTAAAGCTAATTCCTTCTTCCACTGTTCATATAATGGAGTACCATGGAAAACCTTATGTGTGGCAGCTACAGTAAGAGTGATTGCCACCACCTGTCTTCTTCTCAGGCTAAGAAGAAAAACTGTAATGTCAACACCCTTGTTGTCCCAGGGCAGAGATCTGATTTCAGATTATTTCAGATTTAAGACTGCAGACTTTATTAAAATGCGTTAAAAACTTAATTACCAATGACATACATAACCCTGCAGTTGGCTGTTTACACCTGTTGCATTGGCTGCTTGTACAGATGTGGCGCTGGATGAACATGGAGTACAAGGAGGCCCACAGAGACTGGTTATTGTGAATAGGGCCCATATTTTCTGCACTACACCCCCATCATTATACGCACTATATACACTTATTTTATACATTTCAGTTTGTTAACTTTGTTAGCTGCATTTGTTGACAATCCACTGTGTTCAACATATTTATTCACAACACACGCAGGTCTGTAGACTTTTTACATTTGTTTGCATAATGAGTTGTGTAGATTTTTGTTTTTTTCTAAGCCTCCTAGGTTGTTTGGTTTTTATAGTACCGCCATAATTCACCTTCTGCCCCTTCCCAGTCATCTTCTAAAACATAAAAATGTGCCTGCCTGTGTGTGATATATGAGGTCATTTATGCGTTTTCTTTTTTAGGTATTTCACAGCACATTAAATAAGAGGAGATTTCATTATACACGATGACTTTTTTTCAAACAAACTACGCTTGGCTCACAAGTCTTGATTTGCTCCCTTTCCTCTTCCCTTCCCAAGACTAAAAAATCCCTTCCTCCCTTTTTTCCGCTCTGATGAAGACTCCTGTCTCTTCAGGCTGTAATTAAGCAGCTCTGCCTCTGTCTCTGCGCTCAGTCATGGGTGGCTCATTGTGCACATGGATTCCTCTGCAACGCTTAATTGGCTAAACACTGTTTAGCCCACTTAGTCACTTTTCTACTTTCATTCTTCTTCATATTATTATTATTATTATTATTATCATTATTATAACTTAATCCACCCTGCACCTTGCATCCTCTCCTCTTCCTGTTTCACTTTCCCTTCACTGTCTCTTCACTCATCACATTTCTACTGCCTTCTCATCTGCAGCCTCTTGTTTTTTTTTACTTTTTCTTCCGGTCTTTATGTTCTGACTCTTTTTCCTCCTCTCCTTTCATCTGGCGGTGCTCCAGATCCAGTGGGGCTTTAGCCCGTGGCCCTAATTGTCAGGACAAGGGTAGATCCTGTGCGAGACGACCATATGGTGCCTGATTACAAGTCCCAGAGAATTTTAGACATGCTCATTACATTCCAGAAAACATATTTGTTGGAGGGATCAAATAAAAAAGGGACAACTTCCTGTTTTGCCAGTGGTGGGGGCGGAGGATGTAAAGTTTGTCCTGCCAGAGGTAAGGTCCAGCTGTTCCCGTAGCTTGTGTGCGGCGATGGCCGATACACGTCTTGCCAACGGCGCAACGCAATAATTTTTTAGATTACTAATGATTAAGAACTTTAATCATTCTAGCTAGCCACATAATTATGACTACTTTTTATTCCAAAGATTGTTTGTGATTGCTAGCCATATCATTAGCATTAATTAAGAATTATGTTAGACTTCAGAACAACTCATTTTGTGGTTTGAAGCAGACAATAAAAGCTTAATGAAGTAAAGGAGCACCTCTTCAACTAATAATAATCCAAAGAAGTCTGAAAGTGCCTCTTCATTGTTGTTTGGACTGTGTTTATGACGTATGCTGCAACCAGCAACCGGGGGGAATTGCCACGTCATTCGTCTTTATACAAAGTCAATTATGCTTGCCTCAGAATATACAGTGACCTTTATGAAGACTGTTAAGCTCATTCTCAGCTCAGCAACATCAGTCTTAACTGGATTTTGCCCGCTTCAACTCTATTTTAAAGGTGAAATGTGTTAAATGGTTTGTGAGCTGTAGCTGTGGCTGCTGTTAAATACGTCTGAGATACTGAAGTCACCATCAGCACTATGTGAACTGTGTAACCCGAGTCAAGCTGTACTCGGACCAGTTTACACATTTTGACGTAACAAAAGGGAAAACAATGAATTAAGGTGTTTCAGGCCAACAGTGAGGTAACATTAATTTAGGGCTGTCCAGCTGGCATACCGGGTTTTACTATAATGGCTGTGCACATTTGGCAACTCAAGACAACTCAGCTTTTTTTTTGTTTGTTTGTTTGTTTAGACAGAGGGATTTACTGGTTCAGCTGATTCCAACTGCCATCAAATTCGATGGGAATTATACACCAATCGGTCATAACATTAAGACCACCTAATATTGTGTAGGTCTCCCTTGTGCCTCCCAAACAGTTGTGACTCATCAGAGAATGGACATGGGTCTTCTGAGGGTGTCCTGTGGTGTCTGGCAACAGAATATTGTTAGTGGGGGCCTTTGGGTCCTATTGGTTGAGGGGAGAGGCCTCTGTGGATCATCCCACAGATACTTGATCAGTTTGGGATTTAGTGAATTTGGAGGCCAGGTCAACACCTTGTGCGGTTCTTCATGTTTTTTTGTTAGTTGTTCTTAAACCATTTATGTGTGTGTGTCTGTGTCAGGCTGCATCCTGCTGGGGATGGCTCCTGTGTCATTGCTTTGGGGTGGGGGTGCCTGGTCTGGTCTTGGCGGGTGCTATATGTCATCCACATGAATGGGAGGTCCAAATGTGTCCGAGGAGAACGCTGTATTGTCACAAGAAGGTCGGTGTTATTCGCTTCTCCTGTCAGTGGTCTCAGTGTTATGTCTCACCAGTGTACATCCATACAAAAAGCACAATAGAACCCTTTCAAAGTTCCATTATTTCTATCTGAATAGTTGAAAACTGAGCAAATTAAAATGCTAATGCAGCAATGTGCATGCAGCATTACTGTGTGACAATAATTAACACAGGGTGTAAACTATAAAATAATACAATAAAGAATTTTCAAATAATATTTGTCAGTGGTTTCCTACTATCCAACTGTAAAATTGTAATATTAGCTTCAGTAACTACAGTTCCTCAAGCTATCCCTATATATGCAATAATTAGCATTCCAGAAGTTGGAGCTGAAAACAAGGAAAAGAAAGTTTTACAGTTTGTTCTCCCCTATGAACTCAGGAAAACTTCTTTCAAAGATTTGATTTAATTCTGTGAGGGTCTGTGTTACCTATGGTTAATAAATGCAGATAATCTGTCCATATGTTAATGGTCAGTAGTTCAGCTCCGCTAATATCAGCAGAAACACACGCTGCCGCTATACCTCCACAGCCATCAAGACACCCAACCTGTTGGTCTCCAAGAGCACACACACACACACACACACACACACGCACACATGTAAGAGCTGTCCCACATGACATCTGCTGGTGTGCCTGAGTGTGTAGTCCACAGGTATGACTGGTGGTTGGGAGAGTGTGTGTGTGCGTGTGCCGTGGTGTAGACATAGCACAAGTCCCACTGGGAACTTAGGATCCAGCTGCTGATTTCAGAACAAATGGCATCTGCTGCTACACACACACACCAACACATTTCATCTCCACCACCAAGAGTATATACGAACGCACACATGCTAACCGGTGGTGTGACATACACACGTTGCGCCGTAACAGATGTAGTGTGGGCCTGAGACACATGCTCACCCTCCTTCACTCAGGTGGTGAGAGAGCATGTCAAGATGTTAAAATGAGAACGAGGGGCTAAACTTGTCGTGTAAGAATGGAGGAAACGTCCAGAAGACATGGATTTGTTCTCCGGTGTTTGGAATGAAACAAAGTGTAAAATAATTCAAGACGAAGAAACAAATTGTGAAAGGAGAGTAAAAGCAATGCGCTTGAGAAATATATGAGCATGTGAGTTAAAGACAAAGAGGACTGATCCTGGCTATCTACCCCTAGCTCCTCCTGGGCAAACATTTTGTCTGTGTCACTTTACTTCCTGCTTGCCTCTTGTCATATCTGATAAAGCCATTAAAGGCCCTATAGGTCATAATGAGCCGGATGCATATCAAAGAACTTTGAAATATTACGTAAGCATTAACTAATGCCACCACACTGATCTCTGTCTGTTTGATGGATGCCGCATCTTCAGATGGGCCACTTTTGTGAGGCCTCTCAGACTGATTTCAAGCACCTCTGACTTTTTACAGTGTGATATATGTTTCTTTCTTTCTTCCAGGTATTGCAATTCAGCTGGTTCAGTATTGCTCTTGGGCAAGGCACTAATCTCAGCAGTGTTACTGGTCCATGGGGATTGTGCCGTGTACTGGTGTTCTTTCCTGCTTTTTCTTTCTTCCAGGAGGTACAAAGGGTTTAAATGTGGCCATTACTTTTGAGTCCACAATTAACCAATTTCTGCTTCAGTCCTATTATATGCGGCTCTGTCTTTTGTGTGCTATTTCTTTTGGGTTTTTTTTTTCCCCCTGTGTGCTCAAAGCTTGCCTATCCTTCTCATTCCAACATTTGTCTGAGCTCTGATGTTTGTGCATGACTATGTGTTTGCGCGTGTGCACTAGTGGGGGTCAGCGGATCAGAGTGGCAGGTGCAGAGATCGCGGCGACGCCCCCGGGCCGACCACGGGGCTCGAACGCTCGCCACGGCGATTAATCACCCGGCAAAATGCTTCTGACATGCCGAAGAGGGGGAAGAGTGGAGCTCCGTGCTTGTGCATCCTTCAGTGAACACGTGTGTGAGCCAGTGTGTGTCGGTGTGTGTGAGAGCGAGAGGAAAAAGAGAGGAGATGGGGATTGGGCGTACATATTCACTGCACTGAGTGAATGTGTGTCCACTGACGATCTGGGAATGGAGCACAAGGAGTGTGTGTGCGTTTGTTGGTTAAGTAATATACGTCTTTATTTGTGTTGCTGGTGCTGAAAATGGAAAATATTGCATTCAGGAGAATATTCCTGATCTTTCTCCTTAAAACATGCTGTTATTTACTTTTGCATAGATTTCTTTTTAGCAGTTTTGTCATATTTTTACAGTTCTGTCAAGATTTCTAACAATAACAAGACTGGAATGGATGGGCAAGATAGCACTGCAACTTAAGAAAACACAAGCAAACATAATGCAAATGCTGATGCAAATCACCGGAAAAGATGATGACTGATTTACTCATCAATAACAAACCAAAGTCTTACAGCTCTAACCTTGACCTGCAGCTACCATAGTGTCGTAGCCCAGCAAGGGCTCTGCTTGTGTATTTTGCCTTAACGGCCAAATAAAGTTTTCTATTTTCAACTAACAGTGAGACTGTGTGGTTAATACATAACATATCTGACGTTACATCAGTACATTGATGAAAAAGTAAAAATGGCCACTGACAGTGGATTTTTTCCACCAATGAAATATCGAGCTGTGTGGTGAAATATCCATTTAGACCACAGTATTATTCAACTTTCTAACCTCACACCAACTTGTTACGGTTGGGGTTGCCAGAAAATGGTTGGGGTTGCCAGAAAATGTTCACAGTAAATTGAAACGTGGTTATTAAAATTCACCCATAATTGTGACTTTCATTGACCTTAACCTCAGTGATTTTGTTGCCTCAACTAAAAAAGTCTGACTGCACACGTCACTCTCCGGTGTGAGTCAGGAGCTTTATACGCCTGCCATCAACCCCAGCCTCCTCCTACTGCCTTTGATGCAGGTCAGGTAATAAGGTTTCGCCTTTTGATGATTTAATTTAATGGCAATATGTTGCATATTCAGTCTGTACTGTATCTTTTATAATTTAACATGAAGTTCCTATATCTCAACATGTCTGCTATGCGTCAAATCCAGTTAATATCTATAGCAGAAAAAAAGATGAAAGAGAGCTACGATAACTCAATTTGTATTGGTGTTTTTCTTGTCAGGGAGGGTTGTGAGGTAATGCAGAAGTTGGTGAAAAGGTATTTAATTAACAAAAAAAAGGCACAAGGTAAAGCGCTGTAGACCCGGCAGGAAATTCCAAACGTGCCGAAACAAAAACTCATTTGTTGAAACATAATCTATGAAAGTGAGCCGCATGCAACAAGACAAAAACTAAGATAAGACATGAACTACAAGAACCATGGCATGAAAACAGGGCTTAAAACAAGTACGACCTAACAGGGAACAAAGGGGAAGGCAGGGTTATATAAACACACATGAGACAGAGGGATGACAAGACACAGGTGACACAAATCAAGACAGAGCACAAGCTGAAATCAATGACCTAATCAAAAGGTGGGAAACACGGGGAGTAACACAAAACGAAATCAAGAACTTAACAAATTAAAACAGGAAACTGAAAACAGTAAAACTAAACCATGACTGTAAAAAACCAAGAACTTAAAACCAGGTAAACTAATCACAAAACATGACATTTCTATCACATTAATGCAACAGAATTTCACTACTTATGTGTACACCTGTTTCAGTCTTTAAAAAAAATACATTGTTATTTGTTTCATTGTTCTACTGATGAATATGCAGCACAGGAGCACAGCGTGCATTTTCATATCAAACATTTTGTCTTGTAACTGCAGGAAAAGCACCAGTGTCTTCAGACCTGTTAACAATGGCTCTGTTTTATTTATGAGCAAGCACTGTCACTGAGCTAAGTTACCTCACCTTAAAATGATTTTAGCAACAGTGTTATTAAGTCACAGAGGCCAAATTTCAAATGTTGATATGAAAATGTTCACTTATTTGTGAATATATATATATTTTTTTCATTTCTCTTCTCTAAAGTCTGTCTCTTAAAATACAATATCCTCAAAATGTGTAAAAAGTGATTCAACTCTTTTATGGCAATGCTGTGTTTAGCCACTGATTTCTTAATATTAGGGAAAGACAATGGTGTTATTTAGGGAGCAACCTGCCTATGCCGTTGTTCCAAAACAACCAATCAACCGAGCTGGGCTCAGTTGGAGAAGGTGGTCTCAGCTCAGTTGGTTCCCAGAGTGGTTCATTTGCAGTGCGAACACAGATGACAAACAGAACAATACCTTATAATTACAGAACCAGGAAGCTGACCTGATGCATTTTGGAAGAGTGCGCACCCGACCAAGGTGTCTAGCAGCAACAGTTCACCTTCTAATAAAAAATACGTAAACATTATTTTCTACACAGAGCCTACATGCTTTCTTAAATTTCCTAAAATCCATTTTTTCTGCAAAATTAGAACTGATCACAAAACTGTTTGCAAGAACGTAGTGTAGAGAACTCTGTTGGGATTGTCCTGTTAACACGAACAGAACATGTTTCTTTTACACAATGCAATCAATGACAACATCTTACAAAAATCCTCTAAAAAGCCTGTGCTTTTTAGGAAATGGAATAAGCAAAGCAGTGAGCAGACCACTTTGTAAGTCTCTTTGTAACTTTGCAGCACTGAACTCAGCAACTCAGTTCTGTTTTACTTGACCAGGTTTGGAGGAGAGGCCAGCTCAGGTGAGTTTTGTGCTACAAAACAAGAAGAGAAAGCTGGGCTGTGAAGCTAATTCAGCTTCACAGATTGGTGGTACCTTATGACTGTAAAGGTCTGATTAGATGATTGAGCAAAAGTGACATAAAATCAAAACACTGACCAGACGTGGGTGTAGAACAGTTGGTAACAAAAACATTGCAAGATAATTTGCAGAAGGAAATAAAGAAAACCACAAAGACAGATGAAGAGAGGGGACAGAGAGAGAGGAAGCACAAGAGAAGTGGAGGAAAAAACGAAAGAGGGTAAAGGATTATCCTGGAGGGATTGTGAAAGGAGTTTTCTTATTAGTTGTTTTTATTGTTTGGGTCTCAGCTGGCAGAGTACAATGCCTTTTCTGTGTGTGTGTGTGTTGTGTGTGAGTGTGGCCGTTTATAGGCATAACTGCCTCCCTGTGTACAGACGTACCCACACAAACATACACCTACAGCATTAAGTGAAACTGCCCTTTCAGGTTATAATTTACATAATGATCCCGTATCAGTTTGATTTATCAATTCAAATCTATGGCTCCTTTTTCTCCATGATCCCTTGGGTGAAGCCGTTTACTGATCTGCTGTCCCTAATCGGATGAGCAAGGCACTAACGCAGCCCGGGTGAGCATTCGATTCCCAGTGGGGCCAAACGCGTTTAAAATAAGCACAAACTGTGCCCAGCTAAATGGGATTTAATATTAGAAATGTTTAATAATCATAAAGTCCTTGTGTTTAAGTACGACAGGAACATATTCAGAGTCAAACGTATGAGAACCCTCGTGGGGTGAAGTGTGCCGAGGGAAGAATTACGTTTTTCTGTCATCTGTTATTCTGTTGTTCTTATTCTCTTCATATCCCATTAAAGCAAGAGACCAACGGTATGTTCTCTACCACTATATCTGTCTCAATACTTCATCCAAAAAAACAACAACTCAGATAAAATTTGCCGATGCATTATAGTCAAAAAGATTAGGCTGAATTGGTGTTTATTTATCGTCATTTTTATCGTTACTGTGATAAATACCAGAAATTATCGGGATACATTATTTAGTCCGTATCGCCCATCGCTACCACAGCCTCACTCTTTCTCTGTCACTATAAGCTCATACAATTACATTAAAAATGTTCATCAGCAATTTAACAAACAGTAAGCTAGCTAACGTCAGTAGCTACTTTACCGCGACGTGCTTTTTCACGTTGGAAGACGAGTTCTTGTAGGCCGTGATATAATTTGTTCGCGGTAAGCACAACAAACATTTAAACTGAAACGAATCAGTTTTTGTGGCAAAAATCTCAAACGTGGGTTTGAGATAAGGCCACGGGTGCTCCAGGTGTTTGTCCGGGTGTTTCTCTAGTTACTTCCTGCTGTATGGATTGTATGGCATGATGTAGCAAATGAGCAAATCAGCAGAAACAGTTTATTTTCTCTGAATTTTGAAAAAAATAAAAATAAAGTAAAGAAATAATCGGCTGACATAAGCTCAAAAGTAGCGAGTAACAAGAGCATCAACAGAAATGTATTGGAGTAAAAGCAAAAGTATCCTCCCAAAATAATACTCAAGTAAAGTACAGATACTCAAAAACTGTACTTAAGTACAGTACTCAAGTAAATTTACTTCGTTACTGTTCACCCCTGGCCGTAACCTACCCAACTAGCTTACGCTGGTGCAAGCCATTTATACCACGCTCATCACTGTGGCTTGATCTGTAAAAACGCCACTAAAACGCTAGCTGCCGCTGTCTTTTTTCCCCAGTCTGGTTAGTTTATGTTTCTACTTTCTGCTTTACAAATGTTGGTATCTCCGAATCTCCTCAGTTAACCTTTCCCCCATGTGTTCCATCTTTATTGATCATTTCGAAACCTGAAGATGGAGAAGCAGCCGGAAATAGTAAAGCGGAAATACATTACTACCAAGTGGACCAAACACAGCTATTGCGGTCTGCGTTGCTGTGACACATAATTACATTTCTGGGATGGTACACTTCAGGCTTCTGCTTATATCATCTGAATATTTACCTAAATAAATCAATACATTCATGGCAAGGTCAACTAGTACTAAAAACATATCAACAAGCAGGACACGATTCATTAAAGGCCAGCTCTATGTGCAGGTTTGTAGCTCTTCCTATCTCCCTAGCTAGTGCTGGTTTGCAGCTATCTTCCTAGCTAGTCCTAGCTCTTCACTTTTGAATGAGTTTTAACTTTTAACTTCTAATAAATGTCACCAAATCACCTTGGTTATTGGGTGGTATGTGGCGCAGTTAAGTCTGCAGCCAACATGATGGTTTTATCAGCTAGAGAGACCAAAACACTTGGTGTTCAGAAACGAACAATGCCATCAAAATGCCTGTCAAGATGAGCAACAGATCACAAGGTTGAACTGGCTTCAGACTTTTTCTTTTGGTCTCCCAATAATTACATGTTCTATTTTGTTTGAAAATTGGAAGAAAAACTTATTCTCATAATTAACAGCACTATTTAATTCATTTTCTTCTAACTACATCAACCGAAAGAAGCAGGTACAGTATAAATTGCACTGCAGCTGGACATATTTGGCACTTTGTAACCTTGTTGTTCATAGAGGGAGCATAGCTTAAGGTATAGGGATCATATAATTATGGTCAGAAGAGAAATCATTATTTGTTTTTTATAATAGAGTTATGGTCGCTGTAAACCTATCCAAAGCCTGTTCCATATATAAACCACTGGACATCTTGAATCCAGCTCCTTAGTTTACACAAAGCTCATGTCACATTTCACTTAAACATTGTTGCTGTTTATAGAATAATTACAATTTTTGTATTTTTCAAAACTTTATTGTATAAATTCCTATCATGATCAATTCCAGCAGCAGTATTTGTGTTCTGATGATGATCAATTAAACATTTCTCAACTTTCACTTTCTTCGTTCGCACAGTTTGATTCAACATTTACTTATTCATTCATTCACTCTCATTTGTTCATCCATTTATTCATTACCTCTCTCCTGCTCTCTCAGTCATGTGCACAGTAATTCATGTTAATGTACTTTTTAATATGCATGTCGAGTGCATTCAATGTGGTTGACTTCAGTCAAACATACATTTTAATTTAATTCGTTTGATCAGCACTTTAATTCATTCATCTGTTTGTTGGTTCGTCAGTCGATCCCATACTCTCCCCGTCAGCTCCATTTAAATATTTCAGTTGTGATCCGTGCAGGTATCTGTCATGAATATCAAACTCACCTCAAAGAGCATAACTGTCCTCTGAGGCGGCGCACACACATCCAGTGTCAGGCTGTGACTGGATAAAAGCCACTCGATCAGTCACTCCACTGATCTGATCGACTGTTGAGACAAACAGTTTTATTTTAAATAAAAAAGAAGGTGAATGAGTGTGTCAGTCATAAAGAATGTATTTTGTGTAAAAGCAAAAATCTGGACTATGTAGTAAATTAATCAACTCAGGAAGCCGCTAATCAATTAAATAATCAGTAAATACATCTCTGCACTTTTTCAAATGATTTCCGTTTGACGAAACAATGGCAAAAATAAAACTTTCATGTTTTTGCTTTTGGTGGGAATCAATAAGCGTGTTCTCCATTAGCCTGTGCCAAGCCTTTCCTGTTTTCCTCCACTTCTCCCTCTGTGTGTTTCTATAGTAACCTTGGCTAAAATCCAAACAGCCGGTAGGGCCCTCTGAAGGGCACTACGCAGGCAAGATGAAAGATTTCCACCAGGCGACTGCGGCTTCTAGGCAACACATAAATGTGATTTTTAAAGGAGGACACGGCTCCACTGAGCAGAGAAGTGTCAGTGAATATCAGGGTGAGAGTGGCCCATCCAACATTTTTATATAGCCTGGTTCCATAGTAACCACATTTACTGACACACCTTAAATGGTTTCTGATCAAATCTATAAAACTGAATATATAGTCATACAGACTGGGTGAAAGGAGCATACACACAGTGTGCATGTAATACTTTGTCACATGTAGTGACTCCTTTGGAGGATAAAGATGTCACGCATATCCTGCTCCAGTAGATTCTGCCAGCTAAGAAAGAACCATCTAGTGGTCACTGGAAGAACTACAGTGTATGATTATCCATAAAACGAAAAAATACTCTTTTTAAACGCAACTCACCTTCCAAATATTGTGTAGGTCTCCCTTGCCTCCTAATCAGTTGTGTCTCATCAGAGAATGGACATGGGCCTTCTGAGGGTGTCCTGTGGTGTCTGGCAACAGAATGTTGTTAGTGGGGGCTAGTGAGGTTGAGGGGAGGGGTCTCTGTGGATCATCCCACAGATACTTGATCAGTTTGGGATCTAGTGAATTTGGAGGCCAGGTCAACACCTTGTGCTGTTCTTCATGATTTTTGAGTTGTTCCTAAACCGTTTCTGTTTGTGTATCTGTGTCAGGCTGCATCCTGCTGGGGATGGCTGCTGCCATCAAGGAGTGTCACTGCTATGGGGTGGGGGTGTCTAGTCTGGTCTAGGTGTCCACATGAATGCCAGGTCCAAACATTTCCAAGCAAAACAATATACTGATACAAGATGGTCAATGTTATTTACTGTCAGTGGTTTTAATGTTAAAGTCCTTTCTAAGTTTCACCAATGGGTGTGACTCATGTCAAGTGCTGCTTCTAATGTAATGCCAACTCATGAGCGGAGGTCCTTAGTTGAGTCCTCCACTGTTGGTTGTGTAAGAGACAGTGATGGGAATATCAGCGTTAAAATAAACAGCATTACTAATGACATTATTTTTTTCAGTAACAATAAATCTAACTACGTAATTTCCGGACTACAAGGCGCACCTGAATATAAGCCGCACCAGCTAAATTTTGGCGAAAATACAGATTGATCCATATATAAGCCGCACCCGACTATAAGCCGCTGGTGTTTTAATGCTTAATTACCGTAAGGGTTTCTTCGAGGGGGGATTGACGGGACAGAAATGACTGTTTGGAAACGCAAAGTGTCCCATTTATTTACATTTGAGAAACACAATAAATATTTCAGTCAGTCAAACAATCAATCAATCAAACAATCAATCAATCAAACAAACAATTAAAACAATCAATCAAACAATCGGTGCTCTCCGAGTGCACTTCCTGCAGTCATAGTACCGTAGTAGTACAGTATAACAAAAACAGAGCTTACAACGCTTGACAAGGCAACAACGTTAAATGGCTAAATTTAATTTGTTTTTAAAAGTACTTGCCTGTAACACGGCAGCAAAAGTGCAGTAACCCGACTGCTCAACAAAATAACCAGCATCTTTTTTGAAAACAGCCAACACGGCAGTAAAGGTGCAGTAACACGGACGTTTACTGTATCAAAGTAACCAGCCTACTATACCAGAAAAGTCAGCCAAATCGATCGCCATTGACTTAAAAGCAGCTCTCGTACTGTATTTGGGCTCACTTGGTTTCTTTTGCTCTCTTTACCTGGCGCGACCTGACCTGTCTCGCTCTTGCGCGAGATGAGCATGATAGTGCGCCCCCTGGTGACCGTTAGCTGTAAAAATCCATAAATAAGCCGCACCGCTGTATAAGCCGCAGGGTCCAAAGCAAGTGACAAAAGTAGCGGCTTATAGTCCGGAAATTACGGTAATTACTATTTCTTCTGTTACAACGCTGTTACCATTACCGTTACCGTTACCGTTACCGTTACCGTTACCCACAGTTAAATGTGGTGCATTACGTTAGCCAGCTACAAGAGCTGCCAAAGTGTTTGGTTTTTTTCCCCTCTGGGTGGGGTGATGATGATTGGCTATGGTAATTCTTAGATGAAAAAAAGTAATAAAGTAACGCAATAGTTAATGTGCCTGGTAACTATTTACTTTTACAGTGGAGTAATTCAGTTACTAACTCTTTTTGGAAGAAGTAACTAATAACTATAATCAATTACTTTTTAAAAGTAACATGCCCTGGTCAGAGATTATGAGAAATAGCACCTGCACGTTGAGGAGACTAAGGAGGTGGTGTTGGACTAGCAAGAGGCCTTCCAGTCGTGTCACAGTACCAGTGAAGATAGTGGACATGGCGGATACCTCCAAGCTCCTGTAGTTCTGCAGGTGCAATAATAAACTGGACACCACTGATGTCCTCCACGGGAAACAACAGACCAGGCTGAAGTCCTTTAATGTGTGCACTGGATTGAATGTTCCAGCAGTGTAGTGGGGAGGGCTATCATATGCTGTGGTATCAGGACTTACGGTGTCAACATACTGGCTAAGCTGGGCAGCTCTGTGATGGAAATACAGCTGGACAAATTATCGGCAGTGACATCAGTAGTGTCTATTTACCTATTTACCACAGATCTCGCACTTATTTGGATTTTATAAACACGAATAGAAACAGAAAAGCACATATTCTATAAAATGTGTAATTGCACGTTAAATTGTATGTTTTCCGTTTTATTGCCCGTGTCATTGTCTTGGATTTCCGGACACTCATTGGTTGTTGAGGTAGCGACCAGCGAAGGAGTGTAAAGCTCTCAGCATCAGTGTTTCTGTTTGTTCCCTGAAAGATTCATGAGCGCCACATCCACATGAATCATTCACTAAGGAAATGATTGCCGTAAACATGAAGTGCCATCTCTGCCACTGTGCGCTGAAAAGTTCATGCTTTTTAAGTCATAAATTATGACACGCCGCTCTCTCCCTTTGCCTGCGATGGGGGGAGGGGGAATTTTCAGTTATATCATATTTGTGTGAATGGTTGAGAGTGTGCATTTCCCTATTGAATCTCTTCTTCCTGACACGCGCGCACTCACCAGTCAAAATGAAACGAGAGAACTGTTGAATGAGACATCCATGTCTCAAGATGCCGCAATGAAGGCTGTCTTCATTACACAATAAGGATTTCATATTATGTAATAGTCCTGCCCATCATTTTTTATCAGTAATAAGCTTTCTCCCAGGAGAGAAAACTGTCAGCTGTAAAATAACTAAATAAATAATCACTGTACGTCGACATCCTGCTCCAACTCTGTCACAGTCTTCCTGTGCGGTAAAGGAGGATTACCAACATCTCAGGGCACTCGTTTCAGTCCACACACTTTTGATCATCTGCTGACTTGTTCGCAGCCTGCCCGACGGGTTGGCTGCGCGCTTTTTTCTCAGTTCTATTTAATGATGCCACCGTGTCTGCCGACATCAGCTTGATGAGTTCAGTAATCAATAGCCATGTTATCATAAACCATGTGCGTGCCTCATTGTTGTAACTGGTTACAGAAGCAGTTTAGAGCAGCGTTGTCCTTGATTTATGAGGTTTTCGATGGCGACGGGGATTTTATCATAAATAAACACAGTTGGACAAGAATATTTATTAGATACATCATTAGGTATGGTTTCTATGTTTTTGTGTTAATTGTCTCTCTATGCTATGCTATACAATACTATCCTTCAATAAATTGCACAAGGGTCTATCTATCTATCTATCTATCTATCTATCTATCTATCTATCTATCTATCTATCTATCTATCTATCTATCTATCTATCTATCTATCTGTTTGGTCCCTTGCACGCTTCCACAGATACTTTATTGAACTGGAGACCAGGTGTATCATTTCTATGGGGTGGGGTCGATCAATGCCATTTACTCCTCCTGTCAGTGGTTTTAATGTTGTGGCTCTGTGATACTCTGGCCACTACTCCATGGCCTCCCCCTCCAAACACACACCTGTTGGACAACCCTAGTCCCAGACTTCTGCTTGACAGGCAGTGACACTGTGCCACACTAAAGGACCACTATGATTTGATTTTGTACCATTAACGAACTAGTTCACATTGATCGATTATATGCGCAGACGAAGCATAAGTTAGGACTGATGATAGTGTCGCATTTTTGTTACTCCAGGACAAGGATTGGCATGAACAATGACTGTCTTCTGCTGTAGCCATGGCTGCAGACACAGATAAAGGTGCAACGACTTCCAAAAGCTGATGAATGCTTCTAATACACTATTAAGCTTGTCCAGGATCAGAACTAATTCAGATGTAATTCTCCCACAAAGCAGGGTCCAAGGCCTACAGGATAGAGTTCTTTGTGAGTCCACTGAGTTCCTTGTATCTGACACCATATCACAGTCTGGGCCAGGGGAGCAGGAAGGTGTTAAGGAGAGCGAAAAAGATGACTTTACCATTTAAAGTCTTGCATGATCGTAATGCAGCCGCGTTATCGCTTGGTTTCAGTTCATCATTTTGAAACGTGTGTGTTCCTCCCTCCACCTCTGTGCCGCTCTCACTGCCAGGTCCTGATTTTATCCCGGGGAGTGTGTGGTCCTATCTGCGCGAGCATGTTCCCGTCTTTGTGTGTGTTCCGCGCTCTCTCTTTCTCTCGCTCCGTATATTCGGCCCTCACCTCGAGGCAAGTCGATCCTCTTACAGTAATACCATTGCCTAATCTCAGAGGCGTATCAGAGGGAGCTCAGAGCGCTGAGCACTAATAGGTTCACACAAATGGGATCTAGTCAAAAACCTCCCAATCCTCCTGCCACTGTAAATATGGAGCACCGCCTAAGTCTGCCTGGAGGCCTCTGATGTGGAACTGATGCAGATTTGACAGAGAGACTGAGAGATAGCAGCCAAAAAAAGATGATTTAACATGCTGTTAGCGGTGTTACAGCAGTTTTATTGGTTGTACGGATGAATCGAATGAATCTCAACTTTAAAAACTCTGAGACTGATGTCATTTGTGCAGGGCTGCTTTTAAGACTAGAAACCTTTAAAAATATTGTCTTTATAAAATTAAACAGTTTGCTTTTCCTCAGGCTGATCATAGCCAGAGTAAAGCTGCATTATGAGTCTGATTCTTTAAAAATACATAGCAGAGCTGTCATTAATCTAAAAACAGCTGTGTGCCCACTGTTGATACCATTTCTGGTGCACGTTTTCCACTGAGCTTCAGTAATGACTTTAGTATATTCTTTAGTAGCTTTCATTGCTGGTGGCGTGCACTGCCTCCACGCTGCAAGACATTCACAGCAAAAGATGGATAAGATGGATGCACATGTTGTGGCGTTGTTTTCTATCAGAGAGGTGGTCAGTAACCTCGGTCATTCATCTCATTCATCAGATTTCAGTGATTTTCCACAGGAGTATGGTTGGAACTCAACACACACAAAAAAAAATGGAGCAGAAAAATAGTGCGTCTAAAATGTGAATACAATGAAATTAGAATTCACTGGCTTCCTTTAGTATTTTGTGTCGTTGATGTGCAATTCTTTGTCTTGCTTTAGATTTAGATCTTCTGAAATAGGCCATTGTGGTAAAAGAGCAACTCTTCTATGGGGCCAGGAATCATAATAAACACTGCTTTTCTGACCAGCTGTTTAAACTTTATAAATTTGACTTAATAATGTCAGTCAAACCCAGTTTGCCCAGTTTAACACATCTTTCTTCCATAATCTCAGATTACTGTACCACCTCTTATTTTTAGTTATTGCAATCGTTATCACAATCATGAAACATAACTTTCCAGTCGAACAGAAAATTATAAGTATAATCTACAGATTCATATGGTTGTTTTAGAAGGGCTAAGTTACAAAACTACCACCCATCAAAGCTAAATGAAGATTTTTTGGCCCCTGATTACAGATGATTAAGATTTCCCATATTTTCCATAGTTTCCTTATGTCTAGATGATATTTATTTTTTAAGACTCTTGTAACATTTTGATTGCTCTACTGTTTAGTCAATTAATCCATTTATAGTTGTCTTTTACTGATATTTTACATCCTATTTCACCTGACAAAGTTGTGTCTGCATGTGTAGAAGACATTTTATAATATTGTGAGAAATTCAAGAGCAGTTCTGGTTCTATGGGGAAAAAATAGTAAGTTTAATTAGTTTGTATATGCTATGCTTGTGCATAATGAGCAAACTCATCATAAGGTCATAATAAGATGAACTGGTAAGATAAACACGGAAGGCTGTGAATTGAAGACACACACTGTACAATAAGAAAAAAACTAATTTGACGTTTCCCTTCCGCACATAAATCACGTGGCCATAAATGCTGAACATGTGAGCCGCTCTGTCAAAAGAAGATTCAGGCATATATAGGAAAACATTTATGATGTTCCCACGGCTGACCCACGCACTGATTTCTCACTGGAGTCAAAGTCACTCGGCGCAGAGTTGAGAGTGGCAAACACAGTCATGCAGTGACACCTAGAGGCTGCACACGGTACTGCAGCAGTTCAGTGGTCTGTAAAACATATCTGTGGTGTACTCAGCAGTGTCTGCATCAGTGTTTACTGTCAGGTGAAGAGTCAAACACACAAACCTTAGTTAATGACTTGTCAGAATGTAGATATGTATTTATTTGTAGTCAGTAAAATAAGCCTAGCATTATATAAGCATAAAGGAAAAAAATATCTAGTCAGTAATTAGTCCCTCTCTGCTGCAGACAGACTGTAATGTAACACTAAGGCATTTTGTTGTCCTTTATTTGCATCTGTCCACTTTTCAGAATCAACTAACACGATTAAACTGCTAATTTCTTTATAGAAATAATAATACAAAACAGAAATGACACATATTAAGCAGTTCTTCACCAGATGCTGGCTATCCTCTCTGGTGATGCTCCCAGGCCTCCACTACAGCCGCATCTTGTCCCCTCCGGTGTATCGAAGGCACGATCGGCCAAAGCCAATTTAGGATAAACAACTGCCTTTATCTATTCTATATTTTCGGCTTTTAGCTTGATTTATGAGAACGTCTGATTAAAGTTCATCTTGGTCTCATCTGTCCGGACCTCATTTCCATAATCCTGCATTCTGGAATCTTTACTTTTTGTTGTAACTTTGCCTTTTCTTCATTATATTTGACACAGTGCATTGTGACGTATCCAGCATTTTACAGTTATTTCATAATGTGTGTGCATGACAGTGAGTTTGCTTTCCCTCCTGAAATAATGTCTCATTTCTACCAGTGCAATCTGAATATTTATAAATCACCCTTTTTTTTGTAATATGTAATACAAACTATAGTGTAGTCTCCCCTTACTGTCCCTATCCCAATTTCTCTGCCAATTTTCCAATATTTTCTTTTTAATGAGTTTTTTAACATCCCCTGTAAAATCCATAATATACATATATTTCACCACCCCATCCGCTAACCTGTTTCTCGTTAAAATGAACCTGACTAAAAAAAAATGTTCTATGCCTTTGTATTCTAAATGAACACTGAAGTATTTCTAGCATTTCTCACTTCTTCCAGATCTCTAATTGCTGCCGTCCTGTCTGCTGTATAAACCAACCATTTAACTGTCATTTTATTCCCTAAATTTGAAATTGTGGTGTGGAGATTCCTGATCCCATATTTAGACTTTTTGAACATCTGTAGGCAATTATTTAATACAGCGATCAGCCATAACATAAGGACTAGTTCTCGTTCAGTGTGAACTTGCACAACACCGGCAATGACACTCCTTGATGGCAGCAGCCATCACCAGCAGGATGCAGCCTGACACAGACACGCACAAAAACACTTTAGGAACAACTAAAAAAACATGAAGAACAGCACAAGGTGTTGACCTGGCCTCCAAATTCACTAGATCCCAAACTGATCAAGTAGCTGTGGGATGATCCACAGAGGCCCCTCCCCTCAACTCATAGGACCCCACTAACAACATTCTGTTGCTAGACACCGTCTTGATATTGTATATATGTATTATAAGTAAGTGTCATTATAAGTAACAGGACCAAAGACGCTTCCTGGAGGGATTCTGTTATATCGGACTCTTCAGATAGTTCCCGCCCCAGCTTAACCCTTCACCAACTATTTACTCATTCTGTTCAGTTGAATTAGCAGTCCTTCCCACTACAGAATCAGTAGAATTATTTGTTTTGTTTTGTTTTTTCTGTCAAAGAAAGGAATCAAGATTCAATCATTCATTATTCTTTATTTCAACATTTACAACAGTAGTACATATTTTTTCCTGGTTTCATTCAGATATAGTGTAAGGACAAATAACTTTTCCAGCAATCACACACATAAGAAGTTAAAAGGCCGTGTCTTTAGTTTGCAGCTTATACCAGATTGACCCAATTGGTCAAATAAAGGCCCTCTTCTAACTTTTCTTCAACAGTGATTCCCTCCAAATGTTATCATATCATCTCAGAATGTTTTCCTGCATCAGCCTGAGAGCAGACATAATGCATAATGCTGTACAGATGCTTCTGTGGTACAGGAATCACGGGAGCAAAAAACAAGCTGCAGCATTATTGCTAAGAATAAATCCTCTGCACATTGACAGAAACACATCAGTAAAACGAATGAGTACGGGTACACAAAATCACAGCATACAAAAGATTATTAGACAGCATATTATTGCTACATCTAAAGTACAGTAAAATGCTTAAATATTGTCTGGTCAGTTGAGTAGTTCCTATGATTTCTCTTGAGCCACACGCTTTGGTAAACACAGATGCTGGGTCGTTAGCTACCGTTTTCATTTTCCTGCAGCAGTGAGATCTTGGTCCATACTTCACTAAGAATATCTTCTAGCTTATAGGTCTCTGGCACACATTCAAAATACAGTACAGGACAGATGCTGTTGATGCTGGTTGACTCTTCAGAGACAGTGAATCACTACATCCAGATGCACATTAATGCCACTACAATACAAAAAAAGTGAGACAATACTCTGAATTTGATATGGACCGTGTAAACCAGTCTATGGTTTAAAATTGTCTAAATTAGGCCTTTTGATGATTGTGACATTTTTTTTTACAAAAAGACAAGTGCCTTGTTCCAGTATTAGTCGATTTTCTGGAGATGCAAAGAGCACATTTGTTAAATGCATCTCAGCTGCTTTCTCACACAACGTCTGGTCTGTTTGTGGTGAAACCTATGTGTTGCATGTGCATGTCCAAATTTCAGGTCAGAAGGACATCATGATGGTCTGGATATCAGCAGGCTTTTGCAGGGTCACTGAGGGTTGACAGGGAGAGCTGGTTGCGATTCTTTCTGTGAGAACTGCTGCAGCTCAGATTCGATTTGCTTCAGCTCCGCAACATCCCGGTTCAACTTGTCCCGAACATCTTGGAGTTGTTGGTGCTTGCTTGCTTGCTGGGCTCTGACCTGGTGCTTCACCTCAGACCTTCTCTTCTGTAATAATCGTATCATGTCCGCGCACATCTTGTCGCTGTCCCTCACAGCTTTATCCGCCGAGTAGCGGATGGTCTCCAGCTCCTGCTGGAGCATCTTCATGTCTCTTTGGCGCCAGTGGATGCTCTCCTCGATCTGCTGTTGATAGGCACCGAGCTCTTTCTTCTTCTTGATCACTTCTAACATTTTGTCCTGGTCTGTCTGTTCTTTCTTGGAGCGTAGGCGCCTTGCGCAGATTTTCCTCTGAAGCTTCTCTGAGGGGTTGTTCAGCTTGTGTTTCTTCAAGGCAGGTGATTCATGGTGAGGCTGGAGGTGCTCCTTACAGCAAGAGACCAGGCACTGCAGACAGGACTTCACTGCTTTCAGTTTTCTTCCAGTGCAGATATCGCAGCCCACATCTCCTGGTCCGGCGTAGCAATGTTCCGCTGGAGCAGGTTGGTGCTCATCTGGAGCAGCTTGGAGTTCAGCCTTCTCAAATTCCTCCACTAAATCTGCTAACTCATTGTTTTTCACAGGAGCAGGCCTAGACGTGAAGGCCTGTCTGCACTCAGAGCAGCTGTTGATTTTCTTCTGATCCTCTTCATTGCTGTGGCTTTTGAGACAGCTCATGCAGTAGCTGTGTCCACAAGGAATAATCACTGGATCCTTGATTTCATCCAAACAGATCGAACAGAAATGTTTTTCCTGCTCTATCTGAATTTCTTGCTGCGCCATTTCACCTCTTTCACGGTGAGAGTGAAGTAGCTGCACTTCCTCTTTCAACAAGAAAGCAGAGCCAAAGCTAAGCTGAGCTCTGTCTCTGTCCCTGCCCGCTGACAAGCACGTCACACCATGTTGCTTACACCCATCTGTAAACTTACAGATCTGTGCAGGGTGAAGGAAGCAGGAAACACGTTGACTGAGTGGGAGTGGCTATTCTCGAGAGCAGGGAGAAATGCAGGAAATGGATTCAAGAATTTGATCTGTGTTTGTCTGCCAATGAGGAGCGGTAAACCAGAAAAGTTGCATTGTTTGTTATTGTTGTTTCACTGTGCTGGAGAACAGGTTGTGCAACTGATTTGTTTTTGGTGAAGATTAGGAAGACAACATAGG
Organism: Planiliza haematocheilus; assembly: GCA_005024645.1. NCBI lineage: Eukaryota > Metazoa > Chordata > Actinopteri > Mugiliformes > Mugilidae > Planiliza > Planiliza haematocheilus. The sequence continues at coordinate 3,297,879 of SRSE01000582.1, read as the reverse complement.
GAGGCTCACAAGGAAATAAGAATGCTGTTGCATCTGAAAGACCAAAGCAGATCACAAGGACATGTCAGAGCAAAAGTGATCAATTAAAGAAGGGAGTGAACTGGACATCTGTATAGATCTGTCTCCAGTCAAACACATTAGTAGTACTTCAGCTATAGAGAAGAAACTAGAAAATAAATTCTAATATTGTGCTACAACCCATTTAGCAAAGGAGCACTAAATATGCAGACCGGTCTAACCTAGCCCTAGGCTGAGAAGGGTAATAGGAGCGCATGATTTGAAGATGCAGTAGGTCAGATAGTATGGTAGGAGATAGGAACCGACTAGTTCACATGGAAAAAGAAAGATAATATTTCATAACAAGTGTCTATTACTCATGATAATGGGAGATACTAAACCAGCAACAAGATCACAAAACCTCGACTACTTGCAGGAAATAGTCCAATGGACTGTGGACAGAATTTACTGCTTTGCTACTGCTTAAAAATGACTCAAAATATCAGCAGGTTTTCACACAGATCCTAAAAGCAGACAAAGAAAACACGATAAAACAAATGAAAGAGGCCTATTTAACTTGTGTATTTGTTTTATTCAAAATCATTTCTGCATATTTGTGATCTGGTCAGCAGTTACCGAACATTTCCGGTAACTGCTGACCAGTCGTATACAGCGGCTGGAAGGAATTTTAGCACATTCCTCAGTAGGGAAATGCTTTAGCTTTCAGATGTTGGTGAGTTTCCTCACATGAACGACTTACTTCAGGTCCATCTGCAACATTTCTATTGGATTGAAGTCAGGACTCAATCGGCCATTATAAAACACTGACTTTGTTCTTTAACCATTCTTTCGTAGAAAGACTTGTGTGCTTGGGGTCACTGACTTGGAGCAGCACCTGAGTCCTGTAACACTGACTAGAAACACATCAGAACAGATGGACTCTAATTTGGCCTTAAAATGATTTTGTACTCCTAGAAGTGCCCTGCACTTTGCTGTAGTTTGTCGGGGGAGCTATTTTTATTTTATTTTACTAATATTTCATTAGTTAATCTTTCTTTTACCTGTGGTTCTTAAGAGTACTTATTTATGTGCGACTAAGCAATTTCCCTTGGATCAAGTAAGTTTATCTAAGTCAAAGTCTTTTGCAACTCATAAATATGTAATAATGGCTCATTTTACCGACTAAACAAATTTGATTTTGGTTCATTTGTTCTGTGAGAAAATGTTGATGTTTTGAGTAATTTTTATGCAGACTTGTAGAAAATTTGTGAAGGGCGCAAAAACAATTTTTAGAAACTTGGAATACTCCAGCTGATGGGAGCTGAAAGCACCTAGACCTTTTTCAGAAAAGGGTCCCAAACTGAAGAGAGGACTATATCAGGAAGGCTCCAAATGATCTTCTTACTATTAACCTAACAGACATGGTGAGACTTCAGCACCAGTTGCATCCAGCATTGGCTGAACGGGTTTGCTGAATCACCATACTCATATAGAGTATGCTGAGAACAGGCATGGTCAGATGTTGAGGAGGATCAGCAGCCATATACAACCTGCATACTACATATAATCTGCATGCAAGTGGGCAGTGGCCACCAGTGACCCTACAACAAAATCCACTTCTCATTTTAGTACACTTAATATACATTTTTGATTTATGGTTATAATTGTTACAATGTTCTGGATACAATGTATTTTTTTCTTGCCACACCGTTTGATATGCAGAGGAATTGTCTAAAATTTTTGTCAGTTATTTGTTTTTTTTTTAAATAAATAAATCAGAACTGTATAGGCTACTGCAGCATCATGAACTGTTTAACATTGCAGAGACCTAACAATGTTATAAGCCACATAGACACTGGACAATAATAATAAAAACACTGTTTTCAGATTGCTAAACGTGCCCTTGGCTTTTATTAACAACCACATGTTAAAATACCATCATGCACAGGACAGAAACACCCCAGTCAACAGCAGTGATCCACTGCCTTCATTCATTCAGTAATAAAACGCTAGCATGAAGAGGATACAGTAACAGAGTGTCAGTTTTGGCTAAATGTGATTATGGGAGTGGGAAAAAAAAACTGTAAACAAAAAATGACACACAGATAATTCACAGAAAGTTTCAGACATACGGGATATTCGGTTTATAAGTAATAGAAATAGAAAGGAAAAGAATTACTTCTCTTATTGGATTACAAGTAAAGAGCACTTCAGTTTGGATTCTGCAAACTGTAAAAGACTGAAAGAGGTTCCCTGTAGAAATTCTTCAAAGCACCTTAGAAAAATAAAAAAATGAACAAAATATGAGGTATAGAACAGTAACATTAGGTATTAAAATGATTTTGAGGATGAAGTCCATCAGATTAGCGAATGTAACATGCAAGGACACTAGGAAGGTTTGATACAGAGGAGGAGGAAAGATCACTATTCACAACTTTTAAACTTTTAAATTAAGACACACTTTATAACGTTTGACTCCCTTGCATAGCTTGGTATGGTAACATTCTACCTTATTTAGAATAAAACATTAAAACAAAACAGATATTGCAGTCTGATTTCATGTAGTACGTTAAGAATTAACTGGAATATTGATTTGGAATTTTAATAAAACTAATATAGAAAGTGCTCTGCAGACGTCAGTCTAAAACGTCAAAGGCATCATATCAAACAACGTTACGGCATCACATCAGCCACAGTAGTGGTGAGCACAGAAAAACTGACTAAAAATAAGGTTTTTATGTTAAAAATCCTGAGTTAAGCAACATTATCAGTCACACAGATGCTGTATGACCTAGTACCCCAGTAGTGGCGGTCGTCTCTTCGGTGAGCTTTTAAATTTTTTGCATTATAACAGAAGTCTGTGCATAGAGGTGGAACTGGAGGAAGTGGAGCCTAGTTCATAGACTGGAGCAAAAACCCACTTAACACTGGAATACCAGAGAAAAGGTCTCCTCAGACTGCAACCAGACCGACGATGGTAACCATTTCAGCATAGACTCCAAGTAGAAAAATGGCACTCCTCCTGGCAATCCCAGATATTTCAAGCCCTGTAGTTTCGCTCCATCTCACACTCCACCCCGACTCAGATGTTTTCGGCCTCTCTGTGGGGAACCTCCCGGATGCTGTCCTGGGGTCCACCATGAGCTGCCGGGCGCCGTCGTATGCTCCGCCCCGACGAGATGAGGTCAGCATAACCACGGGAGTGAGAGAAGGCATAGGCAGATCGGCGGGAATGCCTGCCTCGCTGGAAAGCTGACGGCTTTTTCCTCTCATCATCCTCCAGCTGCATCTCGTACTTCTTCCTGTTTCTTTGGACCTGGAGGATGATGGGAAATAAGCAGGTAATATTAGCAAAACACTATTTTACCATTACATTCCCATTTTACATGAAACAAAAATTATAATAGAAAATAAAAAGTACATCTTCAACAAACTCTTACTGTACAAAATTTCAGTACATTATTTAATCCAAAAAATTTCGGTGAAAGAATTCATCAGCACCTGATGTTACTACTAACTTATCTATACTGGTCTCACCTTGTCTCCTTCAGAAGGCCAGATGGTTTTATGGAGGAACTGGATGCAGATGACAGGCAGCAGGCTGACGCCCACCGTCAGGATGATGGTTAACCACAGGTAGGGCTGCCGCAGAGCGTTCGACGCTGCCCCTGCAAACACAAAACATACATGTGTAAGCAGAGACCGGGAGGCCCTTTATAATCACATGACTGGAGCATTTTATTGGTTGAATCAAGAGGACAAACAGAGACAGCTGTGTGTATTATAGCTCAGAATTAGAGATGTGTCTGAACAGGATGGACAATCTTGGAAGCAAAATTTTAGGTATTGAGAGAAACCAAGTGAAACAACAGAGGGAGGAGCTCTCTCCGACAGACAGCATTTTCTCAGCATTTTTTTTTTTTTCAGTTTGGCATTTGAAATAGCATAAGAAACAATTTGTAAGTAGGTCCTGCTATACTGAGGTTTAAGGACAAAACCTTGTAGAACTAGATGTCATACAATTTGCCGCTATTAAGTTTTTTTTATTATTATTAAAAAAGGGTTCTTTATCTAATGCCAATCTTTTTAGCATTGTACAGCATTGCTCCGTCCACAACTTAACCATTGTTATTTCTCATTCATTTCACAGCATCATTTTTGACTACTGAGTAGGCTCGTTTTTAACAATAAAGCTCCAAAAACAGGATAATAATAATGTTGCTCTATATCTGAATAATCCACCCTTTCCTTGCCAGCTAGGTATATCAGTTTAAAATGTGAAATATTTCAGTGTTAATATCTCAATATGTTTACAGTTTGTTTCTGCTGCTCCAAATGGACAACTTTTAAAGAAAAGACGAGTCAGAAAAGTGAATTAACTGTTTTACAGCGAGGTGAATGGTTACTGACCAGTGAAGGTGAACACTGAGGGGAAGATGACGTGTATCCCAGCGCTGTGGATGTCAAACATTATCCCAAAGTATATAGCTATACTGCCCAAAACTGAGAAGCAGTTGACGAAGGTCCAGTACGAGGTATCCAGAGAGATCTGACAAATAAGAGACAAGATAAGATGAGATAGTTTCCTTATTGATCCCAAACTGGGAAATTTCTATGTTGCAGCAGCAATGTACAGGCATTCAACCATACATAAATATAACAAGAGCTAAAAATCGACAATAAAAAGAATAGAGAATTAAAAAAAAAAAAGTATACACAATATTTACAAAAATGATAAGATAAGTGAATAAGTGAACAGTAAAAAGGTTAAATTAGAATGCAATGAGGTGTACTGAATTTTACAACCAATAACCAAACAACCAAATGAGAGAACAAAGTATTATGTGTTTGATTTGAAAGCCTGGTCCATTATGTTACATAACAATACATTGATTATCCATTTCCTTAAAACTACAATTATTACTATAATGCCAACTTTCCGCCATAAAACTATTTATGGGAGGGAAGATGGTCTGGTTCCCAGGATACTTTTATTCATGAATAAGCAATATACATATAGTCCTTCTGAGCCTGAGCTCAGAACCAGAGCTGCATGAATCAAGGATATGGAACTAACCTGCAGGTTGACCGTAAAGATCAAGGATGAGGCAGTTACGACGGCAAAGGACTGGTAGTCAGAAGGGGCTTCTCCATCCTGTCCCATGGTCTGCAGGAACGCTCCGTATGGGATGAAGAAGGTGATGAGCGAGACAAAGATGCCGTGGAACAAGCTGATGAAGAAACTCTTGTAGTTGAACATCACCCCTTTTTGGCCGGGCAAGTAGAGCTTGGGGAATTTCAGGCTGAGTCTGTCATTTACGTCCTGCAGAGGGAAAGGGAGGAATTAACAGGAGTCTGGATTCATTTTGTTTATACTTTATTAAACAGGATGGAATGGAACACATTTTATGGCCATGCAACAGAGGAACCAGATCCAGCCCTTCACTATTTACCATGAACACACTAGTCTTGTTTTTTTCAGCAAATAATGGCTTTATCTCAATAGCAGTTACATGAATCTGTAAAACAAGCATGTCACAAATTGCACCTGCATTCTTCATGTGTATGACAAAGTCTGTTTTTACCTGGTCAAGAAGTCCAACAAGTAGAACAGGCAAGCTGCTGTAACAGAGATTGTAGAGAGTGATGAACCAGTCTTCATAGGCGACCTGCAGACAGGAAAACAATAGTTTATCATCTCTCATGGTGGGTGCATACAAATGCCAGGATGAAGTTAAATTATATCAGTGGCTGAACCCTACAAACTGGGTTATTGGCTGATTACTTTCTATAAAAATATGAATAAAACATTAATTTGAAGATTATAAGAGTTTAGTTTTTGAGCTTGGTAAATCTTTGAACTTCTCATTATTGGTGTCTGCTTTTTCTCTCCCTGAAATTATTGTAATCGGTTTCCAAAATGCTAGGAATGTTCCATTAAAACTCGAAATATTATGGAGTTTATTCATTACAGGTTTTCTGTGGCAGGTAAGTGTCTTCCATTATAGTGTCTGAATGTAGATGGAGGTTAAAAAGATGGAATAACAGCTGTGGGTGCACAACATTGATTATAACTAAGCAAACTCCATGACCTTCCAAAAACTTTCCTAAAAGTTACTTTATCTATTGGTGTCTATGAAATGTATTAGCATTCAGTAATTCATTCACGCCTAAAAAAATAGGCCGTATAAATATGGATGGTGGAACAGCTCCTCAAAGTGAAGCCAAAGCAAGTAGAGCTCCCCCTGGTGTCTGGCGATAGTGTAGGTCATAAGCTCCACCCCCTCCATATTAGTGGATGGGACTTAGGCCAAACTAAAACTTTAAATAAGTACAGTGTATAAACCATGATTTCCTTGTAACTGGTGTAGGCAGAGCAGAGCGTAGTATTAGTTAAACAAAAACATGAGTCTGGCATAAGTGTGGTCAGGTCATCAATATTGTGGCTCCGCGTGGCTCTATTCTTGGATCGCACTGGGCAGACTCTGTCTCCGGCTGGCACCACTCACAAGATGGTGCTGGCCAGTCCCCGGGAAAATAACGTCAATTTGGCCAACGCGAGGAAGTGGGGACGCACTATCCATATTTATATACAGTCTAAGCCCAAAACCAGAATGACATAACTTGAACAGATGCTTACCTGTGAGGAGTATCCGCTGAAAAAGGAGTACCAGAAGTGGACCAGAGTGAAGGCAAAGTTCTTGAAGAAGAAGAAACGTAGGAACTTGCACATGCGGATGTAGGACCAACGCCCATGCACCAGCAGGAGGCGCTGCAGGTAACGGAACTGAGCAAAGGCGTAGTCGCTGGACATAACGGCCTGCATCCCCTCCTGACCACTGATACCTACACCGATGTCTGCAGCTGGATGGACGGAGAACAAGGAGAGAGATTAGATTTGCAGGACTCTGAGACACAAAAGAAACATTTTTGAGCAGAGTCAATTCGTGTCCTTACTCTTGATCATGTTTACGTCGTTGGCTCCGTCTCCGATGGACAGTGTGATAGCCTTCTTGTACTTCTTCACCAAACTCACCACGTTGGCCTTTTGTTTTGGAGTCACGCGACAGCAGATGACTGCCTCACACTCACAGGCCATGTCCACAAAGTCAATCTATGGGGCAAAAAAGAGACAAATCATCATGTTTGATCACATTAAATCAATCTGAGACACATTGCTCATTAAACATTTATTTCACTTCTCATCTGTTTTTGATACCTGTCTCATCTCTTTTTCCCAGTCATTCATTGGTTGTCCGTCCTGAGGGTTGGTGGGAGGTGGTCGCTTTCCCAGACGACGAAGATGCAGACGACGGCGCTTCTTCTTCTTTTCATAGAGAATCTCATTCTGGGAAAAGAAAGTTTTAAACAACATTTAAAACATTTCTTTTTTAGTTTAAGAATACAGCAGCATTTGTAAGATACTTTAAATACTGAAAAATATAGTTTATTCTGATTTTGAACAAATCTCACCAGCCATCCACCAGTGATGATGAGAGCATTTTTTCCTGTCTCAGGGAAGAAAGGCTCTGCAGCTTTCTTTTTGCTTCGGAAAGTTTGAGGTTCACTTCTCCTGTTAGTCTGACGAATCGTCAGCTTCTCGCTATAGACCGAAACAACAGAAGAACAATATGATTCTCTTAAATCCCTGACTGTTATTTAAAACCAAGATAAGAGAGACATAGAGTAAGGTAAGATTTAACGACTCATTTCATTGTGTAAAAAAAACACAAATCAGATTACCAACATTACACTCTATACACACTTCTGCTGCCATGTCCAACAATACTCCTTCAAAAGACTTGCGCTTGTTTCCAAAAGTTCTAGACTTCAGGGCATTTCTTTTGCACATTTCAAGTATTTTCCGTGACTAATGTGTTACATAGCATAATAGCGTCCCACGTAAAAGATTTTCTTCATGTCTGAAATGAATCTGTGTGCAACAAGCAGTGAAAGTACCTCTTCCAGAAGCTGTGACATTTTAGTGAACTTACTTGACGTCTTCTCCATAGTGGATCTGCATGTCATCCGTCAGAAGCTGACAGGAATAGCCAATGTTCTCTGCCGTCTCTGGGGATGAATTAAAAAGGACATGGCATGAGCTCTCATGGCGAGTTCATTTTATGTATAATGTGCAGGTTCATTCACAAATCCAAAGCTAACCAGTGGTTAACAGCGAGGAACCATATATTCCCGTCGCCTCTCACGTACATTATTCCAGATCCACTCTTTTCTGTGGTCTAAAATGACGCTACCTTTCTTATCTCCTGTCAGGACCCAGATCTTGATTTCGGCTTTTGCCAGTTTGGCGATCGTCTCCGGTACTCCATCCTGCAGCTTATCCTCAATAGCTGTTGCACCAATCAACTAAATGAGGACATCGATGGTTAGATGTGACAAATGATTTTTTTCATTATAATTTTAAAAGATAGAAAGTAGAAATACCCAGATGTTTGGGTAAGGAAGAATTAATGCCATAAACAAATACACTTCTTTTCCAATGAAGAAATGCAATAAGCTCAAATATTTTTCCAGTCAATCCATAATTCCATAGTTCACTGAAGCACTTCCATCTGTAGGTGGTTTATTTATTTATTTTTAAATAAAAGTTTATCTTCAATATTAACCAAACTAAAGTAGTGTCATTTTCTACCCACCATCAGGTTGTTCTCAATCTGTTCGTACACTTGGTCAAGGGCATCTTCACGGTTCACCATGGTCAACTGGGCCTCTTTGTGTCTCCTGGACCAGGCTTCAAATTCACTTGCACTGATGTCTTTGTAACACAAACACAGTGTTCGGAGGGTCTCGTTGGCGAAAGTCTGAAAGACAGAAATCAGACGGTGTTTCCTTCCCCGACAAAATGTGAGTTCTACGAAACAAATGAATGAAAGACATGTAAACTCACATCCAGAGCAGCCTGGGTAGTCTCCTTGTGTTTGGAGTTGGGAGCAAGTCGCTCATAGATGACAGTGTCTGCTCCTTTGCAGTACAGACGGATACGGCCATCAGGAAACTTCACTGAAAGACACGAGACACAGCGGACTCAGACGGGCAGAGGAAGCACAAGTCACATGGAAGTTTCAAAGATTTGCTGTACGGTCAAAGTCCAAGTTCAAATTCATCCATGTGATTGGCTGTTTTCATCTGTAACACTATTGTCAGTATTGTTTTTCATAACAATTTTCTAATTTGTCGCTAAAATTTCAACTGATAAGGCAAAATATGCCAAGTTTGGATGTATGTATGGGGCATGTGATGGAGTCCACATATCTTCTATGTATGGACCCAATGGCTTGGCGCTTTGTTTCCACCTTTACAAATATATCCTGAGCTTTAATGTGAATTCTCTGGGAGTAACTGCGCAACTACAGAAGTGTGTTCGTGCTTACAAATGATAGACATCCGTTTGCGGTCAGAGTTGAAGTCGAGCAGCGCCAGCATTTCATAGGTCATCTCCTGCTCCATTTCCCAGATGGTGATGGAGTCCTGCGTACGAGTAAGAAACACGTAGCCGAAGTTCCTGGCTGCCGTCACGAGAGCGCCCTCGTCTGGAGATGCAGCCTGGTACACCAGATCATCTGAGGGAAAGCCGTATATGTCAGGATCAGCCACTTTATTTTCCACAGTAATGCATCCATAGTTCATTGTTTCATTGCACAAGCTGTTTGACTTAATGCTTGATTAGGGACAAGCTCTCTTTAGCTAAATACACAATACTTGTTCTTCCCAGGTGAGCTCCACTCAGGCATATTCATCTTTGCCCAAATTCTGATTTTAAGATTACCATCTTTGTGCTCCACCATGACAGTGTGGCAGAGGGACAGCAGTTTGAAGAACTCTGTGGCCTCTTTATCCTTCTTGGAACGGATGTGGGCAACCAGGTAATGATCCATGAACTGGAACTTTTTGTCAGCACGCTGGTTCCAGCTCCAGTCCACCGGCTGAAGGAAAGCGGAAAATGTTTTTTGATTCAGTTCATCCATGTTAGCACATTATATGAAAACTTGGAATAGGGTTAACTTTCTAGAAATAAATGCAATATGACTGTTTCATATTATATCCTTAAATAAAAAAAATCTGATGATGACAGTCAGTAAAGTAAGAGTTTAGATCAATATTTTACCCGTCCTCGGTCCAGAGTCACTCCCTCAGCAGTGGTTGGATCACCTGTGGGGAGGAGAGCAACAATGTGGAATGACAAACATGCAGATCTATAATACAGGGTGTAACAATTCATGACCGTAAAAACAAATAAAGAAAAGCATACACACGGGCAGAGACCGATTCATTTTACCATTTCCTTTTCTTATCTACACCATTTTATTGTCCTTGTATAATGATTTCATCTTTTGAACCTTTGCTTTTATTTGTTTTCCATTCCTTTGTAGAGAACTTTGTAGATGCACAAGCAGGTGTGTTTGTGAATCTGCGTCACAAACACACCTGTTTATTTTCATCGTCATTCTCTCAGTGAGGAGTATCCCAGATGGATCACTGCTAGCTCATCTTCATGATAACACACCGAGGTCAGTGGGGACAGGCAGGAACAACACAAACCCTTTAGTTCCTGTAAGCTGAGTGCAAAACCATCCTGTATATCCTGGTGGAGCAGTGACGTGTTTGGTAAATGAGACGTTTGTCGTTGCTCTAACAGGGCAGCAGGTGTCACTCATATGCTTTCTGAGCCTCTCTTGTTCTTTTTGCTGGGTTCACCAACTTAAATTTACAGACTTTAAGATCGTAGAATACAATCTAATCCAAGTGTGTTATGACGTTTGAATAATTTGTATTCTAGTGTGTGAACACCTCGAAGACACATTTAACAGTTCGAGCTAAAATGAACATGGATTTCTCAGGCCCAAAAGGTTGATCAGCTGATTGAGAAAATCATCAGCTAGTTAAGTACAAATAATAATAACTTATTTAATTAGGTAATTCCTAGTAATTGAAGCTGCCACGTATAAGCATAGAAAATGGAAAATGGAAAACGGAAAACTAGACCTCTGTGTGTTTGGATAAGAAATAAAGCCCATCTGTACCGTAGCTGCGTCCACCGATGGTGCACTTCTTGAACTGCATGACGTTCTGTGTCAGAGTGCCCGTCTTGTCAGAGAAGATGTATTCGATCTGGCCGAGTTGCTCATTCAGAGTGGTGGTACGAGCCTGTGCATGGTCGACGAAGGGGTTTATAAACACGAGATGCACATGTAGGTAGTATCATGAACTTTCATGATAATAATTACGGTACTAATGTCTTATATACAGCACTTACTAGTATAAAGTATTTGATATAAAATACACACTTTTTTTTTTATGTTACTCTGAAAGTTGACAATTTATTTCAAGTTAACACACAAACACAACACGTAAAGTTTCAAGAAAGCAGAACATGATGCAAAGAAAATGATCCACAACAGGTTTGACCATGTATAAGTGTCAGTGTATTTACTTAATAATTTCAATGTTTTTTTTCCCTGGGAAACTGTCATAAAGTGTCATTAAAAGGACCGTGTCATTAAAAGGTGTGGCCGACTCACGTTTTTGAAAATATTTTTGTCTATTATTCATTCAGAATAATAAACACCAACCCTACGATGGTGACAAGATCTAAACTATTTGAACAGAACAGAATGGGATGCATCCACTGAGAATCAAGGCAGGAAGGCAGTGGGAACGTACCTTAGCTGGTGTGTCTTTCTCTGCAAAATACATCTGCAGATCCCAGTTGATGAACTTACTCTGGCCCAGGCGAATCACCTCCACACTGCAGATAAAGAAGACAGTCTTTATATAGAAAACTGCTTCACAGAAGAAGAGGTGTCCTTTGACTGAGGGATCTGGTAATAGTTCTTGTAACATCAGAAAAACAAATAACCACTTGGATATTATTGATAGTAGTGATTGGTTAGTGTGAATCTTATTGTACTCCTACTACATTTAAAGATTTAAATCAGCATTTCATTTGCATCTAGCAGAAGACATTAATTTATCTATGTCATAATAAATAGCTACTCTTGAACAGTAGATATATTCCAATAGGGGAATAACCCTTTCTTTCCATTGTACGACTACATGTCAAACAGGTTTTGCAATGCAAAACCAAGCATCTCAAGTCATCATTTATTATTTTATTTCTTTGAATATGCTCCATCATTTGGCTGGACCATGGATGGATATTGGAACACGACCTGTAACAGACCCCAAGTCAGGCCCTTGCTGTATTCATTCAGTATTCTTAATCAAGCGTAGTCGGATGTTCTATGAGTTCGTGGTGGCCAGTGCGCACCTGTATGCCTTTGCATGCTGAGGCAGCAGAGAGAGTGACTCAGCAAACTGATCTGTAAGGCCAGTGATGTTATGGGGGTGGAGCTGGATTCTTTGAACACAGTGTCAGAGAGGAGGATGTTGGCAAGAGTAAAGGCCATCCTGGACAACTCCTCCTATCCACTCCTTAACACACTGGCCACTCCAAGGAGAACCTTCAGTAACAGACTCATCTTACCCAAATGCATCACAGAATTATTGCTTTTTATTCTATTTGTATTTGACTCTGTCGCCTTGCAACTGTCACTTTATTAGAGCAATAGCAACAAAATAATTTCCTTGAAGGATTAATAAGGTATTCTGATTATAATTCTGATACTTGTGGCCAAGACACACTTCATTTGAGCACATAAGGGGTTTTCTTCATTAAAAAAAAGAAAAAAAAAGAACTATTAAGCTGCAATTAACTGGTAAGGTAGGCCATGAATTGTGTCCAGCTGTGGAGAATAGTCCCTTTGTCTTTATATAGCACCAGTCCTTTGTCTACATATCTCTGTATGGATTTACTAACCTGACATATAGTGAAATGGGCACCATGGTGTTGAGGACGATGATGTACCCCCAGAAGCTGAGGAAGCCTCTGTAGGCGGCGGTCTGGTTTTTGTTGTCAAACAGATACCAGGCCTGAGAGCCGATATCCTCGTACCAGTAGCTGTGACCAATAGCCAGCCCTGCAGATATCAGGATCAGCACCACAAAGATCTACAATGAGGGGATGCAGAAACACAGTTACACACTTGGTACTTATTAAAAAGACCAAATCATATCATGTGATGCTAACTGTTGTGAATTTACAGTCTTGGAGGAAAGACACTGTGAAGGAAATCAGAAAGATGTGGTGAAAGTGGTGGCTCAAGCAAATAAACTAAAAGGAGAACAAGACAGAAACATGCCCCTAACAAGCATAAGAATAAAACAAACGCCAACAAAAAAAAGTAACTTACTGCGTAAACCATGTAGTTCATCAGCTCATCGATTTTAGTCCTCTTGAACCTCGTCTTGCCTCCATTCCTCATGATTTTGGTGTCAGCTCCTATGGCATCAGTCATTAATGATCATTCAATAATAAAAGTCAACAGTATTCCTTGTCGTGATCATATTTAATTTGATGCAACTGGGACATTTATTGCTTTTATCAAATTGACAACTAATGAATATTGGACGAAATTATAATGTCCAAAGAGATGTCTTTGAAGACTACTGTCCAACAAACAGTCTAAAACCTCAAAATGTACAGAAAAACAGCTAATTATCACATCTGAGAATCTGAAATGAAAATAAAAAAATAATAATTCTATCATCTAAATAATTCTATCATAGAAATTGTAATCCGTTTCTCTTTCTGAGGTCTGCAATGATATTTTGCACACCTGCAAAAATGACCAGCCCGTGGCAGACTTCAGTGTTCCTGATCTTGCAGCCTCGGAGTAGCATGTTGTCCAGTTCCAAAGGGTAGCGCTCCCTATTCCACAGCATCGTCCCGGTGAACTTATCCAGACGGTTGTTTGGCTCCTCGCAGTCAATCAGGGCTATGAGAAAGACCAGAGAACACAGGAAGGGCTTTAAACTCGAGTATACATGTTCTGGACTTGGCTCCTTTAACAAAAGAAACCCTCTAATCTCTTAAATCTCTTATTATTTTGCTTATTCTTAACAATATAGGTGCACATCAGGCAGAACTGTCAATGATACAATATATACTTTTCAAATATAGGGTTAATGTTGTTGCCATGGGCCTTCCTGAAATGTTAAATGGAATCAGGAAGTTTACAAGCAGTAATATTCTTGAAACCCCCTTTCATAAAACACACATTGCATAATGCAAACACAAACTCAATTGTTATCTGTTACTATTGCCGTTATCGGCGTAACAGCCACTGTGGTATTATTAGTCCACTGGCACCCGTTTCATGTGGATAAGGACGTGACAAATCACCCTGTTACAAGAAGATGTTATGATTCTGACTTCTCTTATTGTAGAATTATTACATTCTAGAAATGTACAATTGTACCCATTTTATATTAAAACTTTAAATTTAAATGAAGCAGGCTGGTGGTTGTGGGTCATGTTTACCGTCAAACTCAGCCAGCTGGCGTTCCTCCTGCAGTTTTTCATCAGTCACCCGAAGCCCCATTCTAAACTTCAGGTTGGTCTCACTGGAACAAGAGAACACAATGCACAAAGGAATGAAAAGAGACTGCGGAGGGTCACAGTTAACAGTAAACCAGAGCTAAGTTCCAGTTCAGAAAATTAAGATGGAAACTTTTGAGAATATTGTGGAAAACTTGGAATGAATAAGATAAATTTTAATACTGAAAGTAATTATTTCTCTCTTTCTCAGTGTTAGCTGCATGCCACAAATGTCTAAAAACACAGACAAAGCCCTATAAAGATAACATTTATGTCCATGTTTCACTTTAGTGGACAGTTGCTGTGAAATGATTGCAATGGAGACACCTGTACACATGTTTGTTTGATTTAAAGGTGTTACCCACTTTAATCGCAGAAAATATAATAACACTAGTCACACAACCCTGGGCTGGCAGAGGCCGTTTAACTCTTGGCAAAAGCACTACACAAATTTACCCTTCTCTTATCAGTGAGTAATTTGTTGACTGAATACTTGAGGAAAAAAAGAAGACTGGTTAAACAAAAACCTCAGAAAGCAAGGAAAGCTTGTGAAAGTGTGAACATAACACTCAATTTAGATAGAACAGTTCAAAACTAAGAATTTATCAGTCTGAGTCATGATAAGGGTGATTTTTTTTCACCCCTTTGTGTGTATAGAAAGAAGACTAGTCTTACCCGTCGAGTTCAGCAGTTTCTACATAACACAGACTGTTTGGGTTGGAGGTGGACAACAGCAGGATGTCAGCCTGAAGAGGATAAAAATGATGCATTTCAATGACGTGACATTCATCAAGCAGATAGATGAATTTAACATCAGATCTGACCAACATTATTATCTGTTTTAGATGTTCCCACCCTGTTTTAAGCTAACAGTCTTAACCTCTGTCCTAACATTGTCACTAACGTAGCACAAAATGGCATCAAATCAGTGGATCGCTAACTGATATAATTCTGTTTTTTCAATTCGGTTTTTGTTTTTTAAAATAATTTATTAAAGTTACAAATGATTTCTTTTACACAATGAAATATTTCCATACAAGCCTTTGTAAATTGATTTTCTTCTCAGAAATATGTTTATATAAAACCATGGCAAGTACCTTGTTCTTATTTTATAATGCAAAATCATGTATGTGAAAGTCCCTTCCAACATTGCTTCAGAGCTGTTTTACTGTGATCAACTTCGATTAACTCCAAACACGAGTTAATTGAAGTTGCAATCAACATCTTTTGTGAATCATCTTACTGGAATAAAATCGTTTTTCTTGAGACGAACCACGTCTCCAACCCGTATGTCCATCCATTTTGACTCTTGAAACCTGAGAGACAGAAAATCCATCAGTTTCATGTAAAACAAAGTGCTAGCGTGAGTTTTTTTTCTAGTAATAAATAACATTTTCTGACCGGCCATTGAGCAAGACATCACACTTCCTGTTGTTGATCTCTTTGTCCATCCTGTGACGTGCCTGAAGAAATATATTTTTAAAGTAAACCCATCACAAAAAAAGCTAATCTGAGCTCAAAATCAGCTCCATCCCCTGCTTCTTTCTAAGTTTTCAACCACATTGCATAATACATAAAACTTACAAAACAGGATGTAGTAGTGTGTGAGTAAAGGTGTCTTACCAGATCATCTATCAAGTCTTTGATGGCAGTGACTCCCAGCACTACAACCAGAGGAATCAGTGTGGTGTACCAGGGCAGAGTGGAAATGTCTGGAATAATCTAACACACAAACAAACATTTTATGGCACTCAGTGTACTCAGTGTTTGCAAGATATATAATAAAAACATGGCCTCATGAGTGTGCCTTCAATTACTATTCCTTTTATAAGAACTCAGTCACATCAGTAATCCTTGATGTGATTAAACTGTTACAGAAAGATAAATTCTCCTGAATGGTCTGCACAAAAAAATGTCAACCAGGAAAACTGCCAGTACAAATATGACTGTATGACTATATTTAAAAAGCATGCACTTGATCCAGGTTAAATATATACCTATATCCAAACTCCTGTTAAATTAATTACGTGTCCATTTGCACAGGAAATTATTTGTTTGAATAATCACCTCGCAGCAGCATACGAACAGCCCTGGTCAAAGTTCCCAACAATCCTCTTACAGCCTCAAACAACAGCCTCATCTCTATGCACTACTTGTCCTGAAAGATCTTGATGCTACCTGCAACTGACTCCACTAATAATATTTTATTACAGAGAACAGAACATGTCATTGGGACTTGCACTAGATTAGTTTGCATTTTATTTGCCGGACAGATTGTATTTTGTTCATGGCAGCATTAATTCTTCCTCAAGCCATTCAGGCCTCATACAAAAGAGTTGCTGGAGTTCAAAGGTCTTCTGGGTTAGGACAGATTATATTCACATTATACTTGCTTCCCTTAGAGGGCATTTTCAGGAAATGCAACATAAATGTCCACTGTTATGCAGATGACACCCAACAATATTTCTCTGAGGCCAGATGAGACAAATCAGTGAATCAAGCTTGATGCATGTCTTAAAAGACACCAATGCCAGGATTTCTTGTCATTGTCTACTTCTAAATCCTGACAAAACCTTATTGTATTATCCTCTGTAACACATTTTGCAACTATACACCATACTGCAGATAAATGACGAGCATCTTCATTGACCTTCACAACAGTGTTAAAAGTAGGATCATTCAACCCAAAGTGGTATAAAACAAATGCCATACTATACGATAGATCTTTAATATTTCTTGATATCTGAATCTTCCCATAATTCTCTAAAAAGCCTCCAGCTGATCCGACATAGAGCAGGGAGTATTGACAGGAACCATCCTGTGGTTGTGCTTCTATAGGCCTAGGCTTCTAGGTACCTCGCATGACAGACTAGACACCTCTTTGACACATTTACATCTCACTGTTGCATATCATTGACATGCTCTCTCTGTGCCTTTCTGCAGGTATTCTGTGAAGTTGTTTGTTGTCAGTGCTCATTCTTTCCCTGTTCTACCCTCTCTCACCCTGTAAAGTCTGGTTCTGATGGTTTCTTCCTGCTAAAAAGGTGTTTTCCTTTCGACTTTCAAGTGTTGTTTAAGGAGGAACTGTTGGGTTTCACTCTATAACACTGTGTGGTCTTGCACCATATGAATAATACTGAACTGAATGTAAATAATAGGATAATAGGATATCTATAGGATAAGAAAAAACTTTATTTGTCCCACAATGGGGAAATTGCATATTTTGTAGACTTACCTGTAAGATGAGCAGAGCCAGGAAATAGAGATTGGCTGCTCTCTTCAACTGCTCATACAGGTTCAATGGGATGAAGGTGAGGGCATTGTACTTGTATGTCTTGATGCCATTTCCCTGCAGAGAAGAACAACATAGCAAACTCAGTGATTGACTTTATATATCTTTTAGTATTCTTCTGTTCTCTTTAGCTACAGGAAACATGGAAAGGAATACTTGTCCACAATTTCATGTGTGAAGATAATTTCAGCAGTAAATTTAAAGCAGACCCCACTACCTTTTAAGAGCTGAAAAAAATATTTGTATAGACTGGATATCTACCCAAGAGCTGCAGTGGCATTTTGGTCAGTCTTTCCTAGCATGTCCAATTTTCTCCAGTGAAATTATGAATCACTCATGTTCATTTCAGTTGCTGTACAAGGTTTTAGAGGTAAAAAAAAAAAGGTAGAATAATACGCTTAAGGAGACACCGCTATCAAACCTGTATTGAGCAGTCAGTTAGCACTGCACCAATAGTGAGCAGGTGCTGCGTTTCAGCGAACGATAACCATCTAAACTCTACGCATTGCAGGCTGTTTCCACTGAGCAGGACATTCATCCCTGCCTCAGTGTCTCTGAGAAAGAAACTTTGCTGCTCTAGGAGAGCTCAGAGTTTGATTTCACAAGATAACTGGTCATAGCTATTTAAAGAGCTTCCAAAAAAAATCGGAAGAGCCATTTCTTAATCAGTATGTCTTTGTGAACTGTGTAAGAGTCATGTTTAAGCAGATTTTGCCTCACATTAAAAATAGGGTATAGACAAGATTCAGTTTGGTTATACATTTGCAGATGGCTGCCCTTTAGATAAAGAGCTATCCAGATTAAATGGTGTCCCATTTAGCTGTCGACAGCCTGGTTAACTGTGCAGGCAGTGGCCCGGTTCATACAACATCATTAACAAGATCTATGCATTTGAACTCTATCCATTAACAGTTTGGATTTATTTGAGCAGTATCCAAAGGTCTATTCACCAGTTGACTGTTCAGTATCACGCTCTAATGCTGTTTGTAACATCCACTGGCTTTAGTTCAACTGGGTCTCCCTGTGTCTAGCGTGTCTGTTGATGAGACCCAGGTAGGCTTCACTTGGGCGATCAAGTTTCAGCCCTCACAAAGACTGATGACACAAAGCATCAGACAAACCCTATTGAAAGAACTAAACCTACTGGTCATCTGGAGTGAGCTCTTCAAATGGTTCCTAAAAAATGAGTTTGGTCAAAAAACTAAAATGTACTTCATGCATTACCATCAAAGCACAAATAGCTGTTAAGAGTATGGTACAAATAGGAGGGCAAGAGTGTATTTTGCATGTTTAATCCCACTGCTTTAGTGTTTCCCTCTATGTACTGAAGGTTCGCTTTATACCAGGACCAAGAACAAGGAAGGACAAATGCACTTCCAGGTGAGTACATCGTATTGTATGTTTATGTAAACTGCTCAACTCACAGAATATCTGCTCTTCTTGATGCACAGGAACACTTTTTTCTGAAATTCTGGGAGTTCGTGATAGGGCCGGTCGTTGGCTTTCACCTTCCAGCCGATATCTGAAAGACGACATTTGAAGAAAAAAACAGTACAAACAAATGAAAAATGGATTTACAACTTAAGTTTTAACTTAACTTTTGTTAAAAAAAAAAGCCAACAAATTAAAGAAAGCTCTGCAGTTTTAGGGAACATATATGGGAACCTACATTCCATCTGTTGTGAGGGATTAATGCAAGCAGTTCCCCTGCTTCCAGTATGTTATACCAAGCTAAAGGACTCTGGCAAAGCAATCCACACGGCTAACTGAGAAAGATGGCTAACAAAAAGGAATTACCCAAAAGTGACTTACCACTGGGTTTTGTTTCCACTTGGGTTGGCATGGTTCCTGGGTGCTCATCCATTTCCCCATCAGAGCTCCCTTCCAATTCGTCATCCGTTTCATCGTCGCTGTAAGGCACGACCTCATCGTCGGGTCCCAGGGAACTCTGGGAGTCCGCACGCCGCCGACTCATCTTTGCACCGCAGTTGTCCCTGAGAAAAGGGTAGAGTGGACAGTAAATAATAAGTATAGAGCATTAACGCTGATACAATCAGGCAATCGTTCTGCCTGATTGTATCTGTAAAGTTTTGCAATGTTTCAAATCAATCCAACAACTGAGCCGACTTCATGTGTGTGTGCATTTGAGTCACATCATGCAAGATTTGAAATTTGAACTCAAGTAGTCTTTTTAGACATGCTAATGACACTGCTATAAGGATGCGTCTATTATGTCTAGTGTCTACTGTACAAGCCTGTGGGGGCAGTGCTATGACCTGTGGTTGCTGCAGTTGCTCAGGTCTAGGTTCAGCAACATTATGTTGTCCAAAGAATGAGGTCAGCTGACTACCTGAATATACTGAATGAGCAGGTTACTCCATCAATGGATTTTTTCTTCCCTGATAGCACAGGCATATTCCAAGATGACAATGTTAGGATTCATGGGACTCAAATTGTGAAAGAGTGGTTCGGGGAGCATGAGACATCATTTTCACACATGTATTGGTCACCACAGAGTCCAGACCTTAACCCCATTTAGAATCTTTGGGATGTTTGATTTAGCCTGCAGTCAGACCATCTTCCCTCGCCACAATTTTTTTGTGGCAGTACGTTGGTCTGGAACCAATCCACTACAAAATGATCGCTCTAGCAAAGATGTGCTGGGCCAATCAAAATGTTTGGATGGGCTTTATGCAGCGATGGATAGAAGAACAACACACACGTCATCGGAGCACCGTTGGTGAGATGGGTAGTTTAAATTAGAACAGTAAAATTCAAATTCAAACCAAGCACAATCCAAATACCCAGATGTGCATTTGCTGTGTGAAGGATGCATCGGGAGGCAGCTTGTGTGAACTGTCAGGTATCCCAGAATGCATTTTGTGGGAGTCATCAAGTACACTGTTGGCCATCCGCCCAACAATCTGCATTTCAGAATCAAACTTGTCAAGTCTGAACTACCAAGCCTGCAAATCTTAAGTACGCAAACTTGGTACTAATGAATGCCGTTTGTTTATAACAGAATAGCTCTGATTGGCTGTAGGACTGTCCAGTTGCTTTCCCAGGCTAAGGTCATTAAGGACAGTACATATGATTCAGGACTAGCGATCAACTGTATGGCGTGGTTAGATGAACTGAATACTAGACATAGTTTATCCAATGAGGAAGAAAATGGTAAAGAAATGCTGATGAAAAGATAGTCAACTGATGGCGGTGATGGCAGCCACATCAAGTCAGACACATTTACAAAGGACACACCTGACTTTGTACCAAGTATGTCCTGCAAGATTCATCTGCCACATAGGAACACAAAGAAGAGGAATGCAGGCGAATCAGGAAATACATATTTAGAACAGTCAAGTAATTAATCTCGTAAGCACAACTGGTGGGATAGTTTCACTCAAGTCTGCTTCAGTGGTTCAAAGGGTATTTTAAAAAGTTATAGAAGATATCCTCTTCATTAAAAAGAAACATCCACTTTGACCTGTTGAATCGATACAAATGTTGCATTTCAGGCCTATTATTTGACTTGACTGACAAAGGCTTACGATACAACACAAAGCATGCATGGTGACATTGTGTGCGTTTACAGTGCCTTGCAATGTGCATACATATGAGGACCATGCCCACACCCTCTAGATTGTCAGCTTCTGTTTGGGACTTTGTGTTTGCATGAGCTTCATTCAGCCGATTTGCTGTCCATCATTACCAGTAACTTGACACCATGTCAGTGTGAACAGGAAACCGGTGTCCTGTTTCAGATCGAAGAATGGAAAGAGGCTGTGTTACGAAGGACATAAATCCTTGTCGTTCTTAAAGCCTGTTTATTTAAAGACTTGATTCTGAGTCGATATGTCTTAAAAAGGAGGATGAGCCACAACTGTTCATTCTCAGGATCGTTACGAATACATCAACATGTAACACAATGAGCCATAAGCACAGTTTTTGAAGTTTGATAGATCTGGTTATCCTGGATTAATTACAGATACTTAACCAACAGACTTAAAACAAATCCTACAGAAAGACAACAAATGCATCTCATTCCGCTGTTCACAGGAATCTACACTTGCCTTGTATAAAGCATCAGTGAGAGACACAGACTCAATTTCACATTTACCTTCCTGCTGATAAGGGGAAAAAACATCACTTTTCATGAGCTGAGGGGAGAATTACTGGTAGGTTGAAGTAAACCAGAAACGTGCATTTACACCTACGATAACATTAACTCGTAAGACTGATCTCACTCTTGATGGACAACGTAATGACCTGGCTGTTTTGTGGGAAATCCCTGTCTGACATCCAACTAACTGGCTAGCAGGTGCCAAGTTTAGGTTGGCAGCTCCCACCAACTTAATGTTTAATGGTGTGGAGAAATCTATTAGCACTGTCGATAAGGTTCATTAGTCTGATTCCCAAGAACACACAAACCTAACACACACCAGAAAGACACACACACACACACACACACAAACAAAGAGGGTGTAGGTCTATTTGAGTTTTATTATTTACTTGACTTGGACTCTGTATTTTCACAAAAAACACCATTTACTGCGTCACTAAAATAGAACAGAGCCTTTGTTAGCATTGTTGTTTTCACCTATACCTTTCCTGGTATGACAGGCCAAAATGTTTGCTGTGGGATTGAATGACAATGACAATGACGATGAATGTCAGCTACGCAAAGATAAATTCCAATCCACTTGTTTGACACGATAATCAAGTTTTGAATCTGTTGTAGTCTGTGGATCATTGAAAAGAATTGTTCAGACAAAAACATCATCTGCCAAGACACCAAAAACAGCACTCCACGCCTTTAAAGGCTTAGAACTGGACAGGACTTCACGCCTGTGTTAGCACAAATAAACTGATTTACCTCCACAACCAGTGTTGCAAAACAGTTTAGCAGGAATGCTTGTATTTGATTTCCCGGTACTATGTTTTGCTGCATGACGTTGCAATTTATTTTGACATTAATCCAGGTTTCTTTGCCAGAACCTCCACACCGAGTCCTTTCAGCACATATGTGGTGGAGCTGTGTGCCCTGGATCCAGACTCTCACAGTGGTGGTCTGAGCTGGCTCATTGTTTTCTCTCCATTTAGGAGCCCTTAAGGTAAAAAGCTCGCTCGCTTTGTGTCTGGGAGTACGGGACACACCCATGGCTTTGTACTCCATGTTTGTGTGTCAGCCTCAACAATATTTCACAACTATAATATGCAGTTGCCGGGGTGTTTTCACCGCCAGTTTATTACCACATGCTTTTTCATGCTGAATTTAACAGTGGTATTGGAAAATGTGTGGTTAACACTCATGGTACATGATCGAAGGATCATGTACCATGAGTAAGTAACATAGTATGATTAAGAAAGACTGCTTGCAAGAAGAATACATCCTTTCAGCAAATTCCCCAGAACTTCGCCTGTTCTTCAGCAACTAGAAATGAGGAATTAGAACTCAAGTCCAAGAAGTCATGTGACACTAAAGACAGGGGAAAGAAGAAAGATTTGACTAATTTCCTGTCAAACACTTGTTCCTTTAAGCATGAGCAATAAAAGCAGTGTGGGACAGGCAACAACAGAAGAAATGAGCCTGTGGTCTTTAACAAATAGATGAAGAGATGGTGAAGGATATTAACCAGATTGTGTGGGCCTCAGCATTCATTGCTTTACGAGTTTGCGTGGTGTTATCACCTCATTTCACAGCCCATGACTGACAGCACTGCTGGCAAGATTTGGGAGCTCTTAACTAGCATTACAGTTCTAGGAACTTGTCCCTAAATAAGCTGGAGGGACATTAGAGATCCAATCTCTGACCACATTTGGAGTTGGTCTGAGTCGCATGTGTAGTCTGAACATTATGCATCCTGAGTTGCATTAAAGATCGTTTATATTCAACAGGGGTGCTTCTGTGTCAGAGGAGTCTCACAAACTAAAGTATTTACTATGAGTATGTGAGTGTGACTTAATCATTACATAACTATCATTATGAGGTGAAGAAGAACTATAAGGAGCTGTGTGTAGTGTGTAGTGTTGTGTAATGAATTTCCTCAATTTCCGGTGTCTTCTATTTACCTTTATTACTGGAGATTACAGTGTGTATGGAAGCTTCCAGGGTTGGAGTTATAATCTGAGGTCGGTGCAGGTCTAACTAACATCAGGGCAGAGATCAGTAAATAATAACTACCCAAGTTGTGATGCACACACATAACACAGCTCTGTGCTCAATGTCAGTGACAGCGACTATTAAAATATCATACAGTGCCCCAGACGATGATGGAGTTTATTTGCATGCAGAACGCAAAACTGGAATCGGATCTGTAGAGCTCACCTCAGACGCATGTCACGTGTGCTCGGGTTGTCCAGATTGGATCTCAGTGCAAGGTCTGATCAGGCCCTGTGATGAGCTGATGACAGCTTGGCACAAAACCAACTTTGTAAATCTTGTGTTGGGAGCAGAGTTATGCTTCAAAAAGTCTAAATTATAATCTGAGTTCGGTGTAGGTCTAACTAAAATTCTAAAATTAAACATACTGTACTATAACAGTTCATCAGCCCAGCACTGAGGTAGACTCTCAACTTAAAGAAACTACACCTTAAGTGAACTCCGTAGGGTCACACAAGTTGGAGCATGTAAAGGATGGCAGGAGGAGAAGAACAAAGGGACTGAGGACCCAGAGGAATGAAAAGAATGAAAAAAGTCTGATGCAGTGTAAAAGAAACAGGGTAAAGGATAAAACATATTGAAAGGAATTAAATTTGCCAAACTCTCCAACATGTCGCACCAAAGTAAAACATAGCTTCAAGCCCCGCCAGCTTTGGTCCAGATAATCTTTCAAGAACTGATCATGCCTTTTGCTTTTTGGGTTTATTGTATGCAATATCCAATGTTGATGTAATTATCAAATATCAATTCATAAAATTCTCTGATCATGCCATTTTCTGCATCCCCCTCATTAGAATTCTCACTGCGACATGACAAGTCTCGCGAGATTGTGCAATGTGATTAGTGTGAGGGAGATCCTATGACAGAAGTTACAGCTTTAGAGTACTGATAAGCCTGGAAGCTGCAGTATCTGAGCATTCCTTTAATGAAAAAAGTGATTCACTTTTATCACTTTTTTTTGCAAGACGTGTCAAGTAAAATATTGTGGAAACGTCACAAATCTTGATACAAGCCGTACTAGACTGAGCTAAACACCCTACACAAACTCATTAAACATGTATAATACACGTCTACATTACCCAACTACAAAGGCAGTAAGCTTTGACAGGGAACCTACAAACACTGACCCCTGAATGAAGGACTTGGCAGTAAGTTGGAGTCCTCTCATGAGGGCTATCCAAGTGGAGGCTAATTCAAAGCATGCACTGCCACGTTTTGCTGTGCAACAGACTAGTGACACAAGTGGTAACTTCTGACTCGGGAACACCAAGGCCAAAAGTTTCCTCAGACAACTGATTCTGCGTTGCATAACAAAGGCCATGAGGTTCTGTTGGCCATGATGAGAAGGACACCTGGTCAGCCAGGTTTCTTCACTCTGATCAGTAAGTATCACTCATCAGGCGTCATATCCAACTCTTTCTGGGGCACGGCTAGCTAGAAGACCAGCAAAGCTACACGGACTAGCACTATTTGATGCTGCGTTCACTGTAATCATGCATAGTGATGATGCATTCGTTTCACTTTGTGCGGTTGATGACGCTGCTCTCTCTAAAAGCCAGCTTTTTTCTCATTCTGAGGAATTTTGTGGGGCAGCACCAAGCATATGGGAATTGTTCCTCCTGTACTTCAAAGATGTGCTATGCCTTTAGTAGGTGACCATATCAAGTCATCTCTGATGAGCTGACGTTGGTTTGGCACAAAAGCAACATGGAAGGCTAGTGTTGGTCGCATCTTTTGCCGGACATAGCTTGCCGTTACCTCATTATTTGAAACTTTGGCTAAGTTTAATATGAACATAAAGCACAATTATATTTTTACAAAAATACGCACTTTTCCGTTCTTTGATCCGAACCGCCTAGCACCTATAGGACGCCTGGGGGTGTGGGGTAGAGAATGTGAATCCGAGTCATGCAGGAAGAAAAAACAAACACAGTGCTCTGATGCTGGGATGCAAATATTCAGGTTTGCAAGTGTTATTCAGACAGCAACAACTACATGTACAGAGTTTTGATAAGGAAGAAATAGTTTTCCATGCAAACCAGGCAACGAGAGGCAAATGTGAAAAAAGGGGGGTAAAAAATCAATGCTGTTTTGTTTCTAGATCTAAGTTGCAAAATAAGAAACACTTCCTGGTACAAGAAGTGTTGATCCTTCCATTCATTTCAACACTGAACACAGATTCTTAGATAACATTACAGTCAATGTTGGCATTTTACGTTAGCTATGAGATATTATGTCTTTCTGAAAAGTAAAAACGCTGTGTTTCTTCGAAGGGGTCATTCAGAGACACATGTCAGAGCAGTTGATTTAGTAAATAGATTTTAAGAGATTTTAAACTTGAACATTTGAAGGAAAATACTTCGCTTTAGGATGGAAAGTTAAAAATTATGCTACAGCCAACAACCACTTCTACCTAATGGGGTTTCAGGCTGTGACTTAACTTTATCTAGAGGGAAAAATTAAAAGGATTTCTAAAACCACAGGCACCAAAAACAGTTCCATTGGTGAGAATAATTCAGTTTATTTATGTGACTGGAAGAGCTCCTGCAAGCAGTTAACAATAAAGAGTGACAAAAGCACAGTACATTGTGATTAGTATTTAGGGCAAATATTGACTCAACTTATGTAGACTACTTTAAAAAGTCTGCCACAAGATTAGATATCTATTTACCTTGAAACGAGTTCAATTAAAAAAAATATTTTCCTCCTGAGAGCTTAACATTCACTGCTAGATCCACCCCTCCAAAAAGCGACCTATTAGAAGGTGAGAAGGAGAAGTCGTGCTATGAGGATCACCCTTCTCAGAGAACAGGTTTTGGTGTCTAGCCCGGAGCATCCCTATGGCAACAAAAGGAGCAGGGGAGGGAAGAGGGAGAGAGTCTCACTGAGGGGGACAGGTGAAGAACATACCTAAGTGACGACAGTGAAACCTGAGAAGATGGAAGAGGTGCAGCTCGGGCTCAGGATGCCCAGGTAAACATGCAGCGTCAGAAAAATGAAACCAACCAAAGAAAAAAAAGTCCTTCTAGGGCCCAAACCCTGATTGGCAGATAATGACCAGCAGATATAAATTTATTCGTACACTGTCAATGTGTATTGACTCTTTTTGAGATCGGAGAAGGAGTCTGTCCTTGTAGGTTCACACCAATTAATCCTAAATCGATATAATTTCTCTTGTTACAGTCTCATCTCTGTCATAGTTAACTGAAAATGTGAATCTGGGTACTACTTCATAAATGTTTTATAGTTAGTGGTTTTATTAGTATTTGAATTTATCTTAAAAAAGGATTATCTTAAATTCTCATATGTAAGTGAGAGAGTCTGCAGCACTCCAATCAGACTTCTATCCGTTAGATGTAGTTATGTTTGTGCATCTTTTTTGTTGTTGTTATTTCCCACTCTGTGTATGGGATGAAGAGCATGGGACCCTAACCCTAACCCACATTTAAAAAAGTAAGTTAAAGTTGAAGACTAAATGTGAAAATTGTGATGAAATTGCATGAAATGAAAGGTGATGTGACTGGTTGTGCTGTGACTGTCCATCATGAATCTGACAATATAACTGAAATGTCAGTAGAAAATCCCTCCCAAACACACAGTACACTCGAAGAGACGCTTCTTCTATTTCTTAAATGGCCACTCTGCGGTCTTATTAGTTCCACTAAATATTTTGACAGAAATCCAATTCTAAGGGCATTTGTGGAATTTCCAGCTTCAAAGAGATATAAGGAACATACAAGATCTTGTTGTAGACGGTAGTGTGAAGTATGCGTCTGTGAAGCACTGCAACACTGTGAGAACAGATGCTATCAGCCAGAATGATGCCGATCGGGTTTCTGCAGCACCTGAGGGGAATCTGCTTGAGCCAATGTCCGCAATAAACAGGTGGGAAACAGTGTTAACCAAGGTTTTGTGTTTTCTACTGAAAGTATCATTTTGCCTATACCACATTCCTTCATTCGGTTTTATTTGGCCATGTGAAGTCCTCTTAAATGCTAACCATCTGGATTTCCACCACCATATTGGCTACTGTAACCTGACTAATACAGGTCCCTAAATACAGGTATTTGGAAGTAGAACAGCATTTGTAAAACCTCACCTAATACCAGCATGGACAGAGTTAGCCAGTGATCCAACATTTTAATTTACAACCTCTTTGAATGTGTTGGTTCCACATTCTGTCTATACTTTGTGAGGTCATACTAATCTTTGATTTGCAATAGGTTTACAGCTTTTTTTAGGGCATCCCCTAATATAATGGTAAGAGAAACACTGCAGTCAATTGCTGTCACCTCAGAAATAGAAACATTCCCACGCTGCACTGTGTTCGCGTGTGTGTGTGTGCTGGCTGTAATTGAGCTTAATGAAGGTTAATGAGTCGAGCTTCTTCTGTATTTTACTCCCAGCTGGAGTCCAGACAATGAACCTATAGATGCACAGTCAATTTACAGAGGCGTCAGCTTCCACTTCAGAGTGTGATCCCACACCACCAGAACCCCTGCAAGGTGATAGCACTGCTAGAGGTAGAAGCTCTGCAACTCTGTGGAATCTGAAGAAGTTCTTAAGGCACGGCAGAAACTACGATTACCGGCTCCTTCATTTATGGTGGAATCCTGGAGTGTTCCACCAACAACAAGCACACACGCTACCAGCATCCCCGTGCAGTCAAATCATGTTTGACATCTGATTTGCCTGTGTTGTTCTTACAACATGTATGACTGAAACCTCAAGCCTCTGACGTAAAATGCTTTTGACAGAAGTGGTTTAAGGTAGAGTGACCGACAAAAATACTGTACAGTAACAAAATACTAACAGCATTTTGACACCTAGACCATAAAGAAGATCATAACCCATTTTAGTTTATGCGCATGTTTACCAAATTACCAAAAGAAAATAATACTGAACAGTGAGCATCATACATTTGGGGCACTGGCTACATGACATGTGCCTGCTTGGGATATATGGAAACGACTCATAAGCTTAATAAAGGAATTAGGTATGATTAAAGCAGATTTACCCCTTTTTTGATTAGACTTAGATTTAAGATAATGCCTTGTTTCAAGACATCTTTATGGATTAATTTCAGCAATGGCAAGCCAAGCCTGTATGTCTAATTGCCTCATTTTACAGTAAACAAGAAATACTGTGCACAACAGGAAGAGGAATACTGTATTTCAAAAACACTTTTGTATTTACAATTATTCATTCTTAAAAAATATATTATACAAAAGCATTTAAAACAAAAGAATAAATGAAACAGAAAAAAAAACTGACTGAACAGAAAGAATGGGGGTCATAAACCTGTCCGCTTGGCCAAATGGAAAACATTTAAAATCAGCTGCCACGATGCCTTCACGTCAGACCATGCAGTCCATTTGCCTCTCAAGTCACAATTCAAATCCTCCTTGACTACTTCCAAGGTAAGACATTTCCATAAGGAAACTAACATTTCCCTAATCAAAAAGCCTCATACTTGCTTGCACACCAACAACAACGACTGTTTATGGAAAAACAGCTACCACTGTGTTCAGACACAACACCAGCAGCGATGGAGGTTTTTTCCCCTCCAGGAAGTTCTATGGTACGTTACAAGTACAAGTACAAGTAACAGCTAGATTTAGTGCTTCACTCAAAATCTCTTTTTACTCAAACTTTCTTTAGGAAGTTTGTAGTTTGTTTTCAGTTACGGTTTAGGGAAAAGAAGAAAAAGCAAAACGAAAATCACATCCATAAAGGAAATTCAGACAGTGCATCCTTATTTTTCTTGTAAAAGGAAACCAATAAACCGATTCATTACGGAAGTTTTAACATTCTTCCAAAGAGAATCAATATCAAACACGTTTCAAGTCTTCAGTACAGCACGTGTTCATTTGGTAAATTATTGTTAAATGTGGAAGAAGGTTGAATACAAATCTTTTAGGGTGTGGCTACCTTATGACTGTCAAGTTACTGTTGCATGGGTGAAAAAACACAAAGAGGCCCAGTCCTGGCCCTAGTGGCAGACACCTAGCCGGGCTCAGTTCTTGTCAGAATACCAGTCTGGTAACATGTCAGTTGGATTTCATCATGGGGCCTGTTGCAACCAATACCTCTATAAATGTTAAAAAATATATCAATTTTCAACTATGACAAGACAATGCTCACTGAATTGCAAGTATAAAAAAGCACTTTACATACAAACCTATTGTCCAAAACGAGCACCACTTGAGACCATTGTTTACACTTTTAATATAGCTACAAAGTAATAGTGTAGGGACAGAAAGATAACAAATGTTACAAGGAAGACCCAAGATTTTCATAAAATCAGCAACCATCAAACCTGTCTAAATGCCCCAAAAGCCAAAGCGCAGATACTGAAGTTAAGTATCCTCTTACTTTCTTCACACCATGTTTTACCTTCGTCACACAGAGTAAGACATTGGACTGTGTAATGGCAAATATTTGTATCGGGAAATGAAGCACTTCAACTAGGCTGGGCAGTGCAAATTTACCACAAATAAACACTGCGTCGATACCAGTTGGAGAAGATACCAATACGATTCCTTTACGTGACTACATGACTTCGAACTGCAAAATAAACACTCTATCTGGAAATTATTTATTTGTGAGTGTAACAGGATCTTGAGTGTTTTAAGCTATAGACAAAACCTGTTCTATGGACACAGTATGGTCAGCATTAAAAATGTTGAAGTTCAAGTCTACATACAAACAGTCCTCTGATAAATCAATAGAACTCCACATGTTTTGTTTTTTTAAATCCAAATTGCCTCAGGTGTTTAGTGAACTGTATGACACAATGGTTAAACTGAAGTAACTGCTCTAAAGATCTCCTGGAATGGACAACATTTATTTTTATTTTTTTTTGGAAACGGCACAAACATAGCCTAGTTTAAAAAGCATTAAGTTTTTATGATGGCTTCGTGTACGTATATTAATGTATTCCTCATAACATGCCAGTGAATTGACTTTAAAGCAACCTTTTCTTCCACAAGACAGAAGTCCATTGGATTTTTGGATATTTTTAGGATATTAGTTTTACACATTACAAAATAATTTTCGACCATAAACCAACTAGTCTAAAACAGAATCAGAACCTGGACTAGGAATTTGTAAAGTGACTTTTCTGAACCCAAAGGGTTTAAAACAAGGTTCTAGAATAAAACTACAAACAATAGTCTCTTCAGAGGGAAAAGGTGAGTCCAGTAGCAACCGCCCAGGTGAGCCGCTGCTCCTGCTCATGGTGTTTTTGTTAAACACTCACAAAGCCTAAAACTCAAAGCTAAACACCGAAAAGTGTAGCTACAGTTCGGTCCGCACTTACCCAGTGTTTTCTCCTCAGAATAATTTAGGATAACAAGGTGAATCTCGCTCTCAGTCGTTGTCCGGGCGCTTTCTGTCACCGCACCATGTTTTCTTCTTCCTGCTTGTAGAGTCTCCTGCGGCGGCTCCCCGCCCTTCTTTCCCCCGCTGCCTCACCTGCTCAGCCCCGCACAAACCTGCCGGACTGGTCCGACGGGTTCACCGTTTAAAACAACAATAAATAGCCAGTTTAAAAACTACGCGTGGCATTCAGAGGGAGGAAGTGGGCGCGGAGGTGTTTGGTCACGTGGGTTGCAGGTAAATACGAGTGGGGCTATTAAATGGTTAATTAGTCCAGGTGGGGCTGGTAGGCTGGAGACTGAACATGCCACTTTGCCGCTTTTTATATAGCCCACTTTCTAATGGTTCAGGGAGTACATTTGGGTCTCTGACATTAAACAGAACTATAAGTAGGCCTAGTGTACATGTTAACATAAGTTCTTTATTACATACATTTTAAATATGTATGTAAAATGTTTTAAAGATCAGTTTAAAACAAGGGAACAACAAAAGACATTTGAACTCGTCTTAATTAAAACAGATTCTCAGCTGAAAAGTTTAAATGTTTGAGAAGGTTGTTCTTTATTTTACAGAAACTAAACATGTTTCTGATTTTAAATAGGCTATTTTAAAGGATGTGTTTGTGCTGCAGGCCTAGCATTTACAAAAGCGCTGTAGGTGTGGACTCCTTATTAACCTATACTAGCCTATACAAACACGTTTTGAAAATGGGCTAAACTAAAAAAGAACGTAGAATGACATGAATTTGAAGGAACGAGATTAAAAAAGTAGACAAACAGGCGCTATTCGGTCATATGGTTTGGAAAGTGCAAAATAAAAAGGAGCATAAAAATAAAATAATCTAGAGCAGAAAGAAAAACAAGTAGGCAAACAGTGTAGGTGTAGTATACGATCACATCTCTGTTACTTATTTTTTCTTATTTTACTTTCTAAATTTATACATTTCTAATATAGTTATAATAATAACACTAACCTTTAATTCAATTTAATCTGGTAACCTGGTGTGATATTTTGTTTTTGTTTTTACAGAATGTGTTCCATTCTCTGCGTTAAGAATATTCATCAACTGAAATTTGGAATTGCTTTTTTCTTCTTCTTTAAACATAGTTTATATGTGGAAATTTTGTCATTCTCCGTCAGATGATCGAGTCATTCATTTCTGGTGGTGTCATGCGCGTTCACAGTAGTTACATTAGTTGAGTAGCAGCGCCACCTATGGACAATCCTTCTCCTCCTAATTGCATAGGAAAATATTAATTTAGCAAAACAGATTTAAAAGTGTATTATTAAATATTCATTTATTTTTTTCCTTTATTATTATTTCGTATATTATTATTTTTTTAATCTTGCTTGCATTTTTACATTTTTATGTCTTGTCCTGCTGTATCTAAATGAAACCCTGGTGATCAATAAAGTCTTATCGAATTATCTTTAACCTTGAAAACTGTTGTTACTGTAGGCCTAGTCAAAAGAAAATCCAAACTTCAATTAAGAAAACATAATTTTACTGTTTATAATTTTTAGGAGGGAAAGGCTTATTGCTTTGTACAGATTTATTGTAACAAACGTATTTACATTATGATCATGTAGCAGTATAATGTTATTAAAACAAAACACATGCTCTGAACAGTAATGTGTTTGTCAGAAGTGAAAAGGGAAAAAGTAGCTTTGGGACGAAAGGGTCACAGGTTTGCATTCCCCTGTGTCCATGGCTGAGACGCCTCGAACAAGCACCTAAAATTACTCCCCAGGGTGCTTCACAAGTGGCAGTCCACTGCTGCGTGCACACTGTGTGAACAAATGGATGGGTCAAATGAAGAGAAATGATTTTGTCATGTGGGATCAATACAATATAAATATATTAAATATTGTTATAAGTATTATCAGTTATAAGTATTAACATGAATTTGTTGTTTTCGTATATAAATAGTGGGGTCAGGTAGACTTTCAGTATTACTGTCTTTATTGATTCTTCAACGTTAAACAAGCCTCCAGTGGATAGGTGGCAGCAGAGCTCAAGCTAATCAACAGGCTGCCTGATTAGCTATGTCTATAATATATATACAGTATGTGTATATATGTCCGATCATGTCACATCTTTTACTTCTTGCCATCTGTGGAGATTAAAAAAGTAATAAACCTGTTTGTCCAGTGTAAGGAGTAGAAAGTACAGATATTTGTGTACACAATAGGGAGTAAAAGTAAAAAAAAAAAAAAAAGTAAAAAGAAATACTCAAGTAAAGTATAGATACCTGAAAAATGTACAAAGTATTTGTACTTTGTTACTTCCCACCTCTGAATATTATTGTTAGAACTAGTAATAGTTGTTTGGAGCCACAAACAGCTGTGACTTTGGAGAGTCACGACTGTTTTAAAGGCACAAGGAAGACTTAGGAAGGTGATGATAATGTTATATCATATGTGTGTATGTAAATAAACACATTACAATTTAAACAGTGTTCATCCTGGTGGCAGAAAAACACCAGGCAAATTGAAGCTAATGTGATTGTGTCTGTTTTTCTATACTGGATTTATTTTAATGTCCTGGTGTTGGGACAGTTCAACATTTTTTTGAAAAGTTGTCGATTAGGTGTACCAGTTTTTTCTTCTTCTTTCTGGAAGTTGACATTGGAGTTTACTTTCTTTCTCCTGTGAGTGGCAGCACAACGCACACCAGTTTAAAAACTACGGCCAGCCAGAGAAGAAGAAAGAAACTCCTCCTTTCCTGTTGCGTATTGACCAATCAGGAGTCCACATCCTGTACCAGCTCATTGTAACAGTAGTGTGGCTCAGAACCGGACAGCTAATTAGCTAATATATTGACATAAAGCTAAAAACAAACAACTTTACATTTATTCGGTTGGACAGTTTCCTGCCCGGAACATCCCCTAGGGAACCAGCTTATACTGTAGTCGCAAACTGCACCATGGTCGGTGTTAAAGTGATCGGGACCGACCCGGACTTCCAACCAGAGCTAGCGGCCGCCGGCTCCAGGCTAGCGGTGGTGAAGTTCACAATGGCTGGGTAAGCTCTTCAGACCGACTGCGAGGCCTTACGGCTAAGATGGCTCTACTTTTGGGCATAAGACTGAAAACACACAGAGCTCGTCGTTAAACATTTTTGGAGAGGTGACTTGAGATGGAGCTGGACATGCTATCGCCCAGGAGCAGTGAAAGCTATGTTAGCATGCTAACGTTAGCAAACGTTAGCTACTTAGCCCTGTTGCTTAGAATGACATAGCACTATTACAGTAACTTGGATTTAAATGAACTCCCAGGAGAGGAGCAGCAGAGGAGAACCGTTAATACAGTGCTAAACAGTACATACAATGTTGTTTCTCCCAGTATCTTTGTAAGAGTGTGTCTCTACACCCTGATCGTAACCTTGTTGTTATGAGGTTTTATTTGATTTGTTGTCTATATGTCCAGTAAGTTGATTAAATCAATGATAGTTTTGAAAATACGAGCAAAATGCCGTATACACACTTGGAATTAAAAGCTTTGTTACTCGTTTAGCATATTACAATGAATGTAATGTATATTTGTTGTTCCATGCGGATTTGTTAGTGTCTGTTAGAGAAACTAAGTAACCTCAAGATGTAATTTAGGTGAGCTCTGATGTTTGTTTCTCAAATATCAATATTTCTATTTAACAGCCTTCTTTATACTTTTTATACTAGCTCCTACTATCAAAACCCTGGAATTGGCAATAGTTATGTGAATCAAAAGTGGGGATAATGTACCCAAATATTGATGATACAACATTGAATGATTGTCAAGTCTGTCATGTTTATTGCTTAAAATCAAGATATCAAGGTCAATATATAAGTTTTTGCTGATATAGTTTATCTGAACATGGCAGTTAGAAATGCCTGCAAGGAAATTTTAAAGCTATCTTTAGAACTTTTGTCTCCCCCTTTTGGCAGTGGGGGTAATTAATCATTCTTACTCTGAACACTGGGTTACTTTTTTTCATCTTAAGCCTCAGAACATTTTCTTGGACACTTCCTAAATTCTGTAGAAACCGTAATACTGTTTTCTCTGTAACATGCGCAGTACTGACTATTCATTTCAGCACAACTTGCAACATGCAGAAGACTAACCTACCCCCTTCTCCCTGCTCAGGTGTCGGCCCTGCGTCAGAATAGCCCCAGCATTCAACATGCTGAGTAACAAGTACCCACAGGTCGTCTTCCTCGAAGTAGATGTTAATGTCTGTCAGGTGAGTCTTAACTGCCATGTCCCCCTCAGAGTTTTAATCCTGTTGATTTGGTGAGTTGCAACACAGCTGGAGCAAAGTCATTTAATCCCTTTGATGGTCTAGATTGTGCACCTGCCAAGTGCCACACTGGCAAAATAGAGAACATAAAAATAATTAGGCTGAGTTTTGGTGTAACTTACGGCCACAGTGCACTTGTCTTCAGATTCAGAAAACTTTATTTGTCCCCGGTGAGCAATTTAATTCACAAGTGAGCAGCTTAACATACCAGTACAGAGATTTTAAAGAGTGAAAAAAAAAAAAAGAACAGAAATAGAACAAGATACTAAGTATGTGCAAGTTACCATGCCATAAATGCTATAACTATATATCACATGCATGGAGATTGTAAACTGACTGTATAAGTTACGTGATTAAAGTGCAAATGCAAAAAAATAAATAGTAGTTGCAGAGGTTATATATTTATAAGCTATAGACAAGGTAGAATGGTTAATAAATGCTGTCTGTCAGAATTTGTCTCACACAGTGTTATGGTTTTTGATTTCACCCGTATTCCCTACTCTGCCTCTGAAGAGTTTACACTGATTCAAATATTTAGCTCAATTAATGGTTTTCTCTACCACTATAATACGTTAGCATTTTATTTCTCCAAGATTATGTTCTCAGCTGTGCTTTATAGCGTCTGTATGTCCAGCTGCAGCATTTACTGTCTCCCACACACCGTACATTCATTTATTTTAATAAATTCTAATAATGCTGCAAAGTTAATCTCACCCATTTATTTCTGTTTTTGGCAGGCAACGGCGGCAGCCAACAACATCTCAGCCACACCAACGTTCTTGTTCTTCAGGAACCGGGTTCGGGTGGATCAGTACCAGGGGGCAGACGCTGCAGGTCTGGAGGAGAAGATCAAACAGCACACGGAGAATGACCCGGGAAACAGCGAGGACTCTGACATTCCTAAGGGATACGTGAGTGAACGTTTTTGACAACCCTTTGTTAGTTTTTTTTTTCTCCATATGAATGAATGAATGCAGTTTTTTGTCTCTTATACAGAAATGTGACGTGGCAATTTGGGACAGTTTTGCGCTATATAAATAAAAACTGGACTGATCAAGGAATCTGACACAGAGTTAAAACATATGGCAGGGCATCTGTTAACCCCTCACATCGACTGCGAGGCCAGCTTTAGAAATTAAAAATGTTTGATTACACAAAGTTAGAAACAAGTAAATGTTAAAACTCGTCTTTCCTGTTTTATTTTTTCAGATGGACCTCATGCCATTTGTCAACAAGGCTGGCTGCGAGTGCCTCAACGAGAGCGACGACTGTGGCTTCGACAACTGCTTAACCAAAGACTCCTCCTACCTGGAGTCTGACTGCGATGAACAGGTGCCAGATATTGTTGACACATTTCCAGAAGATGCCTTTTTTTCTAGATGTTTTTTTCTGTCACAAAGATAAAAAATAATACGTCATTCTCCATCACCAGTTTCTTCCTCATTTTTTTGTAATTCTTGACAAAATCAATGTGAGGATGTGTTTAGTTGGCCGAGTATTGCCATTTAATGACACAAATCCCAAACTTTGACAGCACAGACTCAGGCTTAGAACAACGGCTTGATAAGTTAAGATTTATATTCCTCTACATTATGCTGGGAGCATTACCGTAAAAACTGGATTGACAAGACTTTTGTTGACATACTGTGGCTAGGCTGGAGACTACAGGTAATGGCATGTTGGATTTGAAAAATGTATTCAGCCGTATTTCAGATAAATTCATACAAGATTAGAATAGTTTTTTCTGATTGCATTGTTGCCATGAAATAGTTTTAGTTATAACCTACCGGGAGCACAGCCTCTTAATGTGGATTTCTTTTTTCTTTCCTGACACCTCGAGACAGTTGTGTCTTTTTCTTTTTGATGAGTATGATTTGTTACATGTGTATTAGTCTGTCTAAAGCATTTCCATTATTTTTAATCTTGTCTAGTTGTTGATAACGATGGCCTTCAACCAGCCTGTCAAACTCTTCTCCATGAAGCTACAGTCCTCAGACTTTGGTGAGTTTAATCCTGCTACTGTCATGTGAAGGTAAAGCACTGAAAATGGTTTTCATTCTCCTGTTAACTAGTATGTTCTCTCCTTTCCCACCTGCCATCTTCCTATTCCGCTCCTCTCCCTCATATCGTGTGTGTGGACTTTGACGGTCTTTCTCCCTGTCAGCCCAAGCCCCAAAGGTGGTGAAGGTGTTCATCAATCTGCCTCGGTCAATGGGATTTGATGATGCTGAACGGAGCGAGGCCACTCAGACTCTGGAGCTGTCGGAGGAAGACTACAAAGACGACAGTTTGGTTCCTCTGCGTTACGTCAAGTTTCAAAATGTACAGAGTGTTACGGTAAGGACCGGATTAGCAACATACTTGTTGAGAATAGTTTTGGCTAGGCCTGAGACCGGTCATATAGGGTTTGAAATGCACTCACCAGTAGCATTTCACTGCATTTCATGCAACACTAGAGTTAGTTTTTTCTGTTTGTAATCCGACCATTAAACATGAAACTTCCTGTTTCAGACATGATCCCCTTACATATGATTAATTAACCTAGTGTAATATAAATATAGTGGTGTTTTGTCTGAATTAACACCCTGCTCACATTTCAGTAAAAGTCCAGTGGCAGTCTTACTACGACACCATGTAACATTCATGTATGAAGAATAGGCAGGAACATAGAATATTTTAACTTACACACATCATAAAAATCGGTGATGGGAATAACATTAAGACTCTTGTTGCAATACAACATTCTGCAGAGGAACTCCAGTCCTGGTATTCATGTAGATGTTCTATAGACACGTACAACCCACCTAAACGTTGTTGCTGATCAGGCATCCCCACCCCTTAGCAGTGACACTCCCTAACAGGAGCAGCCATCCCCAGCAGGGGGCAGCGCAAAAACTGCTTAAGAACAGCTCAGGAATAGTCCATGCTGTTGACTTGGCTTCCAAACTCCCTATACCCTAAACTGATCAAGTATCAGTGGGATGCATCCCAGACATGATAGAACATCCTCAGAATGCCTAGTGTCCATTTCTCGACGCACACGTACTTTGTGGGAGGCAAGAGGGAGGACTAAACCGTATCAGCCAGGTGGTTTTAATGTTGTGACTGATTAGGGTTGCAAAGGGGTGGAAAATGTCCGGTAAATTTCCTTTAAATTTCCAGAAACTTTCCATGGGAAGTTAAACTGGGGAATTTTGGAAATATTCCAAATTAGAAACTTACCATGGGAATTATTGGGAATTTATGGGAATTAACTGGAAATTGGGGGTAATTTAAACAAACTGTATCATATCCAAACACAAATGTAAATATTTTTTGTCATGGAGTCAGAAGAAACAGCATCAAATTTGAGGTAGCTACCACCATAATTAGCTGGCCTCTTAAATGGTCAATGAAATGAAAAATAGCTTTCATTTAGCACCTAACTTACCAGCTAGTTAGCTACTGTATTAATACATTTTTATTTAATATTTGCAAGTTAAACATTCATAACTTTATAGATCAAATATATTTACCCCATGATATTATCAAAACTTACTTGACTTTATATAGTCTGCGGGCTCAAATGTGTGGCTTCAATAGTCTTGTGCTTTGAGCTCAAAAGTGTGGCCTCCAGGCTTCAAGAAATCACCTGTGCATGTGATGGAGGAATGCACAGTGCATTAAATCTGGTTGTTTTAGCCAGGACTATGCTACAATATATTCCCCCCAACTATATTTAAGTTCCCTGTTAAGGGCCAGCCTTTAACTTTGTAAATTTCTTATTTATTCCTGTTTATTCCCATATATTCCCGCTAATTCCCATATAGTCCCGTTAATTCCCATGGCAAGTTTCCAACTTTGAAAATTCCCGGAATTTTGCAACCCTATGACTGATGAGTGACAAAAATATCAAATGGGAAAAGCTCTTTGTGTGCTCTTGGACTACATTGTTTAATCTGCTTTCATCATTTCTGTTTCTTATCATGCTCTGGTTCTCTGTGCTGGTCAGCCAGTCAGAGACGGCTCTCTCACAGACTGGTGAAGTGGCTAAAAACACAACAACGAGATCCTGACTAGTTCTAAAAAAAAGTAGCGCCGCATACACTCACCTATTGCCTGTCACAGGAAAATGGCTGACTGTTGTCTTGGTGTATCATGGTTCAATAAATGTAACATCCTGTAACTTTCAGTCAGCATTCCTGGATGCTAATTATGCTATTTGTACCGTGCAAGGTTATTTTAGCAAACACTCTAGGGAAATGAAACTCACAAAAGAAAACTGAAACCATACCGTGTAATGTCAGGACGACAAACCGTTCTGAGCATGTCTCCCACGGAATAATATTGAAACCAACAGTAATACTGAAACTGATAAAAACTAAACATTTATAATAAAGCAAACTCATTCTGGAAACTACCTGAAAGTAAACTGATTTGAAAACAAAAATAAATACCGCAGTTCATTTTTACATGGAGATAAAATGCCCATCACCATTACGCACTGCCATATGTGTTTACCTGAAACCACTATATATATATATATTATATATATATATGTATATATGTATATATGTATATATATATATATATGTATATATGTATATATATATAAAACTAAAAGAAGCCCGTACTTTTAATGAAGGTTGTGTTGTCATTTGCATATGGCAGTGCCATGGAAGATCCTGTCTGGTTGTTTATCAAAGTCACGGTACACACACACACACGCATATATGTTCTTGGTTCCATATCTACATACCTAGAAATAAGATATTCATTATTTATTTTGCACACAGTGTCCCACAGTAAGCCAGCTGTGAGAGTGATCATGCACATGACTAACATACACTACCGTTCAAAAGTTTGGGGTCACTTAGAAATTTCCTTATTTTTGAAAGAAAAGTGCTGTTTTTAAACTAATACTGTACTTTAAACTAATCAGAAACACGCTCTATACATTGTTAATGTGGTAAATGACTATTTCAGCTGCAAATGTCTGGTTTTTAATGCAATGTCTACATAGGCGTATAGAGGCCCATTTCCAGCAACCATCACTCCAGGGCTCTAATGGTCCATTGTGTTTGCTAATTGTGTTAGAGGGCTAATGGATGATTAGAAACACCTTGTGCAATTATGTTAGCACACTTGAAAACAGTTTAGCTGGTTAGGTAAGCTATAAAACTGACCTTCCTTTGAGCTAGTTGAGTATCTGGAGCATCACATTTGTAGGTTTGATTTAACTCTCCAAATGGCCAGAAAAAGAGAACTTTCACATGAAACTCGACAGTCTATTCTTGTTCTCAGAAATGAAGGCTATTCCATGCGACAAATTGCCAAGAAACTGAAGATATCCTACAACGGTGTGTACTACTCCCTTCAGAGGACAGCGCAAACAGGCTCCAACCAGAGTAGAAGAAGAAGTGGGAGGCCCCGCTGCACAACTAAACAAGAAGACAAGTACATCAGAGTCTCTAGTTTGAGAAATCGACGCCTCACAGGTCCTCAACTGGCAGCTTCATTAAATAGTACCCGCAAAATGCCAGTATCCACATCTACAGTGAAGAGGCGACTCCGGGATGCTGGCCTTCAGGGCAGAGTGGCAAAGAAAAAGCCATATCTGAGAGTGGCCAATAAAAGGAAACGATTAATGTGGGCAAAAGAACACAGACATTGGACAGAGGAAGATTGGAAAAAAGTGTTATGGACAGATGAATCGAAGTTTGAGGTGTTTGGATCACACAGAAGAACGTTTGTGAGATGCAGAACAACTGAAAAGATGTTGGAAGAGTGCCTGACGCCATCTGTCAAGCATGGTGGAGGTAATGTGATGGTCTGGGGTTGCTTTGGTGCAGGTAAAGTGGGAGATTTGCACAAGGTAAAAGGGATTTTGAATAAGGAAGGCTATCACTCCATTTTGCAACGCCATGCCATACCCTGTGGACAGCGCTTAATTGGAGCCAATTTCATCCTACAACAGGACAATGACCCAAAGCACACCTCCAAATTATGCAAGAACTATTTAGGGAAGAAGCAAGCATCTGGTATTCTATCATGTGTATGAGTGTGTTTCTGATTCACTCACACACCCAGTGCAGTGCCTGCACATGACTAACATACGCTCAACATGGGAGTAGCTTGTGCTTTGTTTGGAGATATTGATGAGTGTGAGATCCACCCATATCACATGTTGTGCCTAGAAAAGTCTTAATGAATGCATTTAAATATGTTTTAGTCTGATTATGAATTTCATTTTCTTGTCTTATTTTCTACTCTTCATATCAGTTGTTTGTCAAGTCGAACCAAGGAGGTGAGGAGACAACAAAAATCAACTACCTGACGTTCATAGGTACTCCAGTACAAGCCACCAACATGAGCGACTTCAAAAGGGTATGCAACAGTAGCAGCTGCCTTCACTAATTTATCTTCAGGTCTGTTTGAGTGCGTCACGCTCACAACACAATTATTTCATTGTCATGCAGGTTGTAGGGAAGAAAGGTGAGAGCCACTGAGCGTGAGAATGAAGGGGAGGGAGGACGAGAAGAAGAGGACGAGGCCGCAGATACATCCCAAGGACTTTCCTCTCTGCCAAAGCTACTACACACAAAGCTGTCAGACAAACACACATACGTACACACACACACACACACTGCCTCCAGCTGCCCTCCCTGAGCTCTGAATGGAATCTCCGTCTGTGGAGACTCGGTCTATAAATCATTTGTATTGTAATTCTGATGAAATCACTGTAAATAAAACCCAATCCTTTTTCAAAGGCATGTGCGTGAAGTCTGCTCTTTTTTTCTGCTCTACGTCCATGGCTGAAGGAACTTCGGCGTGCCACCTGTCCCCAAAACTGCTGTGGGAAAGCCAGTATGTGCCAGCCTTTGCTTTGTGTTTAGGTACTTGCAGTTCAGTTCTACCACCAGAACTTCCCTTGTACTCAGACTGTACAAAGGAATCAAAAATGGAACTATGCTGTATAAAAAAAAATATTCACGTTGTTGACAGGAAGTCTGTGAATGGATTGGTAAATGCAACAGTGCTCCCAAAATGAGACCATGATCAGACAGAGACAAGATTTGATAGAAGAAGACAAGATTAATTTGGTAATTGGTGGAGATAGACCATGGTGAGTGAAGAAATATTTAATGCTAGACCTGTAATGCTTCTTGCTCTTGACACTGACTATATATAGCGGTAGTATTTCTAAAAGGCACCTGAC
This sequence comes from Planiliza haematocheilus, assembly GCA_005024645.1. Taxonomy (NCBI): domain Eukaryota; kingdom Metazoa; phylum Chordata; class Actinopteri; order Mugiliformes; family Mugilidae; genus Planiliza; species Planiliza haematocheilus. The sequence goes on along the minus strand of SRSE01000582.1, from coordinate 3,255,116 downwards.
ACTGTCTAGAAGTTAGCTAGCCATTCTCACTTCAAACAAGTCTGTATGTGACCTAGCTACCTGCCGCTCTGAGGTAGTTCTGTGCAGCAAACAAACCATACTAACCTTGCTCAGAGAATTCGGAATATGCCTTTAATGCTTTAATGCTCTTTGACAACCCAAAATATTCTTGCACCAGCACGACAACATTCCAGTAACATGCCCTCCCCCTCTGTGGTAAGCTTCAAACCTATACCTCATATTGCACCTTTAAAAGTCACAGAATTGTCTCCTAATAAGCCTAAATGTTCAGGTGTATTTGACAGTGTCAGTAGATACTTTACTGCTACACCAGCAGTTATTTTTGACAATCACCTTTTCATCTTGAGTTTTTACTTTTGATGGCCTTCAGGTCTTTGGCAGCTATACCTACCTCTGAAGATATGACACAGCTGATCCAGACTATCTCAAATGTAGCAAATGCCAAAAGAAATGCTTCATTACGTCCGATCTCCTTCCATTTCAAGTTCAGCTTTGTACTGTGGCCGGAATGTGCCATTACTTTGACCCTGCCTTTTGTTTCCATCTCTTGCATACTGTGAACAGAGGCTCTAAACACGCCCTGCTTCACTGAAATGCCTCCTTTTCCGCGAAGCAGCTCGGGACCCTTCTTCCTCCTGCGCCCAAATAAAGCCAGCCCCCTCAGTCCAAGTTTTTATTTCACTGACTTTTCTTCTCCTTCAATCTTTTGGTTTTGCTTAATAATTTACAAAGTCTGTTTGATTGCATTGACACAATCTGATTCCCTATTTCATGTGCGAACAGACTTGTTGTGTGTTTACCCATTAAACTAATTATTAATTATATATGAGCATTGTTTTTTTATATAAGCAACATAAGCATTCCTTAAATGTTAAAGCAAATCTATAACCTCACACATTTTCTACACTTAAATAAAAACATGGGCAGAAATCAAACAGCAAGTTAGAAACAGAAAGTTCTGTGGCATCAGTGCCGGTTTCCGTTATACGCTGCTGTGTTTTCACTTCCTTGTATTAGAACGCAATTATGTAGCACTTCTTTGATCTCACTGTTCAGCATCACCTAATATAAATTAATCTGATTGGAAGGCATCCAAACTTTAGATAAAGTCTTTGAACAAAGTGTGAAATAGCATGGACTTTGGTTGCTTACCAAAACCTCTTTTTATAGCTAGTTTAAAGACAGCTGAGCTTGTAAGTAAAAACACAAGGAGTGGGAGGACCTCCAGAGACAACTGGGTTAAATTAATGTTTAACTGTATATAGTGCCAACTGGCGTGATAGAGAGCTTTTTCAATTGACCTGGTGGGTGTGGTCCAGACACTGCACAGACTATGGAGGAGCCCACAAGTTAGTTGACAAGTAAGATCACCAATCAGATTAGCCGTTATAAGACATTATATCCACGTTAGCCAATCAGTGCAGAAGCAATGAGCTGAATGTAAAAACGAGCAGCTCCGCCTCTTGTGTCGCTTTGCGGCAGTATTAAGGCTGATGTAAAGTTGCATGTGCGACAGACCAGACATCGTCGGCGTACGTGCTTGGGGTTTAATTTCCATTTTTTTTCCACAATAAAGCGGGCATTTCCCTCTTCAGCGGACTCCTGTGTTACTATTGCCGACATGGCGACGGAGGTAACAAAAGGTGTGGAGGAAATCACAGTCGGTAAGAAAGAAATTAGCTTAGTCAACGCTAGCTAGCATGTTGGCTAGCCCCCGGTCTTTGATATTGCATCAGTTGGGGTGAGTTCAGCAGTTAGCTCGCTAGCTAACGCTGGGTTCTGATTCTGTCTTGTGTGTGTGCTTCGATAACGTTGACACAGAGAGTGTGCACCCGGTCACGGTGCTTACTGGAAACGACTGAATTAACGACAGTCAGATATAAGATCTGCGAGCTAAGAATAGGCTAACATGTAGCAATGACAGCTGTCAGTTTGCAGTGCGTCGGTCAGTGAAACGATTTCAATGAATGATGGCCACCTCACTTTGTAATGTCACGGCCTTTCAGTAAATAGGCCGCGTAAATAGTTGGCTATATGACATTCATAGTTAATTATCTGATCTGGCAGACATGTTGACTGCACTTTCAGTTTCGTCACACAACGTGCCACCCATCCGAAGACACATGTGGCCTAGATCGTAAGTTAATAAGGAGGTTAAACTTTATTTTGCTTTCCAAACGACATTTTTGGCTAGATCATTTTCCATTACTACCGGGAAGAATCTGTTTTTAGTATTATTTTATTGTGCATTAATAGTGGACAGTTATATCATTGTTATATTTCCATATTAGAAGATCCTAAATTGAGTTGATTATCAATCTATAGTTTTTTGCAAGGAAACGAAAAAGACGAATTCACGCTTCTGTTAAAGAAGGCTCCTATGGGGAGTGGGCCTCAACTTAGACCCAGAGCTGTTCCAACCCGAAATCACTTTGCGCGCTAACTCCAGGAGCCCTGCATCTATCTCACTGTTCCTTTGTTTCTCAGGTGAGGTGTACGTGTCTGACAAATGTGGCAGCGACCAGGATGGAGACGGCACGCAGCAGAAGCCTTTCAAAACTCCTCTACAGGTAAGTGGAGTTCTAATTGCTTCATTCTTCATTTAAAAATAGCATGTTGCTGTTGTTGGCGTCTGCCAGTGCCTCATTGTGTTTGTTATGGTTTTCTCACAGGCTCTATTGTTCACTGGGAAGGAGCCATTCCCCACCATTTATGTAGACTCACAGAAGGAGGGAGAGGTACCGTTCATTTCTGTTTCGGATTTGACCATTTAAATATATATTTCATGATGTTCTTATAAGCCTTATGTTAATTGCACCAAATACCAACAGAAAACCCTGTTTTTATGTGGATATACTTGGCAGTGAATACAATTCAGATTTTAGATAGAAATCATGTTTTGTACTCAAGTTTGCAGGTTTTATTACAACTGCAGCTTTGGCACCATTTTCTCTAAACTTTCCATATTGAATTCATTGATTTTATTTTTCTAGATCTTTTGAAACATATTTTCCTTGTCCTCCTCAGCGTTGGGCAGTGATCTCTAAGACGCAGATGAAGAACGCAAAGAAGGCCTTCAACCGTGAGCAGATGAAGACTGATTCCAAGGACAAGAAGGAGGTCTGTGTTCACTCCACATCAGCTAATGCAAGCTCTTTTTTAGTTTCTCTTCCCTGCAAGTTTCCTGTCACCACTGAGTCACTGAGGACGTGTCCTTTCTCTTTCCTCTTTTGCAAAGAATGTGGAATTCTGTTTTGACATAAGTCCAAGCTATCACTGATGCCCTTAATGGTTAATAAAAGCTGAGGCTAATGTGGTCAATGCAGTAAAAGAGATTCCAACAAACCTGCACATCAGATGAAATACGAATGATTAAAGTGGTGAATGTGGGAGGTGAAATTAATCTGTCAGTGTCTTTAAAGGTTCTATTCATGTTTGTTGTGCAGACTGAGGACAATGAGAGGAGAGAGAAGAACCTGGAAGAAGCCAAGAAGATCGTCATTAAGAAGGACCCCAGCCTGCCTGAGCCTGAAGCGGTCAGTTGTTCACATTTCACATTGTTCTTTTTAAATTTTAATGCTCTCTGTGGCTACAGATACTCACTAAGTTCTACTTAAACCACAAAACTGAACCTCTATAGTCGATAGACAGTAGTATACCATACACATTTGTGCTACATAAAGCAGAATAAAATAAATATTTTTTATAAATTAGAGTAATATAAAAAGTGCATACAAAATTCCAATAGGCTAATGGAAAGAACATAGATAGAAATTAAAGAAATGAAATCATAAATAGTACAAGTGGGTAGACTTGGTACCACTTGGGCCAGAGCAGAAAAGCACCTGCATAATGTTGCGGTGTTGGATGAAACATGCAGTTAAAGTTTCATATTATATAAAAGCTGTATAATATAATCATTTTTCTTTATATGGTCCTCTGCTGCAGACTTGGCCTACGAAGCCAAACTAAAATCTTAGTGGTAAATGTATGAACACAGTGTACTTGATTGGCATTGTAGACATTTAATGTACCCCAGTATCCACACGGTGAGCAGTTAATGAGCGTAACATTTGCCAAATCAGAATGTCCTGCTGCAGTCTTCGTTCCTGCAGATAGTTGTCTGCTCTCGTATTCTGGATCACAGAAAAAAGATGTTAATGATGAGTGACACTGTGACTGTGTTTGTCCAGGTTAAAATCCACCAACTGGAGGCAAAGAGAGGTCAGAGGGTCAAAGTGTTCGGATGGGTCCATCGCCTCAGGAGACAGGGTGGGGAACATGTCTGTGTGTTTGTATTTGTAGGAATTTCTCAGAGATCTTACAGTTTTAAGACCAATCAAATTGGAGGGTGTCAGGAGTAGGGAAGGCGACACCACATTACAATGTTAATTTCATTTACCGGATACTTATTTGTCCCCTACAGGAAAGAACCTGATGTTCATTGTGCTGAGAGATGGAACCGGTTTCCTCCAGAGCGTCCTGTCTGATCAGCTGGTAAAAAACTTGTGCTATATAAATAAATGTGACCTGACTTGACTTCTTGTTTTGACACTATTAGCATTGAATGCCTCGCCTGATAAGAACGGAGTTGGCTACTTCAGGGCAGTAATTGTTTTCATTCATTTTAGTTTCATTTTAGTGTAGGGCCACATACAGCCCAATTTGATCTCAAGCAGGCTGGACCAGCAGCATATTAGCATAATATGCTATAAATAATGACAACTCCAGATTTTTCCTTTTGTTTTAGTGCAAAAAAGTACAAATAAATTAGATCAGACCCTGTGGTGGGCCAGTTTTGGCCGGCCATGAGTTTAGTTGGTCACGGGGTAGGGAGTGCTTGTTTTGGTGCACCACAGTGAGCACTTCAGTTTAAATCACACTTGTTGTTGTTGTTTTTTTTCTTGTCTTCAGTGCCAGTGCTACAATGGTTTGGTGCTGTCCACAGAGAGCACTGTAGCTCTGTACGGGACCGTCACTGCTGTTCCTGAGGGGAAACAGGTAAAGGCACCTGCTGCAACAACACTGTAGTTGTAGCCATAAGTGACAAGTCTGATTCTGATCACTATTAGTATGACTGAAGGAACAGGTCCAGTGTCAAATGTGAAAATAAAAGTCTGCATTTATGGGGACTTGCAGTATAAGTAATTCAGGAAAGACGTGTTCACAGAGTCCCCCTCTCATGTCTAATCTACCAGGCGCCCGGAGGCCATGAGCTGCACTGTGACTTCTGGGAGCTGATCGGCTTGGCCCCGGCAGGCGGAGCCGACAACCTGCTGAACGAAGAGTCTGACGTGGACGTCCAGCTGAACAACCGACACATGCTGATCAGGGGAGAGAACGTCTCCAAGGTCCTCAGAGTGCGATCCACTGTGACACAGTGCTTCAGGGACCACTTCTTCAACCGTGGATACTATGAGGTGAAATGCCCAGACACAACTGTGATCATCAGTTGTTTTTGATCTGTTGCAGAGGAAAAAAGGAGGCTGGCAAAGTGTTCACCAGATGTAACAAAAGGCCATGAATAAAATGTTGGTCAGTGTAGACTTTCCTTCACAAGTTGAAATCACTACGTTGCAGATGGTAGTGTACAGCTATCAAGTGCTTGAACTCGGATCAAAAGTTGTCAGGTTGCTGGAAGTCAAAGTATTAACCTTGACATACACTACCGTTCAAAAGTTTGGGGTCACATTGAAATGTCCTTATTTTTGAAGGAAAAGCACTGTACTTTTCAATGAAGATAACTTTAAACTAGTCTTAACTTTAAAGAAATACACTCTATACATTGCTAATGTGGTAAATGACTATTCTAGCTGCAAATGTCTGGTTTTTGGTGCAATATCTACATAGGTGTATAGAGGCCTAGTTCCAGCCACTATCACTCCAGTGTTCTAATGGTGAAATGTGTTTGCTCATTGGCTCAGAAGGCTAATTGATGATTAGAAAACCCTTGTGCAATCATGTTCACACATCTGAAAACAGTTTAGCTCTTTACAGAAGCTACAAAACTGATCTTCCTTTGAGCAGATTGAGTTTCTGGAGCATTACATTTGTGGGGTCAATTAAACGCTCAAAATGGCCAGAAAAAGAGAACTTTCATCTGAAACTCGACAGTCTATTCTTGTTCTTCGAAATGAAGGCTATTCCATGCGAGAAATTGCTAAGAAACTGAAGATTTCCTACAACGGTGTGTACTACTCCCTTCAGAGGACAGCACAAACAGGCTCTAACCAGAGTAGAAAAAGAAGTGGGAGGCCGCGTAGCACAACTGTGCAAGAAGATAAGTTCATTAGAGTCTCTAGTTTGAGAAACAGACGCCTCGCAGGTCCCCAACTGGCATCTTCATTAAATAGTACCCGCAAAACACCAGTGTCAACATCTACAGTGAAGAGGCGGCTGCGGGATTCTGGGCTTCAGGGCAGAGTGGCAAAGAAAAAGCCATATCTGAGACTGGCCAATAAAAGAAAAAGATTAAGATGGGCAAAAGAACACAGACATTGGACAGAGGAAGACTGGAAAAAAGTGTTGTGGACGGACGAATCTAAGTTTGAGGTGTTTGGATCACAAAGAAGAATGTTTGTGAGACGCAGAACAAATGAAAAGATGCTGGAAGAATGCCTGACGCCATCTGTTAAGCATGGTGGAGGTAATGTGATGGTCTGGGGTTGCTTTGGTGCTGGTAAGGTGGGAGATTTGTACAGGGTAAAAGGGATTCTGAATAAGGAAGGCTATCACTCCATTTTGCAACGCCATGCCATACCCAGTGGACAGCGCTTGATTGGAGCCAATTTCATCCTACAACAGGACAATGACCCTAAACACACCTCCAAATTGTGCAAGAACTATTTAGAGCAGAAGCAGGAAGCTCATATTCTATCGGTGATGGAGTGGCCAGCGCAGTCACCAGATCTGAACCCCATTGAGCTGTTGTGGGAGCAGCTTGACCGTATGGTACGCAAGAAGTGCCCATCCAACCAATCCAACTTGTGGGAGCTGCTTCTGGAAGCGTGGGGGTGCAATTTCTCCAGATTACCTCAAACAAATAATTAACAGCTAGAATGCAAAGATCTGCATGCTGTAATTGCCTGCAAATGGAGGATTCCTTTGACGAAGCCGAAGTTGATGTAAATCTTATTCAAATACATATCCTATTTCTAAACCTGTCAATGTCTTGACATCTATTTTCTATTCATTTCACAACGTATGGTGGTGAATAAGTGTGACTTTTCATGGAAAACACAAAATTGTTTGGGTGACCCCAAACTTTTGAACGGTAGTGTAAATAAATACATTTTCCCCTTCATGTTAAAGCAGCCACTTGGTCTAAGTCTGCAACACATTCACCAGCTGTAATCTTTAAAGCTGATGTTATCTTTGAATGAGTAGACTGTAGGACTTTGCTTCAGTAGCGTTCTATCAAATATGAATCCAGGACTAAATCCCCTCATAAATATATTTATCTTGAAGTTATAGTCTGGATTGTTATGGCAACACAAATTGTTTACTATGGTGAGTGTAAGTGGGCTGGGTTTAAAAAGATTTTATATTAAAATTGGTCTTGAATTTGAAAGATCTGATATTGAATATTAAAAGCCTCAAATCAAATATCTTTCATAAGTAACTACAGTTTCAAAATGTCTCTAAATAATTTCATATTGAAGCAAATCAGAACCTCGTGAATCAGTTCAGGGAACTGGAGGGAATACGTAGCCCTAGTAGCACTTAAGCGAGTGCCAGGTTAGCAATAGTAGCAGTTTAATACAGCTCTGATACATCTGTAGGAAACGGGGCTGTTATGACTTCTGTCACATCTGTTACAAATGCTAGATTACATGCTGCATGCGTTTCCCAGTGGGTGCACATCTCTTTCAGATAGACGTTTCAGTTCTGGATCGTAGACTTTAACCGTTGCTTGGTTTGTTTTCTTGGTACAGATCACTCCTCCGACCCTGGTGCAGACTCAGGTGGAGGGCGGCTCCACCCTGTTTAACCTCAACTACTTTGGCGAGCAGGCCTACCTGACGCAGTCCTCTCAGCTCTACCTGGAGACCTGCATACCTGCCCTCGGAGACACCTTCTGCATCGCTCAGTCGTACCGAGCTGAGCAGTCCCGCACCCGCAGACACCTGTCTGAGTGAGTCTGGCTGGTCATTCAGGGACATTCAAGTAGTCTTGTGTAGGGACTCAAAGCCACAGAGGAAAGACACATAAATACTGTTTAATACTGAATTACTTAAGATTCCTGGCTTTTTGTGTCTCACCTCAGATCAGGAATGAAAAGCAAGCGATGTTGATCTGAGCCAAAATATGTGTATTTCATAGGTTGTATCACAGCGTTAACACTCACACATAATGTACACTTGGCCCCTGCAGGAGGGACACGTATCTTGTACTCCTTGTCCATCCTTCGCCTGAACACATGATGCTGAACTTTGATCACTGTGGTGTCGGCTTACTAAATATAGCACCACATGGGGCTAATGTAAAGAAACACTTAATGGCTTATCTACCAAAACTCTGCAGTGACATGTACAGTACACGAGGTGAATGCCTTCAACACAGTATGATGTGGAACCAAATTCCAAGCCAGTGGTTTACCTGTGCATCACTGTATGAAAGCTGAGAACCCCGACTGATCCACATTGTCAGTGTTACTGCACACTCACAACAAGCTGGCCTACATAGGAAGCTCCCACCCTCCCAAGATATGTAGCCCCCACCCGGGGCTACATAGGAAGCTACATAGGAAGCTACATAGGAAGCTACATAGGAAGCTCCCACCCTCTTGGGAGGGTGTAGCTTCCTATGCTGTAGATTACCATCAAAGTACAGACCGTATCAAATAACAATAGTCTCTATAAATAGTGTCCCACTAGAGCCACCTTCTCCTCCTTACCCCTGGATGTACATAAAAGTATGTGGAAGATTAAAGCGAATAAAACATATTTTAAGAAAAATGTTGAATTTCAGTCTAACTTTGGCAGACCGCCATAGTATTAACATTGTATGAGAAACATTTTTTTATTTTTTTTATTCATGTATTTATTTGTTTTCCTGTGTGCAGGTACACTCACATCGAGGCCGAGTGTCCCTTCATCTCATTCGAGGATCTGCTGAACAGACTGGAGGACCTGGTGTGCGACGTGGTGGACCGTGTGCTCAAGTCCCCCGCCGCACAGCTGCTCTACGACATCAACCCGGTACGTCACGGTTGATCCAGAACAATCAGCTCCTAGTGGCAGTGTTTGACCGTTTTTTTCTGAAACTGCTGCAGTGTGTTCAGACTAAAACGTTGGGTTGCTCATCACAGAAAATAACTGCATCTCAAAGTCTATTAACAGAGTGGTACTAGAGCATTTGCTGATATTGATAGTAATGTAGATTTATTTTTTGGTGATTTTTCCAGAACTTCAAACCTCCCAAGAGACCGTTCAAGAGGATGAACTACACTGAAGCCATCGAGTGGCTCAGAGCGCACGATATTAAGAAGGATGACGGCTCCTACTACGAGTTTGGAGAGGTGACTGTTGATCACAACACATCCAGCAAAACACACACCATTCTATTATTTATACGGCGCTCCTTATCAACCTTTGTTTTTACAGAGCAGTGTGGTGGCAGAGTGTCTTTTTTATAGCGTTAGTTGTACATGAACATGATAAGGGGAGAAACAAAACAAATCATTGACAAAAATGTGCATTTGTAATAATGTAAATAATATAATAATTACAATATGACAAAATAATATAAATTATATACTAAGAAATGTGCAAAAAGGGTGGCACAGTAGCACTGATGCCTCACAGCAAGAAGGTCACCGGTTCGAATCCATGTGCCGGCTGGCCTTTCTGTGTGGAGTTTGCATGTTCTCCCTGTGTCTGCGTGGGTTCTCTCCGGGTACTCCGGCTTCCTCCCACCATCCAAAGACATGCTGGTTAGGTTAATTGGTGATTCTAAATTGGCCGTAGGTGTGCATGTGAGTGTGAATGTTAGCCCTGCGATGGACTGGCGACCTGTCCAGGGTGTACCCCTGCCTCTCGCCCGATAACAGCTGGGATAGGCTCCAGCAGACCCCTGTGACCCCTAACAGGACTAAACGGGTATAGAAGATGACTGACTGACTGAAATGTGCAAAAAGTATTTATAGCAGCACGGTATCCTGCACTGTCATCACAGGTTGTTTCTTCTGTCTCGACAAAACTCCCCCACACCCAGAGAAGACACGACACAACTGTTTTCACAGCAGTTTCCTCCTACTCACATATTTTTGTCTATTTGGTGGAATCAAGTTAAAGTGGACCAGGATGTGGTTCGTTTAGATGTGCAGCAGGTCTGTTGAAATTGAGTTGTCAGTCAGAAAAAATGGGCTGTAGTTTTCAAATACACCTATAGAGGCCGCTGTTGTTGTACGTAACTATAGCTCCAACAGAAAGTCTTACCTCCCTCTTTAATGTGTGTTTGGGAAGTTGTGTCCCGCAGTTATCATTTTGTTAACTGCATCTGTTGCTTACAAAGATTTAGTAATCATTAGGTACATTGTAGCTAATGTGTCAGATTTTGGGTATCAACTGTGTTGTCGCCTGTCTCTCTCTCTCAGGACATCCCAGAGGCTCCAGAGAGGCTGATGACCGACACCATCAATGAGACCATCCTGCTGTGCCGCTTCCCAGCTGAGATCAAATCCTTCTACATGCAGCGCTGCCCCGAGGACAGACGCCTCACCGAGTCGGTACGAACCTCAGGCGCAAACCCTGGACATGTATACGTAAAAGGACGGCCATCTCTGCTGAGAATGGACTAGTTCTGCAAAGTGCTGTCATTCTTCCCTATTAATGATCCAGAGTTAGGTCACATATAATAAGGGACTACATTTCAAAACAAAAGAGAGTGTTGAAAAATCTTAAACAGAAGAGAGATTGAATTGGCCCACTTTTTGGGGGCATTTTGAATTTATTTGGATTATCATGTTGTGCTTTAAGTTAAAAACCTGCCAGAATATTATTTGACCATTTGCTGGAACTGTTTTAATATGAAGCATGCAGGAAGAGTGACCTTAAATAATAGAACTGCATGCATTTAATTAGTGAATTAAAGCAATATTTGAATTCACAAAGGGAACAGTGATGAGTACAGTGCGATTGAATCACCACAGAAGAAGTGTTGACACTGATTTACTAGATCTGACTGAAATATGGTTGAATAAACTTCTAAAAAGAGAGGAGCGTAGAAATAAAGGCCCGTCTGATGTAGATTTCTGCTGTCATCTGACCTTCCGTCTCGTCCGTTGTGCCGCAGGTTGATGTGTTGATGCCAAACGTGGGTGAGATTGTTGGAGGCTCAATGCGTATCTGGGACTCTGAGGAGCTGCTGGAGGGATACAAGAGGGAGGGGATCGACTCCACCCCGTACTACTGGTACACCGACCAGGTAACAGACGCTGCCTCTCCTCCTGTGGGTGTTTGATGCTTTTGCACCTTGGGCCATAAGCAAAAAACATTCAGATCAACAGTTATTTGAAAGACAACAAGACAAACAGCACATTTGACTCCAGAACAGCTGATCAGACTCCACTGAGCCCGACCTGTCTAATCTGTGTAGAGCCATGTGTTAACTCTGTCACGTTGTGTTAGTAATGGTGTGTATTAACAGGCTTTCTTGCGTGTTTCAGAGGAAGTACGGGACGTGTCCTCACGGGGGGTACGGTCTGGGTCTAGAGCGTTTCCTCACCTGGCTGCTGAACAGACATCACATCAGGGACGTCTGCCTCTACCCTCGGTTCATCCAGCGCTGCAGACCCTGAGCGCGTATCCATACGCCCACACACACTCACACAAACACACACATACGCAAAGTTAGTTTATTGTGGAGATGGCATGTGGCAGCACTCTGTTAGCCATGCTGCACATTTAATCAGAATTGAGTTTTGTTCTCTTACTCGATTTATTTTCTGCATTTAACATAAGTTCTGGAAGCTTAGCCTCTTTCCAGTGAACTCTGCCACCACAGACTCAGTTGGATATCCCACCTGCCGTGCTCTGCCTCAAACCTTAAAACCTTCCTCTTATTAGTCCTGTGACTAGTTCTGATCATTTATGCCTCCACAGATGTTCAGTGGCTGATTAGTGAACTAGAAATAAACAGTTTTGTCTCACTGTTCTACAAGTTCTTGTTGCAAAAGAATAGCTTTCTGCACTTTAACTTATTTTTTTTATTCATATGATGCATTAGCAATTTGGCTTTAAAATGGAATTTTAAAGTTGTCGAGATAAACTTGCAGCCACTGTGTTTTCTAAAGTAAACGGTCACATCGGCCTTCAAAATAACTAGAATTATATTCAGTTTGCGTTGACAACTCAAACACTATCATGTTTTCTCAAAGGCAGAACAGGATCCTGTCACAAATAGGTCTGAAACATTGAGGGTCAGATTTCAGTGAATAACAGAAAATTCCTTACATCGAAGCACAAGACATGAGAGAACTCATTATAAGATCTACAATAAATTACAAGTTACACACACACACACACACACACACACACACGCCCCTTCCTTCTGCTTCCACCTCATTGTGCTGGGTGACCGCTGTCCTGACCTGTGTCACTTCAACGGTTGGTTCCAACTAATGTCACAAAAAGAGCGCTGCTTCTTCTGCACATGTTTCTTGGGAACAATTTACTTCGTAACTAAATCAAACCCAGCCTCGTCTGGAAATCAAAGGTAGAAATAAACCGTGGGCAGCGGTCTGTCCGTCAAATCCCACCGCCTGAAGACCTGGTGGTTTAGAAATGTGACATTCTTGTCGACCTCTTTCTGTCTCTGTCTGCTCTGCCTCTTCATCTGATGAACCTTCTACAAGGTTAACTGCACTTCAATAAAATGTGACTCAAACATGCACTTGTACCAGTGGTTTCTTCAGTTTGGCCGTTAACTTTTTTCAGATCTCACTTTGTCTTTGAATGGCAGCTAATGCCATAACAGACTACTACCCTGCTATACGGTTGACGTTAGGCAATGTTCTTCCCACACATTACACATACTCTGATCTGTGTGTTTGCTAGTGTGCTGCTGTATTAACATGATAGTTAGGATCCAAATGAATGCGCTAATGCCACTGAGTCATACAGGAGTAGACTAGCAACTCGCATGTTCTGCAAGGAACCGTTGAGACTGTCATCACCCTCTCAGTCCCAGTGTGGTTTGGAAACTGCAGTGCTCAGGATAGGAAGTCAGTGGTTTTGTGCTTGTCTCAATACGTCCTGTGGGTGTTCACACCTGTACTTTACGTGATTGGTTCGCCCAGATTGGATCTTAATGGAATGTCTGAACAGGCCCAATGACCCATCTGCCTACTAGTTCACACTAGCACTGCCAAGTACTGGGAGCAACTTGGGGTTCAGTGTCTTCAGCACGTGGTCCATGTACCGTGGACAAGCCACAGCCACCCAAAAATATACTGGTTCTCACATATGTTCGATATTAAACTTGGTTAGATCAGGCTCGCCAAGTGTGTGTGTAGAAATTGTACAGTTGTCTCTGGAGTAGCCGTCCCATCACCAAGGACAGAACACACCTGTAACACAACATCTTCTGGGAATCGCTACAGGAGTTTGAAATCAAGGACAACAAGACTTAGGAACAGTTTCCTCATGCCACTTGCTCAGACTTGTGAGGTAAGAATTCCTTGCATAGTCTAAATCTCTTTTGTGTTTACAGAGCATATGACAGTAAACCTCTTGAATCTTGGTATATATTCACACTGGATATATACAGTGCACTTCATCTAATTACCACTAGATGGCTGGACAATGAAGAGAACAGAAAAAATGCACAACTTCTCAAAAAACGATGAGGTATAAAATAAAAAAGACTTCCAGGAATAGGATTGTGTATATGATTCCTGCATTAGAAGCTGTGTTCTTAGTTTCTTTTTGTCAGCTGGTTGGACACGCTTCCTCATTGACCCTCTTCTTAATTTTTATAAGGAAGAAGGAAACACAGCTCTCAGTTCTGGAAAAACTGGTATCATTTAAAAAAAAAAAAAACGTAAACAGAAGCTGTACCCATTGTTTGTAAGAAGCCTTTTCAAAGAGATGTACTCCAGGAATCAACTGCCCTGCCCTAAAGCAGATGGTTGGTCCTGTTTGTCAAGACCACAGAGTCCGCTACTTCTGTTACTGCTTCTGCTTGTATCAACACCGCTTTAGTTGAGTTTGAAAACTCAGTTTCATTCAGTTCAAATCCCTTTATTTTTCCCATAGGGGCAATTTAAAATGACAGAAATTTGTTTAAAAATGAACATAATCAAAATCAATGGAAAGAAACAGCTTCTAATGCAGTCTGTAACTGCCTGTCCTTCATTAACTACCTTCAAGTAATCTGATTATGGTAAATAATTGGATTACTTGCATAAACAGCCAGGATTAAACGGTATACACCGATCAGCCACAACATTAAAACCACTGACGGGAGAAGTAAATGACATTAACCACTTTGTAACAGTGCAATGTTCTCCTGTGAAACTCTTGGACCTGGCATTTATGTGGATGTTACCTAGACATGTTGAACCCGCCAAGACCAGACCAGGCACCCCCACCCCATAGCAATGACACTCCTTGATGGCAGCAACCATCACCAGCAGGATGCAGCCTGACACAGACACACATACAAAAACACTTTATGAACAACTAAAAAAACATGAAGAACAGCACAAGGTGTTGACCTGGCCTCCAAATTCACTAGATTTAATATTATTCTATAGTGCAGTAGCTTTAATTTGAGAGTGTCCACAGAGCCATATGAAACCTGTTTTCGCTTTTCTATTTCTTGGTCACCAGAAAGATTGAAAGCGTCCTCTGTCATCCCTTGGTGCAAAGGTACACTGCAAAAAAAGTGGAAAACGTTTTTCTACGAAATGTAACATTTTTTCAATTTAACCTGGAACATTATTTCAATTCTAAATGAGCAGGCCGTGTAACTATGCTGCAGGGGAAAAGAGTGAAAAGAAAATGACATTACATGTTGTTATTCTTATTGTGATCAGCCCCCTCCTCGTTCCTTTACCTTCTTCACTTCTTTCCCTCCATTCAGGAGTTTGAAACCAGGTTCAACAGTGAACAGCTATAATTTTATCTCTGAGCACACACACACAGAAGGAGGGTGGGGCCAGCAGGGGCGTGGGTGGGTTTATCTCATGGATGATTTTCTTGTATATACACATTACTGGGTTGTGTGTACCAAAAAGATGGTGTGACAGCTAATCCTCCTTAAACCTTTTCACTCCACAAGTTCATTTGAGATAGGTCCACACATTCAAAAGAAATTTAGCAAAAAATCGAGTTTCTAGGTGTATATTCAGTGTATATTCATTTCCCCCCATAAGAATACATATTCAATTTCTATTAAAAAACTAAATAAATAAATAGTTTGCATTTGGGACTGATATCCTACTCTATGTAGCTTGGCCCTATAGGGGATCATCACCGATTCATTGCAAGAATAAAAGCAATAATCAACTTAAATATATGTATATTTTAGATTTGGTAATAATGTGTTATTTCAAGGTTTCGTTAATAACGTTTGTCTCCACTTTATCCCTAGTTACGCACGCTTCTGTGTGATGACGTTGCATAGAAAGTGGCGTCACACGGGCCAGCGTAAACAGCGTCAGACCGGATATTCGACAAAAATCCCCTCCATAATAAAAACATGAACTACAACGTAAAATAAGATGACGCTTTAATCGTTTGCCCATTAATTGCAAATGAACGTGCGGAAAATACGAAAACGCCACTATCATTACTTTACAAGTTTTAAAACTGTAATATGATTATTATTTCCTTCAAAATACTTTAAACTAATATAAAAGTATCAAACGTAATGGAAAAACAACAGTAATATATTGTTTTAAATCGGTGAGTCTGTAAATAAATGTATGCATACGTTCAGATTTTTGTGTTACGTTGTTCCGGTTAGTTTTATTTTGAAATTGCAAACCGGAATACCGACGGTATCATTACAACCTTGACGGAAGTTCGAGCACCCAGCCGGTGGTAGCTGAAGGAATCCGGCTGTCAGATCAGACTGAGCAGAGACTGTTGGGGTTGGAGATTGTCGTTGATCCAGCAGCGGAGAGCACAAATATCCGGCATTGATTCAAGCGGGTGCGGAGACTTTTATCGCCAGTGAAAACAGGAATTAACATGATGGCGGTCCTGGGCAGCGCAGGTCGCTTGATCCAATGTGAGTATGTGTGTGCAGCTAAGATAGCTTGTTCAGAGCTTTACACGGAAACCTTAAAGTTCCTTTAGATAATTCGGAATTCAATGTCACATCATAAATTTTAATACACAGTTTTTCCAACACAGTTTAAAGGTAGTTTCGAGTCATTAGGCGGCAAGTTGTTGGTGTAGCGTGGTAGAACTCCTCAGCATGCTGCTGACATTGGTGTCAACATTTCGTACAAGCACGTAAAGCTGCCATGATTAGGGAAATGCAACTTCCTGTGAGGACATCGTAATATAACTTTCCGTAACCGTAACAATCATTCCATTGTATTATTGACTTGTACAGCATCAGTATCTCATTTTTTTTGTCACTTACTAGACTGAACTACTTCGTTTGTTGTCTTGCCTTACATGTGGCTTGGTTGAAATGCTGATATTTGCTTAACTGTGCAAGTTACTGTGCTTTTATTTTCTACAGATTAATGACTGTATTTCCGCACGTCGTTAATTTGCGGTATTTTGACAGAGCCCAGTGTTTTTGGAGGTTACTGTTAATGTTACATAATGGGCTTAATTCGTACCAGCGCTGCATTTAGTAACAGTCAGAGGTTCTGTTAATGCCGCACATATCCGTGTCCGGCCCACGCTTTGACGACGAGAAACAAAAGAAGTGAATATTGAGTTACACAATTACAGGCTGATGAACTTGCGTAATCGCAGCGGGCCCCCTGGTGGCGCGTCGGGTCACTGCAGCCAGGGTTATGAAAGTTCAGCGGCTTTTACACACAGTTTTATTGTTGTTTAACTGTTGCTTAAACTTGAATTTTTATTCAGTGCTGTCTGTGCCTTGCAGCATCTGTTTTTGTCATTTCACTAAATTCACTGGTGTGATATGAACAGGTGTTTTAAGGTCACAGTGTGTCCTCATGTTAGAGGTCATTGTAATGCAACGGCAGCATTCCCTGCCACTTTCTGATCATTTTACTTATTCTCGATGAGTCAAAGTAACTAATAAAAAGAAACAGACCTATAGATAACCTCTGTTGTTTTGTTCTTCAGTTGCCAGGAGCAGTGTCGGCCTGAGTTTGAGAACACGCTCCACTGCTGCAGCTTTGGCCCAGACGGCGACTCCAGAAACGCAGGAAAATAGGTCTGACACACATTATAGCAGATGGACATAAACGCAGGGGATAATGCATCTCCAGAGTAACCCTTACTCACGTTGGTTGTTCTCCGTTGGGGCCATCTTGAGCATCTGTGGCTGACAGCCCCTGACGGACATCAAGCAGCCCTTACCCAAACCAGCACGTTAAACTGAAAGTCGTTCCTTTCTGCATATTTCCTTTTGATCTACAAGTTTAACACCACGCTCTGATGATGACATTGTAAAGTAATGACTTGACAATGACACTGCAATCTGACTCACTGTTGGTGTTACTAAAAGTAGACGGCGAGAATAGCTTTAATGTTGGCTCAGCGCAACAACAAATGAGTTGTGTCTTTTTACGTAGATTGATTCATTTGTTTATTAGGAAGTAAAAACAGAAAACTGAAGGGTATGTGGAGATTGATACCTAAACTGTCAGTTTAAGGCCATGGGTAGAGCTGGTAATTGGCGGGATCAGTTCAAGACACTGTTAACAAATGAGACTACTGAACGTGAATACGTGTGATTCCATCATAAACATACTTATCAGCTTGTGGCTAACTATTGATGCTACTCTAATGATCTATACAAAGCAACTACACAGAGTGAAGTATTTTCGTCAGCAGTCACCAGTGTGTCCGTCTTCACTGCTGGAAACTGCTTTTAATTCCATGCTGAAAAGAGAGCAGCAGTGAAGTTACTGATAATAATGCATTTAAATTCCAACACCTGATTCCAAATGCCTGCAGCGGGAGATTTTGCCTTCCCTTTGTGGTGTGCAAGACTCATCTCATAACTAAAGCAGAGTTTATGTGTTTGTGGGACATAGGTAGCCTCTCAACACACTGATTCACACAGGTCGTTGCTTAAATGCCAGGCAGTGCCATCGTTTACTGTATGTGTCGGGAAGGCTATGTAATACTATGGCCACATATTGCCATGGCCTGAGCAAAGCTGTCAGCCATGGGCAGCCTCTCTGAAAATCATTCATCCCTAAGATCATAGTCTATTTAGACAACCCTAAGGTCCAAGCGTAGCATGACAAGCTAAAATTAGGTGATTGCTACCACCACACTGAAACCAATTGAAAGACTTAACAGAGCAGCAAACATCAGTATTTCACTGCACTGTTCTCAGGAGACATCATTCATAATGAAATCCGTTATCAGTGGGCATTAATAATCAATACGGCCAGCATGTCTTAGTGTGGGTTAGTTATGCATTATTGATCCAGAATCTGTGTCTGCAGGAAGCCCAAGACAGGCATCCTGATGCTGAACATGGGAGGACCCGAGAAACTGGAAGACGTCCACGACTTCCTGCTGCGGCTCTTCATGGACACGGACCTGATGAAGCTCCCCGTGCAGAGGTAAGCAGCGTGGAAACACACTCCCACGCACACTGTAATATTTGAGCACTGGCCACAGAAAACTGATTGGAATTATCTCAACCAACAAGCTGATGAACTGAACAAGATCCAGAGCAAAATACTGTCACACTCAATACGCCAGTGTTATTTATTAAGACAAACAAACGTAGGCCTGAAACTAAAAAGATAACTCAAGAACAGCTGATTTACACAATGTTAGAAATGTGTATCGATATTACCTCAAATAACACACATTAATGGTTATGAACTTTAAAAGAAATTGTTTCTATAGCTGGCGTGGGCAGACACTGAAGAGGACAAATGGGGAAGCTGGTTGTGTCACAGAGCTCTGCTGTGTCTCTGTTTCATAATAACTGATCATGAGCCAACCAGTTGTTGCCACTGAGAAAAAAGGTTCTGTATTTCTGGTTTCGACAACACTGATCTTTTTTCTTTTTTTTTGTCTTGTGGCTTTTAAAAATAAAGCTGTTCCTACTTGTGGCCCAACATCCCAGGTTTTGTCTTCTGCATCAAGCAATGTGATCAGTTCAGGCTCTTTTAGAGTACTGCGGGACATAGACGCCGCAACCTGCGTACGTAACCAACGCTAGTGCAAGCCGTTTATGCTTGTGCGCTCATCAGTCTGGCTCACTCTATGAAAACACCACCCGAACATTAGTCGACGCTGTGCCTTTGTTGTTGTTTCTACTTCCTGCTTCACTTTCACCAATGGCGACTGAAATTTCGGTGCTGATCCAAAAGAATCAGTTTGAAAATTGTCTGAAGCCTGGCTGAAACACACTCTCACCCTAAGCTGCCTCTCACTAGGTACATTTAGTCTCACTGTCAGTAATGCAAAATACTCCGTCTTGTAGCAAGTTTGAACATCATATCATTCCCTCAGAATGACACCAGTCCAAGAAGGAAGCAGCTACAAGTCAATTCATCATCCCCTTGTGTGTAACAATCTGCTGTAACCTTCAATCTGTCCTGTGTTTTGCAGTAAGCTGGGGCCGTTCATCGCCAAGCGGCGTACACCTAAGATCCAGGAGCAGTACAGTAAGATCGGAGGAGGCTCGCCCATCAAACGCTGGACATCCATGCAGGGAGAGGGCATGGTGAAGCTGCTGGACGATATGAGCCCCGAGACAGGTGAGGCAGTCTCAGAGAGGACCTAAATCGTCTAGAAGGAAGGCTGGGATATTGAGTCTAACAGAGCTGTCAGTCTTCCCAAAAATCATTCAGCTTAAACGGAGCTTTTTAGTGTCATGAGAACGGTCTTTGTGCTTTTCAGACACCAGTCTTATCATCTTTTACAATGTACTTTTTATGTGACAACAAACAGAGTTGGTGTGTTTCCCGCTGGTGCACTTGATTGTCAGCAGTATAGTGTGTGTTAAATGAAGATAATGACACAGTGAAGGAGTGTTTCTGCACACGCCTGCAACACACCTCACTGATAACAGACATTTGCCAGCAGTCTGAAAACTGACCAGCTGTCTAAGTAAACACGTCTGACGTTCATTCTCAGCGTTTTCAGGAAAGATTCAGCCACGTCGCTAATGAGTTCTTTTCACGTCTCTCTCCGCCAGCTCCTCACAAGTTCTACATTGGCTTCCGCTACGTTCACCCGCTGACGGAGGAAGCCATAGAGGAGATGGAGAAGGATGGAGTGGAGAGAGCCGTGGCCTTCACGCAGTACCCTCAGTACAGCTGCTCCACCACAGGTGACAGCCGCACACGTCACAGATACAGGAAATGAAATCAGTTATTTCCACGGTAACCGTAATTCCAATTTTGTGCAGCTAGTCTGTTCAGAAGGAAGTTCTACCTTTCTCAAAGACTTGTGTTGAAAAGACCAGAAAAGAAAACACAAAAGATAAGAGATGTGTCTGGCCGTTAGTGCCGCCGCACCCAGGCTGCTATCTGCCCTGTTACTATCTGATAAACACACGCACACATCACTGTACTCCAGACCAAATCAAAAGCAGTGTGTTGCATCATGGAAGCCAAAGCTGATCTGCAGACTGGCTGAGTGAAGGGCTGTCCAAACCCACAACACATCCCTGAATCAACGCCCACGTCCCATGTGATTTAGGCCTGGTCACCCAGTTTCACCAACTTTTTTAGACAGTGATGGCATCTTCCTACATGGCTACATTCAAAACGCATTCACTGCTGTCTGGATGAGTTTGTGAAAGAAACATCAACCTGACTTAATAAAAGAACAAAGGCCAACATTACGTCCCTGATGTGTCTGAGGCAAAAAGTTGCACTTGAACGCACCATAAAGACTTCAGCTAATAATAATAATAATAACTTTATTTCTATAGCACCTCTCTAAAACATGTTACACGGTGCAACAACAACAACAGACATAGGTCAGATACAATTGCCTGGCAGCAACATAATAAAACCAAGAGAAATAAAATTGGAATTAAAATTTAAAATTGAAACCCAACCACAACCAGGTAGTCTAAAACAAAATTAAGAAAAGGCCAAACCAGATTTAAAAGAAGCCACTGAGCTCGCCTGCCTGAGATTGCTGGGCAGGGAGTCCCACAGCTGTGGACCAACAGCAAAGGTCACAGATGTAGACAGGAGCCTGACCATGCAGGCCTTTAAAAACAAGTAGTAAAATCAATTCAAACTAAAATTCACTGGCAGCCAGTGGAGAGTGACGAGGGTTGGGGAAATGTGATCACTTCTCTTAGTAAAAGCCCGGCGTTTTGAATGAGTTGCAGTCTACGGATGTTTCCCTTGCTGATCCCAGCGTACAGAGCATTGCAGTAGTCAAGTCTTGACGATATAAAATGGAGCTAATGGCCAGCAGACACCTTTGTTCTGCGCCTGTGTGAAAGACTGGAAAACCAGGAAGAGCTACTGTTAGCTAGAGCAAAGTTTCCTAGACTGTGGCCTCTCCTGAACCATGCTGATCAGTTTTATTCATTCTAGGTGTGTGTTTAAATGATTAGATAAAAGTATATCTGTAGGCCCACCACCCGCAGGAGGTTCATGAAGGGTCCGGTGCTTTGTGTATTGGGCAGCAGACCAAGGCGGGGGCCTTGGCGGTCTGATCTTCGGTTGCGGAAGCTGGCTTTTGGGACATGGAATGTCACCTCTCTGGCGGGGAAGGTGCCGGAGCTTGTGGAAGAGGTGGAGCGCTATCGACTAGATATAGTCGGCCTCACCTCGACACATAGTGCCGGGTCCTTGAGAGGGGTTGGACTCTCTTCTTTGCTGGAGTTGCTCCAGGTGAGAGGTGGAAGGCCGGGGTGGGCATTTTGCTTGCCCCTGGACTATCTGCCTGTACGTTGGGGTTCTCCCGGATGGACGAAAGGGTTGCTTCCCTACGCCTTCGGGCTGGGGAACGGGTCCTGACTGTTGTCTGTGCATATGCGCCGAACAGCAGTTCAGAGTATCCACCCTTTTTGGAGGTCCTGGGACGGACGCTGGATGGCGCCCCGACTGGGGACTCCATTGTCCTGTTGGGAGACTTCAATGCTTGTGTGGGCAACGACAGCGTGACCTGGAGGGGTGTGATTGGGAGGAACGGCCTGCCTGATCTGAACCCGAGCGGTTATTGGACTTCTGCGCGAGTCACAGTTTGTCCATAACTAACACCATGTTCGAACATAAGGTTGTTCATCGGTGCTCCTGGCACCGTGACGGCCTAGGTCGTAGGTCGATGATTGACTTTATAGTCGTATCGTCCGACCTGCGGGCGTATGTTCTGGACACTTGGGTAAAGAGAGGAGCAGAGCTGTCAACTGATCACCACCTGGTGGTGAGTTGGATCAGATGGCTGGGGAAGACACCATGTAGACCTGGTAGGCCCAAATGAGTAGTGAGGGTCAGCTGGGAACGCCTGGTGGAAGAACCTGTCAAGATGGTCTTCAACTCCCACCTCCGGCAGAGCTTCAACCGCGTCCCGGGGGTGGTGGGGGACATAGAGTCCGAATGGGCCATGTTCCGCTCTGCCATTGTGGAGGCAGCTGTTTCAAGTTGCGGGTGTAGGGTCGCTGGTGCTGGTCGCGGCGGTAACCCCCGAACCTGCTGGTGGACACCGGAGGTGAAGGGAGCCGTCAGGCTGAAGAAGGTGTTCTGACCTGGCAGCGGCGCGCCCCGGGGGTACAGGTCAAAAAGCATGGACAGCGCTCAAGTTGCGTTGTGGGTCTGTGAACACAGCTTTGGACACCATAAGGTACCTAGAAGATCCGATGCCTACAGGGCATGGTTGGTCTGTGGGTCTCCTGAAACAGCTGACCGGTACCGGATGGCCAGGCGATCCACGGCAAGGGCAGTCGCTGAGGCAAAAAACGGTCTGTCATGGTGAAGAGAGAGCTAAGCCGAAAGGCGAAGCTCTCAATTTACCGATCGATCTACATCCCAATCCTCACCTATGGTCATGAACTTTGGGTAATGACCAAAAGAATAAGGTTGCGAATACAAGCGGCCGAAATGAGTTTTCTTTGCAGGGTGGCCGGGCTCAGCCTTAGAGATAGGGTAAGGAGCTCGGACATACGGGAGGAGCTCAGAGTAGAGCCGCTGCTCCTCCACGTCGAGAGGAGCCAGTTGAGGTGGCTAGGGCATCTGGTAAGGATGCCTCCCGGACGCCTCCCTGGAGAGGTGTTTCGGGCATGTCCCACCGGAAGGAGACCTCGGGGACGACCTAGGACACGATGGAGGGATTATATCTCTCATCTGGCTTGGGAACGCCTGGGGGTTCCTCCGGAGGAGCTCGCTCGGGAGAGGGCTGTCTGGGCTTCCCTTCTGAAGCTGCTGCCCCCACGACCCGGACCCGGATAAGCGGGAGAAGACGAGACGAGACGAGATAAAAGTATATAACAGGAAGAGCCTTCTGGGTTACCTTTGAATGGCCTTTGTTTACTTCTGGTTATCTCCTTGTGGATTGGTTTTCTAAGCCCATAAGCCATGATGCCGATCTCTGTCACTGACCCCCGCAACAGGGGTCCAACTGGTGCCAACTGTGTGGGACAGGCCTGAAAATGTAGTCTGTTGGACACATGGTGTCGGCTCGACTCTGTAAGACGACTGACCGTTGGCTTGGCATGTCCCTATCTTTAGATGACACAAAGAAGGCAGCAGCTAAATTCAGTCACAACAGAGAGATCAGAGAGACACCCGAGAAACCAGTGGAGGTAGCCTAGCTGAACAGCCATTGTTGCAGCCGCCGGATCTTGTGAAATTGATGTAAATTTATTTGACGGAGATACTTTTTACATGACAGTTAAAATGATTTTTATTAAAGCTACGTGAATGGCAGCTCATGTCTGAGGTCCATTCACAGTAAGAGAAGTTATCAAGTGAGCTAAATAAAGAGTATTTTTGCCACTAAATGAGAAATTGCTAAAAGGATGAATGCTTTTTTTCCACACAGGTCTATCCTAAGATTCATTGCAACACAATGGAGAGAAATCTGATTATAATTGGTCAAGTTGCATATACATACGTGGAGCTGTTTGGATGAATTCAGTGTTTTTTAACTGACAAATTTGGACAAAATATCAAATAGTGAAAAGGAAAAGTTCTGCACATTTAAATGCAATGCAGGTGTGTAATCTAAAACTCTGAATGGCCACACTAATACTTTCTTATTTCAATAAACACAGAGTTTACGGTTGTTGTTGTTTCCAAGGTCTAAACTCTAGAAAATATACAATAAACCGAGCCATGTACTGGATGGTTCTTCTTCTTGTACATTTTTTACTCTGTGGACAGGAAGATATTTGCAATATTAATCTGGATTTGTTTTATGTATCTTGACAGGCAGCAGTCTGAACGCCATCTACCGCTACTACAGCAACAGAGCCGACAGACCAAAAATGCGCTGGAGTGTCATCGACCGTTGGCCCACACACCCTCTGCTGGTGGAGGTTAGAGGCACACACACACCTACACTAGTTTTTTTTGTGTGGGGACCCTCGGTCGACGTATTGCCTTCCCTAGCCCTTCAGCCTAATCGTAAAACCACGACGCCTCAGCTGCTATTAAAAAGCTTTTGAAGCATTTCAGAGGACACACAGTAAACCAGCCCACCTATCACATTTCCTGTCAGAGAGAGCAAATATGGAGAGCAATCTGAGTGTGCCAACGTGTCGTCATGGCAACTAATGAGCCGAGAGCTGCCATGTTTGGTAATAACGGCAAGTAACGGGCCTCGCTGTATTTTTAGAAGTCAGAACATACAGCAGCTACCACGATAGGTATCAGTTGATGGCTACTTTACAGAAACGTTTAGTAGAAAATGTATGATAGAGCTCAAATAATGTTTGTTGTGTGTGTGTGTGTGTGTGCAGTGTTTTGCAGACCACGTCCGTAATGAGCTGCTGAAGTTTCCAGAAGAGAAGAGAGATGATGTTGTCATTCTGTTTTCAGCACACTCCCTCCCTCTGGCTGTAAGTATTCTTACTGCTAGTGATGCTGCTGGTCAGGTGGCTCCAATTCTGATGATACAGATACTAGTAGTGGTAATACTTCTAGCAATAGGAGTACAGTTATGTTTTTACTGATACCGTACAGCTTTTTTACTGTGTAAAAGTTTTTTCAGAATTTGCAATATGTGTTCATTCATGGTACTGAAGGAGATGTTTATGGTGTAAACTAAGTATCTGTTAGGGGTGGTACAGAGACTAGTCAACTAGTAGGATGGTTGACTTCACGCCCATGCCAGGAGACATGTTGACTGGTCACTGATAATGAGACGATAACAACATAGACTCCTCTGAGAATGTAGGTGAGGAGCCCAGTGGGTCATTGCAGCAAATTAACAGTGGTTCATCAAATTAGTGGAAATTCAGTCAGTAACAGAGAGGAGACTGTAAGTCAACAGTTTGCTGGAACACACTGTGGAGTACTAAATGTTATGGATGATGCTGAGTTGCTGCCTGTTTTTATACAGGCTATACATTTTTGCAGTGCACAGTATGTAGCACATGAGCTGTCTGTTCTTCGGGTCAAGAATATAGATTTCATTCTTGTAAAGCATTACCTTCTACTCTGTTTTTATGATCGATGTCATCAGTGACACATAACAGTATTAGTAGTATCTACGTGATGTACTGTATGTACATTAACTGCTGCTTCATCTAACAAAGACACTACTGCTGCCATTACCATTACAACTACAATGGCTGCTACACTTAGCAGCTGTTTGTCTTCCCGATGCTGTGTCTGACAGTCCCTCTGTTGTGTACCCCGTGCAGGTTGTAAACAGAGGTGACCCCTATCCTCAGGAAGTGGGAGCCACAGTTCAGAGAGTCATGGAGCGACTGGGACACTGTAACCCCTACAGACTGGTGTGGCAGTCCAGGGTGAGTACAGACAAGAACACAGACTTCCAGTTCAGTTGTCATGTTTGAAATAAACCAATGGCCCCATCTAGTGTGTATTTACTGAAACTGAAGAGAAGTGACACAGGGTAGAGTCAGTTTGGACATTAAGTCACATGAGGATTAATGCTGCATGTGGCCTGCAGTAGTAACCTAATGTAGTTACATAAAATAATACAACTAGTGTTGTTTGTTTCTTTCACCCCTGCACTGGCAGGTGTGGTTTGACTCTTGGCCATTCTTGGGAACCTGATATCTCACAAGCTTCTTGAGAGAATCACTTGAACTTAAGGATGAATGGATTAGAATTTGTTGGTCAAAGGTCACTGACCTCACCATACACGGTTTTGGCTGTTTTTCAAAATAATATATGCGATTTATGGGAAGTTTAACGCAAATATCAAATACAATTATGTGCTTCACTTTGGCATCACAACTTTCTGCAAAGCAACACTTGTCTTTTGGAGTTACATTATGTTTTATGGCACATACAGTAGATGTACTTCAGTGTATGGCGGTGGTGTACATCCACAAGGCAGTAATTCTAGTTTATTTATTTATTTATTTATTCATTCATTCATTTCGGGCAATTCAATTCAAATCACACATCAACATCAACATGAGTACAAGTAACCTGGCCGAAAGGGAAAGCGGGAGAAGTCAAAGTTTATCTAGTCCCGCCCCCATTACCCACCAGTACAAAATTCATATATACACTATATTACCAAAAGTATTCGCTCACCCATTCAAATTATCAGAATCAGGTGTTCTAATCACTTGGCCTGGCCCCAGGTGTATAAATTCAAGCACTCAGGCATGCAGACTGTGAAACAAGACATTTGTGAAAGAATGGGCCGCTCTCAGGAGCTCAGTGAATTCCAGCGTGGAACTGTCATAGGATGCCACTTGTGCAACACATCCAGT
The DNA here is from genome assembly GCA_005024645.1 of Planiliza haematocheilus. Taxonomy (NCBI): domain Eukaryota; kingdom Metazoa; phylum Chordata; class Actinopteri; order Mugiliformes; family Mugilidae; genus Planiliza; species Planiliza haematocheilus. The sequence goes on along the minus strand of SRSE01000582.1, from coordinate 3,228,080 downwards.
CGTGAAATTTCCTCGCTCCTAAATATTCCACAGTCAACTGTCAGCTCTATTATAACAAAATGGAAGCGTTTGGGAACAACAGCAACTCAGCCACGAAGTGTAGGCCACGTAAGTGACGGAGAGGGGTCAGCGGATGCTGAAGCGCATAGTGCAAAGAGGTCGCCGACTTTCTGCACAGTCAATTGCTACAGAGCTACAAACTTCATGTGACCTTCAGATTAGCCCAAGTACAGTACGCAGAGAGCTTCATGGAATGGGTTTCCATGGCCGAGCAGCTGCAGCCAAGCCACACATCACCAAGTGCAATGCAAGGCGTCGGATGCAATGGTGTAAAGCACGCCGCCACTGGCCTCTAGAGCAGTGGAGACGCGTTCTCTGGAGTGATGAATCACGCTTTTCCATCTGGCAATCTGATGGACGAGTCTGGGTTTGGAGGTTGCCAGGAGAACGGTACATTTCAGATTGCATTGTGCCAACTGTGAAATTTGGTGGAGGAGGAATTATGGTATGGGGTTGTTTTTCAGGAGCTGGGCTTGGCCCCTTAGTTCCAGTGAAAGCAACATTGAATGCTTCAGGATACCAAAACATTTTGGACAATTCCATGCTCCCAACCTTGTGGGAACAGTTTGGAGCGGGCCCCTTCCTCTTCCAACATGACTGTGCACCAGTGCACAAAGCAAGGTCCATAAAGACGTGGATGACAGAGTCTGGTGTGGATGAACTTGACTGGCCTGCACAGAGTCCTGACCTGAACCCGATAGAACACCTTTGGGATGAATTAGAGCGGAGACTGAGAGCCAGGCCTTCTCGACCAACATCAGTGTGTGACCTCACCAATGCGCTTTTGGAAGAATGGTCAAAAATTCCTATAAACACTCTCCTCAACCTTGTGGACAGTCTTCCCAGAAGAGTTGAAGCTGTAATAGCTGCAAAAGGTGGACCGACATCATATTGAATTCTATGAGTTAGGAATGGGATGGCACTTCAGTTCATAGAATGAGTAAAGGCAGGTGAGCGAATACTTTTGGTAATATAGTGTATATATATATATATATATATATTTTTTTTTTTTTGTTGTTGTTTCTTTCATTTGAACTATTACAACAGAAGATGAACGCATAGCTGCAGTTCGGCTTAGGACAGTCAAAAACAGATTACATGTGTGTTTGCACAGAGTCCATATTCTTCCGTCATAAGTGAACAACAGTCTCTTCTAGTCGCCTGGCCGTTATAGTCCATTATAGTTCTGTTACAATTGTATTACAGCGTGGGTTTTCTACTCTTTTACTCCATCAAACATCTGAGCTTTTGTTGTTCCTTTTTCTCTTAGTGTGTCTCCACCTTCACCTGAAATCTTGATCTTTCAAAGCAAAGCTAGAAAGCCTTTTCTTTTCATTTAACTAGTGGAAAGAAGGGGAGTTAGTAGTTGTGAAAAACCAAGAGTAGCAGCTTATTTTGCCTCAGTGACTGAGGATCAGCCATCTAAAGCGTCATCTGAACAGAATTTCGATTGAATGTGCCCATGCATTTGGACAAATTTGACCCATTAGATCAGTCAGCACCAACATTTGATAGTGATACAGTTAAAATCTGTAACGAAGATGTCACATTACTGTATTTCACATTATAAAAACCTCCCCAGTCTAAACTGGCACCACCTCACTGAACTGCTCCGTCATCCTGTCAGACAATTGTTTATTTCTTGTCTCCACAAGATGGAGCCACTTGACTATCTAATACTCCAACTACACCCTCTACATTCTCTGTCCTCATTTCACAGTGGTTGGCAGCTTCCATTAGTCACACGTCAGATTAATAGTTCACAATGGAAGTGGGCTAAGAGGTGTTATTGACTATGTGTGGAGCAGAATAATCAACCAGATGTGTTGAAATACTATTTAAACATACAACATATGTAACACTTTAAGAGAGCAAAGCATCTTGTAGCGTCAGCCTGTTCTTAAGTTCTTGATGCTGAAGTCAATATACTGCACCACATTTCAAAACTGCTAGCTTTGTGTGGCCATATTATAAAGTGAATATTTCAGTCACACCATGGAAGTCAGTTTGTTGAGCCACACCGGCATAAAAACAAAATACGTTAAGTTGGTCACCCTCAGGGAACCACAAACATAAAAATCGTGGAAATCTGAGTAGTAGCTGAGATTTAGAGCCGGTCCTTTCATCCTTGCTCAGTTTAATGACGTTAAACTGTTCTTTACATCCTCTCAGGTGGGGCCCATGCCGTGGCTCGGCCCCCAGACGGATGAGGTGATTAAAGGTCTGTGTGAACGAGGGAAGAAGAACCTCCTGCTGGTGCCCATCGCCTTCACTTCAGACCACATAGAGACATTACATGAGCTGGACATAGAGTACGGACAGGTGCTGGGTGAAGAGGTGAGGAAGCCACATCAGTCCATGGACACTACACCACCAAGAGATGTTTTTCCACATGTTCAGTACCTTGAAGTTCACTTCATGTTTTATGAAGTATGCATGTAGACTTTCTTTGTGGGTCAATTTTCTTCACCTATTGGCGTGGTTGATGGTCAGCTGACCTGGCCTCCAAATTCACTAGAGCCCAAACTGATCAAGTATCTGTGGGATGATCCACAGAGGTCCCTCCCCTCAACCCATAGGACCCAAAGGCCCCCACTAACAACATTCTGTTACCAGACACCACAGGGCACCCTCAGAAGGCCCATGCCCATTCTCTGATGAGCCACAACTGTTTGGGAGGCACAGGGTGGTCATACTGTTATGGCTGATTGTTCCTGTCTTTGTTTCTCCAGTGCGGCGTGGAGAACATCAGGAGAGCAGAGTCACTGAATGGAAATCCTCTCTTCATGAAGGTACTGTACGCTCACACTGAGCTGACCCATGTCGACAAACATTAAAAGAAAAAACAGATTAAATGTATGAAACGGGAAGACGTGCGATGGGCTCTGTTACCTAGTTCTATTTTAGGTCTCACTGAGTTTCAGATTTGCTGAGGCGCCAACATCTCTCATCAAACCACCTCATCTCACATTTGTTCACAGCGATTGTAAACCACACATGTGAGCAACAAACTGAGCTTGCATAATAGACAACAGCAGTCCTGTGGAGTGCAGGCATGACATGGCCTACAAATGGGCACCTTCTTCCTTCCTCTAATCTCTGTTCTTCTTTCTATCCATCCTTCTTTTCCCATCACACCTCCCTCCTTCCCTTCATCCTCAACCCTGAAACCTTTCTCACAATAGGCAACTCCTGCAGCTGTAACAGCTATTTGTGTGTATGTGTGTGTGTGCGCGTGTGTGTGCAGGGTTTATTAAAGGAAGGGGGCAGATCAATGGGAACCTTTAGAGCTGACTACAGTAGAACTGAACCTCCCGCCCGGCTGGCTGGCTGGCTGGTCAAACTCGCCGCGCTCAGAGACCCCTCGCCAAGTCTTTGAGTGTGTGTGTGTATGTGTGTGTGTGTATAAATCAATATCCAGAGGATGATTAGTTGGTAGTTACTGAAGGATGGTTTCCTTGGTGTGGTTTTAGTTTCTCAGTGAGCTGCTGCCGTCTGCAAACAGCAGCCATTGGAAAATAAAGAAAAATACATTCATCAGGATTTATCACTCCAGACGATGGCTCATGTTGGGGCTTCATTGTTTAATTATTTAATAAACTCAGATGATTAAGTTACACAGTTGGTCTGCTTGTTTATCACACAGTCTCCCATTTAGCCTTTTAACTTTCAATTTTTTTTAAATGCGCTTGCACACGCAAGCTTGTACCTTTGGCATTTTCTCAGGGGAAGGAAATTAATGTGACTGTAGAAAACGCTCTTCCCACTTTGCAATCTCTTTGCATAAGCCCACAGGAAGAACCAGAGTCTTTCTGTTCTCAGTGTCAAACCTCTGTCATCTGTCCTGTCCAGGCCCTGGCAGATCTGGTCCAGTCCCACCTGAAGTCCAATGAGCCGTGTTCCCGCCAGCTGACCCTGCGCTGCCCGCTGTGCACCAACCCCACCTGTGGAGAGACCAAGGCCTTCTTCGCCAACCAGAAACTCTCATAGAAGCACAGCCTCACACAAACACATACCCACACTGATGCCCTTCCTGCAGCAGGGCAGCCTGTGGAGAAACTTCAGGCCTTCATCTATAAAGGAAAGCTTCATACGCGCACACAAACACGCTTAGTCTCACAACCAAGAGTGTCCAGAAAACGTAACGCAGAGAATTGACCAAAGGGTTTCTGCTAATACAACAAAACTAAAGTCTGAATGTATTTGCTTAGACAGACAATACAAATTTTGGTCAATCTGTGGACATATTCTTGTAGTTCCACTCCAAATGCAAACAAGCACCACTGTTAAGTTTTTGCAGATGCCCTTTGGTCAATTTCTGTGCAGAGATAAACACTGACACTCTGCAGAAACTACATCAAATCACATCAAAGCTACATGGAAAAAAAAAAACCCTTGCACTATCTTTTTTTTTATCACTTTCCCTGGCTTACATTCCGTTTGCTTAGCCCCTAAAAGCGTCCGTCAGAGACCCTGTTTCTCTTTGCGCTGATGCTAAACAGCCAGCCATGATGAAGACACCACAAGAACAAGGGTTCTGCATGGCTGGCTGTTTCTCTTGCTCTCCTTACCGCTGTTAACCATCCAGTCTGCTGCAACCCCTGTAATGTGATTGGAGGAGGTTGGTGGTGCTGCCTGATAATAATGGTGAATACCAGCGAGCTTAAGATAGGGGAAAAAAAGAAAAGAGAGATTCTGGGGTTCAAGGGAGTCAGATTCTGCTGTGCCACAACAGGAACATTTAAGTCCAGTCCAGCTAGGGTTATGGTGTCCCTCTTAGGGTGTCATAAAGTACACAAGATAGTTTACAAGCTGGAAGAAATATGTATTGTACCCATACATCAATATGGGTCCTTAATGAGGAAAAATCTCAATGAAACTTTGTCTAACTTTGCATCTCTGTAAGGTTGACCTACAACCAATCAGGGCCGTTTTGTTGTAAACTAATTCAACTCCATGGTCCTCAGATGACGTGTGTGAGTACTCACCTCTTAAAGCCCACACAGATGATTTGATTGGCCTGGCAGATTTTTGCTGGAGTAAACACCCGACGTCTGTAAAGACTTCAACTGTCCTCACTGACGTCAGCTGTTTGTTTTTAGGTGGTAGTTAGCAGATAAAAGCAAATTGTCCCATGGGGACAGCAAGTTTCCTCTTCCAGTCATCTCACTAATTACACACTGCTAGGGACTTTGAGCCTCTGTGCTCAGACTAATTGACTGATAGAACAGTAGGGATGTAATACCTGTATCAAAACGCGTGTTTCATTGAGTAACATATTTAGCAGAGGCTCAGTGCATGGTCTGAGGCAGCAAGTCATGTAGTATGTCACACTGTACGTTGTGATGAGAGCAGAAAATAACACGTGTTTCATGGGACTGTTGGAAAACAAATGCACAGATGAACCGCTGGAATTTATTCATTAAATAACTAAATGCAGTAAACAAAGAGTGTAGAGAAGAAGCAAAAAACACAGTTGGAGATTACAGATAAACTGCTGTTTGCCTAAAAACTTTGGTGCAGAATATTGATCACAGATTTCAGTGCAGGAACTTGGCACAAAAAACCCAGTTTAATAAGTTGATAGTTTGCGCACAAGATTAGCAAAAAAACGTTACTGCTTTTACTCCACCTGCTGTCCTGTTTGCTCGGGATGAGAACCAGTAAGCGAGCGTCCAAAACGTGGGCAGTAACTTTACTTTGACCTTTATCCCAGTCTACTGTTTTTGTCCTCTTATACCATGAGAATGTGCCTTTTGCACTGGCTAACTAGAAATACTGGACTTGTGCTTTATGTTATTTTATTTTATTTTTATTTTTTACATGTGCTTAACCTAAATGCTAATGTAGAAACTCCACCCTGAGATCTGAATTCACATGTCCCTGCTGTGATCTGGGCCTTTCACAGCTCTCTTATGTTTAAAGCCAGAACAACTGACAGGGGTGATTGATACCCCAAACTCAAACTGTACAAGCTTAGCTAACAATAAGCTAGCAACATAGTGGGTGCGTTAACAAGCTAAGTAGCCACACAGTTTACATTTATCTTTTCTAGATGGTAACCTCATAAACTGTGGCTACTGAAGGAGACATTTCTGATAGTTATGACGTCTCCCAGATAGCTAGCAATTGTGAAATGTAGCGCAAATGATTTTCAGTTAAAATATCAATGCATTTTTTTTCTCCGTTCTGCCGAAGTAGCAGCAGTGCGGCATTACAACCGTGAACTTATCAGTAATTGTTAGTTAGCACCCACTTTGTGGCTAGTTAGCTCTTCAGCTAACCTCCATGAGTTCGGACATCCTTAAGAAAATGTTAGTCAGTGTAAATTGAAATAACTGTATGAACACTTGTAAACCACTTGCTGTTACAGTACAGTTAGACATTACTGGGAGCTTGTCATATATGCTAAAATCTGCAGTGTACACATTACGCTACACATCTTGTGCGTAGATTTATTTCCTTAGTCCTTCAACATTGCAGCTGTTGGAAACCACCAACAAAGCCTGCACCATCTGTACAGTTACTTTGGTCGGTGCATTTTTCTACTTCCACTTTGTAATACGTACTGAAATGCACTTTAGAACACGTATTCTCATCCAGTACACACGCGCTCTTCCACAGTTTTGAAAGGATGGGATGGCTTTTGAGGAGCTGTTCACACAGTTTACTTTCAGTACAACTCATTTATGGCGGCATGTGTAGGTTTTGTAACATTATTATCACGTTTGTGTCCCTGCTTTTGTGCAGTGCCATAAACTGATCCTGCACACATTCATCCATTTGAGACATTTGAGCTAAGCTAGGCTAATCTTGTAATACAGCGCTTTTGGACTTAATATATCGTAAGACGAAAAGTAAATTCCTCTAAAACCAAACTATCACCTCTAATATGTTTTGGTGAAATTGAAAAGGTCCAGTTTGTGCAGAAATGGCTAAATGTTCAGGTCACAGCAGGCGGACGTGCCTCTGTCTGTAGGGTGGGTGTTTCCTAAATAATTTTCAGTCATTCTCTGTGTGTCAATTTTATTATAAAAAGGTTGTGTATGTTAAGCAGTGAATGCTCTGTCCAGAGATTGTATTGTACATAAAACACAGTCGGAATAGCTTTTTTGTTGCTCCATCGTATGTTACATTTGGGAGTGATTTGGGTTTATTTATTTGAACGTTTTTTTGTTTTTTTTTATTTGCTCCAGAGCACACAAACCATCTGTCCTCACTGTTAGATCGTGTATATTTTAAACATGACATGGTATTAGCAGTGCAATTACTTATGACGACAAGTCTTCCTTTAATATGAAATACTGGAAAAATAAAGTTGCTACTGGTGTAAGAAAAGAGAGTGTTTGGGTGGTTTTTCAATGACTTAAGATGTTTATTGCCATGTGTTCTGTAGAAACAGCAGTTCAGACCACTTTGGAAGTCTCCCTTTACCAACAACACTAAATAAATAGAAGAAATATGAAACTTACCAAGAACAAAATAAAAAAACAAAAACAAAAAAAATCTTTAGGTGAATGTTTTATAAGAAATGTAGGAGACAAGTACAGTCACTAGGTGCTTGGAGCTCTGCAGCAAAGTGAAGACCAGATTCTCACTCCGTGACTGGCGCCTTTAACCGACCAATCAGGCCGTGACATGAAATGACAACACACTACCACCAAGAATAAATAAATAATAATCAACCACATATTTCTTTCTTTTCGTATTTCTTTCTTACGGCTCTATGGGTCGTGTTACTTAGCTTGCTAACACCATCGTTGCAGAGTTTGATAAAAAAAGATTAACAATTCGCGTGTGTGTCGCAAAAAAGAAACGGGTCACCTGGAACAACCATTATGCTGACTGAGTGAATTGCATTAGTACTTTTGTTGTATTTCAGGACTGACTTACATATGGGTAGTATGGGCTTCGTCTTTAGCGAAGTGTTTCATTCACACACTTGATGAACCGCTGCTGGTTTGCTGCAATGACACACCGGGCTCCTCACCTGTCCCCTTGGAGGCGTCTGTGTTGTTATTTTCAGGTGACATGCATCAAGTCGACTTCCTGCTGCATAGCACAGCTGTAAAGTTGACTTGTCAGTACAACCCCCAGTGGACAGATGACACCCAAAGCAGAATTATTTGGTTTAGAAGGTGTCATGTCTGGAGACTAAACAACACAGCGTTCCAGCACAAGAACTTCGTCCCGTTCGTGAGACATCGTTGTGCTAACGTCGTCGCTTGGAGCTGTTTCGCTGAATCTACACCACGAACGGTTTACCATCATTGATGGACCAATGAATTCTGAATTAAAGCAGTAAATTCCAAAAGAAAACTTGAGGACATCCGTCTGTGAGCCTAATCTTAACGGGAACTAGAGTGTAATATATTTCTGTTTCATTAGTTTGTTTGGGTCTCTCTTTGGGTCTGTTTTAAGAACTTGAAAATCTGCTGTTTAAACTTTTAACTTATGTTTCCTCTGACCTCCTTTACAACTCACCCCTTTATCGTTTGTTTCTACTTTTCTTTTCCCCACATATGCCTTTTTTGTGTTCTCAATTCTGTTTTTTTCTTTCTTTCTCACCCTCCACGTTGTCTTCCTCGTTTCTCATTTTCCTTTGCTCCAAGTCTTTTATTAAAAAATTATGTTTTTATTCCTTCTACATCTTCTTCTTTACTCTCTCTTCCTCTCTCCATCCATTTATTTATTTCTCTTTGTCTCTTCTTTGCGCGCTTTGTCCTCTTTTCCATCCGTCTTCATTTGCTCTTCATCATTTTCTCCTTTATTCCCTCTCGTTTTCTCCTCCTGTCATCCCATAATTTTCTCACCTCTTTTGCGCACCTTCCGTCCTCTTTCCCTCCCCCCTCCTATCTTTTCCAATCTGCTGTCCTCCCCCATTCCTTCCCGCCATCTTTCCACCTCCTCCCCCACTCTGTCCTCAGCCCCATTTTTCCTCCTTTTCCAATCTTTTCCTCATCTTGCAGCTCTGTCCCCCGCCTTCCCTCTCCACCTCTCCGCACCTTTCCATTCATTCCTATCTCGTTCTCCCCCTCCTCCCTCCATCTTTTTTTCCTTTTCTTTTTTTCCCAGCAGTCCCCTGCGGTGTTGCAATCACCTCTGCTGCTGTTGATTAAGCTGAGAGAGATTGGCTGTCCACGACCCAATAACCCCCGAGGGCGGCTGGCTGAGCCACCCCCTTTTTCTCCCCCTCTCCTCCCTTCCTCCCCCTCCCTGCATCTGAGCCAGCAACAATCTTTCATTTCATTTTCTTTTCTTTCCTAATCACCCTGTCTCTCCTCCTATCCTCCTCCCTATCCCCTTCCCCTCTCACTCCATCCCCTCCCTTCGACCTTTTTTCCTCCGTTCCCCCACTCTCTCTCTTTTGCTCTTCATCACGTTTTATTTTTTTTCCCAAGATTTTCTATTTTCTCTTCCCCCTACTTACTTATCTCATCATCCTTACTTCTCTCCTCTTCATTTGGCTCCCTCTCTCCCCTTTTTTGTCTCTTCAGCTCGTGTTTTTTTCTTGAGACATTTTACCATAACAATCCTATTTCCTCTCCTCGTCTCCCCTTCATTCCTCTCCTCTTTTCTTTTTGCGTGTCTCTCGTGGTGACATAACCTTCTCTCCTTTCTTCTCACTCTCAATTCCCTTCTGGCCTTTTGTTCTCCTCCTGTGACCTTTTGCTCCTTCTCTTTTTTACTCTTCTCATCACCTGCATTACATTACAATAGACAAAAAGATGAGTATCCTTCTCTTTCCTCTCGTCTTCTTTACTTTTCTCGTCCTGATCTGTTTATTTCTGCTGAGATGTGCTGTACTGACTGCTTAACTCATGCTTCATGTTTCAAGTGCTTTTAGTTCCTAAACAGAGATGAGATATATTTTACACTCCCATCCAGACTGTAAGGAGAAATGACCCATATGGTCCCTGAGGTTGGAGGACAGGTTAGAACTGTGTAATGTTAACTACCAGGTAAAATCATTCTCTTCATCTTTGGACAAACCAGCTTGGTACAAACAAATATTTTAAGTACATACATTTCTCGCAGGGTGGCACTGACGCCTCAGAGCAAGAAGGTTCCAGGTCTGAATCCAGGCCGATTGGGTCCTTTCTGCGTGGAGTTTGCATGTTCTCCCTGTGTCTGTGTGGGTTCTCTCCAGGTACTCCAGCTTCCTCCCACCATCCAAAGACATGCTGGTTAGGTTCATTAGGTGTGAATGTGTTTAAAGCCATTTCTTTATGAGCTGCCACTTTGTTTTGATTGGGAAACAGAGGTAGCGGGTTAAAAAAACACATTATTAAAAATACCGTGACACAACACTGTTATTAGTCTTTGGGAATAGTGAAGATTCCAAAGGTGAATGTGTATAAAGAAACTCCTGGTTTCAGCACTTCCTTGTTAACGCTACAGGATTTATGGAATTGTATTCAAATATATGTCATGCTGCACATTTTAAGCTTTCTACGTCATTTTACAGCAGTGAATAGCACTGGTGAATCACACCTCACTGTATCCGGACCATGAGTGATGACATGTGAGGAGTCTGCGATAGCACAAGAGCCAACAAGAACACAAATTAAGTTCTGACCTCTGCTGTCTCACCTTTCCTCCACCCTTCCTGTCCTTGCGTCCTCGCCCCTATGTATTTCCTCCTTGTCCTTTCTCTTCTCTTCTGTCTTTGATTCTTTCCGGCTCCTCCTGTCCCTCTTGTTTTCTCTCTATTCAACATCCAAATCGTTCCGCTTTCATTTTGAAATCTTTACTCTTTATTCTGTGACCGTGGCCTGTAAGCTCAGGGGGTTGGGGGCTGCTCAGGACGAAAAGTGGGTATGTGTGTGTGTGTGTACGTGTCTGTGTGTGAGTGTTGTGGCTGCCAGTAATTGAAAAGCTGGGACGGGAGCGCCTGCAACCCCGTGACCTCCTATTGAGAGAGCCACCATTGATTTCTACAGAGAAAGATAGAGAGGGACGGCACACGGAATAAGGAAAAAGAGAAATTACAGGAAACAAAATGTGAGAAAACGGAGAAAGCAGAAGGAAAGTGGGGTGAGGCGCATAAAGACAGACGAAAGGCAACAGAGGTAGCCTGTAAGAATGAATGAAAAGAGGAGAGAGAAAGAAGGATGAGGACAAAAGACTACTGGAGAAAGCATCTACATAGAGAGAGCATCTAGAAACAGGCAGTGAAGTACAAAATAAGTGCAGTCTGCCATAGAAAAGATACAGGTGGAGATGACAGAAGAGGAGGTAAACCAAAACATTATGACCACTGACAGGAGAGGACCATCTTGTGACAATTTAATGTTCTGCTGGGAAACTTTTGGACCTGTCATTCATGTGGATGTTACTGTAGCACCCACCTAGACCAGACCAGGCACCCCCACCCCATAGCAACGACACTCCTTGATGGCAGCAGCCATCCCAGCAGGATGCAGCCTGACACAGACACACACACAAACATGCTGTATCAACAACTAAAAGAAACATGAAGAACAGTACAAGGTGTTGACCTGGCCTCCACTAGCCTCTCTGTCTACTCTGATCAAGTATCTGTGGGATGATCCACAGAGGCCCCTCCATGTATATATCAGCTTATTGTCCCCGTAGCATGATGGCGGCTCCTGGGTTACAGGTTCAGTGCAGAACAGCATCTCTATAACTAAACTTACCAGTGGCTCCTGATGACGTGGGATTATTTTTTGTGCTTTAAAACTGGGTCAGACAATATGTTAAGCTAAACTGGGCTGCATTGATTGTCCTACACTCTGTCTACTCTGTATATTAACTTCTCCTACCACACTGCCTGTCGTAAAAAGTCTGCTGAACTAGATTATTGTTTGTTAACCGTATCTGTATTTTTTATATTTTTATACGAATGTACAGAGAGAGTAACATCTGTTTACCACAGCAAGCATCTGCCCTGCATGCTCTGCTGTTTCTGCCTATGTAGGAACGACGACCAACATTTCACATCCGTTCAAAGTGAGTCTCTCTCTTTTTTTTTTGGTTTCCCACACTTTGTCCTTCTTATCAGGCATCTGACCCACAGGTAATAGAAAGACAATGTCACCAGATTAACAGCTACAGAATGGGCCGCCGTTCCCTAGGCAACGGAGCGAGGAAGAGGAGCAGGAGGATGGGATGGAGTGATTAAAAGGGGAGAGGAGGAGGGTTAAAGGGGAAAAGTGACTAGGTGGACTGATGAGAGGAGATGGATGCTGGAATGATTACACAGAGAGGGAGAGAGAGAGAGAGCGGAGAAGAGTGACAGAAGAAAAGAAGCACGGGGCGAGGAGATGTAGAGAGAGACAGAAGAGCTGATAGAGTCATTAAGGACACAGAGAAACGATTGACGGACTGATGGAGTGGTTAAAAAGAAGGGAGTGAAAATGAGCAGGTGAGAGGAGCGATGGACTTGAAGAAGATGCTGTATCCGATGAAACATCTCAGAGGGGAAGGCTGGTTTCAAGAACAGTATCAAAGCAAAACACTGACCAAGCACCATCATCACGAATCAAGAACGACGGGGGACAAGGGATGATAACTGAACAAACACGGAGAGAGACTATAAAACATAAATTTGGAAAATATGAATTGCTCCTTCCTGTGTTATTCACAACCTTGAAAGTGACTTTTTTTTGAGTTTACAAGTTGTGTTAGAGGCAAAGAGTCTTTCCTCATAATTTTGTAATCAAGATAACGTTGGCCTCATCTTTCTGTTATGTCTTTTTTCCTTTATATATAGATTTGCAAGTAGGTAAATTGACACAGTGACTGACACAAAGAAAATGGTCACAAGAAATTGAATGTCTACTATCCTTAGCTGAGCCTTCGTAAGAATTCTTTTCGACGCATTGAACAGATGCTTATATGACTGTCTGACACTGGGAGGTCAGCTGGTTCTTACTGACTGATTTATAATGTCGCTGTTTATATATGATACCAGAATAGAAGGTGTCCAGGATAAGTAAATATCACAGATCATTTTGACAGTACAATGTTCTGCTGGGAAACAGCACAAGGTGTTGACCTGACCTCCAAATTCTCCAATTCAGTGGTTTCTTGTTGTTTTCAATAAAATGAGAATTTAATATCTTTGTGTCTTCAGTTAATATTAAAATTAAGAACATATTCAAGAAAAGTCGCTAAAATCTTGTCTCAGGTGACCCTGAACCATCCCTTAGTTATGCTGCTATGGGTCTGGGCTGCTTGTGGACTTCCCATGATGACCTATCCTCTATTGTCTTCTCTCTTGCATCCATCCTCTATTTTCTTCTCTTTTACACCTATCCTGTTCATGTTCATATATTACATGTGTGATTTAATCAGATGTATACATGCAGATGTACTGTATGTATCATCTTGTTCTTCCTGCTGATCTCTTCTCTTCTCTCTCTTTTCTGTCTTTACTCATCCAGCCTCAGACAGATGGAGATCTTGTTAGTTTCTGTGCTGCTTGCAAGCTTGTAAGTAGCTTACTCATACGAAAGTGTCCTAAATAATGAGTGTTTTGTATTTCATGGTAAATATAAAATGTTTTACACACACACAAAAAAATAATAATCATAACATATGAAATGAGTATATGAAGGTTAATTTTCATTGTATTTTTATTACAGAAAAAATAACAGGAGAATCAGTTATACATGGATAAGACCATTGTGATGTCTTTATTGATTTTTTTTCTTCTTTTATACATAGAGTGGAACAACATTAATTCTCCAAATTTCTCCTTCCTGTTTGATCATCATTTTATTCCACGCCACAGGTTTGCAGTCACTTCTCTTTTTCTGTTCCAACCAAATGTCAAAAAGAAAATAAGGGGAAAAAAAAGAAGAAGAAAAATAAAAGACGAAGAAGCAGAAGAAAATAATCAGCACACTGAAATATTGTTTTGGGGTTGGTGAGGTTTTGGCAGGGGAGTGTGTGATTGGATAATTTGGTCAATAGTTTTTACAGGAGGCAACTGACATGTAAGTCTAATACAGAGAGTATAATGACACAGAAAATAGACTGATTGTGATTTTGGTCTAAACCTAACATCATGGTTGGGCCACTTTGACCTTTGACACCTTACTGACGATGCTGCTGATGTTGGAACTGAAACTTTTAAGGTCTGACTGGAACTCGTACATGGAAAATGGAGTACTTGGACATACAAATTATAAATGTGTGCAATCAGGTTTAAAAATATTTTACAGGACTTCATGTGTTCTGTATGTGAGCAGTTCATATATATATATTAAATAAGAAAAAAAAGCCAGGTTTTCTAAAAGCCAGACAGTCAATTTTTAATCCTTTCTGTATTTCTTATGGAATTCGTGTCTAAGTTGAGATGTTCTCCGAAGCTAACCAGAAATGGAAGACAAGTAAAACTGGAAGTGCTCTGTTTTTTCTTTGTTTTTTTTTGTTTTTGTTTTTTTAATACTGCCTAAAACTTAATACAGTTACAACACTGGTCTGTTGATCATTAGGTCAAAAGTTAATATTTACTGTGTGACAGTTTGAAGTAACACTGAAGTAACTTCATCATATTCATCAAGTTATTATAATTATTTAGTGACTGTAGGTCATTTGACAACTGAAGTAACTTTTCCATAAAATTGTTCTAGTCTTTTGATTGAACACTTTAGCAACCAGTGAAATTTTTTAGCGGGTTTTATTTTTGTTCTTTAGCCTATTTGTTCGTTCACTCTTGTTATTTAAAGACAGGATTTGAGCTTTGGCTGCAGACCTTGATAAATATTAGTTCTTGTTACCTTGTTGCTTCTTTTTTTTTTTTTTTTTTTCACCTGCTCACTTAAAAAATTAATTCTCTCTACCTGGAAACAAATCCCCTCCTCTTCATGTAAGGGTTCCTCTTACAAGAGTCAGGTACGACATAGACGAATCAATTTCCTTGAAAGTTTGCTAAAGGCCAAACAAACAAAAATAAGTGTGCTAGAGTTGATTTGTGTCTTCTGAGTTAGATTACACTCATAACCTTTCGTATGTCCAAGTCATTCATGACACATTTAAGTGTCACAGGGCAGCCCAGTGTCCAGACTAGCCGACACACTGACCTGTAAACCGTCAGTTGTCTTATCACTTTCTGCGCTAATGCATCACCATCTACAACTGATTTAAATAGAAACAAGTCATCAGGTTTGACATCAGCAGCTCAAAGGTCACACGACTGCAACACGGAGTTGTGTGTGTACAGTTTACAGTGTTGGAAATGAAACTGAGAAGATGGTAATAAGGTTACTAATAAGAATCACAATGCATTACACGGCTAGCTAATCGTAATTATACTCATGCATAAAATCTGGACTATAGAACTGCTGTATGGGTTATGTAAAGTGATGCTAGCATTACAACACAGGAAAGGAAGAACACCCCAAATAAGCTTAAGAAATAATGAATGAAAATAAACCAGAATTTGGCTGAATTTATCAAACAGATGGATCAAAGTAACCGGTATTATTCTGGGTTGAAACAAGTAGATTCTGGCTTCAACAATGATGTTCCCAAACCCAGAGAAGCATCCATGTTAGGGAGACAATAACCCCTCCAAAAGAAAGAGAAAAAAGGAAAAGAAAGGATTTGAAACGATGCGTCCCATCCTCGTCCTCTGCAGATGGGACACACAGAGAACAGTAATACATCAACAAGAAAGAGAGCATAGAAGAAGACAAGCATTTCTCATTTTTGGTTTTAGCGCACCTTTTTAACTATCACAATAATCACAACTTAAAAATGTATAAAGCTTTTTTTCCCCCCACATTTGTTTTGTCTTAAAGTTACAGTGAAAGGAAATAAAAACAAAAGAAAAGAAGAGCAAGTGAATAATTTATGACATACGCTATTATAACATCATCCTAACACTAGTGTCTATGAGGTATATCTGCAACAGTTTGGTAAAGAGAGCACGGTCTGCGCACAACGCTCACAAGTTTGTCTCCATGTTCCTTCATCATTTAAAGCTTTGTAACCATTTGAAAAGAGACAAGAGGGATGATGGGGGGAGGACGGGGGGAGCTGCATTTCCACCAGAGCTGGCTGAGTAGTTTGGTTTGTTGATGGGTGATTATAGTGAGCTTGAGAATCACAACATTGGTCTCAGAGTAACAAGCTTAATGTTCTTTGGATAATGAGTTTAGTGATCTCAAGAAAGCAACCTCGTGTACCTCGTGTGGGCCAGACTAGCCTGAAACAAATATGAGCATTTGTGTTTGTTTATGTTCTACCCAGGACGCAGCTGCAGCCAGATCACTGTGTGGAAACCCATCTCAGAAAAGAGAAAAACAAGACGACAATACATAAAAGAGAAAGGTCAAACAGAACAGGGACACTTTGGTATTCACTCTGGGTTCCTTTGCGTTGATTGCATTGCAAAGAACCAGAGAGGAAACTCGGGCGCTCGAGCCAAGCGCCGGCAACGGCAGCAGCAGCGGCGGCGGCTGCGCTGAGGTATTTCTTTTTTCACAGGAATAGAAAGTTTACAGCACAACAGAGAGGTCTAGACTTCGCTTTGGTCCAAGCAAGGCACTCATCCAAGGTTATCTCATACTTTGCTACAAAAGCGTCCTCTACACAGCGCGGCCAGGTTTCGAAAAGCAAAGCACGATGGCGGTAGCTAAAACTTTCAAATCGAAAATGAAAAACAAAAAAAGAAGCAGAGCTTTTCCTGCGCCATTTGGCTTCCCCGAATGATTTTTAAGCCAAATGCTTAAGGGAAGTCAAATAGCATGGATACATGTCTAATCCTACTTGAGCGCTGCTGCAAGAACAGAACAGTTCTGCTGTTTGAATCCAGATGTTCTAAGTGACTCCTTAGCACCGTATACCATGCTAATGGACACAGCAGCCACCTTGCAGTTCCTGTTCTCCCTTGTACAACTTCAGCATGCTTTGCTTTTCAAACCATGCTTGTGTGATTAGTATATAGTAATTAGAGTATGTTTGCGTCACGATAGAGTCTCAGTGTTGTGTTTTCTGAACATACGGCTCATATTTGATTGATTGATGAGGTTTTTCTTTTTGGGATTTTGGGATGACGCTGATGTCTTGCTCTGAAATATCAGTTGAGGGTACGTTTTTTAGCACACCTCTGTGTTGGCTATACTTTACAATGACACGCCAGTGAGTAGGCAAACAGGCGCATTCTTACATCTGTTGTCTCAGTGTCAGCTGAAGTAACGGCTGGATTTTTGAGGTTGGTCATTATTACACTGGTTCCCTGTATGATTATGATTAGTGCCACGCTGAACAAAGACGGTAAGCGTTACCAGGTAGCATGTTAGCACTGTCACTCTGAGCTTATTTGACAGCCTTCATTTTAAGTCCACTTTGAGAAGGCAGTTGAGTGAGAGCCGTTTCTGTTAGGGTTCAGTGATGTCTCCAGTCCATTAGACTTGGACGCTTACAGGTGTGACAAGCGGTGTGCTAGGCTTCCTACCGCTCCAGCACAACACCAGAGCAACGCTGCGTTACAGTGGTTGCCACGCTGCTCCAAGTTACCAAGAACCAGCCATCCAATTAAAAGCCGACAGCTCTCTGATGATGAAGATGTGACTCATGTCCAACACCATAGACTACCCAATTGAAGGTAGAACCAACACACAGATGCCAAAAAGTTGCAGCGATTTCAGTACAAAACTTCAGTTTGCATTATAGCGTAAAAGTGTTTGAAGCACACTGAACATCCAACAATTTCTGGTTTTTAAATTTCGTGCTTGGGGCCCCTCTTCTTAATCTTCAGCAGCCATACTGTTGTTTCACTTACAGCTGAAAATTAAATCACTAATGTACTCGCGTCTAACACTTGCCACCCAAAATAACAGGGTCAAACTATTTGACGGCAAAGGCAAAATCATCTAAATGTCTTCCTGTACTCCCTGATATCCTGCATCCAGCCCGACACTTAGTTACATCAGCCTCTTTCCTCACACTTACAAGCAGAAGAGGCAAAACGAGGAGAACAGAGAAGCAGGGGGAAAGAGAGAAAGGGGAGAAGTGAGGGCAAATGAGAAATTGTAAAATATGCGGCATAATCATTAAGAAGAGAAAAAAAACAAAAGCATGGAGCTGAGCGCAGACCGTACCGAAGAGGAAACAAATCTTTGGTTTCTTTGGTTTCATCAATACGATTAAAAGGACAAATGGAAAGTCAGTGAGGTAGCCTCTCTGGTTCTCACTATTGAAATAGAAAGTTTTTTTTTCTTCTTTATACACACACACAAAGTCAGTCTTGGAAGCAGCTAGCTTTAAGGGACTCCAGTTTTTTTCTTTCCTAACAAGTGAAACAAGTCGGTGTGTTTCCATTCACGCAGTCGCACACTGAGATTAGCTCGGTATCAACAGAGAGCATGAAAGAAAAGCAGGGTCATGCTTTAGGTTGAAGGTTTGTAGAAGTGTATGGTTCCTTTTCTTGGGATCTCAGGGTAATTATTCAACTCGAACAGCAGATAACTAAATACTTTTGGTTTTGCACAGAAACTAAGCAGCTTCTGGTACACATTTGATAGCATGTCTAAGGTAATGACCGAATGTTCCTAACCACTTTGGGCTACAATAGACCACAAAGAGGATGCTTTCATGTAGCGTTCAAGGGGCAAAGAGTGCATATGTGATCATTTTAAATGTACCAGCAAGACATTTACCAGGGCACGAGCTGCGTGGATGTAAACACACACAGTTTATTGGCCTCTCAAGGATTCCAGTTATCTTTGGTGAGTCAGTTTATATCAACGCGTGGCCCTTACGTCACCTGATCAAGTACGTGTCACCAGAACATTAGTCTGAAATTCATTGCCTGTTCAACAATGGTCAGCAGGATGCAAACGAATCAAAAGCAAAATAACCAATAAATTAGCAATTCAAATCACAAAGGGGAAAGAAAAACAGATGCAGTGCTCATCATTCAATAGGCTATTATTTGGCATAAAGAGATTGTTTTCATTTTCAAAAAAAAAAAGAAAAAAGAAAAAAAAAGGAAAATCATTACCAGGACAAAAACCTAGATTGGCTAAAGAGTGACAGAGTGTTGACATTCAGAAGTACACAAGTCTAATCTGACATTCCTACATTGTTCTGTCATTAAGTCTAAACATTCATAACACAACATTGTATTTGCTTTTTAAAGTAAAGCTAACTAAGAATAAATTAACAGGCCTGGCATAAGCACTGCATCTTTGATGCAACTAACATCTTTAAATACTCATAAATATTCATCAAAAAACAATTACATCTAATTAAATAACATTAAATTATTATTAAGTACAAAACTAGTGTGTTCTAAAACACCTCATAAATAAATACAGCATAGAACAGAAAGAAAAGGGAACGTACAATGTAAACTTTGGCAAAGCTAATCACCATCAAGGGGAAAAGGGTTCAGAGGGAGATTTGGCAACAAAATTTGTTCGCTTAAATTAATTCAGAATTAAAAAGAAAACAGAAATTACATTAAATAAAATAAAAAAATCACATATTGCAAAAACCTAGAAAGGAACGTAGTGGTAGTAATAGTAATTGGCAAATCATTTATAAGTACTCAAAAACAAACAAGCAATGAAAACCTCTTTGGGATGGTTTTTAGTTTCATACTGTTCTTATTTTCTTTTCTCTCCTTTTTCCTTTTTTGTTTTTTTTGGTTTGGCAGGTTTAGCCTGTATTACATCCAGACAGAACTGCAAGTGGGAATGGAAAATGGCCACCGCCCCCTGAGCCAAGGGCCACACCCCTCCGTTGGGCGTGGCCAACAGGACAGCAGGGTCAGGTGGGCGGAGGATTTCTTTGGACTATAAGCTTTACATACAGAAATACAGAGAGAAAACTAAGGATAAAGCTATTTGACCGATATTTTAGCAGTTTCTCTCAGCAGGTGTTGGTGTTTTTTTGGTTTTATTTATTGTCGTCTTATACATGGAGCAGCAGCGTGGTTCCTCCCCCCTAAAGAACAGGCTAACGTGGGTTGTCTTTGCTACGGACAGGTAGCATCTCCAGTCGTCACTCCCTTCGTGACGATGCTCCTCCAGCATGGCAGTGTGGACTATGACAAACTGTGCTAAGATTATAAATGCTTTTAAATAATTAATGTTTAGTTTTCATTTATACCCAAGCCACCAGTGCTTTCTTTCTTTAGCTAAGACTCAGCTTGGATTGACGCCAATCAGTACATTTTGTACATTTTATAGTGTTTGCACAAAAGATTTTAGTTTCTTTAGTGTTATAGCTCATATGAAATCTTGCACTTTATCTTTTTTGGGGTTTTTTGTTTGTTTTTTTCAAATACTTTACACCCCATTTGGTAAGCTGTCCAAATCTAACCTAATCTAGCCTTGAGACTGTCTGGTTTAGCCACTGGGCTTGGGTTCAAAAGTAAAAACTTGTTCATGTCAAAGACACAGATGGATCCAAAGGGACTGGGTGTGAAAAAAAGTAAGAAAATGAGTCAGTGTGCTACTGTTAGTACAGCAGAAAATCTTTGGTATGTTCTGTACATATCCAGTAGCATTAACACTGTCACTCTCTCTGCAGCAGAAAGCGTGCCGGACAACAGCCAGTTTTAACGTGAAACTGTGAGCCTGAATAGCCCAGAAGCTAAAATGAAAGATGGAAGCGGACGTCTCTGGATGCTGACTCACCAAGCTCAAACACCAGCCCCTGTGCTTTTGTCTGGCAGCTTTTGTTTTCTCTGCTGGAGATTATTGGAGGTAGATTTGACCCGTGTGGAAGGACAAATGAGAAGCTTTGGATTTTTTTTTTTTTTTTACAAATCATTTTTCATCTCTTTATGCTCTGAAGTTTGTGGTCAAATTTGTGGGTGTGGAGGAGGTTTCACAGTGCCATGCTGAAGGATCAACCCATCAAAATGAAAAATGGATCTGTTTTAGCTCTATGGAAAAATGCTAGCTAGGTTACAAGTGCTGTGAAAGAAACGTCTTGGCTAAATTTGTCCTCTTTAGTAAGGCTAACACAATAAAAGGAATGCTACACGTTACAAAGTTGAAGGACAAACAAGCTTGATTAGCCTACATGCTAACCCTGGAAGTTGAATGTATAACAGGTGAAGTGGAACAATATTTAGTGGAAAGAAGTAAAAAAAAATTTTTTTAAAAAAGCCACAGCACACCACTTCCAGCAACATCATGCTGCAGGTGTGTACATGCTGGTTAACCGAAGTGTAGATTTTCCCTTTCGGGGGGAGGACGACTGCTACTGGAGTTAACGGTGAATCTTTGGTTTGTTAGCTGATGAGGTTTCTGTTGTTCTTTTAACCATTTTTTTAACTTTGAAAAACTGCATAGGCACACGTTAAAGACACTCTTCAACCGTGAGAGACACATTAATGTTCTGCCTTTTCCTGGAGCCAGAGGGAAGAAAATGGTCTACGGCGTCCTCCGTTTGGATCCTTCCCTCCTTCCCATGTGGTTTTTACCCTTTTCAGTCCCCAACTTGCTTCCCCTTAAAGATAGCCTGACACAACATCAGGCAGAACAAAGCTACTTCTCCACTCCCATGATGTCATCCTTCCTTCTATCCTCCCTCCATCTCCTCGTCATCGCCTTCCTTGACATCATCGCCACCACTCTTTTTTTGTTGTTTTTTTTTCTTTTCTTTTTTGGTAATAATTCTCTTCCATCTTCAGTAAGTTCCGTTTTCCGTTAGTTGGAACAGTTAGGTGCAGAAAAAGGTTTTCTTTGGTTTCGATTTGTCAATAAATAGAAAAAGTCTCAAGTGTCCACTTTTTTTTGTTTTAAATCGTACTTAAAGCCTTTGGCTTGCCTCTAACCAGGCTGAGACTCAGCCTGGGGTTTCTAAGGAGCAGGGGCTGCTGACTGACGCCTTTCCTTTGGTTTTGTTTCTTTTTTGGTTTGATAGCTAGAAAGATGATTGATGAGGTGACTGTTGATGGTCTAAGACAGAGCTGGAGGTGATGGTGGCTGAGGTTCTTTGGGTGTGGTAATATTTACATCAAGTGTAAAGGCTGTACAGTGTGACAGTATCACATTAAAAATCAATAGAGGTTGAGGGATTTGGTGTCGATGGATGCTCGGACACAAAGACAGTAACAGAGGCTGACAGACAATTCTTTTGTGTCTCTCAGTCCATCTGTGTGTTGGCTTCCCATCCTGTTTCCCAAGCATCCAACTCTCCTACACTCCACACAAATTCTATTTTCAACTTAGGACTTATCTTCAAAATCTGATTTGGACATACAGCTGAACTCTTCACTTTCAACAAGGAAGTAAAGCTCATTTGAAAGTGAGTAGAAAGTGACATCTTAATGAATTAACACATTTTAATGAAACTACGACTCTATTGAAATGATTTGTTTGCAGGGTTAAGGCCTGTATTTTCCAGTCCACTGACCCTCTGGATGAGACGGACTTGTCAGGCATCGTCTTAAGATTGTCCTCTTTAACTATTACAAAGGCCCTGATCCGCCTGAACAGTTCGTCCTCCGCGGGTTCAGATGGTTAGCTGGTTTTGCTGCTGTGTCAGTGAGGTGGAGGTTCGTGGTTTGTTGGTGGGAACCCTCTGTGTGATGGCAGCTTGAGTCTTCCAAAAAGCATCTTTGCTTTACAACTGGATTTACATTCCAGGGAACATGAGGTTCGTAAGGCTCCAAACAGGTTTCAGCCTGGTCACAAATTAGTTTTTCAGTGAAGGTCATATACTTGAAAAGTAACTGTCTTTCTGGCTGTGTCTGAGTTTTGGTAACTTTTCAAGGTCTTAATTATTATGATCTTTAAACCAGAAAAGATTTTTCACAAATCTTGTCTCAGTATCAGAAACCAGTTGTGAGTACACTGAGAAACCAGTGGATTCTGCTGGTTTATTGAGCCCAGAACAAGAAAACTTGGTGTCTAGGAATTCCCATGGACAACCAAAAAGGTTTTTAAGTATTGCTGACGTCCGAAGGATCTGAACAAATTTCATTTATAAGGATCTTGATATTAACCATGACATTGTGTACCTTGTGGATCAAAAATTTGGGGCTAAAAATGAAAACTGAAAAACAGCTAAGATGCTTTGTGGAAAGCTCTGCCCTCGTAGGTGAGTTACCATTGTTAGAAATGATTGGTGAGTGAAATCAGGGTAAACTTGAGCTTAGATTTGGTTTAGTTGACAGTATTCAGTCAGGGTGGGAATTCTGGCAAGTGTTCGGGAAATGACTCTTTAAAGTAGTGGTGTTTCCATAAAGCAAGTGTATTTGTCGGCAATGTGTGTGTACGTGTGTGTGTGTGTGTGTGTGTACATCTGTGTTTTTACATTCATACATTACAGTGTGGAACGACAGATGCCGAATGGATTTCAGCCACTGTTTAGAAAAAATGGCATCCTGAGTTTTTCTAAGATGTGAAGACCACTCGGCTTGGCAGAGAGCCCCGGTTCTATTGCAAAGAAAATGTGCTTCAAGATTGTGCTCACATACATTGTACATATTCATATATAATACACTAACACTGAACGCTAAGTATGCTGACAAAGCTTGCAGTTCTACGTCGGCTCAAATGATGAGGAAGTTGCATGTGCCTCTGTGAATGTTGGTGTACGTGTTTGTGTGTTTGAGTGTGTGTGTTTGTGCTTGCATATTTTACCATTCCCTAACTTATCCTCACTGTCCCTTTTAAAGAGTCAAATCATGTTGCTTTTGTGGGTAAGCAAGCTTTGGTAAGTTTTGTCCTGCAAGAGGACAAAAGTTGTCATTTTGTAATAGTGAGTTGGTTGTGTATCGTGGATATTCATAAAAAAAATAATATGACAACAGTCATATGTATTTTGGACACTGTAGAACATTTTAAAAAACCAAAGCTGCTCTGATTTTAGGAAATACAGAGACCACACAGCTGAACGAACACATTTTAGCAGAACAGTGATACCTCAATAAGTCCAATAATTATTTAGTGTATTTTTTAAAATCAAATCAAAAACCTTAAATGAATCCAGGTGGAAGTTAGCAATAAAACCACCTTGGGTTGAGATTGTGTTTGGTTTGGTTAAAAAATAAGATTTGACCTCAGTCTCAGGTGTCCTAACTGACATTTTTTGTCCAGTTGTAGTGTGTTTTTATATTTTGCTGTGCAGCCTCTGAAATCCCACTACAGAATGAGATCCCCAATGTGTCATTGTGGTCTTTGGACATTTAAGGATCAAAATACCCAGAGTTTCTATCATATTCTATAGTCACAAAGCTTTCCTTGGTTTTTTGTTTGTTTGGTTCCTAGCTTATATTGCATAATAGAAAACATACATAGTCTTCTAGTCTTTGGTATTTGGGCTAGTTTGTCAGCTTATTGTCCTAAAGTAGCAGTGAAAGTCTGTGATTCAAAGATTTCTCCCAGTGAGGTTTGTGTATTTTAAATGCGAGTTTACCCTTAAGCTTCGTAATGGATTTGTGATGAATTTGAAAAAAGGCGGTTTGGCTACAACAAGTCGTAACAGTAAGCAGCCCCTCTCTCAGTTTGTCACTCTCGACGAAAGCAAAACAGACAAACAGAAATTATGTAAAAAGTTTGGTTTTCCGCCTCGCTTCAACCGGATGAAACCTCGACCCGCGTCCTCAACCCCTACATCCCACCCAGGATCTCAGGATCAACCCACCCCACCCAAACGCCCACATCCCCGTCACCTCCCTTCCCCTATCCCCTCCTTGCCATCTTTTATCACGCTTTGGTACAAGTGCTGGACGCTGAAGATTGGGTGCCAGGGCTGGCTCCGTCATCTGTCCATTTGTCCAGGCTCCGGCGGCGGGCGTTCATGAAGAAGTTGCTGACGGTGGTGAGTTCAAGGCCCAGCTGCTGCGAGATGGTGAGCTGCATCTCTTTGGACGGCCGCTTGTTCTCCTTGAAGATGGCCAACAGGGTGCGCCGCTGCAGGTCTGTGAAGACCAGCCGCGACTTCTTTGGTGTGTTGTTGCGGTCCTTCGCCGTGTCTTGTTCCTTCCTTTTGCACGCTGCAGAGGAAAGGAAGGGGGAACGGGATCGGGCGAAGAGAATAGGCAGAACAGAACATTAGTGTTGGTGTTAGTGATTGTATTTAACTAACACCTAAATATTGGAGGAGGTTTTAACAGCATCTTTTTTCATGAAATACAAACAGACAGATGTTTGTGTTCATGTTTACATCTGAGCTGCGTAGCTGCTGTCTGTCTGCCACTTCATTCCCACTGGCAGTGAGAGCATTTGTCAATGGCAACTGTCAATTTTCATGATGTCATATCCTGTTTTTATATCATCTAACCAAAACAAAACTCAGAAAAATGGACGCTTGAACATGCATCAGCATTATATTAGCTATCTAAAGCTAATCTCTATCTTTATGACCGGTACTGCAGCCAGCCACAAGGGGGAGCTCCACATGCTTTATCTATCTTTTGAGGAGCTGTCATGGCGTCCACTTTTCTGATAGTATGGGCGATATGCACAACACGAAAGCTGAACTGGTTTAATTTTATTTTTGTCGCTTCTCTGACACGTTGAGGAGTCAACCAGTCATATGACGTTGCTTCACCTGTTGCTGTGTGTGAAACGTACAATAAATGCTGGTTACACAGCCCCTTCCCACACGCGGAGTGTTGCTGGCAATGCTGACTGCATTGTAGCTTTTGCCGCTCGTAGTTTGAACAGACCAGGAGTGTTCTTCAGCTTATTTAATTTCATTGATCAGAAAACACAGATATTGAATAAATATTCAGTGACTTTCACCTCAAACTTGATTTGGCTTGTTTAGGCTGGTGTAAAAGCTGTCAATCAAACTCCATGTCTAACTCATGTGGTTGTTGGTGAGGCTCCCATCTGACCGACTTGGTTTGACAGCAGTGTGAATGACTATTAAAACCATCAAAGAATGAAAAGGAGTTAAAGCAACGACTAAATGTTATTTTAGTTTATATAAATGGAGCCTCTGTCCTCTTAAATAAGTCACAGACACAGTGACCAGAAATAAAAGGCAACAGCGTATCGTTCATCTTGTCTGGAAACTTTATCAGTGCAGCTCACCTCTGGATTTATCAGGCTTCTTGTGGGTCACGTTAGAGCAGCGCTGTAGTCTGAGAATAAAGCAGCTAGCTCAGTGTTCATCTGCGTCCAACCAATAATGCCTGCATCTTGCCTCTACTCACAGAAAAGCCCTTTGAATGTAATAACATCGACTGTAAAACATGTCTCTCATTGTGTTACGTGTTTGCACACACGCCGGTGTCGTTTTGCACACCTCTATACAGTATAGCGTACAGTACACCGTATTTGTCTTTTTTTTATTTGTATTTTCTGCAGTTATGCTCTTTGACTTTTGTTCATAACAGAATGGCTCACAACAGACACGGAGCCATGATATGCAATGTCTGAGTATGCACAGCAACACTGTACTGAACAGGCCTGCAATAATGTGGTCAAACTATTTTTATTTTTAAATCTATAAATTTGGACAAACACATTATTAGTATGCGATGATATAAGTGATGCTCATTAAAAAAAATCTCATTAAATCCATGCAAAAATGAAAGAAAGCAAATAAAATAGCATCAACTCGTTCGCCAGTGTGTCTGCAGCTGTATCCCAGGGTGGAGGAGGAGGTCCGGGTGCGTTTGATTTTATTACCTCCTTGAATTAAGTATGCACGAGTCAGAGCCCAGCTGATCAATACGAATCAGGTTAAGGACTCAATTCAGTAACAAAACTATTATGTAAGGGGAAACTATCCTCGCTGTAAACACACATACACACACACACACACACCCAGACGCAGACGGAGAGAGAGAAAGAGACACCCCTCCTCCTGTCTCCTCTCAGCCCTTTATCACAGCGTTTTGGCGACCTGAAGACAGACGCAAATGGACGATTGCAGCTTTTTGTTCGCCGCTCTCTGCCTTTGTCTTACGGAAACACAAAATTACAGCTGCTCCATTCTAACAAATGTCACTTTGGTCACATTTTCTGATAGACCTGGCATCACTGGGTTAGGGTTAGGGCTGAAATGTGCCCGCTACTGTTGGAAATGAACACATTTGGGTTTTATGTTTTTAGACATCTTGGCTTAATTTTACTGACTCTAAAGGAATAAAAACCCACTGAAAATAAAGACAACAGATAAAGAAGGCAGATGTAAGTGTCTCTGTTTCTATGCTGTTCATCACCTCATAAAAGAGCCCGTTCCTCCTTTGTTCTCCAAATGAGTGGAGCCCACGCTGTCAGGAGACTTGTGTATATAGGTTCAGTTTGTTACTGACAGGTGGCACTGTTGATCTCTGAATGTGAAGGCAGCTGATCGACAAAAGCAGGCCAGATATTCAGCTTGTAATATCACAGCTCATTACATTATCATATACAAGTTCCGCTGGATAACTCGATTCAAGCTGTAGACGTTTTTTATTTCTTCATTTCTTTCTCCTTTTATATTAGCCTTTTGTCTCTTTTTATTGGTTTGATATTAATTGTTTGTAAGACATTTAATTTGGCCTTCGACTTTAATTGTGCCTTACATGAAGCCCAGAACAGAGTGTGTTACAGTTTTGTTTTTGTTCGTTCAAAGTCTGAACTAGAGACTTTGGAGCCAGATATTTACTGAATGATGTTTGTGATAAAAGTCTTTGAGAGTGAGCTAACGGACCGTTAGCGTCAGACTACTGATAACTATTATCAACAGCTTCCCACCGGAGCCACCTCACAAATGTGTTAGTAAAACATCAACCAACCCAAATATTTCCTGCATGTTAAAACTATTAGCAGTACAGTGAAATGAGGAAGTGAACAATGATATAAAAAATAAAAGCTTCGCGTACACAATATGACAATGATACACTGCTGCTTACTATGAGGTAGTGATGCTAACCCTTTCTAAAAGAGTTTCTATAGCTTTATGTAATAATGCTACTAAATCACTGAATCAGAACACAGCACTTGAATGTGTCAGTTCATTACAATGCAATTTTAGAATGAGTCTCTTAACACATCTATCCATTGCTAAGCCCAAACCCTCCCCATTCATCTGTATTATTTCTGAGACCTGTGTTGCATACCTCACTGAAACTTGTGTGCACAGTAATTGCAATTTAGAATGTTAAGTGAGCAGGAATGAGGTGGCTAAACTGCTAATACAAGTTAATTTAATTAAATCCATGCATTTGTAGATGCAAAACAGCTTCGTGTAAATATATAAATGCAATCAATTACTGTTTAAAGTCTTTACAGAGCTGTATAATATAACATACATTATTTTGTGTACCTGATATACCTATTGTTTAGATGTCAATAGTACTACCCACTGTATGAAGTCCTACACTAGCTTCTTTGACTAAGCTTTTACAAAAAAATGTTTAGTCCATTAGAAGATATGTGCAACAGTGTTGTTTAATGTTTCGAAACAACTCCCTGAGTATAATCTAAGGCATGTAATGACCCGGGCCTCTCTGAACCCGAAACCATCGGTCAACCATCCCAGGGCTTGACAGGGGGAAGATTTTCAGACTCTCACATGATCTGTTTGAAACTGATAAATAGATCCAGCACATAGATGAAGGTACAGCCCTGTGTGGAGTGACTTCAAGCAGTCCCTTGAGAGTACAGTGATGTGAGGATAGACACTGGCACCTCAGCTCTGTGGAGTCCAGGGTGACTGTGGTGTCAGTACAGTCCTTGAACCAAAGTCCTTATGGGACTGGTCGGTTGCCGTTTTGTTTTGTTTTTTTCTTTTTTAGAATAAATGTGTCACGCACAACAAACAGATACTTTTGAACTTAGCAGCCAGACAAGCACAGAGAGTTCTTCGTTCTTCAGGCTCCTATAAGCCACCGACTCAGACGTCTTCTCTATGTTCTGTGATGGAGTGACTTCAGTGAAAGTAACCGCTGATCCACATTTATTATTTTCAATTCACCGCTCAGCTCCAGAGTGACACTCAGTACAGCTGGCCAGTCGCTGTCTAGTGTTTTAGTGGCGTAATTACGGCACAATACAGACACACCATTGCACAGGCATAAATGGCATAACCCCCTAGTGTAGACTCTGCATTGACCTGGAGTCACTGGAGTATAAATCAGGCTTTATAGTGAAGCATTTCCGCATCAAAGGCATAACTATGAAACTATGAAGCATTTTGTGGTACTTGCTGGTTGCTGCCCACAAAGGTACACATCGATCCTCAACTGCTAAGTTAAATTAAATAATAAATAAATATAGTTAGACAGGAACAGAAGAGCTTGGGCTAGCCTACATTTGATCAGAACCACACCATGATTGCTGTGTGTACCTAGCCTATTACCCTTTGGTACTACTTCTGAATCACTCCTAACAACGTACTTTCAAAATAAGGCAAGCGATTTCCAAATGCAAACATGACATGACCCCACACTATATCAGGGGCTTTCACATTGAGTGCTGTATCCAAATTCTGTTTGAGATTTTGTTTGCAACATTGATTAATAATCTACCTAAAAAAGCACTGATTTAAGGTTATCTCTCAGACTAGTATAGTATAGGTGTCTGTTACACGTAAAGGATTTCGTGTGATCGTCTGTTTCATATACGCATTTATTTTGGGTGTTAACAACATCTTGCAAATATATTTCATATGTTCCCCTCCCTCTGCTCTCTGCTTACGATAGCTTTATAAAAGGCGGCTCAGCATCAGCAGCAGTTCACCTGAGACTATTTTTTTTACTCGCCAGGAAAAAAGAAAAGGAAAAAAAACTGCAGACACATCTACGTGTAAAAAGGTAGCAATCAAAATCACCCACCCATACACAAGCTCAGAGTTCGCCGTCAATGGAGGAGGAGCACGCTTGAGTGATTCAATCAAGCTTTTTTTCCTCTCTAGTTGAGGTTACAGTGAGGATCAAACACACAATTATATTATTCAAAAGGGGTTTACCGGTTTGAGGAGGGGTGAGAGCGAAGGCGGAGGAGGGGTGGGTATTCTTTAATGGTGAGGGCTGAATCAATAGGATCAATACGGCAGGGTTCCTCCGTCTTTCATCAGCTTCCTCGGCCTCTGTCGTAGACATCTGTGTGTTGCTAAACGCGTCTCTAACTGCCCACGAGATCAGCAGAAAACACAGAGAATCACCTGCTTTTTTTATCTGTTTTTCCCACTACATGCTTCCGCTGTCATGTTGCTCCATCCCAGTTGACCTCCTTTGTCTTTTTACACGATCCAAAAACAAGCCAGCGTTCACACTGTCATCGCTGTAATCTGCAGGCAATGCTACATCATCATAGTTATTACAGAAATCCTTATAAGAGCATCGCCAGGACTTGTTTACTGACTGTAGTCATCTGTGTAGTCATTATCTTCACAGTGATATCATAATTACGGCTTGGTATTGAACCACGGTGCTTTTATGGTGCCAATAAAATGTGTCTGTCGGTGTCAAATATCGTTTTAATTTTATTTTCTCTGCAGATAAATTCTAATTTAAATAAATAAAGTCAACATCTGAGACCGTACGTATCTTAATGGAATGCTTGTGCATAGTTGGCAAATGGGAGACTGAAGGTAGTAGGAAATGGCTACTTGCCGTTTTACAAAGATGAAAAAAAAAAACACCTACTGTCTTGCTCTCAAAGTTAGCATAACCATGTCCATTTAATTCAGAGGATCAAACTATTGAGTCCATATCTAGAAACGTGAAAGAATGTGAACATTCGAAAATCACATGATTCATTTCAAACTGACTTGGGTATCAGTGTTGCCGTGTTGCAGTGATAGTTTGAGGGCCTATAATAGAAAATGGCTGGTCATCCCCAATGCAAAGAGGTGCAGTTGACTGGGTGGGTAGCTGTGCTTAAATGTGACAATGAATGAAACAGTTGTTTCATCCAAAAGGCAGAGCCTGTGTGTTTATTCCTTAAGATCTGCCAGGTCAATCAAATCATTTAGGTGGGCAGTAAGCAGTGACGGATAGTAAAGAGTGACAGCCACATAATCACACATGTCCGAATTCATGTCTGAATAATTCATGTCTGAATTATTTTACAACAAAGCTCTGATTAGCTGTAGGACCATGCAAATGAAATTGTAGAGGTTGTTGTTTATTATTTCTCGTTTTCAGTTGAACTGCGCCTCATAATAAAGTCCAAATACTAGACTCATATTGTGATAAGAGCCTCGTCTATGCCAGACTAGGACTTTATTATCCTGTTCATCATTAGTCCAGAAGTGAGGGGGTATACCAACAGTCTAGTGAATGTTTCAACAAAACATTGCTTTCATCAGAGAAACCAAGAACAACCAAGGTACAACTTGCTGATCAGTTAACAGGGAGAGGGATTGGTGAGCTGTTTCTAAACTAGACTAGTCACACTCCAGCTCTGTATTTAACAGAAAAATGATTCATGAAGAAGAAGAAAAGAAAATATCCTTGGAGTCCTAATTCATTATAATAAACA
This sequence comes from Planiliza haematocheilus, assembly GCA_005024645.1. Lineage (NCBI taxonomy): Eukaryota > Metazoa > Chordata > Actinopteri > Mugiliformes > Mugilidae > Planiliza > Planiliza haematocheilus. Next base: position 3,196,653 of record SRSE01000582.1, on the reverse strand, counting down.
AGACACTGTGTCATACCCACAGACTTTAACAACAGCTGGAATAACTGGTCTCTTGGTTTGTGTTTGGCTCAGATATTCCCCACATCTGTGTTGACCAGTTTAAAAACACAATCAGCTGTTCACACCCACCTCTGCCCAGGAGGTCAAGTCTTCCAATATGGCAGCTGAGAGGCATTATTCCACCTTGAAACCTTTTCTCTATTCACCTGAATGGAAGGTAGAGTCAAGTGCTAAGCCTCAAGAGCTGGTAACACTCACAGCAAACGCATCAATGTATTACACAAAGGCTTTAAGAGTCAAGGGCTGCTAAACATCAATAGAAACATCAAGGTAATGTTTTATTGAAACAACGTTCCATGTCAATGCAGAGAAATCGAGAGAACAGACAAGGAGAGGAGAAAACAGGGAGGAACATTTTAAAATGAATGGAAAATAGAAGAAAGAAGCAAACCAAGAAAGATAGATAAAGGAGGGGAATATATAAAAGAGACTGGGATTTACTACATACTTTTCGTAACAGAGAAAAATGAGAGCCTATGATCATTCCCTCACTGGTCCTAATAAATTAGTATCATTCCCCTTCTAACTTAAGTGACTAATAGTTTAGCCAAAAGTTTAGATGAAGTAGATTCAACATGTGGTGTCCCTCAGGGTTCTATCTTAGGCCCATTTCTTATACAAGTTTATTATACTGCATGTGCTTCCATTCTAAGCTGCACTTGGTTATTAGAAAACACAATAAGTGTCATAGTTATGCAGATGATACAAGTCTGTGTATTAAGACACATTGCTGCCAGAATCATTTAAATGAATGGAATTCCTTTTATTTTCACCAGTTCACCGTCATAAAAATCACTGAGACACAAACGCTAATGTAGAATTAGAGAAGGTTATCATTAAGAGTAAAAGTTTGAATAGAGGAATTGTGCGTTCCAGCAAGCTTTGGTTTCATCTTACAGAGTGAGGGAGAGAGAGACAGAGAGAGTAGCTCAGCAGAGCCATTACAGCACAAACATAGCACAAAGATGGATCATAGCCTTGTAGCTTCTCTATGACATCTTTAGTCTCCACTGTGCCTGGCTTTTGCTGGCTTGGCGAGTCCTCATGCTGACCACTTCCCACAATGCAACGTACATAAGTAATGTACAAGTTAGTCACAAAACAGTGCCAAATTCACATCACAATGTAGTAACAGCTCAGAAAACAAACAAGGCCGTAATATATGATGACCCCAACTGTCTCTTTCTATAGTGATAAATGTTGCTAAAACAAAAACTAGGTTGTTTCAGTTGTGTTAGTAAAGTGCAAGTCCTCTGCAGACACCTGAATCCCTGTTCTGTTCCGCCAGTTGCAATTAAAATGTGGCTTAAAAATGTGGCACCAGGCTTCAGTCAGTCAAGCTGACCTTAAACCTCTTAGCCTTTTGGGAAGTGGTGTGTGTCAAAAGCAGCTTAAAGCAGGACTATTACAGAAACAGTATACTTTGCAGGAGCAAATGGAAACAAGCATGGCCTGAAATTAAAGCCAGTGCATAAGTTGTTTAAAATGTAACAGCACTAACTCACTAAATGCTGGGTCTCTGATTCCACTCAGTCAGGCCAGAAGGGTCTTCACCAATCCTGAGTGGTATGGTCGTTATTTTGATTCAGTTGTGTTTGACTGTGTGTTGCTTTCCTTTGAGATGAGGTTTAAATAGGAACATCTGTGGGTGTTGTCAACCTGGAACTCCTGAGTGGGAAGCTCACATGACTAGTTATTTAGCTATTTACACTGATATTGCATTATAAAATGGTATAAAAGGTTTCTTGGTACATGACACCCATAGACTTTCACATTTAAACCCCAACTCTCCACCTGTCTTGAACTATAGAAGTTTTTTAGATTTAGATTGTTTCATCTTGTTTTTTGATTAGATAACTGATGGCTGTGTTTGAAGACCTCACCAAAACTTATGAAGCTCTAGTATGAGCTCTAGTGTCAGTATTCTCTTTACTAATACGCTTCTACACCCACAACGCTTACATTAGCATTACGCAGAATGTAAACAATTCTCATTTTCTGTTAGCTAACATACGGATGGTACTATATGTGTTAGCCATGCCTGTGCACTTGGTAACTCTGGTCTGGTCAGACTGTCAGTGCACTCTTTAAAGCATACTGATCACTGTCCACTATTCCACCACTTTATTAAAACCCATGGTTCTGACAAAATCTCAGCTAAGCTACCAGTTTCCCCCCATTTTATTAAAATGACAGTGGAATTAAGAATCGCAGGGCCTCACGGAAACTTATGGGAAATACTGTAGACCGAGGTAAAGATTGAGAGGTATAGACAGAGTGACACAGCAAGAGATGAAAAAAGAGACACAGCACAGAGATTGGGGATCAATATAGCAGAATATAAAACCACAGATGTCTGTCAGGACTGCACAGACTCAGACAGACAGGCTTCATTCTGTGAGAAAAAATGATTTCTTGCACAAAGGGCTGCCTCCACCTGGAGAGCTCTATCTATCTCTGCATCTACCATCTCCAGTGTCTATCTCAGACTTAGTGTGTCATTTTGTTTTTTAATGCAGTCTTCCTTTTCACTTTTGTCTTTCAATACTATTTCTTCTATCACTATTATTTTTTTTCTGCCTCGGTTAGTCTTTTCTTCTCTTAGCGTCTCATAAATCATTCTTCCCCTGCTCGTTTTCTTTCATCTCTCTTTTGTCTCCATTATCTCTTTGACGGTCTTCTCCATTGTCGTTCCTCTTCGCCTCTCTAACTCCTTCTTCACCCCCTTTTTCTCCCTTCACGTCTCCTTGCCTCGTCCTCTCCTTCATCTTCCTGCCCCTCCTCTATCCTCCTTCCCTCCTTCTCTTTTCCCTGTCTCTCTTCTTCCTCCTCTCTCTCTCTGTTTCTCTTTTTTTTATTGCACCATTACCACTTAAGCCTTGGTATCCATTACACAAAGGGCATATAAGTGCAGGGTAAGTAGTAAAGTCGCCCTTCGACGTACACTCCACTGCTTGTGTGTGGCGCCTGGCGTCATGAGCCAGCAGGGCTGAGTGATGTTTGGATTCAATCATTAGTCATCTGTGACACTGTTAATGTGTGTGATGTCGTTGTGATGTCACACCCTCCCAACCCCAATAATCGTGACTGTTATCTGTCATTTAATTCTCTCTGCTGTCTCGGTACTCCCGCAATAGCTCGATGCTGTGGTCTGTTGTCAAGTTTCCCAGATGGGTAATACTTTTCATTTATGGAATTTATGCTAAAACTACTAGCCTAGAAGCCAGACAGACTTGGAATCTTTTGTAGGGAATACTTGTCTGGAAACCTTCTGTTGGGAACTGATTATGCTCTTGCAATAATCTGCTGGGCCAATCAAACCGTTTGGGATGGGCTTTATGTTGTGATATGTCTGTGAAGGTTCTCAGTCATCCAGGTCATGGTGTGTCCAAAAACCAGCTGGACTGTAGAGTCAAAAAAGGATTTTTTTTACAACATAATGGCTCTGATTGGTTGTAGCAGAGGTATTTTTTCCCCCTGTATCAGTTGAAACGCTCCTTAATAAAATAAAAGTGTTACCAGACTCATTTATAAGAACTGAGTGTAGCTACGTCAGGCTGTAAAACTGCAGCGTTGCAACCTGTCCTAAATATAATGATCCACTTTAAGACAAGAATCCAATACACAATAAAAACTCATCCTTTTAAAATTTGATTATGTAGTGTCATTTAAAGAGGACTCTGTTTTAATGTTTATGGTTGTGTAAGAGTAAGTATGTTGAGGAATTTAGGCTTAATTTGCGGATACGTAGCCATTCCTGAATGTTCATATTAATTTAAAAGTAATAATAATAACACTTCTTTATATAACTCGTCACTTCTTTATATGATGACTATTTGGTTATACTGCATGGCTTGTATCTCATCCTTTTGATTATAATATATACAACCAATTCAAAATACATTATTAGTGTGTAAACTCTTGAGTATCATTGTTAGAATCTTTAAATGTCCTCCTGTATCAGTAGAATTTTCTCATTAACAAATACAAATAATACTCGTACAAATAAAGTAAACATGGTGAACAATATGCCAACTATCTAGCTACCTGTCAGTATGCAACCCCTGTCACTGTGAGCCTCACAACAAGCTAAATTAAAGGAAGTAAGCGACCAAAGCTTTTAAATCAAGTCTATTGTCGACTCCATTAATATTAAACCATTGTTAGTGGCTGAATAAATAAATAAATAACATTTTCTGTAAGTTTTTATCTAGGCTTTTGAATCATGCATATAATTCATTCATAATACATAATTGTTAATGGGTAAATGAATGGAATCCTCTTGTGCAAATCATGCGCTATCAAATAATGATCAAATATAATCGGGCTGTTCCACTGATACATTCTTTAAACGTCCTAAGAAGGAGCTTCCTTGATGTTTCTTTTGAAAGATAAAGCATGAGGCCTCGATCTTGTCTTTTGGGTAACACCACTCCCGATAAAAAAACTCATTTCAAAATGACGACGTCAGCCATTTTTACCATGTGCAGGGGGGGAAAAAAAATGTGGTCAATAGCAATATCACATGATCAGCAGAGATACTCAGAGAGCCTACTAATAAAGGCCACTCTGGTTGCGAAGGGGACCACAAAGCTGCACCATGAATTAAGACATTCTAAACATTGTAATCAAGCAACGATAAAATCATTCTTATGGTACGTTTGATCCAGATGCTCTCAGTGAGCTACGAAGCTCACCAACCAACAAGTTGATTGGCTGGCATTGCTAGTTTCACTTGATAAATCACTGCAAGTCTTTTTCTTGAGTTCTGTTCTGTTTCATTACTACAGAAACCATGTTTAAAATATCTAGCGGACAGGATGTGTTGCTATGCAACATCCGCTGGATGAAAGCTGCGTTTGTTTAATGTAATGCACAATATACCACTGTATGGAAACAACATCAACAAAGTTAAATGCCCAAAATGTAGAAAACAAAGATGCACATTTGTGGATATTGTTACTAGCAGCTACAATACTGTAGTGTATGTACAGTGTATAAAGATGCTAAAGCTCAGCATGGCAGCCTGGCAAACATACTTGATGCATCATATCTGAGCACTCAGACACACAGCATTGTAGCACTTAGCAATCAGCACTCCACTACTGTATAAGCGTCTGCATGCGTGTGTGTGTGCGTGTGTGTGGTCGTGCTTAATGCACCACGATGCTTTCCTCCTTCCGTTTTGAGCAGATAACTGGAAATGGAGCAACACACACAGAGTAACTGAGAGCATGAATGAATCACTAAGAATGTATCCTCCTATTTCCCCTTTACCAAATAAATTGTTAGTGCGTGTCAATCAACTGACAAACGAGCCAGGACTAATTATTTTGCTGTTTAAAAAAGTGAAACTGCTCAGGGGCATAACAGTCGTTCAGTCTCCAGAGCCCAGAGTTACACCTTGCTTTCTACTGATGTCGTAACCGGTGCTTCAAACCTCAGAGATTCAATTTATAAAGACGTGAATTTCATTTTCACTTAACCCGGAAGCCAGCCTGAACTTCCACCTCCCACAGCATTTTGGTGGGGGCCAGTTTGTCTGGAGTCGCTCCACTGGGAGTTGATTGTGCATGGGCCTGTAACCAGTGATCTGATGGACCGATCAAATTGTTTGATGCGTTGATGAAGAGAAGAGTAACAGCAATGTAGTCATCCACATCTGAGCGCTGTGGAGTTAAAAACGCACCCCATGATGAAATCAAAATGCCTTACACTATAAAAAGGGGACATTTTAAATTTGGCTGCGCTTTATCACCAAATACATGCAAAACTAATGCCTTCCCATCAGCCTTAGTAGTTAGTAAAGTCAGCAATTAGTTTCCTGTTGTGTCTTAGAAAGCCACTATAGGCTTCATGTTTGATGACAAGTGAATATATCAGTTAAATAAGTATTCACTGCAAAGGAGAGACTGACATCCTTTTATACATCTTTAATAGTGTTAATCACCTGTATGTTAACAAACTAACACGTTCCACGGATTACATGTCTGATTCTAAGGAAAGCTGATGATATTCTTGCCCTCAAATACAATGAAAAGTCAACAATGAATCAATCCAATTAACTATGTGTTACAGAGCCACACATGTTCCTTCATTATATTCATAATTCATATACACTGATGAGACATAACATTATGCCTAGTACCCCAAAACAGTTGGGACTCATCATAAAATGTACATGGGCCTTCTGAGGGTGTCCCGTGATGTCTGGCAACAGAATGTTGAGGGGAGGGGCCTCTGTGGATCATCCCACGGATACTTGATCAGTTTGGGATCTAGTGAATTTGGAGGCCAGGTCAACACCTTGTGTTGTTCTTCATGTTTCTTTAGTTGTTCCTAAAGTGTTTGTGTGTGTTTGTGTGTCAGGCTGCATCCTGCTGGGGATGGCTGCTGCCATCAAGGAGTGTCATTGCTATGGGGTGGGGGTGCCTGGTCTGGTCTAGGTGGGTGTCTGATGTCTAAGTAACATCCACATGAATGCCAGGTCCAAAGGTTTCCCAGCAGAACATTGCATCACATTACTTTTCGTGTCAGTGGTTTTAATGTTGTGGCTGACCACTGTAAGTGTTTTTTAGTTATTCCATCCACGTTCCATATCAGTGGCCATATGTAGGATCTCAGGGCATTCTAAAATATAACCGAATGGTTTCCGATACATATATAGAATGCACAGATCTGCCTCTGTGACTGATGTGCTGAAGAACAAAGAGAGACTGAGAAGGAGAGTCCAGAGTGTGTAATCATTGGATCTCTGTGTGTGTGTGTGTGTGTGTGTGTATGCACAGATATGGTTTATCAGCGTATAATCTGTATGTCCACACGGTCTGTGGTGACATCACCGGACAAAGGTCTCTCTGCTTGCTTACACACACACACACACACAGTAATGTATCTCAACTTGTTTACCAGGACAAACGTGCTGACCAATCACAGCCCCTGTTGGCTTAGTGATGTCATTGAGCTGATGAGGAAATGGCCTCAGAGGAGTTTGATGTCATCCGCCTCCCTCGCTCTCCTTCTGGCTTTCTGTCTTCTACTCTCATTTTCCATCTTGTCTCAGGTCTTCTGTTTTCATCTGCTATTTAGCGATAGCTATACTGCTGTATATTCAACACAACGACAGTAACAAGGATGCCAACGTCAGTGTGTTAAACATCGGTCTGTGTCTGTGCTCTTGCTCCTATTTGTGTTGTTTATAAATGACACGTTTTTCATTTAGAACTCCTGTTGAGAACTCCAGGAGCTGAACTGCCTGACAAGGTTGCACGTTCTATTGAGCAACCTCCAAAATGAAAATGCATCCAGCATTCCCACACATGCAAACACATGTTTAAACACATGCAACACTGGAGGGTTCACTAGCAACTGGCTCCACAATATATTAGAAATACCGCATTCCATATTTTAACATTTCCCCATTGCTACTTGCAGCTCTTGCAGGTTTATGTCTCATTAAATTTATTATTATAGATTTTTTCAGCTCATTTTCAATTTCAGTTTTTTGGTTCAGCCTCATCACCCACTGATACTATGTTCTCAGCTGATAACATCTGACAGACACAGTTAGCAACTAGCAGGTCAACTTTTTGGGGTTACAGTTTAGCTTAGCATTTAGCAGCTACATAACCAGATACGTCATGTAGAAGTTACTGACAACCTTCCATTTATTGGATGGACACTAAACCCCGAGTTGTAAAAGCACTGCATAAATACAAGGCCATCGACCACTACTATAAATGAATCATGACATTGCTCACTGGCAGCTCTATTTGCAGCCAGGCAAGTTGCTAAACATTGCCACTCATTGCCACTTGTGTGAAATATGCTTGTGAAAAACAATTTGATCTGGCTTGATAAAATGTTGCCTGAAACCATTCGGCGGTTTCTTCACGATCTCCTTTAGTTTTTAATTATGACAGGTTTACCTGTTAAATCGATCTGTGATCTCTTCATGGTCCAGCTTCCATTATATGTTGATTCTGATGTAAATCATATCAGATTGTCACTAGATCCTAACTCATCACCTGTCCCTCTCAAGGTACATACGTCAAATGAAACCATTCATTTTTAGTCAAACAAAAAAAGCCTATACTTTGTTAATGACCTGTCAGAAAATCTGACCTCTGCACACGATCCTCATGTCCCCGTTTACAGAAGTTTTTATTTTGACCTAAAAGATGCTATATATTCTATGCGGTTGCTGAATTCAACAGGAGCAAAAACAACAACTCAGCTGAGAGGGTGTCAGGTCAATGGTGAGCAGCGCTGCCTTCATCTCAACAGATCCTCACTGCCTGCGTTTTTAGGACGTCAGACAGAGTTGGGATGAAGTCAGACAGAAATCGAACCAGCTTGCATTGTGCGGTGATAGCTATGCATTCCTGCGTCTACTGGAGAATGGTTGCTGCTGTTTTGCCAAAACCTCAGAATTTTCAAAGTTTTAAATCTGAACAGACATGATCCATGAATAGCTTTCCACTCTAATAGTAATAATGTCCAGACAACAACGACACCTATATCTAAGACTTTTAATTGTTAAAACTCAATAAAATATGTTGAATATGAACTTCTCTGGAGAGAAAGTACTAAACGGCAGGGAAAACATTCACTAACCTTTAACCTGCTGTATGTTGACTGTGCAGATTAGTCAGAGGGAAGCTCTTTTTGGACATGCCACACACACCGACAGACACACACACTAATAGATGATGAGTTAACTGACCTCTCAGTACCTTTTCTTATCGGCAATGTTTTTTTGGAGGCCTGAATCCATCGCCGCTCTGTCTCACGGCGCACGGATCCAGCAGAGAGCAAACACGGTCAGAGAGATAGTAGTCTCTGATCAATAGATTGTATTGTAATCGCTGATTGATCAAAAAGAGGTTGGGCGGCTATAAATGGACAACCTGGCAAACCGCTCACCACTGTGTTTGTCTCCCAACGATCGGTGGCAAGCGATACGACTTGATCAGGTTTCCTGATCTGACGGACGTGCGTTTTCTTTTTCTTTGTTTCAATTGTATTATTTGTTTTAGAGTGACTCCATTCTAATCTAATTACTTTTTTATTAAAATAGCCACAAAAATATGAAGTGCTTCATTTCGCAATTATTTATTTCCATCTTTATTTTTCTGTCTTCATCTTTAGTTTTGCCACCGATGTGCCCCTGCCCACTCTCTCCTGCTAAACCTGTCTCCATTAAAGGCTGTAATATCTACAACTGGATCCCATCCATCCAATATGAAACGTAATCCAATAACAGACAGATTCAGCTTAATGAATCCAGTTATGTGGCCCAATCAAATAGAGGATTCCCTTCAAACCCATCTGTCTGATACACATCAAACTGGCTGCTTTTAATGCTTTTACCACCAAAGCTAGAGGAGGTGAGCACGGGAATAATAAAAATGAGAATGATAAGAACTTTAAAATTTTATTTCTTAGTAAATTTCGGTTTGAGCTGAACTTCATTCGCACAAACTATAAAAGAAGACAGATGTCTGGGGGATAAAGAAAACACTGATGTTCCAATGGGAAAGGTAAAAATCCAAATGACAGAAGAAACTATACAGCCTGATTTAACACAAGAGGACATGTCATTTTGAAAGACAGTGTGGTCCGTGGACATATCAGAGACAAGACCTAATGGTGTAAATGCATCTTCTGTATAAAATAAAGTAATTCCTTTAGTCCCAGTTGTGACTGTACTAGCAGCTTCTTGCTGTAGCTGTAGAGCTATGTTGGCTAACCTGACCCAGCATGTTGGCAGTTATGTTGACAACTTCCATAGTAGCACCTAACATATGAATAGTCACTGAATATATATAGACATGTATCACTGAAGACATCATAGAAAACAAATGAAGTGGTCGCAGTTCTGCAGACTAACTTCTGTTGGCTGATACCACAGGAGCAGTAAGAAGACATTTATACTGAATTACTAGATACCACCTCATTCATTTGGATGAAAGTTGCTCAGTGGTGCATATAAGAGCCTGTTTTTTAAATAGGCATAACATTATGACCACCGTATTGTGTAGGCATCACTTGGGCCCCAAAACAGCTGTGATTCATCAGAGAATGGACATGGTCCTTCTGAGGGTGTCCTCTGGTGTCTGGTAACAGAATGTTGTTAGTGGGGGCCTTTGGGTCCTTTGGGTTGAGGGGAGGGGCCTCTGTGGATCATCCCACAGATACTTGATCAGTTTGGGATCTAGTGAATTTGGAGGCCAGGTCAACACCTTGAGCTGTTCTTCACGTGTTTCTGAGTTGTTCCTAAAGCCTTTTTTGTGTGTGTGTCTGTGTCACTCTGCATCCTGCTGCCATGAAGGAGTGTCATTGCTATGGGGTGGGGGTGCCTGGTCTGGTCTAGGTGGGTGCTACATGTCTAAGTAACATCCACATGAATGCCAGGTCCTGCAGAACACTGAATTGTTGCAAGATGGTTATTTACTTCCATATCAGTGGTCATAATTGTATGCCTGGTCGCTGTATGTACTATATGTAGGATAACAAATCTCGTGGTTAAACTGTACAATGTCTTGCCTCCATTACATATCTTTGTTGTGTTTGATAACAACATTAAGGGATCACTACAAGAACTGTATATTTTTTCTGTACTGTACAATCTGTATGCAGTATATCCACTGATATATCAATACTAGAATATTTTGCTCCCTAAAAATCGCTATCCACATCAATCCCAAAAGTATCAGTCAGGCCCTAGTGCATATGGTGGAAAAGCTATTTGAGCTTCTCCCATGAGTTACACACACATGTAAATTACAGACAAATCCAATCAGATGACTCTTTTAGTGAGGTATAGTCAATCTGCTCTTGACTGATTTAACAACTAAACTACTCAGTTAAAATAGATCGGTTCTAAAGTCAACATTTATATTGAGTGTTTCAGCTCTTCATGGCTTAGCTTCAGTGTCACTGTTTGATGCAAATCAAACACTGCAAAGCTTTATACTGTGATGTATGTGAATATACGCCTTTAACTGACATAATTTTGCATATAATTACACATTAGTCATGGTATTGTCCATGATGTTATTATTATTTTGCAGTTGGAGCCATTCAAATGCAGCCTGTCTCAGTCTGTCTCTCTCGCTCTCTCTCTCTCTATTGTATGCTGTCAGCTCTCTCTCTCCCCGTCTCCCTGTCTACACCCCCCTTCCCCATCTCTTCCAGGAACTGGTCTGGATCAGGTTCCTGCAGATCAATGGAGATCTGGGTCCGCACCGTTTACGTTATCGTTGCCAGTATTAATGCTCTTTTAATCTGCTCGGGATTACAGCCATCGATCCACGTCATCCATCCACACGCACGGCCGAGCCCAAACTGCTGCTTCACACACACATACACACCAACGCACACCTCGGAAAAAGCACACGGACAGGCCGAGAGAACACAGCAGAGAGGAAAACAACAACATGAGCGGAGGCAGGAGCAGGAAGGACAACAACAGGGATGTGGGTTCACTTCCTTGTTTGTGTCCAGTCTCAGTACCTGACCATCAGCACATTGATCGGTTATATAAACATATCAGTACATTTACATACAGAGAACTGTCAGCTGAAACTGCACACAGAGATATAATCGACTGAGCAAAATGTAAAAAAACTCAAATGGATTATTATAGATTATTATACTGCATATTCAGGAGGAAATAACCAAAAATCATATTTTCTTAATCTTTTTCACCAGTACTGACAATTTAAGAATATAATTCCATAAAAAAAGATTTTATTTATTTATTTATATTTTTAGTTTGCTTGTTTGTTTTTGCCTGATTGTGTTGTGAGTTAGGTAGTCGGATTTAGGTAAGGAACCGTCATGAGGTGGGATATGCTGTATATGTAAAAGTCAACCAGTGAGTGGACAAGCAGAGATGGCCACTTAGCTGCGGTATATAGGGAACAGTAGTATATACAGTTTCCAGAGGCAGTGACAAAACATAAAACACAATGGTATACAGTATTCAGGTTCTTTAGGTACTAGTCAGGAGCAGCACTGCAGGACAGTAAGGGTTAAGGGTTATTTACTAATAAGAACAAGAAAGTTACCGGTGGATCCCCTCATTTCAGCAAAGAAGAATTGTTTTGGTTTTTTTATATGTGAAGAGTCTCATTGTTTTAGAGGGAAATATAAATCAGTGGTTCTGCTATAAATACTGCAGCTAAGTTAAGTTTGTAAGGTTCAAGCTTGTTGGGAGCCTGTTGGGATCCAGTATAAAACTAAATGGTTGAACAACAGAATTAGAAATAATTATGTGTTAAATAGTATATAATTATATTTAATAACAAATAATAACTGATTTAGAGACAGTCTGTTCAATACTTTTCTATTAAATTTGTTGTTACTTTTTATATATCCTTGCTACTAATAAAATAGATAATAATTATACCAATATTAGTAATAACAATCATATTCAAAAGAAAATTTCATTGCTAGCGGTAAATACATGTTTTTTGTCATAAAAAAATCCAATTTGTGTGTGTTCATTTTCCCTTTTGTTTAAGACTGTTTATCTTTCACCGTAAACCTTGCCCGCGGCCTGACAGGTTTGTCCTGGCTGTCGTCGTTCATTACGCCTCTGGACAGAGTTATTTGAGCGGTGCTGTGACACCAATACTAATGAAGGTGAGGGAGGAAGGGAACGCAAGAAAGGGGAAACAAAGGCAGAAAGAAGAAGAGGAAAATAAATTAAATGTAAAAAAAAAAAAACGGAAAGAAAAAACAATTGGCCAGAAAATAAGGCACATAATGTTGAGTCGATTTAAAACCGCTATATGGGCTTCATTTATAAATAAATTCTAAATCCCCAATAAAAACGCACAACATGGACCAACATCGGTGCTTTCAGTACTATTTCTGACCTAAATTACTATGTGTTTTCAATATTGATTGGGCCTGAGACACTGATAACATCAGTAAATACATAGTGGAATCTCTAAACTAATCAATTTTATTGTTTACAGAATAACCCTTTCCTTTTTGCGACACATCATGTTGCTAAAAATATCAAGACAAAAACCACTACATTGATTAGGTGACCGATTTCAAGTGAATTCATCACAAGTGAAATACTATTTTACATGTGCCAATTGCTGATTATTTCCAATAATAAAGAGCAACGACTTAATTCCCAAATACAAAGCGCTTTTGTTCTTACGGATTGATACTTTAAAAGCATTGCACTGTTAGCTCCTGAGTTAACATCTCCACTCGCTGTATTTCAGGCCTTTATTTGCAGACTACTGAACTCTCTATGTGCACTGAGAGACACGCATTTCCAAAAACAACATTTTTAAAAAAGCAACCATGGCATTGACTTCCCACACTATATTTCCCATATCCAGTAGTCGCATCTTTTCCTGGGTAATACCGGGGATTACACTCTCTGTACCCAACCCCAAACCCTTTTTAACGCAAAAATTTACATTTTAAAGCGTAGAATGACATAACTTCTACGAGAACCTCAGGAAACCTCTGAAATTTCTGAAATTTCCTGGGCACTGTTAGCCTGGAAACCAGTCAAACTTAGCGGACAGGACCATTGGAGAACCGAGCCGTTTCATGTCCACTATTGCATCTGTTGCAAAGATACAGACAGCGAAACAGCGTTAAAGGCTGAACAGCTAACAGCAACTGAGGCTTTTTTTTTTTTTTGAACATGCCATAATAGCTTAATGTCACATTGTTGCTCTGATTGATTACTGGATGACTCAGTCGCACAGTTATTTTTTTTCTCTGTACTGGTTGAAACAAGCCCCAAAATGTTAACAGACTCGTGTCTAGTTTTCAGCAAATGCTAGTCAATGTGTACTAAATAGCTTATTTTTTAGTGGATTATTGTGAGCGGGGGATTAATACACACTATCATTAAATGGTAATAAAAACAGTTGAGGATTCAGAGTCTATACTGGGGGGTGGAAGTGGAGAAATGCATGGCATGTTTTCATAGAAGAGGGGTTACACACACACACATACACACACAAAAAAAAAAAAAAAAACAGGCTGGTGGGAAATGTAGTCTCTGTAATTTGAGAATGATGCATTTTTAGCAATACCGTGGTGCAATATTAGAACTAATGCACGGCTAAAAGGAATTGGGTAAATTAGGAAAAACCACAAATATGCCATTTTGGACATAATCGTGTTCCTGTTCTTGCTGCAGCTACCTGCACTCGTACTATATGCATGTGGAGCACCGATTGCTTGGTGTGTATTCTCTGAGCACTCTGCCCCTGAGTGAGTTCAGAGTCAAGGTGCCACCTTTCATTTGACCGCCCTAATAAAGCGGCGACAGGACCATTTTCTCCTCTGAACCCGAGCCACTCAGACGGCTCCAGCAGCACATCTACCGGCCCAACGCTGCTGGGGCAACCATAATTGGTGTGGACAGTCTTAACAAAAAATCACTACGATATTCTTATTGGGAACAACAGTGAAGGTTGTAGAGAGTTTACAGATTTGAAAAAGGAGCTCGGTGCTTCACAGCGATGAGGTTTGGTAAGCTCACTTCTTTGTAATTCCACACCCCAGATATTTTTTTACTTATTCGTCACCCACCAAAGCTGACTGAAGGGAAATCACTAAAGCATATGTATCAGACTTTGCACAGCTTCTTTTGGAGACACAAAAGTCCACATGGCTTTTTTTTTTTTTGAATGCGGCGGTGCCAACCCAAAACCTAGGGACAGACTTTGGCCCATGTTACTGTCCTCCCTCCAAAACTGCTATCGACAGGATAAGACAGAGATAACCCAGTCTGTCAAATCTTCTCACGCTGACACACAAACAAACATCGCAAGTCTCCTCTCGCCAGCCTCAAATCCATTATTACAGATCGATAGCAGTCTGTGAATATGCAGCAGGCAGGAACAGAAACCCTGAAAACGGACACAAGCTGTATTCCCACAGTCTGAAACTGGAAGAAACAAACACACACACACACACACAGACAGACAGAGTACCTGCTGTTAATCTGTGTCATAAAGCAGAGTCCGGCTTATTAATAATGCACTGCTGTCTGCTTGAAGCAGGATGCGTAAAATGGAAAATATTTAGGTTGGGTCATTCAGATTTTCAGCACAATTTGACTCCAAGTGGATTGTTGTCTGGTCTTCTACAGAAACGAGATCCCTGGTGATATTCTGTATTTCATTTTCCATGACAACACCCGTAACCAGAAGTGAATGCATCCTGCTAACCACCGTAGTGTATGTTCAAAGCCTTCTATACTGGGTCATGGCTAAGCTTTAAATGTGAAACATCAACAGTGCTAACATTTAGAGGAATGAATACAGCATTTGTGTTAAAAGAGAAAGTGGGAACAGTGTCGTGGTGAGTGTGACACGACACTGATGTCACTGCATTACAAATTTGCATTATGGTGAATACAGCGACTAAACCCATAGAATGCAGGCTTGCTGATTGGGCACTGATATGAGCATTGTTTGCTTTTCATCCGTAATTCTCTTGCAGTCACAGACCGACTGTGCTGCCCTCCGACCAAACAATGGACTCCTCCTCTCCCTTCCTCCGTCCCTCGTTCTCCTTCCCTCCCTCCCTCCATTTTGCCTGGTTAACCCGGCTGCGAGGTGAAGAAGAAGTGAAGTGAGCAGACCGAGGCGGGTCACGCTGAGATTCCCATCAATAATTCATCGGGCCGCTGCTGCCTCTGCTCTTGTGTTCAATTCCCCTGACAATCACATAATACCTTCCCCCAAAAGAGGGAGAGAGAGAGAGAGAGAAGAGAGAGAGAGAGAGAGAGAAGGAGAGAGGTCCAAGGAATAAGAAAATGATGACAGAAAGAAGCAGATTTTGAAATAAGATTGAAGATGAGAAGGATGCACAGGGGAAAAGCTGGAGTGAGATAATTCAACATCCACATGTATTCTTTTATTATATCCTGCATTATTGTACATGTGCATCTCTGCACCCAA
The DNA here is from genome assembly GCA_005024645.1 of Planiliza haematocheilus. Lineage (NCBI taxonomy): Eukaryota > Metazoa > Chordata > Actinopteri > Mugiliformes > Mugilidae > Planiliza > Planiliza haematocheilus. Next base: position 3,180,634 of record SRSE01000582.1, on the reverse strand, counting down.
TGAGAAAGTTCAGACTTAACATGTTAAATAAGTTAAATAAGAATCAGTTATTTTACTTCTTTTTAAGTCCAGCGGCGTTGCGAGTCCTTGACAGACAGAAATCATGAAAACACTCCTGTTGGAATCCTAGTTTAGCACATGGCTGTATGGGCTGTTTGGTGACTGATACATTTATCCCACCCGTGAGTTTAAACTGGCAAAGAAGCTGGGATGGTTTCCCGTGCAGATTTAAGATTCTGCAAGCCAGCTCACAAAACGCTCTACAGCTGCATCCATCTGACAACGTTTCTATTTACAATTCCCAATATCATTCATTTCTAATTGATATTGGAGTAGATAAGTCGCTAACTAGGAAGATGGCATCCTGATTATTAATCACGCATGCAAAGCAATGACTGGACAATTCACCAGACAGTGAAGGATACAGAAGTGATAACTAACTTTTTTCTCAGATTACGTAAAAATGCTATGCTACAACTATGTGGTATAGTTCCTGCTAATTTCTATGAAAGTTCCACCCAATGGGGCTTAGTCCAAGCTGTGAGTATGAAGAGAGTGGTGTCCATACATTTATGGCCACATTTTACTTTTATGTTCAATACCATATATAACGTTTAAATTTCAAATATGACGAGCAGAAAATCGGACTTTGAATATCATTTTAGTAGAGTACTTAAAAATCTAACCATGCGACACAGATGCATTTATGTCCATTTATAAGGAACTGAACAACATAAGGAGCTATCCCAAGAGCTCCGCCCTCTCTAGCACTACACAAAACTCCATCCACAACCCACTTACAGCTCAACACCTCCATACTTTCTCCTGTTTAAAAACTCTAAGGTGAGCTGCCAGTCAGGACCTGCACTAAACAGCCAAGTGGACCAAATGAAGAATAATCGTTTGGATTTCAGTCCTACTACTATCCTAGAAAATCGCCTGGAAAAGATCTTGTTTTAGGTTATATTATGGAAAAGGCAACCACCACAAATATTAATTTATTATTACAACATTTATTTACTTTATTTTTTGGGTGGGTTTCCTTGACAGCAGACAAAATTTGCATTTTTTTTTTGCGTACTGATTTCAGTTGCAGTTGGAATGAATGAATTGTCAGCTGATGTCTCTATTCTTCCTATCATCTGCACCAACTGGCAGACTTCTTTCCAGGAATTTTCCATGGAACACATTTATTACAATCAGAGGCTCTTTCAAAGATATTACTGTGAAAGTAGGGCTATGCGGAGAGAAAGGAAATTGAAACAGAGAACCAAAAAGAACTAATGGACTAACATGCGGGGATTCTCAGCTTAATTTCTACTGCTCCTGGCATTTTCATTGTGGCGAATGTACGGAACATTAACGTGGATGGAGCAGATTGAGAAAATCCTTTCCTTTCTTTCCCCCCGTGCATGCTGCTCCTCTCTATCCTCCCTGCTCATCTCAGGGTCAGGGGAATATTTGCTCCATCTATTGTCTGAGTGTTGCCGTGCTGACTTTTGACCTCAGCTGTATTGGTTGCTTGTAGTATTGGCGATCTAGGAATTGCAGCTCCCTCTGTTTCCAGGCGCAGAACAGTGGAAAATGTAATGTGCAGCGAACATGTATTACATAAAATAAAACCACTGGACACAATTACATTCCTAGAGCTAAATTATTAATGTTTTTACCAAAGGAACGCATAACTATTTATTTATGTCAGGTAAAGATAAATCCAGTATATTTAGTATAGCTTAGCGCAATGGATGGATATTAGCTACACAGCTAGCTAGCAGGCTAATAAACAGCTTATACGTTTACAGTTCAATTTCTAGGCCTCTTAAAAATACAACAACCACTTTCAGTGACTTAAATAGGCTATTTTTTTTTTTTTTACTTTACTTGACGGTGCCATGGGAGTAAATCAGCCTCCCTGTTTCCAGTTTTTGTGCTAATCAATGCGCTAAGCTAATCTTCAACCAAACACATGGGTTTTTCGTAAACATATGAGGTCTCCTTCACATGATAACACAATTGTATTCAGTCAAAAACACATGGTTTAGTGGAGGGCATCTATCTGAACAATATAGAGTGTATGGTGAGAGTATACAATATAATATATTGTGAGGCTAACGCTTCTGAGATAAACTGAGCACACTGCTTTATCAAATTACCATAGATTTTATAGCATCACACCTGGCTTTAGTCAACAAATGGAGGCTAGCTTTATATAGAGATATAGCGCGTTTATGAGAACGCTTTAGAATTATTCAAGTGCTTGAATTTAAAGAAGACAAGCTTCTTTATATTCTTCAAAAGTTAGAAATTTGAATAAATGTGGTTTTACATTGGCACTGGAGTTAAAATGTCCAGCCTTTGCAACAACTTGAGGTTTATATTTGACCCGCTGAAAAAGAAAGGGAGGGAAAGCAGATGAGTGCAGCTCCATCAGACAGAAGTATATAAGCGCGGGGCTGTTCTATGACATTTTACAACACACAGGGGAGCACGGATCACATGAGCGCTCCTGCAGCTCCACCCTCTATCCACTGTCACTCTTTTTCTGGTAACCTGCGTTGTCAAATCCCAGCCACAAAAAAAAAATCAAAGAGCCCCCCCTCAATCAAATTACAGTCAAATCTTGCACAGATAATCTCATCCATGTCAACGTCTGCTGACTAAATCCAGGCTCCTTAAAAAATCTGATTTACAGTTACATTTTTGAGAATCAGCCATCCACGCTAAGCTGTTTGCTGTTTGGGTCGCAATGAAACACCACCAACATCATTTACACTGATTATTCTGTATTAGAGTCGGTTGACCAGGTCACATTTGTACCCCCTCCTGTCTCTACAAAATTTAAAAGGACACTGAACAAATATTGCGACGAAACATTGTAACACGACACACTCAGTAAATACCAGCTTAGGATGTGTCACATGAAACCAGCCATGACTTCTCCATAAACTTACTATTAAGACACTACTATTAAGAACTATTATGGCGTTGCTTTAAAAAAAAATAACAATTAAAATACTGAATATCAACATTACATATTCCATATATTATACGCAAAGCAAATGAGACGGTTTTGGAATACAATTATAACTAACAAGAGTTTGTTGTGTATGATACGTAAGTGTATAATATTTATTTTTGTGTATATTTGTGTAATTCTTTTAATGGTGCCTATAAAAATGTTCTCCATAAACATTTCAATAAATTTAAATTTATACATTCACCTTTCGCCTCCATTCTACTACATGTATTTTGTGCTTTCTGCCTCATTAAAGCACAATCTACTGTACTTAATTAGTGTATGCATACAATATGAGCCCTATATAGTCATAAGAATATTGATTATAATTTTATAATTTTAAATAAACTAAAAAAAATAATAATAATAACTCTCCAGGACAATTTTAGATATGTACTAAATTCCAGAATGTGTCCTATAATGAGCCGCATAGTTTTATCTTATCATTCTGTTATATTGCATCATTTCCTTTGACAAGTCTGGTCTGTTTAAAATGAATCACAAACGCATTATTCCAAAGAACACATGCATACACAAATGAAGCAATGCATCACATGTCATCGTGTTGCAGGAATCCATTTCAATTTACTTGATTTCACCAGCATACAACCCTCTGTGTAACAATACTGCCTGGAAATATATATATAACGCATAGCCATAAAAGGTTTATGCTGAAGGTTTAATGTTGGATTTATTGTAGTGATACTAACATAAACAGTAAGGACTGTGGAACAGCAGCTGAATAGCGTTTCAGTCTTTAGTAAAAACTTCATATTTAAAGATTTACTGTAGCATAAAGTCGGGCTACACACTAAGTAAGTAAGACACTGTCAAAGCAACATTTTCGATTAAAAAAGAAAAACTATGCATATGTTTTTAAGATTTTTGTGGGTTATAGGGTCAGACATATGTCATCACAAATATAAGTATTGAAGGCAAAATTAACTACTTGCAGCAAATGTTTTTGTAATAGGAAATATTCTACATATGGCTTACGTGTAATAGCAATACTTGCTTTATTTTCTTAAAAAAAAAAAAAAAAAAGATGTACTGTGACATTAATACCAGAATATTTGCAGTGTATCTGCATATATTGTATGGCTCTTTATGTGTTATGGTGCATTTTTAGAGCTCCTATACAAGAGTCAAATCAAGTTAAATCTCAAAACACAATTAACTGATCCACATAAATCATGTTGATGTGCAGCGTGGGGTATTTTGAGATAGATTTCTTCATTTTGCATAATCCACTGCCAGACTCAAAGCACTGAGAGTTCAGCACATGCAGCTGCAAGCGATCGTAAAATCCTGGAATAAATATTTAACTTAAGTCAACAAGTTAAAATGGAGCAAAGTGCTGGTAGTGGAAGCGAAGTCGGACGTAGTTTGCATAAAACTACGAGACAAAACATTTTGAAGCCTGTGCAGATCAGGACATTCCCAAATATCCCACCGTTTCAAGCTCTTTCAGTCGTTTTACAGATTCAACCTATAAGTGATTCAGGCACATTTGTCTCAATCAGCTGGTTGAAACACAACCCTGTGCTGCCCCGAATGCATATAAACCCAAAAGCTCTGACTTCAATTTCCAGTGAAAGCCACACGCCTCCTAAATTTGGTGATTTGGAACTTTGTAAGATAAACCAACTAAGTGGAGCAAATTAAGTCAGCCGTTTAAAGGCCCTGGGGATTCTGTGGCGCTGGAAACGGTTCTTTTTTCTTTGCATGTGAAAGTGTGAGATATGGTAACTGCTTATCACAGAGCTGCAACACATTTAATAAAACTGCAACAGGGCTTCAAAGCGCCCTGAAGTATTTAAACACAGTTCTTACATGATACCTGTCTACATGTCTTTTCTCCCTCTTCATCAGCATCCATGGTACTTACTCTTATTTTAATTTGACTTTTATATTCTCTCTCTCTTTTCTTTTTTTTCCATGCAACAAAAATAATATTTGTACAGTAGAGTGTGAAAAGAAGAATTAAAGTTAAAAAAGGAGGGAGTTGACTTGAAAGGAAGTATTAGAATGAGCCATATCACCTAAATTCTGTTACTAAATTATTATTTCTTTTTTGCTTTTGTGAAAACACAATGGTTTAAAGTCTGGTAATAAATCAGCTAAATGAGAATTATATATTTTTTTTTCTCTTGTTCCAGGATTAACATTAAAGGGGCTTTAAATTAAAATGTGGCTTTCAAAATTGAACAGAAAGAATCTACTTTATGATTACTACCCCTACTATAAACTCAACATGGACAAACTAAACCCCTGCAGTGACCTCCAACTAAAGTAGTCCGTTGTGGAAGGGAATATAATCCTAACCTGACCCTTAAAAAAAACACTTGATCATTCTACCTTTGCTCCGTCCCTGCCGCTGTGGCTGCTGTCCCCTGCAGACAATAGAGGCTTGTTGACGGGACAGAAAACAGGTTCCTCACTAGAGGGGGCACCAGACCCACCGATGTTTGTGTCACAGTGTTTGATCGCTTCAAGCTGAACGCAATCAAACAAAAAAATCGTCCTCCGACCCTAACCCTGTCTGCCACCGATTCTCTCCCCCCCAACACCGCCCTTATAAGTGTCTAATGGCAATAATAAAATTGATGCACCTGAACCACAATGCGCGTCCTCAGCTCATGAGTTTAAACTATAAATTATTCTAACATTTTTAACCAAAAACTCCTCATTTAAAGAATTCGTGTTTGGTTATTTACAGCTCCTCTTTCTTTACTAGTTTCTATATTTTTCATCTAATTTTATTCAAGCATATTTAATATTAATTAAATGGAATTTAGAGCCGAATGATTGACTGATGTTTAGCAGAAGAGCCGTGTTTCCATGCAGGAACAGGGAAAAAAGGAGTCAGGGCTGCTGCACAAAGCGGAGAGAGGGGGATTGGAGGGAAATCCCATGACCTTGTCATTTCCTATCGATCCCTTCTTGTTATTGATCAATAATGGTAATCATAACACCAGTGATTCTAAATAAGTTCCATTCACCTAAATTGGAGTGGAGAGTCAGTGCTGGAGAGGAGACACGAGGAAAGACCAAAACAAAGCAAGCCAAAAGTCAATTAGTGACTTTGTAGATTTGTGTTCCTTTGTTTCTTTGCTTCCAGTATTCTTCATTTCAATTCTTGTCCTAATGCACAAAGCCAACCAAAGCACCAGCATGGCGCAGCGGGTTGTTATTTTTCTCTCCTTACCTGCCAGTCTGAGGGCCGACATCCTCTGAAACTCGGGCTCCTGCAGCCACTTCCACATCCTCCTGAAGGTCTCCCGGCCTGACTTTAGTTTACTCCAGGGTTTGGGGTTCCGCAGCAGGTCTGAAAGGGTCCCTTGGGAGCGGCACAGCACCCTCTGGGCGAAGATGGCCTGGGGGATGCTGTACCTTTTCAGCTCCGCCGTGATCCTCTGCGCGATCTCTTTGGTGTTGATTTCTTCCAGCTGCCCCGAGCTGTTCCCCCCTTGCGTCCCAGAGGAGGAGGGCGGTCTTTCCCGGGTGGAAGCCAACACGGGCCCGTGGGATGGAGACTGGAGGTGGGAGTGGGGGTGGTGGCCCGCCGAGGACGCAGCCGGGTGCCCCGGGTGGTGCATCCCGTTCAGGTGCGGCATCATCCCGGCTGCCGTGCCACCGAGGCCTCGGTGCTGATGGTGGTCCCCTCTGGCAAGCATGGACGCGGTGTGGTGCGCGTCGAAGTTCAGCATCTTGTCGTGGCTCCCGTGCGTCGTGGTGCCATAATTGTGGAGACCCTGCTGGGTGTTGTGGATGGAGCCCAGGCCGTTGCCCAGCACCGGAGACAGACTCTGACCCATCCCGGACATGTGGTCCTTGTGGTAGGGGCTGTAAATGTTGTTCATGCCCGGTAGTCCCCGCTCGTCCCGCATCAGAGTGAAGCTCCCGCTGACATTCCCGGAGAGCCGCTGGTGGTGGTGGTGGTGATGGTGATGATGGTGAAACTTGTCCGACACGGTGGAGATGGGGGGCAGCGGCTGCAGCGGGGTTAAGGTGGTGTAGGTGCCGCTCATCCCCATCCCGGGAGAGGACGTGTCGCAGGGCACGCTCATGGCGTGGTGCAGCGGCAGGGACAGCTCCGGACGGTACTCCCCGCTGCCGTCCAGTATCGTGGCCATGCCGGACACCATGGCGGAGCGGGATGAGGCGGCGGCGGCGGCCAGGTCCTGGTGTATCCGCAGGGTGGACGCCGCCGCCGCAGCAGCCGCCGCCGCCGCCCCCGGTCCCCCCGCTACGGACGAGCCTCCGCGGCCGTGGTGCGGGCTGTGGCCGCTCATCAGGTCCGCATCAGGGGCCACGGAGCTCACCGCCACCCCGCCATGCAGGCTGCCAATGCCATCCATTGTCATGTCCGTGTTCATGGCATAAACGTCCAGGTCCTTGGCCAGGCATCTATAGGCGTTAGTGTAGGCAGTCTTCATTCATCTGTCCTCTCAGTCCATCAGGTCGAGCGGAATTATCTCTCCTTCTTCTCCTCCTTTCTCTCGCCGCTTCTCCCGTGATGCTCCGGGATGGGTCAGTAGTCGTATTCCCCCTTTTCCTTCACTCCCTCGGTTGTTTCCCCGTCCTCCTAGGGCCTCTCCAGCTCGCTGTCTTTGTGTGTTTTCCCCGGTAGGTGCACATGAAAAAGTGTTTTTTATCTCGATCGTACGGGCCTGTGCGGTGGAACCCCCATATCCAGCCCTCTCCTCCTCCTGCGTTACTCTGCTCCTCTGACGGGAGCTGTCCACGGTCCCCTAGCAGACCGCTCAACCCAACCTGCTGGAGGAGGTGGAGGAGGGGGGTAGCGGGATTCGACGAGGGGCGTCACCTATTTGACTGACGGCAAAGCAAACCAGTCGAAGCGGCGGACAGGGACATGGAGGGCGTGACCTATTTGTCGGCTGGCCAATAAGCGGTTTTAATGGATACAGCGGTTTAGACAATGAAGCTACTCTGGGTGGGATTTGAACTAAAAGTCAGTATCGTATATAGCACTATGACTTACGATTTTCTCATTTAAAAGGCCACCGTAGAAAAGCCCGATAGTTTGGCAATTTACATTAAATTATAAAAACAATAATAATTAAATAAATGTAAATTAAAAAATTGTATATGCAAGTCTTGTATATTTTTGCGTATACTATTGCATTTTATTTATTTTGTTGATAATGTTAGTTTATTTTTTTTAACTATATTACACCTATATTTTATTGTGATTTTTTATGTGCAACTGACCAGCTGTAAACAAACAATTTCTCTTGTGGATCAATAAAGACTATCTAAGCCTAAAAGAAAGATAATATAACAATTATAGCCTAAACTTCTTCTTGGTGTTAGCAATACCCCTATAATTAATAATTCATCTGTTAAATTAATTTTTCCCCTATTAAAGTGACTGTGTTGAATTTGATCAGCCTGGCTTTAGTATATTTACTCTAATTTCATTCAATTTCATCTAATGTTCAAAGTTTTTCTTCTTAAAATCTCTTTTACAAGTTTATTTAAGTGGCTGTCATGGATCTTTCAATCACATTACATGGCATGGCAAATGTTTTTGTTATTTGTCCTTTTTAGTGGGACACATCGATATGAAAATGTGACAAATTTAAAAATTAGAATAAACTGGAACAAAGGCTGCACTATGTAAATAGCGGAAATTATATTAAAAAGTCACTGTATTTACTTTTGTGTTCAGTTTTGCTGACTCAAATAATTCAAGAGCAATATTCAGTCAGCTTAGCGACTCAAAATGATCAAATAAATCTATGTAAGGCCTGGAGGGCACATTTACATCCGTCGGACATTCACCTACTGTGTGTGAAACATATTGAATAAAAAACTTTAACCTGCGAGTTCTTTGTGACGAACCCAGGATGCTGCTTTCTTTCTCTCCTCAGAGCCTGCAGCAAAGGAGCCATTCGCCCACAGGGATCATTAAAATTTGATCTCATCTCAGCTCTCATCTCATCACCTGCTGCCTCCGACTGTTTGAGTAAGTGCCGGGACAGGAAACGACACGTGATAAACACATGTTAAAACCAGAACTGTCGCAATAGTCAGCTAAATCCCCCCAACGCCGAGGAAATGTTTCTTCCTTTTCCATACACGACAGTCTTTGTAAGAGATGCCGTTTATGCTTCTCAGCCTCATGTATTAAACAAGCAACAAAATGCACATGATTGCAACACCGGTTATTCTTGAGGGTTCTGACTGTCCTACTGTCACTGAGCACCAAAATGCCTCTCAAAGGACTGAACAAATACAGAAGTAAACTCACTGCAAACCAGAAATCACTGAATCAGACTGCTACCAAATCTCAATATCTCTAACAATGAGTATGACTTGTTATCACAGTGTTACATAATGAAAATATAATGTGTGATGGACCATTACATAAGACAAAACGTGCCACGATGTGAATGACAAAACACGGTATGAGGCAGACCATAATACGGCATGATAAAATAAGATATACTATGGTATTTGTTACGCTCCTTTGCTCCCCCACTGGCCTTGCAGTGGCAGGGAAAGAATCTCCGGATGGTGCGTGGGCTTCACTTGTCCACACCTGATGCCTCCAGGAGCTCGCGGCACTGTCATGACTACTTAGTGGGCAGCTGTGACTCAAGTGGCAGAGCGGACGGTCCACTAATCGCAGGGTCGCTGGTTTGATCCTCTGCTTCTCCGCGTGCCAAAAGGTCCTTGGGAAAGATACTGAACCTGAAGCTGACGAGTACCTCTCGTGGCACATTTGCCACCACTGGTGTGTGTGTTAGAAAAGTAGGAAAGTAAAAGTACAAAGGTGGAAAAGTACAAGTGCTGTTGATAACCATTGCTTCACTGAAATTAAATCTTTATGTTTTTTACACCCTGCTGTTTGTCTCCACTTAATGCTGCGGCCTAACATAATTCTTCTTAAGCCATGTTGTGAAGTCAGGTCACATGTCAAAATCAGACAGACTGAAATGTGATATCTTGTCATGATATGGCAACACATGATACAACTTCACATGACATCTTACAAGATAGCATTACATGATGTAACAGTATATGAGACCAACAAGAACGCTGTGAAAACTAAACTTGGTAAACATATCTATTTGTTTTATGCGCGTACAGTCGATGTTTGCAGCGGCGTAGCTCGCAGTGTTGAGGGCAGCCTGCTGTGGTGTAACTGATGTGCTGTTGTGTTGGGACGTTATCGACAGTCCCTGGGTGGAGTGATGAGCGTGGGAGCTGCACTGAGAGAGCATTATGGCCTGTAGCCTGTTCACTTTACAATTCATTACACTTCCAAGGACAAATGATGGCTAAATAACTCTGTCTGCCTCTCTCTCCGTCTGCCTCTCTCACTCATCCATCATCATAAAAACACAAGGATGAAAACAACGACAAAGACAATCAGACAGTTATTTTAGGTGCAATCACCGATAATCCAGACGCTCTGCTCTTGTGTGTGCGACACGCGCAACATATGACGGCTGTAGCATGCGCGCACATCCAGGCACAACAATGACATCAGGGTTGACTGCAATATTGAATGACCCTGTCAGCTAGGTTTTTGTCAGCTGTGACCACATAAACTCAGTTAATGCTCTGGCCAAAGTGTTTTTAGTATTCCATACAAAGAAAGTTTCTTAAATAAACAGAATGCGAGTTCTTATTCTTATTCAACTAGCTGTGTGATCAGTGATCCATGTTTATGGCCATTTTCTTCAGCAACATTAAACCAACACCTATTTTATACACCAAAGAAAAACAAAGGTCTTATTTTAAGACTTAATTTTATAAGCTTGTATTTTCTCTTGTTTTATAAGCTTTATTTAAACCCACATGTCCCATTAGTCAAACCTCATTATTGAACTTCCTTCATATTTTAAACTGCAATCTTGCCTCTAGACAGACTTCACATTCTCGCCCGTTCATCCAACCTGCTGTGTTCAGGCTAAAAGTCTCTTGGGCGGATAAAGAAGAAAAGAAGGTGGAGGAGATGGAAAAGGAAGAGGGGAGGTGGAGCAGGATGGGTAGTTGGGCAGATGTTGCTTTGTTTAAAGACTGTTGTGTAATTAAGGACAGAGGAACAGAAGCCTGACCCATTTTCTCCTTTTGATCAGTGGTCTGAGGGCCAGGCAGGGGGTCTGTTTAGGGACAACCTGTCTGTCTGTCCTTAAAACTTTCAGCTGTCTCGAGGAGGGAAGGCTGCTGGAGGAGCTGGTCGGCGGAGAGCGACACAAAGTGGAGAGAGGACGTGGGAGGTGAGCGAGGAAAGAAGAAGAAGAAGATGTGCAAAGGTGGAGTGGGTGGTACAGCGGGATAAGGGAGAGGAGAACAGAAGAAGGAGAAGATGAGGAGGCGGTGGAGAGGTAGGAGTAAGAGGATGAGAAGCTTGATGAGGGGAACTAAAAATAACTGATGAAATATGGAAGGAAACACGAAGGAGAGAGATGTCAGGGAGGGGGGTCATCAGGAGACTGTAAAGGAGCAGCTGCAGGGGGAGGAAGGAGAGGCGGAGGAGGAAGTGACAGAGTTTGGAGTCAATATGGCGGCATAAACAAAGCAGTGACATCACTGCCAGGCAGTGGCTAAAGCTCGGCCCCCCGGAGTTTCTAACTGTCAACAAATTCCATCCATCAGTCTGTCTCTCAGCACCTTCTGATGTTTCTGACGTTTCTGCGGCGCTCAGACACGACTCTCTACATTTCACAGATATACATGTGTACTTTCAAAGGCTCAGTAAACTTATTCAGAAGTTTCACACTGAATTGCCCCAGTCGATAATGGGTGCTATTGTAGCTGCCAAGATACACTTAATGAAAAATAATAATCAAGTAAAATAATAAATCCATTTCAGAACAATTTGATTTGTGTGAATATATGCTTCACAGGCTCAGACCGCAAGAGTGTGTGGGTTTTTTCTTTTTAATACGACACTATTGCACTAAGCATTGTTTGCAAGATTTTTTTTAATTTTTTTTTTATTGTTTCAATGTCTCAGGTCTATCAAAATACTGCACTCTATTTTATTACATTATTTTCTAATGATTTTATCTTTTTATTTATTTTACAGTTAAGTGTGTTAAGTATTTTAGTCACTTTTTTTTTTTTTTTACTTTTGCACATCTGCACCCTTAACTCTTCGCAATTTTTATTTACATAGACATCTGCATTTCCCTGCCATATTAGATCACTTGTCCCGGTTTGAATCCATATTTAAATAAGAAGGGTTGTAAGTATAGCCATCATCCATGTGCAGAAAATCTACTAACTAAACTATTTAGTTTAGTTAGCAGATTTCTAGTCATTCACTTTACACACGGTTAAAGACAGTGATAAATGTGCTCAACAACTGCAGTAAAAGTCAAGTCATTTTACTTTTATAGCACATTTAAAAACAACAGAAGCTGACCCAAAGTGTTTTCCAGCCAGATCAGATAAAAAACGTCTGCCTCCATACAAGTAAAACCCAACAATACAGAAGAACACTAATGCACATTATAATACAATAACAATGAAATACCGAACAAAGATAAAAAAATAAAATAAAATAAAAAACAGATTAAAGTATGACACTGGGTAATTAAAAGACACTGGGATAGCTGTTAGACTTTGTAACTTGTGGAACAATCAGAAACAGAAAAGGAAGAGAAGCAGGAAGTGAAAGGAACTGTAGCCAGAGAGCAGGCCCCTCTGCTGTGTTTCCTGGTGAGTTGCATTCGCTGCGGCTGAAAGCGAGCGGCATGCTGAAAAATGTGAATAAAGCTGCAGAGCTGCAGGTTGATCTGGACTCCTGGTTCCTCCTCCCAGGTCTGACCCCTCTCTCTCCCTCTCTCTCTCTCTCCCTCTCTCTCTCTCTGTCCCAGGCCATCTGCTGCGTACAGAGCAGCAGTATTGATCTGCAGCTTTGTGCTGGAGACCACATGCTAATCTATAGCGTTAGTGACAAACACTGCTCCGCTTTGCCTCGCATCTGTCCCACTGACTCTCTCTCTCTTTTCTCTCAATATAACCAGTGTCATCACCCCCCTCACCCCTCCCTGCCTCCCTCTCTAAATGACCCAGCAGTTTTTAAACGGGGGTCCATCTGTCTGGCTGTAAACTCTTCCTCCTCCTCCTCCTCCTCCTGCAGTGGTTGGTTGCTGGTGAGCCCTGTCCAGAGTTTTTTGGTGTTTCATGGCAGCCATTAAAAATAAACAACATGTCTATGAGCGTAGACGGAGATAGATACAGAAATAGAGGTAGCAAAGTGATACGCTATGTGGTAAAGTTTTTGCTGTATACTGTGTAAATTATTAAAAGTACATTTAAGTGCATTCTTAGATATTTGTGCATTCATTTACAGATAAATACAAATGTAGATAAAGGAGAACATGTGTGAATTAAATTGTATGTGGATTAGTTTTAAAGAAATACACGTTGAGACAATAATATACAGACTTTATGTTACATATACAGTATCATAAACAGTATATAAACATTTAAATACATTAAAATTATTAAGCGAAAGAACTGAATATGTAGAATTATTGCAGAACTTATTTAATGTATTAAGGGGCCGTAAGAGAGCAAGAGTTGGACGTATGTTGAGGTTTAAATGGATAAAAAATAAAAGGTTTTTGAAAAGAAAATAATATTATGAAAGATTTACGCACTTCACAATTAAATGGGGTTGAGTATCCATACAGTATAAAGAAAAAGATATATTAAAGACAGCCATATGAGCCATATGCAAGACAGAAAAGATTTTTTTACGTACTCTACGTACCTTACGTACTTTGAAAAAATACATACGTGTGTACTGGGACATAAAACTATACATTACAGAAAAATAATTTCTACTTTATAGGAAAAATTCCTCAATTTTTATTTATAATCTATACTATTCAGACATGGAGCTATACAAATGTATAATGATTACATGTACAGAATAATATATAATGATGTGAATAATGGTTTCAAAGGAGAAAGGTTAGTGACAGGCATTTGTTAAAAGAAATATACAACAAGATAAAAGGCATAATAGAGACAAGCATAGCTGGAATAGACATTATAATTAATATACAGCATATGAACTTTGTTTACTATTTATTATTTATAGATATAATACTAAAAAAAATGTGCAAGATTCATTTGGAACAGTATAGAGACAAAAGGAGAGACATAAATCTGTGTTTTAATGTGTTTAAATATCTGGAAATCAAGAGGCACAGACAGGTAGATTCAAATTATTTAGAGTATATGCACAAATGTTTAATTACTTAAGGTTATTTAAAAAAGGCAAGGAGACACTTCCTCTCAATCTAAAATAAGAATCTTCAGTGTGCAGTGTGTACTTTATTACACACACACAGACAGAGGTTAATGTAATAATAATAATAATGTTTTTTAAGGGGGCTGTCGGGGGTTAAACTATACACTTCCATCATCTTTTTTCTAGTTCCTAAATCTTGTCCTCGTCCATTCGCCTCCTCCTCCTCTCTCTCTCTCTCCCTCTCTCCGTTCTCCATTCTCCTCAAATCTCTCCCAAACTTTGGGGACCTGCTGCCCCTTTTGTTGCAGCTCCGTTGGCCGTGAAATCAGCCTTTAATGTCGACACAATGGCCGCGTGTGGAGCCGACCCGCTGTATTCAAATGTGACCACACGCCATCCACTGCGTTTCCAGCTCTAAATAAACACCCATTTAACAGCCTTTCATCTCATGCATTAATGAATCTCAAAATCACCCGTTATACATTCTTGGACTGTGGAAAAAAAATAGATAAAACTCCTGCTAACTGCAAGAAATTAGTCATTTAGAAATCTGACTTTGATGCTTTTGTGATTGAATTTGTTATTATTCATTATGTATATCATCGAATTTAGAGGAGGATTGTTGAATTCATCAACATGGGCTGTTTAGTTATCATACAACACATTTATAAGAGCAACACTTTAAATGTGCCAGCATCAGTCAAATTGTTAAATATCTGCTAAAGTCTAATACCAAGAGGTTCTGCAAGGAATAATGTGAGAAAAAACTTTAGAAAAGCACAAGACGTTTAAGACAGCAGGATGCCAAAATGAAAAACAAAAAGCAACAAACTGAGCCCAGAGTGAGGAGAATGAAACGTAAAAGAAGCAGAGGCAGAACTAGGACGCCACAACACAGTCACATTGAGCATGCAGCCGTGCAACGCAGTGCAGAGGAACACAGTCTAACAAGCGTGCAGCGTAAATAATAAAGGAAATCCATGACGCTTCAATGATATAATATAAATAAATAAACACCATACCCTTAATCTAATAGTGACAAATTGGCCCCTATTTATTTTTACAATAAAATAAAAACAGGACCAGGATTCTGGGTTTAAATTATTTTTTAATTGTGTTTTCCATTTATGCCAAGGTATTCATTGTTTCCTTTCATTTTCTTTAATGTATTAATTTATACTGAAGTACTGTGTTGAGTGTTAAGGTACAAGCTTTAATGAGAGGATGCAAACTCATTAAAAACAAAAAGGAAATTAAAAAAACATGATCTCAGGGTATCTCATAATAAAACCAGCCACTTCGTAGCTCTTGAAAATATGAAAATGTCTCAGAATATTATTGTTCTTTTTCATGTCAGTTAATGAAACGTGTTAAGCTCCACAGCGATCACAGTAACATGGAAAGATACAGCAGGAAGGATAAACAGTGCACAAATTAAATGCTGGACATTATGAATGCATCTCTCTGCAGGTGGATATCCTGGAAGAACAGGTTTTGCAATTCCAATTGGAAATGGATAAAATGAAGGAAAGATTGATTTTATTTTATTATTTTTTTTAGGATATTTTTCATAATTCTCATCAGTAATGTGCTCCTCTTCTCATTAACTGGCCTGTTGGAACACACACACACACACACACACACGTATGCATGCATGTATATGTGTTTTGGCAAACATCAGAGAGAACATGGCCACAGGCAGCAGCAGCAGCAGCTCATGCTAATTCAGATCAATATTAGTGATGAACTTCCATGTGAGCTCAGCTTCCTCTCAGAGCAGAGGCAGCAGCTCAGTGAACTGAGGGCAACTTTACTTTTCATCTGTGGACATTAGTTAATACAGCCGAGCTCACTCTCTTTCTGTGTGTGTGTGTAGTATACGGTACACACTGCACACTGAAGAGCTTTCTTGCCAAATTTCACATTTTAGATTCACAGGAAGTGTTTTCCTACATAGGATGTACATTAATCTTTTCCCTCTTTTTTTAAAAATACATAATGATTGCATGTCTTCAAAAAAAAAAGACGCCATCGTTGCTTTTGTTAAATGCGTGTTTTAGTTTCTGTATTAAAGCCTTTCAGCTTTATCTCTTCTCTCTGTTCTTCTGCATCCAGTGTGTTCTCATATTTTAATCAGGATTTAAACATTTAGAACTTAAAATTCTCATAAAAGAGCAGAGCTGTTTCATTTGGCAGTTTTTAATGCATTCGTTTTTTTTTCTTCATGTCTTTAAAGTGACGTCACGAACAATAAATATGAAGACAAGACATGATCGGATCCAGATTATTTAAAGCATGGTGTAAATACCACAGGTGAACGCACGGATGTACAGCTTCTTTAAATGAAGAACTTTTACTTAAACATTTTTACTTTTAACTGAGAAAAAAAAAAGATGCAATGCAAAGAAAACACACTGAAACAACTGACTGACTGCAAGCTGACCAAGTGACAAAGAGGGAAACAGAGATAATGACTCTAAACAAACGCTAGAGACAGCTTTCAACAAATTTAGCATTAACTAAGAGGTGAAACAATAAACAAACTCTTAAGCAAACGTGCAAAAATAACTTAACTATGCACAAAGCTCTCTAGCTGGTGTTAGGCACCGTCCTGGCTCAGGCTCAGCTTTTAACGTCCAAAAACTTCTTGACCTTTCTGTCAAATAAGAAAGAATAATAATAACACTAAAAAAAAATAGTTTTATCACATTATGGCCGACTCACAGAACATGTGAAATAGGTTTCTGTGGATCAGGTTAATTAGTGAGAGTCCTCGCTTATTAGCTACAGGACTGAAGTAGGAGGGCTCCTCCTCCTCCTCTTCCTCCTCCTCATTCCTGCATGATTATTTAATGTCCTCTGGCGTGTTGCTCTTTTAATCATCACATTTGATTTATTGATTTCCTGCTGGAAAAGAAGGGCGGTCGAGTGTCTCGAAGTTTTCACACTGCTGATCAAAGAGAGGAGAAATAAGAGGAAGAGGAGCTGTATTAATATTTCAGGCCTGACCAACGCGCTCGAACGATGGAGAGCTGATGATTTCTCTGTCCATTTCTGTGATGTCTGCGCTTGTTTGTGGCTCTGTGTGTGATGCACGGTAAAATACTTTTGTGATACTGTGACATACAAGTACTGCCGTTTTGATTTATCAGATCAGCTGGCTCGTCCTTAAACACTGAGCTGATTTTTCCACGTATGCTTTACCTTTATCGTCACACCAGCAGCACTGTGCAAACATTTTAGGTCCTTTAATGTCCTTATCCATCACCATCCAGGTGGGACTCTGATCGGTCCCAAACCCATCCAGCTTCACAGAGCTTAAACGTACGTACACAGCGGCTGTAAGGGGAGTTGTAAACCTCCAGCCACAAGAAGAACAAGGAGCCCTGCAACAGATGGTGCGATCCCCACAGACATCATGGAGTCAGTCTGGGATTACACGAAGACACTGAGACCGTCCGATTAAAAATTCACAACATTATTCCTGAAAGCATTCTCATTTACAGCGCTGCAAGTATGCATGAAGGAATATTCCCCCGCACATATACACACACAGAGAGACACACTCCCTACAACAGTATATGTGACAGTGAAAGTGGTGTGTGTGTGTGTGTGTGTGTCTGTTTGGGTTTTTTTTGCAGTGAGACTAAAGTAGACACTGAATTTAGCTTTTCTTTCACACATTTTTTTTATTTTTTCAGTTTCTAATGTCCCCTAAAGGTTGAAATTCCACTCCCTGTTAAATGTTCTTTGAGGGCTCTGCGCTGTACAAACACATCCTGGAAACAATAACGCTGCCGAGCGCTCAAACTACCGCAAACTAACGATTAAATGCCAAAAGACGAATTTGTATTTTGTGGATTCATGTATAATATATGAATGTTATGTTCTCTGGCCACAGAGCTGTGATTTGACAAACCACGTTCAATTTAACTTATCCACCCGTCGACGTTTTTTAAATACACATCACATGGAATTGAGTTTTCACAATTAAAAACCCCACACTTTATTATTGCTTCATATTTCCCTTCAGAATTCCTTATTTATTAACCCGCTTACATATTGACACATTTCTAACAGTTCTCATTGATTTGCTTACTTTCCTATTTGTTTGGTGGGTATCTGTTTATATTTTCCATGCTGGCTCTTCTCACTCGTCCCCACCGCTGCAGTGACCTCATTTCCTCATGCGGGAATCAATAATGTTTTTCTTGTTATCTTCAAGTCCAGCGGTCTACTGCAGCAGTCATAAGCTCTTCGGACTCATTCATTTTCACTTTAATTCTTTAAAGAGCTTCTGCTGCTGAAGCTTCTTCGTGTTGTGCTTTCATTTTCATAGAACAGCCGTGGCTTTTTATCCCACACAGATCAATAAAGTTTGATTGTATATACTGTCTTTTGCAACAACATGATCTGTAATTACACAATAATTACACACTAGTGTCCACACAAATGCAGTCTAATGTTTTTAATTTATTTACAGCATCTTCTAATCATTCATGCACTGACAGATTTAATAATTACATTTTTGGATCAAATATCAAATGAAAGTTTACAAATCCCCACCTGTTACGAAAGTGTGTCTTAAATCCAGCTCTTGGCTCTGTCGCTGGTTTTCTGTTGTGTTCAGCTCCGACATAAAGCCGCAGGACTGACAGGGTTGGAGGTCAGAGGTCGGCCACCTTTGGCGCACGCCACACGACCCGTCTTATTTGCATACACACTGACCTACATCTCTCTCTGTTCATCAAATGGCCTCCATTGGAATATTT
The DNA here is from genome assembly GCA_005024645.1 of Planiliza haematocheilus. Taxonomy (NCBI): domain Eukaryota; kingdom Metazoa; phylum Chordata; class Actinopteri; order Mugiliformes; family Mugilidae; genus Planiliza; species Planiliza haematocheilus. Next base: position 3,161,598 of record SRSE01000582.1, on the reverse strand, counting down.
GGAAGGGGTCTGGGTTTACTACGGACAAATGATTTCATAATGTGACACAGCCACTGTAACACTGTTTTAATGTGCTATGTTCCAATCAATGTGCAATATTCCATTAATGTGCCATATGTACATTATGTGCAATATATATTTATACTTACATACTGTACATTCACAATATTTATTTCTAAAAATCTGCTCAGGACTGTGCACCTCTATTTATACTGTATATATTTAAATATGTCTTTTTATACTGTATTTTTGTTTTTTGCACTGTTACTGGTGACAGCTTTAATCTCATTGTACATGTGTATAGTGACAATAAAGGCATCCTGTTCTATTCTGTGATAGTAGAACAGTGAGAAATAACTTTTGTAATAAGTGTCATTTTTTTAAATTAAAATGTTTGTACTGTTGTTTCATGTTAGAGTTTCATATTATATTTTCTTTTTTGATGTCATAGATTATTTTGATCCATGCTCATTGCCACTATGATTATTATTGATCATTTCAGAGCTACTGGTGTAGAAACAATGACATTATTCATCAGATAGTGAGTCTGGACGCGGGGAGCTATGAATGCACACACAGACACAAAATTAAAATGAATTCTTAGTGTGTGTTTTTTTATTTTTTTATTTTTAATATTATAGTTTCTTGAGATTTGTGTGTTTAAACTGATGTATTAAAAATTGGATTAGGTTGCCAGCTTTTGACACAATGCTAGTAAAATTGTATCACACAGTAAAACAAGAATTGCATATATATATAATTATATATATTTTTTATGTATGTTATTTATATTATATATCTTGTCTATATATATATATATATATATGACTCAATGAGGACATATTCAGAAATTTCAGACCATCAGTAGATTCAAATGAATTTGTGTGTGTGTCTGCAATGTTGTTTTTATAAAGTTATAATACTAATGCTGTATGGACTTTTTTTTTTATTGTTGGTGATGTGTGTGTGTGTGTGTGGCTTCTGAACAGTTGATGACATGCGTTTTGTTCTAAAATATGTTATTTCTCATTTAATATTGACTTCCTTCAGCTTACATACGAACACATTAGAACGACTGTAAAAAGTAGATTAATTCAGGACACGATTAAATGTGAAAATAAAACTACAAATAAAAAATAAAAAAATGAAAAATAACAAATTCCAACGCGGACAAATGATTTTTACACATGAGTAATGCAAACAGCTTTTAGCTTTAGGGAACACTCTAGTACATTTATTTTTCTTTTCATTCTAGTCCAGTTTGTCCCCACCGACTTTTTACCAACAAACCAAGCAAAGTAAACATGAAGTCATATGGCCTGACTGTCCTGATGTAGTGTATTGATTGGACAGTTCCCCTGACGTCCACCTGCATTCTTGCTTCACCGTAAGATATGGTTCCGTTTCTTTCTTTTTTTATCTGGTCACAGTAGGCTCTCACAGCTTCTACGGTAATATCAAGCGATGACAGGTACTGTGCACTTGCACAACACACTTTTTTGAATCCTTTTTAATTTGAACGGGGAGAATCCAAGTGTTCATGTACTGTAGCACACAACCAAATAAAACACATAAATATTAGGAGTCTACATAGATTCAAAATATATAAACACTATGATTTTTTTCATAGTTAATACACATTAATCCAAATTAACTGGCCTTTTTAAATATCTGTTTTAAAGGTACCTGGAATGGATATTTTTCATTTATGTATTACCCTTGTTAACATCCCAGAAAGCTCCCTGCTCGATTCATAACTCTGTTTAACAGTGAGGGTAAATGCAAATGTCTTGTTCTCTGGGGATTTTTGACAGGGTGTATTACTGCCCTCCACAGGATAAAACTGTTTACCTTGACCACACGTCAGATTCTGGTTTCTTTCCACAGTCACCCCTGATTTGATCACTTCCTGATTCCTCCAACTATGGTTAGGGCTAAAGGAATTTGTGTTGAAGACAGCTGTACTAAATACTTTTTCTGTCTCTTCTTTAACAGCGAAAAGATTTTGAGAGGTTGTTTAGCTTCTGCTCTGATTTTTGCGTGACGAATGAACCTCACCAGTTTCCTTTGGTATGACACAGAGATCCTCCTGCTCAGGGCATCTCAGTCCAGCTGCTTAATCCACAGCCTGTTGCTGTAACTTATTTTATTCTTCAGAACCATCAGTTAGCATACCATGCACAAAAGAACACACGATTCACTTCATTTCATTCATTTAATGACTAAATAATTAAATAAATACAGGGTAGATATGTTTTATTTCAAGTATTAGATGAACAAAACACATTTGTTAATATACAGCGCATTGTATGTGTTATCTATGTGTTTACAGTATATGTTACTCTTACTAGAATGATCTGTACAGACACTGGCCTCAGTTTCATTCCAAATGCAAAAAAAATATATTCTGGAAATGTTTTACCTGACTTTATATATAGATATATAACAAAAATAATGATGAAAGAAGAAAAACAATATTACAATTACATTACCATGTCACATTTCAGGTCAAATATGTACATCACTTTGAATGGAAACAAAGAGAAAAGAGGCAAAAAAATGCAGCTGAAATGATGCTGCAGTAAGTTCACAAAAATGTCTTAGTTTCTCTCGTTTCTGTTGTCTCACTGACGTACTGCAGCAAATATGAGGAAAAATGAAAACGGAAAAAAACCTGAATGAGACAAGTACCTACTTGGCAGGGGGGGAAAAAAAGCATTTCATAAATATGATCATTTACATCTGATATGGCTAAAATCACATGTGCCGAGGTGTTTGCTGTCTTTTGATGAAAACTGAACTTCGGTATCATACATACATATGTATCGCTTCCCAGATTAAAAAACACAGAAATCAAACATCATTAAGCTTTTTTTGCATCACTAATTGCAAATAACTAGAGGAATCAGTAAGACATACCACCAAACACACACTGAAGCAACATTAAAAGTTGTTTGTACAATTGTACCCATTCACAAAAACCTGAGAATACAGATGCATACAATCTATGGAGTGCCTGGTGTGCCAACATTTTTCCGCAAAATTGAAGGGCTGCATTCATTTTAGTAAACTGGAAGAAGGCCTGACCAAACTAATTTTACTTTATTCAAAATATTTGAATCCACTCTGAAGTGATGATGATGTGTTTTGCATAACATCTACAAACTATGACTAATGACTGCGAGAATATGTTTCTTTCTTGTTTTGATACACTTGTCTTATGATGTCTTCTGTTGGACATATCAAAGTCTGTAATCCCTTGCCGGGAGTTTGTTACTCTTCATCATAAAAGCCAAAATACACCAACAAATGATATGCGTCTCGAGACAATTACTCCTTTTGTTTTTTTAATGTACAACCCCTTCACTGGCGGCAGCTATATGCGCTCTCTTATGCAACACCATACACCACTTCATGGCACTGTCGTATTTCCTGCCTTACTGCACCTGATAAAAATCCCCATTTTGCACCTGATTTTTTTCAATCTAGTAGCAGCTCTTCCTCTGCTCTCTCCACGCCTATCTTGTGCTAAGAACAATGAATGGGAAGAGATTTGTTGTTGCTGTTGAGCAAATCCTGAGCTACACAACTCACAATCTTGTCATTATGCAGACAAATCAAGTTTAAAAAGTCGCTATCAGCGCATGATTTTATGATAATGACCGGACAATGTTTAGGACTACAATCACAACTGGCCCTGTGAAGGCTGATGTCCCGCGTATATAGTTGATTTGACCTACAATCAACGCAACAACATAGACTCCAAGGGAAGTAGTGAGCCCTTCTATAAAGAAGTGAAAAGTAAGGGCACGGAGGTCAGGATGATATAGATGCAGCATATTCAACGTTTGTGCTGTAATTTGTGTGGTTATTATTGTCAATGTAGCAGCAAGAGGATATCATTATGGGGCGTGTTTTTTAAAAAAATCCCTCTGTGCACATTTGGAGCATGACATATATGATATTAAGTAAACCATTCCTCAAATTAAATGTTTGGCACTCAGATGACATTATAATGAATATGTCACTGCTATTCTTCTGTCAATCACCACATAAATCCCGCCCAAACCATTTTATTTGCCTGGCAGATCTTTGCCAGGGCATGATCAGTTCCCAAGGGAGCAGTTCAAGACCAACTTTCCGCCACAATAACTTTCTTGGAGGGAAAGTTGGTCTGACTTACAGCTAGCAACAATCTGCACTTGTTAGCTTGGGTCTAACAACTGTTAGGCACTTAACTTTCACTTCTAATTTTAAATGGGGTTTACCATGAAATATTATGCCACAAAAGAATCAGTAGTAACTAAAAAATGTAAATCTTTTGTACTGATTTATGTCTATTCTTACTATCAAAGCTAATGGAGAGCTTGTTGACCCAACCAACCCTTTCAAACTCTCTCCATTCTCTCACTAGGTGTACGCAGCAATTACCGGCCTAACAGTGTACAACCATCATTTTAACATCCAAAATGGAAGAGAAAAAAACACAGAAATTACCACAAGACAGAAACTGCAGAACGACTATCTTCCTGATAAGCTGGATAGTAATGGCGATGCAGCAACTTTTCTAACATTAGCAACATTTATACAGTAGGGTCGACCCTTCAAAAAAAAGAGAAAAAAACTACTACATAATTTATTCAGCAATATGTGAACACAACTTACACAATCAAATCCTAAACTATTTTTAATCTGGTCCCACGGTCTCGATGTGAAGGCCATTTATATAGCTTTAATTACCATTTGCTATGACTGGATTTATGGTGTCAAATCCAACATCTCTGAGTTTATGGTTTATTTTAAAGAAGCAATAGAACACTCTTTAATTTCTTTCTTCCTAATTAAGTTCATTTTAGGTTAGTATTAAAGTTACACTCTGTATTTTATACTAACATGACATGGATAAAATAACTGTAATAACTGATACACTATCCAACCAGTGCCTTCAGGAAGACATAAAAATAGCAGCTAGCTTGTGAAGAAAGTGGAACATTTGGCAGCTGAAGAGCCAGAGCTGGTAAATAGAGGGAATATTGCACTTAAATAGGACGTAAATGTGACTCAATTTGGACGGTGAATTGGACAGTGACAGCTGAATGCTAGTTCATTACATGCTGCTTATCTGTTATCAATCTCCCACGTATCATGTATCACCATGTATCATCTACTTTTGATTGTATATGTATGCATGTTGAATGTCCACTGATCAGGCATAACATTATGACCATCTTCCAATATTGTAGGTGTAGGTCTCCCCTGTGCCTCCAAAACAGTTGTGACTCATCAGAGAATGGTCATGTCTTTCTGGCTAAAAGGAGTTTTGCTTGCTCAGGTTCTAGGTTCTTTCAAGAGTATATGGCCCATTTCTATTTGTAATTACGCTATATAAATAAAATTAATTCCTAAAAAAGCTGCTAGTAAACACTAGAATACTTTTATTCTTTGTCCATGTCTTTCTGTACATTTTCGAATTCGATTTTCTTGTGAATTCAAAGTCAGTGACTTGCCAAACTGTCATCGCTGCTCTTCTTTTTAAGACTACTGACTTTAGTAGACTGGTGCTGGAGTAAGACTGAATTGCCAGAATGGGCGGTACAGTGGAGTAGTGATTAGCACTGATGTCTCACACCCTTGGTTCAAATCTGCTGGTCGGCTGGGGTCTCTTGTGCGGAATTTGCCTGTTCGTCTCCTTGTGCCTTCATGGGTTCTCTGCTGGTACTCTAGATTCCTCCCACAGTGCAAAGACATGCTTGTTAGATTAATTGTGCATTTGCATGTGTATGGTTGTTTGTCTTTGTGTAACAGGCTGGTGAACTGTCCACCTCTTATCTGCTTACCCTCTATGATAAGTAGGCAATGAATGCCCATAATGGCACAACTTAACAGACAACAGCTTAACTTGGCACTAGGAGTATGGACATGAAGGTCGATTCTTGACGTCAGAGAGCAAGTCAGAATTAATTTGCTCTTTTTTTGACAGCTCCTTCATTACATCCGTGGTGATGCAGTGAGTAATGATGGTGTTGGAGCTATCAGGTGAAACAGTGAAATTAGAATCTAGGACCACCTTTCGTTCACTTTGTACGTCACAAATCATAACCATCTCAGAAGGGAAAATATAACGTAGTATGACCAGGAGTTGCTGTAACAGTCCAAACGAAAAAAACAGACTGAAAGAGCAGTAGCTAGTTGTGGGCCTGCTGTTGACGGTATCAGCAGGATATTGAAATGAAAAAGGAACAAAAAAAGTTTCAAAGTTTACCAAACACCAACACTGAACACCTGTTTGGATTATAATATGACGATAGTATGAGACTGGTGAGGAATTCACAAGAAATCATGACTTTATCCGTGACTGAAGCTCCAAGGAACCCTTGGCTTTGAACTCTGATTGGCTCTTACTTTGTGTGTTGCTGAATGGCACTGCAACACTGATGTAGTGTGTCTGGCCCACACTGTATGAACACAGCGGTGAGACGGAACGAAAACAGTGACGGATGTACATTCTCTTTTTAAAAAAGGCAATCTGCTGATCTGTAGTTGTGCTGTGGAGTAATGATTCGATTCATATACTGTTCTGAAAAAGGGAACGTCAGCTGCAAGTCAACCATTATCAAAAAACTGACACGAGTCTTGTTCAACTTTTGATGTTTGAGCAAGAGAAGATTAACATGCTCCTTTTTTCTTGGGCTATTGCAGTTCACATCGAGTGCAGGATTATGGGCTTTGGCGGAGGGATCTCGGGCAGAAAACACTGTAAGAATCCATTGCTCCATCTCAACCTTGTAGTGAAGATTTAGCTTTTGACAACACCGCATGTTTCTTTCACCACCGTGTCTCATCAGGTCTGGGATTCTGGGCTGTGGAAGCGCTTAGCGTGAAGAAGCGCTGTATCTGCTGGAGTTTTAGGCTTGAGCACAGTGAGAGAGGGAGAGCTTCAGAAGCCCTTCAGTATGCATCTTGTAGAGGAGTTTAAACTCAGCGGGTAGCTGATGGGATTCCTGCCATTTGGTGGTGAACTTGGTGCCCTTTTTGTCGTAGTAGTGGTACGGCAGCTCCTTACCCGTGTTGGGGTCCCAGCCGAAGGGCCAGAAGCCGTACAGGTGGATCTCGTCACACATGGAAGAAGCCAGCGTGTACATCAGGATGCCAGTGCTTAGGCGCTTCGGCGACAGCTGCTTTGTTTTCCAGTAGCTGTTGAATACAAGGGAAAAGAAATTGAAAGGAATTTTGCAACAAACTGCAATTGGTTTTTATTATATGTACATATACGTATATATATATATATACAAAAGTTATTCTGGCCTGGGTATTTAACTCAAATGCTGAGAAAGTTTCACCGAAATTCGATTATATTAGAGCCATGAATTTAAAGCCTCTAAATAACGCATTATCTGCCACGAAACTCATTAATTTCACCAATATTTCGTTATGATACACTAGTGCTATTTCCCACTGAGTCCTGAGTTTTCGAGCTTTGGACACATTATCTGCCGAGTTTTCCGACAGAAAATGTGTTTAGAGGCTGTGTTTCGGTCCCCCAGTCACTCCCACTATATGGATATACGCGGCGATCCACTGGATCTAAATATCTTCCAAACGACTCCAAATGACACCAAAGTTATATGGGTGAGTGAACGATCATATTTTATGCCAGAAATATGGTCCAGGTTGGAAAAATGGTAACCAAGTTACTCAGAAAAACAGGGCCAAGTATGAAATTCAATCTTGCAAAAAAAAAAAAGGAAATGTATCCCGCTTTGTATTTGTCATCCTGAAGTAATCTCGGTACACAGATCGTCTTTGTTACTTTGGAAGTGTTTTTTTTTTTTTTTTAGCATCACAATATCCCTTTTTTGTTGTGTTCCAAATTTGTGAGAAACATACATTTTACAAAAATGCTTTTGAGCAATTCTATGCTGTTCTGATTACGTTGGCCAAATCATTGTGAAGAATTTGTTAAAAATTCATACATTTATTTTTACATTAAAGAAAAAACAGTTTTGTCCATCAGCTTTTTTCGTGTAATCATTAATAAGAATCCTGAGAATACGCGGTAACGGCAGTGAAACAGAGAATCTGACCACTGCTGCTGCTTTCATCAGGCATTCCTGCTCTGCAGCGTCACAGAGGGGGAAACTCTGCTGCAAACTGGCCTCAACAAAAGCGCCTCCAAGAGTCCTTGAGGTGCTGAAAGCCATCTGAGCTGCTTAAAAGTGGTAAATCTACCAGAGCAGGTAGATTTAATGGGATTGGTAAAGATTAGGGTACTGTACGAGAAGCCTATTCTGCAGCTACAACACTAAGAACCAAACTTAAATCCCTCTTCACACACAGTTACAGCTGTGTGCAATACCTTTCTCTAAATAGCTGTTTCCTTATAATCCGGCTTTGGGGGCTAAATCTCCTCTTTGCCATATAGAGCACAGCTCAATATAACAAAGCTACATGTTAGTCGGTTTCCACAAATTACTACCATCAGGGCAGAGCTGCATGGGGGGCATTTAAAACACGGACAGACATAAAGACACAAATGGACAAAATAACAATTTATTTTTAGGAGACGAGGCTACCCATCCTGACCAGAGGCGAATGGTGTTGTGTCTACTTTGACAAGCGGAAAGGCATTGAGAGGTGTAGGAGTCTGACCATTCACCACCTTTGTATGATCAAAACAGCAGAACTCGGACTAGAAAAATGTGCGAAAAATCTGTCTTCCAGGTTGTGATATATATATATATATATTAAAAAAAAAAACGTGCACATTTCTTGAAAATGTTTCTCCACTCATCCAAGTATCTTCTTCAGTTTGACAAGCCTGATGGGGAAGTTGCGGTTTAAACCTGTGTCAAACTGGCTGAGACATCATCTGCCGTTAATTTACAACATAGCATTAACATCTGTCCCAAAGAAGTTTTGCCCTCGTTCACAAAGAGTGGAGCTTCTGGATGATAATGGGTTGTTAGAGGTGCATTCATTGGCGCAAAACAAACAAACAAACAAAAAAAAAAACAGATTTCTCCAACTACTAGGTCTTATATTGCATCAGGGTCAAATTTGACTCGTTCATCAATTAAAATATGTAAAAAGTACCATTTCCTTGTTTTTATTGGAACAAGTCTTTATAATATCTTCAGGATATTTTTTTAAATAAATTCTTTAAGTCCCTAAAAAGAAAGTGATGTCTGTGATGTTATGGGTCACATATAGAATATAGCTGCATGTATCCATGCATCACAAAAAGGTTTTAGGTTGTTTACACAATTTACACTCTCCCCACTATACAACACCCTACCAATCCCCCACCTCATCCTAATTAGCCATTGTCTTCATTATAACAAAGAAAATGAGTGAATTTAAACATTTTTTTCAAATAAAAATGAATCGTGTATTGTAAATTAAAATGTCTGTTGGGCCAAAAAATAACATTTAATATAGTGCTTACGTGGATATGAATGCATAACAAGTTAGATATGAGGTGAAAAACAAAACTGAATGACAAACATTGTTCTTTGACAATGTTGGGCTGGGTTAAGTCATGGGTCAATGTTGACCTGCTGACACAAAAGACATGGGCAGCTTTCTAGCACATTACAAGGGCTAGGTAAGTATCTGGTAGTTAACCCAGTCGTGTCAGTTTCCGTCTTTTAAAACTAGCTACTTGGATGGGAGAACGTCCTCAAGAATCTCTGAGTATCATATATATGAAGCCATGTGTATGCATCGTATTAGTCAGGTTGTTCTTACTTGTTGATGTACTGCATGATGTTTCCAGGCCAGGCTAGCTGGACCTTCAGCTGACCTCGGTGTTCCACAAAGAAGTCCACTAGGGTCCTAGTCACAGTCGCCGACGTGTGGAAGAAAAACGCCGGGATCCACAGGATGGCACCATCCAGCTTCTTCAGGCTCAGGAAAAAGTTGTTCCTGTCTTGCACAGTCAGTAAATTATTGTAGTATTTTTCCAGAATACTAGGGTTAAAAGTCGTCATGTTGGTCCGACGCCCAACGTCCTTCTTAAAAATCTCTGTCGGCGCAAAGTTGCAGCGGAAGACAAAGTCAAACTTCTCGATCTCAGCGCCACAGCGTGAGCCAGTAAGGATGCCACTGTTGCCGACCACGGCGCAGACATTATAGTGTTTGTTGAGGATCGGCGAGACCTCTGGGAGGAGCGAGCGGAAGTTCTCACCAATGGAGAAGACGTACTTATGGCTGGAATAGTCATAGTGCATCAGCTGTCCGATTCTGACTGAGTCTCTTGTCAGCGAGAAATTGTGCGGGATGTCAATGTATTGAGAGATCTCCGTCCTGGAAGACAGAAAAACATTTTTATTTGTAACTGCATCGTCACCACATTGTGAGCTTTCTCAGGTCAGGCAAAATAAGATCAGATTTTCACTGATCGCCAGGCACTTAAAGAAACATTCAATCAAATGAGTGCATTTTCAGCTCTGTGAGAGATGAGGAACTACTACTACTAATACTCATAAGAAGGATGATTTGATACTTGACATGGCTTGACATCAAAGCAAGTCATTTTGATTGATCTGTAAGACATGTCATTTAATTGGACTGGTCTTTGTATCAGTTGCCCTGAGACTGAGTTGGACCTTAACTCAAGTGATGTGAGCTTGATTTGAGAGTTTATTTGACATTGGGATTCACCCCATCTCCCTTGAGTTTGTCTTGAACCTGTCCTAAGTCATTTGTGAGCTGGCTCTGGATCTGACTTGTAATTGATCTTTATGGCTGGGGGCCTGTGTACATTACTGTAGCCTTGACAAGAATCAATACCGGACTTGCTGAATTTCTCAAGAACACTTGTGTGTAAACTTGACACTTACTTGGGTGGCTGTGGCTCACTAGGTAGAGTGGGTTGTTCATGAACCAGAAGGTTAGCGGTTTGATCCCCATTACAGATCAAGACACTAAATGAATGCATAGATTTGTCATTGTGACTGTAAAACGCTTTGGGTATTGGTAGAGAAGTGCTACATGAATAGAAGACCATTTATCACTTCACCACTTTGTAAAACTCTAGGACATGTGACTCAAAACAGTCCAATCCAAAACCACTCTACTAAAAGTTATTGCAGCTGTTTTTGTGAAACAATCAGCTGATTATGTCATGCCAGTTTCAACAGCCTTTAATTTGTAGTTATTTTTAGTCACATGACTTGTTCTATTATACACATCGAACAATGATTTCAAACTAAACCAATAAGGAATTCAAAAGGGTCAGAGGTGTCTATAATCAGATGTGTTACGATATTCAGATCCAACATAAGCTTTATGTGTAAAGGTTTAATGTGAATGCTGTCTCGCTTTCTGTAACTGTGACACTGAAAATGCCTTTAGCCCAAGAAGCTGAAAAGTTTTTCACGACTAACGCTCACTGCTGTAAGTGCTAAAAGCTTGTTAAGTTATCTCAACCATCAGAAAGCACTGCAGAAGCGATGTGTGTGTGTGTGTGTGTGTGTGTGTGTGTGTATGTGTGAGAGAAAGACCTACCTCTGCTGTACAAAAGCAGTTCTGTTGTACCTCCACTTAGAGGAGTTCTGCAGGTCCTCGCTGAGTGCATTGGTCAGAGGGGTGAAAGCCGGATCAAGATACTTCATCGCCAACTGGGAGCTAAAGAGAAGGAGGAGGTAGAGAAGGAAGTGACACGGAGGAAAACCCAGTCTTCCTGTATCAGGGGTAGGTCAGTCTCATGCAGTTGCACGTCAAAAGGTTCTGAGAAGCATTTTAGCTCCTTTGAAACTAGAATTATACAGAATGGAAACAAATAATAAGATGGTCATTTGATTTCCAAGGTATAACTGAGCAGAAAAAGGAACATTCCTGAATGATCAGGCAACCGGGTTGTTAACAGTTCAGCCAGATCTTCCAAACTTCTTTACTCAGAGGTCAAAACTGGTTAATGTTGATATTAAATGCCAGTAGATTTTAAACAGCACACAAAATGTTTGTTAGTGAACCAGAAAACTGTGTGCACACAGCTACAAACTGTGATGGCTATTTACAGCGCAAAGCTTGGGTATGAATTTGGCTTGAATTTGTTTACCATTTATTTAATCATTTGCTTGTCACAGAAATGGTAAACATATAGGCATTTCTCACTACCAGTGCCTCTTCGCAAAGCTAAAATGCCTCCAGGAGAACCTAATTGAAGGATGCAAGAGTTTGGAGAGCCGTTTTACAAATATCCCTCATTCTGTTTGGTTAGGAAACCAGATGCAGTGAAAGCCAGTTTCATTTACACAATCATCTTAGTGTAAACGCAGACTTTCAGACTCTTTCCAGCATGTGAATCTAGTTCACAATAAAATCGCATCAGATTTCTGTGGAAAAATGAGCAATAAGGCCAAACTATTGCAGCAAGTCTGTCCATCTTAGCAAGAACTTAAAACTCTACAGTATGTGGAATTAAATATTGACCAGTGCCTCCAAATTCAGTTTCATACATTCCTTTCATCTTCAGGTTGCCTTTTTAATGACATGCCCACATCTCGAAATGGTCAATTCAATCTAAATTTAATAATGAACATGAGGAGGGCGTACTCGTTAAGATGAACATTCTGCAGTGCAAGAAGCTTCAACTTCTATTTCCTTGTGAGGATAATCCTATGAATAAGCAGCCTATAGTAAAACCAGGAGATTAACCAGGCACTCATTTCATTGTAAGATTTTATACATCTGACACTTGCATGAAAAACACAGCATTTGACTCATCTCACATCTGAGCTTCCATCAGTAGATTGAGCTTCTTTAAAGCTCAGAACAGCCTTCACTTAAACAGATCTGGTGCAGGAAAGGGTCAGATGTGTTTTACCCAGCTTTGCATAGGGTTCGAGAATATGAAACTGCTAGCTTAGCTCTTTTAAAGAGCAATACATAGACCTTAAAGCTACTACCATGCATGATTTACATTTAATCTTGTGTATTGCGTAGATGGTGAAAGAAAAATGTAAATGAAACATTGTGCTTGTAGCAGCAGTTAGCACTAAAGTCATTTGGTAACCACAGACTGACTGCTAAATAGCTTGTCCAAAGCCCTTATACTACTGTGCAGCTGGCTTTTGAATAAACTCTCACCATTAAGGAGAACTGGATATAGGACTCTAAGATTATGCTCACACAAATGAAAGTTGGCCACCTGGAAAAACTGTTTTTCTAGCGTATGTTTGGTGAGGTTGAGAACCAAATATTTGTACTCTTTCCTATATTCTACATGCTACAAACTGACTGAAAAAGGTTTATTAAGCATCCAGATGGGATTAGAGTTACCACATGTAAAACCAGCATCATCATTGGGTTGTCATGTCAGAAGGTGTATTTCAGTGACATTTTCTTTTTTGTTGTTGCTGATGCAAGGTAACCACTTTTCCCCTTCTTCAGGTCCATGTGCAAAGCTACGCTGAATATGCATTGGAATATTAAGCTAAAGACATATACTGCATTAGGACAGTCTAGACAGCGTCAGAGGGAGCTTATGCTGTCTTACATGGAAAACTGGACCTCTAGTGTAAAAGAACTTGACTCAAAATACAGTTTGACCTGGACCTAATGGCTGTCAGACCATCAGCTGTTATTTTGTTGTTGCAGCCTCCATCAGAGGATCAGGATCAGCGTGAAATACTGATTCATTTGCCCTCATGAATATTATGAAACAGTAAAGACAAAGGTGTACAGTATGAAGATAATTTTTGGGCCCTTTTATTTTGAAATGGTTAAAATATCATGACAATATCAAGAAATGTAAGGTTGGAAATGGTAATAGCCCTGTCTGAAGAAAAAAAAAAAACACAAAAAGAAAAATGGTATAATCCCAAAAGACCAAAAAAAAGATATCATTCTGCTGTGAGAAAACATGTATTTCCAAATGTAAGAATTCAGAAATACAATTCAACTTTCTCCTATTTTACATGCCGTTTCAAATTCAATATTAAGTTAGATAGATAGATAGATAGATAGATAGATAGATAGATAGATAGATAGATAGATAGATAGATAGATAGATAGATAGATAGATAGATCCTTTCATTGTTTATGACAATGTCAGCACTCTGTATTCACCTCAGGTCAGGTTTGCGAGGCGGCCTCTCGCTGCGGAAAAGACGTGAAACAAAAACATACAGTAATAACTAACTTGCTCATATTTGAGTCAACTTCAACTTGACAACAGTGAGTCTGAAATAACATTAAAGTGAAAGACTACCCAAACATTTACACTCAAAAACCTGGCATGCAGAGGCTTTTCAAACATGCATTTCAGATACTTACTGTGCACCATATCATGTCACATTACTACATCAATCCAGCACTGAATGAATGGTATGTAACACAGTCACAGGACCCGTTTCACAAAAACCACTAAGTGCTAAAAAATAATAAAGGGTGACACTGACAAACCAATCTGACAGTCAACCACAGTAAAAGACAGATCAGTCGGTCAATCGGCACTCAATAAGATGAAAGAGACGATCGCTGTGGTGATGCGTGGCAGAGCACTGGCAAATTAATTATGGGATGTATCTGGATCTTCTTCTGGGTGAAAATTCTGTCCTGTTTAATGTTTTGTTTTGTGTAAGAACTGTCACAGTATGAGTTTTGGACTTTCTGTTTGGTTTTCCTTGTATCCTGTTTTATTTTGAAATGCCCCATTACCCTCTGTCTTTCAGTTAGTTGTAATTCCTGTCCTCATCTGCATTCCCTAAGTGGCCTCACCTATGTCTTGTTCCCTCATTCGTTCTCAGTGTATATATAGTCCTTTGTCCTTAGACAGTGTGTCAGTTTTCCCTGTGGTTCCTTGTCTGCAGTACCTTGTTCTCTGTTTTGACTTGAATTTTCCGATTACCATGGCTCACTCTGCAGAGTGCTACCTTTATTGTAAATCTCATTTAAAAGAACTTAATCATTTCATCCAATATTGCTTGTTTGTGTCCTGCGTTTGGGTCCTGCTATTACCTGTCATACCCAAGAAATTTTTTTTCTCCTCAGTTCTCGAGTCCTGCATGTTGTGTAGAGTGCAGGAATAATAAGTTTGCCTCTGGGTAAAACATATTTTACCATTATATGCAAAAGCATTAACATTTCCATCCATTGTTGGCGAATACTGGCATGTTAGCATGAAGAACTAAAATGGTTCATCCATGTTAGCATGGTTATTTTGAGCATGTTCCCATGATGACATTAGCATTTAACGTAAAGTGTTCCTAGCATGTGTGGAGGCCTCAAGTCCAACTGCCTTGCTAACCTATTACCTGGTGTCTGAGCAGTCTCTCTCTCTTCTTTGAATTGGCTTGGTTAAACTTTGGCTTATCTTGCATTCTTCTGTGTTCACTTGAACATACACTACAGACATGACTGATTTACTGACTGCATGTTTGATTTAAATCAACACAATAAATTCATTTGGAGGATTCATGTATAGTCTGCACATTGTCTTCCTTTGAGTCAGGTCGTGACACGTGGCTTTAGATGCTTTGTCTTGTTCTATAAATGGTTCAGCTATCTCTCATCCTTACAGAGCCATTGTTGCAAAAGTCATTTCTAAGACAAAGCTTCAGATTCATTTTTCATAACTAACCAGTTAAGCTCAACTTCATCAAAGGACCTACAAAGCAAAATGACGCTTTCTTCTTTCTCTCCGGAATCATGAATGAATGGAAAGGTAAACACTGGATCAATTGGGAAGTCTTCCTTTTTCTGTGTGATCTGGCCACGAGTGTTTCATATACTGCCTGTTGTGATAGACAGACAAACGGTGAAATGAACCCACCAACAGAGCACTGTCTTCCTGACAAAGGAACCCTTGCTCTACAACAACACTACGGGAAGCCTCTAGAGGTTTGTCCACCAGGATAGCGTTTTTCTCTTCAAAATGCTGCTCTCCTCCACATATAACTCACTCTGAGCGTAACCTTGGCCTGTAGTGACAGCAAGCGAGGGGAGAAAATGATTACAGGCGGAAGGAAAATGAATGTGGCCCTCTTGTTGTAAATCACAGCAGTCAAGGGCAGTTTCAGAACCCTCATCAGACAACGCTGTGTTAGCATCGTGCTACTGACCCGACCGAACAAGTTGGACAACAAGATTTACAGAGCGATTTTCCATGGAGCAATGGTTTACTGGCCCTAATAAGTGGCAATAGTTTAGCATATATCTTCTCTTTTATTACTAATTTTGAAGCTGAAACCTACTCCTGGTGCTTTCTGTCCATATTCTAATATAGAGGATAATTTGTAGCTGGGCTGGATAGAAAAATGTGAACACCTCGGGTGACGCTGTTGAGCGATGAGCTTGTTGGAAGCTTTTTGGCTCACGTCCAAGGTTATGGGACAGTTCTTGGATGCACAAAGACCAGATCAGAGTTCCTTGGAGATGGAAATTGCATGTAAGGAAATAAAACGATTAATGTCACAGGAAGCAGCTATACCGCTTATTCCAGGGAAAGGGAAGTACTTTCGAGGTTCATACAGACCAGTGTGACCATCTAACACCAACCATAAAATGTGGGCCAAACCCTTCGCTTAAAGTCTCTTTCTTAGTGCTGTGCAGGGTATCAAATTAATAAAACTGAGTTTTTGCTTTTGAAGAATGTGAAAGCTGCCTAAATCAAAAACTATCTCTCTCTTTGTTATCACCCAGATGAGGTTTATTGTCTGTAGTGTAGTGCAGGCTATTACAGTTTCCTTTGAGTGGCTAGCATATCTGAGTTTTCCCAGTTAACCGCAAGCTGGAGTAATGAAAGCAACTGAATCAGCAAGCAAGGAATAGTCTGCTACACCGTGTAAACTAAAATAGAATCAAGACAAACTTAAGGTAGTATTTGAAACTAAGGAATAGGCGTAATGTGTGACTTCTAAAGTTTCTGATACCAGCTCCAGTACCTTCTTGAAGACCAGCTGCCTCATTTTCTAGTGTCAACCCATAAGACAAGAAGGCAAGGCACTCGTGGAAGGAAAGGAAGGAAGAGATGGCATTTTACACTGAGAAGGACATGGTACTCATTTACACAGTCAAAAGGCCACGGTTTGATGATGAAAACAATCTATCACAAGTTTGAGAAAGAGATATTTTGCTGAGGTAGTATTAATTCATTTGCACAATGAATCACAAGAGAAAACGTGATTCTTCTTCTTCTTTATTTTAGAAGGATACTGACTTACAGTGAACAGCCACATAACCACACTCTGTGGTGAAAGACAGCACCAAAAATTTTAAATTCTCCTTTTGTTTTAGTGATTTCACTATGAATGTTTCTCCACTCATTGCTGCCAACAACAGTCCTTTGTCGAACATATCCCCACAATTTTGAGACTGCAGCATCTGATGAGCTGGACTAGTGTCTATTAAACAAAGATTTGTATTTACATATAATGCTATACATGAACTTGTACAAGAAAAGGACTGGGAAAACAAACTGGGGATGTAAATGGAAGGCTGACACTGAAGACGAGTTATGTTAATATATGTTCTATTATCGTTGTAGCTTACAGGCCACACCAGCTTCCCCACCTTCAACACCTTTTTTTGTGTTGAGAAGTTGGTTGCTCCATTGGGAACTCATTATGTCCTGGCAAAGATTTGCTGGGCCCGTCAAGTCGTTTGGGTGGACTTATTGCAGTGATGGACAGAAGAGTGATATAGTCATACACGGTTTTGGCACCAATTTCTTTAGTCGATGAAAATAGAAATATTTTAATTAAGGAGAGAGAGAGAAGAGCAGTGAGTGAATGAGCTGATCTAGTTCACAGCTGTAGGATTAAATGACAGATGCCCTGTTTTCCTTAAGGCTGATACACTCTCACAATATGTGGCACATGTCAGTGTTTATTAGGGCAAAGCCACGCTCTTATTAAAGAAAACAGCTGGTCAGGGTTGTCAAGCAATGACACGCAAGATAGAAAGCATGTGTGATTTCACAAGGTTTTTCTTGTGGGAATTTATCAATGGTACACTGACTGTCTTATACTCAATTGATTCTGCTGAGATATTTCAATCAGATTATTACCAATCATTTGTCTTCCCAGTGACTGGAGAGTCTTACAGAAGGACATTCATCTCATTTGAACAGGTTTTAAGGAGATCCAGACTTCCCTTGTGGTGCTTGAAGAACCGTACAGAGTGGCAGCCATCTGTGTATCACTTCACCAATCAGGCCCTTATTGTAGAGTGGCTAGGCTGAAGCCATTCCTCACCAAGTGCTCAAGATGATGTACTATACATCTGAACACACATTCGTGCCTAGCCAGACTCAATTCGTATCTTGTCTTGTAACACTCCATTTAGATTTCACTACAGGCATATTTCAACTGTTTCAAGTGCTCGCAACTGGATCCCTACAACCAATCTGAACTTTTCATTGTTAACAAATTAAACTCCACTATGTTCATATGCAGGTATGACTATTCTTGCTGTTACTCTTCTGTCGATCACAACACAAAGGTCTCTTAAACAATATGACCCGACAGATCGTTCCCAATGCATAGTCTGGTCCCAAGGAAGCGACCAACATTCCTCCACAACTATATTGTCTGTGGGGGCAGTCGACAGGGGCTTCCAGACAACTGAACGACCAGACAAAATCTTCTTATGTGATCCAACCGAGATTGCAGTATTAATATGTGGAGAAAACCAGGTACTGAGCATCACCATGATAATATTCATATTATCAAACAAGAGTGAGCCAGCATTAGGCTGTGGGGGATGCTCTTCTACAGCAGTGACTAAGACACTATTCATGACTGAGGGAATGAAAATTATGCAAGAAAATACCGAGCAACCCTGAGTGAAAACCCATTTCCAGAGAGCTTAGGATAACCAGCTGAGTCTCAACAGGAAAACACAGAAGTTGCATCGGGAAAAAACTGTGCAAGTACTGGAGTGGGCCAGTGTGTAGGCAGACCTGAACCTGACAGAACATTTCTGAGTAATAACATTAAAATAACAGCAGAAAGACAGGTAAGGGCGGCTGTGGCTCAGTAGGTAGAGCGGGTTGTCCGTGAATCAAAGGGTTAGTGATTTGATCCCTGGTACATGGACCACATGCAAAGTTTGAGCAAACCTTGAGCAAGATACTAAAGAGTTGCTCCCAGGCCTGGCACCAAATGTGAATGTGTGTGTGCTTGGGTGAACAAATGGATAGATGTGTCATTGAGACTGTAAAGTGCTATGAACACCAGTAGGTAGGAAGGCACTGTATAAATTCAAGACCATTACCATTACTAATGGTACGAATTTCAATCATACCACTGGTAAGATTGGCAAAAAGCATCCTGTATGATGGAAGTGTACAATTAACATCTGTGTATTGAACTGGAGCTGGGAGTCAGTTAGCTTATCTTAGCTTATCTTAAAACATTACATTTTGGAGCTATTTTGGAGCTATTGCAATTCCCTGTCTTTGTTGTCAGCTTCCTGTTTCAAGGGTGCACTTAGCCACTGTTTTACCATGTAGTCGGGGTTATGAGGTTAAGTTCATCCACTCTTTAGTGAAAAGAATGTGGAGCTTACATGTTGCCATGCTAATATTAGCATTTAATGCAGTTTGGTTATATGGGATGATAGGGCCAAAGCATTATTGTGTGCTGTAACACTACTATTTCCCAAGGGACCTATAGCTCAAACCAGAGAAAAAGGCCCCACACAAAAAGACACTTCAAGTAGATTATACTTGAACTAAGAATGTCCAGAAACCTTTCCTGCTTGGAGTATACATGTGGGGAATGAATGCTTTAGTTAGCTCTGGTGTGAGAAACAGAGAACTTGTTGTTAATGTGACTGACCAGCCTACGGAAAACGACTGTAACACCCAATCTGTGAGCTGCTGGGCCTCACTCAGCATAGAGGCCTTCACTTTAGTCTCATCAGGACAGGAAATAGATGTTTAAAGTGTGTTTGTTCTGATTTGACTGATTCATCCAACATGCAGTAGATAAGAAAATAAAGGCTAAAATGTTATCTGAAAAGATTACAGTGATTTAAGATCCTTCATTAGAAGAAACCTACACCTGCAGAAAAAATAAATAAAATCCAAAACCTGCAGGGCCAAACAACAACAACCAGCATATTCCATCAGGTCTACAGCCTGGCCTGGACTCACCGAAAGCCAGCGTGGAACATGTACATCCTAGGTCCTCCATTAGGTCCGTATCTGGGGGTGCTGAGCAGGAAGTCCTTCTTGATGGACACATAGCTAATGAGCGAAAGGATGAGCAGTGCCACGCTGAACATGACGAGCCCCAGCGCGCTGGCGATCCGCACCATCCTGCCTCGCTGCGGGCAGCGGGCCCCCCGGACCAGAGTGTCAGTCACCGGCCAGGACGAGGAGAGAGTGAGCACCCAGGCACACCGCATCAACGGCTCTCATCGACTCAGAGGGAGCGGCGAAGCGCAGGCGGCGAACGGCAGCGCGTTGACGCGAAAGGCCGCAGAGGAGAAGAAGGACGCGGATTTGTTGACGCCTTTAGAGGCCATGAAAGCTTCGGTCCCTGCGTGCAGACAGCTGTCGCGCTTTTCCTGCCGATTTCGTCACGTTAACGTGAGGCTCATGAGAGCTGCCGTCTGCCGAGGAAAGGGCACAAGAAAAAAAACAGCGTGACGCATTGACAGTCCATGTATCCTAGGATGGAGAATAGAGGAGGGAGGAGGGGGGACTCGGAGGGTTTTCTGAAAGCACGCAGGGTCAGATTACAGCCGGTTTCATAACCCCAAGGAGGTGAAAAGAAGCGGCGACGCACAGCATCACGCAGGGGAGAAGATGGACGCGGCTCCCTCTCCTCATCTGCATCCACGGCGTCCTCCTCCTCCTCTCCACTCTCTCTGGTAGTCTAATTAATTAAGCCGGGGTGTCGCTTTAAGGAAAGCTTGCTGTTGTATCGCGGTAATCAGATATACAGCGGCAGCAGCAGCATCCGAGGCGGGGCTCTGCCTCCTGATGGAGAGACGCAGAGAGAGAGGATACCCACGCTCACAGTAACCGGGGGTGTGCATGGGCGGTTAGTGTCAGTCTGCAGAAACTTGCTGAGAATCTCCAGAAAGGACACGAATTATACATGTTTTCAGCTCATGTCAAAGCAGAATTTATTTTCCCAAAGTTAAAGTGCACTGGCTAACGTTATAAACTTTCTGTACAGTGTAAACTATAAGGTCTCTATAAACAAAAAGTATTTTAATCCAGATTTAGATTTTCAGACATTCTCTATGTCTACAGGTTATTAGGCTATTAAGCCCTTATTGGTACAGCCATGGCCCAAAGATTTGATAATGACATGAGTATTGTCTTTCACAAAGTCTGCTGCCTCAGTTTTTATGATGGCAGTGTGCACATACTGTACTGTACTCCAAAATGTTATCAAGAGAAGAGTGATCGGATGAATCGCACAGTCCCTCTATGCCATGAAAATACACTTTATAGACCAGTGTAGAGCGTTGACCAGGTCAAGGCTGGAGATCACTCCGTCAGGCAGGTTCTTCCTCTGTTAATCATGGTTTCCTCTAACACGTGTAGTCATCATTTCTTTGCACAAAAATGGTTTCACGGGTGAGGACATAGCTGCCAGTAAGAGCATCTAGATCAACCATTTATTGGGTCATCAGTAACTTCAAGAAGAGGGCTTCAGTCATTGTAAAGAAGGCTTTAGGATGTCCAACAACTTCCAGCAAGCACCAGGGCCATAATTGGGGCACCACTAGTGCAGAGCTTGCTCAGGAACGACAGCAGCCAGGTGGAGTGCATCTGCATGCACACTGAGGATTTTGGAGGATGGTTTGATGTCAGAAAGGACAGCAAAGAAGCCACTTTTCTCCACGGAAAAAACACCAGGTACAGACTGATATGCTGCAAAGGGCACAGGGATTGGACTGCTGAGGACTGGGGTGAAGTCATTTTCTCTGATGAATCCCCTTTCCAGTTGTTTATTACACCCAGAAAAAAGTTTGTTCAGAGAATGAAAGGTGAGCGTCACTCACATTTTGCATAAAAACAGAGACATGAATAAAGAATGGCACCTAAACATCCTCTGAGAGCATCTTCTCCCAACCATCCAAGAACAGTTTGATGATGAACAATGCTTTTTCCAGCATGATGAAGGACCTTGCCACAGTGGTGTAGTGGTCCCTGGAGAAGAGGGTATACTCTCAATTTTGCCCTTTGTCATGACCTGGCTTGTAAGAAATGACATAAAAAGGAGAGACACAGATTAAGTGTAAAGTTTGACCACTTTATTAAAATAAAGTCAACAACCAACCCATGAGAAGGAAATGTGGTTTGAGTGGGAGTATCAGTATGTCTGTAAAACACAGTAACTACGCCGAAGCCAACATAACAAAAACGTGATGCTGGAGGGATGGAGGTTGAGAGGCAGAGAGGAAGAGCGAGTGAGGGCTGTGACTGCCAGATCTTAACAGATCAGGGAGACTGGCCAGGTGCTTGATTACCCAAAGTTAGACTCACCCACTAAGGTACCTGCAGAAAACAGACAAGCAACAATACGAGAAGGAAAAACACACAACGGGCCCTACAGCAACAGGCAGCCGTCACACCCTTTTTAAAGAAGTCCAGAAAAATGCACTGTTGTAGAAACTTATAAGACTACTCTATTTAGTTTACCCAGAAATCTGTCAGTTGTATTTACTCACTAATTACATTTACATTTTGCATTTACAACACATCAACAGTGACATACTGTCTCCACCCAGTACTGGGTTTACCGTGGTTGGGAGCTGCCAGTGTTGCTGGTTTCATGGCTGGGGTCTGTCTGAGCCTAATCTGGGTCTGACTTGTGCTTCTTTACAAAGAAGTCTGGAATATTTCCCTTTCCTTCCTTTTCATTGTTATCTGTCCCTACACAAAATAACTGGTCAGACCTCACATCTGGAAAAAACTTACCTGAAAATTACTTGGAAGACGCTGTGTTTCTCATTCTCATTCCATTCAGTCACATCGCACATCAATGGGACGTGCACTAACCTGTCAATCAACTGGAGTGGTACTGGAACCTGAGGTGTCCAGTCAGGTTTAAAAAGTGGTCAGTGTATTCCCCGCCCTTCTCTGCCTCCGATTGTCTCATTAGGCCTCGTGTCTAAAGTTAACCAGGTTAATCAGTGAAGGCCCTGGCAGCGAATACGAGCCTCATCTGGGGGGATTTAGAAGTGGGTATACGTAATGCTGACTGAAAAATAAGTAGGTATGCGCCGAATACCTGTGTATACCCTGGACTACACCAGTGCTTTGCCAGAAGGCAAAAGTGATAACTAAGTGGCTCAGGGAACAAAACACTGAAATTTTGAGTCCATGCCCAGGAAACACCCTAGCCATTAACCCAAATCAGAACTTGTGGTCAATCCTCAAGAGGCATGGGACAAACAAAAGCCCACAAATTCTGACAATCACCAAGCATTGATTATACAGGCATGGCCTGCCAAGATGTGGCCCAGAAGTTGATTGACAGCATTCCAGGGTTACTTGCAGAGATCTTGAAAAATGTTTGTTTAAAACTTAAATAAACTTAATGTACTTGTCAATAAAAGCCTGTGACACTTGTGAAATGCTTGTAATTATACTTCAGTATACCATAGTAACATCTGACAAAAGGATCTTAAAAAAAAAACTTTGTGAAAATCAATACTTGTGTCATTCTCAAAACCTTTGGGCACTTTTGTAGCTTGTTTGGTATATACACCGATCAGGCATAGCATTATGACCACCATCCCAACGTTGTGTAGGTCTCCCATGTGCCTCCAATACAAATGCTACATGTCTAAGTAACATCCACATGAATGCCAGGTCCAAAAATTTCCCAGCAGAACACTGAATTGTCACAAGATGTTCAACGTTATTTACTTCTCCTGTCAGTGTTTTACTTCTTCTATCTTCTTCTTCTCTATCCAAATTCCCATTTAACCAGTGTATGATGAAATTCCAGACAAGATTCAGAAACATGCAGAAACAAGAAAATTACATATTGTAACATACCAGCCTAACCTAACGTCATTGAATGAACTGGATCTAATCCAGACCAAGTGTAAGAACTATTCATCTTCTAGACCTACAGTCAGTGCTACCCTCTCTCAGGAAAGAAAGGTAAGGGCAATATCCCCATCACTGAGTGAATTGGTTCCTTTCTTATTTAAAATGACGCAGTAACCATTCCAGTTTATTACTTACACCTCACCTATGTATTGTAGGATTATACATATAGGAAGCAGATTCAACATCACCTCCTGCTGTGGGATTACATCTAAATGTTCTTTTTTTGTTTTGTTACCAAATCACAGACGGACTGCAAGAGGCTCAACAGAGGCATCAGACAAAGAGAGAGACAGGATGACATGGCTGCTGACATTTCAACAATGACCTCTCTGTTGGTCTTAAGGCCTGATAGAACTTAACACAGGGAGAGAGAGCAAGAATGGAAGAGAGCAAGGCCTTGTAGCTTTGTAAAAAAAAAAAAGGTTCAAATCAAATGTTTTCCTTACACACGCATTCCTAGAGTAAATGCATTCTTCCCAGAATGTCTAACTGAGAAATGAATGTAGATCAAACTTTGCAATCAAGTGTCTTGAAACTTTAAATATTTTTCCTTACCTTCATCTTGACATATTTTTAAAAAATAAAATAATGGTAACAAAATGTGAGTATCACAAGTCTTCCCTTAGGAAATACGTCATATAGGATCCCAAAGCAGCACTAAATTCCAGCTACACGGCAAAAACACGACTCTTTGCAGCCTCTGCAACCATCTCTTAGAGCAGACCGACCAGAAAAATGCACCTAACCAAGGCCCAGTCTTGAGTGATCGGATTATGAGTGTCCAGCTTTAACAGCTGGCATTAAAATGTGTCTCCACATGCGTCTTGAGTGTTGCACTCTGTATTCACCAACATCATTTGGGCCACTATGGAATAATGTGCAAACCGCTGCTGCATCTCTATATAGCACTGTCTCAGAACCACAGGCAGTACTTTAAGTTGTATGTGCACCACAACAAGGAGACATGACAGTAACATCACAGCTGTGAAAGACACATTTCCATAAATAAAGACATAATGATACTGGTTGATATTAAAAAATATCCCAAAAATAGCTAACTACACACAACTACTGTTTTTTACACAGTCTACTCATATTCCGTAATTAAAGTAATAGAGAACACTTTTCCTTTTTCTGGTCTGAATAGAGCAACACTCTGCTTACACCAGTGGTTCCCAAAGTTTTTTGCAACACTCCCCTTTTGTAGACCCCCAGTTTGACATGGATATACCAAAACTCACGTACGGTATGAGTCGCATCATCCAATCCTCTCATACCTTGTCATTAAGCTGCCCCTTTGTGTCCTTTGACACTTCATAGATGCACCTTGACCATCGAGACCACATCAATAGCAGAGGGAAATAACCGTTCCTCTGCTGTTGTGTGCAGTTCTATAGGCCACTTTATATGAAGCGGGTTAAGCATTTGAAGACACAGGTGCAGCTTTTATAAAGCAGTTCTATAGTGCACAAGAGTTTATATGGTTCTATTTTTCTGTAGAAAGCAGCTGGCTTGTTCTTTAGCTCTGGATATGCTGTCTTAACTCTCTTGCTTTAAACGTAAGTCAGACTGTCAGAAGCAAACACTCGTCCTATTTTCTGTTCTTTGGAAGTCGAACTCATTGAAATTCACCCTCTGCTGTACATTAAGCTAGGAACCCTCCCTCAAACCTTTTCATGGTATGCTAGCAGTGCTCAAGCAAGCCTCATTTAACTTCCTCCACCCCTACAGCTCCTTTGCTCCCTTTGCATTCTGGGAATCACTGGCATTTGCCTTAGTATGTCTGGTACTATTGTTGGTACACAGTCCGTCAGTGTGTCCATGCTTGTACTAGCATAGTCTTAATGCTTAATGATGCAGTAATACTTAATGCATCTGGGGTGGGTTCTGTTCATTTGTATGTTATGTTACCAGTGGACCCGGTAGAACTAAATGGAACGTGGCTACCATTAATATTAGCAATCACACCTGCATCTGATTCAATAGCTGAGTGCCACAGATGCATTCAAAAGCATGTTCCTACTGGTAAAGATAGTGTGCAAACTGATTTTATAATTAGCTGCTGATGATCATAAAAGCTGAAGAGGATCTAGTGATGTCTCATCTTTCCCTTCCTCAACTATATATCCCTGCAACTTACTGTAGAAAACTAAAATCGCTTAATAACTTATTACAAACATATAATCAATATTGCAAAAAAATGAATGGAGAGAAAAGGGCAGGGTATAGTACAAGAAACAGAATGGGTAACGCATTATGAAATCAGTCAAAGCAAAGAAACAAGACGAGGAACCAAAAGGAATGATGGTGGGAGATTTAAGTGTAACAGATAGACGAGAAGTAAAACGATATGAGTGAGTGGAGTGAGAGGAGAAAGGGAGTGGATGAGGAGAGATCCAGGATAAAGATATTGGCGTATCAGCTTCCTCTAGATAAAGTAGACCATCAAGGTTTTATTTTCTTCCCTGAGTCTTTGTAAAGTCATAACACTGGGCTATTTTGGCATATACTAATAATTGTTTCAGTTTTATCCACTGACAATGTGCAACATGTCAAGCACATGTCTGTTAATTAAGATTATAAACTGACCTGACTGTGGACTTGGACTGTTGCCCCCTAAATAATACAGCTCAACAGGTAGCTTTTGCGACCGCCTACTCATTGACTCCACCCACATCCCACAAACCACCAGGCTGTAAAGGCTAGGGCAACGATTTACTTTCCATTGAAATAAACGTAGCAGACTTGACACCTCAATAGCGCTTAGTCAATGGAATTTAAGCAGGACCAAGTAGACGAACACACCAGAGAAAATGCCCCTGTAAGATTTAGATGGAATTGAACCAGTCTCAGAAATTGAATACACTCTCACTGCTGAGTTCTATAAATGCTTCTGCTCCATATACTACTCTCTGAAAGAATAAACTTAAAACCTAACAAAGACCATACCTTATCACCACGTTTCTGCTACCTCTCTCATCAACACAGATATTAAAATTCTCATTGAGGCAGTCGCTCTCAGATCAGAAAAACATCCATAATCCATAGAGACAAAGCCTCTTTTTTTTTTTTTTTTTTAAACATATATTTATTAGTTTTTCATTTAAATACAACAGTATCCAACACTGAAAATATAATGAACATATGGCAGTTAGTAAAATAATAATAATAATAATAATTGAAATGTTAATCCCAAAAGATCCCAAATAAATGAAGATAGCAAATAAATGAAGATAGCAAACAATAAAAATAAATACAATTTCAAATAAATAAACAAATAAATAAGTAAAAAAAAAAAATATATATCATAATGTAGGTTACACAGTATATCCCCAACAACAAGTCAGACATTATTCCATTATCTTATTGTCTTATTCTCCCACCGCCTCCTCCAAATCCCCACTCCTCAATAGTTCCAGAAATAACTTCCAAATGTTGTAAAATTCAGAAGCCTTCTTTCTAACAATATAGGTCAGTTTTTCAAGAGCTAAACTCGATGTTAAGTTATTTAACCAGTGGTTAAAAGAGGGGCAACCAAGATTCTTCCAACATAATGCAATACAGCGTTTGGCCTGTAGCAAACAAAGATCGACCATTTTTCTTTCTTCACACGACAGAGTACAGTCATCTGGATACAGACAAAGCCTCTTTTATCAAAGGTGATGATTTCATTACTACAAAAACCAAGAACCAATCTTAGACAGAACAAAAAAACTTCCATTAGGGTAAACTTGAGTTTGCTGGATTAGAAGAATTTCACTTCAGAGAATCTTTCAACAACTGGATCAAGATCCCTCACATCCGACATTCAGCTACTGTCAACATCAGTGAACTAGCATCACAAGGCTTCACACCACACAGTGTGTAGTGTGAAGCCTAATTGAGCTTAATTGAAAAGCCTGTGCAGAAGAATCCACACATCATAAAATTAGAGAAAAGAAGACGAGCAGCGACTTATCATTCATATTTATTCATCCGTCTTAACATCATAATTCTGCACAATATCATGTTACATTCATTATTTCACCTTCAAAAATCAGATTAGAACTCACAACATCTGCTAACCTCCCAGTCTCGCCATTGTTGATTTCCTTTTGTCACATTTATCACATGGTCTTCTCCGCTTTTTCTTGTCGTCGTGAAGGACTCCAGACACAGACGTCCTCCTGTAGCATGCTCTGGCAGGATTTCCTTCGGCTCAGTCACAGCATGCACGCAGTAGACTTTCTCAATAAAGCGTGGCAGCTCCCATTTGAGCGGTGAAGTCTCTTGACTGCACCTCACTTTGCTATAATTTACTTAACCGTGCTTCGTTGTGTTCCACCCAATTTTAATGTACTTCCTTTTACTGCATTTGGTTTTAATTTATATGACTTCGCTTTGCTTGATTTAAATGCACTTCCCCTCACCTCATTGCACTGCACTTGATTTTTAATTCAATTCAACTCACTGCACTGAACTTTAATTTGATTCTCTTGAACTCAGTGCACTGTGCTGGATTTAAATTTACTTCCCCTCACTGCACTGCACTTGACCTCGCTTCATTGGTCCTTCCGACAAATCCTTCATTTTACAAATGAGAGTGTTACAAAAATTACATTAAGCATACTCGGAATCATACATCATTAAATTTCCATAGACACATAACAGTCCAACGACACAGAGAAGGAATTCACTGATGTAAATGTTTGGATGTTCTTTAAAAGAGGTTTTGCACCTGTCTTTTATGCAGCACCTGTTTCACGAAGACAACATGCAGATGAAATTGTCTTACCTGTGTATTTTTGCAACCTGTGCCCGTTGCAGAGCATTTTGCTGAATGTGTCTGCCTCAGCTCTTCACGTGCTGCAGCAGCTGTTCTGCGGCCCAAAAGAGTGCTGGACGGTAGTGGTTGCAGATTTAAAAAAAGTGAGGTCACACCTGGGAAATATTTTTGGGGCAGGGCTTGGTGGAAGGGTTTAAAACAATGGAGCGCTTCACTGCTGCCCAAGTTTATATAACGATGATCCTGTTTTCAACATTTCTTCGACCGTTGCACCTTGCTAAGCAGCACCAAGTCAGGTACCACTGGTCTTCTATTCTATTCTATAAAGATACAGAGAAACAAGTTAGGAATTTTAACAAAATAGCTAAGTGTTATTGCCTTATCTGTGTTATGGGGTTGGAGGCATTCTGTTTCAGATGATCCATTACCATTTTCTATACCTGCTTATTCCTGTTAAGGGTCACAGGGGTCTGCTGGAGCCTATCCCAGTTGTCATTGGGCGAGAGGCAGGGTACACCCTGGACAGGTCACCAGTCCATTGTGGGGCCAACACAGAGAACTCACTCGTACACCTATGGCCAATCTAGAATCACCACAGAACCTAACCAGCATGTCTTTGGATGGAGGAAGGAAGCCGGAGTACCCAGAGAAGCCACGCAGACACAGGGAGAACATACAAACTCCACACAGCCGCCCCACAAGTGCACCATCACACGAAAATTCCAGTTGACCCAACGTTGACTTATGTGCCTGCAGAGTTACAATTCTTTTAATAGTAAAAAGTAATTCTTATGACTTATGGTATAATGAAATGCTGTAAATAATGATGTTAACAGCAGAACCAAAAATTAGAATACAATAACTCTAAATAAGATAGGGAATTGTACATTGTGAGTCTTTATATACATCCATGATACTATATTAGTAAGAGGAACACTCTAGTGATGATTATGTTATTAATAATTATTGTCATGACATCAAAAAACGAAATCCTAAAACATTTTTATGCCCGAGCCAGCGCAACCTTTCACTGAGAAAAGATGAAATGTGTGATTTTCCTTTGTTCTCGCTCACCGCAGCAGTCCGCTGAGCACTTCAATAAAGCCAGAATGAACTCATGAATCAGGCTGATCAGATTTTCATGTGAACTCTGTGATATGAAACCAATCAGAGGAGCGCACGTCTCATGAAGGAGTCAATTAATAATCAATAGTCATTAGAGCAAGGAGGAGGGTGGATGATCTGAGGCTGAAGCTCCCCCTGAGCTAGAGGAGCGTGAAATTACTGCACTCTATGTACTGTACACAGACACACACACTCACACACACACAGACACAGTCCAGTCGCATTGACTCGCATTCATTTCTTGGAGACTTACCTTAACCCTAATCAAAACTACTACTTGCCTAGTCCTGACCCTAACCTTAAACCACACCATGATTTCACTTTGTTTACACCAAAGGGTCCTCAAGGGTCCTCACAATGTGACAGCATTCTTCATACTGCAGTCACACAAACACTGCCCAAACAATTTTTTTGATATTTACCAAATCCTAGCTGTAACTGCTACTGACCAATCTTCCCTGAAATTAAACTGTAGAAATCCTTAAGTCCAAAATTTTAAAGATGTACTATACTGTCCCCTGTGACAGATTTATATCTGATCTTTTTTCCAGTAGTACAGTTGTGAAAATGTCGGTTTTACTTATAGAAAGCTAAACTGAAACCGTTTAAAAGCTAATGTCTACCAAATGTCTGCAAACTAAACATTTGAATTAAAAGTAAAAGTAATACAAACGGCCTTAAGTGGCACTCAAAAGGAAACTTAAATTCTCTGTATAAGACAGTTGAGAGAATGAGGTGAATGTAACCCAGTGTCCACATTTCATCCAGAGAAGACAGGAGTAAAAGAAGCCATCTATGTCAAATTGGAAAACAATCTCTGAACAGGGGATGTGGACTGAGATATAATCTGCCAAGATTTGCAGTCTTAACATCTATCTCCAAAAGGTATCATGCATGTTCCCACCTGGAGACTGGACATTTAAAATAGTCTCAAGACACTTAACAGACTGAAACCCTGAAAAATGACTTTAACAAGAAGAATTAGAAGAAGAAGAAGCTCAGCTAGACAGAGAAGTGTTATACTACGTATCAGTTGCGTGTCTCTCTCTCCGTATCCCAGATCTCTCCATCGGTATTTTAGAACAGAGGAGGGATGTGTGGTGAAACATCTTCAAGAACCCCCAGAAGTCCATTTGCCCTTGTTTTTTGTTTTTGTTTTTGTTTTTTTTGTGGATATACCATGACCTGGGCGGTTGAGAACCTTCACAGACACGTAACCCTGTTTAATTATTCTGGCCCTGGCTCCTGTCTAAAGGTAGTTTATTTATTTAGTTTCTTGTGTGGATGTCAGGTGACATGGGGCTCAGCAGGTAAAGAACAGACAGCAAGTGTAAATGAAGCCTCAGCTGAATGTCCAAGGTCACATTGAAGAATCCAGTTTCCACATTTCATAATTCATCATCCCAACCTCGAAATTGAACCAGCTCCCCTCTGAAGATGAGCCATGTGTGTGTGTGTGTGTGTGTGTGTGTGTAAATGGAGTAGGATGCAGTGCTTTGTTATGTCCACTGTATCGATGGAGGACAGCAGATAGACTGTACATCACTCATAGTTCAGACAGGAGACAGCAATGGACTGAGCCCTCTGTATGCCTGTATGTGTGTGCATGTACGTGTGTCTTTGTGTCTAGACAGAGCCAAATGACTGCGCTACAAAGCCAAATAGGCCAAACTGACCAGAGCTCTACACACAGAGTTGTGATTTATTGTAAATAATATGATGGACAGCCCAGTCATAATCCTGTTAACTTAGCTTTTTTAATTATTGAGCTGAGTTCACTGACCAAACTCTGTCTCTGAAGAACTTTCTTTCTACAGCTCTGGACACTACGTTAACGCAAAATGGTACATAATTTGAATTAGACTACATTATATTTCCATGACTCTTATGTAGCCTGGAACTTCATGTTGTGACAATTTTACAGTGGATGGGGAAATCAGTGGCATGAGTGGTTGGATGTATGGCAGTTAAGAAAAGAGTCATTTCAAACACTGTCCTCCCATAAATAATTGTCCATGATTTGTCATTTTCCGGTTGTGCGATGGATCGATTTGAGGATCAGCTGCCCGAGGCGGTGAGAAAATATTACATCCTGTGTGATGCACCTTTAGTGTTTCCGAAAGGATTCTGTGAGACTCTGGGGCGTGAATAACAAAAACTCTTAATTCTACTGTCTTGATAAAAGCCCCTAATATCTACTGTGATGTTATCCCAACTATTAAAGACTATTTATACAGTATATGAAGTGTCTGCACTCTGCACATAAAATCTGACATCTCAAAATTACCGTAATAACACGAATATTGAGTTAAAAATATTTAATGAATGTTTAGTGACGAACAGAAGCAGACTGGAATTTATATACAGGAAAACAAAACACAAGCTGCTGGGACCTGGCATATGGACAAAGTTTTATGAGATTAAATAAAGTATCAGCGGATAAATCTACAGCTTGCAATTTTGCTAGCTAGCTCTCGCAAAGTTAAGCTAGTTCATGTTACGTCTGAAGTAGTTTCCTCCTGGTTTTGACCTGCTGTCTTAAAATAATTGTAAATCTCCATGGTCTAATTAATCAAGAGCAAAAACATCAGATTTTAAACAGAGGCGGTAACGTGTGTTTTTAGTAGTAAACAATACAAATAGTTTCATGTTATGCGAGTCCCATATGTTGTTTGAGCACTTTTCAGTAGAAAGGTAGAAGACTATCGAAGACTGTAAGGTGTAAGTGATATTATTTTGACAAATGCAATTAACAAGCAGTTGACTTTAAGTTTGTACAGTCCAACACCATACAGGCTCAAACGCAAGTGCTGAACTCCCTATTTAAAGCTTGCTTGAGTCGACTGGCTGTCCCTGTAGGGCTCTAGCCTCCATTTGAGTCCAGCAGCAGAGTCAATGTGTCCAGAGGCTGAAAGGTCAATTTATTTTTATTTCCCAGCAAGCAGAAAATATAAATGCAATTATTACTTACTCCTTGCTCATTGTGCTTACAAAACTTACTGTACATTTCCTCCCTCCTTCCCTTTTGCACTTCTAGCCTTCCCATATTTTAGCTGTATTTTTTTTGCCACTTTCTCTCAGTCTCCCTCTATTTTCTTTTCGTTTCTCACTTTCGCTCTACCATCTATACCCCCACCTATCTTTTAATCACTCTCAGCTTTCCTCCCTCAATCCCTTGCTTACTCATTCTCTTATCCTCCTCTATCCTCCACCTCTCTCCCGCTTCCATATGTTTCATTTTTCTTTTCACTCATCCACAGTACCTGGGCAGGAGCGAAGGAGAAAGAGCCGCTGTTGCCAAGCAACCCTACCTGACCAGCGAGCAAGAAGCAAAGCGAATGGGGAGGAGATAAAGGGACGGGGAAGGAGGGAAGGAAGGAAGAAGTTAAGGGAAGGAGGATATATGATGAGAAGGAGGAAGAGAAGGGGAGCAGCAGAGGGGAGGAGGAAGAAAAAAAGAGGTATGGAAGGATGAGATGGTGGTCACTGCTCACTGATTGCAGAAGTCGCTCCGGCCAATCAATTGCAGCAGGTGCGTGACCAGAGGCTGACCAGCATCAATCACATACACACACACACGCACACACACACAGAGAGAGACAGAGACAGAGAGAATAAAAGTCATTCATTACAGAACAATTTGGGACAGTAACAAGAAGAGAAACAATGTTAGAAGAAAACAGCGTGTTGGCGTAAAAGAGAGAAAGGGAAAGCAGTGGAGGAATTAAGGAGGAGAAAGGTAGGAGCAGAGTTTGAGTGGAGGTTTTGGATCAATCTGCATGTCTTTAAATGTTACAGCACTGATCGAGCTGAACACCGCTAACTAATTCGGTTTATGTTTAATCAATCCTTGCCATAAAAGTAATATGCATTAATAATCAGGGCACAGTTATAGAAAAAAACAACACAGCATCACTGGCATCACTGGCATGTTAGCTACCACGGCACATGTAGAGGAAAATACTGTCCCCTGGCAGATGTGTACATGGTGGACCAGCAGAAATAGCATTTGTAGGGGCTAAATTAAACCAGAAATAATTTTTCAAAAGTGATGCCACAAAAGCACCATTTTAGTTCAGTGCTGCTTGGTTCAGACTGCACAATGATTTTATCTGATAGTCACTCCATTCAGTCAGGCAGTCACAGAGTACTGTGTGTGCTGCTGAGAGTTATGTTCAAGCTATGATTGCCTATGACTAGTCATAGCTTGTGTGTCATGACCTACATGATATCACTGGGCCGAGGGGCACTGCCAGGGCCAAACCTCCAGACACTCTTGCTATTGCTGTGTGGAAGAAGGAGAGAGTCGTGATGTGTTGTCCACACGACGTGGATAATTCAAGCCTCTATTCAGCCTGTAAGTTGTGGTTATTTCAATAAATGTAGAATGAATAAACAACCCGTTTAAACTTTTCTTTTTTAATTTACTGAAAAGACCAACATTTAAGTGGAAAAAGCTGTCAGAAATGAGTTTCCTCTGTAGTGTGTCTGTCTCACTAGTTGAACAGCTTTTCAGTCATAGCTTTAATTCTTATCACAAATGAGTTTAGTAACATGCCAATTGAATTTCATTATGCAGTACAGAGAAAAAATACCTGTGCATGCAACTAGCTGGTCCTACAACCAATCAGAGTCATCTGGTTGGCGCTCCGATGATATGCCTGAATACATTGCTATTACTTTTCTGTCCAACACCACATAAAGACCACCAAATGATTTGAATGTCCTGGCAAATTGTTG
Organism: Planiliza haematocheilus; assembly: GCA_005024645.1. NCBI lineage: Eukaryota > Metazoa > Chordata > Actinopteri > Mugiliformes > Mugilidae > Planiliza > Planiliza haematocheilus. Next base: position 3,126,934 of record SRSE01000582.1, on the reverse strand, counting down.
CCAGTTTCAAAGACGTTAGACCAAACTAACTACCTTTCCGCCACAAAAATGTTGTGGATGGTGGGAGTGACCATGCTAGCTCCATTGCATTAACTGAGGTCGTATGGGCATCTGACTGGGATGTCAGCTGTATAGCTTCTTCTGGAGTGGAAAAGCCTTGAGATCCACATGGAAGAGCAGGAAGATGTGGCTAGAGATTAAGACGCATGGTTAGCTTTGGGTTGGCTGGAGCTTCCCAAGACCATGTATACTGTAGATAAGCTGCAGCGGATAGTGACAAGTGTAAAAAAATACATGTTTTCTGTAAATGTAGCATTGGTCTGTAGTAACAGAAAGGTTAAGGTTAAAATTCCAGGCATCCGCAGTTCTGGTCTAACAATGTACAGTACATCCATGTACTTTTCCTTTTCTTTGCCTGGTGTGCAGACTATTAGAATTATCAGAAATATATAAAAAGGATACTTGAGACAGCAGCAGTTGTTAAAGTTGTAAAACTTATACCAACTTGTAACAAGAAACAGTATGTTACAAGGTTGCTTGTGCTCCTTCGATTCACTTCACAAGACTGGAAATTTCCAAGTTGAGGATTCCAATATTCACACTCTGGGCACCCCAACTTATAAAGCCAGATGTAAACTATGTAAACACCGTTTTCCGTAAGAAATTTCTCTGCACAACGTCTCATTGTATCCCTACTTTTTAGACAGTTAGTAATAGAGCAAACTGAAAGTAGGTCTACCTTAAGTAGCAGATGACATAGTAGTATTTTTGTTGACATGATGAGCTTGAATGGTTGTCTGTATGTCTGTGTTAGCCCTGCGATAGACTGGCGACCTGTCCAGGTTGTATCTTGCCTGATGATAGCTGGGATTCACAGGACAAGTGGTTACAGAAGATGAATGAATGATGTGCATATTCAGCTGTGCATTGTTCAGTCAAAAATCCTTACTTTTCTGCACAATCCATTTCCAAACAACTGCAACCACACAAATGAACTCAAAAGTACCTGCAGACGTAGCTGTATCAGAGTTGTAGATAAAACTCCTCCCTTCCTCTGTCCCCCTCCTCTTCCTCTCTGTCTGTCTCTGTCTGTCTCCTTCATTAAACTTCAGGCTCCCAGACATCAGAACTCGCCAGTTTTACTGATCAGACTGTCTCTAAACACTATTGATCTGTCCTTATACGAGCTGCCATTGATCTGATCTGTTAGGATGATTTTACCCCATGAGATGAACACTGTAAAATATGACAGAACTCACAAATCATTTCATTTCATCTAACACTGTATTCACACGTACAGAAGTTACACGCTTACTGCCCGTTGTCTTGAGAGAATAAAACGTCCACACCATCTTCACCAGCTTGGCTTCCACATCCGTATGGTATGTTTCAAGTTATTTAATGGCACTGAGATAAAGTCCTGTTCTTTTATTTACATTGTTAGCCCTGCAAGCCATAGATCAGGGGTGCCCAGTACCTTGATCACAACTGACTAATAGATCACCAAGGTAGTGCAGGTAGATCCTGTACCATTTAAAAAAAAAAAAAAAAAGACTGATTGATGGGCGGCCAGTATGAGATCTTCCCAAGCATGCGCGGTCAAAGGCAGCGGTTATATGGGTTATATTTTAGTTTCATGGTGGCTATATGTGTACTATTCTTTTACAGTGAAGGTCATCTAAACTACTTTCTTAGGTCAAACTGTGGGCATCCCAACAACCAGTCAGGCATAACATTACGACCACTGACAGGATAAGTAAATAACATTGACCATCTGCTGGGAAACCTTTGCATCTGGCATTCATGTGGATGTTACTTAGACATGTAGCACCCACCTAGACCAGACCAGGCACCCCCACCCCATAGCACTGACACTCCTTGATGGCAGCAGTCATCCCCAGCAGGATGCAGCCTGACACAGACACACACACAAGAACAGTTTAGGAACAACTAAAAAAAAAACACGAGGAACAGCACAAGGTGTTGATCTGGCCTCCAAATTCACTAGATCCCAAACTGATCAAGTATCTGTGGGATGATCCACAGAGGGCCCTCCCCTCAACCTGTAGGACCCAAAGGCCCCCATTAACAACATTCTGTTGCCAGACACCAGAGGACACCCTCAGAAGGCCCATGTCCATTCTCTGATGAGTCCCAACTGTTTTGGAGGCACATAGGAGACCAACACAATATTAGGAAGGTGGTCATAATGTTATGCCTGGTCTATGTATTGTGATTTATATATCTAGCCTATCCTTTGATACAGTATTGTCAGCACTGATTTGTGTTAGTGGTGAGTAAATTTAAATTACATGCTCAAAGCAACAATGAATGATTCCATAAACTGCTGTCAGAGAGCCACATTGATCTGCATTTCCTCCTTCATGGTGCCTCTGTAACAACTCATAAAACATCAAATGTAAATTCATCCATCTCTGAAAACAGTCCCAAATAAAGGTACTAATTCTTCTTATCTGAGTTGAGTAACCACAATTCCCTTTAAACAGGAGTCTACATCTCCACTGTATATACGTAGTTAGTCTGTGTGTCTCACTTTTTACAGTGTACTTATTTCACAGGCCATCAGCTGGCATAAACAGAGACAATCCAGCAAATCAGGCAGAGTGACACAGACTCACTTCATTTCAGAAAATGAAGTCTGGGATATGATTATGAATTGATGAATGTGCAAATGGAAGAAAATGTAATTGAGAGAAACAGAGTGATTCACTGGAGGACAGGGAGAGAGAAAAGATAGTGTGAGAGAAGCCACAGAGAGACCTAGAGGAACTCAAGTAATTCAGTAATTCACATTTTTAAATTTGGTTCATTTCCATCGAGAATTACACAGAATCCCAGAAGAAATCTTCTGGTTAAGTTAGAAGATCAATTGAGTTAGAGCCAGAATACATTAAAAAAAAATTACTTCATTTTGCCTAAATAAATGCTGAAGTTTTAGTTCCGGCATCCAGTCTATTTGAACTTCCCTAACAGACAGAGCCTGGGGAGTCTGGAGGTTCAACATCAGAGACTGTGGACAGCAGGATGATTGAGAAACAGACGTATTAATCATTTTCAGAGGAAATGACCTGTAAAAATGATGATCAATACCAGTCAACTGCTCTGACTCTCAGACTGGACTGTTTAATCATTCACACTGACTCAGTGGCACATTTAAAGTGGATTTCAGTTCAGAACGCGTCTTTCTGTTGACATACACACCCTCGTGTTGCTGCTTTGTAGTTTCGCCAGCTTAACCGTCGGATGTCCTGAGTGTTTACCGACTGATTGTTTCTCAGTTATCAGTGTCTCCTCCTGAACAATGGCCAATGGTTGATGTATTCTGTGGTAATGCGTGAGCCCTACTCTGAGGGCACAGCACTCCCTCTGGCAACAGTATGCGAGCAAACATCTGTCTTCTTTGAAGTTGTCAAGTTATCCAGGTACAATATCTCTAAAAACAGCACTGAAACAAGGGCAGCTGGACTTTCACCACTGATCCAAGTGACTAGGTGTGCATGTGAGTGTGAATGGTCGTCTGTCTCTGTGTTAGCCCTGCAATAGACTGGCGACCTGTCCCCCACCTCTCGCCTGATGACAGCTGGGATAGGCTCCAGTAGACCCCGCTACCCTTAACAGGAATAAGCGGGTATAGAAGATGAATGAATGAATGAATGAATGAAAGATATCACTTCACCCATCTTGAGGTGAAAAGAATTAAAGATAGAACACTATGCAAAATATGGTGCATGTAGGTGCATGACTAGAAAGATTTTGTTTAATTTTTAGCTGAAACAGCTGTTGTAACTTAAACACATTCTACCATGTTGCCATAGGTTAAGAAAACCAAAGCAAGATTCATTACTGTTTGTCTACAGAAAGACTCAGATGTCTAGCTCCCATTGTGTTTGACCAGTGGGTTGTGAAAATGTGGGGTCTGTGCCAGAAACTGGCCAGAAGTAGCAACACAACTTCACTTTTTTTCTCTGACTCACTTAGATATCATGTCCACACCTCTTCCCCCTCCTCCCCCTCCACCTCCTCTCATCTCCTCTTGATATGTAGTGATATGTAGAGATGATGACCTATTGATTTGTGCTGGAGGGATGTTTGACAAGAAGGCTGCAGCTGGAACACTGTCAGGTTGTAATCTCACTTGTTCAGTAATTAGCCGTTGACTTATTACACCAAGACTGAGGCTGTGACACTGCAGAGCTACAGGCACGGGCTGACTGATGGTTCCATTTCATTTCATTTCACGTTTGAATATGTAAGACGTAACACTGTAGCTTTGACTTGAGCCTTTTCATGCAGCAAAAACCTACACATCATTGCTGTGTTTGACACCACACAATACTCAAGTGCTCCATTGGCACAGCCATTTTTAATTTTACCAAGTCATTTCCTTTCGGTAAGACAAATCAAGTCCTAAATGAAAAATTATATAAAGACTTGCTTTGGTTTATGACATCCATCAGCACAGGATGTGCTAATCTTACCATGTAAACATACTAAACCATGTCAGCATATTAGCTGATAATCTTGTCATTGTGAGCATGTTAGCGGACTGATTTTGGTAAGATTGTTAGTCTTGATTAGGAAGATACAGTAAACACACAAAAGATTCCAATGCAACACACATGAGGACAACAACTCCAAGTAGGGATGCTCGATATTGGCTTTTCTGCCGATATCCGATATTCCGATATGGTCTAACTCTTAATTTCCGATACCGATATCACCCGATACCGATATATGCAGTCTTTTTACACCAAAATTGTTAAGTAACAACATAACATATCAATGGAATTAACACATTAATGCCTAATTTTATTGCGATGTCCCACTGGATGCAAACATAAATGCAACATGGCTTTTCAAATGTAAACACTGCAAAATAAGTTACCGAAAAAAGTGCCATTCATTTATTTTTTTGTGTTTTTAGAGAGAATATTTTGCCTCAAACAACACTACAGACAATATCAAAACAAGGAAGACAAATGTAGCGTATAACACCGCATGATTCTTCTTGAGGTGGGTGATCAAATTTGATGTATTAAAGGAAGACGCCTTGTTTCCTCCTCTCATAACCACCTTTGCTTTGCAGTCATTGCAAATCGCAAATAGTTAGTAGGTGACACTTGGAAATACTTCCAAACCACGGACATCTCATACACCGGGCGAGCTAGCTTGTTAGCCACGGTTAGCTACCTACGAGACTATTGTGTTGTTGTTATTATACGTCATCAAGCACGCACCTGTTAACGTCCCATGCTGCGTTCATGCAGACTTGGAAATGCTGATGCCCACAGAACAAATATCGGTTATAAAAACCCGATACCGATATTTCCCTAACATCCCTAACTCCAAGCATATAAGTCATTCTACAAAAGAATGTTTGTAGAACGATTTGACTAAGTAAAAATGACCTTACTTTAATCCACAGTTACTCATTGTGCGGCTCGCGAGCCACATGCGGCTCGTCAAGCTATAATTGGCGGCTTCGCATGGTAGTTTACAGTATACACTACCACTTGCCTTTGAATGCAATCCACTATTTACCGGCAATGCTGCTTAAACTGCCATCTCGTGGCGATAAGTTGTAATACATTTCACGCAACTGAATCACGGAAAGCGCGAATGAAAGTGGCCATGTGGCATTGTTTACAAAACTTGACTGCAACGCACGTTTGCAAGCAGGCGACGTAAGCTCCGCTAGCTAGAGTAAAACACAAAAATGGACCGGTTTTTAATAAAAAAAAAGAGACACAAACGAGCTCATTAAAGTAAATGTGGTCTTAAATGAAAATGTATTGGCCATGTTATTTTTTGTGGGATGTCGAATTTATGTGTAGAAATGCACAAAGGTGACTTAGTATGTTGTCGTAAAAGTGGCTCGCCTTTTGATTTTGCACTGCCAATGTGGCTCTTGTGAAAAAAATAGTGAGGATCACTGCTTTAATCCATCAGCAATTATGTGGAAGGACCTGAAGTAAACAGTGAGGATGCCCTCCAACATCTCAGAACTGAAGCAGTTCTGTACTGAGATAAGGGCTAATTAATAAATAATCTACCCATCCTTTTACTAGAATGTTCACCCACTAATGAAGGCAACACTGTTGCCATGATGTCAAACATGTCCACATTTTTATGCCAGGTGTAAACACAAGTCTAACAAAAGGTGAACTTTAATCAAATAAAACACAAAGTATTCCAAAGCAAAAACAAACATAAATTTGCACAGTATCAGTGAAAACAGGCTGGAACAACTGGAAGACAAGCAGGCTAGTCAACAGACAACTTTACCAGGGACAAGGGGAAAGAGAGGGCTATACATACCAACACACAAAGGCTGATGGGATAAGAAGACACTTAGTAATATTATGGATTTGCTAACATATAGAGCAGCGTGCACAGTGCTTTGGCTAACCCATACAGCACAATACATTTCCAGACATTTATAGTCATTTACCTTCCCCTGATGACTGCTTTCTTACTTGGTCCAGCACTCCCAATCATGTTTGTACCCCTTCTTTAGCCAGTATAAACTGGAAGGCTAACTGCTTAGCTCACTGTATAGAGCTTCAGGTGTCACGTGAATTTGTTGGTTGACACCGCCATATTAACAGGAAAACACCATCAGAGTTTACTCTTTAACAGATAGAAATTAGTCCAGTACAAGGCAAAACTTGACAGATTATATATCATGGACCCTTATCATGCACTGTTTTCGAGCATTGAAACAGCCGGCACGGACAACAATCCAGATATAACATTAACTTTCCTGGTATTTTGGTCCTACCCTGGAGAGTCACTGAAAGCACGCAAGAGCCTGGAGGGGTACAAATGGGCGCAATTCTGGGGCACAACAGGTGACGACCATTTTTGGTTGTAACTGGTACAAGGACAAGTTAGTCAGTTGCTTGCAGTTGTCAACTGAATAGCAAATCGAAAAGTTTTCCTGCCAACATGGCAGTGTTGTGACTGCCGGTACAGGGTGACGTCAGCTACCGGAGCTCTAGCGTACGTCACCTGAGTGCTAAATGCAATAGTGAGGATCGCTGATAGACTGACATGTGATCTACCTGCATTACCTTTGCAATCTACCGGTCGATCATGATTGACGTACTGGGCAACCCTGAGTTAAAGTGTCAATCTACATCTTCCTACCTCTGATCTGAACGGATTGCTTACCAGCTGTGTCTCAAAAATAAGAGTGGAGCAATGTGGAAAGTCTGATCTTCAGTGTCTGGTGGACAGTATGGGCAAAACACTGAGGGCATTAACATTGTATTAAAAGCCTTATAGCTTCCATTATCAGTTGTCACCTGTATCTAACTGATCAAGTACCCTTTTTTCACTTTACACAGATTTCAGTTGCGTAAAATATACGATATATCTGTTGTACCTGGTTAAATGGCTTTTACCAGACAGTTTGTGTGCTTAGTTTAACCACAGTAATGTGATAGTTTCTCCACCAAGAATAGATTATACAAGTAACATTTTACATTACTTTAGTAGAGTACTTGAGTAAATGGACTTTTTACTCATGTTCTTACCACTAGGTTACATGTTTCCATTTTTCACCCACTGGAAAAAAAGTGCAGAGTACAAAGACTAAATCATAGACACACTATACTAATGAGACGTGTTCACATGCATAGGGCTGTGGATATACTGTGTGCACGTATGTGTGTGTGTCTGAGTGTGTGTGCGTGCGTGCATCCTCTAACTAAATGGACGGGTCTAATCACCTCAGAGGGAGGAACCTCTTCCCCTTCCGCCGCCTCTTAACATTAACGGATATTAACGGCCCCCAATGCTCCGCCGTTTCCTACTGAGAAATGAAATAGATCACTAATGGTTTATCACAAACATGGCTAATGCTTTATGCAGACCTCTTACCATTAATAAATGATGGCATGTAAAGAGGAGGGGGTCGCTGTGAAAGCTAACAGGGCCTAAAGGGGGGAGAGTTGGATCCGTTTCAGATATTTAACAGAAAAATGAGTGCTTGATTTGTATTTTGTGGCAAGAAGGTGATTAAATCTTGTCTGGTCCTGTCAGTGGATGAGCAAGGATTCACACTCTGATGAATAACCAGATTTTTTTTTTAACAAATTTGTTGAGTAATTAAATAATACAACATTTTTGTCTGTCAAAAAAACAATACCCAGAGGAAATAAGTTAAAGGGGAAATACGCTATGGTCTACTCTATGGCATTTTAAATCTTGTACATATCCACAGTACATGTACAAACTTTTCTTGTGTCTGTGCCATGTAATGACGTTAAACGTTAACATTTATTTGAAAAAATTGTAAGAGTAGTTTTACTGCACCATACTTTTTACTTTTACTTGAGAAAATTTGTGGAGAAAAGACACTACTCTTACTCCACTACACTGGACCACTCTGTTACACTTATCAGTGGTGCCAGATGGAAAAAGAAGAAATGTCATGCTGTCGCTTTAAAATTATTGTATTTTGACTCAAACTACACAAAAAATATACAAACTATACACTATATAAACTATACAAAGTACATGTTCTAAAATAACTTAAAACAAGCCACATGCTAGGATTGTGCATTTAAAATCAAAGCTATTCTATAACCTAAGCCTTAGGTTATAGAATGAGACCTCCTTTAGGTCCTACGGAATAAATACAGAGGCTCAGCCATTTAGATGAAACAACTGCTTTATTGATTGCCAGTCATATATTTGGCCTTTTATATCATATAGGCCCTGAAACTATGTATAAATCTGACCTATCACATATCTGTCAACACTGATTCTTATTGATGCTGCCAGTAAATGTACCACATGACTGTGTTTCACCAATCAGATCTATCTATGCACTGATTTGGAAATATGTGCCTTCATTTTTTTTTTTTTTTTTTATTACAACTGTTTGAATTACAATCAAACAGTTACTTAGTTAGTAACAGTACTTGAGTAGTATTTTCACCAAATACTTCTTTACTCTTACTTGAATAATTTTTTTGGATGACTACTTTTTACTTCTACTTAAGTAATATAATAGTAATATTTCTTAGTAAAGCCATTACTTGAGCACAGTTTTAGGCCACTGTACTCACCACTGCCAATATGAAAGGTCTGGGATAGAACCAGTTAAAAGAAAAAAACAAACAAACAATTGAATTTGGGAATTATCTAGCATAAAATATTATCGTTTACATACTATTCCCCGGATGGTGTTCTTTGGCCAGCTATTCCTCTCTCTGCTTCCGCATCCTCGTTTCAGCGAGCTCATCATCCCTATACTCAAAACAGTAAGGACGTGCATCATAAACAAAGTCGTCATCCACAGCCTCAGAATTGGAAAAATATTCAGCCATGTTGCAAAAAACTAGCAGTAGGAAATTACAGGTAAACAAGCTGTGCAGGGTACGCGTGGCGCTCAGAGATGACATCATCCAGGTCAGAGGATGATGATAGCAGGTAACACTGGACAGGGAATAGCACTAGCGTATCATAACAAAATATTGGTGAAATGAATGGGTTTAGGCAGATAATGTGTCATTTAGATGGATCTAAATATTGGCCGAACTACTCCAAATGACACCAAAGTTATATGGGTGAGAAAATGATTGTATTTTATGCCAGAAATAATGTACAGTAATTCCCCTTTAAGGCCAGTTTGCATCTATTTTTGTGTAAAAGTAATCTCAAGGTTTAATTCATCACTCTAAATTTGTGACCCTGTGTTTTTGTTGATCAAAACAATAAAGACAAAGGCTCTAAACCATTAATCTGATCTGTACCTCCTATCCTCCCCTGTGTCTTTCAGTTTGTTGTGTGTGTTTTGTCTGTGCTGGTCTCCATCTCATGTGTCCGTTAATGCGGCACCCTTCACCTCCTCCCTGCCTCCTGATTGCTCATCGGCCCGTACACTTCGTCTTCCATCTGTTCATCAGGACAGCAATATTTCAGTGCCAGTTTTCATTCCATTCTTGGACGGATCTCAGGCAGTGACCTGCTACGGCCTTTGCGCATACTTTACCTTGTGTTACCTTGTGTTTGAGTTGTTGCTTCTTGCCCTGTCTTCGCTGACCTTTGCCTCTCTCACACTGCATTTGGCTCAGCCATCTGATCACAACAAACAGACCTCTCACTCTGTTAGAGCCAACAGATATAGTCTGTATAATAGTTATAATGCTGCTTTGTTAACCTGATGAATGGTCTTCAGAATAGTACAGATTGCAGAAAGACACAAACGCAATCATAGGCCAGTTTTATTTTATACTGTTATCAAGTTACTAATAGTTTATATGGCCAGACATCAGCTAAGAGGGTTATTTTACACAGTGAAATGGATTCAGTAAGTAGTGTACTTAAAGCTGTCCACTTGTGATCAGATCTTCGAGGACGTAGTTTAGTGTCAGGCGTTAACATAGAATGAGACAACTGTTAGAAGTTTTTAGACTCGTTTTTAGACCCTCAAGTATTTTGACTTGATTGACTGAACAAAAAGATACTGCTGCAGCTCAGTCCTTGAGTGTTCTTGGTGAATTAATTGGGTTTGTCCCTTTGTTCAGTCGCTCCTGTCAGATTCTAGAGAATGGAGAAAAGCTATCCTACAAGAATCCTAACTGGACCCTCCTACAGTGGTGTACTTTCTGGTACTATAAGCATTTTACAGTCACAGTGACACATCTACTCATTCATCCACACACCAGACCTGCTAAGCTACGAAAGGCTCACCTGAAATGAATATGCAATGTGGTGGTGTAGAATCTGGCAGTCATTAACAAGAACAGTGCAGCAACACTTTAAAGCTAGGATAACTTCAGATATGGATCAACTTTATTTTAGCCTACATCGAACTGTTAAAATACTCCCTGATTGGACCCAACAGGTCTAGTCTGAAATCTGCTACTGTTAAATCATGGAAACTGGCCAAAATGTCTGTTCACTGAAAGCCTGGAAACACAGCTTTTATCCTTGTGAACCCTGCTTTTCAGCACACGGCCATGCAAACACACACACACACAGACACGTTTGACCCTCATGTCCAGTATCCTACATGCTCCCCTGTGTCCTCATTAACCCAACCTTGGAGGCCGCCATTCATCTCTCTGCACTCGGCTCATTTGCTGTAATAACATCCTTGCCCTGTCGCCTCGTTTAACTTTTTCAATTAAAAGAGGAGGATCGCTCTATTAACCCCGGGCCTCCTCGCGCAATTTTTTCTGCCTAACATTGTTTTGGAGAGGGCCGCAGGGACGAGGCGGGCAGCTGTATTTCACTCTGAAAACGGCGTGGGTCTTGGTACGGTGACAGCAAGCGGCAGGCAGGGCGGTGAGTTATGGAGCCTGGATGGAGGGGGCAAATCATAAGTTTGTGTCTAATCCCGCTGCTGATCTGTGATGAGGGAGATGAAGGACGACAGATACAAGAGGAGACACTGCAGAGGTCAACAACCATACCTGTCTGTCTCACTACCCGAATGTCCTTTTCTCGTACTGTCCCTGAATCTGACGGTTTGTCTCACCTTTTCTGTCTTTCCGTACCTGTCTTTGTATCTGTAGCACATTATTGCACGTGTACCTGTCCTTAGTGTAATGTGTCTCACTTTACTCTTATTTTTCCTTTTGTGCTGATGTCTTTTTACGTCTCCCCTCTCAATTTTCTCTTTCCCAATCATATGCTTATCCACCTGTCCTCAGTTATTTATCTTTTTGTCTGTCTTCGTCTTCTTCTGTTGGTCTGTTTTAGCTTCCATTGTTTTATTTCTTTATCATGATCTGACCACCTGTCTCTCCGTGCTTACAAGTTCTGGGCCAAGCATGAACAGACAATATCTCAGATGAGCAGCAGTTATTAAAAACAATTACCTTGCTGACAGATGACACCGCTGTGACATCATGTTCATGTGTCCTACACTGTCTGATGGCGAAGGTCACCTTGCCTTGGACAAACGACAACCCTTTGGGCAGACAAGAAGCTTATTACTCAGTTCGTTTTCTGAAGGCTGACCTGTGCTATCATCAGTAATGCCAATGTGCAGTATAAGGGAAATAAATTACGCGTTTACTAGAACTGTTTAAAAACTGACATCGCAAGGAGCTAGAACAGTGATCCTCACTATTTTTTTCACAAGAGCCACATTGGCAGTGCAAAATCAAAAGACGAGCCACTTTTACGACAACATACTAAGTCACCTTTGTGCATTTCTACACATAAATTCGACATCCCACAAAAAATAACATGGCCAATACATTTTCATTTAAGACCAGATTTACTTTAATGAGCTCGTTTGTGTCTCGTTTTTTTTTTTATTAAAAACCGGTCCATTTTTGTGTTTTACTCTAGCTAGCGGAGCTTACGTCGTCTGCTTGCAAACGTGCGTTGCGGTCAAGTTTTGTAAACAATGCCACATGGCCACTTTCATTCGCGCTTTCCGTGATTCAGCTGCATGAAATATATTTCAACTTATCGCCACGAGATGGCAGTTTAAGCAGCATTGCCGGTAAATAGTGGATTGCATTCAAAGGCAAGTGGTAGTGTATACTGTAAACTACCATGCGAGCCGCCAATTTTAGCTTGACGAGCGCATGTGGCTCGCGAGCCGCGCAATGAGTAACTGTGTCCTAACCAATTAATGACGATTCTGATTGGATAATATGTTTTCAGGACAGTAACCCTTTCATTGCTGATGTGAACTTGACAGTAAACTTTAGAACATAAATGAGGGAACATGTATTAAATGTATTGTATTAAATTAAATGAGATAGAAATTATAAAAACTATATATTATTTTTTATTTAATACTCCAGTAATAATACTACAGTAAAAAAGAATTTTAAGAATTTAAGAGCACAAATAAATATTAAAGACGAATGAATTAACGTGGATCTTTGACCAGATCATTAAAAAGAATAATACTCTTTCATCATATAGTTATATATCATCATATAGTTAAGTTTATTTAGTATAGAATATGTCCAGCTAGAAACACCACGACCAGGATGGGGTGACTCTATCAATTCACCCAAACATGTTGAACGTGGGAGAAAGCCAGAAGCGTCTATTAATTAAAAAAATAATACTAATAATAATAACTAATAGAAAGTAAAAAAAAAAACACGTCGTCGGGAGGAGCGAGGGGGGAGGGGGCGGGGCTTCTAAGACATTCTAAGATATGATGACGCATTGGACGTCTAGAACGTCTGCTGTAGATCGAAGGCAGACACTGCGTGGCTTTGATGCTTTGATGTGAAGCCAAGGTTATAAATAGGACTCAGCCTCTTGACGGGGTCATTTAAAAGTGGGGATACCTTCTCTTTGGTTTCTGCTGGACAGAGATCAGTATAGGAGAGGGTTACCCACTTTTAAGAAAACCTCTTCTTTCACATGTTGCTGCAATGCAGAGAGCATTGGAAGAGGGGTTGATGGGGTGGGTTACCCACTTCTGGGGATACCTTCTCTTCTGGTTTCTGCTGGACAGAAATCATTGGAGGAGAGGGTTACCCAGGGGGTTACCTTCTTTTTTACACGTTGCTGCAATGCAGACAGCTGTGGAAGAGGGGTTGGTAGGGTGGGTTACCCACTTCTGGGGATACCTTCTCTTCTGGTTTCTGCTGGACAGAAATCGGAGGAGAGGGTTACCCACTTCTGGGGATACCTTCTCTTCTGGTTTCTGCTGGACGGAAATCATTGGTGGATGGGGGTTACCCACTTCTGGGGATACCTTCTCTTCTGGTTTCTGCTGGACGGAAATCATTGGAGGAGAGGGTTACCCACTTCTGGGGATACCTTCTCTTCTGGTTTCTGCTGGACAGAAATCATTTGAGGAGAGGGTTACCCACTTTTGGTAATACCTCTTCTTTCACACGTTGCTGCAATGCAGAGAGCTGTGGAAGAAGGGTTGGTAGGTAACTTCTCTTTATCTAGTTCCTGCTGGACAGAGATCATTGGAGGAGGGGGTTACCCACTTTTGGGGATACCTCTTCTTTCCCATGTTGCTGCAATGCAGAGAGCAGTGGAAGAGGGGTTGATGGGGTGGGTTACCCACTTCTGGGGATACCTTCTCTTCTGGTTTCTGCTGGACAGAAATCATTGGAGGAGAGGGGTACCCGGGGGGTTACCTTCTTTTTCACACGTTGCAGCAATGCAGACAGCTGTGGAAGAGGGGTTGGTATGGTGGGTTACCCACTTCTGGGGATACCTTCTCTTCTGGTTTCTGCTGGACGGAAATCATTGGAGGAGAGGGTTACCCACTTTTGGTAAAACCTCTTCTTTCACACATTTCTGCAATGCAGAGAGCTGTGGAAGAGGGGTTGGTAGGTAACTTCTCTTTTTCTAGTTCCTGCTGGACAGAGATCATTGGAGGAGGGGGTTACCCACTTTTGGGGATACCTCTTCTTTCCCATGTTGCTGCAATGCAGAGAACAGTGGAAGAGGGGTTGATGGGGTGGGTTACCCACTTCTGGGGATACCTTCTCTTCTGGTTTCTGCTGGACAGAAATCATTGGAGGAGAGGGTTACCCGGGGGGTTACCTTCTTTTTCACACGTTGCTGCAATGCAGACAGCTGTGGAAGAGGGGTTGGTAGGGTGGGTTACCCACTTCTGGGGATACCTTCTCTTCTGGTTTCTGCTGGACGGAAATCATTGGAGGAGAGGGTTACCCACTTCTGGGGATACCTTCTCTTCTGGTTTCTGCTGGACGGAAATCATTGGAGGAGAGGGTTACCCACTTCTGGGGATACCTTCTCTTCTGGTTTCTGCTGGACGGAAATCATTGGAGGAGAGGGTTACCCACTTCTGGGGATACCTTCTCTTCTGGTTTCTGCTGGACGGAAATCATTGGAGGAGAGGGTTACCCACTTTTGGTAAAACCTCTTCTTTCACACATTTCTGCAATGCAGAGAGCTGTGGAAGAGGGGTTGGTAGGTAACTTCTCTTTTTCTAGTTCCTGCTGGACAGAGATCATTGGAGGAGGGGGTTACCCACTTTTGGGGATACCTCTTCTTTCCCATGTTGCTGCAATGCAGAGAACAGTGGAAGAGGGGTTGATGGGGTGGGTTACCCACTTCTGGGGATACCTTCTCTTCTGGTTTCTGCTGGACAGAAATCATTGGAGGAGAGGGTTACCCGGGGGGTTACCTTCTTTTTCACACGTTGCTGCAATGCAGACAGCTGTGGAAGAGGGGTTGGTAGGGTGGGTTACCCACTTCTGGGGATACCTTCTCTTCTGGTTTCTGCTGGACAGAAATCATTGGAGGAGAGGGTTACCCACTTCTGGGGATACCTTCTCATCTGGTTTCTGCTGGACGGAAATCATTGGAGGAGAGGGTTACCCACTTCTGGGGATACCTTCTCTTCTGGTTTCTGCTGGACGGAAATCATTGTAAGAGAGGGTTACCCACTTCTGGGGATACCTTCTCTTCTGGTTTCTGCTGGACGGAAATCATTGGAGGAGAGGGTTACCCACTTTTGGTAATACCTCTTCTTTCACACGTTTCTGCAATGCAGAGAGCTGTGGAAGAGGGGTTGGTAGGTAACTTCTCTTTTTCTAGTTCCTGCTGGACAGAGATCATTGGAGGAGGGGGTTACCCACTTTTGGGGATACCTCTTCTTTCCCATGTTGCTGCAATGCAGAGAACAGTCAAAGAGGGATTGGTTGAAACGCAATAAAAAAATAAATAAAATCAAAATATACATCTCCACTTCTTCTTATTGCATTTGCCATGTTAAAATGTAACATTATGTCTTCAATAAACAAATATACAGTCAAGGATTTCTCAGTTTTGGTGTGAATCATTACATATGTAGTAAATGTATAGAGGTACTACTATCTATTGTTGTGATGTCACAGCGGTCACATTAGTGGGTATTATTCAGTGGATATTCAGTAGTGTATACAAACAAAGTGTGTATTTTCAACTCATATGTACAGTGTTGATTTAGTCTTGGTATATTAACACGTGTAAGTGATTATCAACACTTAACAAATTAAGTTTCATTCATGTTGCATCAATAACAATCAAGACGGTTTAAAGAACCAGAATCTGAGTCCCCTAGCAACCCGGGCCTATAGCAGCCTAACAAACAGGATTACCCTTTAAGCTTTGTTTGGAGTCACAACATGGACAGTTTGGAAGCTATGAAGCAACTTTTTACAAATAAAAGTGGGGATGAGGAACCTTTCGTTAATATTTCTACCATTTATCATAGTTTGAAGTTATTCTTAGAAGCTCTCAGTATTTATTTAGTTGTCCTCGTTGAATCTGTGCTGTGTTTTAGTGTTAATGCATTTTCACTGGACCAAGATCTCTCTCAACAAATCTTTAATAACTTGAGGAACCAGGAATAAGTTCTACTGCTGAACAATCAATGCAGAGTTTGAGGGCTAAAATGGATCAACCTGCATGACAGATGCTCTAATCAAAGTGTTTTGTTTGAAGAATCAAAGTGTTTTGTTTGAAGAATCAAAGGTAACCAAGGCTTTGGTTTGCTGGGCAAAGGCAAAATAAAGACCGTTAACAAACATACGTTAGCTTGCTAGCTGCCATAATTGATCTAATGTGCCACAATTTTGCTGCTGCAGCCATCAACAGCCAAAGCATTACACCAGTAACACCAAACATCCCGAGGTTTTCATTTTAGTCTAAATTAAGTTTATGATCCATTTATTCAGCATGATAGGGAGTTGGATTTAAATTACAAGCACCCATGGGGATAACCAAAAAAAATAAATAAATACCTCCCGGCCGCATTGGACTAATTAACAGCTGAGAAACAAATATTGAGATAGTAATAATAATGAGAAAGCAAATGTTTTGACAACAGCGACCCCTAAAAATAATAGTTTTCTTACTCTTGGCTTAGGATTTAGCCCTCATCTTCACGTTAAACTAGACTTAGCTAGCTAGCAAACAGTCCTCTTCCTCAAGTTTAGCTTTGGAAAAATACTGGAATCAGGGCAGAGACATGTAAGTTTTGCCTCCTGGCCAAGAGTACCATCCTGTATCTGTTGTGCTAATCTAAGGTAATTGCTAATACATACCTTACAAGCTGCCACCAGTCTTCTTGTCCCACTTCTGGCAAAAAGGATATGTGTATTCATAAAATGTTAAATTAAAACATACTTATTTCTTTTACTCTTAAACTAATAAACAGAAGTGGTTAAAAACTAAAAGAATGAGGGCTATATGTAAAGCTACAAGTTTAACCAATGAGCATATATCTGCACACAAAATATTTCATTTTGCTTTCATTAGAAAACCGACGATTATGATACACCACATTAAATCTGAGGGATTTCACACAATAGGCTCAACAAAAGGTCAACCCAAAGCTAAGCCTGTTTCCCAATACCTAGCAATAATCACAGTAATTGTAATAGTGACTTTATGCTACTGTTTTTCAAGCTCCATTTTCTCAAGGGTCTGAGCTCTTTTGCTCCATTACAAGTCTTGTAATCCTTTATATAATATGTCTGAGGCTTTTATTACGCAGCAGGTCTGCGTCAAACACATTTTACTTGCACCATTAAAGCGGTGATTGGTGGTTAATATAAGTTCATCTCTCTGGTAGTAATCACATTTAAGCTAACTGCTGAGCCAGTCACATTTATAATTTGGTATATATTAGACACAAGCTTTGAATTTGGTTGTGGAAGATAAATAAATGTTCATCTTATATTTTCTTGAGTTAAAATCCTTTATTATCATTGAATAAAAACAGTACAGCGACATTTCACTGTACAACTATCAATGCATAATGTACAGCAGTGGCGAACCGTGAGTACTACAGCTGGGCCTTCACCGCCAAGAAAAGAAATCATCACGGAAAAAAGCAACAGTACCATGACTTGAAAGGGTTTAACAACTGCAGTCATTAATTAACGATGACAAGGATGTAAACAAATAGGCCATAACATCAATGCATTCTCCGGAACAAGAACATTCTCAACATTAACAAGCCTAATGGTCTCCAGCTAGAAAACAGGAGACCATTTAGGCTACATAGTTGAAATTAAATAAACATACTCTAAAGACAAAATCTGAAAATAGCCTATAAAATGAGGTCACCCAGAATGTCACCCCGTGTCGCTGCTGACACGGACACCGAGGCTCATTTCATCACCATGGACAGCGCTATTAAATCACGCAATTTGCGCTGGGATTTTTACAGACAACCGGAAAAAGATCAGATTTACTTTAATGAGCTCGTTTGTGTCTTTTTTTTTTTTTTTTTATTAAAAACCGGTCCATTTTTGTGTTTTACGCTAGCTAGCGGAGCTTACGTCGCCTGCCTGCAAACGTGCGTTGCGGTCAAGTTTTGTAAACAATGCCACATGGCCACTTTCCATGATTCAGCTGCGTGAAATGTATTACAACTTATCGCCAGGAGATGGCAGTTTAAGCAGCATTGCCGGTAATAGTGGATTGCATTCAAAGGCAAGTGGAAGTGTGATACTGTAAGCTACCATGCGAGCTGCCAGTTATAGACTCGCATGTGGCTCGCGAGCCGCAAAATGAGTAACTGTGAGCTAGAAGATTGCGTAGAAAATAACAGCATATGCAAGTGATTATTGCATCAGATTGTTAATCATCAGTTTTGATTTGAAGAGCTTGAATTGTACTGTGTTTTTTTTTCTAAAGTTAAGTACAAAATGCTGTTGCAGTAAGAGCAGAAATATGAGCAGAAATAAAGCACGGTGTTTGGATGGGAATAGGCCCAGGAGCCAAGTAGGGCCCCTGGCTCCCAGTTTAAAGTATCCAACATTTCTTGAACTCACAATGGTTCCAAAGACACAATATATATAATATGTCTATAACTGGGGATGCATTTTCTCATAATCCATCCAAGCTCCTTGATGAATCTATTCACTGAAAATACACTGATCAAAATAACTGAAGGTAGACTTCCAGCACTTCAAATCCTGCTGGATATCTATACCGATACGGACTGGGCAATGTGTCAGGAATGAAAAGATGCCACAAAGGGCTGAATTCAATGACACCCCTTAAATCTAAGCGAAAAATGATCCATTTTGCCGAACTCTGAGCCCAACATGCTTGTATATATGCCTGGGAACGTCATGCTCCTAATGAGACGACAGATGATGTCCTGGAGTATCTCATCCCATATCTGGATTATGGGATCGCTCAGCTCCTAGACAGTCTGAGGTGCAACCTGGTGGCGTCGGATGGACTGAAACATAATGTCTCAGAGGTGTTCTACTGGATTTAGGTCAGGAGAGCGTGGGGGCCAGTCAATTATATCCGTTCCTCCATTCTCCAGCCTGTATTCTCTTGCTTAATTAAGCTGGGCATTGTCGTGCACCAGGAGGAACCCAGGACACACTGCACCAGCGTAGGGTCTGACAATGGGTCCAAGGATTTCATCCTGATACCTGATGGCAGTCAGGGTGCCATTGTCTAGCCTGTAGAGGTTTGTGCGTCCCTCCATATGTATATTTCCCAGACCATCACTGAACCAGTCATGCTGAACAATGTTACAGGCAGCATAACATTCTCCACTCCAGACCTTTTCACATCTGCCACATGTGCTTAGGGTGAACCTACTTTCATCTGTGAAAAGCACTGGGTGCCAGTAGTAGACCTCCCAATTCTGGTGTTCTGTGGCAAGTGCCAACTGAGCTCCACAGTGCAGGGCAGTGAGTACAGGGTCCACTGGAGGACATTGGGACCTCAGGCCACCCTTATGAGGTCCATTTCTAAATTGTTTGGTCAGAGACAATGACACCAGTGATCTACTGGAGGTCACTGTGTAGGGCTCAGGCAGTGATCATCCTGTTCCTCCTTTCACAAAGGAGCTGATATCAATCCTGCTGATGGGTTGAGGACCTTCTAGCCCTGTCCAGCTCTCCTAGAGTAACTGTCTGTCTCCTGGAATATCCTCCATGCTCTTGACACTGTGCTAGGAGACACAACAAACCGTCTGGCAATGTCACGTATTGCTGTCCCATCCTGGAGGAGTTGGACTGCCTGTGCAACCTCTGTAGGGTCTATTTTGTTGAGCCGTGTATTTAGACAATATTACATTCAAATCGTGTTTAATAGTTTAGCATAAAAATAATCCTAGCATAATTCTGAACTGTCTCCTTCTCTCACTAAATTGTTTTGACACGGAAACAACTTTATGCGTGTAATTAATAAACTACTGTATGTAGTTAAATATCAGTATTTTACATGCACACAGTTTGTCGTCGAGCCATGCAATTAGGACTTGGATCCATAGTAGCTCTGCCTCTATAGAGCTCAACATGTTGTCTATTGATTTACCTCTGAGTAGAGAACAGACCAGAGGCCATGTTAAAATAAGTGTGTGTGTGTGTGTGTGTGTGTACTGTTAGTGACGCCAAAGAGTTGGAGAATGAAAGAAAGAATGACAGAAAGAAAGAAAACCAGAATCAATCATATGTATTTTGAATCGATGAATCTCTGAGTGACACTGCTGTTCATTCACAGACTCAGCGTCACCAAACTGGTTTCCTGTCTGCTGCTGTTCTTACGCCCATCTCTGTCTACATATTTGCCTTCCCCCTTGTCTTGCGGAGTTCTACTTTATCCAAATTTCTGTTAATCCTGCTCCTCCTGGAACAGGAAGAATAGGTGAAAATGGAACCCTTGTTTCAGATTTGTAACAAAAATAAAAGGTGACACTAAGGTTAGGTTAGTTTTACCTAGTTTTACCCCATTTAGCGCTTACATTTGTTTCCTTGTGATTTACTTTACTAGGCCTGTCTACTGAATGTCCAGTCAAACCAGATAAGGGCTGAGTATATATTCTTACACACACAAATCCTTGCCAGTCAGCTTCAGACCCTTAATATATTCTTCTTTTTTCTCATTGGTTCTGGAAAAACACAATGGGACAAAAGCTCATGGTCAACACTTTCCCTGGTGTTTAACAGGAGTCCTGATTATGTAACATGAGGCTTTGGTAATGTCTCCCATATTGCATATACAGATATACAGGTACAAAATGCTTTTAAACTGGTTGCATTATCAAAAAGTATGTTGTTGGTCATAGGGGAAATTGAAATACCCCTTTTCAGGGCAAACATTTTATCATATTACGGCATGATCTGTAAGACTATGAGTCTTTTAAAGGCACAGTAGAATGACCTGCATGTGAAGACGCTATGTGCTAATAATAATAATAAAAAAGCAGAAGAAAGCTTCTTTGAAATACAATGCTGAAAAAGGTGACCAATGCTGGAAGAAATGGAGGGACTACATAGATGAGAGATAATCTTAACAAAATTAGGGAAAATTAGTATTTTTTATTTTCAGTTTCTGCACTGGGTCACTGAAATCTCACTGAGGGTCATGAACTCCTCTCTCTCTCTGTATAAATGTACATTTATTTGTACATTTTTATTTATTATGTTTTTTAGTTTATTTATTTTTTTCTGGTGACTACACAGAGGCACTGTGAACTTAAATGGAGAACTGTGGGTGTCTTAAAGCCCCTAGACTCGATCTGACAATCTGATTTCTGTCAGCCCTATGTTTTGAACAAAGCCTGCTATAGTGCTTTGGCGTAGATGACCCTGTCTGATGTACCTGTTCCGTGTGCATATTTGTATGTTTGTGTTTTGTTTTGTGTGTCACTGGAAAATACTCAATAAAAAGAAGAACATGGTCAGACCACATGTAGCACATACAACAAATGAACATTTTATTAAATGTCAGTGTTTTATGATTCTGTTAACTTGATCCCTCTTTATCTGTGTTGTTATTTTTATCCACGCTGTCCTTTCTGTGAATGTCACATTCAGCATCCATCTTTGATCCATCATGTTGGCAAAGCTTCTCCTTGGTCTCCTTTTGGTTTCAACCATCGCTGCTTAAACATCACAAGTGGAATTTGCCTTACCATGGGTTAAACAAACCACATATATACTAGCTATAATGTCTTCCAGGAGACAGCTCATCCAGTGTTTCATTTTATTAGAACACCTCCGAGAATATGAACGTACTGTGGAGTGTATTTTACAGTGTAATAGTTTTTTATTTGCTGTCAAGTCTGAGAGTGTTCTGTCCATATTAACGCAGTTATTAGAAAGGTTCAAATGGAGGCACGGGCAAGAAGGGGAGCAGAAAACAAAAGAAAAAACACCTGCAATAATAGCATTTCTCTTTGTGTGTGTGAGTGTGTTAGCACGTATAGAGATGGGCTGAAAACAACAATGGATCAATAGGTTTACTGTGGCCTCTCGCCAGCGGCCCTAACACTCTGCCTCTGTATGTGTGTGAGTGTGTTTCTCTCTCCTCTGCTCTCATCAATACTTCCATTTGGTCAGCCCGAGGGCCCCAGGCCCCCCCACAGTGATCACATTTATTTTTAGAGGGCCGACAGAGGTTCACTGGAGGCAGATCACTGCTCTGTGTGTTTAGACTGCAGCCGTACTGTATACAGTCAATGTACAGCTCACTAATGTATTTATAACTGGATCCGTCTTGTACAAAATCAGGCTAGCTGTTTCTGTTTGGGAGGGAAAGTGCTATTTGATTGAGAACAATCGGACATGTCCATCGTGTCATTTTCAGCTGATACTGAGCCTATGGTAGCGGTTGCTAGGAGCAGGTTACATACCGGGTCACGACAAGTTCTCCAATACATACTCATGGTGAACGGGAAGCTGCTCAACCTCAGACAAACCAGCATGCACAAAGGATATGTCCAGCAGAAAATGTCTGTTTACCTTTGGTTAGACCCAAAATCAAATGTTCAGAATGATGAATTAAACATTATAGGGGACCTGGCCTTGTTAACCTGTTTAGTGTGGAGGCTGTGACACACCAAGCTGACAGTCAATCGTTGGATGGTGTCAGTGAGTCTCCACTAGTCGAACAGCAGCTGTCAACAGCTTTTCAGCTGATTCAGCATGTTGAATCAGCAGTAGGACTAGTCAGTCATAGATGCCTTTTTGATTTAATGTTTTATAAAGCTTATTAGTTAGGACTGGCTCAGGTGACCAGAACCATCCCTTACCTTAGTTATGCTGCTATAGGGCTAGTCTCCTGGAAGACTTCCCATGAGGCATGGAGCTCCTGTCTGCTACTTCTTTTGCACAGACCACCTATCCTTCTAATCCCCTAATTTCTTTGCTCTTGCTATCCATGCATTTGTGTGCCACTGCTGTATAGCATGTTAGAAGCTGTGATCATCTAGAATCAGTAAAACCAACTGATGAGCGTGATTCAGGAGCTCTTCCTAGTCTCCCAGCCATAGAGCTAACAGTAATGCTTCCTGTCTCTGTTTAGAATGACAAACACAGACTACTGCTACCTACTGGTCAGAAGAGTCATTTTGTTTCACACAGTGCGTAACATACTTGGCTGCAGTCTTTGCAGTGTGTTCAGATGCAACTTTTTGATCCAGACACGGATAAAGTGAAATAATACTTTATTACACTTTACACTATTATTACACTGAGTCTGTATTGTCAAGTGGCAGTACCAATAAATAATGTTGACGTCCTCACTGTTATACACAAGTTATTGCCTATACTGAGAGCTTTAAGTTAGCGCTCATTGCCTATGAGTGAGTTTGCCATTGTTCTTATAGAAACAATAACAACTTGGAGTGTGTGAACTGGGTGAAACTTTGTGATTCAGATTTAAAGCGAATAAACCATTTTGTCCCCCCTCGTTTCCTTTCTCTGTCTCTCTTTCACTCTCTTCCCCGTTTTAACATTCTCTCGCTCACACTAACACACACAGTTTCACCCCGAGAGGCTCAGGATATTACCTATCAACTGGAGCTTGATTAATTAGTCCTTAATTGGTTGTCATGTCACTGACCTATGGTGTGACCGCACCCCTGAGGGATGGGTGAGACAGAGGACACCAGAGAGAGAGAGACAGAGGGGGAGAGAGAGAGAGAAATGATCAGCAGCAATACTTAACACTTGGCAATTGTAAGATATCAGGGTATAAAATAAATAAATTAATTAAATTAATTAAATTAAAAACGAAATCGGAAAGTTAATAAATAGAGGAATGAATACAATGGTAAATAATAAATATAAAAATGTAAACATAAATATGAACATATATCATATTTAATAGATTTGGTAATGTCTAATTTTTTTTCTATACCATTTAATGGCCTATACATCTTTTTTTATTCAGCCATATATATTTTTTAGTTTGTTCTTTCAGACAGTTTTTGTCCTTACTGCAATATCACTGCAACTGATGAATCAACATCAGTTAAACAGCTGTTTTTATTTCTGACTGTACGTACACCAAACACAGACATGTGTTTCCCGGAACAGACGATTTTGCCATTCCCATTTTCTGCCCAAAACGTTTCCTCATCAGTCAGCAGCAGAGCATTCAACAATTTCCCATTATCTGTCAGAACATTCCCAGTTGTCTTACTGAGTCTGCATCCATCCTCAGAGTGTCCTCTCCCATTGGATTTTATCTTCATGTCTGTGGACTCTCTTTCCCATAAATATGGTCGACCATCAACCTGAAATGACTTGCCACTGTCCTTGTAATGGTCCATGGGGTAATACACCATTGTGCTTAGCTGCTTGTTTCCAGAAACTCGGTCTCAGACATGTAGACAAACTGGTTTGTGAGGATTTTGGTTCCAGTAATTGCGTCGTGGAGATACCTGATGTAGTTTGAATAATGATCCATCCAGGCGGGTCATTTCTTTACTTTTGATCATGTGATGAACACAGTAATACTGTAACAGTACATAAGTTTCTGTTTGCATAGCTACAGTAAGGCTGGCCATGTTTATATAGGATGCATGGAGAACAAATTGGGAAACAGATCTTTTAAGTACTTAACTTACTATTGTGTAAGTATGTGATAGACAAACTTATACCACCATGAACACATACTGATAACAGGTAAACCACATACGGAGACTGCTCCATGCAGGTTTATGAAAGTGATGTCTATTTTTTGTCTTTAATCAGTGTTTTTATGCCTGTAATGAAAATGGCCCTGCAGGGAGACATAAAGTCTATTGAACTGAATTGAATTGTTCTTCTCTGCGATCTCTGGCTACCAGGCACAGACAGGCTGTTAATAAAAAGGCTATTTGTCAGTCTGTCAGCGCTCACTCCTCCAGTCAATACGGACTCACCGAGTCTGTAAAAGCAGCTTCAGGAGGACCCGATGCAGAGGAGGACGAGAAGGAGAGCACGGCAAGGGGGAGACAAAGAGGACGGGTCAACATGGAGGAGGCCAGAAGGAGGAGACGATACGGACAGGTCAACAGTGATGAATAAATAATAGGGGACAGCCAATAGGGTGTAAGGGGGAGTGTAAGGTGTAGAGAAGGGGATAGAGAAGGAGTCAAGACTGAGGAGACCACAAGGATAACAGGAGGAAGTTAAAGGTATGAGGGAGTAGTCAACACCACTGAGGCGACAATGAGGAGACAGGAAAACATTTACTGTTGTATTCCACCACCCCAGCCTGTACAGTTTTCCACTCCTCTTTGTAAAAGACAGACTGCTTCCTGCAATAGCACTTAATGCTGGCATTTGACAGAAATTGTGGGGAATGTCACCCTATGTTCTGTTATTGTTTCACAGAAACTTTACCTCTGGGGAAGTCACTCAGCAACCTGAGTGCCACCTGTGGTCGTACAGGTGACATAAGAACTCAGTGGTGGTTTGGGCAAAGGTGAATAAAGCTTATTCAATATAAATGTCAATATATTTCACTAGTTTCAACCAAGCCCTCTTTCCTATTTCTACTTCAAATATTAATAAAATCTGACCCTCAAGTGGTAGAGAAAGACAGGCAATAACTAAAATGTCAATTCAATAAAAGGATGCAAAACGGTCATAATTTTACGGTTAATTTTTTAAAGTGATATAACACGATGGCATAGTAGAGACACGGGCCAAGAGAAAAACCTTATCTTTAAAATGGAGGGATGGGCGGATGAATGAAGGGAGCAGGGACGAGGAGTAGGAAGAGAAGGGAAGGTGTGTGTGCGTGTGTGTGTGTGTGGGTGGAGGGGGGTGGGGTGTGGGTGTGGGCAGGGGGGTCAGGAGAACAAACTGAGGGAGCGAAATCCCAGGAAGACTTTCTCTCATAATTAATAAATGAAAGATGTTGTTAGTGCATCTGATCAATAGAGTTGTTAGGGAGAGGGAGCGATTGATCGTGCTACGGGATGAAGGATGGAGGGATGAGGGGATGGAGGCTGGGTGCGAGGAGGAGTATGGGGGGCTTAGGCCATTCGCTCTTGTGGCTGTTTCAGATTTTCACCCTCATTGAGAACAAAGGAGTCTCCTGAGCCTCATCAGCAGTGATAGACACTTAGCACCATTCTGACCTTAATAGGAGGGAGGGGGACGAGGCAAGGGGTGGGGGAGGGGTCGGGGGGGGGTGGGGGGTTGTATGGAGGGGATAAAGTGGAGGAAGAGTAGGAAAGGGGGGAAAAACACAGAGAATGGAAGGACGAATGGAGGGATAATAGAGTAGCAAGAGGGGTGGTGCAGGACAAGAAAAGAAGTGGAGAAAAGGAGGGAAGTGAGAAGATTAAGAAAAATATGATTAAAAAGGAAGGTGAGAACTTTGAGGAGGGGAGTGAAGGAGATAAAGAGGGTAGCGGTAGGGGAAATGGATGGAGACGATGGGAAGACGATGGGAAGCCAAGGGAGAGAAATTTGAGGTGAGGTAAGAGACAAGACCAGAGGGGAAGGATGAGGAGCATAGTGGAGGGAAGGAAATAAATCAAATCAAATAAAAAAATCCAACAAGGGATGAAAGGATGGCAATGAGTGACAGGGGAGAAGAGGAGGGAGGAGAGAGATGATGAAGAGAAAGGGAGTAGCTGAGCATGTGGAGGGATGGAAAGAGGGCAACAGTGGGTGGAAGCTGGTGTGGGATGGTTGGTGAAAAGTAATGAGAGGGGAGGAAGAATAAGAAAGAGAAGAGAAAGAATGAAGAAAGAAAGAAAGAAAGAAAGAAAGAAAGAATGGCGAAGCAGTGGATGGAAGGGCTGGAAAGAGGAGGGGCTAGGAGAAGAGGGGGTGAATAAGTGTGATGGAAAAAGAGGAAAGAAAAACTGGGTTGAAACAAAAGTAAAGGGGAGAAAGAGAGAAATTTTGACAGAACTTGAGAGGATCTTTCATCAAAAGTGGGAAAAAAAAGGTTTCACATCAGATTTTGCCTCACAGCAAGAAGGTTCTTGGTTTGAACCTATGGGCCGACTGGGCCTTTCTGTGTGGAGTTTGCATGTTCTCCCTGTGTCTGTGTGGGTTCTCTCCAGGTTCTCCAGCTTCCTCCCACCATCCAAAGACATGCTGTTAGGTTCATTGGTGATTCTAAATTGTCCGTAGGTGTGAATGTGAGTGTGAATGGTTGTCTGTCTCTGTGTTAGCCCTGTCATAGACTGGAGACCTGTCTCCAGGGTGTACCCCCGCCTCTCGCCCAATGACAGCTGAGATAGGCTCCAGCATGCTGCGACCCTTCACAGGAATAAGCAGTTACAGAACATGATGAATAAACCATTCTTCTACTCTTTAATGCTCTTTAATTTTAAATACATGGATGTGGTATATCATATTTATACTGTCTCATCCTGGACACAGCCTGCTGTAATATCTATGAAACCTACCAAACATGAGTCAGCACAGTAATAACTAATCACAGTCATTTGTTCATGGCTGCTGCATACAGTCTTCATTACACAGAGCGTGCACCAGTCTACCTTGACCTTTAGAGCACCTGTCAGCTTTTAGAAGCAGTTGCACCTTTTTCAGTTTCACCAACCGTGGCAGGTGAAGCAGCAGGTGAAGGTCTGTGTGTGTGAGAGGGGTTTTTCACCTTCACCCGAAATTTATCACAGAAAAACCCTTTCGCCCCTCTGTTATTGGATATGTTCAATGAGTCATTTGAATCGGGCCGCCTTCCTCAAACTCTCAATCAAGCCTCCATTTCCCTTCTTCTTAAAAAGGGTAAAGACCCGTTAGCCTGTACCTCTTACCGTCCAATAAGTCTATTAAATGTTGATTTTAAATTGCTATCTAAACTATTAGCATTACGCCTGGAATCCTCCCTCCCCTCTATAATTTCCCTGGACCAAACAGGGTTTATTCGAAATAGGCACTCTTTCTCCAACCTTAGACGTTTGTTCAATGTACTCTACAATGTCTCTCCCTCCAACACTCACGAAGCCGTAATATCATTAGATGCCGAAAAGGCATTTGATAGAGTTGAATGGGATTACCTCTTCTATGCCTTGGAGAAGTTTGGTTTTAAAAATAACTTTATTTCATGGGTTAAGTTGCTCTACTCTGCTCCGCAAGCTTCAGTCAGGACAAACAATATTCAATCAGAATATTTTCGCCTATATCGCTCTACTAGGCAAGGCTGCCCTTTAAGCCCCCTTTTATTTGCTATCGCCATCGAACCTCTCTCGATAGCTCTTCGGTCTAACCCCCTCATTACAGGCATATTTAGAAATGATATTCAGCTCAAGGTTTCCCTTTACGCGGATGACCTTCTTTTATATGTCTCCAACCTGTCGGTCTCAGTTCCCGCTGCTCTTGCCTCTCTTCAGTCATTTGGTCAATTGTCTGGGTACAAATTAAATCTAAGTAAAAGTGAGATATTTCCCATTAATCCTGCTGCTAAGATATATCCCCTGAAAAATTTCCCCTTTAAAATTGCCAGTTATAGTTTTGTTTATCTTGGAGTTCATGTTACACACAAATTTGAAGACCTCTACAAGGCTAACTTTGCCCCCCTTTTGATTCGAATCCAGAAGGACTTTGAACGATGGTCCCTGCTCGGTCTTTCTTTGGTTGCACGTGTCAACTCTGTTAAAATGAATATACTCCCAAGACTCTCCTACTTGTTCCAGTGCATTCCCCTCTTTCTCTCTCAGTCTTTTTTCCGTAAGCTAGATAGCTTGATTTCAGATTTCATTTGGAATAAGAAAGTTCCTAGGCTGCGCAAACAGTATTTGCAAAGACCAAAACCGCTGGGAGGACTAGCTCTGCCGAATTTGAGGTTTTACTATTGGGCCACCAATATTAGGATTCTTAAATACTGGCTCCAATATGAGGCTTTTGATCCTCCCCCAACATGGCTGGTCATGGAGGCAAGGTCGGCATGTCCTGTCTCCTTGAAAGCCTTAGTGCACTCCCCTATTCACTCGCCCACTCTCCCTTACACCAAAAATGTGATTGTTAAGACCTCACTTAGGATCTGGGTCCAGTTTAAGCGCTACTTTGGGCTACAGACATTCTCCATTTATGCACCCCTAGCAGCCAACCATGCCTTTCCTCCTTCCCTCATAGATAGCGTTTTTCTACGGTGGTCAAATTTGGGTATTCATAACTTTAAAGACCTGTATATTAACAATGGCTTTGCTACTTTTCAGCAACTTTCAGATAATTTCTCACTCCCTAAGCAACATTTCTTTAGATATTTACAAGTTCGCAGCTTTGTTCATGACACGTTTCCTAACTTTCCTAACTTGCCCTCTGATTCAGCTTTGGACAGTTTCCTGACACCACTCCCTTCTCTTAAAGGCTCTATTTCATGTATTTATAATCAAATTAACAATCTACGTTCAGAGCCCCTAGGCTTAATTAAGTCTCACTGGGAAGAGGACTTGGGAGCTGCAATATCAGAAGAAGTTTGGACAGAGATTTTGAGACGGGTACATAAATCTTCTATTTGTGCAAGACACAGTCTTATTCAGTGCAAAGTTGTACACCGCACCTATTATACAAAGGCTCGACTGGCTAAAATCTATGAAGGTGTGTCTCCAACTTGTGATAGGTGTAAGCAGTCTCACGCCAACCTAATTCATACACTCTGGCATTGTCCATCCCTATATAATTATTGGACTGAGATCTTCAATACACTGTCAAAGATAGTTGGGGAGGAAATAAAGCCAAATGCTTTGAGTGCACTATTCGGGGTTGCTCCCCCTTCCCTCAGTAAGTCCAAAAGGGATGTGCTGGCTTTTGCTACCTTGTTAGCCAGAAGGCTAATTGTAATTAATTGGAAGTCAACAACACCGCCCTGTCATGCCCGCTGGATTAGAGACACCCTTCATTTTCTTAAATTAGAGAAAATCAGACTCTCTTTATTGGGCTGCTCCAGAAAATTTGAGAAGTTATGGGGCCCATTCTTACAACTTGTTAAGATGATGGAACTTCCACTTTCCCCTGACTGACATAGAGGCAGATTTGTTACTTCTGTCAAGGGTAACATGCTGCTAATCTAACTTAAGATGTCTGTTGCTATCTCAATTCTAGCTTATTATTACCTGACTGATGTGCCGGCCCTTTTTTTTTTGTTTTTTTTTTTTTTGTCTGTTTTATCTCTATATATGTGTATATATTTATTTATTATTTATTTATTATTATTTATTTATTTATTTATTTATTTATATATATATATATATATATATATATATATATATTTTTTTATTTTTTTTATTTATTTTTTTTATTATTTTTTTTTTAACAATTTTCATTTTTTTTTTTTTTTTTTTTAATTTATTTTAGTTATTTTTATGGGTGTTCTGGTTTTGTGAATTGTTCGGGTACGCAGCTATGCTCCAATGATCACTTTTGGTTTCTGTTTGTTCTTTCTATAAGAAAAATGGCTTTACTCTTTATACATGTTTTAAAACAATTGTACTTATCTGCAAAACCCAATAAAAAAAGTTGGAAAAAAAAAAAAAAACCCTTTCTAGGTTTTTTAGCAGCAGGGTTGAGGCGGCTGAGGTAAGTGATATTCTCTGATGATTTGTTTCAGGACATACTTTCCCCAAATGACCTAACATGCCTTGTGATTCGTTCTGTCACTGTATCTGAATCTTAAACACCAAAAGAACTCTGGATCAGGTATCGGGTACATTTCAGTACCGCAACATATAAACAGCTGCAGTGCCATTATGTTAATTTGACAATAAGCCAAACATGCACACTTGTGTCAACTATGAACAATAGTCGACCATAAGGTCAAACTTGAATTGCACACTTGAATCCACAACCAAACCACATACGTACATACCAAGCTTTTATTCATTTTAGTTTGGGCTTCAAATATCAAATATTCCCTCACATCTAAAACCATTTTTTTATTTTCCCTGCACAGATGCAGGATAGGCATTCCAGTACTCACAGAAGGAGGCCTGGAGGTATGTCAGCCCATCACACAGGCTCCAGAACCAAATATAACGTAGACTTGAGGAACCCTGATTTGGATCACTGTCCTCAGGCCTCCTGGCTCCATGAATCTAGTGGATAAAGGAGAGACAGAGTCGGTAGTGTGGTTGTGTGTTTGTCCATTAACAGCTAATAGCAGCTCTGTTTCCCCATTATCACTAATGGATGGAACTCTCTGGACACACACACACACATACACACACACACACACACGCCGTCTGCTGGGACCATTACTTACTCTCTCATTCCCATGCTGTCAAAATTAGCCATGCAACATAAAAACTACACACACACACAGCTCTGCTCTCTACACGCCTGGACAGGAAGTGAGGGCGTTAGGGCAAACAAGGAAGTGTTTCCCGCGGCAACCAAAGAGGCTGGTGTCTGGCCCGCCTGTCACTTTGCCTGTAAGCTGTGTGTGTGATGTAATGATGAGATGCAGTCGAGGGAATCCAAAGTGCCTGTTGACTGTTTTAATTGTCCTCTCACCTCCTCTCTCTCCGTCATCCTTCCATGCATCCCTTCTTTCTCTTTCAGCCTACTTTCGTTACTCCGTTCCATATTCCATCACTTCTTCTCTCCAACTTTCATTTTTCCATATGTCCTGTCACTCATATCTCTCATCTTATTTTACGCTCACTTGTCATCTTTCTGTTGTGAGCATACGCAAAGCAAAAATGCAGCTGAATGCAATCCCAGAATTTATTCTCCAGGATTAACCAACCACTTTCTTAACCAGCAAATTATTTTTATGTGGCGTAATTAGTGCTGGTACAGTACACATGGATTCTGCACTACAGGGGTTACAGGAAAAGCATTTCATTTCCTGCTTTAGAAAACACATTCTGTTTATAACTGAAGAAAACCTCTTTGCCACTTTGACAAGATTTTACATTTACAAATGCAACTTTAAGATCTCAGTTTGTATCTGTCACAGTTTCTGCAGCGACATGAAGAAGAAATAGGACAACAAGAGCACCAATCAGAACCTGAGAGAACAGTGTGTGCTTGATTTATCAAACGACAGTGGTACATGTAAAAAAGCCAAATAGAAATACACACAAGTTAAATAATCTGCATTGGTTTGTATTGGTTTCTACTCTACTGTTCCTTTTTAAAACATATTCTGTGTTACTGTGTAGAAAGATTAAAGTCAGCCTTTCCTTGTAGTCTTATTTTAACACACATGGGTGCAATGGTTGTAGAGTCCTCAGTGTAGTGTTAGATATAAGAGAATGAGCAGGTTTGCTATTTTAATTAGCCACTAGGTAATACACACTGAAAACACATCAGATCTCAGTGGGGGAGAAATCCTGCTGGATATCTATAATGATTTGGACTGGGCAACATGTTAGGAAAAAAAGAATGTCACATCATTTGATGGAAATAAAAATGATCAACCTACAGAGGCCTGAAAGCAAAGACACCCTGAATACAAAACTGAAAAAAATGAGGGAAATGGACCAGGAGGAACCCCCTACCTTCTGCACCAGCATGCAGGCAACATAACATTCTTCTTGACCAGTCACCTTTAAGAAAACGTCAACTATCAAAGCTAAATGCTTAATCACAGCTTTTACTTGAAAACTATTAGGCTAAGTATTAAGCCTCAAACAATCTGCTCACACATGAAGAACAGCCAAAATCTCCTCACTCTTCTAAACTGTCCACACTCTCAAGGTCTAAAACTCAAACTGGTCCTAACAAATGTAGCCAAGACACAAACACACACACCACACACACAGCGCTCTGTGTAGCCAGCAGGGCTGTGGCTCATTAATATTGCATTGATTGGACAGAGAGGATCAGTGGACTGGAAGAACTGTGTGTGTGGATGTGTGTGTGTGTGTCTGAGAGAGAGAGAGACCCACAATATCTGTGCATACTTTCATATATATGAATGTGTATGTGCGAGAGTCATTAAAGCATGAATATGTGCTACACTTGCATGTACTTGTGTGTAAGTGTGCATGTGTTTGTTGTTTATATGAGTGTGTGTCAGTGGAGGTGTTTCTCTATGTGTGTGCGTGTGTGTGTGTGTGTGCGTTCCCTTAAGCTAGAGGACAGGCCTGAGGCTAGAACGCTAGAACTCTGTCAGTGTCAAGGTCACACACACACCTTCTTTCATCTGGATTTGTCCTGACCCCTAACTCTTTATCCCAACGTACACTGTGTATGCGTCGTGTCTAAACTTCTTGAAAATAATAAAAACACTGATGTAAGTCTATTGCAGTAAGTTAAGTCAAGTCTTCACATCCTTTCATTTTTCCTTAATAGGGCACTCACTGAAATACTAGGCATAGGAAGACTTTTTTACTTTCGTGAAAATTTTCATGTAGAAAATGAAGGTCAGCGAAGTTACCATATATGCTTCCTTGCCCTGTGGTGAAAAAGTGGTAATCAAATGTATTTAGACCATTAGAACATAAGTGCTGATTCAGCCACTTGTCAGCTTATCACATTAGACAACATCAGGCCACTTCTTCATAGTACCTAATAAAGCAGTTACACTCAGTGTTCATGCAGAGGTGGACCTTGCAGACCACGCCTTGATCTTTGCCAATGCTTCCTTCAACCACAAATGGTTAACTGTCCTAACATCACCAGGAGATGTTTTCTCAGCATTTGACTCTTCGTCCCATATTTACTGCTGTACAGTATCTGAAACAATCATCCATTCATTCATTTAATTTCACAGCTTCCAAAATCTTTAACAGTCCTCAAAAATGTAAATAAACCAACACTAAACTGCTAACAAATCAGCCCCACTATTTAGAAATGGCCTAAGCGTAGCCAGCGCTTGCCTTCAAAATTTCCCCTTGGAAGATGAAGCACCACTCTGTTCACAAACTATGCAAAGCTGATAAAAAAAAAAACAAGTTATAACTGCCTGCTGTACATTAAAGAGGAGACAGACCATATACTGAGCAAACAGATACAGTCACTGTGGTCAATGGACCAAGTCTGCTTATACAGTTACTTGTTTTGCAAAATCTCTACAATGGTGGTGCAGTTGAGTCCTAAGTTAGCATGATAACCAGAAGGGATTCAATAGACACATGTGTGGGAAACACAGCAGGCTGAAATAAACCAGAATTATCCTTTAAATCCTAAAAGCAGCAGATTATTAGGGATTATCCAGCCACTAATCCAATTAGCTCACACATTATACCCTCTGATTTGAGTCTGAGGGTCAGTCCAATACAATCTAAGTGACCTATAGCTGAGCGGACATGAAAGGCCCGGTGAAAAGACAGTTAGAGCATCTGGCCCCAGACCACATACAGAAAATGAGGCCTAAATGCTGCTTTTTGTCAGATCAATCGGTTTAGTGGTGAAGAGTGGTATTCATTTTTTACTTGGCAGGTAAAGATGAGGCTGAGGGTGATGGTTGGTGATGATTGGTTTTGGCAGGCAACCTTGGTAACCTCCTCACTCATAGTAAATTGTGTCACCGTGGTTCTCAGTGAGGAGCATGTGGTTTTCACTCAACCAATCAGAGAAGATCAAGGGAACAT
Organism: Planiliza haematocheilus; assembly: GCA_005024645.1. Lineage (NCBI taxonomy): Eukaryota > Metazoa > Chordata > Actinopteri > Mugiliformes > Mugilidae > Planiliza > Planiliza haematocheilus. Next base: position 3,092,232 of record SRSE01000582.1, on the reverse strand, counting down.
TCTCAGGTCAGATCTCAGGTCCACCTCTGCATGAACAATGAATGTAACTGCTTTATTAGGTACCAGGAAGAAGTGGCCTAATGTTGTGTAATGTGATAATGTGAATGTGAAATGTGAAAGTGCCTGAACCAGCACTTCTGTTCTAATGGTCTAAATACACGTTTACATCTAAATTGCTCAAAGAAGTTCTTCCATTAATTAACACCTCCATATTGAACCAGATAAATTTATCTTTATTAACAGGATATGTGCCTCAGTCTTTTAAGATTGCTGTAATTAAGCCCCTACTTAAGAAAGCCACTCTAGATCCAAATGTTTTAGCCAACTATAGACCAATCTCCAACCTTCCTTTTATTTCCAAAATTCTAGAAAAAGTTGTTGCTAATCAGTTGTGTGACCACTTAAACAGGAATGGTCTGTTTGAAGAGTTTCAGTCAGGTTTTAGAGTTCATCATAGTACAGAAACAGCTCTGGTTAAAGTTACCAATGATCTCCTCATGGCTTCAGATAGTGGACTTGTCTCTATACTAGTTCTGCTAGATCTTAGTGCTGCATTTGACACTATTGATCATAATATTTTACTACAGAGACTTGAAAGTGAGATCCAGATTAAAGGAACTGCATTAGATTGGTTTGAATCCTATCTGTCTGACAGATTCCAGTTTGTTCATGTCAACCATGATTCCTCTACTTATACAAAAGTAAGTTATGGAGTTCCTCAGGGTTCTGTGCTAGGACCAATACTCTTCACATTATACATGTTGCCATTAGGGAAGATTATTAGAAAACATGGCATAAACTTCCATTGTTACGCAGATGACACCCAGCTATATTTATCCATGAAACCAGATGAAACTAATCAGCTGGTTAAACTCCAAGCATGCCTTAAAGACATAAAGGCTTGGATGACGTGTAATTTCTTACTCTTAAACTCAGACAAAACAGAAGTTATTGTATTTGGTCCTAAGCATCTCAGAGATTCATTATCTAATCACGTGGTTTCTTTGGATGGCATTACCTTGGCCTCCAGTACTACTGTGAAAAACCTTGGTGTTATATTTGATGAGGATATGTCCTTTAAATGTCACATTAAGCAAGTAACCAGGACTGCCTTCTTTCATCTACGTAATATCATCAAAATTAGGAACATCCTGTCTCAGAGTGACGCTGAGAAACTAGTTTATGCATTTGTGTCTTCCAGACTGGATTATTGTAATTCCTTACTGTCTGGCTGTCCAAATAACTCTTTAAAAAGCCTCCAACTGATTCAAAATGCCGCAGCAAGAGCATTGACAGGAATCAGCAAGAGAGATCATATTACTCCAGTTTTAGCTTCTCTTCACTGGCTCCCCTTAAAGTCTAGAATAGAATTTAAAATCCTCCTCCTTACATACAAGGCCCTAAAAGGCCTAGCTCCATCATATCTTAAAGACCTCATTGTACCATATCATCCCAACAGATCACTTCGGTCTGAAAGTGCAGGCCTACTTGTGGTTCCTAGAATTTTAAAAAGTAGAATGGGAGGTAGAGCTTTCAGCTATCAGGCTCCTCTCCTGTGGAACCAGCTCCCAGTTTGGGTTCGGGAAGCAGACACTCTCTCTATTTTTAAGGTCAGGCTTAAGACTTTCCTTTTTGATCAAGCTTATAGTTAGGGCTGGACTAAACCATCCCTTAGTTATGCTGCTATAGGCCTAGGCTGCTGGGGGACAATGCAACAAACATTCTTCTTTCTTCTCTCTCCACTCTCGTGTCCTACACTTTCTTTTTCTCTGGCACAGAGCTCCTGCCCTCTAAATTCCTATCTGCTACTAGTCATGCAATTCTGTGCTATTACTATGTAGAATGTTTACTGCTGCTCTCCCTTCTTCCGAGTATCTCTGGCCTGGAGTTGAGTGTTTCCTGTGGAGCTCCATACTACATCTGTTGTCGTGGTCTCATCAGCCTGCCCAGTCTCATGGAATCCTGCTGTTATCCACTCCTACCTGAATGAACGATTCTCCAACCTGCTGATGATTCCCCTTACATTTTCTAACTGTCATGTAACATCATTAGTTTGTACCATAGCATCCCACCTGTATGCTTTAGTCAGATGTGTGTATCTATGACAGATGTATGTTTATCTTGCTGTTCTCTTTCTCTGTCTGTACCCGGCTGGCCTTAGGCAGATGGGTCCCTCCATATGAGCTGGGTTCTGCTCAAGGTTTCTTCTAGTTAAAAGGGAGTTTTTCCTTGCCACCGTCGCCTGCAGGCTTGCTCTGGGGGTTTCAGGCCGGGTCTTGTAAAGCGTCTTGAGATGATTTGTATTGTTATTGACGCTATATAAATAAAGCTGAATTGAATTGAATTTAAGGGCAAGGAACCATATACAGTATGATAACTTCACTGACCCTAATTTCGTACCTGCAAAAGAAAAAAACTGAAAAATGTCTCAGCAGTAAAAAGTCTTCTTATGCCCTACAATAACACTCTAAGGTTGACATTTAGGATTTCAAGTATTTCAATGAGTGCCCAGTGCTTTCTGAAATCATAATACCCAACCCAGTGGCCAAACACAAAAACCCCATATGGTGCCAACAGGTATAGCTACGTCCAGTTACTTACTTCAGTACCTTTCAGATATCTATGACCTGGACTAATGGGACCATGCACAGATACCTTTGGTGTTGATGTCATTATTATTATTGTTGTTATTTGCAAGAGTGACAACGGACAACTTCCAACATGATGTTTGCATTGCTGATTTATGTAGTTAGTTTGGTGATTTCTGACCTTCTGCCTGCTCTAACCCGTTTCCTTTATGTCTGCAGACTCTTGGTGATTTAGACGTCAGTGTGGAAGAGGAGCTGTCAGTAGAGATGATAGCTCTGTACCTTGTGCAAAATGGAAAGTCAGGGATGTAGGGATCGCTGTTGAGGGTTCCATCGTACTCAGCCACCTTGGAGATCTCAGCAGAGCCTGCTGCTACTTGCTCGGACTAAAACCAGCTTGTGGACAGATTTTAGTTCATTAAGGCCGTGAGTGACACGGCTGGTGTTACCCAGAGGTGGTGCCGTAAATATGTCATATGTTCTGTGTCTGGAAATGTTTTAAGTTTTAACGTTGTGTTTAAGTAGATTCTGTAATTGATGAGTGTTTTTATTTATTGTCTTAATAGGTTTGTCTGTTAATAGTAGTTGTTAATCATTTTTAAAGGGTTTTTAATTTCTTTCTCTCTCCGTTCTCTCCCTTCTCTCTCTCTCTCTCTCTCTCTCTCTCTCTCTCTCTCTCTCTCTCTCTCTCTCTCTCTCTCTCACTCTCTCTCTCTGTCCAGACTCCGGACATATCGATCCATCTATTCTCACCAATCTTCAGCCTTAACCAGTCTATGCTGCTGCCGGTCACAACCTGCTTGCTGCTGTTTCCCCCCACTCTGCTTCCGGCTTTAATAGACCTGAGGAATCTGGTCTGGAGGCGATTTACCTCCGTCAGGTGACAACCTTGCTTCTCCACAATGTGTCTGCTGCAGACTGGACTTTGTTATTTGTAATTGCTTGTTGTTAGTTTTGTTGTTTGTTGCTGCTGCTCGCTCCGGGTTGAAATTACAGACAGATGTGAGGGGGTTTCAGACGCGGCAGCATCGCTGAATTGACATTTGCCATTTAGCAGAGTGAAAACAAATCTCATCTCCCCTCCTACGGACTTTGTCTTAAGGATTTTCAATTTGACAGGCAATCTGGGAAGAAACACTACTGTATGATGTTTTGCACCAATCAGTCATTGCCTGTGTAGAGCATGTCTTACTTTGAATGACCATACTGCTAACGTTTTAAAACCATACTTTTGATAGTGAGAGTAGAGACATTTCTCTTATTATTTAGTCAATATGATGAGGAACCTTGTGTCTGCCAACGCATGGCGCTATATACACCAACAGAGGTGGAAAGTACAAAACTATTAGTCTCAAAACGCTTCACAGAACCCAGAGAATAAAGGAGAATAAAGCAATATCACATGCTACAAACAGATACAATGTCACACAGTATGGGACAAAAAAGTTGTTGTCATGTTGAGTGTGTGGAATAAAGTAAAATAAATCTTTCCTTTGTCACAAGTTTATATACATTTGTACTTTATTAAAAATGTAAATCCAGGGTACCCGAGGGAACCCCACAGTACATGCAAACTCAACACAAAGAGTAAATTAGCAGTGTTTAAAGAGGCTGCTTTAAAGACCTTTACTCTCTGGAGAAACATGCTAACACTGTCGCCAGTTGTTGTAAATATTTTCTCTGATAACAGATTAATAATAATTGCAATACGTAATGTGTTGTCTTCCAACAATGTTGGCTAGGTAACTGATCTTGGCTTTTTCCTCTTCGTCCGTTTATGCCGGCGTTCTTTAAACCAGTAAATACGATCGCCTTGAATGAGAAGCAGTCGTAATCGTCGTTTCTTTTGAAGCTCCAACACATTTTGAAACAACACCAGCTAATCTATGACTTCTGCTGCTACTTCTTCAAAGCTTTCAGAATGTTCTGCAGCGAGCGATGATCCTTGTCCTCCACCGATTTCTGCCAGACCTCCATAAAGTCTTTGTTGGGGACCAGCTCCTGGAGGATGCTGTGTCCAAGGGGCCTGTTGAGAACAGATTGTTGATGACGACTTTGAAGCATGCTGGCATGCAAGCAGATGAAGCATGCTGTCAGGTCTCTGACTAAACCTTCTGATGTTTGTTTTTTTGTTTCTGTCTGTTTTTTTGGCAGCTTTGATACTAGCCAACAGAAGTAGTAGTTTTGATACTACATGGACATGGTTTTGATTTATGGCAGGCCTAAAATAAATCGCTACAAAAGATCATCTTAAAAATTCCTGGATCAATACCTGATACCAATCAGGACATCCCTAAACTGAAGCTTGGGATGACTGACCTAACTTCAGCGGAGGCATCCAGAGCCATCTTGCTGGCTGCAGACAGGAAATGAGGAGTAAACTTTGGACCCGCCTTCAGAACTTTAGCAGCTCCCATTCTGTCCACCAGGTGGAGGAGCTGTTTGGCAGTGCTGGTCCTCACTGCAATGCTCAGGTGCCTGGTGAAGGGCAAAGACAAATGAATTCACTCACATGTCTTTGACTCCACTTGGTCTGATTGCTACTGTTACTGTTACATTCACAGACTCTGATCAAACACGACGCTCTTACCTCAGTCCAGTGTGCAGAAGCACAGTCAGGACACGATTCGGATGGCAGTTTCTCACCATGGCCTCCAGGGCCATGTTGGCCTGCTTCCGGAGGAACATGCTGACCGACGACTGGGCGAGCTTCAGCAGCAAAGCTCGGCCAATCCACTCCACCTCTGGGTCCAAAACATTCTGCAGGTGGACGCAGAGGGAACGGAGCGTGTCTATGGCGTCACTGGCCACTGTAGAGCGCAGATCTTTAACCTAGAGAGAGTACAGCATTAACATCAGCAGTCAGTAACCATACTTACTAAGAATGTTGCAAACAAGTTCCTTTTGCCCCTTGATCCATTACCAATCTTGTTGCCCTTTAAAACCTAATATGTCACTGGGGGCACGTATGCACAGTGCAGTTTGGATTACCGCAATTACTTCACAGTTTGTGCAGTTGGAAACATTCCTATGGTTTATGAATGTTGAGATATTGCGCTTTACAGCCAAGGTTATTACACTGTTATAACATGCAGTGAATAGTAAATAATTGCCACATATGGAAAGTTTTCAGGTATCCCGCAAAAAATAGGAAAAAAGCCTGACCTTTTGAGGCTTGGGTGTTTAGATGTGTGAAACTGTTGGGGTTTTTTAGCAGCTTTGACGCTAGCTAACCATTGTTAAAACTGACCTAAAATAAATAGCTACAATGGACTAGGCTCGTCTGAAGTCCAGTACCAATCTGATCATTTTAGAAATGCCAGGATCAGCCCCAACACCAATCAGGACCTCCCTAGTCCACACATATAGGCACACTCACAAAGCGGAACAAGATGGAGATAGAAGCATCTTTAAATACCTTGTCTATCACAGCCAGACACACTTGATGAACTTTGCTGTTCAGCGTGTCCGGGTGGTGCTGTGCCAGAGCTCGGACATACTGCAGTCCTTCAATCTTCTTCTTGCTGTGAAGAGATAACACAGTTATTCCACTGATCTGCTTTTGGCAGTTTGTTGGTAGAACGTTATTTAACGGCTGCTTAGAGTCTTACCAGTCATCTGTGCTCAGCAGTTCAAAACAGAGCGTCAGGCTCTTTGTCGGATGAGGCAGTGGCTGCAGCTCCTCTTGGTCCTTGACCTCCATCTTCCTTCCTCTGTGAACCATCTTGTTCACGGGCTGGTGGACTCCTCTTTTCTTAGTGGGCGGGGCCGGTTTTGGAGGAGCTGCACTGACCAGTAGAAGGGCAGGGGCCTTTTTTGGGTAAGTCGGCAATCGGGGTGAAGGCACGTCAAAGTTTTGTCGCAAGCGTTTCAGGCTGCCTTGGATTGCTTCCACTTGAGGCTTCGCCGACTGGAGTCGGTATCCCCCGGCTACTTCTTTGTCTGTTCAAATCCAAATATAGATTAAGTCATGTCTCTTGATTGTTTACACCTGATAAATGTAGAAACTAAAGCTGAGAGAAAGGTTCATGGCCACTGAAATCACTATGGCCTCATATCTAGTTGGAGGACTTATCTCCCCCAGCACATGTATCAGCTATGGTTGTGACCAATCAAAAGAACTTACCTGCTCCACCGTGGTTCATCTTCATTATTGGGAGACGGTACTTTCTCCTCTTGGGCTGTGGGGGAGGTCCAGGAGGAGGGGATGGAGTGAAGAGCATCTGGGTGGATGACTCCTCAAAAGGGCTTCTCAGGAGTGAGAGGAATCTCACTCCTGAGGAATCTCTCGAGGTGAAGCAGTCGACAGAGCAGGTAGAGGACGACGAGCTGAAGACGGGGTCTCTGGTCTCCAAACACCAAGCTGGTGCAGGTCTGAGGATTCGTCGTCTCTCAGACGTGCCAGGATTGTGTGTGGTGGGACTGTCGGCCGATGGGTGAGGTGAAGGGAAGGCATCCCTCTGCTGTGTGGAGAATCCCAGTCTCTCCAGGACAGTGTGGCTTCGGGTGTTTTGCAGTGCACACAGCCTCTCTGTTTGTAGGAGCAGAGCCTCCTTCTGAGCCTTCTCTCTGTTCAGGATTCTCACTTGATCACTGAAGAAGAGATCACAGCGCCCAAGGGTTTGGTGGCTCTCAATGCCCTGTGATTTAAAAACCAAAAAGATATTGTTATAGTCATTTTAAACTGGTTTTACAATAGTTCCAGCTGCTAAACTGAACTCAATTCTTAGTTTGGAGAGTAAATTTATCATAAAAACATGCATGAGTGCTTATTAGAAGGATTACTAAATAAACTCCTAATAATAATAATCTTAAATTCCTGTGTTTGTATCTCTGGTAAAACCTTCAGAAACATATAGCATAAAGTTCCCCAAATCAAACAAGTGATTCAAACCGAATATGTCGTTAGTGCAAGTGCACTCTGGATTACCATAATTATCATGAATAATTCCAACAGTTTCTAAAAGCTGAGACATTGCACTTTTACAGACACTAATTTCACTTGTGCTTCTCCTGTAAAAGTTATTAAACTTTTATAAAATGCAGTAAACTGTAAATAATTACACAATACTGAAAGTTTCAGATATTCTGGGAAAAATGTGCAAAAGGACTTACTCACAGGGTATTTTCTGTCTTTTTTCTAGTCAAAATACGCAAAAATAAAAGTCTAGGCAGACATTTTGAGCCTTAGGTATTAAAGAGTTTATACTTACATTGTTCTCCTTGCGCTGCCTCATTGTTCGCCACATTTGGGAGGATGGATTTAAATGTGCCATGAGTTTAACTAGTTCAAAACTGTCTCGAGAGTTTAAAAACTAAACCAGATCAGTGTACGTCTTCTTGTAGAGTAGCTACCTCTGCAGTATGTGATGATGTTCTATGTGATGTCACAAAGAGAGCTGCTCAAATGAATTAGAACTCTGGGCCATTTTGGAATGTTATGCAGGATAGGAATAGTTCTGACCCAAAGCCAGTCAGGTTGTTTACTTTTAACATGAACTTCCACAACTCTTCAGATAAAGCTCTAGTGCATCCATCTGTAGAAACTTAAAGGATGTAAATAACAGTTATTTCTTTAAGTACAGCAAAGCCAATAGTTACTGAGAAAACATTACTCTGGATCAGGAAGCATGTTCCTGTGAAATACAACAAGTCAAAAACAAAAAGTTGTATTTTCCTTGAATGAAACAGGAAGTAGTCTCCATGTATAACGCTGGTCCAGTGCTCTCACGACACATGGGTCATATGTTCAGCACCAACATAACCTGACGCTTCTCCAGATTCACAACACAAAAGCTCCGAGGTAAATTCATATGATATACTTGTGTCATAAAGTATAAAATGAACATCGTTCCAAAGTCTGTGCTTCATTTTAGACCAAAAGAAAAGTTTTTCATTGACTGCTGGAAACAGCTTCTTCTTCATCATCGTCATCTTCTTCATCACCTACAAAAATTTGTGGTTTTAAATGAAGAAAAAAATAGCTTTTATTTCTTTTTTCTTTAGTTTTCTTTCTGTTTTCTTTTTGCATATAGAGGACCAAAAGTAAATTGACTTGTCTTTTGCTTTTGTTTTTTTTTTGTAGAAAAATCCAGTTAAAAAAATACACGGATAATGAGGTGATTCTGATGATGATCCTTTCTATCTAATAATTAACTCCCAAAGCAAACAACTTTTGTTTTCTGAATATCTTTAATTTAGTCATTTTTTACCACAACTTCATTCATTCATTCATTCATCATTCATCTTCTTTAACCGCTTGTTCCCGTGAAGGGTCACAGGGTCTGCTGGAGCTATCTGTCATGGGGCGAGAGTCAGGGTACACCATGGACAGGTCTCCAGTCTATCACAGGGCTAACACGGAGCGACACCATTCACTCACCTACGGCCAATTTAGAATCACCGATGAACGTAATGAACATGTCTTTGGACGGTGGGAGGAAGCTGGAGTACTTACCAGCCACAACATTAAAACCACTGGAGTTCACTTTTTTGATTTAATTATTATTATTTTTTTTAAGTTCATAGACTCTAAAATGAACAGTTTGCGTTAATTTTGTCCGTTTTATTTATTTAATGAGCAGTTTCGAGCTATTCTTGTTCAATAGAATCTCTGACTGACCTGCCCTTCCATCCCCAGCCCGTCATTTTTTTTTTATTTTTTTTCACCAGGATCTGCATATACTAGGAAATAACTGAAATGTTTGTGTGGATCCTTTGCTTCGCAGTACTGGAGGCAGCTCCTCTTTCACCTGCACCAGCCATGCTGTACGCTGTAAATCGCACATCGGCTGGCAGCTGTTGTCAAACGTTTTTATTTATTTTTTCTTGAACCGGGGTGAACGTCGTTATTTCCCTCCAGACTGAGTAAAAGCTGGAAAAATGATGCGTTCAGTTCAAAACAATATGAACGTTCATTCATGTAAAACACTGACCACAGGACATCCTCAGATGGTCCATGTCCATTCTCTGATGTGTCCCAACTGTTTTGGAGACACAAGGGAGACCTACACAATATTAGGAAGGTGGTCATAATGTTATGCCTGATCAGTGGACATACAAGGTATTTGTTTCTCCTGATGAATTAATTAACAGCAATAACATTAGTCGAACTGAATATTACAATGTGAGACACTACATTTCATTATCTGCAAACTTCATAGTTGGATCAACATCCTCCCAACAGCTGGGAAGTGGAGTTACAAGCTTTCCTCTTCCCCCTCATTTATTTTTGTGTGAAGACAGCCGCCTGTCAATCAAAGCTGAGATGTTATTATGAGCAGCAGCTCTGACACACAGAGCGGATGCTGCACCACAAAACCAATTCATCTCCCATCAGCTGCACATAAACAGTCCATCGATAGCCTCGCTGAGATCGGTGTCCAGAATGAGTGCACAACAACTCACGCGTTGTTAGGGAGTCATTTATTGACGGGCGCGGGTATAAAATATTTATTATCAAGCAGCTCTTACTTTGGAAACATGATCAATCCGTATGCCCTGCGGTGTACAAATCACGGTGGTTAAGAGCAGAATCATACCGCCGCATTCAAGACATCAAACACGAGAACGTATTGATCCCCTTTTTGAAACGAAGCATGAAGACGGACATTGGAGGATTTCTGTCTTCTCAAAGTGCAAACATTTTTTTTAAAGAAGTATATCATGCTTGTTTCCAGTGGGGATGAAACCTCTCATCTTTCTCCACCTTTCAGCAGACGTTTGGAGACGTGATGCCCTGCTCATGGGCACCTCTGCACAGACGGTAAACTCTGATCACAAGAGCTTCGATCTCTGTTTAGTAAACACCGTCGGCCCTTTAGTCTGTGTTTACCATGCAAGCCCATGAGGACCTGAAGACCAACAAGTGTTTCATTGGTGAAACATTACCGAGACAAACAGAAACTCTTACACTGCAGACAAAGTTTATTTTATGATTATTTATCCAGAAGAATTTAGCAGAAAAGAGAGGATTCTCAGTGGACTACTAGCTTTTAGCAGTCATGCTAGCTTATGTGTTAACTGTGGCTGCAAGGGTGGGAAACATTCCAGCTAAAGGGTACAGCCTCCCTGCATTATATTATTCAAACTGCTCTGATAAATGGACATAAGTGTAAACTCATTTACACCACCCATCTTTCCTCCCCTAGCTCCGTACAGGCTGCTGCCATCTTGTAGATACAAGATACAAGATGGCATCGACAACCATAGAAGCCTGACTCCATACCTGCGCAGATATACATTTGTAAACTACGTAATAACAATGGGGATGAATCCTAAGCTGAAAGAGCTATTCAGATCATTCACATCTGACTTAACCTCTCTCTTTCCGCTCCCAGGCCAACTTCACCAACAAACTCCAGGCTTGTCGGAGCTAAACACACACATTGTCCCGTTTTTGATCTCCTCTTCACTCGGCACTTAACATCGACTTTCCTTCGTATATTTCTTAAGGCGTCGACACCGGAGGACTTTGTCCCACGTTTAAGTATGCGCAGATACTTTCTCAGGATTAAAGAGAACTTAGTAGGTTGAAGGCTCTGATGTTAAATGTGCGGCGGCTGTCAGGAGGCTCTGAGAAAAGAGGATAAGTGGGACTACTTAAAACTGTTTGTAAGGATAAAGATCTGGAGGCAGGCTGCAGTGAGAAACACGGACATGAATAAAAACATCCCAGAAGGACAGTTTAGAAGTAAGAGAAGTGAGATTCAGGACGACTCCGACGTTAAGTCTTTTCTCAACCATTGATTTTGGAAGTTGGTTATTGTATTGTTGCTTTCTCCTTATTTTTATCTCATGTGAGTTTTTCATAATTGGTAGTTTATTATAATAGTATAAAAATATCTCATAAAGAACATTTCATAATGACTTTATAGATGCCTAACTGAGATCAAATGAAGGTAAAGTGTGAAGATGGATGAATTCTGTGAGTAATAATGAGTCAGAACATCAACATGTTGATGATGGTCTCCTTTTTTTATTTGGTTTTGTTTTGTCTGTGCTGTATTATTTTGTCTTTAGAGCACAGATCGCTTCCTGAATTATTATCTTCGTCTCATGTTTTATAACAGCGCTGTGTTAAGATAAAATTTGGGTTTAGGGCTGAGGTTCGATGGTAAGGCTAGGGGGTTGAGCTCCGGGTAGCAGATTGAATGACAGGGGTCCTCACAAGGATAGCAAACAGGGATGGATGTGTCCTAAAAAGGACAGATGGAGTGCTTCCAGGAACTCCTCTTGCCCCTTCCTCCACACACACACACACAGTGGCTGATGCGGTGACAGGCCAGTGGGAAGAGCAGAAGTCAAAGGTCAAAAGCTGAGAAGATCAGAGGACACGCGTGGAGGCGGACGGTCTAAAAAGGCATTGTGTTTTTGACTGAGAGATAGATGAGCTCAGAAACACATACACGCATATGTATGAGTCAAATCAGGAATATTTGGAGTTTTTATTTCTTTTTTTTTCAGTTTGGAAGTGAGCCTTGTTGGTAACTTCCCTCCTCAGAGAGGTGTACGCTGTATGTTTCATCTCTAACTAAGAAACCTGGTATTCAGCATCTTTAACATTCATTTCTGATAACACACTGACATCATGAAGCTACACAGGCTGATCTCTAACACTTTCCATGTTGTTTAAAAATCAGATGTACATTACGTTTGACAAAAATTTTGAATTTTTTCCAGTAGACAAAACAAACAAAAATATACAGTCATGAAAATGTGTGACCTTTCTTTGAAATGTTTGGACAAGAAAATATTTAAATCTTCTTTAACACTTAATTAATTACCAAAGGCGATATACTTATCAACAAATCATCAGTAAACAGATTTTATATTCTTTGTGGGAAAAGTAAGTGGACCCTTGCCCTCAGAAGATTGTATTTAGCAGAAATTACTTTATTTCCTGTTTTGCATTTGTCCACCAGTCTGTGACATGGGCCTGCTGACATCTTAGACCACCCGTCTGTGAATACTGACTCCACTTTCCCTGCTCACTCTTTTCATTTGCAATAGCCCCACAACATTTCAATGGGAACCAAATAAATCGGAGCTTTGACCAAGCACTCTTTGGTATGTTGCAGAATTTATAGCTGGATCGATGTCTGCAAGCTGTCCAGTCTCTGAGGCAGCCAAGCAACCCCAAACCATCATCTGCTCACCAACAAGATTCACAGTTGGTTTGAGGTTCTTCTCCCAAAAAAAAAAAAGATCTTTGGTCTGTGAAAAACATATCTAGTGTTGCTTTGATCAAACAACTCCAAGTGCATCATGCTTCACACATAACTTTTCTCACTCTGCACCACCCACATAATTAATAAGTACCTGAAAAACCTGTTACCAGTATGGCAGCTTTCATGGATTGATTCATACAGGGAAATCTCAGTATTGTATAATATATATTATATATATTATACATATATATTATACATAACTATATTTACAACCTACAAGTATTTAACAGTAACATATTATAGTAAAGTGAGCTAAATATTTGTTTTAAGTATGGTGCAGTGGGTAACATGATAATTTACCTGTGGTAAATAAAAGGATTATCTCACATTATCTTATATTATCTTATTTAACATAATTAAATGCCAATTTAAAATACTCCCATTTTCCCATTTTTTTTTACATTTTTTTTTACAGAGAATAAAAGCAAAATAAAAAAGGTCAGCACAAGCAAACCAACAGAAGTGAAATGTTCCACATGAACTCAAGAGTATTTAAAAAAAAATCTTTAAAAAAAAAATGTAGTCAGGAAATTGACATAAATGCCAAATATATCAAATACGATACAAAACAAAAATCATATGTGGACATTTATTTTTTTTTTATCAATTTAGCTTTGTTTTGGTTTGTTTGGATTTCATTTAAAAGCCCTGCAAGTTGCTTCAAAAGATGGAATTTCCTGACTAGTGTTGGCTTCAGATGGTTATTTCATCTGTCCAGTGCACATTGTTCCAAAAGGCTGTTCACCATCCACCATCCCAAATTTGTGGAATCAGTTTCTGATTATTGACAAGTGTATGAAAGTTGTTCTGGAACCGTTCTGATGGGAAATGATGCCAATCAAATAGTTTGGATGGGCTTTACACAGTGATGGTACAGAAGAGTACCACTGCCATCAGACTGGCTCTGATTGGTTGAAGGACTCTCCAGCTCTATGCAGAGGTGTTTTCTGATAGGAACTGATTGTGGCGTGTGGGGTTCACTGAGACTGTGAGACATCAAACAATTGGCAGTTGTTTGAAATCCTTTTTTTGAGTCGATGATATTTCTTAGAGTGGAATGATATATGCACTTTTAAATTCACACAAAAGATGGCAATGACAACAGCAGACTGCTTTTGGTTGGTTGGATGAAAGCTAGTACCAACTATCAGCTTCATGTGTCATTGAAGTAACACAACTGTTAACCCTGTTAACAGTTAATTCAAATTACGGGCTAATTAACTGACAATAATATATAAAGCGTTTTTTAATGGATTACTTGAACATTTTAAGCAGTAAGAAAGCATATAGCGTTCCCTAAACTATCACTTCATTAAAAGATCAAGGCCCTGTAAAGAGCTGCTGGAAGAACTTTGAAACATCTCGTACTCAAGAAAAGTGAAAAAAAGAGTCTCTTCTCCTGAACTGGAGATCAGAACACAACGTGCTGTAAAGGAACTGTTGAACTTTGGTTAATGAGCTCATTCCATAGAAGATTTTTAAAAAAACATTCCTCATCAGAAAGTTTGCACTGCGTTCGATGGAGAAAAGCCTTCACGGCGGCCGATGAAAGGAGCTAAGAGAAGCAGAGTGAAGGAACGGGCTCTAACTTCGCTGCATAAGTAATATTCAATCAATATGTAAGATTAGTTTGTTCTTTGAGACGCTAATACCTTTCATCAAGAGAAGGGTTCATCAGTGTACTTGATTGGAGCAGCACTTCAAAAAGAAAACCTCACAAACCTCAGCCCTGGAACAGTGAACATGTACGTACAACATGACAACGGACTTTAAACAGGTGACCTTCCACAAACAGCGTTACATGCTTTATACAAAATCAGTCAAATGATCAATGTTTATGTAACAGGTAACATCATATGCTAGGAGAAGTAAATAACATTGTGCATCTTGTGACACATCAATGTTCTGCTGGGAACACTTGGCTCTCCATGTGGATGTTACTTAGACATGTAGCACCCGCCAAGACCAGACCAGGCACCCCCACCCCATAGCGATGGAAAAACCAAAAAAACATAAAGAACAGCTCAAGGTGTTGACCTGGCCTCTGAATTCACTAGATCCCAAACTGATCAAGTATCTGTGGGATGATCCACAGAGGCCCCTCCCCTCAACCCATAGGACCCAAATGCCCCCCACTAACAACATTATGCATCCAGACACCACAGCACACCCTCAGAAGGACCATGTGCATTCTCTGATGAGTCTCAATCCATTCAATAACTCAAAAAGTCATAAAGCTCCGAACAACAAATGCATCTAGTCCCAGGGAGTTTATCACGTCACAGGGTCCTGGGAACAATTGTGTTGTGTGTTTTTGCAGTGCACTTGTTGTCAAATTTGCATGTGTTCTGTCTGTTTGTGCGTGTTTTTTCTAGTCGCAGCGCATTGAGCCCACCGTACAGATGGTTCCAGATGGATTTCTACAATAGATGAGGTGGGGAAACCTCGGAAACCTTTGCTCTACTTCCATACCAGTTTATGGTCAGCTATAGGTTTTCTCTGATGATCTGACTCAAACACTCAAATGTCTTCATATACAACTCTGTGAGTGTTGTTGTGTTATCCACTAGTCTCGGGCCACTAGTTAGTAGCCCAAGTTAGAGGGCGTGTCCTGCAGCACTTGCACAAGTTGGACCAGAAGTTAGTGAGAAGTTAGGCTGTTCCACTGAGTGAAGCAGTGCACAAGAAGATCTAACTTGACTTGATGAATTGGCTCTTCTTATTTTCTATCGTATCTAATTTGAACACTCCAGTACACAAATATTTTCACAAGAACATGATCATCTAGAATGAATGAGCTGTAGAACACCTGATTCTTCATTGATCATCAGCGTAATAAAACGGGAGCATATCTAGACGCAGATGTAGGAAGAGCTGCAGTTCTAACTAGTTTATCTTCCCATTTGAAGTTTACTGAATCTATATCTTGTCAAAAAGGGAGTCCAAGGCACTCTTCTTGTGGAAATTTTTTTTAAAAAGCCTTTATTGAAAACATGGCTAATAAGTTAAAAACATGGGAGCAGAGACCTACGCGTTTCGGCGCAAGCCTTCTTCAAGGTACTGCTCAAACAGGAATTCCTAATGATATACACCTGCCAAGCACAAGTAGGAAGTCACATGAACCATTTCCCAGGTAAACATTACATGCAAGGGCCACTAGGTGGCCACACAGGTGTCAAAAGCCAGTAAATGGCCAGGTAGAGAAAGAGAGAGAAATGAATAAATATACAAGCAAGAGCCACTAGATGGCCATACAGGTGTCTCAAGCCAGTGAATGGCCAGGTAGAGGGAAAAAAACAAAAAACATATATGCAAACAAAAGAAGATACATGAAGAGCCACTAGGTGGCAAACGGCTTAATTAAGGACAGCTACCAATACTAAAAAAACACTTATAAACTGAGAAGTCATCACAAAAAAGGACTAAAATCAATTTCTTCATTTAATCCTGGGTATGTCATGGCCTGCAAAGTGTATATGTAGAAAGTTTCCCTTTGTAGTAATAATTTCAACCTGTCACCACCCCTAATATTCTTTTTGATTGTTTCTAGACCTTCAACCATTAACCCATCTGGATTGCTATTGTGTGCTGAGTGAAAATGTTTAGCCATAGGGTAATCCAAGTTAACCTTCCTAATGGCATTTTTATGCTCGGAGACTCTGTCTTTTAGACGCCTTTTTGTACGGCCTATATAAAAACAGCCGCAGGAGCATGATAAACGGTACACCACAAAGGTGGTATTGCAGTTGATGAATGCTTGAATGTTATATGTTTTGTTAGATTTGAAATCAATAAATTGTTTGCATTCTTTCATGTTGGAGCAATGGTTGCAATAGCCACATTTGTATGTACCGGTTATCTGTCTATGGAGCCAGGTGGTCTTTTTTTTCACATTGAGATGGCTAGGTACAAGTTTGTCTCGAAGGGTGGGGGCCCTCCTAAATGTAATTTTTGGGGGGACTGGAAATACTTCTCTAAGAATAGGGTCACTTTTCAACAGGTTCCAGTTAGACAAAATTATCTTTTTAATCGGATTGGCAAAGCTGCTATATTTTGTGACAAAGTAAACTTGATCTTGACTGGATGACTTTCTTTTCTTCTTTTTGAACAGATCTGTCCTCTGAATGGAGAGAGCTTTTTCATTGGCAGACTGTACAACATCAGTTTGGTAGCCCCTCTGTGTAAAACGATGAGACATGATTTTAGCCTGCTTCTCATACTCTAAGTCTGAATCACATATGCGTCTCAGGCGTTGGAATTGTCCAAAAGGTATATTATTTTTTAGCCAAACTGGATGGAAACTATCTGCTCTCAACATAGTATTTCTATCTGTAATTTTGCGGAAAACTGTAGTATGGAGCCGGCCATCCAGTCCTTTTGAGATAGTTAGATCTAAAAAGTTAATAGTTGTTTTTGAATGTTCCATAGATAGTTTGACATTCCTATCATTATTATTCAACAAATCATGAAACATAGACAACTCATCTTCAGAACCGGTCCAAATTAGGCAAATATCATCTATGTACCTCCCATAGTACTTTATCTTGTCACTATAGACATTATTGTAAACACATTCCTTCTCCCATAGGCCTAGAAAAAGATTTGCGTAATTCGGGGCAAAACATGCCCCCATGGCCGTGCCACATACCTGAAGGTATAATTGGTCTTGGAACAGAAAGATGTTATTTTTCAATGTCCATTCGGTGAGTTTAATTAAGAAATCAGATGGAGGTAAGCAATCAGCAGGCCTGTTGGATAAGAAGTGGTTTAAAGCTTTTAGTCCATCGCCATGAGCAATATTCGTATACAAAGACTCTACATCCATAGTGACCAGATATGAATCATCAGAAACGGTCATCTCATTCAAGATAGATCTTTACTGAATCTATGTTCTGTTTTTCAGCTCCAGTCCTGTTAACCCCTCCTGTGGTCCAAACCCTGTACTTTGAGCGTCTGTTTTAGAAACCAGGTTTCAGTCAACAATTCCAATTAAATCATAAATATGTGTCCAAGGCTTGGTAACTTTAAGCCCATTTGCTTATGTCTGATCTCCTCACCTCGTTAAAACTCTAAACATGCATCATTCCCTCCTCAAGCCCAGAAACCCCTGCGTCTTAACCACCGTTAGTAACCTTAAGCCGGCTCTAAGCTGCAGAGCGGCTCAACGCTGAATTGATAATTGAAAAGTAAAGCGGTGGTGATTAATTTTTGACAGTGTTGTGGTTTTACAGAAGGCCCCTCCTCTAGTGCTGGGCCCCCCCGATTCCTGTGGTTGATGTGAGAAACCCCAGTGAATCAAAACTCTGACTGGGCTCTCGGGGGTTTCTTTCCCTCCCTCCCTCCATCCTTCCATCGCTAGGCTGGGTTTTAATGCTTACCTGGGGGACTGAAAGGGGGGGAAGCCGAGGTTCTCTGACTTCACGTCAATACTTTCTCTCTCCAGCTGAGCAGAATCACAGGCTCTCTGCTCTTAACTAATCGAAACCTGAACCCCCACCCACCCAAACCCCTTCCTCTTTCTCTCTCTCCACTCCCTCTCCCTCGACCCTCACCAACTTCACCAACAAACTCCAGGCTTGTCGGAGCTAAACACACACATTGTCCCGTTTTTGATCTCCTCTTCACTCGGCACTTAACATCGACTTTCCTTCGTATATTTCTTAAGGCGTCGACACCGGAGGACTTTGTCCCACGTTTAAGTATGCGCAGATACTTTCTCAGGATTAAAGAGAACTTAGTAGGTTGAAGTCTCTGATGTTAAATGTGCGGCGGCTGTCAGGAGGCTCTGAGAAAAGAGGATAAGTGGGACTACTTAAAACTGTTTGTAGGGATAAAGATCTGGAGGCAGGCTGCAGTGAGAAGTTTTAAACTGAAATCTGAAGTCAAAATGCGGGACTATGAACATGTAGAGCGGAAAAATGTGTGTTTAACCTTTTTTGTCCATTTTTTACATTTCTCAGTGGATTTTTACACGAATCCTGGAAACAAACAGAGAGGACCCAGTCAAACAAATGAAAGTGTGTTGAATCATTTGTACAAATCTGTGAGCTGCTGCAAAAGTATATGAACCATGGTTTTCGGTGTCTGGTGTGACCCATTTGTGCAGCAATAACAGCAGCTAAACATTTCCGGTAACTGCTGACCAGTCGTCAGTGACAGCAGTAGGGAGGAATTTTCCACAACATTTCTATTGGTGGAAGGTCAGGTGTTTTACTTGACCATTCCAAAACATTCATTTTGTTCTTCTTCAACCTTCCCCTGCCGGACATTTCTACATTCTATCAGTTTCAGGAATAAAGCATACTCCTTGTATTGAACTGTATTTTAGTCTCACTATGTCATAGACCAGCAACATCAGCTTCAACATTTTCTCAACTTTCTAAAGCCTTTAAAAGGCCCCGATGAGGATTATGTTTGCTGACAATGCTTTTCCAATACATGGTGCATGTGGGATAAATAGGACTCCTTGAGGACAGTCAGGTAGCTATGGCCAGACAACTAGGTCAGGGCATCTCAGAAACAGCAAGCCTTGTGGTTCTGCTCACAAAAAGAAGCAGTGGTAAGAACATGTTCAGGTGAAATACCACTGAATATTCTAGGTGCCTTGAGCCACGTGTTGTGTGGTGTAGACAGACTCAGTTCTTGTAAGTTTTACCTAATAAAGAGAAAATACCTTTACATCCAACATACAGATAGTCCTACAACCAAGCAGAGCATCAAAGTATGTGGCATTAAGGCATTTTTGACAGATTGTTCATAGCTCTTTGAAGTTATTCTGTTAAAATAACTTCAAATGCTAAATTAAAGCCAGTGGTGCTCAGATGTTATGTATGACTACATTACCCTTCTGTCCATCACCAAATAAAGCCCACCAAAACGATGCGGTTATCCCAACAGATCTTTGCCAGACCACAGGACACTTAAACAAAAATAACCATAAACTTCTCTTCACTGTTTGATATTCACTTTAGCCTGATTAAAAAGAGAAGCAGATTGTTTTTAAAGAATATAATTCAAAGCATGCAAGAGTTTTTAGCTTTAAATGACGGCTCCCGGCGCACCCCAACATGAAAAATCCAAGTGGCGGTCTTTTATTTTGAAGGGTGACCTTTGAGACAAACTTTTTTTTTTTTTTTTTTTTTTTATCAGCGGTGATGCTCTAGCTGTATCTGGGCTACATCAAACCACCTGGTTCCTGCAAAACCTCTGCGAATCAAGCCTGTATTCCTCCCCTCAAACACTCTCTCATCCAGCTGTGAGATCCAATCGATTGTAAACAACCGCAGATCTTTTGATAATCTTTTTATCTTGAGGAAAAATAACACTTGCAGCTAAAACGCACTTTCAGGAACATCAATAATAGATAAATGCACGAGCTGGAACAACGGGACTCTCTGATCTCAACAAAACTTTCATATCCACAGCAACTTAAACTAAATAAGAATGATAAAAAAAGAAGAAGAAGAAGGATGGGAAAACATTGGGGGGGCATTCTGATTCTTTTCAAAATAAAAGCTGGTCCTTTTGATCAAATGAGAAAACCTCAGCAGCCCAGCTCTTTAATAAGACGCTTAAAGGAATGGAACAAAGAAAGAGAGGGAAAATGGGAAATGCAGAGGAGGAAAGTGGAGGAGAGGGAAAGATGGAAAGAAAGGGTGGTGGTGGAGGAGAAGGCAGGGTGACTGGCTACCTCTCTCAGCAGATCAATAATAAAAAAAAGATGCAGAAATGTGACCCCCTGCTGTTTTAAAGACTTTTCTTTATTCTACAACAACCCCTCAAGGAGGTGCCTGGACAAAAGCAAAAAACAAAAAAAAAGAAGAAAAAGAAACATTAATAAAGTGATCTGGGGTGGCCAGTCAGACTCCAGGGCCAGCTCTGGTCTTCCTGCCCTCTAATTGGCTGTGCCATTGGCTCAGGTGACCCTGAACCTTCCCTTTGTTCTGCTGCCACTGGGCTACCTGCTGTGGGACCTCCCATGACGCACTGAGCACCTCTCCTCCACCCACCATACATTTATAAGCCACTGTTGCATGTCATTAACTTTGTGCCTACTGGTGACCCACTATGAAGCCGCGGGTTCCTGACCCCACCCACCTGCTCGCCGTTCTTTTTGTTTCTCTGCTTTCCTTTCACTCCAGCCGACTGAGGAAAAGGAGCGTCCTTCTGGAGTCGGCTTCTGTCTGAGGTTCTTTTCAGTTAAAATTTAATCCTTCTCCCAAATCTCACCTGGTGCCACCTAAGGGAGGGATTTGTGGGTATCTCTCTCTCTATAAAGTGTAAGGTCATGACTTTGCTGGACATGAGTTTTGCTACTTAATAAAATCAGCCCAGTTACTGGCAAATGCAATAAAATGAAGAAGATGATGAGTAGATTGGGTTGTTAAAGTGAGCAATGCCTGAACTCTTTCTAACCTCTTAATTAATATCCGCCCTTGTGTCAAACCAGACAATCCAACCAAATTTTAAAATGGGAGTTCAGCCCACACCTTAATTACACGCAGATACCAACTTCAAATTGTGTAACGCAACAATAAAACAGAAAAAAAGATGGATTTAATTGCTGCAGGCTCACTGTTTTTTTATTTTTTATACCGAAGTTAAAAGTGAATTATTGAGCTCCCAGTTCATTTTACACGCAGAACTACAACTTTCATCATTTAGGCCTTTAAATTATGAACAGACTCCAGGTGGAAACAGAGAATGTCAGAGGGATAGAGGATCCGAGATTAAAGGAAGAGATTGATCTGCTTCTCCGTGATCAGAGACTGAAATCAGGGCGGTGTTAGTTGAGAGATGAGTGTGTGTATGTGCGTGTGTGTGTGTGTGGTATCCAGGTGTTTACTAAGTCTGTCTAATGAGGAGAGTCATGAACAAAGAGATGGGGTGCAGAATTACTTTGATAGATTAGATACAGTATAATGTAGTGTTTCACAGTTTTCAGTCTAAATGTATCATGTATTTTTTTTAATTCTATTTTTCATACTTAATAAGAGTTTCAGTTTATTAAATGTGCATTTCAGCAGCAAACGTTGAACAGTGTATTTACATTCGGCGATTACACCATCAGCCATAACATTATGACCACTGACAGGCACTCAAGGCCCATGTCCATTCTCTGAGTTACAGCTGTTTTGGAGGCACAAGGGAGAACAAAAACACTATTAGTCATAATGTTATGCCTGATCAATGTATTTCTTCATAGTCTTCATCACTTGATGCTGGTGATATGAGAAGAGTAAAACGTTTTGCTAACACTGCTGCTGGATCACACCTGAGTAGGAAGCAGAGAGCCTTTCATTGTGGAAAGCAGTCGTGGAAAAATGTGACTGGATGATTTCTGTGAGCTTCTCAACATGAAACATGGAGGAGGTGCTCTTTACGGCACTGTTGGATATTTATTCAGACTTCAGGGCGACACTACGTAGAGCTCTGTGAGGACAGCTTGTGAGCCTGAGTTGCATCCAACAACGTGGCCTCCGCCGTTAGTTACTAACCTAAAGCCAGCAGAGATGGTTTTGGATTAGTTGTGAAGGAAAAGCAACAGCAACAGGTTCTCAGAGTACAGTATGTGGCAAGCAAATACAACACTGGCTTTCCCCTCTGTGTTCTACAAAATCCATACTATGCATTACCAACAGAACTTTCCAATGGTACTGTATATGTCAAATGTAAGATGAAAGAGCAGAAAGCAGAGGATAAAACAGAAACACATTCTCATTTTCATCTTTATTAGACACAATCATCAACAACAACAACAACGACACGTTTGAACACAACACATGTTTATATGGGGCACGTTAGATCCAGTCTGCTCTGTTACATCAAGGGAAGCTCATTTACATGCAGTACATCACACACACACTGGCTTAAATATCTAGGTTACTGTAAACAATAAATACATACATACACATATAAAAATGAGTTTGAAGCATGATCATAGTTTGGAGATTTGTAGCTGCAGAATGAAAGCTGAGGGACTTCATGACGTGATGAGCTCCACATAAGAAAGGCAGGAGAGGAGATCAATTTTACCATCTGCTGTTCTGGACATTTTCAGTTACGGAGACATTTTTTTTATTACCGTCTTTTTTTTCTGTTGTTGAAAACCCCAGGAGGTTTTTCAGACATTTTGGTCCACTACCTTTACCGCAGATCTTTTTTTTTTCTTTTCTGGGTGGATGACCTGATCTTCCTCACTTGTTACTTACTCTTCAGTTTCCTCTCCGCCTCCTTTATTTTCTCACCCTTCCTCCCCCGAGACGTGGCCAAAACATATTTTCGCAAACTGTTAAGAGTGGCGGAGGAAACTAAAGATTAAGATCTCAAAGCTGTCAGGACCTGCTCGGCTTGACGCGCGTGTGTGTTTTCAGAAATCCGTCAGAGGAGATGGTTTTTGTTTATTATTTATTTTTGTTTTGGGGAGAGGGAGGGCGAGCAGGAAGAACTTGTGAAAAGCTTTGACACGCTCCGGTTTACAGGTGCGTAACGGTGTTAGAAGCTTTTTGACAGCACTAATGAAACTGGCAGGAGATGGAGGAAGGACAGGAAAGAGGGCAGGGAAGAGGAGGAAAGGAGTGGACGTGAAGAGTGAGAAATGTATAAGCAAAGCAAGTGTGTGAAACCAAACTCATCTAACTTTTCAGCCTCGAAGAATCACAAAAATTGTAACCCAATAAATCATTATACAGTATATATATATATATATAACTTTATATAACTCTCTCTCTTTGCATAAAATTTTACCACAATTAACATTTTAAAGCAAGAAGGTCCAGACCAATATTTAAGGTGATATTGTGCAAAACAATGTGTCATCAACCATAAATAATGCTAAAAAGACGTCTATAACTACACCTAACCGTGGTGTCTGGGTGTACCGACACCTTGGAGTACACTAATCTCACTGTAGGACAGCAAAATCAAGATATACAGCTCTTGTAATGTTACTATTTAAACACATACTGTACACTATGACATTTGATAGCATTCCTATGAGAAGTGATGGGTGTACTTCACTCCGGACCAATAAGCTTTGTCCAACCCTCCGTTATTAATAAAGAATGACAGCAATGTTTATACAGCAAAAAATAAATTATTCTCTTCTGGTATTTCAGCAAATCTGATCACATGATTCTTCTTGTTAAAACCAAAACAAAACCACTGTGGCTAAAAGAAATTCACTTACTGGAAGAAGTAGTCAGTGCCAGACGGACAGTTACGCAAGCCACAAAATAATTACACCGAACAGCATCAACACTCAACTGTACAAGGTGCAGCAGTTCTGATACACACACTGAATATGTACACGCTTAGACTGAGAAACGTTGTTCTAAAAGTCTGGTGGGGGAATGAGGAATGTGACAGGAAAGCTGAAAGAAGGGACAAACTTACATCGAGCATGCAAATAGAAAGCGTCATCATCTGCAAAGAAACACACAATCGGGCAAAAAGCTAGGACAGAAGAATTTCCTTCAAATGTATAAACCTTTAGGAAGACTTCTATAGCACTAGAGGGAGAAATAAGAGGAATGATCTGCCAAAATAACCACTTGACAGTTGAAACTACCTCTAAAAGTTTGCCAAAGAAAGTCAACGTAAAGAGATGGAAGACACAAATGTAGAAAACAAATCAACACACAGTTCATATGTGACGAAATACAATATGCTCTAGTTTACGTCCTTTGATGGTTTATTTTAACAGATCAGTAGTGAGCACTGCTACACCACCAGCACCTAAAAAGTTTACTGGGATGGTGCTTTTAGGACCAGCAGGCTGAAGTGAGAAAGTGTATTTAACAGCGAAAAATACACTTGGGTGCTAACACATACACATGCATTTCAGTGTGAAGCTCCGAGACGATGGAAAAGCTTCCAAGGTGTCACAAAAGTAAAAGCAAGCGCTGCAGAACTCACTCACACACACTTATGCAGTTTGAAATGTGAAAAGCGTGTACCGGTCTGGGAGAGGTGGGAGTAAACCACGGCCTTCAACAGGCCAGCGTGGAGAAACAGTCTCTCAGAAATGAATCATTCTGACAACGAGACCGAAAAATTCATTTTAGAATCTCCTCCATAATATTATAGTCATGTTTTAATCAGTGTTTCTCCAAATTAAATTCAAAAACATCTACAGTAAGCAGTAAGTAAAAACATTTAATATTAAGATACCTAAAATAGGAACTAGAGAGTCAAAATCTAAGTTTAAATAAATGGAAACAGTTGGAAGATCTGTGACATACAGGGAAAAAAAAAATGTTGTAAACAAGCCTCCTATCACAGCCTGTAATAATGTTTCCTCACACATAAAACACAAAAAGTCCAAACCTGGACCGATGCTAGACTTCTCTGGTGCAGCTGCAGATCGATACCTTCGGATTTTTCACATAAAATATGTTAAAAAAGAAAAGAAGAAAAATAGTGAGTCTCAGTAAATAACACTTGAATGTGAACGATCAGCCTTGCTCCTGTTGATTCTCTTCTATGACTCCTTGTAAGACATTGCAGCTCAGAACACATGTTGGGAGCTAAAACTAAAGTAACCGCTGGGTGAAACCAGACTGCAACTAACCAGAATCAAACAGCAAAACTCTAAAACACAGCCCAGGTCTGTCAGTTTAGACCATGAAGCGATGCTCCTTGCCATCGTGGGCCATCAGGATGACGTTGCGGTTGGAGGTCCAGATGAGGCGGGCGAGCTTGAGGTGATTCTGGGAGCCCGGGGACGCCGGCTGCACAGGGGGAACCTGGTATGTCTTGATGCAGCGGAGCTGAGGGGCCGAGTTCAACATCCCGATGCTGCCCAGCAGACTTGTGTTCATCTGAGGAGGACCGACAAAATATGAAAGGGCACATTCACACGATCAATCCTGGCTAGTCAGTTTGTCACAGCCTGTAAAATGTCAAAATAAAGTCCAGAGTGATGTGAAGCAACACGTTCAATAGCTCAGGATGTAATACCATTCACAGTCAGGTAAGCAAGTTCCCTTGTGGTGGAATAAAGTTTTCTAGTTTCATGATTTGCTGCAAACAAATTATGACTGGAATATCCAGAGCGCAGTGGATTTGAATTAGTTTATGGCTCTGATTGTTTGGAGGACTCTCCAATTGTGTGCAAAGGTACTGTTTTCTGCAATCCAAACAGAGTGCTACCAGACTTTTATTCTAATAAGAACTGAGTCCGATTTGCACCTATAGAACAATAGGAAACAATAAGTGCAACATTTCTGAATGGAGAAGTTGTCCACTGAATGTCGTTTCCTATTCAGCACTGTTATGAGATTACTTTTTGTTAATTTGAATTATTTTAACTTTTGGGAAAACTCTGTGCTGACGTCTTTAAAGGCATATGGGAAGAAATACCTATGGATTAACCTGCAAACCTTAAAGACAGGGCCTGAAACTGGACACAGCTACACAAAATGTGTGTGTGTGTGTGTGTAGGAAAAACACAGCGGGTAGAAACTCTATCGTTCCCTGAGACAACCGTACCCCTCCCTCTAACACACACCGACAGAGTGTCTGCCAGCTCATTACCACAGCAGCCGTCTTGCCGGCGCGCTAGCAGTGGTTTATGCTTACAGTAATGCCATTAGTATGTGTGTGTGTGTGTCCACAGACAGTCATGTCAGAGGTCGTAAAGACCTTTCACTCAAAATAACAGTTCTGGGAAGAAGGTAAGACGTGTGTGTCCATCTCTGTGTGTGTGTCGTATTTTTGGATGTGATCGTCCACCTAACTTTGAGTCATTGTTTTTTCAGTGCTACTGGTCGGTCTTCTTATTTAAAATGTACAGTATTTAGGTTGTGAATGTACAGTACAAGAAAGATGAGAATATAATGTAATACATACAGTATATATATGTAAGTAGAATGTATAGACCACCTTATACGGTTCACACTGTATATAGAGGTTATATAGTACATACAGTATTGCAGCATATCTGCTATAGAAAGGTATCTAACACATACACAGCAATCTCAGAGTCTACCAGATAAGACCTTTCTAACAACCAAATTCCCAAATCACATTTACTTGTTAAAAGGGTCGACTGATGACATAGTCTGGACTCAACTCCAGTGTGAACAGTAAGCAGGTAGTCATCTTAATGCTTTGACAAAAGTTGCAGGAATTTAATTTCCGGCAATCACAAAAATCCACCTGTGGTTACTTTTAAAGGAGAAGGCATAGATATATTGAAGACATCAGGAGTTTTTATGGTTTTTACTCAGTATGTATTCTGTGTGCCTCTTACCTGCCAAAAGGAGATGTGGCTGTCAGCGTTGGAGTAGGTGGCCAGGTAACGGCCATCTGGGGCAAAGGACACCGCCGTGATAGGGCCCTTATGACCATGGATGTTCTATTGAGAGAACAAGATGGAGGATCTTTTAGAACATGTGAAAACAACTCTGAAGCAATGAAGGCAACTTTTGACAAAATGAAAACTCCACAAACGTCTAAGGACAGGTCCTTCAGCATAAACTGTTTTTGTATTATCTTGTTTAAAAAAGGGAAAATAATCCCAAAATAAGAAAAGAAGACTGACAGTTAAAGGAAAAAGCAAAGAACTGTCACCTCTTACAACCTGCTACTACTATATTTAGTATAACTATTAAATAATTAACTTCTGATTTAAAATTAAATGACTGTTGGACTTGTTGAAAATGGTGAAACAATTTATTTATTTGGGAGTAGTGAGTGGTGTGTTGGTGCAATGGTGAAGGCTGTAGATGTCAATTAGGAAATGGAAACCATAAGGCTTGAGTTATCCTCCAAAATAATATATTAATGAAACAATATTGGCAGATACAGCAATCAACCAAGCTTTACAAAAACATTCGGAGTAGAACTAAGTATGGTTAAAACAAGGTTTGAAAACCAAATCGATGGCAGAGAAATGTCACAGAGATATTATTTGAAATAGTTTAGTGAGAACAAGAATGTTAACACAATTAAATACCTTCTATATAAAGTCAGTCGGCTAGTGTACTGCACTGTAATAAAACATATCTGCCCTACACCATTACCTAAAAGACGCTAAAAACCATTAAGGCTGATTCAAAGTCTGATTATCTGCAGTGTCAGCAGATAATCAGATCAACCTTTTACTATTCTTCAAATTCATTTTTTGGGAAGCATGTGCCTGCTCCAGATTTCAGTTCTTGGCTGAGAGAGAACCCCAGGACATCAGTATATCCAAAAAACGTTTAAGAAAAACAACTGGACTTTTCTCCATTCATCCACGTAGCTTCTTCAGTTCTAAGGGACTGATGGGGAGCTGAGTTTAAAGAGGAACATCTGTGGGTGAAACCCATTAGAAACTTGACTTGCTCTGTTAATGACCAGATACTGGCATGACCAGCGCCCGTTATTGGTGTGATACTTACCTGTCATTGATGAGTGGTGAAACGTCTTGAAGAAACTGTACAAGTCCAGCTGGTTTACTTCAATGTTTTTTGGATATACCATGACCAGGATGACTGAGAACCTTCAGGATATCAACAGTTTTTAGAGGAGATCCCTAAACCGACAATAATGCCACGCTCAAAGTCATCAAAGCGCCTTCGATCTATCAAAACTGGCATAAATACTGGGATACTAGCACCAGGAGGAAGTGCTTGTTGCATGTAAAGCAACAAAGACAACAGCAATAATTTGGCTGGAATACATTACAATGTTTACGCTCTTTCCAAACTATTTGCTGCCAGGGAAACACAATGAAGTGTGGGAATTCTCTAAACAGAGACACAACAGCATGCACGCTTTGTAAAAATGAAAGGGCCAACAAAAGCTGTGCATGAGCATCTCAACAGAGAAGACCTGTGGGCTTTCCAAACTAGAAACAACAAGACATCAAAGTCAATATTTGGACTATCGGTGATGGTGATAAACTGCAGTCATAGCTGAAGGCTCAGAGCCACGCTTAAAAAACACAACTCTGTTCTGTTATGAGGTCCAGATAAAAACTCATTTTGGTCTGTAGAAATCTCCTCGTGGCACTTCAGATAAATGCATCGCGTCACCCACATTTTCCTTGATAGTAACAGTTTGGTTTGGGGATGAGATAATTCCATCAGGTGAGAGGCTGCCTCTGGTCCGACAGATGCTGCCATGCGCCTCCAGAACTCAGGGGACAAAATAAGGCACTGCTACGCCGTATGTAACACAATAAAATGTCCGACCAGATGCAAGGGCGTCTAACGCAATAAACGCCCTCCCAGAAATCCCGGCCCTGGCCCCGCCTCTGCCTGCGACTGGGATTACAAACTCTAACCTCGAGATGAGATTAACGCACGTCGCCTCGGGCACCTAGACCCTAAAATAATAACCCGTCTGTGATGATTAAAGCTGAAGAAACAATAATAATAATAATAACACAATGAAATGAAAATCTCATCTTTTTAATTCGTTCTCTTCCTCCTCCTTTTAGGGGAAATCCTATTAGACTCCAGCACTGTTGGCTGAGAGACAAGCTGAATTATTTTGATATATTTCTAGTCTCTTTGGGTAGATACAAAATCTTATTTCCAATCACAGCTGTTGTTAAAGGAGAAATGATTGAAAGGCAGAAAGAATGGATACAGTTTGTCAGTAAACATCACCTCAAGAATACTCAATTTCTCATTGAGTATTCTTGAGGGTGAAACAACACACAGCGTACAATGTCTAAAAACAAGGTAACTGCTAATTTAGAAATGTGTACTTGTTCCATCCCTCTGGCAGTTGAATTTCACCTCATCTTCACCACAACAGAACAGTAAAGCAACTGCATCACCGTACAAGCTCCACACAACCTCTCCTTCACCCTCTCCCTAAGTCGGCCTCCATCCCTTTGACCTGAATCGAGCATACCGTCCTTTTCCAAGAGAAAACCACCGCCTCACATTTGGATCGACATTCCAACCACACTGCACTTCATTCAAGCGCCGGAGGCCGTCCTGCGATGGTGCCAGAAGGACAACAGCATCCATAAAAGGCAGAGATTTGAGATTTAATCTCCCCATCTCCAGTCTGCAGACACCTTACTCACCATGGCAACACATTTAAATCTTGTCCATGACAATCACAAACAGGAGTGGTGACAAGGTGTCCAACGCTCACACTGAACAGGTCGGACTTTATATCTGTCAGCTGGCAGCACTATGTGAACCTCAAAATTTAGCAATCAAACTGTTATAATGTGGTGAATGGATACTCTAAGTCTAAATGCCTTGAATAAATCCATTAACCAATCATTTGTTTCAAAATAAACATTTAAATGCTCCCAAAGCACAACATGGTTAAAGAGAGAATAAAAAGAAATAAAACCCCTCCATGTTCTGTAGAGAGAAACAAGCAGAGTAACTGTTTAATGTGCATTAAACATTGATGCTTTCATATATATTATGATCAGTGTGTGTGTGTTTGTGTCACAGTGGACTGCCTACCAAATCAATCAGCCTATCAGAGAGCAGTGAAGCACACTGAAACCATTTACAGCGCTCTGTACTTCAATACACCTGACGCCTAGGGACACAACTGGGTGTGTGGGTTTGTGTGTGAGAGACAACGATGCTTCATCCCGTTTCATTTGTCTGTTCCCTCTGATTTAGACTGGTAGCCCTTAAACCTACAGTCATCTGTGAATGAATATTATGCAACAAAGCAAAAAATGCAGATACGGTAAATACCACAGCAGGTAGCTATAACTAGACTGTAGATATTATTGCATTAGTGAATTTGCAACTGTAAATGGATGTGGATGTGGAACATTGAGCTGTATTTTTTTATTTTTTTCCCCCCCATCATGTGTTCATAAATTTGATTCATTAATTTCATAATTATAGGAGTTTATTCAAACCCCTTAAATCCCTCTGCATTCAGGTTAAAGCTAGCTGCACTGGTGGCTTGCAATGGGATATACAGAAGGAGACGCAAACTCTCAGGCAGAGCTACATGTTTCCTCCGGCTCCACAAAGAAACAGATGCAGAGAGAAAGATCAGTCAAATTGTTTCTTTGTGTTCAATTAGTAGACTCAGTAGAGTCTGTTAAAGAAGCAAAGCAAGCAGCTGGATGCGCGCACACACGCGCTCACACAATCACAGAGTAATGCTGCTGACAAAGGGCTGTTCACAGAGGCTGATCAAAGCTGTGGCAGATGGTCATGCAGGGACTAGCTAGCTATGGTTGGACACACACACACGGATTATGAACAAAAACTGGCTCTCCTCTCCTCCTTCCTCCTCTACATGCTTTAATGCATCTTCCTCCTTAAAGCATTCTCTCCTCTTTTTGTTCTGATCTTCTTCCTCCTCCTTCCGCCTCATCTCTTTTTAATATACCAGACTAAACAAGTCAAACCAATTACTTAGCATTTCTCAATTCCCATATCTGAGTATAAACCCTCATGCTTTGAACTGCGCACACATTAATTGTAATGTATGATATCACACAGAATCACAAACAGGTAGTTTGTCTTTTCTTAAATTTCCACGGAGCCATTAATGTGCCACAGTCAAGGCAAGGCTCATTACACAGATTTGACACCGACCCTTAACAAATTGCTTTGAAATATTTTTTACCCAAGGTTTATGTTAGTGAAGAGTTTCTAAGCTGCTAGCATGGCTGAGGTCCCATTCAGACTTTGCATTAACCTCCCACCAGGGCAATCTGATCACAAGTGGACGAGTCATGACGTGGGGAAACGATTTATATGGTGGAACTAGCTGTGAACTCTGGTTCTCTCACACTGAAAGCACATTATTTATTTATGTATTCATCTCCACCCAAATGTTTTTTTTTTTCTTTTTTGTTAATTCTTGTTTAGATAACAGCTACAAAGATATATTTTTACCTTTGTCATATATAATAGTGGTTGTTTCTTTTCTTTTTTGGGGAGGGGTCAGATTGGGCAAAAGTCCTGCAGAGTAGGCAGCCTTTAAGGTGATCCAAGCTGGCCACTTGTGATTGGAATGCCTAGGATGGATGTTAATAGTCTCACCAGGGCCTAAATGTGAAACAGTGAGCCGCTATGCTTAACCAGATGGTAGCAGTATAACAGCGGTATATTTGGGTGTTGTGAGATGTCAGTTAAAATCTGTTGCTCCCTACATGCTATTTGTTTCAGCAGATAACTGGTAGAACTCAGAGAATATTAATCAATAAGAATAATTTAACTAATAGAACCTTATAGATTCTGAACTCTGTTATTTAGTACAAGAGCTTTCTGTTACACTTGAAATGGAACACTTCCACCAGACACACACAGTTCCTGCCCAACCATTATCTATTAAGTGTTAATTACTGCAAATAACACACTTGTGTGTCTCCCACCTTTTACACCATGCACACAAACACATTAACACCTAAACACACATATGTGCTTGCTCACAAGCAAACTAGATGTTGGGTGAACAAGGCCATGCCGTTATCAGATATAAATTACCCCCCATCCACAAGACTAGACTGCTCAGGTTACTGCAAATCAATACACAGCAAATTACCAACACACACACACACACAGGAAATACACACAAACACATATACCATGCCATCTCACACACAATCAAACACAGATGTGGGCTAAGACAAAAACATGATTAAGAGAGCCATCGCTTCATCATTAATCAATTACAGGGAAGGAAAATAATCGGAGCAACAAAACTCCTCTCCTCCTTTCCTCTTTCTTTTCTCCTCCCCTCTCATTTAGCCGTATTTACACCCACTGTGCTGAGCTTCCTCTCATCTCTTCTTCTACACTCTTCTTATGGGGAAGAACAGAAATTTGTGGAAAGAACCAAGGTGAAAATGGATCACCAAATGCATTAGTAGATGATTGGTTCAGTGATGGGTGGAGAGATGATATAACAAAGAATGGACAGAGGTGAATACTGTATAAATGGTATACCCATGCGAAAGATTCAACGTTAAAAATGGGTGGATAAATATATGGACTGGTTGGATGGATGAATGGATGGATGGAGGATGGATTGATTCATGTATGAGTAGAGGATAGACAAAAAGGCTGTGGAATGAAAAGATGGATGGATGGATACGGTGAATTGACAGAAGTCAAACGCGGGTGAAAAACCGACTTTACTCATATTTATCCCAAACTGTTGCGATCGAATGACAGTGCTGTTGGGATGAGAGGCGAGGAAGGTACCTGGCATTTCCCTGTACGAACGTCGTAGAGGGCCACTGAACCCTGGCGAGCTCCGACTGCGATGCGATGACTGCGGTCACAGTAACCAACCATGTAAAACCTGGACAGGTGGACATCAAGCAAACATTAATATACAGCTGTGCAGAGCTTAGCTGTTTGGCAAATAATGTCACAAGGGAAAGAATGAACAACTGGGATTAATATTAGATAAAGCCACAAAAAGCTCTTGTATAGTCTGGATGTAGATATAAACTGGCATCTTTAAATGCACACATGAATTATATTAATTCTAAGGACACGGCTACACACCTTATGCAAACATTTGTAAATTAACAAATTTCATCTTGAACAAAATTAGAATTTGAATACATAAAAAGACCAAAGTAGCCAAAGGAGGTTTATGTCAGAAAACCTCCTCTTTGAGGCAGTAAAGAATGACAAAAAAGACATCATTGCATATTAATATATTCACAAACACTCCCACAGCGGCTGCCATCCGTCACCTGTGACTTGACCTTTGATCTTTAATGTTGGCACACAGTTAGTCATGGCCCTCAGTGGACCTTAAAAGGAAAATTTCGCATGGTGCTTGTTGTCACGCACACGCACACTTACTTGCAAATAGCTGGGAAACACTCCTGCAGTCCCTTCTTCTTCACCAGGGAACCTTCAATACAGTACATGATGATATCCATCACCTGAAACAGAAGAGAAGGAGCAGACTTTTTTATTGTAGCTATGGAAAAAGCAAACACCACGACATCGTAACCTTGGTAAAAAGCCAAACATGCAAGTCTCCTCCTCCTTTAGCAGGACTGTGGTACAGGTTATTGTTGAACATGCTTTTACTGTGGTGGCGTTTGTCATAACAAATAGAACATCTTGTGTCATTTTGTTTACTTCAACCAGAAGGTCCACGACATCTCCAGGCATCTTCTCTATGAGGATGTCAATCACTCGCAGAATCTCAGTCTTGGCCCTGGCCAGCGTGGTGGTGTGAACATTCTGCTGCGACTGAGAGTTAGCCTGAGCTGCATTGTACCGATGAACCTGAAAAGGAATGAAAGATACAAATCTGTTATTACTACTTTATTTATGTGTGAAAGGCACAACACAAAACCACTGAAACCATTCGTTTTTATAGTGTGTATGTCTAGCAATATGTCTAGCAGGGCACAGAAAAACACAGAATATATATAAAAATATGTCAGAAGTGTTAGCTGAGGACTCTTTGATGCTGCCGTCTTGAGGTTGGTGAAGATAATTTGAACACTTCTATCTCACCTCTCTTGCGATGGTTGTGATGAAGGCAGGTGGCCGGGCAGTAGCAATAAGAGAGAGGGCATGCCGGGCTGAGCGAGCTGAATCTGCCGGCGGGTTGAGGGGCAAACCCATCGTAATACTGGGGAGAGACAGAAGGAAAGAGGTTACATTCAAATACCCCTAAATTGTAAACACAAAAACAGACAGAAGCAGATGATAGATCTCTGTGAAACAAAAGATCACTAGGGAAGGGATAAGAGAGTGTGCATCTGTGGTTCGTGAATCAGATGATGAAAAAAAGAAAACGGTATTAGTCATGTTTGATATTAAAAAGCCATTAAAAACGGTAAAATGACATAGTCTGTATATGTGCTGTACACATTTTCATAAGTTGTTATTATTAATCTCGACAATTTGAAACTACAGAGTCCTCCACAACCCTCTTTGTAAATAGTTTACATTTACTGGGGGCCGACTCTGTTGAGTATTTGGTATTTGTGGGAGCAGGGCGGCCGTTCTACTGTAAATTTAAATCCACTGAAAGCAAAAAGTGTGCGTTTGTGATAAATAAAGATCATGCAGTGTGACTGTTTGATGTGTTTTCAAAGCTTTTTGAACTACAATCGAGCTTCCTAGCACAAAGCAATACAATTTATCAGAGTTTGGAATTGCGCTCAGTATTTTCAGTAGGACATATTCAGTGTTGGTTTGAGGCTTTTCACGAGATCTGCTAACAATAAAATATATATATATACACTATTACCAGGCGTATCTTTTAAAGAGAGATTAAAAAGACTAAAGAGAGACTCTTAAATAAACCGCTTTAGGAAGAGCGGAAGAAAACGAGATAAATCTGAGAAAAGCGGCAGAGAGATTGAGTCTTACTAATATATGGAGTGAAGAGATTAGCGGGCAGCTTATAATGTCAAGGCCGAGTCAATGGGAGCTATTCACCAGGCGACAGCATAATGGACTCCCACAATGCAACAGGAATTAGACACACATGCACCCTAACAGCTGGCCACACACCCCTCAGAGTGTGAGTGTGTGTGTGTGAGAGAGAGAGACAGAGAAAGACCAAGAGGGCGAGCTAGGCCACCTTGTTAACAAATGACTCTGGGGAGAGAAAGAGAGAGAGGGGGAGTGATGGGTGGACGCACGACTGAGCTGTACGATTCATCTCCTCTGATTACGCATCACAGCTACAGATCCCGTAATTAATGCTGGTAATATATTGGCAATATATCACCAATATTGAAATGTTTAATTTCATTTAGAGAGGTGGCTGTAATTGGAAACAGTCACAAGTTGATATAAGGCAGCAGGAGTGCAAGGAGCTAATTGTACTGAGCCCCGCTGAGGTTAATAACCTACGTTTAGAACATGTAATGAAATAATCTGGATTATCATTAGAGTCACAGGAGAAGTGACACGGTCATAAAACATGAATTGAAGTTAAAACTATGAATCAAACGTGTGCTCGAGGCCTGATCAGTAGTATTCAGACATTCTATTACAGTTTTTTTTTTCCAGTCTGACCAATAACACAAAGACATCCAGACACAATTAAAATTCAAAATGAATCATGATTCCTTCAAAAATAAAAACAAACTAAAGCTGTATTTAAGTGGCTGCACTGAAATGAACCACCACTGATACTATTCGGCTGTGGTGAACTTTCCGTGCTGTATGCGGAGCCGACGGGAGCCACGGGCAGGGTTCAGTGTGTGAACCTGGCAACATGACTGCATTCACAGCCAATATCACGCTGACATTATCCAGTCAATACTGAGTCACACACATACACACACAGTGAGGACTGGAGGTATTGATTTTTGTGTGTGAGGGAGGAGTGAATAACCTCAGTTACATGATGAGAGTCACTGCTGCAAGAAACCAAGGCCTTGTTTAGGGACTGACAGACCCACCGACTGGTTTTCTCACTGAGCTGAAGATCTGGATGGTGTGCTGACTGGTTTGGCGCATTAATTTGAGGCTAGTGTCACCCATTTAGGGGAAACACTGACATGACACACAGAAAAAGTAATCCTCTGTCCATATGCACGCTCATTTCAATTGCAATTCGCACTCCTGAAAAAAAGCTGGCTAATGCCAAACCTAGGTCAAGTAGAGGGTTGACCATGCTTGACTGACTTACTCTAATAGCCTGACTGATAACTGGTTTGCTTGCTGACTGGGTAAACACATGGCTTAAGGCTCATTTAGAGTACTATGGGAGGTAGACGGCAAATGGAACTTTCACCAAAGATGAGTCATAAGAGATGGAGAAGTAGCCAGGAATAGTAAGGGACCAATCACAGGTCTGCATAAACTGAGTTTAGAATTAAAATACTGTTCTGAATAAGTACTTAGAGTACTTAAAATGGCACTTTAACTTTAGGTTTGTTCAGTTCTGGCCAGGGATATTTTCTGTCTTTCTCTACTGTTTTGAACTGAAATGCAATTAAATGCATTTTCCCAGACATTAAAAGAGCTTGAGTTTACAATATTCATGTCTGTATCTATTATTTGATTCAGTCATCCACTAAAATCCATTTAAATTAAAAAAAAAAAATGTTGCTTTCTGGGGCAAATATTGTTATGCGATTCAAATGTGAGTAATCGAGATTCATTTATTACAAAGCCTCTAATTAATTAGATTTTCTTTCTTTTTAATCGAGTCCCGCCCCTAATTTCAGTGCAAGGTGTGGACAAACATACTCAGAGCAGCCCTTCTGTGATCCAATCACCCAGGACACATGTTGATATCTGGTCTTTAACAGTCTCATCTTTTCAACTGGCTTGTTCAGTCTGTAACTTACTGACTGGTAGCGTCACTATTGGCTGATATATGGCTGAGTGATTTTATGAAATGCTTTACTGGATGGTGTAGTTACAGACTGAATGCATTAATCCATTTACTATTTTTTCCACTGGCTAACTGCAATATTGATACACCAGCTAGTTGACTAATTATAGGACCGGCAGATTTATTTTTTTGTGATTGTTAAATAAAACAGATAACTGCTTATTGACCATCAGAAAACGACTCAAACGGATACCATTTAAGCTCTCACTCTTTCTCTCTCTCTCTCGCGCACACACACAACCCCACGCACACAAACACACAAATACACAAATAAAAACAGATGTTTTTTTCTAAGAAGTGACCTGCAGCTCTGTGATTATTGTTTTCTTGTGCTGAGCATCCTGTAGGGTTCACAAGTCAACGTGTACGGTGGCCACACTACACACTTATCGCTGCATGACATACAGAAGACCAAAACATTCATTTTACTCTGCATGACAAATGTTTCCAACCCATATATACAGAATAAACACAACATCCAGAGGTATAGTTATCCCTGCAAGTCGTACAAGCACAAACTGAAAAAAGCATTATCTCTGCAGAGGTGTCTGCAAACCTCACTCTAATCTGATGAGAGCAGGAAGGAATTTTAAAAGTACAGTTTAAAGCACTCTTCCAACAAGTGCAATTTCCTGACAATTTCCTTGTGCTATGCGTTTTCATTGTTTAAATTCTTATTTTAAAAATTATGATAAAGTAGTCATGTGGTTTGGCCTAATTTATAAGTTTAATTTAATAAATAAGTTCGAACCATATGCTGAAATTGTGAAAGAAAGAGAACACGAGTGAAAACAGTTAATGAAATGTGGTTTGAAAAATATACTTTCGGGAAGTGAGATAGGAATGTGGATATTAATCATATCTCTCTTTTCAGAGCTGATGTCGGGATATGATACGCCTTGAATGAAGATGGGAAACAGCCAGCCTGACTCTGACCAAAGATACACCCACGGACCCTTTTAGGTCAGGATGAATATAATATTAGTTTTTTAATCTGTACACACAGATAAAAAAACACGTTAATAAGTTGTGGTTTAACAAGTACAACCATAAACTGTATAAAGACGGACGGAACAGGTCCTCAAAAGTGACGCCAAAGCAAGTAGAGCTCCCTCTGGTGACTGGATGCAGTATAAGTCATAAGCTCCACCCCCTAGTGGATGTGACTTGGGCCAAACTAAAAAACACAAGAACACATCAAATATTTTTTTTCAGTATTAATTAAATGAAAACATGAGTGAGTCTGGAGGAAGTGTGGGTGGGTCATCAAGATGACGCCGTCTGTACCCCCGGTAAACTAGTATCAGTTTGCCCAGTGCAAAGAAGCGGGGACATGTGGTTTTATTGTATTTGTATTTTACATTCGTCTGAATGACTCCTGCACGGCTGAAAGTGATTTACAATTGTTACAAGGTCAGGGTCGGAATGCCATGATAGCCTTCACATAATGGTGGAACTGGTTTCATGAGACAGACAACTGCCATGATAATAACTCACATACCTGTAATTACATATTTTCTTTCAGGTGTATGTCTGAAAGGGGCTGCTTAAAAAACACACACATACACACACACAAACAGGCTGTTGAAGGAGTTGTTTTTTTCTCTTTTCCAAGCTTGTGTATCTAAAAGCATAAAACGCGTGTGAGAGTCTTCTATACCAGGAGCTTTTTCCAATCTCTGCCCATTGAAGAGGGATTATCACACAGCTCGGCAAGGAGTGTATTGACAACTGGTTGGGTGCATCAGGGACAAAAAGCCTCACTGCAAGTCAGCTGCATGGAAATCCATCCTCTGTGCGTGTGTGTGTGCATGCACACTCTTTTAGGCACTCTGCACATTCTCTTTCTCTTTCCACCGAGTAAACTGCCTGAACGAAGGAATACTGAAGCGGACTGTGTGAATGTGTGTATTATAGCACAGTGATGTGATTACTTGTGTGTCTCATTGATCAGCCCTCGTGCTGTTTACTTCAACAACACCAGGAGGCAACAACACGCACCTGCAGACACCACATTATTAATTATACATGGTCAGGAACTCTGTGTGTGTGTGTGTGTGTGTTAGGTTTTAGCATTAACTCAACATCACAGAGTCACTGGGGACACAAAATTGAAAATATTAAGGAAATTAGAGTTATTAAGGAGATCAAACAAATGATGTTGCTGCAGTTCAACTAATGCTGCTATAATAATGCTAATATAGATGCTGCTGCTTTAATTATTTCACAGCTGAAATGCATTTTTAGAAGATCATATGTTAAAGGGGATCTCATTTTCAGTTCTATATTTGTATTCTAGGATGAAAGAGAAGATCATCAGTTCTCAGTAGTGCAATATTCGCTCCAAGCAGATGATGTGTGACGAGCAGATGGAGGAAAGTAGTATTCAACAAAAAGATATTGGGAACAGAGTTCAGGGCAGTCAGAAGACTGAGCTTTTGACTCATAGTGATTACTTTTATATGCTTTTATCTGAAAGCTTTTAAAGGAACATCTAACATTGTAACATTTTATCTATAACAGGCACCCTTCCAACCACTCTCTGGACAGTTTCACACTACAATTTTCCATCCATAAAACATATCATGCAGACCCACAAATCTACAGCTCTATGTACATCCAGAGGAGGAGTTGCAGTCCAGAAACGTCTCGAACGCAGCAAAATAAGAAAATACAGTCAGAGGTCTGGGACTCTGCAGATAAACCTGCACCTAGCACTATTATCTATCAGTCTGTGCAATGTTTTATGTAAAAATGCTGAATATTATCCTTTTAAAAGTCTTCCTATTCTACTAAAATTTATTCCAATTCAATTGTTTCTCTTCTACAGACACACACACACACACACAGCGGCAGCAGACATATCTATACTCATTTAACCAGACTGGCCTAGCTCGAGTTTCAGCCTTAATAGGATCAACTAATATTGGCCAGTTAGATTTCAGCAGGGAGGAAGACACACACCCACACAGACATGCAGTCCTTTGAACCATACATGAGAACATGCCACTGAATTAGCCTCTCTGTGTGACCCATGGCCTTCACTAGTATGAAAAAAAAAAAGATCCTTCAACCACAAGCTCACTGTGATTGTATAAAGGCCGCCACGACTTCTGACATCTGCTCTGCTAGGTAGTAATGTTGATAGTCCAGTATGTGGAGCTGATTCTGCTGCAGTCTAACAGCTATATTTCACTATGAAGATACAACTGCAACACGGTATTGCTGAATCTTCTGCTCAGCTTCATTCTCCACCGGGAGGAAATCTTATTAAACTCTAAAGGGCTTATCTTCTGAGGAGTAAGAAACTGCTAGACAATACCCTCACTAGTCTTCTGGATGGACAGTTTAAAGCACCACTGCTGGTGGGGGGGAGCAATGAGTAAATAGATAAATAAAAAGGAGCTGGAACACAGACAAACACATATGCACACAGAGAGAGGAGTCTCATGTCAGAACAACACAGACGTTGTTACATCATCATAATGTCCTGCAATCAGATTACAGTCTGCCTTCCATAACTCATCGTGCTCGCTCTATAATGCTTTCGTGTTTGAGCGTGGTCTTGTTTTTGTTAAGTTGTGGGGGCCAATTTTTCACAGAACACAGCCATTTTGACATTTTTGAGGGTTAAAACCTGCCAAGACTTGGTTTTAGGGTAAAGGCACTTAGATGGCTGTGGTAAGGTGCTAGGGAATGCATTATGTCAATGGAAGGTCCTCACAAAAACAGAAACACGGGTCAGTTTGTGTGTATGAGAGTGTGTTTGTGTGTATTTGCATATGCGTACGACGCGTTCGCCGAAGTGTCCGGCATGTGCTGAACAAGACACTGAACCCTGAGTTGTTTCCAGCCTCTGGCACTGGTGTGTTAATGTGTGTGTGCTTGTGTGAATGAGAGGGTGAACATGTTACTGTGACTGTATTAAAACGTGTTGAGTACTAATGGGTAGAAAAGTCCATTTACCATACATATAGGTTAGGTCTGAGGGGGATGGCTGAACAAAGAGACTGAAACAATATATTGACCAATCTGTTCCTAAATAGGAACTTAGAACACTCAAAGATTGAGCTGTCCCAGTATCTTTTTGTTCTGTCAATCAAGTCAAAGGACTCGAGGAACTAAAACAGTTCTGTATGGCTGAGCTGGGAGTTTTCTGTGGCCATGTTGACAACTGGCATTAAACTACTTCCTGGAAGATCTGATCGAGTGGCAGCTGCTTTAAGGATTGAGATCAGATTGCTCAGACCAGTTTAGTCAATTTAGCAGCTTCAG
Source organism: Planiliza haematocheilus (assembly GCA_005024645.1). Lineage (NCBI taxonomy): Eukaryota > Metazoa > Chordata > Actinopteri > Mugiliformes > Mugilidae > Planiliza > Planiliza haematocheilus. The sequence continues at coordinate 3,050,864 of SRSE01000582.1, read as the reverse complement.
TCAACCCAACAATTTTAGTATTTAGTAAAACACACAGGTGCTATTCTGGATGGAGAGAGGGCCTTTAACAACTTTCCTAAATTGTATGTTTTAACTTAATGAACTAATGAATGAATCTAAACAACAACAAAACTAACAAATGACATACAACAACGTTATACAAACTTCGGTCATGCAAATAGCAGTCACTCAAGACACTTGTCTAAAAATATTCCAGGTGTAAATGGACATACTAGTCATCAAATTACAATAAACATAGTCTTAAATCAAAAAGTGCTTGAAGTCAAGTCACAAGTCCTTGACTTTTAAGTTTAAATGAAGCAAGCCCAAGTCAATACAAGTCTAAGGTCAAGTCCTTTAACTTGATTTCATATAATAGTTTGACCAGAATTCAGGAAATTTGTTTAATTCAATTTTACGTGCGTGTGCCTGCGGACTCACTTGGCCAACTGCTTCTCTGCATCGGCGCACAGCTCCAGAAGTCCCATGAGCACCGCTGACACGTCCATATAGGGCTCCCAAACGGTGAAGCCTCGACCAATTAGATCAATGGCGGTGCGCCGGATGGTGCTGTGGGGAGGCAGCTTGGGGCTGGGGGGCTGCAGCAGCAGGAAGGTCAGTGCTTTACCTGCAAACCGAATCAGAGCAGAGTCAGTCGGGATTTTATCTGAAAACCCTCTGTGGTGATGTTCACCTTCTAGCAAAGCATTTTGCATGATTTAATAAGCTGTGTTTTTGCTTTTTATTCCTTAATATGCAAGAATATTATCACTAATTTGGAGACAAAAACTGAATTAAGATGATTCATTTATTTAATAATTTGGTTATTGAGGATACAACCAAAACTGACATATTGAAAACATTAATCTAGGTGGGCTAGATGTAGCCCAATGACTGAGTCTGTGCACAACAGAAAACTACATATTCCTTCCTTGTTTTGACCAATCTACACCATTTAAACGCATCATTCTCAGATATCAGTTCAATATAGCCATGCCCATCAGTGCAACATAGCTGCTCCATGAAAGCACCATGGGAGCAATCTGAAACAGACATTTTTCATAGTGAAATCTCCTTATTAAGAAAAAAAAACAATAACTGTTAACATTTCAAATAAGATTTGGGTGAAAATATTCTAACTTTCGTGCCACACACACAAACACACACGCAGAGGATAAAGACAGCGAGCAGGATGGAGGTCACTTCATAGCTGACCTGACATTTGAGCCAGTCTCTGTGGGGACGGGCTGACCATTAAGACTCCAGAAAATATCCCCCATCCCTCAATAACGCCCTCCTTTCCCAAATACATGCCACCCCCCGCCCTTCATTCCCCATTCCCCTTTGAGCTGTCTGTCTTTGCCTGTCTCACCCATAGCAGCCTAAGGTACAAAGGTTTTAGCAGATTTTTAACAAAGCTCGAGCTAATGGGAATTACAGAGAATTTCAGATTACTGTGAATGTCTGGGCCGTAAATTTCATTCTGCTTTGCTCACTGGTTGCTCTTGGCTCAAACTGCCACGTTTCAAATCTGTTTTGTTGCAGCAGAATGCCTTCCTCCGAGATTCTACATCCGTATTAGGAAGGCTCTTTTCTTCTCCTACTGTCTGAGTACACTCAGAAATCAATTCACTGTATTTTCACTTGAAATGCAAATGTTAAAGAGTCATAAAATGAAGAAACATATAATATTAAACTGATCATTTACTTCAGTTAGAATCCTTTGGTGGCTCTAAAGGTCCTGCCGTCTCCAGATACACACAGCTAATCTCATCACCTGGATCTCATGGCATTTCATCATCAGCCTCCCGTATATGGCAAACCCCTTCCTTATTGGTTTATATCTACACACATGCACAGCCTATGGATGGGTCTATGAAAGATATAGCAAGAAGCTAACCGTGTTAGCACTGCTTGGCATGACCATTACACGGTGGCAGTGACAGATGGAGCACTAACTACGTTAGCATTCTTCTGCTCTGTTGTTATGGGCGATGCAGACTGTATGAGACAGACAGCAGTGCTATAGCTGGTGGTGACTGGGCTTCAAACATGCAGATCAGGTGCGTTGTTAGCGTGGTGTGACTGAATAAGTGACAAGACGGTGAACTTTGACCCTCAGCTCGTGATCAACATGAAGGAGGCAAACATGAATGAGCTAAAATCAATCAAGTTTTAGTAACATACATCTATATACATACAAACAGTGGACTATAAATATCAGTGGTGATGTAGAGCTGCATGAACTTTGACCTCTACTTAGTGATTATTACAAATCCAGACCACACAGAAATCAATGACACTCTTATTTATACCATGTATTCATGCCCTTTTCACCTGATTCTCATTTCTAAAGCGTTCTTTGTTCACTTATAATCAATAATTAACATTACAGCTGTGTGTTCCCAGTTTTAAATGAAAGCAAAATATGAAAGCATTTACTTCAAATGAGAGTTACCTGCAATTAAAAAATAATTAGTTTGTTGACAATAAAAAAACAGGTACGCACTATTCCTAAAAGAAATGTAGAAAGATTAAATACAACAACATTTTTTAGCTTTGACTGTTAACATACATGTTCTACAAAAACAGGCCAAAAACAATTTACTGATTTGGCCATCCTCCTTATTGTGTATATGCTTTTCCCTCAGTGATTCGGCAAACACTCCCAACCCCACCAACGCCAAATAGGCTGTAGGGGTCATGAGGTCAGAGTTCACGGTGAGCAGTGACTGTGGGTGGGCGGGTGTGTGCGATTTGTGTGTATGTTTGTTATGAACCTGACGGAGCTTAATCTGACATCAACATTCGCCCTTATAAGCCCCATTATTTAGTTTTTGCTGGACAATTAAAGGTGGTCGTTAACAATCAGGGTTGTAATTGGGTAGATTGAGATTCAAATTTACAGCCCCTCTCCTCTAATCGGTGGCCAGGAAGTGCAAAAGGTCCAGAGTCTGGTCCATTTCTCACAGCAGAGGCAGAGGCCGGCCTGCGCCCAAATGAACCAATAGCTATTGACAAAGCATCAGTTGGCCATAATGAGCTGTTAGTTAGGGCAGTAAACATGTCACATTAACACACAGAGGGTGATTAGCCCAGGAGGAAGAGGAGAGAGGAAGGAAAGGAGGAAGGAAGGTAAAATGGAGAAGAAGAGAGTGTGAAATAGTGACGGATTGGTGACGTCTAAAATGTACCAGTCCGAAACGACCACTAACAGGCTTTGTGCTTTCTTTTCTCAATCTTCCTCCTTCTCCCTCTCTTCCTCTGTTTGAGCTTAAATGAGAGGTGAAGGTAAATCAATGTTGGGGACTTGGTTAGTGGATGAGAGCTGGATCGGATTGGCTGCAGAGTGAGGTAGAGAGAATCGAGAAAAGAATGAGAAGGAAGAGGAGAGAAACGCTGTGTACATTGTGTTAAAAAAATGTAATTAGAAGATAATAAACAGAACATTTGCTCCATAACTGTTGCATACATGCTTATTTATTGCATAACCACCAATCAGTAATTCTCAGCTAGCAAGCTAATGTAAGCAAGGTGGCTACTGGCATTATTAGATCAATTCAAGCTACAAGCACAATCAGCATAGTAAGAACACAGTTTCATGCAGGATGTAAACGTAAAGAAGGATCAGATGTCAGTATCAGATACAGATCTCAAGTTAATGCCAGGTGTAACTGGGGCTAAATCGTGGTTTCTACCTCTACGTGACGTAAACATCATGATCTGTCCACCACAGCACTTTTTGAACATGTGCCAGAAAAGCAGAAGGGATGTCGACCTTGAGCACCTCATGTATGTCAAGATGTTTGCACCTTCTTCCATCTCCTTGGTCCTATTCTTGTTAAGTGGTTACACATGCCATTTTCTCTTTCTGACCTTTTTAGGTCATCCAGCCAAACATAATAACCAAAGGACCTTGTCTTCTCTCTCACTCTGCCTTTGTAAACTGAAGTCTGTAGCATTAATTGGAATCAGAGAACCCGTGAACTGACCTCAATTCACTTCCAGAGCCACCTATTTGGAGGACAAGGCTTCGGCTTTAATTTCAGGCGTGAGTAGACGCTACGAGCATCACCTTTTGCTAAGCAATATTTAACCAGATGCAGCTATAACTAACAGCTATATTTAATAATTAGGTGAAAGAGTACGTGATTTACCTAAATAACATACGCTTAGCAACGTCCACTGCTGCTCTAGGAGAAAAACCACAAACCAGATACAACAAGAAACTTCAAAGATATCTTCTGAAGTATGACAGACCAAAATTCATCCCACATATTGGCAAAAAGTATTGCTGATGAAAATCATGATCCCATGAAATTTTGATTTCTTTCATCTGACTCACAGCAGATATTTCTCCAACTTCTTGAAAGTCTGCTTTTCCCTGTTGCATGTTGTATAATACAAAGTAAAACTCAATTTCCAATCAGCTCTCATGAATGTTTGAAAATGCCATGGTTCAAAGCGAATGGGCCTCAGTAGGGACTTGGGGTGTTTTGACATTTACTGTGAGCGTTATTGTCCGGAGGCTGTACACTGATGTACAGTTTGTCTCTTTTATTCTGCCCAGCAGCATCCTCCATTCCCTCTGTCATCATCTGTCCATCCTTCCTTCCTTCCATCCTTAAGCTCAATCTCCCCCTCCATCTCCCCTACATTTCCCCCCCTCAACATATGAAAACATCAATCTATACTCTGCTGTATAGACTTCTGTACCCTCCCTCTCTCTGGGTGGACAGCTCTCATTCATCACACGCTGCGCTGTATGCCAACAACACCAATCCATCTTTCAATTTCATAACGGAGTAGGGGGGTGGGAGGTGGGGGGATGGCAAGTGGAAGGTGGGAGAAAAACAACAAACTGAATGAGACCGGGAAAAAATAACTGAGGAGGAAGATGAAGGCAGGAAGGTAGGCAGAAAAATGCAAAGAGAAGCGATGGCATAAAATAGTCATACATCAAATGCTTTATGCGTTTAAAATAGTTCTGCAACTCATCCAGTTCCAAGTTGTTTCAATTTATATAAAATGTGTTTTTTAGTTTTTGAATAACACCAGTTAAAGAGTTCAGATTTAAGATGGTAGCATTTTAATTTCTGACACTTTTTGCCCCATCCGTCCACCCCAACCTCCTCCTTAACCATATTTTTAAGGTATAACATTAGCCGTTTTTAAATTGATTATGTAGCTTGTTTTAAATGGTTTAAACAACATGGAGCACATGCCAATATAAGTTACTGATATAATTGTTACAATGAAAAGAAGTCTGTCTCCTCAGGGGTACCAGTGGTCGCTTTGTCAAGGGCACCACGAAGACCAGAGACGTTCCTGGCACAGAGTTCAAGGGAATCAATTAAATCTGGAGTTGTTTTCATCTGGTGGCATGGGTCTAGAGTTTCTGATATATGTGTGAGAGACTGGAGAGTCCACACAGGTGAGCCGACTGCTGTGTACAGGTCCAACTAAGAAGCATCGCTCCATAGCCTATCGGTGAGAGCACAGGCTCTGTCACTGGGCGGATGCCCCCAGAGGCAACAAATCAGAGATCAGGAGCAGTGGGACGGAAGAGCAGCTCTACTTAGTGCTGGTTTGATGCCTACCAAGGTCCAAGGCTGCAGGCACAGCATGGCACAGGCTGGGTTCAGTGTGTAAGAGAGTGTGCGAGAGTGTGTATGTGTGTGTACAGTGCCAAGCTCCTTAAGGTGTCAAGCTTGGTAGGTGAAAATCAATCCCATCTCGCTCCTCACCTCTAATCCAACAAGAAGTTTATACTTTGTCAGTTGGGGATTTCTGAGTTTGGAAAAACGATGACTTGGGACCAAAATGTGAACTAATGAACATGAGATGTACCTTTAAACCTGCACATACACTATAGGCTAGGGCTCCCTGGTTCACAGATTTCATTTGAATGTCATCCGTGCTGTCTCTGTACTTACATGTGTGTCTGGCCAATGAGTAGTTGGAGGACCCGCCACTCGTCAGGCCGAAACCTTCAGGCGCCTGTCCGCCAGCTCGGGCTCTCACCGAGCCCTTTGGAGGTTCAATCTCAGCGCCGAATTCTGCTCCGATGACTCCCAGCAGCACGATAGCGGTGGCCTGTTTGCGGCGCTCCTCGTAGGAGTTGGAGATCTTCTTGGCGTTTGGTGGGAGGTTTGACAGACAGCCTAGTAAAGATAATGAAATAAGCAGGGAGACAAATTAACACTTGGTGCTTAGTGATTTGCTAGTATCTATCCTGGACTTAAAGTGAGATGTCCTCTATTCAATTCCTCTGCACAGCAAACCAGAGGATGCTTTGCAAACCAGTTACATGAATTTGTTAAGCTACTGTTTTCGGGGAAAATTACTTTCAGGTTTTCATGTAAAAACAAAATACACTATTCACTTTAATCAAATTCAAACAAATTCAGTCATAACCTCATGGATGTAGCATATTCAGCAGTTTAAGACTCTTTATTTTGTGACCCTTTCAAATGAAGGCAGAGGACATCTGGGACCTGTTTTACTTTTTAATTTCTTTCCCTTTTTTCTCCATTTCATGCTAGAAGGTGGTAAAAGAAAACCTGCAGGCCTGTGAGACTCCAGTGAGCCGAGCAACTGAACAAGCACACGTCTATTGTCCTGGTATTAATCATTACTTACACACACACACACGCACACACAGGCACACGTCTTATTGTCACGCTGAAAGCCTTTAGTCACAGTGAAAACACATTTACACATACACACAGACGGTCCTGTTCACAGACCTCTGGAAAGATTTTGGACACGTGCAGCAGCAGTGTGTGTGTGTACGCACGCGCACTTTATTGTGTCCGCCAAGACGACCCTAAAATACCCTCTTTTGTGAGTGTGGGTGTGACAGGGTCCACACAGTGGGGAACTACTGTTGCAACACTGAGTGGAGTAAGTGTGTCTGTGTGAGCGAAAACAGTGCGTGTGTGTGTCTGTAAGAGTATCACAGTAGGAGATGAGAGCTCCTTACACATCTTGGATCAAAGGCCCAATAAGGACAACATAAAAAATGAGCGCGTGTGTGTGTGTGAAAGAGAGAGAGAAAAAGAGAGGGGGAGAGAGAGAGAGACGTGTTTGTGTGTGCGTGCACGCGCTAAGCCACACACACATCTCACCACCTCCACCCTCAGATTTCTATTTCTTATTTTCTCCCTCTCTCTGGATGAGCGAGCACAGCATTGTTATGGATTTGTATTCCAGTGGAACATGCGCTCGCTCACTACACACACACACACACACACACACACACACACACACTCTCACACACAATAAGGACACATGCACACAGAAGCAGGGGGTGAGTGAGCACACTTGGTGTGATGAATAGAGCCAGTGCGAGAGAGGTGGTCACTGCTGGGTCAACTTCCTGTTGATGTTCACACACACGCTGGATTTGTTAACGTCGCATGATCCTTGATTAGCAAACGACGACTGAGGATACAACTCTGTGACAAAGGCTGAAGGAAACCTAAAGATTGTACAGATATTTAATGACTAAGCTGGTAGGGTTAATAAAACCTCCTAAAAAAGGTGATTAAAACCAATTAACTCCTTATAAATGACCTGCATACTCTTAGCTGTTGATAACCTCGCCTCATTAAACAAGAGGAAAAGACTTCAGCGGTTTCAACACATACGGCAATGCTAGCCGTTCTAATATTCATTTGATTCCTAATCAGCTCAACCACTCAATGAGCTACAGTATGTGGCTAAGGGAGTAGCATGAGTCTCGCTTATAGCTCATAAACCCAGCTCATCCATGCATGTGTACTATTATTTATCGATAACCAGCTAGGTGCTAGCCCAAGTAATCCCATGAAACTCATGACTATGAGATTTGTTATATGACCAATAATGTGTATTTTGGAAGTAAAAGTATTAAAAACTGAATCATACCCAAATCTTATTAGCTGTGCAAGTGTGATTTTGTCTTTTGCCCACCGCTTTTCTATCTCAGTCCATTTTTCAGATCTCAGCAGCCCCCCCTTCCCCATATTTCCATACTATATCCTGGTGCTCTTTATAATGAGATTGCTAAAGGCCAGCTGTCATTTGGAAGAAGGCCCAGCGGCCGGCTCTGATAAATGGATTACAGATGGCATCCATCCCCCGGGCCAGACTGGGCCAGTAGATAACAGAATTAGAGATAGACTCCCAACCAGAATTACTAAAAAGTTCAGATTTACAGAAAGAAAGTGAAAGTAAAGACAGGAAAATACAGGGAGATAGATGAGGCATGTGCTGGAGTCAGCGACAAAATTGAGGCCTTTTGTCGTGTGTAACATGGTTTTTAGTGGGCAGGTGGACAGAACTACTAAGTGTACACCTCTTGTTGTTCTTCCTAAACCAAGAAGCTGTAACTGTATGGATGGTGTATGATCAAGCAGTGATGGAGCTATCTGACTAAACCTTCTGACAGGACTGATGGCTGCAGCATGTTCTGGAAATGTTCTGGTTTGACAGTGCCAACACCAAATTTATGGTGCTGTGCGTAGAAACACTGCACCATCGCATTCATAGTGACTATGAACACTGACAATCTGACAATCCATTCTCCAGATGTTTTGCAGCCCATTTTGTTGCGTTACCAGTGGAAATCTACCACCACCACATTCTAACAGCTCATATAAAAGACTAATTAATATTAAAATAAGTTTCCTAATGTACTTTCCAAATGATTTGGTCTAAATCAGGTGATATTGTCAACATAATACAGTATCTCTAGTTTTCAATCTTTGTAATTACCAATATTAAATCCTAGTTTTGTATCCAGCATTTGAGGAAATCTATATTTACTCACTTAAGTCAACAAAAGGTGATCTGACTGCCTTGATAATAGAGAGGACACATTTAGTTATTACTGTAAACTCAGAGCAATACAGTTTTACAGGAATAAGCAGCAGCCAGTTTCAAAGATCTGCAGCGAAGTAGAAAAAAGACACAAAGGGGTACCTCTACGTTTTTAGCTGAGCAGTAATCCTCCTGTCGAGGCCTTGCCAAGGCACTGTGCCGTTTACAACTATATCTATGCTAAATGGTCTTAAATGGTTACTTGATACTGCAAAAAGCGCGACACCTAAACTGAGAAAGAGTTGGCTCTAAATTGAGATGGTCTTAAATTATTATTTTTTTTTTTAATTATAAAACATACAAAAAGGATATTTTGACTATTTACACTTTACCGTCATAATGACACATCTACCCACATATTCACATAATGGTGCCAAGTACTGGGAGCAACTTAGGGGCCTTTGGTTGTTGCTCAAGGACACACTGGCATCTAGTACACGTATGGGGGATTGCACCTCTGACCCTCTGGATAGTGGATAACCCTAACTCTAACCAGCAAGCTGACCTGATAAGTAGATCATCAAATATTAAACTATAATATCTAGCCCTGACCCCCAAACCTCATTTAAAAATCAGATAAAGAAACGGATGACAAAACCAATCAGCTGGATACAGCTAGTGTGTCATAAGCTAGCACTGAGCTGAAATGTTTCAAATATTTAACTGACTCTGCTGACTGAAAATGTTTGTGTTTAAAAATTTATTTCACTCAAGTGTGAAATGTGAAGCTCACACAAATACCAAATAGGGTCAGGATGAATTGAATTACTAATAAATACATTTAAAAACCTCACAGTGCTTCAACCATTAGATCAGGGGTTCCAAACCCATGTTAGTTCAGGTGCCACATACACAAATTACGTATGCGATTTTCGCACTTTGCAAATTAACGCAGATGAGGCCAGACTGGACCCACTGGCTGCCCTGTCTTGGCTTGTGGGTCGCATGTTTGACACCGCTGCATTAGAATGCCACTCCTTTGATAATCAAATACCTTTTAATGACTTGTAGTTGCCCTAAAATTATGTGTGAGATGTGAGGTCTTCTGTGGACAGTCAGCCCGGTAGCATCACTTTCTGTGGATCTGTGTGTACCTGCTGCCTCTCCGCCCGTGTGGACGGACTGATTGATTTTTGAAGCCTATCGATCTGCTTCCTTCGCAACTGGCAGATCTATTGTAATGACATTGCATCTAAATCCTATTTGTTGGCCAACCTGCTCCCAAACATAACCGAATAAACTAAAGAGGGGGATGGACGTGCTCCCCTCGGTGCTCGCCTCCGCTCAGCTAAATCTTCATAAAAACAAGAAATGGATTGAGATAAAAAGGCTTTCTGGCTGAAATGACATTATCCATAAAGGAAGGAATCTATTAAAAAAGGGCAAGATGGTGTAATGCAACAACCTGTAGAGTCCATGCAATCACTGTAAAATTATAGAAGCGTCACAAACAGGAGGAACAACGGACATGCTACCTTTTACAAAAAGTTCTGCTTCAGTGAAAATAAAAATAATAAATATCACTTTTGTTACATTTTTGACTGCATTCATTTTTTATATATCAGTTTTTGCTGTAAGCACTGAGATCAGTTTTCTTTGTAATTTGACATAATTTCAAGATTACTTTAAACGACAGAATGACATAATGAGGACAGATGACTGGTGGCACTGGAGAGAGACAATAAATCAGGAGCGATGATGGGAGGGAGAGGGGAAAAGGGAAAATGAATGAATAAAAATGGAGGGAGGAGAGGCATATGGAAAAGGAGACGAACGAGACAAGGAGGAGAAGGAAGGACAAAAGACAAGTTAAGAAAAGAGGACAGAAAAGCACAAACATAAGATGGGAAAATTGAAAAAAACAAGTTAACAGGAGAGAAGGAACATGAGAAGGAAAAGAAACCATGAAGAATAAATAAGAAATAATCCATTATTACCTGCTCTACAAATGATGTGATAGTTAGCAGTAGCACTGTCCATTCAACACATTCAGCTTGCTATGTTATGGCCTATGCATTAGTCGCTCTAATAGGCGCTTTATGCTTCTGCGTCAATTTGACGCCGTAGCTACGGCGATAGCCCTGTCCCTACTTAGACCCCAACATCGTAGCCTGACATGCACCTCCCTTGAAATGTAACTATGCGTTGCAGCAACGCCGAGCACAGAGACAGTGACTGGTCCGTTTGGTAGTAGCGTGTTTCTGGGTCACCATTTCCGGCTGCTTTTCCATCTCCGCAATTTTCAGCTTGATTGTATCGAATCAACAAAGACGGAACACATCAAGGAAAGTTTAACTGAGGAGGTTTGGAGATACAAACATTTGTATGACTCGTCTTCAGCGAAATTTTGGCGAAACTTTCAGTCGCCATTGTCGAAAGTGAAGCATGAAGCTGAAAGAAAAGTGAACCTGACTGGGAGCCACCCTATAGCGCCAACTAACAGACAAAAATGGTAGAATGAACTAAGAAGACATAGCCCAATGTCATGTTCAATGTACAGGTAAAATAATCATAATAATAAAAGAAACACATGAAAACCATGAAAACCTATTCCCACTAAAGCCCGTCCCCTCAAATCCGTAAACCCAGGGGAAACACTGAGTGCTGTAGCTAACCAGCATCTCACATTATGCTACAAATGTTTACATTAATATAAGTAACAATGGTTCTTTTTGAGCCAAGTCAACCTCACATGACGAGCTAAGACACATCGATCAACACATCTTAGTGGAGAAAGCACACATTAGTGCATTAGTTCTTTCATTTTTTTCTTGTTGGGACCTGCCACAAATAAGGACTGATATTTCTATATTGTTTCGGTCCCCAAGCTACACAAGCTACACACTTTTGGAATACATTTTTGGAAAGACCTTGCTGCCCCATTATCATACACGATTTACAAATGAGGATACTCTAAATCTGACCTGTAAAGCGTGTCTCCATGATAATAAAATACTGGACGTATCTAGTGTTTTGTTTTGTTTTTATAGTGGGAAAAAAATATATCAAACCAATAATCTTCCCATAACTCACTATGCTCCAGCCCCGCCGTGTTCCCATCATGCACCTCAGCTCTGCCTCCATTGGTAATCAATGAGAGACTGGTAAAACCTGATCACCTGGGACTGAGGGAAGGGATCAATACCAGCAGGAAACTGATGTGAGAACATAGGGAAGGGAGGAGGAGAAGGTGAACGACAAACGGAATATTGCTGTGGGAGAAAAGATTTACAAAACACTGTATATTCAAAAGTGAATATACAAGAACTCAAAAAGAAGCTGAAACTATTCAACTCCTAACACGGCCTCAAGCCAAAGACAGACCAATCCTTGGATCGTGAAGAAAGTTTCATGAAGTAAAAGAGAGCTGGTGTTGTGGGGTGGAGGAAAGGGGGAGTTGAGGTGAACACTGTCCTTACAGCAAATGTCAGGAGACAGAAAATCTGGGGAAATAATTGAAAACACAATTAAGTTGATAGAGAAAAAAGATTTGAGTCCTGAAACGGTGGCTGCCCTTCCAACCCGCCCGAGTCCATCTGAAGGTTAAGTGTATTTTACCGTCTTAAGACACAGAAAGGAGGGCTATCTGCGCTCACCGGGAACTCTGTGCTTCAATTAGACGAATGCGAGGGGGGCACTGAAGGGGGTCAGGGGGAAGTCCGCATGAGACACTGGATACAAGTTTGTAAGGAAAAGGAGAGGAGACAAAACCAAACTGCTGCTTTTTAGATGTTGATTTTCCATCTCCACTGATTGTCCATCAGTGTTTAGTTTGCTTTTCTTCCTACACTGTTAATCATGGTGGGAAAAAATGGTTCCTACTGTCCACAGCAGACCAGGCGTGTGACAAGATGTAGCTGGATCACATTCAACATCACAAAACATATAAACAGCTGCTGTACTTGTATGTCTGTACTTGCATGTTAAGCTGCTCACTTGTGCCTTAAATTGCCCCCCGGGGACAAATAAAGTTTTCCTGAATCTGAATCTGCTGGAAATATATACGTTATACTGAATATAAGTAAAGACCTCTGTTTTGTGTGTGCTGCGACTCGAGGCATGGAGAAAACAAGTATTTAAAATCTAAAATATCTTGGCTGAATTATGTGATTACGTGTGAATCTGCTGCAAATCTGACAAAGCTGACCTTTAAGGGAAGGGAGGAGAACAAAGTGCCCAAATGGAGGAAGCTGCTGTAGTTTATTAGCCACGCTGCACTGTCATACACTGCTCAGTCTACGGAAACACAAACGTGTTGCTTGCCCGAATTTATAACTCAATCTCAAGAGTCCCTCGCCAGCATGTCAGGTTGACTCATGCAGCTTCCCACACAACAGCTAACACCATGGTCCGCAGGAGAAATGGTGCGAGAGCCCATGGATGCACACGAGGGTCATGGCCAGGCTAAAAGCTAACCTACATGGACCAGCGCTTCCTGCCATGGCCAGCTAGGAACTACTAGACTAGGAACAGCTAGGCCATGATTTTAACTGAGACTCATCAATGCAATGGACTGTTCCTGTGCTCTAGAAAAGGCACCGCAGCAGAGAGTCAAACTACAACGCTATGTAAGAGTTGAATACTTGTAAGTTCACTAACTAACCTAGCAAGATTGCTAACTGATATTAGTATATCTTGCATTAGCGTCTGAACTAGACAATCCGATTGCGGGTGGTTGGATTAAAGCTCCATAAAACTCCTGATCCATTCTGTTTTGTGCTCTCTACGCAAACAAACACCAACATCATTTGGAGCTCAGTAGAACATTATAATAGCTGCAGCCCTGGACACTTGGGACCGTAATAGCCAGGAGGGATGTTAATGCAAGGTACTGACAGTGTCTAAGTGACAGTCAAAACGTTGTCTTGTCAGTTGTACAGCGGCTCAGCTACTACACAGTGGTTCTGTCTGCTCTGTCAACAGTATTTTTATCTCTACATGCTGCATTACAGTAGCAATGGAATAAAGATGCAGTGTCAACACTTTCAGTAAATGAGAGCTTTTCTATAGCACTATCTACCCTCAATCACATTAACTTTTGTCTACTGCATATAGCAGTAATACCATGTGAAGGCATGGTTTGATGATATTGCCTGAGATCTTGTTTTTAAGACATATTTTTTTACCTTTTCCATTATCAATTATGAGTTTGTTTTGCAGTTTAATTTACTGCCAGACGAGTTTTTTTTAACACTTATATTTTCAGCGCTTTATGGGCTGTCACGTTTGTTTGCTGTTAATAGAGTGGACTGAAAAATGAGTGTGGATGATAATTTCACTAATGCAGAGACAGTGGACGCGCTCTACCGCGCTGCTTGTTCATAAAGGAGGAGCAATTTTTTATTAAAGCCACCGCAGCTCAGCCACCCTCTCCTCTCACAAGCACGTGAATTAACGCCATCTGACAGATTTCAACTCCAGCGAGAGAAAAGAATCACAAGGAGTAGGAGTGAGAGGGAGAAGAAAACGATCCTCCCAACAAACAGTCTGGACCAGAAAATTACTGGAGGTGAACTTTAAATATGACAAAAGAATGAATTTCTTTTACTTAAATATAGTTGGATTTTAGTTCAAAAATATTATTTCTCTATGTTCACAGTTTAAGTTGGGATTCTGTTTTCTTATGAACCCTGGAAGTGCTGGCTGGTACACAATATATACCAATTATGAGTAATGAGATTTAGATGGATAAGTCGTAATAGCTCTCCTTCTTTATCACAATTTTCATACGAGCAGATCAGAGTGTGTCTTGTTTCATGCAGTGTGTGTGATGACTAGGCGCACTGAGCCCCATAGTAATCAATGGGACCAGTATTACCATCTTAATCTGCCCACAGGGCTGAAGGGTCTACATCAAAACACCAGGAGGAGTCGATGTCTCTTTGTCTGCCTGGTTGTCACTAATCTGCTTCACATTCAAAATAATACTTTAATTCTTGTATTCATACATATGTTTACCAGAATTTTCATCACAGCTATTACATATTAACAACTTTCTCGTTCTCATTGTCTGACCTAAAGGAGTTCACGCCCTTGACAGGACAATACTTAGCCAACAGCTCAGACAAAATAACAATACAATGAGCGGGGCTGGTTAAGCAGCCCATAGGTTTGTTTTTTTAAATCAGTTAGCAAAAGTATCAACTGTCAAATGTCATTCAACAATCATCAGAAATCAAACAGCCACTCAGGCATTTGGACAGTGACCCAGAAAACCAGGAAGTAACACCAGTCAGTCATTTCTATCCCGTGACTCCACATCTGTGGTCAGACCATGAGCGGGCTGACAGTCTGTAAAACACACACACTCACAAACACGCACAAGCACACACAAACATGCACACACACAGACCCCAAGGCCAACGCTTTATCTTTGTGACACATTCATAAACCCTGACACACATACACACAGACAGTCACACACACTGCCCACCCCCCACCCACTCCTCATGTGCGCATTATCACACTGGCCATACGAGCATAAGACAGGTGCATGTGTGAGGGAGAGAGAGTGCGTATGTCATACTGCATCAGATGTTACAGGAGGACAGGCGATGTAAGGAGGATCACATTATTACTATATTATCATAGCACACAGTGCCATCCATTTATTATACATGTACATAATGCTATATCAGAAATGAATGTGCTATATTACATAGCATGTTACTATGCTAGCACATTGTACTATTGTATACTATACTACTGCATTATAATATGATACACACAGTATTAGATAATTGTTTTATCAAATTCTATATTTGTACATATTGTAATACATTTTTCTATGCAATACTACACTATGTTAGTAGATTACAAAAGCTAGCATTATACGGACTTGTATACTACAGTACTAGTAGCATAGACTGTATAAAAAATGGACACTGCGTCCTCACTTCCTTGCATTAGACAAACTGATGCTAGGTTACTGGGGATATGGGCAGCGGCATCATGCAAGTTAGGAGCCAGACACCAGGGGGAGCTCTTCTTGTTTTGAGGCGCTATCCTGCCGTCCATCATTATTTACAATCTATGAATTGTACACATAACTATTGTATACTACAATACCCTAACTAGTACACTACCATGTACTGTAAGTATACTATGTTAGCCCATTTTACTACATTCATACACCAGGTTATATACAGTATATGTACAATATGTATGTTATACAACTACTGCTCCACCAACACACTGCTCCCAGTGTTTGGCACTTGTGTGTGAATGTGTGAACAAGTGTGTCATTGTGACTGTAACGCACTTTATGTACCAGCAGTTACAAAGGTGCAACATAAATACAAAACCCTACTACACAACGCAACACACAACGCTATGTTAGATATTGCTGTTTCTGTCTCAGAGCCAGCAGAAATACATTCCAGTACATTAATAATATTGGGACAATAGCTTCACTCGTCTACCTGTAATACAATAATATTCCCATATGCCAGCTGTGTCCCTCGCTGGGTTACACAGCACAGGCGCAATCATCTGAAACAATCAGAGCGTTTAGAGTCGTAGCTCAGAACATTTATCTCTCCATAAGTTCAATCTGCTCCGAGGAGAAATGTGATCTGACCCAAACGACCTCCAGGCTTAGATATTAGATTAACAAGGGAGGCTGGCGTTTCAGCTAACCAAATCACAACTGGGCTAATGACACAGAGAGGTGAGGGTCAGCCTGACCTTTGACCTCTGACCTCTATCACCGCCGCTTTGGACCCCTCACAGCGGGTGAGGAAGGAAGGACGCACACAGACGTGATAAAAGAAAGGAGAAGAAAGAAATCCCTCCATCCTTTCTTTATGTTTCTGTCCTTCCTCCAAAACAGAAAAAGGAATTGCTGCTGAGGTAATGAATTTACAGCACGTATTGACTTTTACTCATATCATTTTAATTTCATGGAAAGGTGCCTGGTAGCATGGTGTAAATGCTTCTGCGCTGAGGAAGGGGGTAGATGGGGCGGTGTCCAGCGGGGTTCTCTGACCTCCCAGGGGTCACCTCCTCCATCAGAGCCTGAAGATGAGAGGCTGCTTTGGTTAGTGGAGGCAGTCTTCCCTCTAGTGTAGGACCACATTACTGTTCCACACTGATATGAGTGAAACAGTCACTGTTTTTAAACTGAATGACTATGAAAAGGCAAAAACACTGAACGCATTCAAAAATGATGCTCGTTATCTTTCTGTTGACGGGCTCATCGTACTTTTGCAGCCCAGGTATCAATAAAAACATTAAGCTTTCATTCTTAGTTAAAATTTGTGGCTTCTTTAAAAAAAAAATAATAATAAAGAAAAGAAGAAAAATGTTGTTTTCTGACACAGGGAACCCATGGACCGAGTAATTGTAGCTGTAATCCATATTAATTAGGTCAAAACAAATTCTAAAGTGTGACTTTCACCTTTAGGATTTAGCAGAGGGACTGAAGTTGTTTGTGAGCAAGACCACGCCAGTTAGGTTAACCCAAGTCACCTAAAAATTATTCACAGCCCTGTTTAATTGAGCAAATGCTGCAGTCTTTCAAGAAATATCTGTCAGTATAAATATCAGTGAAACCAGATAAATGTATAGACCTTCAGGCAACAGAGAGCTGTATGAAACTGGAAAACTGCAGATGATAAGCCACTGCTAAATTTATTTCAACATATAAAAATGATAACATATTAGAAGGTATTTAGTTGTTCTGATCTGTACATCCAGGGCTTTGTGTGGATATATATACAGTATATAAACATATATTCACTAGTACTTGCAGTTTAAGTGTTTTGGAAACTGTCTAGACTGTCATGCCAGTAATGATGCAATGAACTGAATTTAAGTGTGTGTGTATGTGTGTGTGTGCGAGAGAGAAAGTGAGGTGACAATGTGTGTGTGTGTGTGAGGATGAGGAGGAGGGCCAGGAGGAGGAGGAGGAGGAGGAGGCTGTGGATCCTAATGACATCCCTTGACACTGCCAGGGACATAATTGCGGCACACAAACACACAGGTTTGTGTTGTGCGTGTGTGAGCTCTGGTCTGGGAGGTTTTGCAGCTGTGGCAGAGAGCAACAAATGTTGTCACCTGCACAACCTGAACTTTGTGTAGGCTGGTCCGTGTGTGGTGTGTGTGTGTGTGTGTGTGTGTGTGAGAGAGAGACAGGATAGACAGCAGACTCATGTGATGAGTCTATCGCCGTGGAAACAGCCTGCAGGCAAGTGATTCGGCGGCTGTCGACATCCAAGTCTTTTCCCCTTTGTCTCCTCCTCTCATATCTTTCCATTTCCTCCTCCTTGGCTCCCCTCTCTGGGTTTCCTTCACCTATTTCACTTCACCTCCTCTCATTTTCATTTTCTATTGTCCTGTACGTATTGTAAAACAGACTTAAAAAGTATAAAAAATGGAATTAACTTAAACTGATGCATTAATCCATAAGTTAAAAAGTGGAAAAATAAATACTGCTCCTTATATTTTCAGTCAATGTGTCAATCATTGTATTGTCTCAGCGCCAATCTGATTTTTAGACAGCTACTACTACTTTTATGAGCTAAATAACTAAATGAATAAACACAAACTGTACATCCAAACCTAACATCATTATTATAATGATATGTTTGTTTTATTTTCAAAAGAATGGAATTACAGACACACAACCACATATGCTATCTGGCTCAGCTACAGTGACGCAGAAGCCTAAACCGTCCATTAATCTGACGACACCCTTGAAAGCTGTGCAAACAAGAAATGCTGTTTAATACTACAGCATCCTGTTTTGACAGTTTTTAATATAATGTGATTAGAGGCTTTCTCTTCTCTTCACCAATCTGTTCTAATGCAGTCACGATTAAGGGTAAACAGCTATTAAAATTGAAGCCAAAAAGTTCTTCCTCCACAATAGAAAGGGTCTAGACTGCTCTATGCTTGAGAAATCTGCTAACAGATTTAATACTGCAGAGTCCGAATGAAAAAAAAAAAAAAAAAACTGCTGCCAATAGGAGAAAAATGAGCTGTGAGGAATGATAAATTGTCAGACACATCTGTGATATTGACTGGTCTGAGAGAAGGATGGAGGGAGGAGGAAGGAATGAGGTGCAATACCTCTAACATGGACTGAATGTTAGAGGTATTTTTTTTTTTTTTTGCATTTACTACTGTAATACTATGTAATACTGTATATTGCACTGGTTAAAGAATTAAAACTTCCCCTTAGACAAATGAGTGATTCTGGGATGGAAAAAAAGTATCCAGGACTATATACAGAAACGAGACTGCTCATGAATAATAAATCAAATGAACTGCTTAAAATGTGAGCGGGAGCTTTCAGACGGTCACAGTTAAACATTTAAACATGGCAAAGATAAAAGGATAAAATGGTCACTTAAATATGTAACCTCATATTATGATACTCAAGAGGAGAAATGTGAAGAAAAAAAACTTAGACGTGAGAAGTGGATAGCTGAAAACTGCAGGAGACAACAGGCTGTGAGAAAACCATTCGAATTGCAAGAGCTGTGTCAAGAATACCCACTTTGCATGAAAGTGAGAGGGCATGGAGGAAAGCAAAGGATGCTGCTCTCAAAGGGGACCGCTGGGCACCACAGCGCATTCCGCCAGTAAACATTGGAAGCTGCAGCCATGCACAAACTGTGAGCAATCACGTGAGCCAAACTGCGATGAAGCATGTGCTGGTCATTTCATGGATGCCACGAAAGAATGGCACATTAAGTTGAGAACAGTAGACACAGCGCTCAAAACATGGCTGCAGCCACGAGACTACCTCCATTTGAAGACTTGTCGGTCGTGATATCTCGTCAACACAGTGGACTGAAGGCATTCTTGACCGATGTGGCAATGTTGATTGTCACTTTTAAGCATAGTCCTCCAAATGCTCATTAATTAAGAAAACAGAAAGTTGCACTGATTTAGCAACAAGATGAAGTTCTGCCTTAGAAATGGTCAACCAAAAGCCAGTGAAAGGAGTAACTGCTGACCACTACTGTTCTTGCTCCATACTCCGCCTGTCTCTCTCCCATCCTACTTTGGTCTTGAGTGCTGTATATGCATGTGCTGTGCGGTCTCTCCCTCTCTCTACCTGTGTTTTGTGTGTGTGTTCACACTGCATCTCCTGTGTGTGTGTGTGTGTGTGCAGTCATGTGCAATTAATAACAATTTACTGACAGGTTTAAAATCACTTGTGCTTTCTACTACAGATATGAGTGTGTCTTTTGTTCAGTTGTATTGTCTGCCTTGTTGCACTTGATCCGAGCCTTCAGACAATGATCCAATCTATGCAGTGAAGTTTGAGACAGTGTTTACCACAGGCGTATATAGGGCAGCACCGGACTCATATGGGCTGGAGATTGCTACTGCACTTGACCCCAGATTTAAGGACAAAAAGTGTCTTCCCTGAGATGAAAGGAGTGAAGTGCGGGCTTCAGCAAGCAACCTCATGATGGGAGAGAGGCCTGCTCAACAACCACCTGCAGAGACAACGTGGAAACAGATGCCACAGAAGAGGAGGATGTTCATCATTTTGGTGGGTTCTTCTCACAGAGATGCAGATGAGGAGTAGTGTTGTTTTTGGCGGCCTGTTTTAATTTTAGTTTTAGTCTAGTCTTTGTGTCAAGCTGTCATTTTAGTTTTTATTAGTTTTAGTCATGTTCATACTCCTTTTAGTCTAGTCAAGTTTCAGTCAACTAAAAGTCTGAGCATTTTAGTCTTATTTTAGTCAGAATTATCCATGACTATTTTCGTCTAGTTTTAGTCGACGAAAACTGATGACATTTAGTCTAGTTTTAGTCAATGAAATTGTATTTTATTCTCTTTTAGTAATACAATTCTATTTAACCCAGTCAATATAGTATAAGTACCTTGTAGTATAGACAAAACCAAAATTTTCTATTTCAAACAAGGTTCTTATTAAATTATTGTTACCTTATAGACTCAAGAATACATCCATTCCAGACACGGAAGACGCTGTTTTGAATTGGCAACATATTTATTTTACTAACCAAACATGGTAGAAGACATTCGGTTTTATTTTCCACTTCGATGCATTTAAAGTTTTTCCAAATGTCTTCTTATTCTACCGAAGACCCCCGCCTGGCCGGCCATCGTTCCCTTTCTTTGTCACGCTACTCAGTACTCAAAGTTCTCTCGCTGCTCAGTACTCACGCAGAGTCGCAGACTCAATGGAGCAGAGCATCTTCTAAATAATGCCCTGAGTGGAGCTTGAGGAAGTGACGTCGCCTGCGAGAGATAACGCGACTAAACATGACAAAATAACGTTGTAACATTTCGTCTCGTCTCGTTTTGGTCAACGAAAATGGAGAGACATTTTAGTATAATTTTTATTTTGTAAACCACATTTAGTCTCGTTTTTATTCGTCAACAATATTGCATTATACATTTAATTATAGTCATCGTTGCATGACCAGCATTTACGTTACGTCTCGTCTCGTTTTAGTCACGTGATAAAGGTTCGTTGACGACAATATTTAGTCATAGTTTTCGTTGACGAAAGCAACACTAATGAGGAGTCCATAGAGCAACTTCTGGGCCGCTAAGAAGCCCAAAATGAACAAGGTGGGGTGGACTAAAGTCGAAGCGCGTAGGTACTTGTCAGCTGTCTCAGCAACTGGCTGAATGTTAAGGACGAGTAAGCCAAACAGTTCCTACGGAGAAAAAAAGGACTCAACAATCCAAACTCTCTGCTCTTATTCTTTATCTCATATTTGCAAGGAATTTTGTAACACTTTCTGTTGTTATCATTCTGTTGTACCATTCTTATACCCCTTCTAAAGGTTGTCTGAGAATTAACAACGCATAACCTCATGCAGCTATGTGGTGATAGGCAGTAGAGTAGTTATACAAGCCATTTGAGCTCTGTGGACTTGAACTTGTTTGTGACAAAGTTGCTGCTGGCATTGAAGCAAACTGTTAACAACGGCCGGTTGTGTTGAATGGTTGCCCTTAATGGAATCCAAATGGTGTGTTACCAGACTCGTGTTCTGATAAGAATATTCTGATAAGAATTGAACCAGGCTACTGGATTCTAGTTTAAAGGCTGGAATTAGGTTAACGCCTGGCTAAGGGTTGAGGTTAGCCTCTTAGTTATATCAGTCAATGTCCACACAAAGCCAGCCGTACAAAGGAGTGTGTAGCTGCTATCAGCACTGCAGGTGTCAGTCCTTTCCAGAGGAAAGTGTTTCACATCTTTCTGTCTATGTCTCTGTGTGTGCGTGTGCGTGTGAGAGAGGCACAGAGAGATAAAAAAGCCACTGTGCACACTTCATTGCTTTTAACACCACGCAGGTCACTGGTATAATACACAGCCTGTGTGGCACTGATTATGTTAAAAAATCTGAATTCAGAGTCAATAAATTATAAATTAATTCTTCTTGTTCTGGATCCAACCAAATGAGGTTCCCAAATATTTACCCAGGGTGACTGGGTAAAATATTTTGGATGCACTGAAAACACTTTTTATCAGACAATATGTGCAAATGTCAGAATGCAGGTCAGTGCATTGTCTTCAAATCAGTTTGTTTTCATCCTTCTAGTATGTTATTAACCAGTCAAACAGAGCCGGAACAAACAGCAATAAGTGTCCACTGGTGACCAGTGAGATTGAGTATATCGAGAGCCTGCTTCTGCTGGATGACAGACTGTAGTGTCTGCTCTTCCAGCAGTTTGGCACATCTTGCAGGAGTTTTTATGGGTTGCATCAGCACCATCTATGTCTTCCAGACGGGACTAGGAAAAAACAGGGCGTTTAAAATGCCCAACTATTAGACCTCCAAATGTCACAGCACCATCAACGTTCCTCATTAACAACAAGCCAACGTGCAGTTACCTGCCACCCACTTGCACAGCTAGTGAGGAGATACATTGCTGGGTGCAGTTGTGTTGAAGCAGTTTTACAAATACAAGTAAACAAGCAAAGTATGGGACCGAAACCCAACACTGGGAAGAGTTTATGAGATACTGATACCAGTGTCAGTGTATGCGCATTCACAGTAAATGATCTCATCATTGTACACCACAAATAGCCTGAGACATTTCACAGTAACGTTAGGGTGAAATGTGACCAGCAGAAGTTCTCTCGTTTTGTCGTTCTATATTAGGTACTCCATAAAGATTAGGTCAATCTAGAGTTAACAAAACCCTTTGATGACCAGCAGCATGGCAGTGGTTAGGCAATTCAAGGCTCAACACACACAGGTTAGTAGTTGTGCACCCTGATGTTAGAATCAGAGCAGCACAGGAAACACAGCTGCAAGTCAAGTAAGACTGAATATGGATGCTCCAAACTACTGTTCCGTGGCACACAAATTCAAACTCATATGTATTCCTGATTACGAGATCTGGCGTTACAAATGATGATGTCGAGGAACGGGTTAAAGCAACTGTTTAAATTCCTACAAGAAACCAAGATGTGGTTGTTTAATGAAGCTTTCTTTAGATGCTGTGTCTGTGCACCTACCTGCTGTTATGTCATCATCGGTGACGTCCATTTCCTCCTCAGGAGCCTTGGCTTCTATTGGCTGAGCTTCGGGAGGGGGTGGGGCAGGAGGGGAGGGCTCGGTGCCTGTCCCAGCTGAGGAGAGGGAAGGAGAGGAGTTACATTACTGCTAAATATCAGCGACCACCAGCGTAATGGTACCGTGCATGTATGTGTGCGCGTTGTTAGTATGCTGTTTGCTGTGTTGGGCCTAATTATTAGCCTAACTGCCCTGGTTAAGTAGCTAATAAAGGTTGATTGGGCCTCCTTGTTATCTGGAGAATTAATGAAAACACACACACACACGCACACAGCTGCCCCCTCTATATTTACTGTTTTCATTTAGCCCTTATCTCTCTATTGCCAATTAACAGTGGCTTTTCATTAGCAGCCGAGGCTAATGAATGACAATGCGCTAATGAATGAGGCTAAAGGTAACGGAGTCGGTGCCGGGGTAATCTCTGGAAAAACGGCCTTACTTAATGAATTGCAAACGTGCACACACACATGCAGGCACACAGAAACACAACTGCAGTGCCTGTCAATGCAAACTAACAAAAAAAAAAGCAGAATTTCTTTGTTTTTTTTCGGAAACTGTACCCAGTTTTTAAAAAACATTAGCAATACTAAAACGAATATTACACACAACGTGACAAGGCTACAGTACACCAACAGAAAAGTAATTCCGTGTGTGTAATTACACTGATTAATCCTGGTTAACACTGTGCTTCATGTTACAATTAACCTGCTCGCACACACGCGACCAAAAGCTCAACATAATGACTTTACATCACACGCATGCACGCACATACGCTGACAGAAGGCCGATACACCGCCTGGTTGCCAAATGGCCGTCTCAAACATTCAAGTGATAAAAACTTAATAGGACTTAATTAAAACATAACTGATGTTTTGCTCGCGACTGAACAAAAGCTGGGGCCGGCTGAGACACGGAGCGGTTTCTTTGTTCCTGTTCAGCTTCTGTTCCCTTCAGGTCCACACAAGTCAGTTTCTCTGATAAAACAAGCAGAGCGAGAACACTACCAGCCTTACGCACTTTGGCTAGTTGTGGATTTTAAGTTAAATGTTGAATGATCACCTGAAAAGGACAAAGCATCACCATGTGATGTATGTTCACTAGTAATGGGAGCCTTTTTAAATACTCTGTCATTGTAGCTGTAAACTAAATATAATGAAATCTAAGACAAGAAGTAACAAATGAAATCAATAAATCTGTGTAGAATCTGTGTGTGATTTTGCCAAGTATTTACTCAACAATCATCAGTCTCTTTATTTAACTTGATAACCAGAGATCCTTTTACACTCCTGCAAATACATCAGCTGGAAGATTAGGTATGGAAGATTCCAGGGTTTGGTTATAACATGAGTTTGTACCGCTCTCTAAAATATCTAACGTGAGGATGGAGATGGATAAATAAATAATAGCTTAAGGTATGTGCATGCTTTCAGTGAGTGAGAGAGATGTTACAAATTGTGCATCATTCTCCAAGTTCTGGTACACACAGCAAACAGCGTTCACTGTGGTTCTGATACAGCTGCAGTGATTCATTAGAGACAGCAGCTGGCACAGTATTCTACTATACGGTGTGAACAAACTATTTTCAGTTGGTTACTTGTGATTGGATCACTGAAAACCCATTCAAATATCCAACTCTGAAAGCCCTGTGTAACAGAGCGGCGGGTCTTGGGCACATGGACTGTGTGGGCGTCTCCAAGCACAAATTGTGATAGGGTTCTGTGAAGGTGACTGGGTGTGGGTGTGGTGATCAGTGATTACACTCTGAGCCTGTCATATCACTGCTTTCATCACTTTGAAACAGTCGTGGCAACAGCAGGAAAGAATGGCCGCAACAGCTCAGCAAATGAAATCAGGCCATTGTCTGAATGGTGCAGAGCTGCACAGCGTCGGCACAGCAGCAGGAATCTAGAGCGTGGGTTTTTATTTAACTTGTCCAGTGATGATAGAAAGAAATGAAATAAAATGTTAGCAGAAGTAGTGTTTGGGAAAAAAATAAATCACACACTGGGGCCAACCATGGTGGTGTGCGTTGAATGGAATAGGGTTACACTGCAGAAGTGGATGGCTTTGTAGAATGGTCTGAGCACTGCTTGCATTCGTTTTGAGAATCTTTGCATTCTGTATCAATGTTTTCTATGAGAACTAAATTTAGTCAAACAATTCAGTCAAAAAAAAAAATGATGGCTCAGTTCTGCAAAAGGTGAACCAGCCTTAAAGTTTTGCCGCAGTGCAATGAGACATCAGTTAGTGTAAGTGCAGAGTTATAAAATGGTATGTGTCTCATAGGCTTTCAAGCACAAATCAAACTTCACTCCAGCACCAGTACCTGAAACAATGTACCCCCACTAATCCTCAACAATTAGTTCATTCATGGGCTCATTCTGAACGACGTGTTTCATTTACGGTTGTTCAGTTCTGCATCTCCAACCCACATGCTCACAAGAGTGGAGGTACAACCTACGAGTTAACTGCCCAGGGTGAGGAAATGAGAGAAAAAAGAGAGATACAGAACCTGAGGGAGCAGAAGATGAAGAGAGAGAGAAGAGAGAGAGAGAGAGGAGTGGAGGAGGGGTGGATGACAGAGGGAGGAAGGGAGGAGGAGAAGGAGGCGTTCTGCCCTGCTCCAAGGTCAAACTTGTCATGTCAGCCATGACACATAGCTCCCAGCATGCCTTGTTAACCTCCAGGACCTCCTCCTCCTCTGTTGCTCTCTCTCTACTCCTATTTAAAAAACACACTTCCGTTTCTTGTTTTTTTTTGTTTTTTTTGAAGGCACAGAAGGTTCTGCATTTGGATTATTTTTTGGCAAAGTTTGGCTCGGCTTCTTCAAGTTTTCATATGTAAGATGAGGCAAATACGTTTCATCTTCAGCAGTTTGCATTAAAATTAATTGCATTCTGTGGGATTTTAAATATTAACAGTTTTGGCAATTGAAATCAAACTGATGTATTCAAAGTTAGGGCCACTTATCTTAAAGAGGGGAGATATGGAAAAGATAAATAAAGAAGACTGTGTAGGGAGGATGGAGAGAAAAAGCAGAAGAAATGGTGAATAGAAGAAAAATGAAATGAGGAATTAAGGACGAGGCTGGGTGCAGGAGTAAATAAAAGGAGGAGGTGAGGAGGGAAGAAATGAGAAGAGCAGCAAAGAAGAGGTGGAGAGGTGGCTCACATACAACAGCAGGTTGATGAGAGGAAACGCAGTCAGGACTGGGTGATCAAGGCAAACGGCTAACTGCACAGAAGGGGGGGGGGGGGGGGGGGCTGCTACTCAGTGTTCAAAGAAACAGCTGCTTCACACGTACACAACTTAACCCTTAAAATTGTGTCTGATCATGCGCGTGTGAGGGCGAACAATGCTGAGGACTTTGCTTAATCGAGTGTGTGTGAATATGAGAGTCTTATATGTGCGTGCAGTCCCTCCCCACCCATCCAGCCCCCACCCCTAGGTTGATGCTTTCTTATTGCCCAGCTTTGCAGCCTACCTCCTGGGCTTCAATTGCTCCCTTTCTGCCCCCCTGCAGCTCTGGACTGTTCTTGTTTTATTGTTTGTCAGAACCTGTGCACAGCAGGTTCAGCCAAGTGTGGTTTTCCGGATACGGTTACCGCTTAAGTCACAGTTCCAGTTGTGATCTGGGTTAAGTTGACTGTTTTCCCCAGAATCCAGTCTTTATAGTGTCTCAGGCATCATACTTAACATAGAACTCAAATGTACAATACTGCTCTCCCCTCACATTTACAAAGAACACAAATAAGACCACTTTCCAAAAAGCTCAATAGCTCCTTGAACAGGCAGAAACTATTTGTTTCTCCCTCTCTCTCTTTCCCACTAGATCGAGGTGAACAACTCCTTTTGCATTAAAGCCTTTTAAACACTTCCAGGAGAGCCAAAAGGTCAGCCCTGGTCGTGTTTGTGTGTGTGTTGTCTGTTCAGCCCCATGCTGTGGCAGAGGGACTCAGTCACTGGCTTGGCTCAGTGACATTTCCTCCCCACTCAAAGCTAATGGATAAATACAGGTGTCTTCCTTCAAACACCAACCACTCTGCTCCTGGAGAGGTAGAGCAGAGGAAGAGAGAGACAGAGACGCTGCAGAGAACTACACAGTACCTATTTGATGACAGTGTCAAAAGTGTCAAGTAAGACCAGTCACTCCACTTCCCATGAGACAGACAGAATAGGTGTGTGAGAGGAGCAAAGAATAGTGGTGGTGTTGTAGAGTTGATAAATAACTTCATATGAATTCAAATAATACAGAGAAAGCTAAGGACTATGAAACTATCAAGCCCAGTTGAGAGTGGTGATCTTTGGGTCCTCTCTGTGTTGGTTCAAGGCTGACCTTATCAGACACATCTACAGAGTGAAGCGTTAAAAGGAGATGCGTTTTTTTCTCAGCCAATTGCTGTCAATGTTCGGAAGGGAAATGGTAGCTGTGTGCAACAACCATAGACTGTAAATAAAGATGGAAGGCGGAACAGCGCCTTAAAAATGAAGCCAAAGCGAGTAGAGCTCCCCCTGGTGTCTGACTGCGGTATAGGTCATAAGCTCCACCCCCTCCATGTTAGTGGATGGGACCTGGGCCAAACTAAAACAATAAAGTACACTGGATACAGTGGATTTTATTTTTTATTTTTTTAGTCATTTTTCTGTCATTTTAGGTAGTTAATATAATACTGTATACTATATAATACTTTTGGACCGTACTCAAAAGACTAGCGGGAAAATAGTGTCAGTTTGGCCAATGCAAGGAAGTGGGGACACGTTGGCCATATTTATATACAGCCTATGGCAACAACTGAGACTAATCAGCTATGTGGAGGGAAATTAGTTGAGTTCTTAAACGCTTCACTGTCCATCAAAGGATATGTTCATGTTAAGCAGCAGAGGAGTCACAGCCATAAGGCTTTAAAACACTGAAAACTTAGTAGCTGACTGCAGAAACCGCATATTAGCTTCTGAATATTTGGATACATACAAGTATTTTAAAACATAACTAGACTCTGGATTATGTACCCCATCACTTATACTGAAAAAAAGACTAAAACAGTGAATACTAACACATCATCAAGGTGAACCAATACATTTTACCTTTAGCAAAGGTAAAAATGCATGTTTCCTTCATAAACTAAGCTCCTACTGTCTATGTGCTGTGATCTTCTTGAGTGTCTCTAATGAATGTCGATCAAGGCCCAGAGTCCACTTGCAGTTCTTCCTTTTTTTTTTTGTTAGTGGAGGTATTTTTAGTCAGGTGCTGCTGACAGGACAGCAGCTTCTGAGAACAGCGAGGCTGTAATTAGGTCAAAGCTGGAGTGGACTGAATGGACACTAATACTGATGCTTAATATCTGAGGTGCAGAATTTAAAAATGACAGTATTGATGGAACCAAAAATAAAAAATCTGTATTCACTATGGATGTGGTCAACGTTCTCTTGATAAATTGAAGGATTGTGGTTTCCTGACACAACACACACGGGGATACAACATTTTTAACATTCAAATCAAAAGCTCTGAACCATGTTACGGCTGAAATTGCTGGTTGCCTTAGGACCCGCTGTATTTGCAGCATCTGATGGTTGGAAGAATTTTGGAATCATATATTGGAACCACGGCTCTGGGTCACGGATCAGAACAAGATTGATGCACACTCTTTTACAGAGAGCAAAAAGTTTTACCGTCAAAGTTCAAAATGTGTGGTCATTTCATATATCAGTTAAAAAAACAGAGAGATCCAGAGGACCTCTCCCGAGGATTCAAACGCACGTCTGGCTTTCCTGTGATGTTCCAGGATTTCCAGGACCAGCCGGAGTCATCTTACTTCCAGTTCCAGTCCTGCTGTGCAGCACACAGATCAAATTCAATGACCCTTTAACCTCCCTCTATCTCTCCGTCTCTCGCTCTATCGCTTTCTCTGTTCCCTCCCCCCCTCTGCGCTACCTCGTCCCCTGAGGTCACCGGTCCATCACTCCTCCCCACCCGCCCACCCAGCCTCCCCCGCCTGCGGTACTGGTGTGGTAACACAACACTGACCGGTGCCCGTTTCCATGGCAACTGTTCCCCTGAGAAACCCCCAGCATCCTCAGCAACCACAGGGCGACTCCTGAACACACACACACAGCATTTTAGAGGGCTGTTTCTAGTAAAAGAAGGTGGAGATTCACCTTTCTTCCCATCAGCAGGTCTAACTATAGACAGAGAGGGAGAGCAGGGAATATACAGAGCAGGACACAGAGAAAGACAATGAGGCCAAGTAAAAGATGATAATAGGTGGCGCATGTTTCTGTTCAAATATCTATAAAGTTGAATCAGACAGCTTAGGTCATGGGAGAGACAAGATTTTGGGGATGTAAGCATATTTTATCCAGTTCTCACTTAGTCACACGTCTTCTAATTGCAGTTTGAGGGTTAGGTTAGAGTCCTCACAAAGATAGCCACACACAAAAACAGTGCAGTGAGGACATTTTGGTGAAATAAAAGCTAATTTGAGAGTTAAGATGTGATTTTAGGGTTGGGTTTAAGCCCTTAGTGTTGGTGGTAAAGGTTGGGGTAAGGGGCGATAGGGAATACATTATGCAAGTGAGTGTTCTGGAAGAGAAAGACAGACAGAACTGTGTGGCAGTTATTCCCCCTAGTCAGAGAAACAAGGGACAAACTGGAGCATGTTGTGGATGGGATTAAAAACGCAGATATCATCTTTCTAATAATCTGCCTTGCTTCATTCATGAACAAAAACGTGGGACAAAAACTGGCCACAGAAATGAGAATGGATAGGTTGGACACATCTACATGGGTATATAAAGTTACCTTACCAAAGTAAAGAGTCTAAGTCAGTTTATTTCCTTAAATAGTATGAAAGATGAAGGGATATCTGCTTTGAACTTAATTCAAATTTAACTGAAGATTTATCAGACTAAGTGCGATAATGCTAAAATTCTATAAAACAGCAATGGAAGTTACCCTGTTGTAGACCAATGTAACAGGTTCTTTTATGTCATCACTTGTGTTTTTTGAGCCAAATTTCCCACATTGTAAATCAAGTTGACTGCCACAGTTACTATGCCAATAGCAGTTATTGCAACCTATAGTCCTCCTAAGAGAGACGGAGATGTCCGCCTCCTAAGGCAGACACGAAAAGGTCTCATTTCTTTCAAAATACAAAACTTCAAAAGTTATTGCCTCTAGCCACAGTCAACATCATGTGTGAAAGCAAAGTAGTAACAAGTGGAATGCTAGCCTGCTAACGTCCACGGTTAGCAAAAAACTATTAAAAACCACCGCAAAGCAACCACTCATTTCTCGATGTCTCTAGGTCTTTCAGAAACTAAGCAGAGTGAGGTACTTACGGGAGCTAACTGTGTCCACGTACTGAGGCAGGTAGGGAGCCCACATGTCGATGGTGTCCTTGCGTCCTGACTGGCCGATTCGCCTCAGTTCAGCCAACAAAAGGGCTTGTGCTGCTTCTCGCACCTAAAACCACAAAAGAGGCTAAGTTATGAGTACGGCTACAGTGGGTACGCGAACTTCAAGGCTGGACATCATCAGAATTTTCACATAACAATTTTGGGCTCATGCTATAATTAAGAACGTTATGGGCTATGCAATAGCTAAGGAATAGAAGGTTCTGTATCTATGATATATAAATGATTATGTTATTAACAGGGCAGACATCTAACTTAGAGCAAGAAGGCAAAAACAAGAAAATTATAGGAGAAGGATCCCCCCTACTTTAGAGCAATGGTTAGGAATTATAAGAGATATCTGTACTATAGAGAAAATCTTATAAACAGAGACTGAGAGATGTTTTTGTTGATGACTGATTACAACGGAATAGAACTGTCCTACTGATATATGATCCTCCAAGACACCTGATCTATATAAACCATTCTACTATAATGGATTCTGAACCATCACTGTTTACTTTTGTTTATGATTTTTTTTGTGCTCCATTTATTTTTTTCACTTTTGTTTTTTTTTATTTAATTATATTTTTTACTTGACTGGAAAAAGCTTTGGCTTCGTACTTGTTAAAATACTTTCAGCATTTTTACGTTGCAAGGAAAACCCAATAAAAAAACAAGGTGTATATACAGTATATATATAAATATATATAAATTACTTCAACTGAATTGTATATATTTACATTTCATTCTTTGAATAGTAAACTGTAGAGGAAATAAGAATTGCAAATGCACTCAGGAATAATATCGAAAGACTCTGAAAATACATTAATTAGAATGGCAACATTATGTTTCTTCCTACATTAACTAGGCTTTGTGATGAACAGACATTGGAGCCATGGTTGACCTGGATGGCTCAGCGTGGAGCTTTTACATACCTCCAGGCAGCGGTCCTGCCACCTCCGCGCCAACATCTCCAGCAGAGGAGGTCTGAACTTGTCCAGGCCGAGGAGGTCGGGGAGCATCACGCAGTGCATGGCTGCCAGCTGGCTCCATCCTGCACGTACACACACACAATCACATTCAGCAAAGACTAAAACGAGGACTAGTGAACAAAGTTATTTGTTTCCTCATGCTAGTACACAAACCCTTGCTACTGTCACATAAAAACGCTGCTTTTCAATTCTTAGTGGACCCCACAAAATAACAGCATAAAACTGCTCCTGACATGTTAGCTTTTAGTTGTTGTTTTACGTAGTCGTCATAACTGAACTGAAATTTAGTTAAGTGCGGCTTGTGCCTACACAGGGTAACCTATGCAAACACGAGTCAGCACTGTGTCTTTTGTGCCAGTCGAGTTAATGTATATTTCTACTTCCTGCTTCACTTTCTACAGCGGCAAGTGAGACTTTTGCATAAATCGAGTCGTACACATCTGTATCGCCGAACCTCCTCGGTCAATCTTTCTTCTGTTTGTTCCATTCTAATTGACCCGAAACAATCAATCTGAAAATTGCGGCGATGGAGAAGCAGCTGGAAATACTAAAGTGGAAACATACTACCCAAGTGCACCAATCACAGCTCCTGCAGTCTGCGTTGCTGCAGTTACATGTGTAGTTACATTTCTGGGGGGGTGCACGGCAGGCTGCGTTGTTGGGGTCTGTGTAGGGTCTGGGGTGTCGCCGTAGCTATGGCATCAAATTGAAACCGCCAATTACTCTTGGAAACAAAGAATCCAGTATAAACCCTTATTTTAATCACCCAATTTTAAACCTGTATTTCTTAAATTTGTTGCCCATTGAAACTGAAAAACAAAACATTTTTATGTGACAGCAGTGACTTTCTGACGTCCTTATGAATATACACCGACTCTTAAACAGTCTTTATGTAAGGCATAATGACATTAACGACAGTTAAACACGGGATGAGAATATTACTGACACTATTATTAACAGTCTTGGTTAGAGCAAAGTTATTTCTGCTAACCAAAGTCTGAGTATGTTTGATGGCATTAAACAGGAAAACAACAGATACACAGCACTGCCAGGCAGTCGACAAAAGCCTCGTAACGATACCTTGGCATGATGAATTTAAGTGTGTATTATTTCATTCAGCAGCACAGAACAGTGTGTGTGTTACTTGAAAACCGAGAAAAACAACCGAAAACCGACTAGGTTTTCAGAATAAATGACTCTCAGTGACACAGTTATTACCCTGAGTGACTGAAGCAAACATTCAAAATGTCTTGGTATCGCTTTGGAATAGCTTAAACCCAGCTGTATCAGTCTGACCCAAAATAATGGTAGATATTTAGATTTTTGACCACACACCAGAGAAAAAACAATACACCAACTTGTACACCTCCATTACTGAATATTTAATTGCTGATACTCGACATACACCAAGCACCTCATTCACATATATTAGTTTAATATATGGCTTCCAAATATGCATATACGCAAAATGCACTTGTATGATGGACACGGAATGGTTTTTAGGCAGGAAAGAAATTTCATTTGAATTTCTTTGCTGTGGGCACCATGTGCACTTACCTCTGGCAGTGAAATACACAGAGAAAACTTAAACCGTTAGGTGGCTTTACAGGAATATTCCACATAGAGGTTGACGGACTTATTTTCATGAGCCAAAAAACAGCAAACATATTTTGTCAAATAACTGACATACATTTTATAGCACAATGCGCAGTTCGTCTCAATACTGACAATAGGATGTAAGAAAATCAGCCAACCCCTACTTGCAACACTTGCACCACTGTCTTGCAGAAACCAGAAATGTTAAAAAAAAGTAAAAGAATTTGAAGAAAGATTTAGTTATTTTTTCAAAATGTAATGTCTTCCACCACTACTATTGAAACATACTGAACATATATCTGACCACAACAGACTCATGCTAGTGCAGGACAGAAATCCATTAAGCCAATCTACCAAAACATGAAACTCCTACTGAAACACAAGGGTCTTAACAGCAATATGATACTGCAGAACTTGCTTCAGTTTTCTATAACACTAGACTTGGATGTGTGGCTTCACTGGATTGCTTTACTGTATGCTAGGAAGGCTTACTAGGGCCAGTATGAGAAAAGAAAATAACAGCTGGAGAAGGGGGTCAGATTTAGAATTTCCCAGATCAAAGTCGACATTTATGAGGAAACTCCTCAGTTCATTAGAAAGATTATGAAAAGACTAGAAGTTTGGAGGAATACAATAACGGAATGTCAACACTTAATGAACCTCATCACACTAGTTGCAGTGTATCGGGCCTGCTGTGGATAATCTTATATATTTGTACATTTTCACCATATAATCACAAGCATCTGTCTGATTTGGATCAGGTGAGCATATGGTGGTCCCTGTGGTGTGACGGGGTTGATCAAGTCTGCCACCAGTCTATTCGCCAAACGTATAAAAGCACTGAAGTTAAAACACTACCACTGAAAGTGAAATCTCTTTGATGAAAGTCACATGTTAACTGAATTTAGACATTTTCACCATATAATCACAAGCATCTTTCTGATTTGGATCAGTTGAGCTTATGTTGGTCTCTGTGGTGTGATAGGGTAGACCAAACCTTCGAAGGTGAAGCAATGTGGTTGCATAGTCACACAAACAAAACAATGTAATGGAGTTTAATCTGGGGAGAGGACATCTTGGAACTTTACCCTTTCTCCCAGCTCAGTAATATACACCAGTTTTTTTATAAGTTTATTTAATTTATTTATTTATACTATGTTTCCATAGTATGACATTTATTAATTCATTTATTTTTTTAAATGCTTTTAATTACTGTTTAATGAAAATGTGACTGACAATGTAATGTGTGTGTGTGTGTAGGTGTAATGCTGTGTGTTTTAGTCTTTTTAAAGACTAAAACACACAGCAACTTACCTGCTGCTAACAACAACTTTGTGCTTCTGCTCCTACTTTGAACAACTACTACTACTACTACTACTACTACTACTACTACTACTACTACTACTACTACCACCACGACTATACTTGCTGCAATAATTATGTCTGCTAGACCCTACACTACTGCTGCTGCGATTACTCTACTGATAATGTTGTTGCGGTAGAACTAATACTACTGCTGGTGCTTACAACTACAAAGTACTACTGTTGGTAGGTTTTAGAGCTGCTGCATCTGTTCCCACTACAAATAATATTCATTATACTGTGTTATTTAAAGAAACTGTTTTTACAATGAAGACTAGCTATGAGAAAAGCATAATAAACTAGCAGATACAACAATAGAAAGATAGACAGCTAACAGGAGTTATTCATCATATCATTTCAAATGACCTTGAATTTTGAGAGACTGATCTACTACAATTATACTTCAACTCATTTTTGAAGTAGAAAATAATAAATCTTTCCCAAATACACTCATAACAACTTCTGGATATAATAATATTTTTAAAAAATAAGTGAATAAAGGTTTCTGCAAGGCAGTGTATTGCGGATGAACTATAATTGATGTTTAAATACTAATATTCTAAAATATCCCTACATGTACTGGGAAGGAATGTGTGCATGCTTGCTGTTTCCCATTGAAATATACTGTAAACAGTTGTTTAAGAGTGTGAAAATTGCAAACTAAATATTATCAGCTTTAAAAGGCACTTCCCAATAGAGACCACAAATGTGGAATTGTTTAAATAATGTGAGAGCACATTCATTGCGTGTAGATGGGGCGGCAAGCCTCCATGCTAAAAGCCAACATCCTGTTAAAAGAAATAGTTTATAATAGATGAAGAAAACAAGCATTAGGCTCTGAGATCATCAATGCCAGAAAGACTACCAGTGATTTCAGTCATGTTCATTTACAATAAACACGTATATATTATCCAACAGTTAACACTCGGTCACCTGTTTTAGAACATATTCCTCTTCACGGTTTATGGTTATAGTCTTGTATGTGCTGCAGGTGGCAATGGAAGACGACCAATGTTTTAATCAATTGAAAACTTCAGCCGTTGCTAAGCACAAATTTGACAATTTTTTTTTTTTTTTTTTTTTTGATCAGGTTGGTTTAACCCCGATGTCGGGGTGGAATGTCTCAGGTGGAAATAGCAAGCATGCAAACAGTCACAGAGACAGTGAAACGTCAGGACACATGGACACTGAGACAGAAAGGGAGACAGGAGAAACAGGGCAGGACTGAACAATACTGCTAACAACTGAAAAAGACAAAAGACAAAGGAATATGGACTGCGGTCAATGCACTCTCAAACACGTCAGTTCTAAAAGTCTGTAAAGTCTGATTGTTTGCAGATGACACAGGACTCTGTCTCGCCAAATTTGAGAAGCTGATTTTGGCCGATTTAAAGAGAAAACAGCTGCTGGCACTTGCAGTCTTGTGGAGTACCAAGATCAGACATCATTCAATTTTTCAATCATACAATCATTCAATCATACAATGAAAAACTCAATACTGCAGGCTCTAACACATAACAAAGGACTGGTTTAGTGTCTCTACCAGCCTCATTGCCAGGTGTATTTGAGCATTTAAGTCATTTTTTTTTCAACTGACTGGATTGAAAGTGGACTGAATTCAGCTGTGACAGACAAACGGATTAACAGACAGCGCTGTTGACAAAAACAAGGACAAAGACACTGTAGAAAACTGGAACTAGACACCTGAAATGAAAAGCTAACAGTAGCTGCAGGGAGAAATGGTGGATGCCTGAGAGAAGCGAGGAGACCAGATCCAAAACGGGGAAGGGTTGGGGATGGATGCGAAGAATTATAACATCAAAAAAAGAGAGAGGAAGTAGTCAAGAGAACAAAGAAAACTCAGAGAAAGGATGGACTGAAGGACTGAAAGGAAATATAAAGGAAAGAAGATCTACGAAGCAGAAGATCTCAAAGACCAAGTTAACTGAAATAATAAAAAAAAGAGCTTGGCTGCGAGACTTTCCCTAAGTGGTACCCATCAGTTCAGTCTGTACCTTCGTTGACTGAGGGGATGTTATGATAGCCAGGGGCCCCCTGAGGAAGGCCTCCAGGGGCCCCTAGAGCCCCAGCAGTGGCAGCAGTGCTGGTGTTGGCTGTGGCCGCTACAGCAGCTTGTAAAGGAAGAGAGGGAGAGAAATAGTGAAGAAGGAAAGAACAGGTTAGAAAGATCGAAGTATATACAATACCAAACGGAGAGAGACAGCAGTGACGGAGAAGAAAATGCAGTCACAACAGCAACAACAACAAAAAAAGAATACAAAACATATATCAGAAAAAATAAGGATGGTTAGAAAATAACAGACAAAATGCTGTTTTGGTACAAACAGTACATGATTAGTGGACATTATGCAAAGGATTAAAGACAAGTCCAAAATTTTAGGTGTAAAAAAACCCAGATGGTAGCTTAGAGCAGTGTTTCTCAACCACTGTGCCATTTTCGGTTGGTGGTGTGCCTGTGATTTATTTTTTCAATGAAAAAAAAAGTACCTTGGCTCAAGAAAGGTTGAAAAACACTGGCTTAGAGAGGTGGCTCAAAGAAACCAAGCATAGTTTAATTTAAATGCTTTCAAGCCTTCTTTCATCAAATCACTATTCCAGGTGATCCTTCGGAAAAAAAGCATTAATAATAAAATGATTCAAGTTAAAAATAATCAAGCTCTTTGCTATTTAAAACTACTGATAGTTAAGATAAATAGAGGAGCAAAGAGATGCAAATAAGAAAGAAAAGAAAATATATTTAAGGAAAAAATATTTGAGTAATACAAATTATTCCATCCACGCAGATCAAAATATGTCGTATACAGTCATCTGAATTCTAGTTTGGTGTTGTGCTAGGTTAACGTCCATGTTTTTCTAGCTAGCTGCAAGTACAGCTACAGTTAAGTTAAAACTGAAATCTGACTGCAAACAGCTAAACAGTGCATTTTTTATTACAGAATATGTATGAAGGTGAGAGAAAAAAAATGAATACAT
The DNA here is from genome assembly GCA_005024645.1 of Planiliza haematocheilus. Taxonomy (NCBI): domain Eukaryota; kingdom Metazoa; phylum Chordata; class Actinopteri; order Mugiliformes; family Mugilidae; genus Planiliza; species Planiliza haematocheilus. Next base: position 3,013,144 of record SRSE01000582.1, on the reverse strand, counting down.
ACATAAATAAATAAACCCAAAGCCAAGGACACATAAAAGTTCATAAAAGGCACATACTTAAAGAAGTGAAAATCAGATGTTAATTTGGAGATGACTATTTACACCCAAACAACCTGTAGCTGTAACAGTAACGTAAGTTTTAGACTGTAGCAGCAATTTACACATAGCGATAATAAACTATAAGAAACAACAGAAAACAACAGTAATTGTACAGTTTGTAAAAAAAAAAAAAAGTCTATCTCCACATTTAGCTATCATGCCCTCAGACATATTGTAATCATGTCACCTAAGCTTGAACCAAAACCTTCAAAACTTTAAACCGTAGATACGATAGAATACAATACACTGTGGTGATTCAGATTTGACATTCAGGAGTCGTTTTTAACAAACAAACAGTCTACTGTATGCTGTAACTAATGACAGGTTTTGATATTATTCCTGTCACATTCATAGACACCACATACCCTTACTATTCACACAAAATTAGCTAAGCAGCAAAATGCAATGGAGAGGCATTTAAAACTGTCAATAAATAACTACATGGAGAAAACATGGAGCACAGAGACAACAGAGAAAACACTCAAAGCGACAATTCAGCGGTTGTTGGTAAAGGAGGAAAGAGAAAAAGAGAAGAAGAGAGACCGAATGGAAGAGGGGTGTTTGTGGAACTTTCTTTTTTCTTTTTGGTTGTTTTCAAAGAACAGGCAGCACGCTGAAGCCATGCAGTGAGCATAGGTGTGAAGATGAGAAGGGAGAGATCATAAAGAAAGACGGAGGAAATGGCTGAGGTCTGCCGATCGGTGCCAGAAAAGACAACATTTTTAAATTTGGTACGTGAGAGGGTTAAATTGAGAACGTTCTCATCTTATATCCATTTAAGGAATTGTGCCTCTGACTGGACCTCTATGGATGTTGGTATCATATTTTAAAATATTCATAAATGTACTTAGTATAAGGTACATATACCTATACAGAGAATGTGTTCTCTGCATTGAACCCATCCATTTGTTCACACTGGGAGTAGTGAGCTCACTTTGAGCAGTGGGCTGCCATGAAAGACGCAGACGGAGTAGTCCACTTCTCTTATCACTAGTTCACAACTCACCTGAATTTATGCAGATGACACTTTACTATTCATTTAACCTGAATATTCAGTACCAAATGTCAGCTTTCATATAGAAATAATACTAACAAACATCATCACAATAAGAAGAATGAACAATTTGTTACAGGTTTTACTTGTAATTTCTGAATCTAAACAAAATATTGAACTCTTAAAAACTTTTTGTACTCTAAGAAGTCAGTAGTATAGTGACTAAAGGCGAGTAAATAAGTGTCCAATCCAGTCAAGGTGTATTTAGAGTATAGTCGACCCTTTAAAACCGCATGATTACCTATAAACAAATGTATAGTTCCTTAAGTGAAATATGCTAATCTCTTTAGGAGAGTGAATGTAGAGAGTATCTTTTGGACTGCAGCTCTTTTTAATGCCTTTAATGATGAAGCAATAAACTGGCTTTATCTAAAGGATGAAAGTATATTTTAAAGGTTAGTTTTAAGGCTCCCTGCAGACTGAGTGTGGTTTAAATGGTCGAATGCTTGTGTAGAGATGAGAGAATGAGCTTCATTTAAAGGACACTGCAGCGTGTTACGAAAAGTCTGGCTGTGGATTTTTATTTGTATTTTCTTTTGTCAGTTCATGGGACAGGTAGTTTTCTAACAGATCTGCAGCATATCAAAAACACTCATTATACTTAGTGAATGCTAAAGGTCATGTGTTGAAATGAACCGTCTTTATCCAACTATGAGGTAAAAACACTGAACTAATTTAAGGGGTTACTGGCCCTTATGCAAGGAGAAATACGTAAACAGTTGGTCAGAATGATTGCGTGTCGGCTGAACAAAACTATTAATCTACTAATAATTTCAAATGAAGCTAGAGGCAACAAAGTTTGAGACGTCAGTCTTATTATATCAGCTTTTTTCCAAAAGCAATTTTTTGGCGCTCATTGTGAGAGAATTGAAGATTTATTAAGGTTCATTTCTACTTATTTTTTAATAAATAGACCCAAAGTGCAATAAAAGAATTATCCTGTGTCTTTTAATTAATGGAAATTGCTAAACAAATCACCATAACAGAATAAAAACATCTGAAAAGTTTTCTGCATTCATGACAGGATTTTAAAATAATCCATGTATGTTTTATTTTAGGTCTTTCTAACAATGTGCGGACTCCGTGCTCTCTCTGTCCATTTTTCTGCAACGCTGCTGTATATTAGAGGGGCCTCTTCAATTATTTCCATGTGAAAAGAGACAGCGAGCAGGGTTAACAGCACTCTTCTTTCACAAAGCCTCTGAGACACACACTGCGTAGGAGTAGCTAGCTGAGCAGAGGTCACGGCCGAGCGTTCACTCTGAATGCTGGTGAATAGGCGTGTGGCGTGAATACGTCCACGCGCTTGTCGCGCTTGGCCTCCATTAAGGCGTGACAATGGCAGAAAAACCCCGCCTCCACCCAACACACAAGGGTGCCACTTATGGCGCGTGTGTGCATGTGCGGTGACTGTGTGCGTGTTGCAGTGTGGTGGGTAGGTGTGTGTGGGTGTAGGCAGATGGTTACGGCTGGTTAAAACGTCCCCTACAGTGACGCAGAGCAGGTTTCTCACTGCAAAGGAGACTTTAAAAAACACATTCAGCTTTCTCTATACTTTCATTTTCTGTCTCTCTTTCTCTGTTAGATGGTCGTTTCATCCAGCTCTACTTGTTGTTACAGTTAAAGCGTGGCTTGAGTCTGGGTATCAAGGGATTACACCATATCTACTGTACACAGCCCACTGCTGCAGCCACCAAAGCTATGGAGATACACTGTGGAAAAGGCTTTACCTCCTAAGATATTCATGTTGGACTTTTTCCTCCACATACAAAATAAGTAATTGGCTTCCAATAAAAGTGTTTCCGAACTTGTCATCAATAGGACCTGGTCACTGGCCATGAGTCCATATGATTTCCAAGAGTGTGACCCCCATAAAACCCATTTTATTTGACCAAATTCAACAGCTCAGTCAGTCTATTGTGGCTAGAACCAGATGTGAAGCACTAATCACAGGTTTGTACTCACGGTGAAGTTCAACAACTCCACCCTTACGTCAGAAACAACAAAACAGCAGCCCTTTAAAGACCTGCTGACCCAGGAAACAGAAGCAGCTTCCTCCTGTGATATTTTTGTTTCTTTTCTTTAACCCTCTGTGGGTTTTATCGCCAACGGGCTGCATTATCAAACCCCACCCCATTCATCCCTCCCTCCCGCGCAGGGCCCTGGGGATGTTTGAAGCGAGCGCCCCCTCCTTTTGTAGTTACCTTGTTTGATCTGGGCCTGTAGCGCCGGGTTGGAGGGCTGAGGGGGGGCGGCAGGCGTCCTGCGAGGAGTCTCCGGGGTTCCTCCTGGTCTGGGAGGCCTGGAGGAGGATCACACAGAGGGGGCATGAAATATTAAAGGAGTAGGAAGGAGAGAGGTGGGCCAGCTTACACACACACACACACACACACACACACCTACACATTCACAATGAAAAAAAATAATAAAAGAAACTCAGACAAACACACACAGCACAACAACCAGAAGTTCACAAAAACAAGGTTTTTATTCCTGCTTCCTGAAACCGACTGCTTGAATTGGTGCGGCTGTATGTATGTGTGTGTGTATGTGTGTGTGTGTGCGCGCGGGTGTGCACACATGTGTGTTTTCTCCGGCTCCAGCCTATTGAATTTTGGTTGGAGGACACGATCCTCTGTGAACAGACTGTAGGCGTCTAACTTTCAGAGACACACAAACACGTCCAATACAACAATCGATAATTGAGTGGTCAATAATGGTTGCCAGGGAGATGCGCGGTTAAAGACGCCCAAATTTCACTGCAAGGACAGGTCACAAATTTTAGACATAACTGGAAATAGCACCTGTTTGTCCACATGCGTGTTGCAAAATAAGCTCTGTAAGCTTTGTAAAATGACTATAAGTACAACGGCACAACCAGGCCTTAATTTGAAACTGTCCTATGTTAAAAATATGCCCAATGTTTCCCGTTTCATCAAATACAAACTGAAAGTCTAGAGACAGGTTAACAAGAATGACTGGGGCCGGAGTCAATACAAACAAATTAAGGCTGGTCCCCAGTTATAGACTGAGGATAATAAATTCATCTAACTAAACAATGTCAATGTGTGATCTGATTACACATTTAAAGTATTATTATCCTGTTTGGTGCTACAAATGGTATAAATGTTTCCCCATAAAATCCCTGTTTCTGTCTACTTGAATGCTAGTTGGTTTTAAAGGAGCTCTAGCTGATAACACAGCTGATAGACACTTTTACAAACCTTACAAAACTCTCATTTTTTTAATCCGATTCTGTTTAATCTCAAAAATGCTACAACATTTGAATACAATAGCATAATCACAAACTAGCGACATTAACTAAAATGATTTTGCTGTAGGGAGAAGAGCAGCAGCACTCATGATACCACGTCAGCTCAACTGTTCATTTTTTTAATCAGGAAGCTGGCATTAACTTACTTTGCATTACAGAAAAGCAGACTGAATGACTAATAGCCAACTCTGTGATGTCCTTCACATCTCAACCACCCACCGACCACCTTCATTCCAAACCACAGCATCACTGTTTCCAAGGAGTGCAACACTGTCACAAGTAACAGTGAGCTAAAAATACAGTCTTCACGTGTTAAGAGGGCTGGAGCCTAACCCTGCTGTCATCGGGCAAGAGACGAGGTACAGCCTGGACAGGTCACCAGTCTTTCACAAGGCTACCACAGACACAACCAACGATTCACACTGGCACGTACGGCAAATTTAGATTCACCAGTGAACTGCTTGTATCGTGCACGTTCCTTATTATGCATCTCTGGTTAGACTATGTATTAGAAATACATTTCACTGTGCATTGTACTATGTATAACTGTGCATGTGACAAATCAAACCTATCTATCTATAAACAAACACTACAGAAAAAAATCTGCAAGACCCACTCAGAACAACGGAGAAAAAGAACCTGCACCTGCATAACCCCCCTCCCCAGCCTCCACCCACCACACACACTCTCACGCCTGTTCTCACTGCCTTTCACCACAGCGCACACAAAGAAAGACACTGTCACACAAAAGCTCACACAAAGTCTCACTGTCAACCACAAATATAATACTCAACAAATCCCTGTAAAACGAATTTAGTAACAGTTATGCAGCTTAAACAATGTCCATTATTGTGAAAGTTTATCTTTATACAGTGTTCATATAACATACTGTATATTAAAGGAGGTGCTTGCTGCATTTAATAAGTACTGGGCTCCCTTTCCATCATGAATTCAACAAAGAGAGGGAAAAAATACTCACAATCCTTCTTCTTATTGATCAAACGTAAGATGAAGATTATATGAAGCCAACTAAGTATGAAGAGAGCGAAAAAAAGTGACAACCGTCTGAATTTCAGCATTGCTATGCTTGTCGCGGCTTCTAAGTACACGAACAGCTAAAAACTGAAATATAAATAATAATTTCATGCCTTTTAAAGATTTAATAAAACGATTCACTTTTTATTTGTAGAATTTTGAATTCCGCAAGAGTCCTCTTCCTTCATGCCAGCCATGTCAGTCTTTATCAGATTAAATGAACTTCAGCATGCGGTACACTGGTGCGCCTCATAATGTTATCCGAGCGCTGCCGTTTGTGTGTGAAAAGGCTGGAAAATAGGGCTTATGGTCCTTATCTAAATAAAATCAAAAATCCATCCATTTTAGTGAAACTTGATTCAATTCAAATCCACAGAAAACCTTTACATTTCTCTTACAGGGGTTTAAATGTGTCTCGGGTCTGATTTGACATTCAGAGTTAAAATGGTTTAAAGCTCCAAAATCTTTTTTTTTTTCCTACCAGCAAGTCAAACTTAATAAATAATATGTGAAACTGAGGGACACACATTGGAAGTTAAAGTCAAGCCATATGGACTGGAGGGTGTAGATTATGGGTCTTTAGATGTCTCTTTCTGTTCCACCTTCAGTTTATCTGTCTGAAGAGCAACTTTAACAAACCCAACTTTTAATAACGCAAAGCTTTTCACACTTAAGTGACACTGAAACTAAGCAACACAGTTCTCAAAATAAGGAGCAATATAAGATTGGCTAAATGACTCTAAAACAGTGAGAAAACAAACAGAGTTTCTTTTATTGTGCACATGAGTACTTTTGCATGATAACTGTCCTGGTTGATTGAAAACAGACAATATTAGCTGCAGAATCTTAAAATCTAAGAGTTCACTTTCTACAATGTGGCAGGCTTTGCAGGAGTTCTGACTTTTGACCACTGCCCCGTACTCTTGTCTGTGTAATTTCTAGGGATGCTCCGATCAGGGTTTTTTGCCCCCGATCCGAGTCCGAGTCCTTTGACTTTTGAGTATCTGCCGATACCGAGTCCCGATCCGATACTCTGTGTTTGTTTTTTAAGTGCCGAATTAAGTTTGTGGTATTAAACAACGCTTTGTCCTTACCACCCCTCGATATTCCAACTTTGCAAATTTGACAGTTTGCGACTGCATCGTTCTCCTCACATACTTTAAAATACTTCCACACAGCAGACATGGTGCGCCCCAACTCGCCACTCCGCTTCAAAACAAACTAGCATGCTGGTCTTCTGCACATGCGCATGCCGTAAACGGTGGTAGTAAATACTCATTTTATTTTTTTGAATCACCAATAGCCCATATATCAACAATCTAATACAAATAATGACTAAATAAATATATATAAAACCGATCTCTGATCGGGTCGTAACGTCCGAGTCCCGATCGAGTCTTCAGTTGCGTGATCGGCCCCGATTTCCGAGTCACGTGATCGGATCGGTACAACCCTAGTAATTTCTCATTTTTGAACCGAAATCTGTACATGTTGAAGCCTGAATACAACCTGGAATATGAGAGTGTACAGCACGAACAAGTGCAGCTAGAAAGATTACAGACGGACATCTTGATTACAGGTCTATAATATGGCTACTAGTATTTTGCACGATGGTGAAGGGACACTATGACTAAAAGGGAAATTAACTTATTCTTGTGATTGTTCATGTCTATTTCTGTCAGTGTCTATTCACTAACCAGACTCATCCTGGCGACCAACTCCAGCCCTTAGTTGGAGCAGGTGGAGGAACTGATGCAGTGGTTGCTGTGATGAAATACCAAAACTCATTCTAGCACACAGAAAGGAAGTGCTTCCACTGTCATAAATGTAAGATACGTAGCACGAAAAAGCCAAAAGCCAAAACACCTTCAAATATTCACAAGTGCTCGTTTGCAGTACTGAGGTGGAAACAACTATAGGGAGGATCCTTGTTTGAGTTTTATAACAAACTCTTCAGCTTCTGTTTGTAGCCACACAACACGGACTTTCCACAGAAGAAGAATGCATTGCTTCTAAGAAAGTCAACTAGTTTTGGAAAGTTTTCAGGTTGTGTAGTATCTTCTGTTTCTCCTGCACTGGTGATTTGTGTTTGAACATTTAACAGCTGCCATTTTCTGTATTTTAGTCTTGAGCCTACTGATCTTTGACTGAGCAAACACCATGCACAACTGCATGGTGAGAAAGATGCTATCATAGCGCATCATTGGTTTTATTGTTGGTTTCTTTAAACACAATAAACATGGCCGCCACCAAGAGGCAATCAACACAAAGAGAACTAAATACATGAAAATGTCTTGCAACTCGCTTACGCTGACTTTATCTAAACTTGCCTTTAAAGAGATTTGACATAATGCTGACGTTGACTACTGCACTTAGTACACATCTTCCTATGTGGACTTGAGATCTAACCTTTGATTGACTTGATCTTAGATTTGGTTTGATTTGGCATGACTAAATAGCACCTTCAGTGAGACATGAGACTTGACTTGTATTTACACTGACTTTAGATTTGACATAGACTTAGGACTGAACTAGAGATAGTCTCGCAGACATAACACTTGCCTCTAAGGACTTAAGATTTGACAATTTCTTTGGCCATGCTTGAATCAGACCTGTCCTAATGACCTAGAGACTCGACATGGACGTGCTTTCAAAGACACCATAGCAGGACCGTCATCAGTGACATTACACTTGAATGAGACTAGCCTAAAACGAGCAGACACTTGGTTTGGACTTGCCTTTTAAGAATTCATATATGACTTAGTGAACTGGCAAGATCTTCCAAAATAACATGATGCAGTTTGAAATTGAGAAGTTCATGCAGCCCAACTTTCACTCCCAAGTGGGTGATCAGTGGTCTTCAAGTTTGGATGAATAGGATTACTATGCTACCTGCTCAAATTTACCTTTACCATTAATAAAAAGAACTGAATTAAAGCCTGAAAACAGATGAACTAATCATTAGATATAACACCTCACTACCTCTTATTCCTCCATTCTATCATCTCCGACTCTACCTCGCTTGCCTTCCCTATAGGGTCAGCCTTGAAACAGGGTTGACGAAACGATGAAATGTTGTGTTGGTATTACAGCAGCAGGACCTCGACCTCTGTGTTAAATCTTTCACAGCACAATGAGAGCTCAGGCAGACTAAACAATCAGCTTCACACACACACAAAAGCACAGACTTGACAGTAGTTGAACCTCACCTGCTTTTGTACACGTGAGGAGTGTCTGCTACTGTGTTCTGAATTCAGTTTTTGCTTCACATTTTTTTATGTTGCTTTTCAGCTAGACTCACTGTCCAGCAATGTGTTCTTCTGCCTGCTGAATCCAGATCTGCTGAACTTACGCTGAACTACTGAATTCGTCTGGTTGATTTCATTATCCATTTAGTTTTCCGTGATTGCACATCAGCTGAGAAGTCTGACAGTCAGGACCTCACAGGTCTAACAGCAATCAGGATAATCCAGAGCCAAATGCCTCCAGCTCCTTTAGCCTCTAAATGCTGCTGAAGAGCATTGGTTTGTTTGTGTGTCCAGCTACGGCTAGAGGAACTCTCTTTCTAACATGGCTCTGGCAGGCTTACTAGCAAAACCTGCCTATTTCCACATCCAGGAAACACAGCAACAGAATCATCCCATTGGAGATATTTTCACATAGGTCCTCTCAATATAGTACTGCCAATACTCTATTTGCTCTGGTTTGGCCTCAAACAAAATTGTGGAGAATGTTTTAGAGAAGAAAAATGTTGTATGTCCGAGTGTGTGTTACCTGGCTGGTGCTTTCTTCATGTGCTCTCCAACGAAGGTGGCGTTGGTCATGCCCATCAGGGTGTTGGCCAGGGAGATGACGGACAGGAGGTGCTGAGTTGTGACGGCCCTCGACACGCCGTACGTCCCTTTCCCCACGATGTCCGACAGAGTGAGCTTCCGACCAGTTGCCAGGGACAGCTGACGCAGCAAGGACTCCTGGCAAACAGTGTCCAGCAAAGAGGAAGGATGTACAGTACTGCTTTCACACCGAGCCAAGGAACCTGGGCATACTGCTACATGGCACAAATTTAGCATCTATTATCCGCCCTGGGTCATGTGGGTTGACTGAGCTTTAATATACACTATAAGTTGTATTTTGCAATGCCAGAATCTAAACAGTTATCCTTTTATGTAATAGTATGTATTCATTTTGCTTTAACATCATGTTCTAAAGTATACAAATATTCGTCAATGGAACCCTGCTGCTAATACTGGATCTTTACCTTGAAGGTGGGCAGCATTAGGGACATGTGCCCTCCTCTGGAGATCAGGCCAAAGGAGATGGGACAGTGCGGCCTCAGCATGCCCAGTCGCTCTAGACAGATGCCGTCCAGCTGTTCATTGAGGCCCCAGGCGTGCAGGCAGGACATAAAGAGTTTTGCCGTGTCCATGGTCAGGTTGTATTCCAGCAGACTCAGAGACTTGGACTTCTCCTCGCGCCTCCTCATCTCCTCTTCTTCCTCCTCATCTTCGTCCAGCAGGTGCTCCTTAATAGTCTCCTTCATCGTCTCCTTTACCTGTTTTTTAACAGAATTTATTTAACTAAAAAAAAACTCAAATTAAATAATAAAATCTTATTAGCTACTTTAAAAGATAGTGACACCTTTTTGCCTTTTTGAGTTACAGACCTGTTTGAAGATCTTGTTGGCCAGAAAGGACCCCCCCTTGTCAGCCCCGGCCTGGCTCTTCTGCAGTGTTTCTGGAGACACTAGCGTGGGGTTCGGTCTTTGGGCTTCCTCTGTCAGCAGCTGGATGATCACAGCCTCCACATCGAAGAACAGCACATGCATGTCAGGGTCTGTCAGGTTGATCTTCATCGCCTGGACCACCAGGGCATTGTGGGAGTATTTTGGTAAGTTGCCCTAAAGGAGAGAAAAACAGGATTTATAGACAACAGTGATGGACATTTATCAGTAGGTACGAGAACTTCCAAACAGAGAAACTTTGTGTCCAGAGCATAGTTTCATACGTCTCTCGTTATGACCGGCCACAAAAATCACTGTGTGTAGAGCATATTTTAATATAAAAGTCGACTGATGTTGATTGATGCTGACAAAAAGCCCAACCTGGACCGCTCCATGTGGTAATTATAATGTTACAGGACTTGCAAAAACAAATAGCTATGTGTCTATCTCACTAAGCAGTTCTGTGGTCATTTGTACTAGTCAGTCTCTCTGGTAATAAAACTCTGCAGCACCTCAGAAGTAACCGACGTTGCTTAAGACTGACATCAAGCATTTCTCATTTGGCTTTGGCCTTTAGGTCCTTGTGTTTCTTCCACGTACACTATCTCCCTTTAATATCTTCACTGGGTGGGATGTGAAGAACAGAGGCCAGGGGTAAGTGTTGTTCAGTAAGATACATGCATACCACAATGACCGCTATCACCTGCAGCTTCCCTTTTGAGTTTTTGTTGTCATTTTAGACAACAGCCATTATTACCCATCCAACACATACACGCCATCAAGTGCAATACCCACCAATACAAAAACCATTAAAAGAGACAGCGGTGTGAACGGACCACTACGCTTTGTTTACATTTTAATGACCTGGTGACAACTGTGATCCTGTTAGATTCTGACTGTGATGGCAGTGACAGGAGTAAACAGGAGAAAAGAAGAGGGGAGAGGGGACAGATTAACGGAAGAGTTTAGTGATGAAAAAAAAACAGGGAAGAAACATATTGCCTTAGCAATGTCTCAACTGTGTGGTTCCCAATGTAGATATGTCTCTATTATTTTATTTTGTGCCACGGTTAAGTTAAAAAGGTGTATGATTATTTCTGCTGTCGATCTGGGAATTTTGTTATGGGCGAATCGGAATTTACTTTTTATTGACTTCATTTTTCAGCCTCTGAGGTTACCTCTTAGTTTCAGTGGATGTTAAGGTAAAATGTTTGCATGTTGGAATTTCATTTGAGAGGTCTATATTTTTCTTGAACGATACAATTGAGGGGAGCGACAGAAAAACAGTCAGATTCCTACCAGAGGATGTTTGTCATTTTAACTGAATGTCTGACTCCCGCTGATATGCTTCATTCAATTCACTGACAGTGTTGCATGCGGTACAGACCTGCTACTTTACATTACATTACAGGACGGTGCTAGTGAAAACTATACAGGATATTTGAATAAAGACTGCTTGAAATTCACAGAGACGCTTGGCACCTGTTTGTACTGCAGTCCAAATGTTTGATTCTGAAAATACTGGAGCTAAGCTTTGATAGTAAGCTCATGGAATGAACCGGATGTCACTGACAGAGTGAGAGAGACGGAGAGAACAATAATTAGCCGTGGAGACTCCTGACTGACCAAGAGACACAATACACCTGCAGCTGGGACACGCACACAGACACACACACACAGAGTAATGTCATAGCTTTGTCGGAAAATCTTCCCTGAAGGTTAATATGTCATTTTTTGTGTGTGCCTGTGCGTATACTGGGGTTACAGAGAGCCAGGTGCTTGCGATAAAATAAATATCTGTGCATGTACCACAGATTGCATGTATCACAACAGATGTCATCTATGATTAGTGTTATTCAAAGAATTGTTTATGTTCAGCTCAAACCTTATTTATAATAACTACCAATGGAACAATGTGCCAACACTGTGATAAAATTGATGGAAACTAGTTGACATATTAGGAACAACACTGAAATGCACATAGTTTTGTTTTTTGGTGGAGAAACACTGCCATCTAGTGGCAGAGAGCCACAGTACACACAGCCACACTGATAATATGTACACAATGGGGCTGTCTAGGATCATATCAAAAATGTGTCATATATTTAAATATTCCAAATATGGAAAATCATCAAAAAAATGTAGATAAATAAATATTTTAAAATTGTTCTGATGTGTAAACTGGACTATATGTGGGGCAGCATTCAGACTTGAAGCAGAGTGGTGGCTTTTCACATATTAAAAGTGAGATTTCTTTTGAGTTGTATCTATTCTGAATGACCACTGAAGCGGTGGTCAGATGACACTCATCAGAGGCTTTTTCAACTAAATCACCCACTAACCTTGCTATATAAGGAACGCAAGTTTCTAATTAGCTCCAGAGAGTCAGGCCTTGGTGTTATAACCTGGTTTACAGGTTCATTATAAAAGACTATTTGAAACAAAGTCAAAATAGAAATATTTTTGCAAGCGGTCTCATATTTCTAATCTCCCCCTACACACAGGCAGGCCCTGTTCAGACATGGTTATCGGAATGTGTCATGAGTGATCCAATCACAATTGACCAGCTTAAAGTAAAGGTGTGAAAACATCAAGGAGACAATTTAAGAGCCATTCACTTGGACCACATCTGAACGTAGTCAGGGCCACTTCTGACCACATCCTACCCAATGTGTCTTATTAAGGTCATATTAAGGACCACCAATTTAACTGCTCTTGCGTAAACAGGGATCTGCCTCATTCACTGAGAAAACAAAACAGAGAACCATTACTATAAATGATTGATTAAAGAGGTAGAGATCCGTTTGGTACAGTAGCTGTTAGAATATCCTTTTATTCATTTGAATAACGAGCACAGAAATGCGTTGGGATGCTGAGGCACATCTGCAAACAAATTTTAAGGCCAGGTGCGACAAAGCGTATTTCAAGCCGGCTAGCTGTGACCTGTTCATTCATGACACATTTTAATACCAAGTCTGAGCAGAGCCACGGTGTCTTATAGCTCCTGGGAAGCAGGTCTAAAGGTCACTGTCCTGCAGGGCCCTTCTGGCAAACAACACTGGAGTCCAACACCCACACATGGACACACACACGCACAGCCCCACACAAAAACACACACACCGAGTAAAGACATCAGTCCACAACACGTTCAAATTGCCTTCAAGTTTTTCTATAAACATTTGCGCACGTGCATATTTCCACGAGTGTTTAACCAAATTAATACCAAGTCTACAAACAAACAAGTTGCTTAGTCTCAGTCTTTATAGGAGATCATTATTTCCACAAAGGGCATCCTTCTTCTTCCCTGGTGCATGGTAAAACAGATCGCTTTATTTTATTAACAAACTTCGTCAGTGTTACTAAATCTCCCATTTCACATTTTGGAATGCCCCTCTTAGAAATTAGCAAAAAACTAAACTGGGATACTCGGGATCTCTTGTGAGTTGATATCTCAAAAATGTTTTTCTTACATTTACACACTAAAAGCTATAATCATAGCCAGCTAGTGTTAAGTAATATACTAGACACTACCAGCTCATTACATAAATAAATACAGAGGATGCTCTGTGCTTTATCTCAGACTGTATAAAAGGAAGCTTGACCTCCAAACTCAACAATGTGTCAATGGTTTTGTAAAAACAGGACAATTCTTGTTATAAACAAAGGGTCTGAAAGGGTTGAACAGTAATATTTGTTTACAAAAATTGGATATGGTCCTAATGGTATTTCATGGATTAAACTCTTACACACCTTCCCATAAAGCATCTGTAGATAGGGATGGTAAACAATCACCGTACTTCCAGCTGTCAGGGGGAGCCAGCAGGGATGCCAGACCACTGTTATTTGCTTCAGTCATTAAGTCTTTATCCATCACACCCAAAACACTGCCATCGATAAGTGCAATTCATGAAAGGCACTTACATTACAAGACACATGCAAAACTTTTGTGAGTACAACTTTTCTCTTCTATTTGAGAAAACTGCATCTGAAGAAATGGAAACATTTAACTAGTCCTTTGAAGGTAAGGCCAATTTTATTAAAATGTATATACTCCCCCAAATAATGTGTCTGCTCCTGTAACTTTAGAATCCTAAATCTTTCTTCAAATCTAATTATCAAGCTTTCCCTTTGTGTATATGCAACATTAAGTACCCTAGAGTTTGTACTAAAGAGGCCTAAACTATAAGATAACTTTCCAATTATTGGGGCGCAAAGGTTCAAAATGATTTCCCGGCCTCATAGTCTGTACACAGACTGGTTCCATTTGAGGCCCCGTCTTGCATTACAACATCTCTTACAGTCCTTATCGTTACATAGAAGATATGATTTCACTTAAGACAGGACTTTGGCTCCTAATATTTTTGTGATGAGATTAGACTCATTCTGTTTGGAAAAGGCTACTCATAAGATACAAACTTAAGCTTGAAATGCCTCCAGATACAGTATTTTATGATATATCATGCAAATAAACTGATCCTCAATCCAGCTGATTCCATATTTCCAAGTCAGCGTCATGACACCAACTTTCCATCCTTATTTTCAGTCTCAGTCTTGCTTGAAACGCGTCCAGACCGATTTCCCTGACCACAGTATTTCTTAGATGTGGAGAGCTGCTGTGGAGCCGCTCCTTTGGGAACTGACTATGCTCCAGCAAAGATCTGCTTGAATCGATCAAATGGTTTGGGTGGGTCTTATGAGGTGATGGACAGAAGCATTACAACGACGTCGTCGTACATTGTAGAACTATTTACTCTGATTGGACTTTCCAGTTGTGTGCAAAACTATTTTTCCTCCGTATCAGTTGAAACGTGCAGCATAATAAAATCCCAATGGCTTACCAGACTAATGTTGTGGTAAGAATTAAAGACTAGAAAAAAATACCTGGATAAGAAAGAAGGGCTGACTGGATAGATGGACTAGAATATGAAACTGACTTGTACATCGAGAACTGGCAGTATTTCTTGTGCAAAGCTACGTGTCATATCATTCAAAGTTCTACACAGAGCCCGTTTCTCCAAAGCACAGTACTGTGTATACCAAATCAAATGCCACAGGTGTCAAATTAAAACCTATGTTTTGGACATGCACTGCTCTAGCAAGTTACTGTTCCATGGTCTTTGAGGCTATATACAGAGCCATTATGTACTTATTTCCAACACAGAGCAGCAGCAGCCATATTTAGTGACATTTAGAGACATAAAATATTCTACCATAAGAAAAAGACCATTGTTGGTTTTATGACACCACTGGTGCACATAGGAATACGACTTTAGAAATCAACAAATCCACCTAAAGCATCTTTGTGGTTGAGTGATCTAATGCAATTCATATACAACTCTGGTAAGAAGTGTAAAATGCATCCATCTGGCATCTAGTTCTGGCATATCAAGGCAGACTTAAGGCAGTCTTTTCAATGTGTGCTACTTGCTGCTAATTAATAGCTTCAGATGATCTACTGCTTTTTCTCTTCAAGACGAGAGCAAGTTTACAGATTAACAGACAAGCAGGCTCAGCAAAACCACCAGAGGACAAACCAAAAGTCACACAACAAACACACACACACAGAAATCTGAGCAACAAACAAGCAAACATCAATGGTAAAAACATACAGGTGAAAGCTTGGAGTGGGCTGGGAAGAATGTTTGGCTTGATAGTCTGACATTTCACGGTCATTATCCTTCATTACGCACAGCGGGGGAGAACACACACCGAGACACAGACACTGGGGACGGTGGATGCTTTTGAGCCATAATTTGAGTAGATATGAGGGAGAAATGAGACAGTGGTGGGAGGCAGAGAGGAGAACAACAGCGCTGCATTTCTGATAGAATGGGGAGGAAAGATTGCAGCTGTTATGTGTTGGCCTTTTCAGAAAAGAGTTGTGATTACAGGCAGTTATGGCAGGAAAACCCCAGGAGACACCTACAATAAAAGCAGCACACAGAAGAGAGGAGGAAACAACACAAAGGTTATCTTGCGGATGGAAAGGGAGGAAAAAGGACAAACCCCACAGAGGACGTAATGGGATGCTGAGGTAATGGCTTTCAAGTGAACCTGTAAAAGTCAAACTGTACCAGCAGCCCAACTAAACGCAGTTCAAACGCTGAATAATTTATAGCGTTTGTTTTCGGTGGTGGGATGCCTATGTGGGTGGCATTTTTACTGTCAGAACAGATTAGATCAACTGAGTGTGACAGGTGAACTCTGATCTTCTGAGAGGCAGAGCTCAAAACAACCAGTTTACCACTAAGGGTTATGAGGTTAAGATGTCAGCTGATAGAGAAACAAATATGTAACAATTCAACCATGACTTTTGACGGATCAAGCATGACCACATTCCTAATACTGTGTGGGTGTATTTTTGAGAAGCATAAAAAGCACATTATAATCCTTACATTTTAGTTTTCATCATTATTATTTCCATTACATACAGAAGCCATAGAAATGCTGATGGTCCACAGATCCTGACAGACATTAGCTACAGAATGGCTTACATACTACAGCTACAACTGGTGTGTCTGTAAGTGCCGGTACAGGACTGAGTCCCTGATGTGACCAGCAGTTGAGTCAGAAAGTGATGAAACTGAGAGGTACTGGCACTAGAGGGTCTTACTGAACTGTCACTGTCACCACCACTATTATTTCTAGGATTGTTAGGCCTATAGCTAGACTGCTACTTCCGTCCGTCCTCCCTGTCATAGAGTTCTTAGCTCCAGCAAACCAGCTTTTTGGTTCCATACTCATATTTTACAGCACAGTACTTTTTAATCTTCGGGCATTTGTGTTTTATATAAAGTTCATCATCTATGCCGGTAGTAATCTAATATTTGTTAGCATTAACATTTGGTTCTTTTTGAGTAGACTTCTCCTAGTTTATTTTTTATGTAGTGCAGAAAATTCCAAATAGAAAGAAAGATGAGAGAATGCTTTTTCCTGAGGCCTATTCTTAATAGGTGGTTTATATTAAAAAAAAAAGAGCAAGACAAGATCTTTAAAGTTACTCTTTTGACACCACACTGGTGTAGCTGATTACCTTGTTAGCTAGCATGTTACGGCTCAGGACTAATTAGCTAGTCATTTGTTCTAGATAAGGAGGGTTGTAGCTGGTTTTAGCAATCTGTTGCTTATCCAGCACAAACAAAAGAAGCAGTGCGCTTCTTTATTTATTTATTTTTTATGCCAGTATGACATTTAAGATTATCTTTCCCTGGGAGACACCAGTGGTCACTGGTCACACGCGCTAGCAAACATTCACACACGGAGGCTGTATTGTTGACCTTTGGGTCGTCTCCAGCAGAGTTTTAATTGGTCTCTGGCTTCAGCCAGCTATTTGATCGAGATGACCAGTCTGTGTGTGCGGATCGTGTCTGTAAATGGAATTGTTTGTTGCTGATGAACAAGACAAAGAGCCGAAGAAAGAGAAAAGGCGTCAATAGAGGGGAATAAGGAGATATGTGAACGTCACAGAAATCACATCTGTTTCAGTTCAGATGGAACATTGGAAAGACTGAGCAATTCTCTGACCTGCAGCATTATGCCATGTTTCGCATGCGTGAAGTTTGATATTCATCAAGTTTCCAAGCTAAGCGGTGTACAATACTAACCTAGATGAGAACTGCACATCAAGTTAACAGCTCAGGAGTTTATAACATTGATGAAAGATCTAAGAGACTGAGACTGTGTCTGTGGCTTCCACAGTCTTTTTAAATCCACATGAAACAGCTACTAGAGTACCACCTACTTCTGCATATTAACATCTTTACTGTGACAACAATGGAGCAGATATGGACAAACATTATTTCCTCTGAATGGCAGCCCTAAGGACCCAACAAATGGCTCTACAGACAAGAACAAAATCACATGTTCAGAGTCAGAGAGCCGTCCTCACATTTCGACAAAGGCCGACCACACCAGGCAGCACATAACACAGACGCAGCATATCCTGTGGACATGCAGTACCTTTGAGATTATTCTGGAGTATATTATGGACAGACAGTATTTGTCATGTGTTGGATTGTTGCAATAGTAATACCATATATTTGCATAAAGCAATCATATTTATCCATCATCATATTTGACTTGAAAAACTTGAAAAATATCCCTTTAAGGTACATCTAGAACCAACAAAATAAAAGATATGTAGTGTAAGATATATATTATAAACACACTTAATCAAGGAATATGATTTAATGGAGAATTTTGAGTGTTAGAACAGAAGTAACGCTGACATTTATAGTTGAGCTGACACTTCGTAGAGGCTGGCTTTTGACTCAACTGGTGGTTCAATATGATTAATTCACTTAGATTTGGGGATAAAGCGATAAAGGATAAAGAAGTTATAGCTATAGTATAGTCTGCAAAGCTATAGCCAGTCTCCAAAACCAAAAAAGAGGATGTGATATCCTCTATCATTGCTCGTATTATTACTGCATCAAACAGAAATACAACAAACAGTACAGCAGAGAAGCTGAAACCAGAGATTGTCTGGCACTTTTTCTGGCAAAACATTAGCTGGTTAACAAACCTTCTAACCCTTCTGCACAAGTAACAAAGCATAAAATGTATGGCATTCATCAAACAAAGCTGTTGAAGTGGTTGTTCTTACCTTGTCAGCATTGTCTGCAGCCAGAAGGTTGGTGGCGAGCGTCTGCAACTTGTGCTGGGCCATGTTCTTCAGTGCTGCCAGGCTGCGTCGAGTCATCGCCTGCTTCAAGTTCACCGCAGAGTGGCTCAGAGCATCCACCGTGGCCGGGGCCAGCTCGTCACAGGCATTCAGGATCTCCACAGCGGTTATGCCCATCACACAACGGTCCAAGGCTCCTGCAAACACAAACAAGTAAACAAACTTGCCTCATAGTAAGCATTACCCGCCCAGTCATCTGAGCTGTTTTTGGGTAGACACAGAACTACACTGATCGTTTCCAAGGGGACAAATCATCATCTTTCTTGTGTGAAATGTAACCTTTGCCTACAATAACTAAACATCAGTCAGTAATGTACTGTACCGCGTGCATGTTCGCTTCTTTGTATAGGTTTTTGTACAATAGTAGTAGTAGCAGCAGCAGTAGTATAGTTGTGACCTACCACACAATAAACACACTGCCTCAAAGTGTCATGATCACATCCCTCCTTTCCCTTACAAGAACCCATTTCTGTGAAGAAATGGTCCTCCCAGTTTGGTGTCCCACCTTGGCCCCAGCTAGCACCTTTGGGATAAGCTAGAAAATTGATAGTTTTATGCCACCCTCCTATCCCTCGCTCCATTCCAATCACACATTTGCTCTCCCTTTCTATCAGGCTCTCTCCTCTTGCCTGTGCACCTTCTATTTATATCAATCTTCCAATCTCTCTCTCCCCATCACACTGTCCCCCTCTGACTTTGTCTTGATACTTAGTATCATCATCTATTGTCTCTTGAATATGATTCAGGTCACAGATAGTCTTCTACCTTAGACTGCAACAATTTTCTACCTTAACAGAAAGAGAAGGAGGTTTAGTGAGACATCATTAGCTGCAGACAGAGCTGACATCAGTATTGGCTCTGGTATTGAGTGAGAGGAGAAGTGGCACCATTTTACCTGTGTGTGTGTGAGAGAGTGTGAGCGTGTGGGTGATGAAGGGCCTGTGAGCCATGGCCCTATTACATGTCCAATGCCTGAGTACACACACCTTCCTTAATTTCACACTTAGCTACCCTGCAATCTCCCAGCACTACAGCTCATTCAGGTCGCCAACACACACACACACACACACGTGCTGCAGGAGCTAGTCATCAGTAGCTTTGTCATGGTTCAAGCTAATGTTACCGCACTGCTTTGCCATATACACGTCTGCTGCAAGTTTTTGTCCAGGTAACGACTAAACGCAGGCTAGTAAGCACAGCCTTCTGTAGAGAGTAGAGATTTGTGAACAAATTTAGGAAATATTCACTTCTTTTCTGACAGTGAGCTGCATGCCTGTTTGTTAAATAAAAAGCTCTCATCAGGACGTGGTTAGCCTAGCTCAGCAGAAGGACTGTAAGCTCTAATGATCACCTCTTCCACTTCCCTCCATCATCTATACTACTTACACTGACAGACAGAGCCTATCCCAGCTGGCATTGGGTAAGGGGCACAGTATGAACAGCCCACCAGTACATCAAAAGGCACTGTGTATCTTTTTTTAATACATGTGCAAATCAAGGAGATGTTGGGAGATATTGGTCAACGTTAGCAGAGTCTGGGCCATAGTGGTAGACTGATCAACTCACAGACGATTGATTGCAAAATAATCTTTTGATACATGGAAAGAATTCAATCCCAGCCAGTACTGATTGCTAGCTGACTGTGAGTGAATCCATTAAGTTGGATTTCCTAATTCCGTGCAATCACAGGAAAGACAAAGGAGCTCAAACATTGACTAGAATGTGGATAAAACTACAGAGTTTTGGGAGACGGCTCTATGGAGTGATGAAACCAAACTGGGACTGTTTGGACATAAGGACCTGCGGTATGTCTGGTGTGCAAAAGGCCAGGCTCATGACCAGAAGAACACCACCCCCACAGTCTACCGTGGAACTGGATCATTGATAATGCTGTTTTTTTACGGCAGTCTCGATCATGTACCTAGCATAGTGAATTCCCAAAAAATACCAGGCCATTATGAAGAGGAACGTGATGCCTTCGGTTGACAGATTAAACACTGGTCACCATTGGACTTTCTAGCATGGCAATGATCCCAGAGCTTGGTTGCAAAAAAGATCCTGGCCTTCTCAGTCACCAGATTTAAGTGCAACTGAATGTCTTTGGTGGGATTTAAAGAAGACAACTGAAACACAGAAGTCACCCAACATCACTGAGCTAGGGGCATTTGCACGAAAAGGATGGGAAAATATTCCATTTGAGGTTTTTATTTCAGATTCATTTCATATCTGAAATATGTATCAATAGTGATTGAATTTTACATCACTGTGATTGTCTGTTTCCAGCGTTTTATGCCCTTTTAAATGGTGACAAATAATGTGATGTGAACTAAATGGAACTGAACTGAATAAAAAGTGTTTGTTTTTTTCCATTTATTATGATTACCTTTCAATAACATCACTATAATGCCTTTTGAGCTGAGGGGGTTGAATATTTATGATAGTTCTGTAGTTAGTCAGTATTTTAATGTCAGCCCACATAGCTTGAGGATGGCACGTAAGTGAATGAACTTTTTAATCCAGCTGAACGCCAGGTTCTCACCTGTATCCATCTGCCACACATAGACTGAGCCATCAGAGCATCCCACCACCAGGTAGTCATCTGCTGGCCGCCACTTGATGACTTGGATGGGAAAAAGGTGTCGTGACGCCAGCATGATGCACTTCCTCTCTCTCAGACTGAGCAGGCCCACGGAGTGGTCGCTGGCCACCGAGCAAACACAGTGCTGCACCCGAGTCTGTAAAAGGAACACGGCATGTGATAATGGTAACCCAAAGACGTGGGCCTGAGGAAACGCTGACAAGTCACTGATAGCTCAAGGGATGACAAGACAGAACTGAAAGATAGGACTGAATAGGAATTCTTTATCTGGGAGGCTTAGCTAGAAAGGCTTTTAATTTTGATGGTGGTACCTTCTAGCTTTTCTGGGTTTTCTAAGTTAATTTCAGCAAGTCACTAGCGTAATCACTAGAATATGAGTAAGTAGTGTAATGTGAAACACCTATGACTAAATTCATTGTAATGTGTCACTGCATTTCGTTGCCCTGTACATGTACATGTGTAATGACAATAAAGTTGAATCTAATCTAATCTAAACTACAGCCTGCATAATATTACCTATAATGGTAACTTATGCAGTGTCACAGACTTGCTTTCTTTTCTAAATTCCTCACTTGCCTCATTAAGCTAATATTAAAGTTAATACTGATATTGAGATCATGTCCATACAGTGTATGGCTACATGGGTTTTAGGAGACATTAGCTTACTGCTAGACCAGTCTTTTCCTGTATGAGGATACTGACGTGACATTTGTGTTGCTGATAATGAGCTGTTTAAAGCCTTGGAGCAAAACTTCACAAACCTTAATTTAAGGTTTCATTGATTTTCCAAAAGTGAATACAAGAGCACCTTGTGTCTTCATTAAAGCATGCCCGTAATAAGCCACCGCAGTACTACTTCAACAACAACATGATTTCCATGGCAACAACACATTTCTTACCATTTACCTTAATGTCATTTAAAGAATAGAGACAGGCTCTGAAAGTCCCCACAATGTTTTCATTATGTTTATAGTGAGATTGTGTGTGTCCA
This sequence comes from Planiliza haematocheilus, assembly GCA_005024645.1. Lineage (NCBI taxonomy): Eukaryota > Metazoa > Chordata > Actinopteri > Mugiliformes > Mugilidae > Planiliza > Planiliza haematocheilus. The sequence continues at coordinate 2,990,689 of SRSE01000582.1, read as the reverse complement.
TCCATTTACACCTAATGTCAGCAACACAGCACACCACTCCCTTTTAATGCATGAGTAGAAAAGAATGCCTCTAGAAAATGGAACGGCAGACAAAAGACAATGATTTATATGTCAGAGGTCTTACGCTGCAGTTTTCTGGTGGGACAATAAGCTGGGTGATCTCTCCTCCATGGACACAGAAGATGTGTTTCATCTCGCCAGTGAAAATGTCCCAGACAATGACGGAGAAGTCCACTCCTCCTGACACAAGCGAGCGCTGGTCGTAGCGGGGGGAGATCTGGTACGGATACAGGACGCAGGTCACCTTGTTCCGGTGGCCTCGCAGTGTGCGATGGGGTGGCCAGCCTGCAGGACAGTCAGACACACAGCTCAGAGGCTGAGGATGGATGACGGGACGGACACAGAAGGACTCAAGGAAGGCTACTCTGCTAACTGCCTTCGCTTAGGTTTGAAAGCAGGCACTGCAGCAGGTGCTACACATATTTTTCATCTTATTTCTTATGAGCTGATGCTTCTTTGTGAGATCGACTTCCTGAACACAAATCTACGTTCGTCTGTACAGTCAGTGTAAACTTGTGCCACGCTCTTAAATCCTCAGATTTACCCACAGTCTGAGAAAAAAAAAAAGTGTGGTTGTAGTTCTGTAATAAAACCTGGTCTGGTCTGGTTCAGGAGTAGTTAAGCCAACTCTGCTAGAATTAAGTCTCAGAGCTGAGGGCACTGGAGCAACAAGCAAAAAATAAGGGTCAGCAAACAGGCGGCACGTCATGCTGCACTGCTCCATCACACTTCTCAATTTCCGTTACAGCTGGGTTGTTCTGACACAGGCCAGGCTTCTTAAAGTTTACAGTCTGGTAGGCTGTGTAGCTGTTGAATCACTGTGTTGTGAATTTTTGGATAATGTTTGTTTCTTAAATGAAATCTAGGTAGTATGAACATGAAATAAGTGTGCATAGAGGTCAACGGGGCCTCAACCATAGGCTGTATAGAAATATGGACAATGCACCCCCAGCTTCCTTGTACTAACAAAACTGATGATATTGTCCCATGAAAACAGGCAGTGGCATCTAATGAGTTTGGAGCCAGAGTCTGTCTGTTGGCATGGCAAACTTGTAGTGATCACAATGTTACGCCAAATAATGAACTAAAATCAAACTTATCAGGAAAATGGGAGTATCAGAAAAACCTGAATATGTATTAGTTTGTTTATTGTTTATTGTATATTTGGATCCCCATTAGCTGCAGCAGAACTGCAACTATTCTTCCTGGGGTCTTGATTAGTATTGTGATACTTAGTATTTCTTTATTTAATGTTAAATACTTTGTAACTTGCATTCATTCACTGTTCAGCACAGAAATCACAAGGTTACTGCTCTTTACCATTATTATGAATATTTTTCACTGGAAAAAGTTTTGACTAAGACATTTTCCTCCCTCACCTCTCCTGAGCATGTGCTCCCCCTGCAGCAGCTGGACAATAGCTGTCTGAGTGGCAGGAACCAGGATGATGCTGCCGTCTTCTCTCCCGCACACCAGGCGACCCTGAGAGGGGATGTAGACGCTGGCTGTCACCTGAGGGGAACCAAACACACACACACTGATTTATGAAAGGAAAAGAGCAAAGCTACAAGGGGGGAAAAACATATCTTTGTCACACAGAATCCCCCCCACCCCTTTTGAATAAACATTTATTTGCATCCATCATGAATCTTTATGACTTCTGTAATGTTAGTGTTCTGTGTTCACACCTTAATGGGTTCTTCTTTGCCAGGCAGGACACTGAGTTGGTCGATAATCCCAGCAGACACTGGGGTCAATTTATCAAATGCCTCCTGGAGACTGATGGTGGATGACACCTGCAGCTCTGCACAGAAAGGTGCAGACAAAACCAAGCAGACATGTGCAACAAGTTTAGACATCCATCTGCCATTGAGGATGTGAAGATGAAAAGGGATAGAATAGGATGAACCTCTGGGTCTGACCAGAAATGTTCTTTTAAATTAGACTTATTTACAAGTATTACATATTATAATTAATATTTATGAATATGATTTACTAAAAGTCTGCTCTATTTGTGAAACAAAAAAAGGGCAAATCCCACTCCCCAGTGTCTAGATAAAACACCCACTATACAAAGACTTGAGAGTTTAAAAAATATTTGAAGACAAGTTTTAGATTTCTCAAAATTTTTGACAGGATGATTTCTTTTTCCGTTCCACAGAGCTGAGATTTACTGTAGGTTTCACTCAGTATTCCAACAAATATCATGGAGAGACAAATTTTACTTAAAACTAGGAAGATTTTCAAGTATTTTTAGTCCCAAATAAACAAAAACATTAACTAGCTAGCCAACATGAATCTCAACATGTTTGTTTACTCAAACATCAGCTCCAGTTCTGTAGATGATGGTCCTGCAGGTTGTTACCAGCTGACTAGCTGTCAGCATTTAAATAATCAACTAAATTCAATTTTATTTAAATTTTCTGTCTGTATGTAAGAACAAGGAAGCACACACTGTATAAATAAGAAAGAATATCCATTTTAGTAAAAATAGATATTAGTTAATTTTAATATACTCTACAGTTAGTAGGCTGAAACTGCTGACCAATCCACAGAGTCCTTACCTGCAGAGGTTGACAGCGGCTGCAGAGGTGAGGTGTCTGGGATGCTCCAGAGGGACAGCCTGCCCGCTGAGTCTCCCTGGATCAGCAGCTTATGGAAGGGCTCCCGCCGGCCGAAAAAGAACCGAGTCACAGGAGGACAGATGAGGAGCTGGAGGAAGGCGGGACGGAAGACGTGTCAACATTTCAAAACCCAAAGCTGCAGAAATCTCCCAGTCACAGCTGCCAAAGTGGTGATTTGTCATATATTTCCCTAAAATACTCTCAAGTAAAATCATTTTAGCCCAATTGGAGTAAACACAAAGTTTAGTTCTTGTGTCCTGATGGTTCTAGGTCAAGTGAAGTTGAAATGGTTGGTTTTGCTGTCCAGGTATCTTCAAACAAACCACAACAACACACAGCAAACTGCAAAAAAGCAGAACCACGCATCTCTGATTCACCACAGCCTAAACACATGAACATGGACAGAGGAGAGTGCAGGCTGATATAGATAAGCCCCAGTGTCAGCGTTTAAATAACTTCAGGAACTCAGTAGAGTCTGCCAGTATGCATTACTTATCACAGTTGTTTTCAAAGATGAACCAACATAAACAGATTTTTAAAACATTTCTTGTACTGAAAGTTTTTCTCGAGACCAGTCATGTCCCTCTTTCATACCCTTGCTCTGATTTATGCAAGCATATATCAGGCCAAAGGTTTAAAAGCCCAGTGCCCTAATTGTGAAGTGGAAGTGGCCTGGAACCACCCTGTTGTTGGCCATTTGGTCAGGAGATGGGAGAACCCACTGGAAGGATGACTATCTCTGCACAACCTCAAGCACTATACAGTATCGGGCAAACACTAAGCACTGTTCATTATCTGACTTGGATCCCTAAATTGAAGCATGGAGGTGGCATGCATCATGTTATGCAGGTGCTTATTAGGAGCAGCAGCAGCAGCAGGGAGACTAGTCAGAACAGAGATAATGGTGAATATTGACAAATACAGAGAGGGAGGAGAAACCTGCTCAAGAGTGCAGTGACCTGAGAATAGGCCGACGGTCTCAGTTTTCAGTATGACACGGAACAAAATGCAAAGACCTGACTAAGAAAGAGAACATTTGAGAGAAACCTGAGAGCTATGGTTTTCAGCCACTTCCAGTCAAGTTGGATGGACTAAAGAGGCTCTACAAGAATCATGGAAATAAATCACTATGGTCAGGTGTCCAACGACTGTAGAGATGACAAGGTTCTACTAGGAAACAATGATTCTGGTGTAATACTTAAGTCCCCATGAAATCCCAAACTTGTACAAACTTCATTTCCGACTACAAAATGGCATCTTTTAATCACTCGATGCAAGCCCTGAGGGAGCCTGTGTTTGTTGCCTTGCATTTCAAGAATGTGTTTTTAAACTGGAATGGTAACTAAAACCAACAGGACCAATGGGGTAGTTGGTGAAAAACATTGATAAAAGCACACTAAAATGATCTTGGCCATCAGCGAGCATAAGGATATCACTAACAAATGAACATACACATCGGACAGATGATTACGTACCAAACAATTTTAGTTTACCGCCTATCAAAAAACATAAAAGGTCATTTGATGAAATGCCCAGCGTCCCAAAATTTCAGTCGCGTGTTTGAAATTTTAACAAATGGTCCCAATGAAAAAGGCCATTTCCAGGAGCTTTGGCAGGTAGGGAGTTGTGATGATCCATCATAGTGATAATGATGTACAGGATGAAGGTTAGTGAACCTGTGGGCATGTAAGAGGGAGGGGTTTCCATCACCATGGCAACTATCACACTGAAGGAGGTACAGAAACTGGGACTGGCTGGGTGTCGTGCACAATTGGTTAGTTAAGCTAATCTGAAAGCTGTGGACGAGTAGAGTTGGTATGCAAAGTGCCGGTGTCTGAACAATTCATGTACTTACACACACACACAAACCAAACCACATCTTTATATAAGATGTGAATAATTCAACTTCAGTGTGTGAATGTGCGATTGGTCTTGAGCAAACAACACTTGAGAGAGAAAGAGAAACAATGAACGAGAGGAAATAAACCTGTTTTGAGCAGGGAGGCAGAGTTTCTACTCTTAGTGACAACATGCAGCATACTTTGTTTGCAGTTATCCCGATATTGAATGTTTACATTAATAAAGGTTACAAGTTTCTTTTAAAGCACTTATGATCTAACAACAAAACAACTCATAAAAAGAAAATGATGAGGCTGTCATGGTGCATTTATATATTCACAACAACAAAAAACTAAAATGATTTCAGTTGTCGTTCACCAGTCTACATCAATACTTTCTGTTTTGCTGACTACTAATGAAGTTAAAGAATTGCAATTGAAATGTTTCAAATAAAGGCCTTTGCAGAAAAGAACGTATTTTGCTGTTTTAGGTCTGTGAAAGATCTTTAATGAAATACACCAGCGCACACACACAACTAAAAAAGCAAATTCAAAATTACTGGAATTATTTAGCAACTTAAAATGCTTAACACAAATTACTGTGTGCATCCCAGATAATGAATTGTGTGAGTCTATGTCCAGACTCCATTCTGAGTTAGTTTTCACATAAGGAGGGATGAGAACAATCCCAAAAACCTTTCTGACACCATATCCTTTTGGAGCCATCTGTATCCGATGCTGTATTTAACCACAAATAGGAGTTCTTTACCAGAATGTTGTCAAGGAACATCATTTTAACTTTTGAACTCTGTCATCTCCCTACAGTGTCATATATGTATTATTAACATTTAGAAAGGTTATAATGTTTTGGTCAAAACCAAGTGAAGTGTCTGGTGAACATAAGAGACTGACTGTTAACACATCCTGTGCATCTTTGGTTTGTCAGAATCTCCGGGACTCAGCGGGTGATTATTTGGTTAAAAAGCAGCTTGTGGCCTTTGCATGCATCTTCATCAGTATGAAGAAAGATGAGGAGGGTGATGGTGCTTTTGAAGGAGTTGTTTTATTTTAGTGGGGAGAGAGGCGTGAAACCAGGTGAACCAGAGTGAGTTCAGTCTGTCAGACAGGCAGGAAGGAAAAGAAAGATTGGAGCAAACAAAACAAACAGCTCACTCCTACTGTCATCGACTCAGTGGCTCACACTACTATTCCCCCAATTAGCTACGAAGGCTTCAGTGCAACACCTAAAAACACCTGTAATTGCTGCTCCTGCATAAATGATTTGCTTATTTAGTAGACTTACAGACTACTTACTCTTTTTGCTAATTCTTATGGCATTCCCCAAGGGCCCCTTCTTGGCCTTCTATTGTTTTCATATACAGTGCATGCAATGCCACAACAGAGGAAACTGTTTATAAATGTCTGCAAATTACCCTGACAATAAGACAAACTGACTTCCTGCATGTGGTGAAAAGCTGGTACAAACAGTCCAACTGATAACAAGAGTGAGAAAAAAATAGCTGGTTTAGATTTAGTTTTATCAGTGCCTGTTACCATGATTGATGATAATACAGTGAGTACAAAGTTGAAGTTAGTTTAAGGTGCACTCTGATGATCACCTTCAACCTAACAATAATTGCTATTGTCGCACTTATTTTTATTATTTCACATTTGTGGTTATACACATTATGTTTCCAGAGTAATAGTGACTTACAGAAATGAAGAGTAAAAGTAACAGAGCAAGTAATTGGTTGAATGGTACAAATTTAAACATAAATCCTACAGACGCTGGTCTGTCAGTCTGGTCTAACAGTGCTGATTATCCCAGTAAGTCTCAGTTTAGTTATGTTATATAAAATCAAGTCACAATCAGTTCTTTGTTCTACTTATATAGTATTAAAAACATAATTTACATTTATATTCAATAGGCACTATTTAGAATTCAACCACTAGCTTTCTGAAACACACCATCTGCAGATTGACTTCACCTTCCCACTTATTAGCACAGAGAAGTGTGAATGTGAGACACTGAATTGATGTCAGCATTTCCACTGCTGTCCTCACAGTTTGCTCCTCTCGTCTAGTTGTCACTTTCTGGCTGAGCTGCAAAGTCACAAAGTCAAACGAACAACCACATGTATTTAAATTGTTCAGTCTCATTATCACAGAGGAATATTTTACACCCTGTGCGACCTTTCTCTCACCAGACACCAGTCTTTTTGAAAAGGACAATACCGCAGCTTTTTAGAACTAGCCAGTCAAGAGTTTCTTACTGCATTGTAAATGCATATTTACTTGTACTTGGAGTGCTAAAATTGGCTAAACCTCTGGTACAGTTCCTTTAAACCACTATAGAGCTTTTCTTGGGGGAATAAATTCAACATGGCTTAGAAAGGTTGTTGTGAGCAGCAACCAACAACCCTTTTAAAAGATAACAGATAACTAACCATGGCTGTAATTTCTGTAATTATAACAATTGGAGCTTTTGCAGCTCAGCCAGTAAGGTGAAACCTTTCTTCTTCTTGCCTGTGGCTTTCATTATGTTATTTTTGGGGCTTACAGGTGCCTCTAGAGGCCGGTGTCGGTATAACACCTCTGGCGTGTAGAGCTCCAAGTCGTACCCACTGGCAGGGAGGCACATCACCTCCACAACCACATTCTCCTCACTTCCCTCTCCTTCCTTGTGAGAGGAGCAGGGGGGTTAGACAGAACAATAACAGGAAAAGAAAAAAAAAGAAACAAAGGAACAGACAAACACAATACAATAACTTAATTATAACTACACACACAACAACGACAAACTGAAATCATAAATGCACAGAACACAAAACACTAAAAGGTTGGTATTAAGCCTTCTCTGTTAGATGACCATTATGCTAGATATGCTTAGTCTGGTACTTGATAATGGTGGTAGCGTTATAGAAAAATCCCTTGTTATGGTCAACTGAGAGTGACCGGCATATAATTATTTAACAAAATACTAGGTACGTGCAGTTAAAAGTAGAATGAAATAGTTAAATCACTTGTACACTTCTTAACATTAATATAACCTAGCAAAGAGAGTACATCGGTTGATTAGGTTGTCTGTCAAATGTGTGTTCATACTACTCAACCAATGTGGTCACAAGTGGCCCAAAAACCTCCAGATATGATCTGAGCAATTACCTCGCAAATGTGTCCTCAGTGCGTTTTGGGTGCGTGTACACCTGTACTTTAGCTGGCCTTACTTACTTGTGATGTAATCACTCAGGAGGACACCATGTCTCAACAGAGTTTTTAAGCTCACCTCCCCAGAATCCCAGTGTGACTGGTCATCTGGCCCACTCTGTCGTAATGCTTCCACCGCTTATAAAATTTGTTGGAAATGACTGAAATACATCCCTGGCTGTCAAACTGGGAACCAGCTACATTAAACATGATGCACAGCCTTCAAAAACAAAGCTCATAATTGCCCATTGCACATTCAATAAGTCAAGTCGCAGGGATGCGGATAGTCGGCAGTGCTATGAAAAGAGAGTGTTTTGTTTTAAGGCAGGAGACATCTTGTCAACGTGAAAAACTGACGGAGACAGTGAATGAGGACTCACCTGTTTGTCAGAGCGTTCAGCAATGCTGTAGACCAACGGAGGGACTGAGCCTTCTTTGGTTTTCCCAACATCACTGCGGAAATGTTCACTAGCAGGCAGGCAGCTGAGGATCACACCCACAGTAAGTCTCAATAGCTCCCATGACTTAAACTTAGCATGAAGTCAGAGTTTCATCTGAGGTATCGTCAGATGAAACGGGGAGATGATATGTGAATGAGTGCAGCAGCACGTTTACCTGGCCGGCAGTTTGTAGATGTAACTGCAGCCATCCTCTGTCCAGATGATGACTTTGTCTACAGCGATGAATTCACCTCCAGTCCAGGCCTGGTCATTGTCACTGGACACTGAGCAGAGCAACGAGTAGTCACCTGCATCAAACACCTGACACACACACAAGAAAGAAGAATACAATTAATTTAGCTGTCAGCTGGGACCAAAATGCCTGACCACTGCAGTGCCCTGAGCCAATACTCGGTATGTAGTATGTCCAGCGCTCAGTGCTACAGCAGATTCTTACCCTCCAGTACTTGGAGCAGACGACCAGCAGGCTGCTTTGAGTAAAGGTGCAGAAGGAAATACTTTGACAGCCCTGACAGTAGATGGGTTTGGACTCCTCTTCAAATACAGGATCCAGGTCCTGAACACACGCAGCACATACAAATTACAGCCTGAGCAAATACACACTGATAGCTGCTTTGACTTCCTTCTTGATACTTGGCAATTAAGATGCAAAGTGAATGCAAAGTGCATTAACACTGGTGTATGATTTAATTTAATACTTATGACCAAATAAAGAAATGGATGTAGGTATACCTGCATCCTGCTGACCTCAGCTGTTATGATCCAGACCTTCAGAATGCCAGTCACGGATACGGCCACCACTGTGTCCTCTGTAGAGAGACATGGAAACAGCCCATTAAACAGTTGGCCATTTACACTTATAATGAAATGAAATCTGTGTAAATAGAAATCAAGTTCAAGAACCACAAGGTAAATAGGTTCCACGACATGTCTCTCACCTTGAGTGCGATGGGATCGGATTATACTCATGGAACTGATCCAGTCAGGAGAGATCTTAGAAACCAGAGAGTACAGGACCTCCAGGCTGGTGGCATCAACCACAAGGATTTCTGGATAATGGCCATTACAAAGCAGTCGCCCCTCCCTCTGAGTGCCAATGGTAAACTGATAGAACTGGAGAACCATAGAGGAGGGGAAACAGAGAGCAGGGCAGAAAGGGTAAAAAGAGGGAGTACGTCAAAAATGGCTGATGTTCTGGGACATATATCTCATCAGCTAACTTTATAATGCGTCCATGTAGACACTTCAGCAAGAATCTCTAATCAGAATGATTGGGCTGAAGAAATATTATCCATGCAGACACTGCCTATGATTGAAAATGATACTTTCAAGCAGCTCATCATAAGCTTCCACTGGTCTGTTTTACAGTCTTCACCCTGACGTACATTATACTTGAGTGTGTGTCATTGAAGTCCTCTCAGTGTTTTCCATCCCTTTGTGTCAGACTAAGCCCCAGGTTTGCATCTACAGGATTTAGAATATGCAGTGTGTGTGTCTTACCTGTATGCCGGTGTGAGCACAGGCCAACTTGGTAAACTCAATGCAGCGTCCATCGTTCACATCCCATAAACACATCTCCCTGGAATGATGGACAAACTGTTATTAGACAGGAGTTTAAAACTGTCTGCAAATAAACACACATCATGTATATTATGTCTTCTAATGACGGACACACAGGGAAGTGTCAAGTGTCTTTTTGTAAGCGGTAACATTTAACTAAATTGACTGAACAAAGAGAAAAAGAATGAAAACAAAGAAAACAAAGCAGTAAGTTGAATACTTGCAACAATGAAATGAAATTGGTCAAGCAAACTTCTTTACAGCGCTTTATTGGGAGTTCGACAGCGTGTCTATGTTTCATTTGAATACATCCTGGTTTGCAAGCCTATAGTGCAGCAAGGACTGTCATTTAATTGATTCCAACTTAAAATACTGAACATTTGGCTGTAATTACTGCCTAGTACTTCTATTTTACTTTTTTGGACATAAAGACCTTGTACACATACTATTAGAAAACACAGTAGTAAGATTTGTTTTTTTATTCAAGTGACCAACCAAGACCATGTATTCAATTGGACCTCTTTTTTTAGAAAATATACACATGCGCGGAGGAATGGACATAATTGTGGCAAAGGACGGATGGAATGTACACCGCTAGGGCATTTGAGGTTTATGTTCAGTCACAATTATTGCTGCAAATATGGTTATTTTCAGAGTGAAAGTACCTTGGTTTTATGGTAAAGGGCTGTGTCCAGGCCCATATATTAATGAAGCACCACACAATATAAAAGCCGATACATGACAACATATATTCAGTCTGACGTGTATCCTGGACAATGCCAGCCACCCTCTGCACACTACCATCAGTAGCCAGAGAAGCACCTTCAGTGAGAGGCTGCTCCTCCCAAGGTGCAGGACAAATAGACTCAGGAACTCCTTTGTCCCCCGTGCAATCAAACTTTACAACCACCACTCACTTGGGGGGAGGAGGACAAAAAGGAAAGGGGCTAAATTACTTTTTTCTTAATTAAGCCACAACATGAGTGAAATACTTAAGTGCAATAAGTGCATCTGGTATCCTTCCTTTGTGCAATAATCATGTATGTACAGTACAGTTACAATATTTATTTCATTTCATTTCGTTTCGCTTCGTTTCGTTTCGTTTCGTTTTATTTTATTATTATTATTATTATTCTTTTCTGGGTGTTTTGGTAGTTGGGACTATAGTTTGTGTACATGTTCAGTATGTCTGACAGTGCTGTATGCGATGGAAATGTCAATTTCCCTGCGGGAACCTCCCAAAGGGAATCTATCTATCTATCTATCTATCTATCTATCTATCTATCTATCTATCTGAACTCGCATGGCACCCTGAATCAGACTCGACTTTGGATCTTTTTGAGAATAAACATTTTCAATATAATGCAACAAAGTTACGCACAAGCTTCCACTTGAGCAAGAGAACAGATGATGAGCTCAGAGAAAGAAAGCAGATAGGTTGGGGGAATTGTTAGAATCTTTTCAGCAGCGTTAAACAAAAATTGCAGACTTCAAATGTGTGGACCTAACACAACCCTGTAATCATAACACAGCAGTTATGGAAATAAAATTAGAACGCCAGTAATTTGAATTACTGCAGTAAAGTTATACAAGACACAAAAAATAAATAACAAAGAGCATAGGCTCAAGATCAGATAAAAAAAAAAAGAGGATCCATCTGATGATTTTCAAGTGCAGCGCAGGTTGCTCAGCCTGCAGCAAGCTAGGTGCGCATATACAGTGCACAGATAAAGATAACTTTTCTCCACCATTACATTTTTCATCTTGCACACCACACTTTGGGAATCCCTGTGCTATGGTAAGACTTATAAAAACACTATGTATATGAATAGACGTGTGCATGGTTAAAAAAAAAAAAAAAAAAAAAAAAAAAAGGTACTCACCCACTCTCCGATGCACTGACAATGTACTGCTTATCACTGCACGTACTGGCTTTAGACAGACAGGTGATTGAGGCTGTGTGACCAAACAACATGGCCCTGGGACAAATCTGAGCAGAAAAGAAAAAGAAGGCATAATAAGATTAGATTTAAGGCAGAGCATCGCAGGTAGGCGGCAAACAATCTCCAACATCCCCACTGCCGCCGCCAAACATACTCATCAGTACCTCCAGCTCAGGAGTCATGTCCCAGAGGCAGATCTGTCCATCATGGCAGCCGGTGATGATGGTGCTGAAGTCATCCATCACCAGCAGGCTGCTGATGCAGTGGGTGGGAGCCGTGCGACCCCAGAGCACTATGGGTAGTACCAAGCTGTTCCCTGACATTATGTTGATGTCTGGAGGGAGAGAGGGGCAGTTAGATCTGGAAAAGACTTTTCCATAGTTCCATATTTATATAGTTATACCAACTATGTACAACATGATGGGAGATGCACTGTATTTGGAACCAAACAGATCAACCATCACATGCAGAGATCACTCATCAGTACCAAGATTAATTGGACATTCTCAGACCTTTTCCTATACCAGGAAATTCCGAGAATTGACAGATGTCAGCTGACTGTATTCAGCAAGACTCTGGGTCAACAGCCATGGAAGTCTAACGAGGCTAAAACGCAGCATGTTGGCACGCTAATATCCTAACGTTTAACATGGTATTGACAGAGTAGCTAGTACGACAGTGTATAGTACAGCAACGAGAGGCTGAACTGTTATTAACGTCAGTTTTGCTGCATTGACATTACGACTTCTAAAATCAGTACATTAGTGCGTTAGTTGTGCTATTGCTACAGTCTTCCAGACAGTGAGTCACGAACTACAGTCCAGTCACGGAGACACGCAGAGATGGAAGTAAACAATACAAGCCTGCACATAAACGCATACACTTCAGGTAAATGCATTAACTGCGTGTACATTTGATTCATTAACCTTGGTGTCACGTTGAGGTTTAAAGCCTGGCAGCACCGTGATGACAGGCGCACATAAATTTCGGTCAGTGGCAAAACATTCCCTGACACCAGGGGGGAAACCGTAGTGGAGGATATTTAAACCAAAAAATAGCCGCTACTGGCTGTCAGTTATTACAGGACGGATTAGCAGTGCAGGTATCTATGAAGTGCTAATGCTAAACTTCACCTGCAGTGTCGCGACTTCCGGGTTAGCATCACGGCTAACGGAATCAAAACACAATGTTGAAAACTGCACATATGTACCTGAAATAGTGGTGCTATTAGAACATCTCCTTCCCACTGAAGGCTTTTCGTCGAACACGGGCTCCCAAGGCAAATAAAAGCAGAAATAACCTTTTTTTCGGCTTGTATCGCTGCTTGCCCAACCGACCGACCGATCTGTTCGGTCAGCTGATCACGCGACAATTGAGAACATTATCCGGTCTCGTGTTTTCAAAATAAAAAATGCATTTGATATGAATGACTTCACTGAAGATAAAATACCCTTTATTTGTAGTATACAAAGGTAATAATAATAATACATTTGTAATAGTAGTAACAGTTATACTGACGTTATTTAGAATTCATAAAGTGTGTTTATAAGAATGAGTTTTAGTTTTAACCTTGCAAGAGTGGTACATGAGAAGTGTCTTCCTTGATAGCTAGCGTGACAAGAACACAACTTCCGGGATGCGGGTTTGGAATTCAAAATAAAGTAGATTTTATTGATTGAATTGTTTAGTGGTCCTACTGTTTTCCTTTATTTTCATGCAACGAGCTTCCCTCAGAAAGAATCTTTATGCATTCACTGCCTATGATCATATGCCGCATCATCAAAAATGTTCTAGTATCTGCCTTGCAGGTAGAAATGAATGAAAAAATGAAACAAGAATGCAGCTAGCACTAAGGTATTGGGCAAATTTGAAAGGTCACAAAGATCCATCCAGCACAGACAGTATTATATCCACGTCAAGAAAAAAGTGATACAAAAGATAAAGCGCTTTGGTTGGACAATAGGAAAGGAAACAGAAAATGCAGAAATTAGCAAAATAGAGTTCATGTGTTATCCCACAAACAGATGTGACGATGAACAAAAGAGTTAGCAATGACCTATATTCACCAGGGAATTAGCAGACAGATATGCTAAGGAAGCAGCAAGCAAAGCGGAAATAAACATAGATGTAATACAGTGAATGGAAATCAAAAGCATAATTAAAACAGAAATGAAGAAAAACTGGTAACAGGAATGGGACAAGGGAAATAAAAGTAGGCATTACTACGATATCCCAAAAAAATTTGGGGCAACGAGGGAAGTATGCAGAAGGAAAAATTCTGGAATGCAGTCAGTACCAACAACAAAGAGGGATATTAAAAGAAAAATTGGAAGAAGATCCGATTGGAGCCAAAATAACTGGTGCGGTTGGATTCAGGACATGTGGAATACAGGTCAGTATTCAAATATTTGGAAAAAACTGGGCTAAGCAACAGAATTTAAAAACAATCTGATCCACACTCCAGCACATAAGGTGGCGGTAATGCACGAGCATACGCTGTTTGCCAACCGCCATAAAAGAAAAGAAGAAGAAGATTTGTTTACTTCCGCCTTCTGGATGCGAAGTTTGCACGTGTGCGGTGATTCGCTGAATACTTAGGATATGTTTACCTTGCTTTTTTCTATTTCAGACAACTGTGCATGTTTCACTTAGTACCGTCGGTTGTTGTTGGTACCACTGAGTGCGTATCATGAAGTTTAGGGGAGGAGAACCAGTTTTTATTGGTGCTAGCTGACATATTGTAGCTGTGTAGCAAGTGTTAGCTGAGTCGGGACAACATATCCACGCTTGTTACCTGACACTGAGGTAGCGGAGAACCAAGACGCACACGCCGTTAAGAAGATGCAAGATTTATTTATCCGTTTTTGACATGGATTACCAATTCCCACCTCAGCTTTTTCCTTCATTTTACAACTGCGGGCCGCCGAACTCGGTCCTGAAACACTGTGCCGGCAACTGGGGCTCCTACAACGGAGTGAGACTTGAGGTGGGTCTGCTGTCAACTCAATGCCACTGACACACTATGACTCCTAAATAGTTCACACTGCCACAGCAGATGTTAACATTACATGTATATGAATAGAGAGCAGAAAATACGCTAGATGGCGGCAATATTTACTTGTTAACTATTTTGTTTAGAAAATCCGAGTTTGTTAGGAAGCCAGGGCACATATGTTGAATCTGTTACTATCAGATTGGTGTGTGAGCATCAAGCCAGTACTGCTTAAAATAATTTGCACCATTCAGAATTTTGCAGCTTACAGATATGTACAAATGATCAATTTGCTATTTTATTTGAATAAATAAATAGCAAAGCAAAATATTCATTTGTTTGATTGTGTTCTCTTTTGTCTACTTTCGGGACTTGTGTGAAAATCCGCAGATGTCTTGAATCATTTTTATGCAGTAATCTTTTACACTCTGCTTGGTTAACATCTTTCGTCGCATTCGCTTTTACCCACACTGTCAGACTCTGTTAACTGTCGCTTCTATTAATGGTTTCAGGATGTCTCTGGGCCTCCCTCCAGCTGGACATTTACATCCAAGCATCACGCTAGAGGGGAGACATGGCGCGTCACTGAGCCTGTTCCTCTTCCCCTCCTGTCTCCTAAAAAGGGTTAGTCTCCTGAAAGCTCGCTTTAGCTTGCTTTTGTCGCCTTTGTGTTCAGAGTGCTGAAGCAGGTCGGAGACTTGGCTGAAGTCATTTTGAAGACGTCAAGATGACAAATCCAGGGATGTCTCCGTCAGCTTCTTATTGTCCCTGATCCATAGCTGGTGACTGGATCAGCCTAATGTTTGAGATTCAATTACATCAGTTACTTATTGGTGTATTAATTACAGATGCTGAGATTTCCCAAATAGTGTAGGGCCTAAAAACATAGAGGCAATTAACACTAAAACTTTGTAAAGAAGTTACTGTAAATCATCAACATCTTCTCTCCTTTGGTGCATTTATCTGATTGAAAGCATCTTTCTACAATTCCATGTATTTCTTTTATCTACCTCAAAATAAAAGATTTGTGAATATTTTTTCCAGCTTTCCTTCTGCCCTTGAAGCCTCCAGATGCGCTGGACTTCACAGAACATGTGAGTGAACCAGTTGTAGCCATAAATAAAATGGCACTAGTCACACACTTGTCTCCACATTTTTACTCACAGTCACACAGTTAAAAAAGGACGTAGTCTGTGAAGGGTCTCAGTCATCCAGGTCATGGTAATTGCCTGGATGACCAGTTGCCTTTTCAAAAAGTTTCAAAAAGCAACTGAACTTGTAGATTTTTAGAGAAGACGTTTCACCACTCAGAACTGAAGAAGCTACTCGGATTTGGATTTGGAAAATAAGATGTACACAGCCTAACTAAAAGGGTTCCAAGATCAGACTCATCAGTTAGCATCAGTGCCATAGTGCTCTGCAGCCACAATTTTATTTATTTATTTTTTTGTTTTGCATTTAGATGCAGAACTTCTTCATGGATCACTCTCAGGATGCATTCGGTTGCATGAGCGACATCCTGGGTGAAAACTTCAACTTCAAACAAGGAACGAAGGAGGTGAGTTTGATCAACCCACTGTTTAATAAGAAAATAATGCATTTGAATGAATGACAGGCTTTGATCTTAGGGTGCTTTCACACATAGGTTGTCATTCAGAAACATTTCCCCTTCAGGTCAGTTCAGTAGAAGTAGTAGTAGTAGCTGCTCAGGACGTTTTCTGTGGTCCCTCTATAAAATGTGGTTAGGATGGGGACGAGGACTACTGGGCTTTGTTGATCATGGAACTGGTGTTGGCCAGGTGAGGTTCTCCATTTGGCACCATCAGCGTTTTCTACCTTTAATGATCAGCAGAGACTGGTTGTGTTGTGCTGTCCTGAAGTTATCAACCATCTCCTTGGTTTTATCAGTGTTCAGAGACAGGTTGTTGGTTCTACATTAGACTGTAAGATGTTACACCTCCACTCTGTATGCTGACTCTTCATCCCTGCTTATGATCCACCACAGTTGTGTAATTGGCGAACTTAATAATATGATTTAAGTCAGCAGGGTGAATGGGGTGAACAGCAGAGAATAGAGCACACAGCCCTGAGGGGCCCCAGTCCTCAGTGTGGTGGTGTTGAAGATGCTGTTCCCGATCCCAAATGACTGAGGTCTCCCTGTCAGGAAGTCCCAGCAGGCTCAGCTTTTAAATGAGGTGTGGAGGGGTGATTATATTAAATGCTGAGCTGAAGTCTGCAGAAACTGCATCACAAAAGTGTTTGCAGCGTCTTCCTCATGATAGGAAGCACTTCATAACGATGAGTTTGAGTGCAACAGCGTGATACTCACTGAGGCAGGACACTGTAGGCTTCTGTGCCACGGGGATGTTGGGAGTGGTCTTGAGGCAGAGAGATGTTGAAGATGTCGGTCAAGACATCAGCTAGCTGGTCTGCACATTCCTGACCACACTGCTGGGAATGTTGTCTGGTCCAGCAGCTTTCTGTGGGTTAACTTTGTGCAGCTTTTTTATCCTGGTCGTTGGGAGGAGTTCTTCAATGATTCAACATTTCAAAAAGTTCTCATTTTATTATAACTTCTAGACCAGTAGTTGAATTTTTAAATGTGAAAGTATAAATTGGGAAAATACTCTGGATAAATCGCCCCATGGTTTGAATGTGCTTGGAGCTGGAGGAAGCGGTTGTTATTTATTTTGTGTGGGGGGTTTTTGTTTGTTGTTTTGCAGAAATATCGCAGAGAATCTGTCAGCATGTGGAGAGTGAAATCCTTCCTCGACATGCTGAAGTTTAAAATGTAAGTGGGCCTGCTTGGTGTCAAAGTGAGCATTATCTGAAAAGCAATCTAATGAAGAAGGACTCGGATCATCTGAACACTGTTTTATTTAATCAAGTGGTGCTCTTCTTTGTCCCCCAGATGTCAGAAGTCGTATAACTCCAGCGCCATGAATGGGTACAGCAGCTTGCTGTCCGACGTGGTGCACGACATCCCTCCCAACTTGCTGGGTTCTCTGCTGCAAGAGGAGCTGAGGGAGCAGGGGAACCGCCTGGTGTTCTCTGACGGAGCCACTGGGGGCGCGCTGGCCTTCGTCCCCTTCTCACACAGCGATGGCAGCGACTCTGTGCGCGGCTGCCTTCTCTATCCCAGAAAACAAGGACGAGACTGCCTCAGTATCCTGCACACCACATTAAAGGGATGGTTTGGTTTCTGTGAAGTGGGGATTTATGAGCTACTTATCCATAGTCAAATTTCAATGTTAGAATGTACAGTAATGTACATGCAGTCGGCTGCAAGTTCTGAGGCAGGGTGCCCGGGTCTTCCACCCATTCCAGTCGAGTTGCGTTCACTGCAGCCCCCACAGACATTTAAGAATCAACTGCCAACCACCCTTTTCATCACATGTAGCATAATAAGGGGTAGAATTGGTTAAATAAATAATTAAATTACACTACCCAAAAAACTTCCCTGTCCAAAAAGATTTTCTGTGCTTTGTGTTCTCGCTTCTTCTGGCTCTGGTTCTTAACGCTGTACCTCAGCCTTCCACAAAGTGGAGCTGCAGCACCGCACAGGGGGTATTTCCTGTGTGGATGCCAGCAGCAGCAACCCTCTCAGTTTCCAGCTCAAAGCCCCCATCAAACAGATCAGCTTCACGTCCCTCTTCAACGACTGTAAGAACATGGACATATTTTAAAAAACAGTTTGCCAGTCAAATGTGCTGTTGTGGTTTTGCTTCAGGTCATGCAGATATTTAAAGATGCCTATGTGTTCTTGTACAGGCTGCGTCGGTGTGCGGTCAGATTACCTCTGTGGAGTCTGGAGGTTCAGTGAAAGCAGTGAGCCGCGCTTGCTGCAGGTGGTTAACACCAGAGAGGTGGCAACCTGCATCAGCATCAGGTTAGTGATCGTTCTGCTCCCTCTGCAGCTTCAGGGGTAAAGAAAAGAAGTAATGTTCGTCAGTTCTTGAAAATGCTGCAGCTGAGGAAACGGGTGTTAGATTAACATCCTCTCTGCTGTGTGTCGACAGTCCTCATATTTTAGGAGAAGTTCTGGTGGCAAGTGAGAGTGGAGCTGCAAACCTGTGGACTGTCGGCAAAGGGTGAGTAGGTTATCGACGGAAGGACGTGTACACGCAGGTTTCATCTGTTCAAAGTCTTGGCGCAAGTGGAACTGGAATCAGGGTTACACTCTGACCCATCAGGATGCAGAAGGTTCGGGTGGAGGACAGCAACCTGTACTTCAATGCCAAGTCATCGTGGAGATGGTGCGAGTTCTCTGCTCACCCAAGGGTGATGCTGTACGCAGACAGGACAGGCGTGGAGCTCACAGATATCAGGGTGAGTGGAGCTAGTAGAAAGGAAGTTTTTCCCCCCAGTCATTGTTGTTGGACAGTTTAAAGACCCCTTTAGTGTAACTATGGTGATTGTTGGACCACCACCCATGTGCAGACTGAAATATTTCAACAGTTGACAGTTAAGTTCCTCCAATTCTTAATAATCACGCTTGTCTCAGGGCATGGTTCGACCTAAAGCAGAGGGACACTCACCAGAGACAAACCTCTCCTCCCTCCTCTCCAGCCTTACTCCTGTCATCTCACTGCTTGTGTCGTTATACCCTTTGGTCCCACCCTTTATATCCTGCCCCTCTTCTTTACCTCCAGGTGAATCCAGCCTCTGGTTATACACTGTTTCGTATCAGTAACACCTCGGATTGTCGGAGTGGGGAGAGACTCATCCTGTCACGATATCTGGGAGAAGCCCACTCCTTCCATCACCTCATTACCACACAGGTATCGTGAACTTCAGTTACTTGGACCTGGTTAGCATTATATACAGCTAGGCTGCATATGTTCAATCTCCCATGCATTAATAAAATCACTTTATGGCCCCCTACCATATGAGAATTGGAAGAAAATCTGTTCTCAAAGGTACTTTCTTCTAGAACAGGGGTGTCAAACATACAACCCACAGGCCACAACCCGCCAGAGGATGTGATCCGGACATTAACATGCAAAGAACAAAATGCAGACATTAAATAAAATATTATTACTTTTCATATTTTCAGTTCAATACCCGATCTTCACCACTAGATGTCAGTGTTGTCACAGGTATTAGACGTTAGGAGCAACTATTTCAAAGAGGAGCATTTAGGAACTGTGTTTTATGTATACATCTAACACATCCTGTCGGGTGTGATGAAAAGTTTAAAGCGGTTTTTGTCATCAGACGAAGAGGAGCTTCAATGCTCCTAGATCGCTTTAATAAGAGCTCTCTTTCTCTGTTTTCTTGTCAGTACTCTGCCTACATCATGGACGAGCGTTTCCCATGCGTGCCAATGCTCAAGTGGGATCACATGATGCAGTCCCCACCTTTGTTTTGTCATGTCATTCCCGGCTACTCATCCTCTGCCTTGGCGACGGGAGACAAGGGAAGGACCACTGAGGTCCTGCTTGGCTCCCAAAGTTCTCAGGAGATCACAATGCTGCAGTACTCAGGTCAGTCAACGAGAGGGGCTGGTAACAGCCGACCAGTATCAGGCTTCAGCCAAGCCCGATCTTTTCAGTTATTTATTATAGTGTGCCATTTGATCTGGTAGAATAGGTAAGATAAGAAAAGACTTTGAGTCTCGAGGAGAGGACACTTTGTTGTCAGGTCATCCCTGACAACAAGCCTGTTTTATAATCAGTTAGGTTTTAGTTTTAAATGTAGGTGTGTGTGTGTGTTGTGTGTGTTTTCAGGAGGCAGAGCGCAGGCCTGTTTCAGTCGAGGGCCTCCTCAGGCTCTGCTCAGACCCAGAGACAGTCTGAACCACCTCCCAGTTCAGATCCCTCACCGTCTGCACAATGCAAAAAATAGACTGTCTGCACCTGCTGCAGGTAAACGTAAACACATGAGTATGTGTCACTCACAGACCAAAATAAACAGTAACCATGCACAGAATCAAATTTTGTTAGCAGCTTTAACATATGATGCACTTCAGAATCTGTGTCAGTGGCTTACGAGATGACCAGAACAAAGCACCATTTTAACATGTGTCATTCAGATCAAGATAGGTCCTTTTCACTGGAAACTTTGTTAGCTTTGTGTGGCTTAACAGCTGTGATGATGAGGTACTTGATGGGGCTGTGTGCACATGTTTACTGCTAGACAATAAGCTTTTGGTTGTTAGAATATTTAGATGATTTCTTTTGGAGCTCATCTTCCTTTTGATTTAACGTTGTGTGTTTTAGCTGCAATTAGCGTCACTACCATTAACAGAACAACAACCACTGGACATACACACTGCACAAAGACCTCAACCATGTTGGGCTTGTCAATTCTGACCCATGTTCTAGCTCTACTGTAAACAAATTACAAGGTAGACTGGTGACTGGCACTAAGAGAAACTGTACAAGGGCTAATATTCTATCTTTGTTGTCAGGTCTTGCTTGTATCCACAAGAAAGCAGTACAAGGTCTTCAGGAGTGTATGTGCATCCTACAGCTTACGGAGGCAGGAGATATTTTCTATCAGATACTTGAGCCCGAGCAGCAGGACGCCAACGTGTCTCGACCACCACCGTTGGGGGACGAACCTGTGCAGTCAACTCTGACAGAGGAAGCAGCAGAAGAGCTTCCACCAGATTCTCAGCTGCTTATATCAGACACATCCAGCGACGAGGGAGTAGTCGGGCCCACCCAGAGTCTCACTATGCACAGAGTTGTTGCAGAAACACCAGAAAGAGATCAGCGAGTGACGAGTATGTACTCTGACTCCTCCCTGAGGATTCAGAGTCAGAAAGCAAAAAACAAAAGCATTTGCGACTGCAGGTTGTTGTTAATGACGAGCCAGAGCTAGATGAAATGAGCAGCTTGGATGCAGGTGTGAAAGATGGAAATGTGGCTAAAGGGAAACCTGACAGTGCTGACGATCTTGGCAAAGAGGAGATGACCGTCAGTGGCTCCCGCACCGTGGATCATGCCGGTCCTTCTCGGCGACAGATTCCAGTAAAAGTCAGCAGCAGTGCTCTCGTCACGTGGAAACACTGGCTCCAGAAGCTAACGCAGAAATGTTGTGAAAAGAAGCCTCGCCCACGCTGCTTACAGCACCCCACAATCGGAACCAAAGGTCTGCTCTGTCTGCCTGACAATGATGCAAGAGATCTGTCGGAAGAAGAGCGCGTGGAAAGCCTGAGGCGAGACCTGAGGTCATGCATGTCCAGACGCTCGCTGCTGGTTCACAACACTGTCTCTGCCTCACTCGGGACTCCAGATATAGTACCAGTGCCTGATCAGGTGGACACAGAGGCCTGGACTGATCCACTCAGTCAGCGTTTGACCCTCTCATGGGAAAGCGATGAGGCATGGCAGGCGTGGTGGGCAGAACAGTTAGGGGTGAACAGGGAGGCTAAGGTACAGGCTCTGAAGAAGAAGAGGAGGAAGGAAAAGGAAGCAAAGAGAGCTGCTGGCAGTGTATTGGATTGGTCCGGAAGCTTCACCTCATCTGTCAGCTACCAGGCAGAGCTGGACGATTTCTCCGATTCGACTGGCTGGTCCTCTGCAGCAAGCCAGGGGGCGTGGTCAGACACGGAAAGTAGGGGGTTGTTGTCGCAGTCGGATTTCAGGGAGAACGAGGGGGAAAGGGCTCTGACACCTTCCACCGTTCAGATGGACACTCCGCTTCACACACCAGCCACCACACCTGTTAAAGCTGAACAAGGTGGCCGACAGACTCCCAGCAGAGCACACGCTCTGTCTGTGAACCAGCCACGGAGCCCTGACACACCAGCCAGTCAGAGGAGGAACAAGCGTCCATCTGCTGACATCCTCAGCGCTCTGTTTGCACCTCAGGTAAGAGGGGATGTGGTGTGTTCAGTGATGTGTCATGTTGGTTCTCAGCTAGCAATAATAACATATGTGCCCAGCTGATCACGTTACAGCAGTGTCTGGGAGCACTTAAGTAAACTATTTCTTCATACATGGTTAGGTGTGTGTGATGCTATGAAAAATTCAGAACTGCTGTTTTGACCATTTATAGAGGAAATGGGGAGAGGGGGAGTAATGATTTAAAAAGAAAGTTCCCCAAAATAGCTCAGACAGGGACTGTCAAACCTCACAATGTATGTTTCTGATGTTTCTAGGAGGGTCCATCACAAACTGACTTCCTGGATAATGAGAACCCCATGCACCCTCCAAATACAGCCTCCAGTCTGTTCCAGAGCTCCCAGTCCCAGTCCCAGTCCCTGTCCCAGAGGAGCTTGAGGGTGGATCTGTCCAAGGACTTCTTCCCCTCATCTGGTTTATCTCAAGCTTTGTCCTTCTCGCAGAGTTCACAGGGTCGCCAGGGGCCGTCGCAGGCATCACAACCAAAGAAGAAGAAATCTCGAATGGGGTTTTGACGCAATGATGTGTCCATTTCACACAGACTGGGATGGACAGATGAGTGTGTCCATTGAAATGACTAGATGGGACCATGAAAACGGATCATCTGTGTCTGATCCCTGAAGGAGTTTTAGGAAGATTCACTGCTGACTGGTTTGGTAGGACTGAATGGACTTTGTTTTGCTATGGTGGTCCCATGCTTGTGTTTGAGAGGTGGCTCTGGCTGCTGGAATCAGTTTTACATTTCAGACTGCACACTGTCACACTGTGCAAGAGACTGAGCTGTAGTTCAGTCGTGTTGTGTTGGTTTCTTTTTCTATGGATTTGACATTACTGTTGTTTCAGCTGACATGGTTTATTGAAAACGGTAGCTTATTAATGGATGTGTTTTAGGAGGATCTTCAATGCCCATAATAAATCCAAGTCAAAGGAACCAGGAAAGGAAAGGAATGGTTTTACTTAAAAGAAATTCCACGCTGTAATTAAAGTGCACAAGTGTTTATATATGTGTGTGTTACTGCTGCTTGGTTAAAAATGCTGGCGTCAGAGTCTTCCTGTTGTGTGGGTGAGGGAGAGTCCTGCTCTGGAAGAATTAAGGCATGTACACCTTAAATTTTGTTCACATTGAAACATTGACATTTTGCACAATGAGTGCATCGTAGTACAAGCATGTGATACAGTGTAAATTCCTGTAACTCTTTGTCTCTGTCTTTTTATTCTACTACCCATAAAAGATCTAGTAGTAACAGACGGTAAGCAGACCTTTCTCACTTGCAGTACGTACGGGCAGGGCGCGTACACCTAAAATGCTGTCCATGACATTGATTGGCTAAGTGAGCTGCATCATATCATTGGCTGGACACTTGTCACTCACTGAGTTACACTGTGAAATGGTACAGAATAAATTGTTTATTTACACTTCATGTTGGATTTTATCCTTCACAGACATATCAAAGATGCAAATCATGACTGGTTTGAACATGTCTTTATTTCATTGTTTTTGCATGCAAAAGTCCACAATGCAGAACCATTCTGCATTTTGTTATTTATATTATTTATATCAACAACAAAAAAGAACATTAACATCTTAGAGCAGCTGTAGCTGCTTATTCATAGGTGAACTTCAGAGAGAGATCACCGAGTTTCTCCTCGATGAGCTGATCCATTCTTTCACTCTGTTTCACAGTTAAAGTGTTCTTCCAGTCACCAATCTGACCTGTAATGAAAACCAAAACTTTTCCTGATACCTGTTTGCATGTTTCAGTACAACAGAGCTGCTGCTATGCTTCCTTACCTTTGCGCATGAACTCCACTGAGATATCGAACAATTTTAAAAACTCATAGTTGGCTTTTGAGTCTGTCTTCATGGTCTTGAACGTAGCTTTCTCTACGACATTATCGATGTCAGCTTCACTCAGGTTTCTACCCAAGAAATTGCAGATTTTCGTCACTTCTCCTTTCAGGTCCTAAAACAGAAGCAGCAGAAATAAGATCTTAATCTGTAGCGAGAAACAGATGAAGGTGTTTTCTAATGAAGTTCCTGTGGAGACAGTGCCATCTTACCAAAACCATGTCCTCGTAGTTCAGGAAGAGGATGTCATATTGGTCTTTTTGTGTATGCCACTCCTTGACATGGTCAAACCAAGATGATCCAATAACTATATAACGATAGAAGGTACAGTATCTCAACATTAACATTGGCATTTAAAACAAAGTATCTGGTCAACGTTTTCAGCCACAAGCATGCAAATACAACCACAGTTCCACAAGAAAAGCTCAGATTGGAGCTCTCTAGTTTCTTAGTCATGCTAGCAACCCAACCGTGGATAAGATGGTCCAACACATGAGTGCAGACTGAATGTCTCAACATTCACAGCTCTTAGGATGAATCCTAAGAATGAATGACATCCTAAATTATGTTTTGAAGATAATGAAGGAATATCACACTTTGAGTCAAATGTCCAGTTCAATTTGATCAGTTGAAAAAGACGGAACTACGTATTGAACAGCTTTATTAATTCCCTTCCTCCAATTCAGATCTGGCGGCACAGTGGTGTGATGATGATGCCTCAAGAAGGTTCTGTGTTCAAATCTGACTGGGGCCCTTCTGTGTGGAGTTTGCATGTTCTCTCTGTGTCTTCATGTTCTCTCCAGGTACTCAGGCTTCCTCTGATGAGTCTAAATTGGCCGTAGGTGTATATGTGAGTGTGAATGGTTGTCTGTCTCTCTGTGTTAGCCCTGCAATAGACTGGAGACCTTTCCGGTGTGTACCCCCTGAGATAGGCTCCAGCACCCCCACTTCACAGGACAAGCAGTTACAGAAGCTGAATGAATGAATAACCAATTTACATCTAAAGTAGAGAATGTACACTTTAAATACTTATTAAGTAAGTGTAGCTTTAATATGTTTGTTAAAAGGTGAAGTAATAAAATTAGTTATAATTAGTGGGACTGAAGTATTTTACCATTTCCCTGCAGGTACTCCTCAAAATACTGCTCAAAGCTCTCAGGTGTCGGCAGCGAAGAGCATCCCTTGGTGTAGTGATAATAAGAGACTACGTTGTCCTTCGGATTCCGCATCACATAGATGACCTGACATTTAAAAACGAAACAACAATTTAAAAAACAAAAAACAGAAATCCTAGAAGTGACAGCGAGATTCGGATTCAACATGCTGATAGACCAGACTAAACATCTTCTGTAATCCTGCTGTTATCCACTCCTACCTGAATGAACAATTCTCCAACCTGCCTATGATTCCTCTTACATTCAAACTGTCATGTAACATCATTAGTTTGAATCATAGCATCCAACTTGTATGCTTTAGTCAGATATGTGTATTTATGACAGATGTATGTTTATCTTGCTGTTCTCTTTCTCTGTCTCTACCCGGCTGGCATTAGGCAGATGGGTCCCTCCATATGAGCTGGGTTCTGCTCAAGGTTTCTTCCTGTTAAAAGGGAGTTTTTCCTTGCCACCGTCACCTTCAGGCTTGCTCTGGGGGTTTCAGGCCGGGTCTTGTAAAGCGTCTTGAGACGATTTGTATTGTTATTGACGCTATATAAATAAAACTGAATTGAATTGAATTGAATTAATCTATCATCTAAATACTCAAACATACTGAAACATAAAACAGCTCTTTACGGGATGCTCTTTTCAGACAGCACAACTATCGCACACTGTTCAGAGTGGAGTGGATTTCATCGGCCAATATTACTACCACTTCACAATGAAAAAAGATTTAGAGAATGATAATCCAGACCATCAAACTCCCAAAATAATATTGGGCTGGTTTATTGGTAGAACAAAAGCCATCAAGCTATAGCTTAGTGTAGATTTGGATTGAGCTTCCATATGCCACTGACCTTTGCCTTCTTGCCTTTCAATGCTGGAGGCATGAGAACTGGGGTGAGGTGGGAGGTGAAGAGCCGTGGAGAAGGTCGCTTGGTGTAGCCATGTTCATCCCTCATGTTCTCCAGCCAGGGCATCTGAAACAAGTTGGTTTTTGATTCGTCCACATCTCCACCCAACGAATAGATGGAGATGATGATCTGTTGAGTCCATATGGTGCCTGTGGAGGGAGAAACGGTACAGACAGGTGTGAGACGTCAGGGTTGATCAAATGAAAATAATGTGACGATATATGGTTTTCTCACTGACCTGACTTTGGATAAGTGATGAGGAAGACGTCGCTGTCTCTTATTTCAAAGCTTTGGAGAGAATCAACGAGCTCGGCAGATGTGCGATTGGTAAAGATGTAGTTTTTATACCTACTGTACCAATTGTTGATGGGCTCCATTGTAGTCAAGAAAATATACAGAAGAGTGGAAAGACCTCACAGCAGCAGTAACAGACTGTGAACCAAGCGGCAAACTCTGGGTCTGAAAAGTGGAGCCTCTGCAGAAGTGTCCAACCATTATTATTTATAATTAGGGGCATGTTTGGTTGGACGGTTGGGCAGTGTCAATAGCCATATGCTTCTAGCTATTGACTCTGCATGGTAAATATGGTCAGTGCTCTCGGCTAGTGTTAATATTGTCACAGTGTAGCATGGATAAAGTCATTACAGTAGTCTGAATGTCTGGATTCATTTCATCACAGGACCTCTGTGATAGGAGAAATAGGGTAGGTAATTTACACCTTGTTGTCATGAACACTTTCATATGGGAATGAACTGGTATTAATGACTGTCACACAAAAAGCATTGAGACATAACGGTCTCATGACTGGTGTGTTCCCAACCTCTTTTCTTTAAATAAACGATGACCTGCTAACACGTACGTTATAACACAAACATTATTTTACATATCTGTTTGCCAGTGTAAACCTTCCCTTTAGGTGTTGAAGAGGAAATCTTCACCGGCTTCAACAGTATCCAGTGAGTTAAAAAATGATTTGGGTATAAAACTAGGAACACATTGAAAGACAGCAATTTGGGCAGTATTGTCGTTTTCACCAAGCTGATTCGCCCCATTAAGGACAACGACAAGGGTGACCACTTTGTAATGTCTTGTTTTATTTGGTTCAGGCTTTGGACAAAGTTTTCTTTGTAGATGTTTTTGTATTGCCTTGTGATGAGCACCCATAGATAGGCAAAACTCTCTTTTTCAAGTTTTTTGAAACTTGAAAAAGAGTTATATTTGAATAGTCTAGTTCCATCGCCTCAGCATTGATTGGGAATAATTTAGGTTTAATTTATACCCAGATATCAGTCCAAACTGATCGATCAGGGAGAGTGTGGCAGGTAGAGAGGAATATGGGTCGGAGATGTATAGCAGCAGATCATCTGCATATAGCATCACTTTGTGCTCGACGCCACCCCTCATAATACCTAGGAGATGGCTGCAAAGGGCAATAGCAGTGGCTCAAAGGGCATTCCTGTCATGTACTTTTTGAGAAAGTTACCAGTGTTGGGAGTAACACGCTACAAATGTAATATAATTACTATAATGTATTGCTTTTTATTCCAGTCGCCAATAACACTGTGAGATCAGCAGAGGAGAAAAAATCAGCGCAAATTGTAAAACGTTTCTTCCTGTATGGCTGAAGCAGGCTCAACAGTAGCAAGTTTTTAGGGGTGCTTAAGCATCTCTCTCTGCTAAGCTGGTATGATCCACCTTTCTCGTTTACCCCTCCCTCCCCCACACACGCAGTGCACACACAGGTTTGGCTGACCACCTGAGGGGCATGGCTCCTGTAAGTTACCAAACAATTTACTTTATCACTCAGCACCAACACATTACAGTCATTAGCAACAGCCCTAACTTTTACTGTTGATGTTATTGTTTAGTAGGAGTTTACTAGCTCATGTTTTTGTTCTCTCTGGTAAGCTAATAGTGCGGGTTGTCAATCAACCACTGTCCACGGTTTATATTAAGTTTTTGGTTACTTTGTGCATTATGTGTTGGTGTTAAAGCCAAGGTTTAAGACTAATACTGCCTATCTGCAGAGGACATTCACAGCTTTTGCAATAATAACAAATGTAAAGCTGTGGGGCTTTGGTACCTGTTCTCTTTCTTGTTCAGGAAAATGTCGTCCGTCAGTTATATCAAATCTTAAAAATAAAAACGTATTATTTTTTTTCCAGCTTTTCTAATTACCTTATTAAGATTGGGGAATTAAAAAAAATGTGATTGGATAATATTATGCTAGGGGTTGCTTTTTTGACGTTATTGACCTTAAGTTTGTTTTGCGCTTATTGTTCCTACCTCATCTTCTCATGTAAATGCAGTTTCTTTTCTTTATTTTTTAAACTGTGCCTGTTACATTCTTCTGTTGTTAGCCTTAAGCCTAGGAGCAAAATAAGATACATTTAGAGTAAATATATATTTCCAGTTATTTTGGTGAAAGTAACTTAAAAGTAATGCAGTAGTAGTGTAATGCCTTACAATTCAGAGACAGTAATACAGAATACAGCAAATTAAACTTTAACTGTAACGGAATACAGTTGCTCGTATTTTTTATATTAATACATAACACTGTTACATGTAATCCGATACTCCCCAACCCTGCTCATCACTTATCCAAGTGCTAGTGCTAGCTTGATTGGCTTTGTTATAGTACTAACCCCAGAATCCCAAATATTACTATTTTTCATTAATTAACAAAACAGTCAATGGTCTAGTCACAGTTGCAGGCAAAACTCAACACTGAGACCTAGAACTAAACAGCAGATGATAGCAATGTGTCGAAATGTCACTAAATCTTAAGAAACTTCAGGTTGTTCATAACATGTTTTTCAAAAGGATTGTTCATTGAATGTAAAACAAATTTTAGTCTATGCAGTCATAGAGACACACCAAGTGGCAACCACCAGGTCTTATGGTCTGAGCCATAGACAATATAAAGACTTCTCATCTGCGCAGAGAACACTTTGAAAGTCATCACTTCATCACTGATTCCTTATTACATCTCAGATGTGTTACCTTTAGTGTTGATGAATGCAAATTTCGATAATAATTTGTTGCTTGTGTAGAAGTAATAGTTTTTGCTATTAAAATTATTATGATTTTTGATTAATTAGTGTGATGCACACGTCCAGCCTGCAGAGGTTACTACTGAAGGTCTCTGTAATTCTCAAGGCGGCTGCTGGATTCAGTTTTACATTTCAGACTGCACACTGTCACTCTGCAAGAGACTGAGCTGTAGTTCAGTCATGTTGAGTTGGTTTCTATTTCTATGGATTTGACTTTACTGTGGTTTCAATGCTCAGCCATAGAGATGAGCTGACATGGTTTATTGAAAACGGTAGCTTATTAATGGATGTGTTTTGGGAGGATCTTCAATGCCCATAACAAAATCCAAGTCAAAGGAACCAGGAAAGGAAAGGAATGGTTTTACTTAGAAAAAATTCCATGCTGTAATTTTGCTAAGTGCATATAAACAAGTGTGTATATATGTGTGTGTAACTGCTGCTTGGTTAAAAAGCTGTTTCACTATGAAATATCTTGTCTTTACAAGAAATTTGTCCTCTTCTCATCTACATCTATCTTTCTAAGCAAAACTTCCGTTCATAATAAAATCACAACAAACTCATTTGAATTCTCATTGAAAAACAAAAGGAACATTTAAAGCTTGAAGACACATTCTCTAAAGAATATGACTCTGAGCTGAACAAAAGTAGGAAATTATAGATTGAAGGCAAACATTTGACAAAACTCATTTTTATTTCCCATCTTTAAATCTTGCAGTCCACTTTTGCAACAACGAGGTGATCCCCAAAAACAGGAATGGTTTTACAGATGGAAGACACTGACATTTCTTCCTTCCTCATCTTTTCTGACTGTTTTTCACTAGTTTTGCATTTAGCTAGGATCAGTGTCACTACTGGTAGCATGAAGTGGTTCCTAGACCCTACAGAGGTTGCACAGGCAGTCCAACTCCTCCAGGATGGGACATCAATTGACATTGCAGTCTGGAGAACAGGTTTGGGCAGGTCAGTGATGGCCTGGGTAGACATAACCATGGAGGAACACATAGACCTCTACAGCCTAGACAACAGCACCCTGACTGTCATTTTAGATGAAGACAATTTAAGTGTGGCGTTGGCTACAGTAACCAAAGTAATGAAAACAGCTACTTTAAAGTTATAATGAGTCTAAAATGCCTATTCATAGACAG
The DNA here is from genome assembly GCA_005024645.1 of Planiliza haematocheilus. Classification (NCBI taxonomy): domain Eukaryota; kingdom Metazoa; phylum Chordata; class Actinopteri; order Mugiliformes; family Mugilidae; genus Planiliza; species Planiliza haematocheilus. The sequence continues at coordinate 2,960,033 of SRSE01000582.1, read as the reverse complement.
ATGACAGATGCAAATCATGACTGGTTTGAACATGTCTTTATTCCATTATTTGTGCATGCAAAAGTCCAAAACACAGAACCATTCTACTTGTTGTTATTTATATTCACAGTTTAGACACAGCTATACTTAAGAGACAGCTGTATTTCCCACACAGTGTTAATGCTATGGCAGCCCGCCATTGTCTAATTTACTCCACCATGGCCTCATAACAAATATTTAATAATATTTTTGCATTTTCCAAACTATATAGTCAGTGGTTCCAAACAACATTGTGGTTGCGTTGTTTTCCCTTTTGCTCCTGAAAGCATCTCTCTCCCTCTCCTTCCCTCTCCTCCCCAAAGTTAAAAAGATTTTGTGGGCGACATTGCATAGTGAAAGTGAGTGTCAGTGAGTTTTGAAGTTTTATCTTTTTAACATTAGCAGCTGTAGCTGCTTATTCATAGGTGAACTTCAGAGACAGATCACTGAGTTTCTCCTCGACGAGCTGATCTATTCTTTCACTCTGTTTCACAGTTAAAGTGTTCTTCCAGTCACCAATCTGACCTGTAATGAAAACCAAAACTTTTCCTGATACCTGTTTGCATGTTTCAGTACAACAGAGCTGCTGCTATGCTTCCTTACCTTTGCGCATGAACTCCACTGAGATATCGAGCAGTTTCAAAAACTCATAGTTGGCTTTTGAGTCCGTCTTCATGGTCTTGAACGTAGCTTTCTCTACGACATTATCGATGTCAGCTTCACTCAGGTTTCTACCCAAGAAATTGCAGATTTTCGTCACTTCTCCTTTCAGGTCCTAAAACAGAAGCAGCAGAAATAAGATCTTAATCTCTAGCGAGAAACAGATGAAGGTGTTTTCTAATGAAGTTCCTGTGGAGACAGTGCCATCTTACCAAAACCATGTCCTCGTAGTTCAGGAAGAGGATGTCATATTGGTCTTTTTGTGTATGCCACTCCTTGACATGGTCAAACCAAGATGATGCCACAACTGTATAATGATAGAATGGATGAGAATGGTGAGTAAACCGGAATCAGCTGCCATGAGGAGGTCATTTGTGATCTTTAGGAGAGCGGTTTCTGTGCTGTGGCGGGGGCGGAAACCAGACTGGAATTGTTCATACAGGCAGTTTTGAGATAGATGGGAATGGAGTTGAGTGGCAACAGTTTTTTCAAGGATTTTGGAAATGAAAGGTAGGTTGGAGATGGGGCGGAGGTTATTATAGTCACTAGGATCTGAACCAAGTTTTTTTAGTATTGGGGTGACAGCAGCAACCTTGAAGAGTGGAGGAACAATTCCAGTGGTAAGTGAGGAGTGGATGATGGCAGTAATGAGGGGGAGCAGAGAGGAGAGGCCAGGAGAATGTCTCAACATTCACAGCCCTCTTAGCATTTTTTTTTTTATTATTTATTCATATAGCATCAATAACAATACAAATCGTCCCAAGACACTTTACAAAACCCAGCTTGAAACCCCCAGACCAAGCCTGAAGGCGACGGTGACAAGGAAAAACTCCCTATTAACGTTAACTTTAAGGCCTTTCTTTGTTGTTGAGCTCATGAATGTCAAACATGTCAAATTGTTGATCTGGTAACTCCTGCTCCTGCTGTCTATCTGGAAGATTTATTTTGTTGTTGTAGCCTACAGATGGTCTGTTTCATTTAAATTCAGAGCTCCTTTGAATTTATGTGGTAGGCTCACTCCAGATGGAAATTCTACAATTGGAAATAACTCCAGACTTTTTATCTTCTAAATTAAATTATGTTTGAAAGATAATGAAGGAATATCACAAACAGTTTTGAGTCAAACGTCCAGTTCAATTTGGTCAATTGAAAAATAGGAAACCATGTATTAAACAGCTGCGCTTACCTTCTTCCAATTCACATCTAAAGTAAAGTTGAGAATGTGCACTTTATACCTATATTATACAGGTGTAGCTTTAATATGTGTGGTGACGGGTAAATGGTAAATGGCCTTGCTTTTATATAGCGCTTTTCTACCTATTGGTACTCAAAGCGCTTTTACAGTCAGAGACACATCTACCCATTCACTCACACAAGCACGCACACATTCACACACAACTGGGGGTTTGGTGTCTTGCTCAAGGACACTTCGACATGTGGCACATTCCGGGGATCGAACCGCTAACCCTCTGGTTCGTGGACAACCCGCTCTACCTACTGAGCCACAGTCGTAAAGTACTAAAGTTAGTTATAGTGGAACTGAGGTATCTCACCGTTTCCTTTCAGGTACTCGTCAAAAAAAGTCTCAAAGTCCTGGAATAACTGCGGAGAGATTCCATTGGTGTAGTGATGATATGAGACTGCATTGTCCTTCGGATTCCGCATCACATAGATGACCTGACATTTAAAAACAAAACAGCAACAAAAAAATGTACATTAATTTAAAAAAACAGACAGAGAGATGTGCTGAGATCATGGGACCGCAGAGGCCTGCTGCTAGACCAGACTGAGCGTCTCCTGTAATATGGCTCTGACCTTTGCCTTCTTGCCTTTCAATGCTGGAGGCATTAGAACTGGGGTGAGGTGGGAGGTGAAGAGCCGTGGAGAAGGTCGCTTGGTGTAGCCATGTTCATCCCTCATGTTCTCCAGCCAGGGCATCTGAAACAAGTTGGTTTTTGATTCGTCCACATCTCCACCCAACGAATATATGGAGATGATGATCTGTTGAGTCCATATGGTGCCTGTGGAGGGAGCAACAGTACAGACAGGTGTGAGACGTTATGGTTGATCAAATGAAAATAATGTGACAATCTATGGTTTTCTCACTGACCTGACTTTGGATAAGTGACGAGGAAGACGTCGCTGTCTCTTACTTCAAAGCTTTGGAGAGAATCAACGAGCTCGGCAGATGTGCTCTGAAGAAAGACGTAGTTTTTATACCTACTGTACCTATCGTTGATGGGCTCCATTGTAGTCAAGAAAATGAACAGAAGAGTGGAAAGACCTCACAGCAGCAGTAACAGACTGTGAACCAAGCGGCAAACTCTGGGTCTGAAAAGAGAAGTCTCTGCAGAAGTGTCCAACCTTTATTATCTATAATTAGGGGCATGTTTGCGTTGACAGCTAGCCCACAAGCCGTTAGCTGTTGACTGTGCTTAGTAAATACAGTCAGCGCTCTTGGCTAGTGTTTGAGGCTCCATTTAGATCACTTTAAACACAAACTATACCTTAAGGCTTTGCTGCAGTTCCTATAATATAAATGTTACACTGTCAAACATTACAGTAGTCTGAATCTTGAATCAGGGCCTATTACCCTGAAATTGGAGGTGCTCATTGAAGTCATTCACAAACGTAAACCACGGGATCAAAATGTGAATATTTGTGTTAATATTCTGTCAAGCATTGTTTACACAGGATTAATATTACCTTGGGATGTCATGTGACTTAGAAATCAATGTTTTACCTAAATATACTAACCTTATCAAGGTTGTGTCTCTGCTGCTGTCTGCTTCTACTCCTCTACATGTCAGAAGTTCCTTTTATATCTTTTATACACGATGTGATGAGACTTTAGAATTTATGAGCTACCTGTTAGTGTTTAAATCAGCTCCACCTTTTACCCATGTGATGCACACATTATTTCATCACTACGTAAAATATGCTGCCTTGCATGTCATCCATCTCATCCTTCGCAATTTCATTCTTCTGATGATTCTAAGCTTTTTTCTGTGAAAGGGTCTGGATGCTATGCAGCGAGATCCTGGCTTTGCACCCAAACATCTGTCCAAAATTTTGATAAGTGACACAGACTTTACAATTATTAACTCCCCCCTTCAAATCACAGAGATGCTGATTTGCACTGGATTCATTTTACCACAGGGCCTCTGTGTTAGGAGAAATAGGGTAGGTAATGTGTACTTTGTCATTAACTCTTAACTAACCTATCAAATTTAGCGAATGTGGTTTATCTGGGAATGAACTGGTATCAATGACTGTCACACAAAAAGCACTGAGACATAACTTTCTCAAGACTTTGGTGTGTTCATAGCCTTTTTCCTTAAACGATGACACAGTGCTAAATAACACAGTACATAGGTTAAAACACAAACTATTATTTTACATATCTGTTTGCTTGCGTTAAGTTTCAAATTTTAACCTATGAATAACGACAACTCACAATTTTTCCCTTTGCTTTGGTGCAAACCAGTACATAGTAAAACATTTTTACATTTACTGAACAGTCCCTTTGAAAACATTTCATCAGCAACCTGCATTTTTTTGAGAATAAGTGCAATATCAGAATGTTGCTGCGTAGCTTCAACTTTGTGACAGATTCTTGAACATTCTTGTCAAGAATCTGCTGATACTGAGAGGAATTCATGTGGCCCTCAACTTTAACAAGGTTTCCAGTCCCTGTGCTAGCCACACAGCCCCATAACATGATGGACCCTCCACCATATTTCACAGTAGGCAATAAGTTCTTCTCATGGAATTCAGTGTGTATTTTTCGCCATGCATACCTCCTCTTGTTCTGACCAAATAACTCTCTTAGTCTCATCTGACCACAGTAGATTTTTCCAAAATGCTTCTGGCTTGTCCAGATGTGCTCTTGCATACCTCATGCGACTGTTCTTGTGACGAACACTCAGGAAAGGCTTTTTGCGCATCAGCCTTCCAAAGAGCTTTTCCTGGTGCAAAGTGCGCTGGATTGTGGAACGATGACCAACTACACCATCAGTAGCCACATGTTCTTGTAGTTCTCTGGAGGTGGTCTGTGGCTTGTCTGTGACCATTCTAACCATCCTTCGTGTCTTTCCAGTATTTTTTTTGTCCTACCACATCTTTCCTTCACAAGGACTGTTCTTCTGGCCTTCCATTTTTGCGCCACATTTCTGACTGTGGAAATAGACATCCAAACCTTCTTGATCATTTCTTGTACCCTTCTCCTAATTCATGATAATGAATTATCTTAGTTTCTTGGTCAGTGGAGAGTTGTTTCGATGCCCCCATGTTGCCAGGAGCCTAGGACAAGCACAGCCAGCAATTACCTCTGTTAAATTGCCTTTTTCATGATTGGTTTTACCTGTCTTTGTAATTGAAGGTCTCACATGCTAATCAAAGCAGTTTTGGGCTGCAAAATGTCAGCTACAAATCCCTACAGGTCTTGAAATCAATGTGATTAAAAGGGTGCCCGAACTTTTGCACATACCATTTTTTACATTTGAATGTATTATAATAAAACTTTGTAATGATACTCTAAGAACTTTGGTCTGGAAAACACTCAAATGTCTACATCTCTATAGGAAATAAAATCTTGTTGCTGTGATCGTCTTTTATAAAGTTAGAGCAAATTATTATGAAATCTTAGAGGGGTGCCCAAACTTTTGCATACCACTGTATGTGTGTGTAACTGCTGCTTGGTTAAAAAGCTGTTTCACTATGAAATATCTTGTTTTTACAAGAAATTTGTCCTCTTCTCATCTACATCTATCTTTCTAAGCAAAACTTCTGTTCTTAATAAAATCAGAACAAACTCATTTGAATTCTCATTGAAAAACAAAAGGAACATTTAAAGCTTGAAGACCCATTCTCTAAAGAATATGACTCTGAGCAGAACAAAAGTAGGAAATTACAGATTGAAGGCAAACATTTGACAAAACTCATTTTTATTTCCCATCTTTAAATCTTGCAGTCCACTTTTGCAACAACGAGATGGTCCCCAAAAAACAGGAATGGTTTTACAGATGGAAGTCACTGACATTTCTTCCCTCCTCATCTTTTCTGACTGTTTTTCACTAGTTTTGCATTTAGCTAGGATCAGTGTCACTACTGGTAGCATGAAGTGGTTCCTGGACCCTACAGAGGTTGTACAGGCAGTCCAACTCCTCCAGGATGGGACATCAATTGACATTGCTAGACGGTTTGCCAGCACAGTCTGGAGAACAGGTTTGGGCAGGTCAGTGATGGCCTGGGTAGACATAACCATGGAGGAACACATAGACCTCTACAGCCTAGACAACAGCACCCTGACTGTCATCAGGTATTGATGAAGAAGAAGCAGTACCAGAGTCCTGTATGTCTTATTGCCTGAAGGAGTTTATTTAAGCTCGATCGAGGAGAACAGAAGATTTGTCATCACAACATAAGTGCATGAGTCCACCTCAGTTCTAAGGCACAAACAGTAAACGCAAAGTCTTATACTAAGAAGGTGGACCGAGGCAGGGGGAGATGTGTCAACATCCAATTGGCTATTGTACATAAACATGAAGATAAGGATTCACACCAACTAGGAAATACAAATTGTCAGACAGTGAAGAAGGGCTCTATCAGCCTGCAGACAGCCAGACAGTAAGACTGAAGACACCAAAAGTTCCTCAGAAAGAAAATAAGGCAGATAACTGACACCAGCTGTAGGGAACAGAGAAATTATTCTCTAACAATATTTAGGCTAACTTGGTTTATGTCATTGCATCCATTTTTGACAGTGTAGGGAATTCATGGGAAACACATCTAGAATTCAGACCCAGATTTTGTGGGAGACATTGCATAGTGAAAGTGAGTGTCAGTGAGTTTTGAAGTTTTATCTTTTTAACATTAGCAGCTGTAGCTGCTTATTCATAGGTGAACTTCAGAGAGAGATCACCGAGTTTCTCCTCGACGAGCTGATCTATTCTTTCACTCTGTTTCACAGTTAAAGTGTTCTTCCAGTCACCAATCTGACCTGTAATGAAAACCAAAACCTTTCCTGATACCTGTTTGCATGTTTCAGTACAACAGAGCTGCTGTTATGCTTCCTTACCTTTGCGCATGAACTCCACTGAGATATCGAGCAGTTTCAAAAACTCATAGTTGGCTTTTGAGTCTGTCTTCATGGTCTTGAACGTAGCTTTCTCTACGACATTATCGATGTCAGCTTCACTCAGGTTTCTACCCAAGAAATTGCAGATTTTCGTCACTTCTCCTTTCAGGTCCTAAAACAGAAGCAGCAGAAATAAGATCTTAATCTCTAGTGAGAAACAGATGAAGGTGTTTTCTAATGAAGTTCCTGTGGAGACAGTGCCATCTTACCAAAATCATGTCCTCGTAGTTCAGGAAGAGGATGTCGTATTGGTCTTTTTGTGTATGCCACTCCTTGACATGGTCAAACCAAGATGATGCCACAACTGTATAATGACAGAAGGTATCTCAACATTAAAATTGGCATTTAAAACAAAATATCTGGTCAACGTTTTCAGCCACAAGCATGCAAATACAACCACAGATCCACAAGAAAAGCTCAGATTGGAGCTCTCTAGTTTCTTAGTCATGCTAGCAACCCAACCGTGGATAAAATGGTCCACCACCTGGTGCAGACTGAATGTCTCAACATTCACAGCCCTCTTAGCATTTTTTTTAATTATTTATTTATATAGCATCAATAACAATACAAATCATCCCAAGACACTTTACAAAACCCAGCTTGAAACCCCCAGACCAAGCCTGAAGGAGAAAAACTCCTTTCTTTGTTGTTGAGCTCATGAATGTCAAACATGTCAAATTGTTGATCTGGTAACTCCTGCTCCTGCTGTCTATCTGGAAGATTTATTTTGTTGTTGTAGCCTACAGATGGTCTGTTTCATTTAAATTCAGAGCTCCTTTGAATTTATGTGGTGGGCTCACTCCAGATGGAAATTCTACAATTGGAAATAACTCCAGACTTTTTATCTTCTAAATTAAATTATGTTTGAAAGATAATGAAGGAATATCACAAACATTCTTGAGTCAAACGTCCAGTTCAATTTGGTCAATTGAAGAATAGGGAACCATGTATTAAACAGCTGTGCTTACCTTCTTCCAATTCACATCTATAGTAAAGTTAAGAATGTGCACTTTATACCTATATTATACAGGTGTAGCTTTAATGTGGTTAGTAACAGGTAAAGTACTAAAGTTAGTTATAGTGGAACTGAGGTATCTCACCATTTCCTTGTATGTACTCGTCAAAAAAAGTCTCAAAGTCCTGGGATAACTGCGGAAAGAATCCATTGGTGTAGTGATGATATGAGACTGCATTGTCCTTCGGATTCCGCATCACATAGATGACCTGACATTTAAAAACAAAACAGCAACAAAAAAATGTACATTAATTAAAAAAAACAGACAGAGAGATGTGCTGAGATCATGGGACCGCAGAGGCCTGCTGCTAGACCAGACTGAGCGTCTCCTGTAATATGGCTCTGACCTTTGCCTTCTTGCCTTTCAATGCTGGAGGCATTAGAACTGGGGTGAGGTGGGAGGTGAAGAGCCGTGGAGAAGGTCGCTTGGTGTAGCCATGTTCATCCCTCATGTTCTCCAGCCAGGGCATCTGAAACAAGTTGGTTTTTGATTCGTCCACATCTCCACCTGCTGCATAGATGGAGATGATGATCTGTTGAGTCCATATGGTGCCTGTGGAGGGAGAAACGGTACAGACAGGTGTGAGACGTCAGGGTTGATCAAATGAAAATAATGTGACGATCTATGGTTTTCTCACTGACCTGACTTTGGATAAGTGACGAGGAAGACGTCGCTGTCTCTTACTTCAAAGCTTTGGAGAGAATCAACGAGCTCGGTAGATGCGCTCTGAAGAAAGACGTAGTTTTTATACCTACTGTACCTATCGTTGATGGGCTCCATTGTACTCAAGAAAATGAACAGAAGAGTGGAAAGACCTCACAGCAGCAGTAACAGACTGTGAACCAAGCGGCAAACTCTGGGTCTGAAAAGAGAAGTCTCTGTAGAAGTGTCCAACCTTTATTATCTATAATTAGGGGCATGTTTGCGTTGACAGCTAGCCCACAAGCCGCTAGCTGTTGACTGTGCTTAGTAAATACAGTCAGCGCTCTTGGCTAGTGTTTGAGGCTCCATTTAGATCACTTTAAACACAAACTATACCTTAAGGCTTTGCTGCAGTTCCTATAATATTTGTGTTAATATTCTGTCAAGCATTGTTTACACAGGATTAATATTACCTTGGGATGTCATGTGACTTAGAAATCAATGTTTTACCTAAATATACTAACCTTATCAAGGTTGTGTCTCTGCTGCTGTCTGCTTCTACTCCTCTACATGTCAGAAGTTCCTTTTATATCTTTTATACACGATGTGATGAGACTTTAGAATTTATGAGCTACCTGTTAGTGTTTTAATCAGCTCCACCTTTTACCCATGTGATGCACACATTATTTCATCACTACGTAAAATATGCTGCCTTGCATGTCATCCATCTCATCCTTTGCGATTTCATTCTTCTGATGATTCTAAGCTTTTTTCTGTGAAAGGGTCTGGATGCTATGCAGCGAGATCCTGGCTTTGCACCCAAACATCTGTCCAAAATTTTGATAAATGACACAGACTTTACAATTATTAACTCCCCCCTTCAAATCACAGAGATGCTGATTTGCACTGGATTCATTTTACCACAGGACCTCTGTGTTAGGAGAAATAGGGTAGGTAATGTGTACTTTGTCATTAACTCTTAACTAACCTATCAAATTTAGTGAATGTGATTTATCTGGGAATGAACTGGTATCAATGACTGTCACACAAAAAGCACTGAGATATAACTGTCTCAAGACTTTGGTGTGTTCATAGCCTTTTTCCTTAAACGATGACACAGTGCTAAATAACACAGTACATAGGTTAAAACACAAACTATTATTTTACATATCTGTTTGCTTGCGTTAAGTTTCAAATTTTAACCTATGAATAACGACAACTCACGATTTTTCCCTTTGCTTTGGTGCAAACCAGTACATAGTGGAAATTTTTACATTTACTGAACAGTCCCTTTGAAAACATTTCATCAGCAACCTGCATTTTTTTGAGAATAAGTGCAATATCAGAATGTTGCTGCCATCTGCTGTTCTAGGTCTCAGCATCATGTTATGCCTGCAACTGTGACTAGATCAGTGCAACCCGTAGTGGAAACAAATATGTGTCAGTTTTATTGAAAATTTGCATTTCATTTCTTCTAACAGAGGCCAGACTGAACCCTCTGGTGGGCCAGAGTGGCTTTATCTTTGACACCCCTGCTCTTGGCTGTCTCAGCCTCACTGGTGAGACCTATCACCGTGGTATATCCAAATAAGGTTAAAAAAAAGGCAATTGGACTTGTAGAGTTTTTTGAGAAGACGCTTCACCACTCATCCGAGTAGTTTCTTCAATTCTGTTCAGAACGGTGTTAATTTTATTGAAGAAAAAAAAAATGTCCATCCATGGGCCAAATGGGCCTTTCTGTGTGGAGTTTGCATGTTCTCCCTGTGTCTGCATGGGTTCTCTCCAGGTACTCCAGCTTCCTTCCACCATCCAAAGACATGCTGGTTAGGTTAACTGGTAATTCTAATTGGCCGTAGGTGTGAATGGTTGTCTGTCTCCGCGAAGTTAACAGGAATAATCTGGTACAGAAGATGAATGAATGAATGAAAAACACACACACGCACACATACACACGCGCTATTTTGAATGATCCACATCCTCAGTGTTGTCTATTAATTGATAATGAGCGCCTTAAACTATTCTGTAGTCCTGTAGCTGTTAAGTAGCTAAATAAACAAATTAACCTAAACCCAAATTCTATTTACCTTTCTTTACCTGGACATGAGTCAGTATTCTGGCTGGGGTGGAATGCAGTTGAACAGCTGCCATCTTCTTTTGCACACCCTCAGCACATACAGTGAGGTGGCGTGGGGAAGGTCCACAACATCCAGCAGTCGTGATCAAAGAAAACATGGGTCTACTTCACCTCTAACAGCATGGCACTTGGCATGATCATATTTTTGTCTTTGACACAGAAGTGCCGACCCAAAGCTGGTGTCAATCCAGCCAAAGCTGATAAGTCCCGTGTCAGCAGTGTTATGACTGCATTTGTTCATGCCATAAATGGTGCTCGAATCAATTACCCTCACATTAGACAGGTCAGTCCTTGGCTACTTTAGGAGTTGCAGTTAATTTGATGCTGATTTTAAATACGTTAGTTATGCGCTTTAAAGACCACTTTCAAGTAGTTGTTTGTTAGCCCTAAACATAGCATGGACTAGCATGGTGAATATTCAGTTTCTTTTTTATGCTCATGAAACATCTGTTACCATAACACTTAACATCTCTGCTCTTATTGATTCCTATAATATCACCTCTTATCTCCTTTACCCAGCTACCACCACATGGACTGCTGTCAGCGCTTGCACAAGCCTCATTTTACTACAGTTTACATTTAATCATTTTAAATATAGTCATCCTTTTGTGTTTAATGTCCAGTTCTTCGTCTCACGTTAAACTGGTTCAGCCTGCCCGGATCACCTAGAGGGACAGGCAAACAGTTACATAAAATAATGTTTGTGTAATAACGTACTTGCTGTAAGTGTGTTATTTAGCAGGTCATCATGTATTTAAAGAAAAAGAAGGTTGTGAACACACCATAGTCATTTTTTTTTACACATATTCTATGTGTTACATTGTGTGTTCTTGTTTACTTACAGATTAAATTATAAGTTATGTCTCAGTGCTTTTTGTGTGACAGTCATTGATACCAGTTCATTCCCTGATAAACCACATTCACTAAATTTGATAGGTTAGTTAAGAGTTAATGACAAAGTACACATTACCTACCCTATTTCTCCTAACACAGAGGTCCTGTGGTAAAATGAATCCAGTGCAAATCAGCATCTCTGTGATTTGAAGGGGGGAGTTAATAATTGTAAAGTCTGTGTCATTTATCAAAATTTTGGACAGATGTTTGGGTGCAAAGCCAGGATCTCGCTGCATAGCATCCAGACCCTTTCACAGAAAAAAGCTTAGAATCATCAGAAGAATGAAATCGTGAAGGATGATATGGATGACATGCAAGGCAGCATATTTACGTAGTGATGAAATAATGTGTGTAAACAATGCTTGACAGAATATTAACACAAATATTCACATTTTGATCCCTTGGTTCACGTTAGTGAATAACTTCAATGAGCACCTCCAATTTACCATATTACCCTGATTCAAGATTCAGACTACTGTAATGTCTGACAGTGTGACATTAATATTATAGGAACTGCAGCAAAGCCTTAAGGTATAGTTTGTGTTTAAAGTGATCTAAATGGAGCCTCAAACACTAGCTGAGAGCGCTGACTGTATTTACTAAGCACAGTCAACAGCTAGCGGCTTGTGGGCTTTGGCATCGCCTAACTGTCAACGGTCTCTCAAAGCAAACATGCCCCTATTATAAAATAATAAAGGCTGGACACTTCTGCAGAGGCTTCACTTTTCAGACTCAGAGGTTGCTCTAGTACCTGTGAGGTCTTTCCACTCTTCTGTTCATTTTCTTGACCACAATGGAGCCCATCAACCCTATGTTAAGCAAGTATAAAAACTACGTCTTTTCCAATCATGCAACTGCCGAGCACATTGATTCTCTCCAAAGCTTTGAAGTAAGAGACAGCGACGTCTTCCTCATCACTTATCCAAAGTCAGGTCAGTGAGAAAACCATAGATCGTCACATTATTTTCATTTGATCAACCATAACGTCTCACACCTGTCCGTACTGTTTCTCCCTCCACAGGCACCATATGGACTCAACAGATCATCATCTCCATATATTCGTTGGGTGGAGATGTGGACACATCAAAAAACAACTTGCTTCAGATGCCCTGGCTGGAGAACATGAGGGATGAACATGGCTACACCAAGCGACCTTCTCCACGGCTCTTCACCTCCCACCTCACCCCAGTTCTCATGCCTCCAGCACTGAAAGGCAAGAAGGCAAAGGTCAGTGGCATATGGAAGCTCAATCCAAATCTACACTAAGCTATAGCTTGATGGGTTTTGTTCTACCAATAGTTTCGATTGAAGGCAAACCAACAAAATATTTACAGTACAGGGACTAAACAACTGGTACAGAACATCAAACAATATAGGTTTGGTGCTGTGTGTAAGAGTATGCTGTATTCTGGGTGTGAATATTAAATCTGGAAGGAAGTATATGTTTGTAAATGAGAGCTACAGTGACAGAAAACAAACATGCATAAGGAAAGATAACAAAAACAACAAGGAAAAGTTTGCCAAGTTAGTATTTTGTAATGACACAGGCATAATAGTATAGTAATATTATAATAATAATTAATATATATATAATAATATATTACATATGGCATAAGACAGACAATTAATATAATACTAGCCTAATAACCATGATGGATGATTTGTGTGGTGTGCACTCACACATATAGGAAAAAGACAAATGAATATATCCTTAAAGATTGTGGGAACAGGGAAGTTGAAATTTTTCCACTAGGGGTCGCGCTTGTCTAGTCACAGTTGCAGACACAACACTGAGACATAGAACTAAACAGCAGATGGCAGCAGTTTTTATTTTTGTTGTTGTTTTTTGTTTAAATGTCAGGTCATCTATGTGATGCGGAATCCGAAGGACAACCTGGTCTCGTATTATCACTTCACCAAGGGATGCTCTGTGCTGCCAGTGGCCTTGGACTTTAAGGACTATCTTGAGGTGTACCTGCAGGGAAACGGTGAGCTACCTCAGTCCCACTATAACTAACTTTAGTGCTTTACCTGTTACTACACATATTAATGTTACACCTATATAATATAGGTATAAAGTGCACATTCTCAACTTTACTTTAGATCTGAATGAAGGGAATTACAGCTGTTTAATACGTACTTCCCTCTTTTTTAGTTGACCAAATCGAACTGGTCAAAAACTGTTTCATTAACTTTAAAACATAATTTAATTTAGAAGATAAGAAGATTGGTATTTCCAATTGTAGAATTTTCATCTGGAGTGAACCCACAACATAAACTCAATGTAGTGAATGAATGTTGAGACTTTCAGTCTGCACACATGTGTTGGACCATCTTATCCACGGTTGGGTTGCTAGCATGACTAAGAAACTAGAGATTAGAGGTCGACCGATAGTGGATTTTTGAATGCCGATATTATACCGATAGTTTGGAGCAGGAAAAAACCGATAACCGATTAATCGGCCGATAACCCCCCCACTAGTGGTACTATTGCCTCTGCAAAGGAGGTTATGTTTGTTGACTTTCAACTTGTGAAGGTTTTATTTCACTTACAATGACACGTGTTGTCGTCCAGTCGACTTGTCTTCTCCACAGATCATTTAACTCCTCTCTGCTGCCGCTCTCTCTCTCTCTCTCTCGCTGTGTGTGAAGAGCAGCCCCGCCCCTCAGTGATCTATCGGCAACCATCGGCGCCAAATTCAGCCGATGCCGATAGTTTTTAAAACGTCCTATCGGCGCCGATTAATCGGCCAAACCGATTAATCGGTCGACCTCTACTAGAGATCTCCAGTCAGAGCTTTTCTTGTGGATCTGTGGTTGTATTTGCATGCTTGTGGCTGAAAATGTTCACTGGATACTTTGTTTTAAATGCCAATGTTAATGTTGAGACACCTTCAATCATTATACAGTTATGGGATCATCCTGGTTTGACCATGTCAAGGAGTGGCATACACAAAAAGACCAATACGACATCCTCTTCCTGAACTACGAGGACATGGTTTTGGTAAGATGGCACTGTCTCCACAGGAACTTCATTAGAAAACACCTTCGTCTATTCCTTGCTAGAGATAAAGATCTTATTTCTGCTGCTTCTGTTTTAGGACCTGAAAGGAGAAGTGACGAAAATCTGCAATTTCTTGGGTAGAAACCTGAGTGAAGCTGACATCAATAATGTCGTAGAGAAAGCTACGTTCAAGACCATGAAGACAGACTCAAAAGCCAACTATGAGTTTTTGCAAAGCCAGAATATTGCAGCAGAGTTCATGCGCAAAGGTAAGAAAGCATAGCAGCAGCTCTGTTGTACTGAAACATGCAAACAGATATCAGGAAAGATTTTGGTTTTCATTACAGGTCAGATTGGTGACTGGAAGAACACTTTAACTGTGAAACAGAGTGAAAGAATAGATCAGCTCATCGAGGAGAAACTCGGTGATCTGTCTCTGAAGTTCACCTATGAATAAGCAGCTACAGCTGCCAAACTGTGTCTAAACTGTGAATATAAATGACAAAAAGCTGAATGGTTCTGTGTTTTGAACTTTTGCATGCACAAATAATGAAATAAAGACATGTTCAAACCAGTCATGATTTGCATCTGCCATCTATCTATGAATAGACATTTTAGACTGATTAGACACTAGTTTCCATTACTTTGGTTAATGTAGCCAACTCCACACTTAAATTGTCTTCATCTAAAATGAGAAAGGGGGAGAATAAATTATAAATGAAACTGGATTAGATTACAACAAGAACCGCAAGGACCACTGAGTAAATATGTATCAGCATGATTTTAGGGATTTCTTCAGCAACATTATCCTGATATTTCAGTGAAACAGAATACTCAAGTTTTACTCTAGTCTGTTTAAAGAATGGGGGACAGTGAGTCAGGGCTGGGGTGCTAATGTGCAGTAAATCAACATCCTCCCATAGAGTGAATGGCACTGGGGAAGAAAAGCAGACAAAACACAGTGACTCACACACAGGCCAGGAAGAAGATGAAGAGGAGTACAAGACGAATTCTAGATGTGTTTCCCATGAATTCCCCATACTGTCAAAAATGGATGCAATGACATAAACTAAGTTAGCTTAAATGTATCACCTGATTTGTGTTAGGACCACAGGGTCTGACAATGGGTCCAAGGATTTCATCCTGATACTTGATGACAGTCGGGATGCTGTTGTCTAGCCTGTAGAAGTATGGGCGTCCCTCCATGGTTATGTCTCCCCAGACCATCACTGACCCGCCCAAACTGGTAATGCTTGACGATGTTACAGTCATCATAACATTCTCCATGGCTTCTCCAGAACCTTTCGCATATGTCACATGTGTTCAGGGTGATCCTGTTCTCAAGACTGTGCTGGGAGACCCAGCAAACTATCTAGCAATGTCAACTGATGTCCCATCCTGGAGGAGTTGGACTGCCTGTGCAACCTCCAGGAACCACTTCATGCTGCCAGTAGTGACACTGGCAAAGTCAAATGCAAAACTAGTGAAAAACAGTCAGAAAAGATGAGGAGGGAAGAAACTAGGGTGGCTTCCATTTGTAAAACCATTGCTGTTTAGTGGATCATCTCGTTGCTGCAAAAGTGGACTGCAAGATTTAAAGATGGGAAATAAAAATGAGTTTTGTCAAATTTTTTGTTCAGCTCAGAATCATATTCTTTAGAGGATGGATCTTCAAGCTTTAAATGTTCCTTATAATCTATCACCTGATTTTGTGTTGTTCAAGTTGTTTTCATTTGTGTTTCTTGAGCAAAAATAATCAAAAATTCTCAATTATTTTGACAGAAGTTAAGATCAGAGGAATATACACTGATCAGCAAAAACATTATGACCACTTTTCTAATATTGTGTAAATCTCATTGTCACAATTTATGCTGATCAGATGATGATCAGATATCTTCAGGCTGTTTTAATTAGTCTACAAAACCATAGAATTCAACATATGATCTACATACACCTTTCAATGGAGTGTCATTGCTATGGGGTGGGGGTGCCTGGTCTGGTCTAGATGGATGCTACTAAGTAGCATGAATGCCAGGTCCAAAAATTTCCCAGCAGAACACTGAAATGTCACAAGATGGTCAATGTTATTTACTTCACATGTCAGTGGTTTTAATGTTGTGGCTGACTGGTGTATGCTAATGTATTATGACTTGACTGATATATGTGAATGCTGGGTCAAGATACTTATTTGAATCCATTGCAGAATTTTTCAAAAACAACACATGACGACACCTGTCGTCCTCCCAGGTCAAAATGACCTGGTCTGGTATGTCTATTTCTAACGCCTTAAAGATACTGCTCAAAAAATCTAAAGGAACACTTACACACATCAGACCCAAATGTGGAAAAAGTCATGCTCCATTTACACTGATATGGACTTGCTAGCTAATGCATTCAAGTTAAATTAAGTTACGATCTAGAGTATGTGGAAAATATAAGAGAGGTGGGGCACAGCTCAAATTCTTGTTGTGGATTAACTGTTTTACTGGAGGACAAATACTGGACCCTTATCAATGTAACGGGGCCATTTTTGTTGGAGTTTTATACGATCTTGTAGTACTCCTTGACTCAATAGACGATACATGTTTGCGACTGGTCTGACATAAGTGTTTTCTGAGTCTGCAGTTATAATTGTATAATGAAATCATACGCCATTCTAATCTCAATAATTAAGCTTTCCAACGATGTATATTACGTGTTGGCACATAGATAGGAGACTGAGTGTTTTGCCGTCGGAACGGAACGGAACGGCAACGCCATGGTTCCCTCCTAACGCCTAACACCTGTGACAACGCTGGCACCTAGTGGTGAAAATTAGGTATTGCACTGAAAGTATGAAAAGCCTAGAGTTGGCTCTGTCTCCCTCTAGGACAGGAGTGCCACACATAGCCTATGGGACGCGGGCCAAAACCGTTGCACCAGAGGGTCTAATCTGGCCCGTAGCATGAATTTACAAAGTGTAAAGTGCGAAAATTACATAGGAGACAACCAGTATTTCAGAAGGTTCATTAAATATCTGGACTGTCCCATGTTCAGCATGGTTGTTTGTTGTTCCTGAGGTTGAGTGCACCTTTGTCTTTAGCTGTAAAGTGGGCAGGTGTCAGTTTATTTGATTAGTCACAATTAGTGTTGTTCTACCAGGTTTCCAGGTGGGTGGGACAGAGAGGAGCGAGATGGAGCAAGAAAGAAAAATCAATGCTAAAACTTCCATTCAGTATGTTTGAAGTTTCTGTGTCTTATAGTTTAGAGACAGAATTCTACTTACTTGATGCTAAACCGTGACCACACTGCAGACTGTTGCTAGTTAGCTCCCTTGTGCTAGCAGTATAAGGCTGTGTAGAAAACACTTACTGCACCAAATGCTGAACGACAGTTTACTAAATTGTGTCTAACTGCATTCTGCATCCCAGGAACTGTGAGTACCATCAGAAAACTATGTGTTCCAATGAGCTCAAACATACACACCAACGAGTTGATTAGACTTTGATTAGACATAAAACACAGACCACAGATTAAAAATAGTATTTTTTTAATAAGATTTTCTCATATTTTTTAGTACAGGTGACAAAGAATAAATAACTTAATATCTACAAAGAACTATTAACATTATTTTTTTGTACATAATTTACAGTTTTACAGTTTTTATAAACTTTTTCACATTTTGACATTTTTTAGACATTTTTTTTTTGACACGCTGTCAGCATTATTTTGTTCCATACAACATTCTCTCTACACATTTTCAAAACATCACACTTTTTTTAAGCTACATCTTAAAATTGGCAACTTTATATTTAAATCATGCGTACACACACTCACAGACACACACACAAATTAAATGTTTATATCTGAACCCCCTGTGGCATCAGTGGGGGTTGGAAAGGTTTCTGAAAGATCAGAGTCTTCCATTGAGACACTAAAGTCTAGCCTCTACTTCCACCATTTAACACTTGAAATTACATTTTTTTTTTTTTTTGTGCAAATTAAACTTTCCTACAAAAGATGAGTACAGCCGCAGTCGCTAACCGTTTTCCAGTACCACACGATTATCTAAAGAAACAGCTTTCAAATCTGCTATCCAAACTATACAGTTCAGTGGTGATCAGGATGTAAATGTTTATCTCAAGACAACTGAGATAAACTGACCCTGGAACCAGATTCAACCCCTAAACATGCCAGACTGAACAGGAACTGGATGAACTGTTAAATCTCACTAATGTGTTTCCCTCTGGATCGCTGGACATAACGAGACTAAAGCATGGCAACTGCAGCTGCCCTCAACTTCTGTGCAACTCCTTCTTATCCATATTAAAACAGTCTTAGATTAATAACAGTCAAAAAAACATTCCATTAAATAAACAACGCGTTTTGGCAAGTCTTGTCAGCAGCATGAACCATTTCTGGTCTGGACACCTGAGCATTTTTCAGCAGACTGTAGTGACTGCTAGCTCAGCACCTTTAAGACCAGAAGCACTGACTAGAGCTTATCTGCCAAACATCACTCGTATACATTTAAAATCCTGCACCCTGGAATGTGACATCAACATGCACCGACACATCTACAAACTAAAAATCTACCAAATCTACCCGGAGGAGTTCGGACTGCTCAGCTGCCAGATGTTGTGCGATTCACCACCAGCACCGGAGCTCCTTAAATAATAAATTATAGATGGCAGGTAAAGTGGGAGGCACGTGGCGGCGGAAGCTTCAGGCGTGGAGGTATTGGCGGTGTTTTTGGCGACGGAGGTGCAGAGGGAAGAAGGGCTCGTCAGCGTCGCTGCCCAGAGAACTGCTGAGAGACTCTTCTCCAGAGCTCATCACGTCCTCACACGAGTCCTCACTGCAGAGACACACAGAGGGAGACATGCTGTCAAAATACAGTCATAAATAGGCTTTAGGGTGTTGGTATCTTGCTCAGGTGTCTTCTGCCAATCAAGTGGATTCAACTAGTTTCAAAAGAAGATTAGATCCTGTTTCACCAGTTTTCTACTGTTTCACTTCACAAGAAAAACTCCAGAGCTTATTAATGTTTACGTCACACTGGAAGAGAATTTGAAGTATTTAGCAAAAAGGGGGTTGGAAGAGTCAGTTGCATTTCCTCTAAGTCGCGATCAGCTGATTTCATGCTCTGACGTGTGACTCAGCCGACTTGTCTGTTTACTTCTGCTGATTCAACACTCAAAGTTCAGGTGTCAAATATAGCGTTATTAAGTATTAAAACAAATATTTGATCAGCAGCTTCGTAGCTGTACCTTCTTTGAGCTGCTCTGTAGGAATCCAGTTCCCTTTTCAGCCCACACTCAAAAAAGTTCCTTGTTATGTAAAGGCTGAGGCACTCTGGCTTCATGTGACGTCATGGAAACCTCTGTGTCAGTGGGACATGACCAGACACTCACACAAGTCAAATAATGTAGGGAGATATGAGAGGCCCCCCCGACAGGCTCAGTCAGAAGGGCGGGTCTGCGTGAGGGTGCGTGTGACGTAGGTTTGTTGCCTCAGAAAAATGTTACTTAATACTACGTGCTGTAAAGAATATTCACCTCTAGATCTAAAAACACACTCAGTCTAGTTGGGTCAAAACACTTCTAGTTGATGCAAATGACTTTCATTAGATCTGCTGTTCTTTCATTTGATTGCTGTTAAACTCTCAGTGTCAGGACAGACATTTCTGAAGTGTTTTTCAGTAGTGCGTTGCAGCAGAGACTGAAGTATTACGAGTGTGTGGTGACACACAGGGTGTGTGCCGGATTCCTTTTCATCAGACACAATACCTGATGTTCTAAATACCTGTGCGTAGCATTATACCTGGTGTGAGTTGTCATGTGATGTCAGACTGACATATGTATCAGAATGAAATCGACTCATCTGTCTGTCTCTTAAAGTCTGGTTTGAAGCACTGTGATGGGAATTCTTACTAATGTTTGCCACACCAAGTATAAAAACATTATCAGTGAATGGCTGATTTATAGTTGGTTTGCTCTAGTCCCAATCAACTGATTCATTTATAAACTTAACTAAGGCATATTTCTCCTTTCAGTATGTGGACAGTTCTGACACTTTTGCTTGTGTACGTTTGAGACCCTGACAGAGTTTGTATCTTGTCTCAGGTGTATTATGGACTGACCTCTCACTCTCATCCCAGCAGGCCTCAGGGATGGTGGGAAGCTCTGGGACGCTGCGGTGGCTGTGCAGGTTCTGGGCAGTTCGGCGCGACACTTTCCACTGCAGCCTCCTGTGGTTGGGTTTGCTGCATTCAGGGGAGGCGTAGTCCGACAGACACTGAGCCACACGCTCACTCCACAGCAGCAGCTCGCAGTCTGCAATCTGAAACCAAACCGAAGAGCAGATCAGATTAGCTGTTGGCCATCAGCCCTGTACACTGACTGACATCAATGCAATTAAAATAATCCTGCTATTTAACAGTAGATTGTGTGTATGTATGTGACGGAAAAAAAAACGATTTGGATCAAAGCTGCGCTGAGAATAAATGAAAACACCACCCTACTACTGCTGCTAATCATAATACAATTACACATCCATTCAGTGCTGCGTTCACTCCTGCTTTCATTTAGCCAGTGAGAGGAATCTCACTAGCAAGCCTGCAGGATATGTGGCTGGTTAATAAAGTTTTTGGTCAGTCTTTAAGTTGTAGTTCATTCTAGTGTCATGGAATGATTAAACATCTGTGAAATAAAGCCTTTTGGCTGCCGTTCCAAATAATTTGCTCTGAGCAGCTCCTGCAAGTGTTGTTGTGTCCACAGGTGTTACTTTCCTTCCCTGGGTGAGCTGTTGTGTAATAAAGCCATGCAGTGTGGAGCTTACCTTCAGGTGTCTCTGGATGTGATAGGCTATTTCCAACATGTCCTCCGACTGGATGGCTTCAATCCCCTGCCTCAGGAGAGACAAGGCAAGAACAGACGGCTGGACAGGCAAACAACACAGAGGGAGAGAGGGAGGGAAGGGATAACAGGAAAGAGGAGACAAAAACATGTTTAATATCTTACCATTCATGGACCATTACTGCTTAATTTCTGAGCAACTCAATTGACAACGTGAGTTGCTGTAGCCCAGGCTGATGTTCGAACCCTGCAGTGAATACTCACCTTTGCTTTAGAGAAGGAGATTCGGCACAGACAGGCTTTGAGCTGAGCCTCCAGCTTCTCCAGGCTCAGGGTGTCCTTCCTGTTCAAACACACACGTTCACAGGTTTATTTTCATGACCTTTCTCAGGCAGACAAGACTACACTTTCCGATTTACTTTTTATCAGCTTTTACTGTATTCATTTCTTGGTAGCACTATTCGTTTTTTCCTAATTTCTGTTTCTCATAAGCACATTAACCTAGAAGCAACACTTGAGCTGTGTCATTGTCTTTTATACACATGGCACACAACAGTAGATGCAATAAAAATAGGATGATATTTGACCTATTAAATTATGGATTAGCTATTGGACCACTCTTCACAAAATACAGTGACGACTCAGACTTCAAGTGGAATTTTGAACCCAAGAGCAGCTGATGAGATTAAAAACAATATGCCAGCCTATCGGTTATGTAAGAGTGAATCTTATCAGCTCACTTCAGTTCAGTCAGACTACGTGCGCTGGTGGTGAAGACAAGCGCCCCAAATCACTTTGCCTGGGCTATGGTTCATTCAAATACCTGGAACAAATCCAAAATCTGCCTATATTCTTGCACCACTACAATGTCAGCAGTGATTAATCCCTTTGAGTAAATTGTCATCGAAAATGACTGGTGCACAGAAATGTATAAAGGGGTGCAGGGGTGTAAATCTGCAAGACATTAATTGCACATCATTTCATTTGCACGACTGTCTCACCTGTCTGTAGAGTGTGAAAGCGTGATCTGGTGGTATAAGTGCAGAAAGGTTAAGGCAGTGACGGCATTGGACTTGAAGTTGAGCTTCTCTGCAACAATCTTCTCCATGCGGCCGAGGTCGGACACAGTGAACCTGCACTGTCCGATGCGGATGAGTTCATCTGTGGACGTCACGTTGCACTCCTCCTCCGTCACTTTGGCCGCCATATGAAGGCAGCTGAGGCTGACGCAAGAGAGGTGCTTAGGCTGGATCTGGTGGGGTAAGTAAGAAATGGTTTGAAAATTACTTGTTAAGCAAGCCTAAAGGAAAACCTTCTTTACTATGATAAAAATTCATATCTATCAGCAGTGAGAATTTTGTACCCTCATCATGGCCAGGAATCTGTCCAGCAAGTTAACAGCCAGGACGAAGGTCTGCGTGCTGTAACCAAAGAAGCTGGTCAGACTCCACAAGTCCTCCACTTTGGCATCTCTGCACTTGGCCGAGATCCGGCTGTCATCCTAGAATATAAAGACAAGTAGTTGATTAATGAACTTCATGCGTCACAAGAGTAATAAACTTTGTCTTTTATTTAAACAACACTAGTAACACCAGGCAAGAATGTCAGACTGTATTCAATCTGGTTGCTGGTTCCTTGTGCTCCAATGTGCTTACCTGCGTAGTGGATTCGATGAGGCTCAGTCCCGTCTCTTTAGGGAGATAATAAACCTCCTGCTCATAATTCACCCTCAGTTCCTTCATTAGCTTGAAGGCATCCATGTCTTGGCTGGCGCTGGATGAAGTGATCTCTAGTTTTTATAACAGTGCTGTCTGTGAATGATAAGATTACATCAGCATCAAAGACAGCCATCCCCTAAGTACATTTGTCAATGGATTAACTCTTTGTTGTACTGTATTTGTAATACAGTGTTTAAGACAATTCTGACAAGCTCTATTACTATGGAGCAGAACAAAAGCATTTGGACAATTTCCCTATGGTAAGCCTCTTGGTACATTTCACTCTTGCCATGTTTATTTCCCCACCAAAATGTTATGAAATTCAGTTGAAAATCCACCACAGCAAACAAAGAGAAGTCGGTCCAAGACAAACTTCCTCGAGTCTGCTTTTCTGTTTTGCTCTATGATGAGTGAATGTTTTCTTACGGAAAAACAAAAACCCTAAACCGCATCATCCTCGATTTTGCAGTACTGGAGACCTTTTACGCAACTACACTGGGAGCACAAACTAATAACTGTAATTATACACTATTTCTAATAATATTATTACATAAGACATTTAAGACGGGCTCAGTTTGGCATATGCTCAGGACTATTGCGTACTTTTTAAAGGCAATTACTCGACAACTTTAAGCGAAAAAAAATATTTATTTGGCGGAAAACATAAATTACTATCCAATAAAAACGCGATTATTGCAAATATTTTACCTGTCCATGTATTTTGTGTTATTATTCCACTGTACATGACTGGCCTACATTCGCTAACTCTAGGTCAGAGCTCAGAGCCCAGCCCACTTCCCCCAGCTGTGCTCTGGTGTCAGATTTCCTCTGGTAGACGCCTTCTCCGTCCTCTGACCGAAAAAAATTGCCCTTTTTAATGTTCTGTCTGTTAATAAATAGCCCAAAACACACAAAATAACACGAACCACAGCCAAATACTTCGGCCTTCTTTGGATTTAGTCGATAACCGAGAGAAGCTAACATTAACCGCAGCTAGCTAACGTTTTTAAATCCTCTCTGGTCGAAGCGGGGGGAGGGGCGGATTTTTCCATTATTCTTCAAACGTTAGAGGCTCTAACAAACATACACTACAACGGATATTAATACAACATCATATTACTAATGTAATAACTTAATCAGATGTGTTTGTAGTGATCTGTCGCAGTAAATACAATCGTTTAAGGGGAAAAACGGTTCTAGGGGATTCCAACAACAACAACAACAGCCGAGAAGAAAAAACCCTTTTGGCTGTAGGACTGAGTGCGTACGTGCAAACTGATATAAAACATTTATTTTTAATCTTAAAGCCACAACATTAAAATAAGGAAGCATCATCTAAACGCTATTAACGTCATTATTGCAATTACCTTGCGTAGAAGGCAGGAAATTAGGAAATACACTTCAATGCCATTTAAACTGTTACTGCAAACCAGGAAACTGCATTTATTTATTTATTTTCGACAAGCAATCGTGTTCGTTTGTATGACTTTGGCTAAATGAAGTATCATCTGACGGTGTTTAGCTTTACATTTGATTTTTCTTCGTCTCCCTCTCTAATTGAGTGGTTTGTAGTCAAGGCAAATGTAGTTTAGAAAGTAACCCTAATCTGCGTAATATAAATATAACCGTGATATAAAGTTAAAGGTTTACTCTACCTGTTATTGCGAGTTAAATCCACATAGCTGTTGTGTTCGACTGTAGAGTATTTTCCTTCTCGTCTTTCTCCTTTCTCCTTTTTCTCTTTTGTTGATGTTCAGGACGCTCACGCCCACATATTGATGTCATACAGAAGCCACCAATCACAGACGTACATTTAAGAATAGATGTCGAGCGCTTTCGGGCCAAGCGACCCAAACAAATGCCAACATGTAATATATTATTATAATTTTGCCGTGATTTTGAACTATCATCTACATAGTAATTGTACTGGAAACGGATAATTAATCTTTCAGTCCACCGATGAATGCCCGTGTTATGAAATACAGCGTACTCGTTACATGAGACGAACCACCTCTAAGTGATATCTCCGTTAGCCAATCAGAGAGCCAGAGTTTGCTACGTTCAAATAGTCCGCCCAAATTTTGATGCCTTGATTGGCTCGAGGGTGAAAGGCGTTCTAACCAACAGTCAATGGTTCTAACCTAACGCAACATTGGCAATTACGTAGTGTTTTTTTGACAGTCCGGGACCTACTGAATTCACCCACTGTGTGTAAAATGTAATCAAAAAAGCGGATGTGGAAAATCGCACCAAATTCTGCCTGTGAACTATAGCTGCACTGCTAATGACAAAGAAAACAAATAGTCAAATGATGCAAAGGTGAGAAAACGGAAGTGTTTCTGTCTTAAATAAGGATAAATAATTCCTGTCCAGTGTAGAGACAATAACATATTGCGTCAAAAGCTATTTGGGATTTCCGCCTTATTGAGGAACCACTTTATCTCCAAAGGTACTCTCCATATATGCCGCAACTCCAGGTTACAACACAGAGTTACAGAAGAACCCTCTATAAACATTTGCAAACTAAATTTAGTCGTGAAGTTATAACTGTAAGATAACTAGACAGAATCTGTCCCCTTTCCCCTTCTTTCTTCTTTTAACAACATGAGCATGTGCTCCCATGACTCCACAGTTATCCAGAAAACGCTTTCTGTTCGTTTTGAGATGTGGTCTGCTGCACACAGCCCCATGACCTTGTGTTTGTCTCTAAAGTGTCCCCCGATTCGGATGTTTCTTGTTCTCAGATTTATAATGACTACATTGGTTGACGCGGTTGCAGGTGCGTTTTGAATTTGACGTTGTGTGCCTGAAGGGATTGACTACTTTTGTGGCTGTATATTATAATAGTAAATAAAACATATTTACACTAAATATAGAAATATATTTTAAAAAAAGCAATAGAGTGGGTGCAATAGACCCACAACAAACCCACAAGTAATTCCAACTGATGATATTTTATTACATTTGTAACAATGGGATTATTGTAGAGGAGGTAGGATGGTTTTGCTCTCCCGTGCGGCTGCTGTGAGGTGGGCGGAGACTGTATCTCTTCCCCCGAGTCCCCTCCTCGGAAGTAGACGTCTGTCTATTCCGTTCATTTTATATATTTTTTTTACAGGAATCCCCTTTCCCCAAAACCTACCACCATGGAAGCCACTATGGACGACTAAAACGAAGCACGGGTACCCGATTCCACCCCTTTCTTTATCCTTGAATTGAGTGGACCGGATGAAACCCAACTGTGGTTTTCTCCGCTTCGCAGGGGAGGTAAGGCTTCAGGCTACGTCTATCGACTGGGCCTGAGTCAGCCATTTAAATGTCCCTAGTCTTCTGTGTTGTTAGCACGGTCTTCGCCGTAAACACAATACGGCTCTTTTCATTTTATGCCAACCGAGGGCAGCGAACAGTGTTTTCAACATATCTTTAGTGAAATATGTACCGACTGCTTCTCGACGTCCCATTGTTGCTAGCGACGCCGTAGGAACGCTAGCCTGTCAAATTAGCTCCCTTCCAGGGAATAGTCGGTTGAGGGCAATAATATTAGTGCACCTGCTCCTCCTGAAGGCCAGAGTATCTGAAAAGTGGGATTTCCCGGTTGGCATTCTAGGTGGTTTCCTTTAAAATGAAAAGCGAAATGAAAACTTAGGTTTGGTTTCGCTCTGTCACTCATATAGACGTCGACTATTATTACAGTACGATTCAAAGATTACGTATCAGTTTACTAGGCTATTGTACTGCATAAGGTACAACTAATGTATTACGAATAAAGCTTTAGGATCAACAAACCCCGAGTTTCCTCTGGCAATGTCTGCTTTGCTTGCATAGTCTTTACGATTATATATATAAATGTTCAGTCCAACATCTCCGTTTTAATTTCTACAAGGCCACGGTCCCGTGTCCAAATGTGACACATTTAGATATCTTTCTATCTAAATAGAAGAGCATTACATCTGACAAGAGAGAACCAAAAGTTTCCCCTTTTGCTTAAGTCAATGACAAATGGTTTCCCTGGTGATAGAGTTTACAGTCACAGAAAACTTGAGTTTTGCACAACTAATCTTCCAGCATGTTGTACTACACATTTAAATTGAATCCTCAAAATAAAATAAAAAATACAATCAATGCTACTTGAGAAGAAAGGTTCCACTGCACTTCTGATAAACATCACAATTTAATACATTTTATGATCTAAAATATATTCTAAATCCATTAAGAACTGCTGGTGGCTTGAATGTCTAGGCTATATTGTCTGTTTTCATTTAATCCAAATGTTGTCCCTGAAATTCATCACGTTGATGCAAAAATAATCATACCAGACTCCAGTATTTTCTTCAGTGCGTCCTGGTCATTGTATAAAATGACACAATACACCCTGAGATCAAAGGGAGACAGTGGTAACGACGTAACAAAAACAGATTTATCCATTTTCTTGAATAACTTCCTGAATAATATTACTTTTGCAGGCATCTAAAAAACAAGACATTGTTGGTATGAAAGGGAAAAGATATTTTGAATTACTGCAGGCACCAACGTATATATACCACATAGTCATCCAATCATATTAAAGGGCTCCCCTTTACTAATTTTGGAAAATGTTTTCCACTCTGCAACTCGCAAGTGGGATTAAGATGTTCATTCATCATCTTTTAGAAGTAACATCTAACAGTGAAGCTGCGCGACTGCATTCTTTACTATATGGAGGCAAATGTACCAACCCTTCATACACACACACCTTTAAATCCCTTCTGGATTACACACCACTGTCTGCTACTCCAAATATCTATCAGTATTTTTGAGCTAAAGCTTTATATTACAACGTGCTTTGTCTTCACGTAGGTAGCTGTATCCAGTGGCGAGGTAGGCTCAACCCAGGGAGAACATAATGAAGTTCACCGAACCCTGGGGACGCCAGAGGCTGTCTTTTCTTCTGGAAAAGGCTGCCTCTAGGGAAGCCAAGATGTGGAAGGTCTACGTGCCAAAAAAGCCCTTCTCACAGGTGAGTATTTACATCTGGACACCTATGTTCCTCAATGGGCAGCTTCACTGACGGGAGACATTTTACCACAGACATGCTTTCACAATACAGGTGACCTATAGCTGTACTGTCCTATATTACCTTCTGTAGATCAAGACAAGCTAACAAGCCACGGTGTAAGTGTTGCGTATTGAAATAAATGTGCTGAAATATTAACCTGGACTCAGACTAGAGGAGTTTTGAAATGAGCAACTTTGAGATCAAGTTGCACAACACACTTTAAGAGAAATGTCAGATATGCTTGTCACACTGACTGCAGCGTGTAATCCCCCGCTCTATGTCACCCCATGACATTACTTTTGTTGTTTAATGGCAATTAACCAACAATTACAGTTGTGTGATTGGCAGTGTGAACATTTGAAGTCAGAGACAATAGAAAGTTTTGTTTCAAAAAGACTAGGTGTATTACCGACTGATGTCACTGGCCCTATGGGTCATGCTGACTTTGCACTCTACGCGCCTGTTATACAGTCTCAGGGAGTCTCTTGTACATTGTATATTGAAGCTCTCCAAAAAAAATGCTGTTTTTATACATAAATAATTTTCACTGTGTTTTTGAGATTGTCACCAGCTCATAATTTTGCTAACAGCATTAGAGATAAATTGCTAACTTATCTGTCTGCATAAGCCGATTTGATTATCTGTGTAAACACTGTGGATAGCACATTAATTAACGGGAAATAAATTGCAATTATACGTCACAGAGAAAAGTCAACTGTGACTCAACAACTACAGGCACAGTGCTGCTCTTTGCAATCACTTGAACTGTGCCTGTAATACAGATCAGTCTACTACGTTGTTTATCTCATTTGTACTTTTCTTTCTCTCTTTGCCGTCAGACAACAACATCATAATGAATAGAGAAGCTTGTTTGGCTATATTAACAGCAAGCTTGGAGGAAACTAAATGTTGTCTTCTCAGTTTTACTACAAAAACAAATTCAAAACAAGATTTTTGAAAGTAGATGGCAACAGTTCAGATGTTTTGTGTAATGTCAGTGGATGTGCTAGCTGTAAGATGGTGTATTTACACCAGAACTATTTAGATTTCTCTTGATTGACTACAGATGAACTTTTTGATTCAATGTCATAAATAGTATTCTTAAAACAAACTTGAAATTCCAAAACTGACTTGTTATGATGGGGTTTGTTACTTCTACAGTACATAGTTCATTCCCAGACATCACAATAGGCATAATGCAACCATGAAGCAGCAGCAACACAATGAATCACCCAACACACCTTACTGAAAGGTTTTGTGTTTTAAAGCATTCGTCAGCACGCTCCCCTAGTCTCACCCAGTTTGCATGGGTGTCTTGCATGCAAGACACCCTCACATGACGTCACTATTGTTTCACTTCATACTCAGCTGGGCTCGCCCAGTTTATGGGCACAGCCTCACGTGACGCAAAATACCTCTGAAATACTTTCAAACCTCCCTTTTGTCTGTCTAAAATTATATCCGCATCTCAGTTAATTGTAACTACAGTTGAAATGATTAAATTGGTGATTAAACACTCTTTTTCATTTTAGATGTTTAAATGTGGTAGATCCTCTTTTCACAGTAACACATTGTCAAGGATGGCAATCATCTTGTGACATGTCACAGTTGTTCTCTGTGCCTGCTGGTGAAGGTGTTGTCATCTGCCTGGTTTCATAGTTTTACTCTCACCCTCCCTTCCCCTGTAGTAAATAACTATGAAAATGGAAGCTATTGTCTGCTGAGTGCTGCTGTTGGTGTCCAGATACACCCAAAAGAGCTATGCAGTGGTAGTCACGGTAACATAACATAATCTAATTCCTGTTTACAATACTCCAGCTGGTATTGGCCAAAAGTTTGTCATTCATCAATTGACCTCAACAACAAAAATGTTCTTGTTGATGAAAAAAACTCTCTCAATTATAATAATGTGTAAGTTTTCCTGTTTTATGAATTTCTGTGCGTATCTTGAGCTTTGTTAGTGTACTCTTGAGCAGGAAGTTTAGCTGAGCCTGTCCAGCCAGTCACCGTGAAGGGAAATCCCAATGCTCGAACATCACTGTCATCTTAGACAGTCCTTTGCTTCCAACTTTGTACCAATTTCTGGATGGCCTTCTACTGAAAAATACTTGTGACTGGCAAGTTCTTCACAAATACTAGATAGTTTTCGCTGTCCTGCATTAGTGATTTGCTTTCATTTTAATTACTGGTGCATGCAATGAACTGGTGATAAAACAGTGACAGCTGTAAACATTCTGTGTATATGAGTTTATAATACCATTATGAAATGAACCATGTTGTTTTTTTTACTGTACTTTAAAACACAAAATTTGCCCACTAGCTAGACCAATTTTTCAAAATATTCCTGATGCTGAAGATGCTATACATATGACTTACGATCATTCTCGGATATAGAGACTGTGTAGTGTGGTAGACAATAACAGTGTGATTCTTCGTGTGTTAATGTGTTGATCCAGCAGTTACTGTGAATTAGTACTGTATTTTTTTCCTGGTACTTTTCTGACGTAGGGCGTGTTGCATCAGGTCACTTAGCTTCCTGTGAAGTAGTCATCCCTGTTTACTAATCTATTCACACGAAACATGCAGTTTTGCATTTATCCCCAACACAATACTACGAATGATTGTGATGGCAGGTTTGGGTTTTCATTTTTTGTCAGGTTTGTACTTTAAAATCCTCAGACATTAGTGTGCTTTTTAAATTTATTACTTCTGTTTTTTTTACTTGAAACCATTCCACTGTACCTCTCTGCACATTGTTTTTTTTTATGGGCTTTCAAGTTCAATGCAATCAGCAGACTGTTAATCCAGATCTGCTGCTGGCTAACTGGACTGGGTCAGGTGCCACTACTGGTGGGGGACTTTAAAGCAAAATGTGACATTGTATTTGATACTGAGACATACAAATGAACCTGACCTAAAAGAAAAAAGAATACATTTGTTATTGTGGACATGCTCGTGTCATTTCCTGAGTTTGCAGGCATTCAGAATTGCTGAAACAGGTCAAGGAAGCAGCCAGACTGATCAGAGGGATATAAACAACAGCAGTAAAATGCACTCGTACTGCAAACACTTCTGCCTCTACCAAGGAGGGCAAAGGGACAGCTTATCAGCTTGAGGTTTATAATTTTTCACTGTTTATTCAAATATTTGTGCATTTGTGTCTGCTCTATACGTAGATCTTCAGCCTTGATAGATATATGACACTTTGTATAATCAGATCTGTGAAGATGAATCCTCAGGAAAAGATTGTGGAACTGCTGCCTTGTTACTGGAGGTGGTAAACCAATATGTGCTGTCAGGATAAGCCTGTCTCCACTAGACATTTAGTTTTGTCTGGAGTACATGCATGAGTCACTTAAAATGACTGTAATGACCGTTTATTGAGGTTGGCTGTTTTTTCTAATGTATTTTGTATGTCATTGCTTACTGGGACTCTAGCTGGAACAGCTGCAACAAGAATTTGTTTGACCTTTTGATTTTCCTCCTATATCAGACCAGAATGTCTTTTCTGACTGAAGCCCCTTAGCACAAGATCTTTTAACTTCAGCTTCACAGTTGTAATTGTGGGAGGATTGTGACATGTGTGGCCAGAAAGTAAATAAATAAGTAGTCCTTACAGACATGATTAGCCGAGGAGAGGTATCATGTCAGCCTTCAAGCCCTATGGCCCGCCACTTCTGTGGTAGCAAAAGCCACAAGGAGCCTTCACTTGGCTTTAGCATACATCTAGGTATTGCTAGATTTTGGTTACTACTCACTGTAATATATGTCTTTGTATAATGATAGACTAGCACAGTACCATTAAAAAAATGTTAAGGTTTGATACCAAGACATAGTTGCTACTGGACGACTAAGGATAGTACAGCTACTGAGTGCTGAGTGTTAAGCTGGCATGCAGTGAAAGGATCACTTTGAGGAGTTTCTGAACTTGACCCACATGTCCTGCGGGGAGAGGGAGACTCAGAGGAGGCCTACATCTTCTGTTTGGATGAGGGCACTGATGCAGCCTTGATGTATGACCAGGGTACGCTCAAGTTGACTTGAACACTACTTAGCCCTTCTGGCCCAGGAATGTCACTCAAAGAGGAAGAAAGCAGAGCGAGCTGCACAGCCTCTGAAAGATTTTGCCTTTTTAACCCAGCAGTGAAAAAGGCTGGAAGTAGGCCAGTTGTTTTTAGTTTGGACAGTTGAGAGCTGAGAAGCCAAATGGTGTTAAGTTACAGATGAGCTGGCCAACAGGGATGCTTGCACTATGAACTTTGGCCTCTGCTGCAGGGCCAGTGTTGCACATTCAAGAAAATATATGATTTCATAGCATTTATTGTGACTAAAATGGCTTGTATTTGGTAACACACACACTGCAGAGCTGCTATGCAAGGTACTAGCCTGGCATTGGGAGCAGCTTGCCCAGTGACAAAAACAGTTTTTCAGATTATGTATTTGAATGAGTTTACATAAAGAAGAAGAGTTTTCAAATGCAATTTGTTAATTATTTAAGCACTACAGATGAAATTACCTTAGTTGTTTTGGGAATGGTAATAGTTGCATAATTGAAGTTAAAGTTGAGTAATTGTCTTGTGTTTATTTAGTGGGCAACTTGGGATTGACTGTGTCCTTGTTCACTGCTCAAGGACACTTTGACATGTGGTCTATGTACCAAGGATCAAACTGCTATCCCTCTGGTGTGTGGACAACATGCTCTACCTACGTCACAGAATCACAGCTTTGGGCATCGAATGCTTTTCCATATAATTCTGTGTATTTTTTTTTTTTTTTAATTACAAAATATTTACAAAACCAAAGGTAGTAATTAGAGATATTCCACAGTTCCACAGGTGTCAAGCTTAAGTAATATTTTTCTATCTCAATGTTTAGGGTTGTTTTCATTAAGTTACTACTCGGATGACACAAAACTGTTCTGACACTGTTGAATAATGTTATGGAATGTTTCTGTGATCAAAAATGTCAGGATAAGACTTCAGCCTTAACAACTGTGAGACAATCATTTTCTTTCCTTGCTAGTTATACAAAAATAACGTCTGAGGAACCTCTATTTTAGGAGACAGGAAGTCTGTTCCAGGGACTGTGTCTTTAAAAAGGCAAAACAGGTTGTGCAGGACTCAATGATTTATCTGAACTGAATCTTCTAGTTTCAGATATTCACTGAGGCCATTGAGACGGTCTTTGTGACTGACACACTTCCACTGAAGAGACATACAGGAAGGAACCTCCTAAATCAGCTTGACTAATAAACCAGACCTTTTCAGGAATTACATTTGTTTACCTACAACTGAAACATTTTCGGCACAGTGGAGTGGTGGTTAGCACTGATGCTTCACAACAAGAAGGTTCCTGGTTCAAATCCAGGCTGACTGTGGCCTTTTTGTGTGGACTTCGCATGTTCGCCTTGTGTCTGCTTGGGTTATCTCTGGGTGAATCTAAACTGGCCGTTAAACAGCGATCAGGGACAAACATGTGTGACACTGGGTCAACATGTGTTATCTGATCAGGGTTTAGAATTTACAATTCAGATTTGTTTTGAAAACCTGAACTCGCGTTTCCACAACAGATATGGTATAGAGTCCTTGAAGTGTCCTTGAGTTTGTTCAGTTACCAGTTTGTGCACCTCATTCACTACCTTTCTTCACTACATTTGTTGTCTTTCCTCACTATCTATCAATGCCCAAATAACAATCTAAAAACCTTTTCAGTCAGCTGTAACAGTAATGCTCTTGTTCATGTTTGTTGCTGCAGGATACAGACATCTCCCCAGCCCAGCGGGACGAAGCAGTGCGCTGGTTGATAGAGCTCCACAACAGACTGCAGCTGTACCCCGAGACCTTGGTGCTGGCTGTTAGCATCCTTGACCGCTTCCTCGCTCCCATCAAGGTACATAATTATGCTAGTTATGCTGCTGAGAGATTATTAATTAAGAGAAAAATATCAATTCCAACTCCACTTTTAAATAAAATCACAGTCAGAGAGCTTAATTTCCCTGGAGGGAAATTAAAGGATTGGTTCACCCCCAAATCTGGAAGTCAGGACCTCTGAGCTGTAGCTCTGTTTATTCATCTACGTTGGGTTGATTTGAAGGTCAGAGATGTTGACAGTCAAGATATCTGCCTATAATAGAACTACAATAAAATCAACAGCATGTCTTCTTCCAAAAATCATAGAAAATCCACAGATCTTGTTGTGATAACTGTTTCTATCTACCTGAAACCATCCAAAAAGATTAAAAAAGGTAACTGGACTTGTAGAGTTTTTTGAGAAGACGTTTCACCACTCATCCGAGTAGCTTCTTCAGTTCTAGGGGAATGGTGGGAAGTTGGAGCTTAAAATAGGAACTCCTCTGTACCGAAACAGGTGCAGCTAATTTCCATTAACGATTGGGTTAACTCAGTCCTTCTCAAATAGTGGGGCAACATTTTCTTCTTCCTAAGGGGGGCATAACAGAAAATAATTGAGAACCACTGGGTTAACTAATCTGTTGTTGAGGGGGCACTGTTATTGTCCCCATCCTCTTCCCTATCAATAGTGCTCTACAAGTCCAGTTGCCTTTTTTTTAACCTTTTTTGGATATATCATGACCTGGATGACTGAGAACTTTCACAGACATATCTACCTGAAACACACAACACAACCCTCATGTGTTCCCTCAATTCTCAGTGAGCCCCACTCATACATTTTCTCTTCCAACAAACCTATGTTACTCATTATTGGAAACTGGGTATCCAGTAGTGTGCATTTTTCCGCCAGAAACTCAAAAATATTAAAATATGAATTTCTTTTAATTCCAGTAATGGAAGTCTATACTAATACATATGTGCAGGATAAGTATATTATATTTTATTTTATTTTATTCTCTCGTACTAGAAGCACAGCTTGTGAACTATGTCTGGGGAAAAAATCATTTAACTTTTTTCATTGTGCTGGGTTTGGGATGAGACCCCAGTACAATGGTTAGATTTTGTAGGTGGATAGACAATTTTGAGTACTTCTTTCATGATCAGGTGTTTTGTATAGCTGTCTCATAGCTGGTGGCCGGTGTTTAGACAGGAACAAGAAGTTTCAGCTCTGTATTTTTCTGTTTATGTCCCACCCATGCATACAGGAAGTTAGTGTTTCTCACTGAGGAAGAAAATGTTCCAGGATTATCAGGACTGGGCTCCGTATTTCTGATAAGAAGTACAGTTTGACATTTTACACGATTGTGTACACACTAGGGCAGGGGTGCCCAAATACTTCTCAGTGGAGGGCCAAAAATGAATCAGGGTGGAGGGTCACGGGCAAAAACTAAACATTCATGTTGCAGTGCATTTAATTAAATATGACTAAGATATAACTGTGCAAAATAAACAATCATACAGAGTAATTTTGAAAATGAATGACACTTCTGTTTATTGAAAGCAGAAAAATAATAATAAGGCTACCAGGCCTATGTCTTCAACAACATGGGACAACATGCCCACAAGACTGAAATATTACACTCTCTGCTGCCTTGAACCTTGAATCATTTTAAAATAGTAATATAAGTGGACAACAGCTTCAGCTTTTTTTGTTTTGATGATTTCATATTACAATCATGAAATCATCATTAGCCTAATAATCAGCCTGCAAGGCACTACTCTCTGTAATTAGCCTTGTAGGCTAGTGCCTTTTGTATCAACAAACAAACAAGCTAAGCTAACGCTAGCAGGAACTTGCAATTAAAAATTTCTAACATATATAAACTAACCAGTTTATTTACAAAAATACTCTGCGTATAGTCTTGGTTAGCTATAATTTGCAAAATAAATGTATTTGTAATTTCGTAAAATCTAGCTCTTGTTGCATTAGTCGAAGCAATCAATTAGGTTAAATATCTAACTTACTTCAAAAAACAGTTTGCATCTAACTTAATTAAGGCAGTTCGTTCTGTAGCTCACTCCGCTTATCGCTTCGTGTTTAAACGAGTCGCGCTCACTCGCTTCGAATAGATGCCACATGAGTTCTGATTGGTTGTGCTGGTTGTTGTTGAAGGAGGCGCTTGTGCCGCCTCCGAGGCTGAGCAACCTGGAAGCCGACGGCTGAAGGCAGATTCACCCTGGAGCCCATGCCTCCATACCAGCATCTTCTCACTCTCTGGTCATGGGCTTCCGGCCGGATTTGAATTGACGGGAGCTAAACAGTATCTGTCCTCAGTCTAGTTCAAAACCTCTGGCTCACATTTGAAACAGTCTGAAACAACCTGACTTGTCATTGTTATCAATAAACAGTGCAGCTGAATTGGATATTGATCACGTTTAAAGCAAAACTAACCTGCTTAGCTAAAGATAAAGGTGGAATGTAACTAGTATCTTTTGTCAGTTCAGCTCCAAACACCTGAAGAGAACAAATAACTGTGTGACACCTGCTCAGGGGTATGCACTCTTTATCTTTATTTTAACAGCCTTGTTAGAGAGTTCAGATCCGTGAGTTGAGAGTTATCACAGCCTTTATGAAAGAAACAGCATCCTACTGCAACCTTTATATCACCATAACACAAGCAGAGAAGCAGCTGCATCTCCATCAGATCCACTTAAGACTGAATGCAAAGCAAGAATCCTGTAACAGGTGTCATTTCGTCAAACCAAACGCTGCCACTAAACAAAGCAGAAAAAGCAAAGGTGTAGTTAAAGAGAGATGCATCAGTTTCATTAAGCGTCCCACTAAGTTGTGTTTGTCTGGTTCAGCAATGTCTGCTGTCCTTGAAATACCTATGGTACTTATTTCTCCCAGCAAAGTGGTCTGCATCTGCCAGCCGCAATGACACAATGTTATTGCTGATCATATAATAATTCATCTTTGATCATATCTGGGGGGCGACTGTGGCTCAGTAGGTAGAGCGGGTTGTCCACGAACCAGAGGGTTAGCGGTTCGATCCCCGGAATGTGCCACATGTCGAAGTGTCCTTGAGCAAGACCACCATTCGCACTGGTGTGTGAATGTGTGAGTGCTTGTGTGAGTGCCACGCAAGTGTCTTGCTCAAGGACACTTCGACATGTGGCACATTCCGGGGATCGAACCGCTAACCCTCTGGTTCGTGGACAACCCGCTCTACCTACTGAGCCACAGTAAAAGCGCTTTGAGTACCAATAGGTAGAAAAGCGCTATATAAAAGCAAGGTCATTTACCATTCACCATCTTTTGTAGCAGCTGATCTCGAGTTGAATTTGGTACACTATGGCAAAAGTGACTGTAAACATTTTATGGATTTGGTGATTGATTGAATTGTTTGTTGTCAGGCCCGTCCAAAGTACCTTCGCTGCATCGCCATCGCCTGCTTCTTCCTGGCTGCCAAGACCTGTGAGGAGGATGAGGTGAATAACAACAACACACACACAGCAGCAACAATTAACGGATCAATACGCATGTCTTTGAATGCAGTGAGGGTCAAATATGGAGTTCATCAGGACAGATAAGATAACTGTCTCTTTGTGTCTGTCAGTGTGTGCCCTCTCTGAGGGAGCTGGTTGCCTCCAGCAGCTGTGGCTGTTCACCATCAGAGATCCTGAGAATGGAGAGGATCATCCTGGACAAACTGAACTGGGATCTGCACACGGCCACTGCACTGGACTTCCTGCACATTGTATGTCTATTCCACACACGCATACATGCAAACACTGTGCCTGACATAACATTATCAGATCTCTGTTGAAAAGATAAGATAAGATGAGACTTTATTCATCCCCGTGGGGAAATTAGGAAAGCGTCCAAAGTTAAACCTGAGTTAATTGTTAGATAGTTACTGAGCATTGTTTTCATTCTAACAGATTAGTTGTAACCAGTGCTGATCTACCGAGGTCACTGCGCTCCACAGGCCTGTTAATGTGTTACCATATTGAATCAGTTCAGATGGTGACCTTTTGAGGCAAAAAGAAGCTAGTGTTTTAGAAGGTTGATTCACCAATCAACGTTTCATCCCTTATAGACCCTTTTATGGCCTCCGTCACAACTACATCACGGCTGTAAGCTGGAGGCAAAGACCACAGAGTAGAATAGGAAGCTTCCATTATCAACATGTCATCTTGCTGTGTTGTAGGGTGCATACCATCTGTCACTCTGAGTGAAAAAAAAGATCAGAGAAACCTGTGGTTAAACATGATAAGACAAAAGGATTGGATTGGGACGATCATCAAAAATGTTTGTATCTGAGGTCACAAAATAGTATTTGCTGTCTCCCACCCTACAGTTAGTTAACATTAAAAATAATGTGCTGATACTTTGAGAGCTAACGTCATTTACTTCATGTTTTGCTAAACCTGTAACAGTAAAGCAAACGTAAATCAAAATGTTCAGATTCACGTTCTGAATCTATTAGTTTACAACATGCCTCTTAGCCATTAGCCTGTGTAGCCTCCATTGAGTTATATATTAGCTTATATAACTATTGCATATATGTAATTTACCTTATGGTTGACAAATGCAATATGTAGCTTATCTACCCAGCCATGCTAGTGCAGTTCACTCTCAATGTGTCTGTTCTCTACACAGTAACCCAGGTCTGATACATGTCTGATAACATGCCTTATTGCTAGCTAGTCAAAACTTTGACTCACATAACACAGAAATCTTATGCTGAATCTTTGTAAGTTAAGTCTTGTTCATGACAATAGATGACTTTTTTGTAAGCATCTAAAGATTTATGTATATGTCCTCATTTTCTCTTCAGTGTACATACTTGGTTTCTCTATCAAGTGGAAATGTTCATCCATTATAATAATAATAATAATAATAATAATACATTTTATTTAGAGGCGCCTTTCTTGGCACTCAAGGACACCGTACATAGATTCATAAAACAGCATAAGAATAAAATATATACATATATAAAAAACAACAGCAACAAGAAGAAGAAAAAAAAAAAAAGGCAGCGCAATTGTGATCAGATGGAGTAGGCAGTTTTGAACAGATATGTTTTGAGTTGTGATTTGAAGTGGGGAAATGAATCAATATTTCTGAGTTGGGGTGGTAGTGAATTCCAGAGACGGGGAGCAGAGCGGCTGAATGCCCTGCTCCCCATGGTGGTAAGACGGGCAGTAGGGACAGACAGATGTAAGGAGGAAGAGGATTGTAGAGAGCGGGAGGGAGTGGGAACATGGAGGAGATCAGACAAATATGGGGGGGTGAGGTTGTGAATGGCCTTGCAGCAGGTATTCCTGTCAAATCCTCCATCCAATGTGTTATGGTGTACGGGTTGGCCAGACAGGTCCTGTTAGTTAATGTTAACTTTTTCAGTTTATACTTGCAGCCCTGGGGAGTGAGTGTCAAAAACAAGCCTTCACAAACCGTTCATCAGAATTAACTAACTTATTCGTGTGGACTGTCCTCCTCTCTGTCCTATAGTTCCATGCCATGGTGTTGTCATGTCGGTCTGGGCTTTTGGACACCATGTTGGGACTGAACCGCTCTCAACACCTCGCCCTGCTCACGCAGCGACTCTACCTCTGTCTGGCTGACCACACACTCATACAGGTACACACACTCTTTCTACGTCTTGCTTCACTTATGAGACAGTTTAAGAGATGTTTTGTTTTCAAACACATCAAGGAAGTAACACTTCTTCTAATTGAGTTTTACATTTATTGCCTGAACACTGAACAGGTTTGTCCCTCATGTGTTTCTGTAGCTTAGAGGATCCATGCTGGCCTTGGCCCTCATCACCCTGGAGCTGGAGACATGCTGTCCTGACTGGCTGGCTCTCACCATTGAGCTGCTAAGGAAGGCACAGGTACTTGTCAATGTGGTTATCTTTCATAATTAGGTATGTGCTATTATTCTGATTGGCTGGATTAACTTTTAGTGAACGGACAGTTTAACTTGACGCCTCAGCCTTTTGTTTGCTGTTTGAAATGAATACATACACGTAGAGGTAAAGACTGATAAGACAGCATTAGCTGATCCTCAGCTGGAGACTTTGGACTATGGTTATTTGTATAACCTTACTATTACTTCTAAGTGAAATCTTTTCAAATAAAATTTAAATGTCCTTGATATTTGGCTGTATCTGGAAGTCCAAATGAACTTAATAATAAATTGATTAATCCAATACATTTCCTTCCAAATTCAGTGAATATCTTCTCTCCTTACTATTTATTCCACGTATGCTTTGGGGAAAAAGGGTGTTGTGTTTGTACACAGTATTTGTTCTGTAAATGAAAGAGGAACGAAAGTGGCTCGGAGCAGTTTACACTATAATATTGTAGCTAACTGGACCAGGGATTGTTTGAGCTTGTGCACAGGACAGTTGGGGAGGAGGTAAACAGAGGGAATGGGACTCTCCTAACTTATATAAAATAAAGATGAAGACATCAAGCAACATCTCCTACTAACGTATTTAACTCCTAAGAGGTAAATTGTGGGGAAATGTGTAATTTCATGTAAAATAAAGGTATATAATATGAGAAAGATTGAATAATGAACTCTGTTTACTGCATATGCATCACACAATTTCATTTCTGTTGGTTATAATGATTATTGCCCCCTCTATTGGACAGTAGCTGTAATGCAGACAAAATAAATGTCTCCTATTCCTTTCGTCACCTCTTGCAGATCGACAGCTCTGAGTTGATTCGAAGTCGAGAGCTGGTGGCTCGTAGTCTGTCCACACTGAAAGCTTCCCTGCCTCCAAACACTGTCTACATCTACCAACCCCTGCAGAGCGACACCACCCTGGACCCCTCACTTCCCTGTTGCACACTGGGTATGTTTGTTTGATTTCTTGCATCAAAGTCCGTTTACAGGTCTTGAGTGGGAAGTCATGCTTCATATTTACAAGTTGTATGAAGTCAACTAAATACCATTTTGTCAGACATCTGCTGCCCGGGGCACATCTCTGCTTGGGTCTTGAGACAGTGTTGGTGACTACTGCCTAAGCAGATTGAAGAAATAGCAGAAATATTCTACACATCTCAAACAACGTTGTGGTTGACTGATGTTCTGCCCTATTGCTCCTGAAAGCGTGTAGAGTTAGCATCATAAGGGCTTTTATTAAGACACTAGAATTACAGAAGAACCGCCAGGGAATAACAGAATCATATGTTTATTTGTTTATTTATATGTTGTCTTTAATTTGAGAAGTTTTAGTGGTCAGCATTTTTATGCTTATTGTTTCTGTAACTTTTTTTGTCCAGGGACCACCCCCAAGTCTTCTAGGGACCATACCCTCAACACCACTGCCCCTGCCCAGCCACAGACATCTGCTGGTAGGGAGGGGATCCACCCCTGGAGCTCTATCCCTTCCTCCTACTCCGCTGACAGCAGCATCCCAGCCCTTCTTTCTCCACCCAAACTCCTCCATCATCCTAACCACCTGCAGAAGGTCACGCTGCGCTGCAAGGCCTCTGCAAAGCGCAAGGTGACACCATGTTTCTCTCTCAAAAAGAAATGTAGAGACATTTTATAAACCGCTAGTTAGTCATAAAATAAACCAGGAGAGTAACTCATTAATCATACTGATGAAACACTCACGAGCTGTAGCCCAAGATATGAGTCACAATTAAAGTCTGTCTTCGTTTTCAGGTGGAGCAAATGGAGGTAGACGACTTCTATGATGGTATCAAACGACTCTACAATGAAGATGTCACCAACGCCATCACCGCCATCCAGGAGGGGGCAACAACAGCCGGCGGAGGAGGAGGAGAAGGAGGCCTTGGCGTCTGCAGTGTCCTGTTGTCCAGACAGGAAGGCAGCTCCTCCCCCTGCCCGCCTCTGCAGCCAGTCAGCGCCTCCTAGAAACAGGATACTGTTTACCAAAACCACCTCAACACTGCCATCATCTTCCTGTTTCACTGTCGCAAGAAAATCTGCACATTTAAAATAGTCACTTCCAGTTTTTTGATCAAACAGTGACATTTTTTGGCATCAGCAATGAGCAGCTCCCTCAGCAATAGACAAAGAAGTCAAATAATGTTTTCTTTTTCATTGCACTATTTGCATAAAAACCTATATGGTGGCAGCTTCTCCGCTAAATGATGCTCAACAGATGTCAGAGGAAATTGTCAGTGCTAGAGGAAAATATTGATGTTGTAATATAAAGCAAGCAGAGAAACAGATGATGTTGGTAGTTAAGATGGTTTTGCAAACGACCCCCGCGTGACCCCAAGGCATTCAGCTGATCTGACGTCAGCACTCGTCATCCCCTGCAGCCAGACAACAGAGCCCAAAAAAATTTAAACATTCAAAAAGTAAAAAACCTGCTGCTACTCTCTTATTAATTATATTTGTGGAACACAAATACAATATAACAAAAGGCTTAAAAAAATTATAAATACAAAAAGTTAACTAAAAAAAAAAAAAAACAACAACTAGAATTCTTCTTTAAACCAGTGTCTCGCTCACTTCCTCGTTGTGGAAGATGTTTTTGGGCATGTCATTGTTTGTCGACTTATATTTGTTGTTCACATCTGAACTATTTCATATTTATGTTTTTATTCTGTCCTCTTCACTCTCCTTTCTCACCCTGTATCTTTCATATATATTTATGTACTCCTAAAGAATCTCAATCAAATCAAGTGTACGAATGTTTTGTATCAGTAGTACTTGCCCACATAGATATAAGTAGTTCCCCTTTTTTTGTTAGTGAAATGCCATTTAGTTGTTAATAAGATGATAATATAAATATCCCTCCTTTAAATCTCTGTTTTCCTCACTGCTTGTTGTGATGGCTTGACTGAATGAAGGTTTCTCAGGTTGTTTTATTCACACATAAACTTTAAAAAGGAAAAAAGATTTTTCAAGTCGTAGCTCAGATCTGGTTTGTCCAGCTGCCAAATGTTGGAACCCAACACCAGCTGTGGTTTCAGATATGTTGTATTTATTTTTAGGTCTTCTTAGGTTCACATAACTACATCTGAAAATAGAAAATGTTTTTTTAAGGCCGTTGTCAGGAAATCATATCTGTTTACTACAATTTCTATACTTTACAGCACAGATAGCCATCTTGCTGTGTTGTAGATTTATCCTACTCCACCTTTCATTTCTCTGTTCTGTAGTTAAAATTTGAAAACTGTTATCACCCTTTAAACTATTTCTGGATAAGGTGGTTAAAATGAGTAGGAGCGTCATATAAACATCATTTGAATCACAGCATTTCTCATTGTTGTAAAGTGCACTCATCTGACATGACTGAACTGAAACAGTATTAAAAACTGATAGAACTAATATAGGCTAACATATTGTCAAACTAAACTTATTACTTCTGATGAAACAGTTGTGAATTTACAGTTTTGTTTGTTAACAGCTGTGTTAAAAACGTGTGAACGCATAAAGCTCATAGACAGGGTTGTGGTTTTCAAGTCGGTATATGTGCTTCAGGCCCTTTAGGAGACAAGTGACAATCTTCACTTTGGTGTTAAAAAGCTAAATACAACACAATCTGTTTTTATCTATAGAAGTTCTGTTTAATATATTTTTCTTTGTGCAAAAAGCTCTGTTGTTCCTGCTGTGGGAGATGACGGGGGGCTGCTCCAGGTCTCTG
Source organism: Planiliza haematocheilus (assembly GCA_005024645.1). Lineage (NCBI taxonomy): Eukaryota > Metazoa > Chordata > Actinopteri > Mugiliformes > Mugilidae > Planiliza > Planiliza haematocheilus. The sequence continues at coordinate 2,916,438 of SRSE01000582.1, read as the reverse complement.
AATGCATTGCAGCACCTACGAATAAAGAATTTAAGAGTATGAAAACTGACTTGGCTCTTTGTCTACTTTTTCTCATACACATTCCAGTTATGTCTATGTATCCAACAGTAACATACCAGGAGTAGACAATATGAAAATGGGATGTCAATCTCAAACAGTAGTTTGAGAACACAGTGAAAAAAATGTAACAAAACTACAATAATTTTATCAGGATTTTAACCCTTTAAATGCCAGTTGACTATTTAAAGTCACTGTTGACTTATGAATAAAAACTAGTTGATGATTATATGGTGTCATGGTTGAGAGATTAAAAAATGTGGTTCTAATGGGACTTAATAGGACATTTTTGTCAGTAAATTTGATAGTAAATTTTAACCCCAACATTAGGTTTTTTTTGTTTGTTTTTTGTTTTTGTTTTTGTAAATATATATATATATATATTATAATGTTATATTGTTCAGCATTTGAAATAAATTTACATTATGGACGCTGTGTCGAAGGGCCAGTAGGGGGCAGTGCTTCCCCACTGCATTCACTGTGCCCTCTTGTCTGCATAAATCGTGTCATCTACAGAGCTACAAACTTCATGTGACCTTCAGATTAGCCCAAGTACAGTATGCAGAGAGCTTCATGGAATGGGTTTCCATGGCCGAGCAGCTGCAGCCAAGCCACACATCACCAAGTGCAATGCAAGGCGTCGGATGCAATGGTGTAAAGCACGCCGCCACTGGCCTCTAGAGCAGTGGAGACGCGTTCTCTGGAGTGATGAATCACGCTTTTCCATCTGGCAATCTGATGGACGAGTCTGGGTTTGGAGGTTGCCAGGAGAACGGTACATTTCAGATTGCATTGTGCCAACTGTGAAATTTGGTGGAGGAGGAATTATGGTATGGGGTTGTTTTTCAGGAGCTGGGCTTGGCCCCTTAGTTCCAGTGAAAGGAACATTGAATGCTTCAGGATACCAAAACATTTTGGACAATTCCATGCTCCCAACCTTGTGGGAACAGTTTGGAGCGGGCCCCTTCCTCTTCCAACATGACTGTGCACCAGTGCACAAAGCAAGGTCCAAGTTTTCTCCACCACCACCATCATAATCTAAAAATGTCCTCAGCTCTTCCACTATCAGACTGCAGCTCTTCTACAATGCATTTTTTTTTTACAGAACTGAGCACCCTTCGAAAAAATGTGTAGCAATACAAAGAGAATTTATTGAAATGTGACCTATAGGTTTGGACTGTAACAGCACTTAAATACAAGACATTAATATACAGAAAGTGGTGACTGTATTTCAGACTATAAAATGTAAAAGTAAACAGTCAAATGGGTAACTCAAGATTCAGGTGACATTTTTCAAATGTAATTAGTTGGATTAAGATAACATAATACCAGCTGTCTGTTGCTGAAGCAGGTGCAGGTACATGGAGTGTAGCAGACATGGAGGAGGCATCACAGCTGGGTATGAGCAGAAGCAGTTACTGAAAGATAGAATTATCTTGTAATAAGAAATGTCTTGTAAGAAGAAATTTAAGCTGACAACACTACATTTTCATGTTTCAGGTATCTCGGCCAAGTATACTTGCGTATACAAGGAATTTGGTCTCTGCATTTATCCCATCCGTGAATTAGTGAACACACAGCACACAGTAAGGTGAAGCACACACACTAACCCAGAGCAGTGAGCTGCCAAAGCGCTAACCAGTAGGCCACGGCTGCCCCTGTTAAACATTAATGTACCTTTCATTCACAAAGAGTTAACATAGCTGACAGCCGTTTCATTCCTCTGCAGATTTCTATCGGAGTCAAAATCATAAATATGTACTCTATTTGCTTTAGTATTTATAATAGGAGCAGTTATGTAAGTGCACCAGTATCAATATAGTTTATAGTAGGAACTATAAATAGAAACCATCGAATGTAACAAAGCTTAAGAACCGCATAATAAAAGTATAATCAAGTGATCCAAATAAACTACTCTGCTCAGCTAAAGATCTAAATTTAGTTTCGGTAACTGATGAACAGATTTTCATCAGACATAAATGTTTTGCTGCTTAGAGGACTCTAGCCAAAGCTACGCAACAGTGCAAATACCATTTTTTAAAAATGTTAAACGAATTCGTGAAGTATAATTTCAATCAAACAAATAGAGAGAGTGTGGTATAGTTTAGGTTAATTCACCTCAAGTAACGTGACGACTAATAGCATCATACCAGCAGCAAGTAGCGAAGCCACAGTGTTAGCCGGCTGCTAGCACAATGGGTTTGTTTTGAGCAATCTGTGGTTTTGAGCAAACAAGGTCCATCACTCTTTAAGGTCCTCTGAACACATTTCTGTTGTGTGAGATCTTGAGATCTGTTTTTGACATTTTTTATGTATGTTTTTGTCAGTTTATTGGGTCGACATTGATGCTTCTGTTGGATTTGACACATGTGGTGGCAGCAGTGAGTGAGAGGAGACTTTATCAATTGTTCTGAGAGAGTTTCCTGCTTTAGTAATGGTATTCATCTCGCTATGAGACAAAACGTCCTGTGATGCTGATGGTTTCTATAGCAGCGGTGTCATACCGATCATATTAAGAGGTGTTGGAGAAGGTGTTGGAGGTGGATGCATGGACTGCCACTGGTAGACAGTGAAGACTTTGAAGGTATTTGTGTTATGCAGACAATTATGGTAGAGAAGAGGATCTTTGATGTTTAGGATACAAAACGTCAACTCTCTCTTTGTCACATTAGACATTAAGAGTTAAAGACAGATCTGTTCCCTTACAATCTGTCCTCTGGGGAATGAGGGCTGTTGCTCTATTTACTTATCACCTCTATTTTCCCAATGCTCTCAGTTCATTCATTCATTCATCTTCTGTAACCGCTTGTCCTGGGCCCTGCTGGAGCCTATCCCAGCTGTCATTGGGCGAGAGGCGGGGTACACCCTGGACAGGTTGCCAGTCTATTGCAGGGCTAACACACGCACACTCACAGCTATGGCCAATTTAGAATCACCAATGAACCTAACAACATGTCTTTGGATGCTGGGAGGAAGCTGGAGTAACCTGGAGAGAACCCACACAGACACAGGGAGAACATGCAAACTCACATAGAAAGGCTCATGGCCGGACCATGATTTAGAATCTGGAACCTTCTTGCTAACCACCACACCACTGTGTTTATTTTCTCCTACTCTCACTGTCCTAAAGACTGCTTCATGGAGTGGTTGGCAAACTCTTCAGAATAAGTGACACTTGAACATGCATCAGTATTATATTGACGTCCTAAAATGAGAGAAACTGTATCCACCACTGACATGGAGAAGGTGGAGCTTATGACCTATGCTGCAGCCAGACACCAGGGGGAGCTCTACTTGCTATGGCTCCAGTTTTTTTGCCATCCATCTTTATACAGTCTATGATGTGGGGCATAAACCTGAGGTAGATATCTAAAGAAATATTTGCATCCAACTATGTCTGTGTCAGGCTGCATCCTGATGGAGATGGTTGCTGACATCAAGGAGTGTCATTATTATGGGGTGGGGGTGCCTGCTCTGGTCTGGTCTGGTTTAGGTGGGTGCTACATGGCAATATCCACACCTCCACATTGAGTTATGGCCTATGGTTTTACCAGCTCATAATATATCGTTATGTATCTTCATATAACACTATGTGTGGTGTTATGTAAGTTCAATACACTACAGGTCTGACCGGTTGTTTCAGAATGTAAAAAATGGACACACTGAGCCTGTTCAAGCAAATCCTCTCACACCCTCACTCTTGTTTCACTTTACTAGTGAGTGACCTCAGCAACACAATTTCAAAATCAACCGACTTCCGCCTACATCTGAGCCAACCTCAAGCAGTGTTTAGAAATAAACCTCTTCATTCTCCCAAGAGTAAAACATATTTGGTTACAACAGCTCACACAGACAGACATATGTATTTGCCATCTTTGTGAAGACAACCACTGACACAATAAATTCCCTACCCCTCTGTGGGGGTGGGGATACATGCATGCCCAGGGCAGAAAACATGATATCATACAGAACTGCATTATGGTTAAATGAAATATGAAATAATGTAAGGGGGAAACTAATAGTTTTAGGATGCTATTGTGCTTCTTATAGTACTTCTACTTTTATTTCACTAAATTCCAACTTAGATCCCTTTTCTGATAAGTCGGTTCCTCTTTTGTTGTTAATGACTGGTAAAAAAAAAAAAAAATAGGGACTTTTTCTGGCTTCTGAGGAGGGAGAGTACCAGAAAAAAAGTTTTAAAACCACTGTCTTAGTCTGGTCACCTCCACCACTACAGTAAGCAGCTAATCCTAACCTGGGTCCCAGCTTTAACCGCAAGGCTAAAGCCAATTCTTTTTCACAAGCCCTCCAAAGAGCCCTTCACAGGGGGTGAAAACGTGAGGACCAACCAAACGGTCCACACATTTCAACAATATTATGCTCACTCTGATGTTCTATAATGTTCAAAAGAGTCCTCACAAAGATTCAAAGATAGCTGTACCAGAACACACACCTACATGTAAACACACACACACACACACACACACACACACACACACACACACACACACACACACACACACACACACACACACACACACACACACACACACACACACACACACACACACACACACACACACACACACACACACACACACACACACACACACACAAGTAAACAAACATGTTAAGAGGCGTGTTTCTGCAGCCATACTGAACAAGTTGGAACAGATGCAGATGCTGGAACAGTACGTTGCTTCTTCACAGGCCTCATTCTAAAGACAGGGTTGCAGCTTTATAACGTAATCATCAATACTGTCCTACAGAGAGAATTAATCAAAGCAATCAAACCAACTAATATTGTCAAAAGTGAATCTAAATGGCATGACTGTTTTAAAGTTATTGCACAAATAAACACAAAACAATCTTTTTTATTGGAAATACTGAAAGTATATACCCTGTAATGAAAGCGTGCATCTGCTAAAAGGTGTAATTAACACATGAAGTGTAGATTGTAAACACTATTGTAGTGTAGCATAAAGATGATGAGAATCAGAACATAAGAACAGAGAAACAGAGAAGGGAGGGGTCTGGAAAATCCCACTCCAGCATAACAAGCCAGAACTCTGCATTAAATCATACTCTACAGGTTGGAGTTTATCTCAGGGGCAGACACAGGGGCCTGCATGACTAGTGCTCATGCCCTAGAACCTTTAAAGGGAAAGGCAGGCAGTGAAGACGAGTATGCGAGGGGCTGTGTTTTATGACGCAATAAACGTTGATAAAACTAAAAAAGAAGCTGAATTTAGTCAAAACTCTAACCCAGGAGGAGGAAGTTTTGGTGGTAAAATAACGAGGTGCAACACAAAGAAAAATCAGTTGGTCTGGTTTATGGCAGTACAACTTATTGTGTTTAAATAAACTCTATTCTTCTGAACCGGACTGCTCCAGAGTCCTCTCTTCAGAAAAAACTTTGGACAAGCTGAGGCCATCTCTCATCCCGTTATTAATCCTGTTAAGTTTGTTTTATTCAACACTGTCACAGGTACAAGAAAAGAAGTAGTGAGCTGAATCAAGTACTCCACTGCAGCAGACTGCAAATTATGTAAGTATACTTATATATAAATATATAAGTATCATGGAGCTCATACTGTAGAGTGCCCACTGACTTTTCCAACAACTAGTGAGCAATGCATTTCAGTGCAATCAAAATCAATCAAAGGAATAATGTTGAAAGAGTTCAGATGCAGTGTGTCAGATTCACTTCAGAGTGCAATTGACCTAATAAAAGCCCGAAGATCAATCTGAACATTAAAACATAGAATTAGACCATGACAGTGCTCCTTGCCATGTAGCAGTGATCAAAATGAATGCACAAATCACAGTCGTGCTGCTTGCCACCTTGCAAGAGTAGAAGGGAAAATAAACGTGGAGCAGGCCCTTACAACCTTGAAAAGAAAGTTGCATTGCTGGGGCGTATGCCTGTGTCAGTATTATAAGCTCAGGCCAAGATAAAAATGTAGCATTCAGATAAATCCCAGAATAGTCCAAGGCTGAGAACAAAAAAAACAAATCACAATAAGTAAAGGGCAGTGATGCTTTATGGCTAGATGTCATTGAATAGATCATTAGATAATACTGATACACTGTTACAATGGAATTTAAGAAGAAACACTATTACAGTATTATACTTACACAAATTACAATTATTTTGTAGGGAGGACAAAAAAAACCCAAAAAACATGAGCAACACACATGAATTAAAAAAGATATGAATAATGAAGCCATCTGTCTGATCTTGTCTTTTTTGCCTCCACAGAAAATCGACAGAATGGAAGTCAATGGAAACCCCACCATGATGTGCAAAGAATACAAACACCAATAACCTCCAAATGTGAAACATATTTAATACTCAGCATAACGTACAAACTCTGCCAGTGGTGTGAAAAATACTGTGCATCTCCCCCGTAGAACATTCATGTAAACACCAGGCCAAAAGCACCCCAGTTTCATCCTGGTGACGTTTAAGGACGGTACTTGCTTTTATCCCCTTTTTACAGCATTAACTACAAATCCAGTACGATCCAGTCCTGGTGATCTTTTTATCGTGTGTCTCGTCAGTGAATACCACACCTTCTTGTTTGACGTGAGAGTTGTGCTGTGCTGCCTGTGCTGCTTGAGGCTGTAGGTTGTAAGACTTTACAATCCAACCTGACAGATAAAGAACTACACAGAAACCACAGGATCAAGGGACTTCGGTTACACCTGCACCGAATGTTTTGCTGTTTGACAAATGAAAAGCAACACCTAAAAAAAACAAAAACAAGTGAAATCGCACACACCACCAAATAAGCTACGTTTATTTCAATTTTGCTCCCAGATCCATAGCTTGCCCCTTTGTGAGTGCTTATATAATAGTACTCCAAGTTAAAACTGTTTGACTATTTGAAGTGCCCATTTGCATTCTTGTTAAAGGTTGGATTAAAAGACCGACTTTGCTCTCACACCTGTACAGTAAATACACACTGGTCAGTTTAACACAAACACTGCAAACAGGGCAAATAGCTGATTCCACCGTGTTCAAATACAAAAATCCTTGTGCCACCTTTGGTAATTTTATCATGGTATTTTGTCCATCACCTACCAAACATTGTTCATTTCCATAGAACCATTTTGTTATGACAACCTTTTGCCAGTGTAGAGGCTGTTCTGATGCACAACAGAAACAAGAGCACAGATTAGTAATCAAATATCTGCTGAAATGTATTCCTGTGAGGTTTTTCAGTTGTTTTGTAGTCAGGGAAGCTTGCACTGACAGAGCAAAGAGGAATTTTATGGTAAAAAGTTAGGCAAAGTGAAATCTGTAAATGTGCACCGTGAAGTAAACACAACTTTCTCTAGAACCTCCTGTTCCATATTTTCAGTTTCACAGTAATGCAAAGAGCGGTTAGTTGTGTGTCACTGCTGTTTCCATAGCGTATTCTAATGTTTAATAGCACACTCCTTCTGATCTACTGTTCTATTCAACTGATAAACACTATATATCACTCATCTCTCACTGAATCTCACTCTCCACAAACACACCATTTAAAACTGCTTTACTATTATTACTGTTTTAAGTGCCATGAAATGACAAACCAAATCTGTCTCAGTAGAATAGCTGTTGCTGTTTGCTTGGTGACAGCTAGAGGACTCGTTATTATAGCAGCAGTTTATTAAAAGAGAAATTAAAATTTGATTTTGGGCTCTCTGGTTGTTCATAGTATGATAAGGCGTTTTGTTGCAGGTCAACAAAACAAATGCACGTGTCGAAGAGCCACTGCACGGCTGACAAAGGGAAGAACGTTGTTACATAATCAACTCCACGTGTTTTATTGACTGATAAAAATAAAGTACTACCAATTGGGAATATATGGTAGTGCATCGGTCGCTTTTTCATCCTAGCACAGACTGTGGCTCAGTTCTTCTGTTGTGTAACAGTAGAACTCCCCAAACAAAGTCCGACTCAGTCCACACGCTGACGTTTTTAAACGGAGGAGTCAGACAGATGTGCATGAAACCGATGCTTCTTGTTTTTGAGGAACGCAGCGATGGATGTCGATCTTGTGACCTTCGCTGTGCTCGAAATAGTCAACGGCCGCACACCCGAAGCCGTGGATAAGTGATGGCGCGGATGGCGCCGTTGTGACTTCTGCGCCCAGCTGGGGTCCACGCTCCCAAGTCCTCCCTCTCCTGTCACAGCGGCCCGCGCTGGCGCACCCAGAAGGTGAAAGATATCCACCGAAACTGTTGTGCTCAGGTACTGCCAGGGCTTCTTTCCTGCTATGTCCCTCAGCTTCACATTGGCCTTGAACTTGTTAACCAGTAGGCGCATGATGTTTTTGTTACAGTGGATGGCAGCGATGTGGAGAGGCGTGTGGCCGCTTGTTGCCTTGGCGTTTACGTCGAAGGTCAAACCAACTTTTTCGACTCCGTACCTAAAACACACCCAGAGAGAGCAGATCAGTCCCTGCTGGCAAAACTATTTATTTTACTACGGTAAAACACAACCTCCACCTATATTCGTTAGGGACATTTGAGACCTTGAATTGCTTGACTGATGGTTACTGCTTGCCCAAAAGCCCCCAGAAAAAAAACTGGGTAGTGTTTCCCCTACCATTATTATATGGGAGCACCCTGCCCCCAAAAGGCACCTTAGCCACCCTTGAAGGTCAAGCTAATTTTATTTAACTGTATTTTCTATATAGCGTCAGATCACAACAAAAGTAATTTAAGGTTACCTTTCCTTTGGAACTATATATAGAACTGTATCTTGTTCTTTAATTAAACAAACTAGTAGCCTTATGCTATTTATCTTATTTACACAACAGCATTTCACTTCTGTCTCTACATGATTGTCTGTTTCCACTGTACCGGCGGTGCCATCTTGCGACTTTAGAGCCAGAGTCTGCGCAGTACAATCTGAGAGTGGCGCCACATGGAGTTTAAACAATGCTCGCTAATGAGAAGCGTCTTGCAGCTGTAGCTTGCGAGGGTTGACATTCAGCTTGTTTGCTTTTGGGTGGGTCCTTAATGTCTTAATATTGACTTTGCATGCAATCAGTACTCTTAACGTTTCTGTCTGACACACACTTAGAGTGCTGCTAATAGTGGAGCATAAAAGGTAGAACCTTTAGAGAGACAGAAAATCTCACTACAAACTGCATGAACCACAAAATTTTATACTATTCAAACTCTTATCCTCTGAAGTGAAACTAGCTTCCGAATGCTTCATAAACCAGACCTTCCTGTTTCACAAAGAGTAACTAGCTACATACCATAGAGTGTTGAGGACTCGGTGGTCCCCATGTTTGGCGATCCAGTGCAGCACAGTGAAGCCAGAGATGAAGTCTTGTTTGTTGAGCAGGGACGTGTCTTCTCTGAACAGTGAGTAGATGTCTGTCCAGGACCCTGCTGCACACTTCACCAGCCAGGCGTGCTCCCTGGCCTCCAGTGGAACCAGTGACTGTTAACAGTAACAAGCCTTATCACGTCTTGTGCCGATTTTAAGAATTCAACAAACGATCAGAAAATCCAATTCAAGCTGAACCCAGAAATGGCAAGCTATCAAGGATGAAACAACTTCTATCTAACTGGATGTTGAAAACTCACCAAACAGGAATTCATAACTATTAGACTGAGCTGCTCCAACCCTGTCAGCTCTCACTACGATTAAGACATGGAGGTTAATGAGTAGACTTGACAGACAGTCAAAGCTCACATCTGTCACCCCTATTTTAGATAATCCTGATGTCTAGCCAGGATTACTTCATGCTGGTTTCAAACAGTGGTGTAACAATGGTATCAATACATTGAAACACCTGTTGGCAAGTATTACATTATACAATTTGTCCAGACATGCCATCTTCCGTTGTCAACAGATAAGGCATTATATACTCCACAGCACAACCATAACTGATAATGTGAATTATGTTCTCACAGGCTGGAACTGACCCTTTGACACTGCTACGAGGACTGTAGCCTTGGTTCATGGGGTGAATGCTTAACCAGGTACCCAAGGGGTGTCAAGCCACTAACATAGTAGCAAGATAATTTGTTTAAGTGCAAAGAAGTACAAGTACATTATGAAAATGTTTACATTTCATGAACTCTAAGCCTTTAACAAAACATTTTCCGAACAACTAAACCAAATTTCTTAAGAAAAAGTAATCATTGCTGTCATCTTCTGATTGGTTCTGGGTCTCAGTGCTGTGTTACGTGCACAACTCTAAAACAGTGTGAACCTACTGGAGAAATTGGGAATTGCAGGTAGGTAGCAGTTTTATTGAAAGAATTAATGTCATTTTTGCGCTTTGCACATTCATCCTGCGGGCCAGATTGGAGCCTCTGCCGGGCCGGTTTTGGCCCCCGGGCCATATGTTTGACACCCCAGAGGTAGCTATCCCTGAAGAGTGTTAAGTGCTGGGAGCAGGACATTTAAAAAGAAGCAAACTATTCTACTTTTGAATCTCACCTGCTTATCGTGGGCTTCGTGGTGAGAGACGGTGGGGGAGTTCACGGCCCCTTCTTTCCCCACCTTCCCCTCGACCAGATCAGAGACGCTCTGGCAGCGAGGTGGCGTGGAGCAGGATGACAGCGAGGAGGATGACAGGTTGTAGCGAAGGCTGAGCGAAGATGATATGCGGTGCAGGCGGTTCAGTCGGGCGACCTCATTTGATAATGTTCCTCCTCCTCTGGCTTGCTCCTCCTGGAGGATCTGATCCAGGTCGGTTCCCAGGCTGCGGCACATCCTGCTCCTCAGTCGGCTGCTGAGCCGCCTGCTGGCAGAGGGGCGCAGCCGTGGTGCGGAGACGGGGCTCTCACTCGCCTCTTCCCTCTCATGGTCATCATGCAAATTATCTGTGGGACGGAGAAAAGGTTTAACACACCTAAAAAAATCTAGGTCAATAACTGGCCACCTGAACGCGCTTTTAGATGTGCACAATTAATCATTCAAATGAGTAAAAGATATATCATTACGTAAGTATATCCAAAACTCAAAATGTCAAAAGTGAGGAAATTCAGTTTAAGACAGACCCAGATGCTTTAAAGATGTTTGTTGTTGTCAATGCTTTTATCCTGCAGAGGGAAAGTCCCAAAAGAAGTAGACCAAGAGGTTGCACATTTACTAATACTGAAACTACTCCCAACTGTAGCTACTCCAACTGTGTATTTGGACTATTCCAGTGAACGTATTGTGACGGATGGTTGGTGGTCAGAGCCTGGGAGTCATCATTGTGTCCTCATCAGTTGTTATTGAGCAGAGACTGAGGAGATGCTAATCACCATCATGATGGTGCCATCATGCCATCATCGGCTGCTAACCCTCCAGTTTGTGGACAGCCCACTCTACCTACTGAGCAAAAGTCGCCCCCGTTTACAAAAACCAACGGTGTGTGATGCGTGCATCCCCTACATAGACTGTGGTAGCAGTTCCGAATATGTTTTACCCTCAAGTAATGAAATATGTTCATTTTATCAACATATCAGTCTCATTCATGGCTTGTTCTCATTTGTCCATGACTTTTGTTTTTTACTTCCAACAAAGTCTGCTCAAACTTTATTGTTATTTAACTGTAACAGTTGGAGCATGCATCATTTTTTATTATATTTCCATTTTAAACTTTACAAAAACAACTGACTGACAGGTGCTTCATTGTATTGACTTTTAACGTTAAAGGAACCTTTTCACCAAAAGACTAACAGTCTTACAAACGTCCGCCCTGACCTGTGGAAAGTTGCCATTGGATGGTTCGGGCGTCAGGATTCTGGTTGATGTTGAGATGGTCGGTGGAGTGATGCAGGGGTGACAAACGTGCTCCGGGGTCCTGGTCCTCACAGAGATGGCCTGTAGAGTGATGCCATGGCATGCCTCCACGGTGAGGCTCGTACTTCAGCCTTGACGAATGTGCTCGGTCGAGAGCTTCCTGGATTTTAACCACACCCACACGCTCTCCTGTGGTCAGAGTTAAAGTGATAACCACTCATTTTCAACATACACTTGTCTGTTTGCTTGTAATGTTCTTGCAAAAGAAACCAAAACCGTAAACATGTCAAACGGCAGCCTCAATCTACATCTGTAGTGTTTTTGCAGAACATCATGTGAAGATGACCTTTCAAATACGAAAATTATCACTGCATCATTTTATCCTATAACTGATTTGTGTGAAAAAAAGGTATAATTCTGTTGAATCTAAGTGAATATTTGTGACAAAACTGAAGAAATTCAGTTGTTCTGGAGATGTCATATTAAGTAAGTGAGGACACGTAAGTGGACAACTCCAGCAACGACTGTCACAAGCACAGGGCCACCACGCTGTATGATTTAAAGATGAAATAAAGGCCAGTGCAGAAACACAGATAAAAAAAATACGTAAAAAAAAAAAAAAAATCTGTCTTCTTACTGTATTAATTTGGATTCTTGATCCGCTCAGCATTAGAGTTTCATACTGTTCTGTTACTTGACTAAAATGTGTCGGTCACTACCAATTACAGTAGATATCCCAGAAGTTGCCATGTCTGTCTGGTTCTGTCTGTGGTTGCTTGAGTTTGGACATTAAATGCTGAGGGAGTCTGGCAACAACAGCTAGTCACTGTAATTTTTGAGCAAACATTATTCAAATAAGACAATATTCAAAATGTAGTCTATTTAAGATTAGATAGGGTCTCGGACTGGCCCTACGTAATGTTCAAAAGATCAGATTGGGGAGCCAAAAAACTTGATCGGGATGTCCCTAATTTGAATGATAGCACACAGACTGCTGACGCACCTGCTTGGGCCTGTAGCTCCTCTGAACTGCTGTACCACGCTGAATATCTTGGGGAACCAGGCGATGACCAGTTGCTGTTGGGGAAGTTGCCAACAGATGAGGGGGAGAAGATGCTGCTGTGGCTGGAGGACAACATCTTCTGACCTTGATTAAATCCATGGTTTGGCTCCAGTTGGACACCTGCAGGCTGATAAAGTCTGTGGTCCTGGTGGATGTTGCGGTACAGCTCTGCCTCTGTAGCTTGATTAAGAGATGGCATGTGGTGGTCTGCCTCTACAGGCTGGCTGCATCTCGTGGGAAAAAACTCCACTGGGACAGGACTAGGTTCCAGCTCTGGCCTGGCCAGTTGCCCTCGCATACCCAGCCCCGTCTCCAAGCTCATTTCTGGGCCCGGAGGGTTCAGTATCTTTGGGGGATTCCTATCCCATGAAGAGTGTGAAGAGGAGGTGAGGACAGAGGGAGCTGCAGGCACGTCTGTGTGGCAGGGCATGAAGCCAGAAATAGCCTCCCCCGTGTCATAGCGAGGACTGTTCTGGGGCCTCACTCCTTCAGCTGAATGTGTCCTCAATGGAATCTCCTGTTCTTCCTCCTCATTTTCGTCACAAGAGACAGCAGATTTGTAGCTCTGCCTGTGTCTGGCATGGCGTGCCCTAACTTCAGGATGAAGACTTATCTTATGTAGAGGGGGCTCCTGATGAAGACCCCCTTTAGGCTGTACATGTGCCTCCATCCCTCTGAGAGGTTCTGGGGCTACAACCTGCTGGCTGGTTTCTCTGTAATAGGCGGGGAGGACAGGTGTGACACTCAGAGGTGGACCAGAACCTGGCCTCTGCTGTCCCACTCCGATGCGCTGATCTGAGGCTGGAGGCTCGGGCTGAGTGGGGGTTTTCAGCTCTGTTTTGTTTGAGATCTGACTCACTCCTGGTGCTGGTCTACCGGAGGATTCAGGCGCGCTTTTTACCTGCTGTTTGTGTTTTAGATTCATATTGGTTTCCACGTCGTTGTTGTTGTTCGCAATGATCCCAGCCACAGTTAACGCCGCTTCTCGAGCTGGAGCGGGAGTTTGCTTCTGCTGACGATTCCGCGTATTCACAGGCGGGCTTACGGAGGGGTTCTCCGGGTGGCGCTTGGGGTTCTTCCCGGCGGTAGCGGGGACCCGCGGGGAGAGCGAAGCGCCCACTTCAACGCCACCGCCGGGGACATTTCCTCTGAACTTCTTTCTGAGAACCACGTATGGCACGCCATCAATCTGCTTGACTGTAGCCACCGAGTTGACGAACTTCTTGAAGAGCTCTCGGTTTCGGTCCTGGTCCACATGACCGCGAATGAAGGTTTTAAAGTGCGCGACCAGATCCGCGTTTTTCACCGTGCCTCCGTTGCTCTGGAGGAAATATAACACCGTGTCCTGAGTTAAATCTGAAGCCATTAGGTCTGATTTAACGGAGTAGCTTACTTCTCTCTCTCTCCCTCTCCCTCCCTATCGTCTAAAGGTCGGGAGAAGTTTCTGTCAGGCAAGAATAAGCCCCGCCCACCGCAGGTATTTAACCCAACACTCACCTGACGCATTCCTACAGGTAACCCGGATGTGTATTGATAAACAGTAATGTCTCGCTTCTGTTTCAGCGACCGGTACCGGAACTCACTGTTCTGTGTAGGCTATTTGAATACAATATTGCGATATTCTATTTTTTATTTTAGTTTTTTTTTTTTTTTTTTTTGTAACACAGAACGTCTCTAAAGCCTTTGTAAGTTTCTTTGAAGTAGTTCAGAAATATACACTGATCAACCACTGACAGCTGAAGTAAATAACAATGACCATCTTGTGACAATACAGTGTTCTGTTAGGAAACATTTGGACCTGGCATTCATGTGGATGTTACTTGGACATGTAGCACCCACCTAGACCAGAGCAGGCACCCCCACCCCATAGCAAAGACACTCCTTGATGGCAGCAGTCATCCCCAGCAGGATGCAGCCTGACACAGACACACGCACAAAAACAGTTTAGGAACAACCAAAAAAAACAAAAAAAACATGAAGAACAGCACAAGGTGTTGACCTGGCCTCGAAATGCACTAGATCCCAAACTGATCAAGTATCTGTGGGATGATCCATAGGGGTCTCTACCCTCAACCCATAGGACCCAGAGGCCCCCACTCTGTTACCAGACACCACAGGACACCATCAGAAGGGTGATGAGTTACAACTGTTCTGGAGGCACAAGGGAGACCTACACAGTATTAGGAAGGTGGTCATAATGCTATGCCTGATCATCATGTATACTATAACTGGTTGATGGAAAGGTTACTGTTGTCGTTCATTATAGTATCTGGTTGTGTTTTGCATGTTGATTTCTATTTTTTCAACTTTCACAATGTACCAAATATATAGATTTGTTTTACAAAATTTTCAAATTGAGGATAATAAAAGTACACCTTCCAACACATGTCACAAATGATCTGTTTTGATAACACCTCTACATTGAAGCTGGGTTGGGTTTGCTTGCAAAACCAATTTGGTTTGAGACAGCTGTATCTATATTTATACAGTGTCGATAACAATACGAATTGTCTCGAGATGCTTTGCAACACCCAGGCTGAAATCCCCAGACTAAGCACTAAGGCAACGGTGGCAGGAGAAGCCTCCCTGTTAACAGGAAGAAACACTGAGCAGAACCCAGTTCATAGGGAGGGACCCATCTGATTGAACCTGGCCAGGTAGAGACAGAAAACGAGAGAGAGCAGTTAGGGAATTCTTGTCATCATGATTAAAAGAAGACCTTCTTATGCAAGGAATCCGCTGTCATGGATAAAAGTAAACACCAACCTTCATGTCCACTGTTTTATTGACACATCCACGGCACCTCCTCCCAGCCAAGCAAACTGTGACTCTCTAGCATGTACTGCTACATCCTCCACTGTTCATGTTACAAATATAACAGTTCAAATAGCCAGTGTCGGTTCTTGTCATTTAAATTGGTTTTCATCAATTTTTTTTTTTCTGAGCACAGTCTGTTCAAATTGCACAAAGGCGTTTGATCCGTTTAAATAAGATTGCTAAATGTAGCTTTAAACCTGAAATAAGGAATTTAATTAACCTGACTTTATAAAGACATATGGGAGAACGTGTTAGCTGCCTCTTTACACATCCACCAGTCCTGTTTGCGTCCAAATATATAAGTGCAATATTCTAGCCAACTAGCCAAAAGAGGCTTCAAACATGATACATGATACATCAATGACCCCTGTCATTTGATGACATATGTTAATAATATGCAAAAAATATAATATAGCTTTAACTCCTGTACTATGGCTCTGACTACACTGTCCGCCTCATCTAGTATGAGAATGATATATTCATTATCACATGTGTGTCAAATATGAAGAGACCAAACGGACAGTATTTACAAAATACATTTATTTTGCAAAAAACAAAACCAAAAATGGAAATATTTGCTATAATTGTTCTTGGTTCTTTCATGAAATGAACATTATATTTCAATTAACAATAAACTGAAAAACGTCAGACATATTCTGTTGTGCCTCTGAAAATAACAAGATTGAAAGAAACAATGAACACCAGTAGAACAGGGGTTATTTATGACGCTTTTATGGCAGATTGGGCGCTGTACTGTTTTGAGAGAATATAACAAACGAGAATATGACAAACTGAGAATATTTAGAAGGTGCACTTCAATCTAAACATGCAGGTATAGAATACAACCATCTCGAATGAAAACCTTTTGCCTATCATTACTGTCAATGCTGTTAATAAACGACTGCATACTGATTATTTAGTCCAGATCATCTGAACTGCTGTGAACCCAAAAGGCACCAGATCCTGCACTGGCTCAATGAACAATTTATCCAGATTAAGAGAATGTCTTCTGTAGAAAACTACGTGAGCCCAAAAAGAACACTATTATCAAATGAAGGTAAAAATGCAAACAAAATAAATAAATGTTGTGATAATGAAAACGTATATTGCATTTGTGTTAAATGCTTTTCACACGTACTTCATGTTTACTTGTGAAACACTTTTAGATTTGAAACACTGATCAGATTAAAGAGACACTGTTGTCACTGACACCAATTCCATAAATGATGATTGCTATGCCTCTGGCATGCTATTCAACATGTGAAAAGTTGTATAATGTCTTTCCGAAAGAGTTTTTCTGGGTTCTGAGTAATTCTGTTGATTAAAGTCTTGGAGCTTCAAACAAATAACAGCTGACTTTAGTTGGGTAAATGTGTAAAAAGTGATCACATCATGGGAAATGTTTGATTTGAGGTCATCACAATGACAGTTTTTGGCTCCAGCTATATCAATTTCAATATCAATATATGGGTCCTCCAAGCCAATTTTATGAATGTGCAATAAAAATCACAACACTAAATTACTGCAAACCAAATGTATTTTACGCGTCACGTATATGTAATATAGTTTATTTGACACATTTACAAAAGAAGGAGGATTAAAAATAAATTTAAAAGGTGCAATGATAGCAAAAAAATTGTAAATGGGAGTTGTACTGTAGGTATGCTGGAACATGGAAAAAAATGATTTGCACCCAAAATAATTGACACTTCTATCTGCAAATGTGATGCTTGATTAATTGTTGGAATTATTTCAAAATTTCAAACATTTCTAACTCCAGCCTCTCGTGTATAAAAAATTGTATCCTTCTAACTTAAATATCTTTGGGTTTGATAAATTCTTCACATTTGTTTTAGTTACCAGACCAGATAATAATTTAAAAAGTTTTGCAGTTGCGGGCCCAGTTGAATGCAGAATTAAAAGTGTCACAAAAAAAAAAATGAAACCAAAATGAAACCAAGCTGATGTCGGCAAACCTTTCATCCAGTGAACATCTTTGGAATCAGAACATTTCATTTTTAGACGTCAAATGTTTCTTCACAGGAAGCTTTTAAAGAGGCAAAAGTGGAAAAAAGGTTCTCGTCATTCAGTGTAAAGCCTGCTGCTAACAATAGTCAGACTGCTACAAAGTGCTACAAGCTCCAGGCATACATACATACATAATAATAGCAGTAGTTGTGTTACAGTATGACATGACAGTGATAATTACAGTTTTCTCAAAGCAGTTCGCCCTCTTAGGATCCCGTGCTTTTAGTGTTTGCGGTGAAAAAGGAACCTTAAGTTCCTCCAGGTTTGCTGTTAATTGATTCATGTAAATTGACTGTACATGTGCGAGTCACGAGCAGGTTTTGTGAAAGTCTCTGAAAAGGTGGACAACATCATGATACTTTACAGATGACGGTATTTTCTCTTTGGGAGATAATTCACCTGCTCACTTCATCTAACCGCGAGAAATAAAGACTTCCTGGAGGAATGGTGACTGTCTGAGGTTCCCGAAAGCACCTTAGTGTCATTAAAGGACAGTTCCAGTGTATTCGGGACTCCAAAAAATAAAATAAGAGTTGCAAAGAATACAGAAAATGACTGGTGACACTGAATATGTCCTTTGAAGCATTCAAACACAAACTTTCTTGGAAACGCTTGAAACCTAAAAACGCTTGGTGGCAGTTATAATTGTCCAGAGCAGAGTATAGTCAGAGTAATTAGCTGGCAGCAGTTGGTTTTAGTCCACACAGAGTTGGTTGCTGGTGTTGAGGCCTAATGCAACAAAATGAGGCACATGTGGGATTTTCTTCTTCATGTCTTTAGTCTGCATAGTTGTTTCAGTGTGTGCAGAGCCTGTTTCAGGCCCGTTCCTCCTTCATATAAAGCTCCTGTAGAACATAACCTGAGTTTTTAAGGAGCTAAATGTCTCTTCTTCATATCTTTCATTGTCACCTGCAGCAGTGCCCTGTCCGTGACATCACAGTGACGTCACAGTGGTGGACCTGACTGCGTGAGCAGGGCCTGGAATCACAGAAGGTGGAAGAAGTGGTGAAAATGTAGAAGAGCTGGGCGCGGGGCTGGAGAACTGACAAGCTGCCGACAAACCGTGAGCCTTTGCCAGGTCTGCCGGCAGGCTCTCAGCCAGCCGCGTCAGCTGCTCCTGCTCCTGCCGGATGAGGTCATCCAGGTGCCGCTGCCGAATTAGAAGGGAAGGTTTAGAGCTCACAAAGAGGCGGTAATCCTGGAGTTGTGGTTCGGTGAGGGAGCCTGACAGGATGCCGTGGACCACGCGCTGACGCCGCTCCAAGTTCTCCTTCAGTTCCTGGGCATCTTCAGTTTGACGAAGGAGCAGGGAACGTTTGTGATGAAGGGAGTCCTGAAAAGGAAGACAAGTGATTGATTGAAGACATGATTTTCCTGAGAAGCCATTAGACACAGGCTCAGTACATAGACAAACTTTGGCAACTCCAGAATGCTGAACAAGTTTTGCGGGTGCACAAAACTATGGGCAAATGTACTGTGAACTGGCACTTTCTGAGGCAAACTTCACCTAAGAGAGCATTTTCTGTTTGCTGTTCTTTTGAAAACACACTTACTTTACTTCTAAAGCCTGACATTTTAGATTAGATTTAACTACACTGTCATCACACATGTTCAAGCAGGGTTGCCAACCGTCCCTTGACAATCGGAATCCTCCCATATTGAGCTGAAACAGGACGCACTTTGTCCCGTATTACTGTGAGATTCAAAAATAGTGTGTGCAATTAATGAACATGGTAAATTCCCGACATTTGGCCCAGATTTGGCATGAAGCTCACACAGATGGCTTTCAGTCAGCACTGGCATGAGGCATATGAACCAAACATGGCCCAGATGTAGCAAAGGAGGCACCATCTTGACTCTGGCAGACAACATATGGGCCACTTGTTGAGTGTAGTATTCGGCCCAAATTAGAACTCTGGGTCCCATAATGTGAGGCCAGACTCATCCCAGTCATTAAAATTAAGTTAGTGAGTTGTTGTTTAACATCACAGTAGATTTGATAAAATAAAGAAATAATAAATAGTTTTATTTAAATTAGGGATGTCAGTCAATCCTCTCACTCCCTTAGCTATGATAGCATTCTTGTTGAAACAGTTGTGCAATGTTGACGTGTTATTCTGCTTTACTGAGCTCAAAGGCATCAAGCACGTTTCACTACCTATGGAAACTCTTGGATGTTATGATCCCATAGTGTCACGCATTCCACTGAAGGTATGACCTCATAATGCTGTGTCCAGTTCAGATAACTTTGGCTGGTTTAAAATTAACCTCTAAAATTAAAAAGGTAGTGTTGTCACAGATCACATCTATCTGAGTTTATCCACTAACTAGTGCAAACAGACTTGTGACATCTAGCACGCCCACAAAGGGCGTGGCCATTGGCTACTTGTTCTTGATGATGTCATGATGACATCATCACGTTACCAGGAGGAGTTTTTAAATAGGAGCCATTTCTAACACTCACTAATACTGTGGAGGTTGGGCTGGAAGGTCCAACCTCCACCACTGACTCTGGCCTGTCAAACCCAACAGCCAGATGATCAGCCCACTGCGGCTGCAGGTGGAGGTCTCAGCCTCCTCAAGCCACCAAGCTAATGCTAATGGTGTAGCCCTCAGCCAGTCCAGTGGAAGGCCATTAGTGGCCCTTATAGTATTTTTATACTATAATAATAGGCAGGTTCTTGTGCCTGCGTGGGTTTTCTCTGGGTGCTCTGGAACCCTCCCACTGTCCAAAAACATGCACATCAGGTTCACTGCCCATGTGTGAATGGATTTTGGTCTCTTAATGCTGAGGTCATGACCTCATGATGTCACATTCTGCTGAGGACATGACCTCATGATGTCACATTCTGCTGAGGACATGACCTCATGATGTCACATTCTGCTGAGGACATGACCTCATGATGTCACATTCTGCTGAGGTCATGACCTCATGATGTCACATTCTGCTGAGGACATGACCTCATGATGTCACATTCTGCTGAGGTCATGACCTCATGATGTCACATTCTGCTGAGTTGCTCTACCACACAAGAAACAATTTGATTGGCTCAGCAGATCTTTGCCCGAGCATAATCACTTCCCAGCGGAGAGACTGCAGACCAAATTTCCCATAAGTTGGTGTAGCTTTCAGACTAGAATGTCATATTATAAATTTCTCAAATAACAAGATAACTGACCCTAGTGTGAATAATTATTCAAACTTGTTGTGTTCAGATGTATATAAAACCCTTGACCAGATTATAAACAGTTAATTTAAAGCTCTACGAACATCTACTATGAGTGTTTACAGTAAGCTCGACAAAATTATAAAACTAGTCCAATACATAACTGCAGATTCAGTGTTGCCCAAGCACTCGTCATGTTGCCAGCTATTACAAAATGAACTGCAGAACCAAACATATACACAGCTCCTACTACTCCCATGATGTATTGCACCCAGTTTGTACTACATGCCGTCTCCTGCTCTTTGACCAATGAGCTGACGGCGGGAATTCCGCTCATCTCATTGGTCGAGGTACTGTTGCTTGCGAAGCAGATACCAGAAGACAACAAAGCAACTTTGTTTCCTCACACTTTCTGTTTGCACTTTTCTTATTGCACTACTACAAGAGGAATGTTCTGCTTTCTGTTATTTTATATTCATTTATACAGTTTTAAGTTAAGCCGGACAGGTTTCTGTTTAAGAACGATACTTATTTTATTTTATTTTAAAATAAATTGTTGAATAATAATTTGTTTTCCATGTGTCCATATCACTAAAAATATGCATCTAATTCAACTGAGGTTAAAAAAAAATCATTTCATACACACAAATAAAGGGTAAAAAAATTCACTACGTCGGGAAGGGTAAAGGCAATCGGATTGGCTGGCCCTGCCAATGAGGTCTCTCTTATTAATTTTTCAGGGAGTTGGCAACCCAATGCTCAAGTACAATGCAACAAAATGCAGTGCACAGCATTATTGCACAGGTTCATGCAGATGAGTGGAATCCGGTCTCACCCTCTCCTCTGCCGCGTCCTCTGGCGACAGCTCGTCTCTCTCCAGGGCGAGCAAAGCTCTGTCGATCCTTGAGAGCCGGCTGCACAGAGACAGCAGCAGGTTCACAATCTTCTCTAGATCTCCTGTAAACAACAACAACAAAGTCAACACCTTAGTCAATAATACACTGCAAATGTATCACCAGTCGAGGCAGACAGCCTTGTCCAGCCTATCTACAGGAATTGTTTGGAGTTATAATATTTTAAAGTACAGTTCTGTGAGATAACTTATCATTGAGCACTAAAACTGAAATAGACTGGTTGCTGAATGCTAAATGATGACTGTTAAAATAATCCTTGTGTTTTGGTTACAGTGCAGTCAGATGTCGTACCAATGAACATGCTGTACTTGTCTCTCTCGTTGGGTTTAAGGTGTTCCTGCACCAGTGCTTCTATGCCGGCCCCTAGCGCCTGGTGACGCCTCTGCTCCTCGCTCAGTGCTTCTTTCTCCCGTTGTAAAGCCGCCTTGCTGTTCCTCAGAGCTTCACACAGCTCCACCTGATGGACAGGAGGAGATAGTGTCAATGTACAATGACACCTGCTACTGCTGGAAATGTGTAAAGTCTAATGTTTTTCCTTTAACCTTTCTGGCGTTTAGGTCTTTCTCTTCCTCATCCAGATCAGTCTCCTTCCCTGGATCTGCTGCTGCACTCTGAGCAGGACCGCAAACACCATCTTGGATTCTAGAAAAGGAACACATGTAAAAGAAGAGTTTCATGAAGATGTTTCACTTCTCATCCAAAAAAACAGTTCAACCAAATGGTGTGAGCCACATCCATTTAACCTCTTGCGGAGACATTAGCACCTTGACAGCTGAGGCCATATGAACTCCGGACTCAGTGGGGAATAGCATTAGCGTATCAAAACAGAATATTGGCGTAATGAATGAGTTTGGTGGCTAATAATGGGTTATTTAGAGTGCCCGGTCACTCCCGCTATATATGGATATACGCTGATCTAAAAATCTCACATTTTATGCCAGAAATAAGGTCCAGGTTGTAAAAAACAGTAGTTCCTCTTTAACCAGGAGCCTCTACAGCTTTCCTGTTTGAATATGCACCCCATAAACTGAGGCTATAGCAATCAGTGCAGGTTTTATTCCAGCCTGCACTCTTCTCTCTATTTGGGTGCTGTGGTAGGTGGTTAAAGTAGTAGTTGTAGGACCATGAGGTCAATCATTTTACCCCTGACCAATTTTCCACTTTTTGAATAATAAATTATAATATATAATATATATACAAATAATTTCTTAATTTTTCTGACACTTTACCATATGTCTTTGACTCATTTGTATTTACTATTTAACAAGTTTTCTTTTTGGAGGAAATTTAGAATCATTTCCCAATAAATGGTCACATTTATTCTGTGTTTTATATCCTGCCACTAGGTATCAGTGTTGTTCAACTGATTAGACTGGAGGAAGCCACATGTCTGCCTGTTACACTGGTATGAGGATATAAAAAGAGTTTAGAACATATTGAAACTAGCTCCATATTTTTAATATAGAAAGGAGTATTTTTATATCTGTGCTGTTGCACTATATGCTGTCGTAAAGTTGTTGGCAGACACTTTTCTTGTTGAGTTCAAAGGTGGACTGATATGCTGGCTTCAGTGAAGCTGGCAGGCTACGGAACAAACAGGGAGAGGACATTACTTCACTGATTTTGTCACTGAGACATTTCTGCTCCCAGGTTTGGTGCACTTTCTACTTGTATGTTGCCCTGAAGGAGGAGGTGCTAAAGTCAAGGAACAGACGCCTCAGTGCGAAATAAACATGCAAGCAATGCAAATGCCTGCAAAATGAGGCTGACTGACTGCTGCTTTGCTCTGCAAGACGTGCCCTGTCTGTGCATTTCTCTGGCCATGTTCTGGTCAAAAGAGGGTAACACAGTATATGTGTACTTGTCTGTATACACTACTGCATCTCCACACAGTGCTTCTGTGGTGCAATTGTTCCATGAAACAGTCACTGAGGTTTGACACTCTCCATACTGCTGGGAGCAATCAGGTTAGTCTGGTCTCTCCTGTCCTGGCTGATGATGGCATCACAGAATTACTTTTCAGGTTACCTCATCATACAAGAGTTTCCGAGCAATTCAAAATAAATAAAATGCATAAAGACAACTTTGACTCAGATTATAAAAGTAATCACTGGCACTGGAGAGGGAGTGGCTGTAGTGGAAATATCTATTTACATGCTCTATATTGACCTGTATGTTTGAGATACAGAAGTTAAAGAATTATTATGCCAATCACACTGTTGCATCCTGCTGTCATATTATTTCAACATAATTAATTAAGAGACAGTTAAGTTTCAGATTTACCTGTTCAAATGTGCATTTGTCAGTTATTTAGATTTCTTTTAAGCTTTTAACTGTTTATATTATTGCAATTATTCATTACCACCTGTCACCTGTGATTGGCTGGGGGTGTGATTCTAGGTTAACCTCAAAGACAAAAGGGCAATAGCAACGAAAGCAGCTGAACTGAGTCACAGAGGTCAGAGGTCAAAGCAAATATCTCCGTGTGACTTTACTGATCCTGCATCACAGGGAAGTGCTGGCTATAAAACCGATGCTTTTCGGCTTCTTGGCAGTGAGGAAGCATTCTTTCAGTGAACATCATTTTCACCAAAACAGATTCACAGTGTCACTGGGTTTACGGACGACACACAGAGACAGCAGAGGTTTGTGATGTTCCTCCTTTGCTTTGTCAGCAGCTGATAAGAGAAGGAGGCTGTCAGCAAACCCAGCAAGGATGATAAATGTTGCTTTACAGGAAGCCCACCCCCACCCACCAACATTCAGCTTGTGCTCCAGTTCCACAACACTCACTATCTGCAATTTTGGTCTTAAGGCTAAATAAACAGACTCCTCTAGAAGGTTCTTACCATAGTGTTTTGTAAAGCACTTTAAAGGAAACTTATTCTAGTCTCCGCCATCATTAAACAACTTAAGTATGTGATATTTAGTGCATTCCAGTGTTGTGTTTCATTTTATTTTTAGAACTATTCACTATCCTTGATTTTATGCATGTCCTTGCTGTTCTGACCAGAGTGGGCATGATTATAAGTGAGCTGACAAATTAATCTGCAGACCTACGGTATGCCACACTAAACAGGTTACATCAGTAGTAATATCTATGAAAAAACAAAGTAAGATCTGTGTCATAGAATATTCAGCTTCAGTGTCATCTCAATTTCACTAAGGTATAACAAATTACCTGTCATCCGATTGGTTACTGCCGTGGTGTTGTCTGCTGTTTGGAAAGATCTCCTCCATTAGCTGTATAGTGCACTTACTGCCCCATGTGTCCAAGAGGGACGCCAGAGAAGGGTCTTTCAACACCTGGGCACAATGAAAAAAAGACGAATCCAAACTAAGTACGACAAGACATTTGTCAGGTGCAAATACAAAAGTAGCGTCAAACAGAGTTAGAACTTGGCATGATAAAAATGGTCAACACTAATCTGTGAATGTTCAATGAAAAATGTAAAGAAATGCAGCAAAGATCCTGATCTCAACCTGACTGAGCATGCACTTAACTTGCGGAACATAGAACATAAACGTTTGCCTAAAGACACCAAACTGACATCAAAGAACTACTGGAAATGTAGGTCAAGTGTGAGCTGGCCTTACGTCGCTTGTGTCATGGGCAAAACGTTAAGCACAGGTTATACCTCTGTGCGATATGGATGGCATAAACTATGTTCGTAGGCTACGCCGGTGTGAGCCATTTATACTTGTGCACTCATCAGTCTGGCTCACTCTGTAAAAACACCGCCCAAACAGTAGTTGGTGCTGTTCCTTCATTGGCGTTCTGATTCATTTTTGTTTTTACTTCCTGCTTTACTTTTAACAATGGCAGAGCAATGACAAAGCAATATTTCTGCAAATTTGAATGTTCAAAATAGATGAAAACGTGAAAAGCCTTCTGTGCCCTTTGAACAGTCCATCAGAGTGATCTCCCTGAAACAGCTGAGTCAGTGAGCTGAGAGAGGGACCCAACTAGAGCCAACTGTTGGGGACACACCATAAAAACTAAGGCCAGACTTGGACTTTTCTCCAATTTTATTGAAGCCAGTAAAATAGTGGGCCCAGAAACGCTTACAGTTCCTGTTGTGCTGGCGTTCCCAGTCAAGGTGATGAATATTTCGCCACAGAATGATGCCAAGAACAAAACAGGTATAACAAAGGCAAATGACAAGGCAAAACCAAAGACACCAGTACGTACACTGTATAAAAGAGTTATGTGAATAAAAGCTAGAGTAGCAACAAAATAACACCAGACACCCACCAGCTGCCGAGCCAGTGCCTCTACTCTCCGCTCCTCGGATGTTTTTTCCCTCTTGGGTACAGGCTGGTACTCAAGACCTAGGTTGTCCTCATTTTCGGCAGGTGTGGTGATGGATGTGATGGTGGGGGACTCCGGTTTTGTGGAGGGCGGGGGGCTGGACATAGGTGGAACAAAGGCATATGGGGAATCGGTTAGAGGATGTCCTAGTGGAGACGTTTAGGAACACTGAAACTGGACTTAAGGCAGAGAAAAAAAACTCCAAAGTCTACAATAATAACACCCAGATGCTGTAAAGACAAACCTTTTCACAGTCTGCAGTTCAGCTTCCTGCTCCAGTTCAGGTGGAGGAGGAGGAAGAGGGAAATCCTCCATGATGATTGTCTCCTGAATAGGTAGAGGTGGAGGAGGTGGAGGAGGTGGAGGAGGAGGAAGAGGAAAGGCAAGGTTTTGGAGGAAGTCAAAGTCCTCCTGTGATGCACCCGTTGAAGTTCCTAGTGGGTGCTCCTGGCTAGACTCAGAGATTCGCAGCGAGGACAGGCGCTGGTGGACGGACGGATGTGAGGACGGGGGAGGAGATATGCTACTCCCACTGTTCTTTCTATTTGGCGAGGCTGCAACCTGGAAATAAGGTAATGGCATTTGTGTCACTGGTGAAACTGGTCTGGCATTTCCTGCAGAATGCCCTGCCCTCATCTCTAAACTGAAAGCTCTGCTTCTGTATATGTCATTTGCAGTGTCCTCTAACATGCTGGAGCCACTCAAACTGTGTCTTGCCTGTCTGTCTTTTACCAGGGTTTCACTGGAAACAGCGGTGCCGTCAGCAGTGCCTTTACTCTCAGCATCACTTGCGTTGGTTTGCGGGATGCTTGGGAAGGTGATGGCATCCAGGTTGGCCTGGCTCAGCCTCTCGCTGACTTGCCACTCAGAGGTGCTTACGTCCTGAGGCCCAGGAGGGGAAAAGGGGCAAGGAAGGCCAACAGAGGCTGCCAAGGTAGAGGTGCTGTGGGCACGCTGGCGGTCACTGTTCTTCTGTCGCTCCCTACGAGTGACGGGAGTATGGGAGGAGACTGGGTCTAGGAGCAGAACACAAGAACGTTCTGAGCAATAATTTAGGAAAACATTTGTTCTGTGTCAGTGACTCAAGAAGGAAACAACCAAAGAAGGACTCAACAGGCCAGAACTTTTATAGAGACCGTTCTTTTACGTTTTACTCACTTTGGGAGGGTCCTGCAGACTGGAAGGTGTCCACTCTATTTTGGGATGGCTGAGGAGAGGCAGTGCTCCCTGAAACACGAATGTCTGCTGGTCTGAGAGACATACACAAAGAAAGGGAGGAGCACGTTGTAAGAGAGGAGATCAATCCACATGATGTTGTGGAAATTTCTCTGGAAGACCAAATAAAGAATCATCTTCATAATCAAAGTGATCACCACAGTGTTAATGAGTGAGAGACTGCACAGTGCACACTTAAGTCTGAGGAATGTTTCTTCAGGGAGAAAGTAAAGGACAGATAAAGGTCAAATACATCAGAGATTTGTCTCTTCCCTCGGCTGCACCTCCCATAGACTTTGGACCCTTGTGGTTTTAAGAGTTAGTAATAATATTAAATTACCTTGGTGAAAATTTGAGCTGACATGTTTCTGCATCCTGTATTCTTAATAAATCAACAGGACAAACCCTGGAGATTTGGATAGCCCTGCAACCTACCCTCTAGGGACACTATCAGGACAAACATTTTCTACTCCACTGCTGGTAAGGTCTAGAGTGATCTGCTGCAAAAGTGAAGGAGTTCCATTATGCTGGGGTACTGTTCATAAGAAAGGAATAGATGAAGGCACCGACTGTCATTGAAGTGGCTTCAGCATTTGTGTTGTCATTGGAAGAGACTATAACAGACCATTGTGGTGAAGAAGGAATTGGGTTGGAAGGCAGAGCTTTCAATTTACCAGTTGACCTACTCTCCAATGGCCATAACCTTTTGGTACTGACTGAAAGAGTGAGATCTTGATTACAAGCAGCCACAATGAGTTTCCAAAGTAGGGAGGATGCTGCACTCACACTTACAGCTTGTTTATGATATCTTAGACTGAATTTCTAGGACATGTTGTCCAGTCACTAAACAAAGCACAAAGCATTTGACCATTCTTTAATAAGTTCAGAGTATGACAGCCTCTTCAGTGGGTAAGGAGCTAAGACATCTAGAATGAGTTGATAGCTGGGGATAGTCTGGACAGACAAAATTCATAACTGATGGGAGAATTTGAAAAGCAAATGTATGAAAACATATGAGTAACTTGACATTAACAAGTTCAGTTTGTAAAAATTGTCATTTCTCACAGCAGTTGGGATATATATACAGTATATATTTTTTTAACTTTTCAGTTGTCTGTGCTCAGTAACCAGGATTTATGCCTTTACATTCCTGGTTATTTTCAGGCACAAGACAGATCTGTGTAAACACACTCAGAGAATTCCTACACTGACCTCTGACCTCCACATTTTGAGAGCAAACATATTTAAGCGATATGAGTTAATAAATTTCCCGTGGACTGAAGTTGGTATTCTGTTTATTTTTGTGTCTCTGTGCCAGGGAGTTATCTCCGCTTCCTTGAAATTCCTCAGTTCCTCCCTTGTTTAACCTTCTTCTAATATCATCTGAGCTCTATCTCTCTTTCCTTTGCTCTCCAAATCTTTTGTCTCCTTTCCCAGCTTCATCCTATTGCCTCCTCCTTCTTTTCCCTCTCACCTAACTTTGACTGCCATGTCTCTTTCTCCCTCTCCTCCTCCTTTCATACCAACACAAACTCCTTCCTTCCTCTCCAGGCGCTTTCTGGACGCCTGTTCTAAAAGACGTTTCATGTCAGACCTTCCTCTCCATTATTTTACACCTCTTTCCTTTCCCTCATTTCTCCCACTGGCTGATTTCTCAACCATTCTCTTCTGCCCTCACTATTTACCATTTTTTCACTTACCCTTTACCTATCCTTTACTTTCCCCCACCCTGCATCTCCTCTTCTAATCTCTCATTGCTCTTGCATTTCTCCTCTGTACACTCTTGTCTCGTTCTTGTCTTTTGATTCTACGCCTCCATCTCTGGCTCTGAGATGCCAGCAGCAAAGCACATTGACTCAAAAGGCCACATATGGTTTTAAAATAGAGCCAAAAGCACAGACAGGATGACTGTTAACAGCTTAATATGGAAGAGAGCGAAAATATCTGAATTCCCATGATGCCTTGGTTCTTCAGTAGGAGACAAACAACAAGTTGACATTTTGGAAAAACTGGTTAAAATGAGTCACATCTCATTTGGTAAATCGAAGTCGAAATCTCTGTTCCTTAATTTGCTTGTGTTACCCAGTTCTTATAATACAAATGCTGGGAATTGATCGCATTGGCAAGACTTTTTCTTTTTGTTTACTGTGTTTCACAGAGGTGCACACACAAGGAGGAGAACAGGCACAATGGGAGGAATGTGGCAGAGTAGACACTACATGGTGGTTATTTGATGTCAGAGTTGTCTATGTCTAAGTTTGAATGACTCTGATCCAAATCTTACCCTATTGTTCCACCCAGTCATTATCTCCCTTCAAAGAGCCATAAATCCCATCTCTAGTCTATTAAGTGCCATACTTACAAAAACACAAAATGAACAGAGTGTCATATGTCATTCTGGATCCTGGTAATGTTTTGCTGGTCTGCTACAATGAGCCGGTTTAAAATTTGGGGATATGACATACCTGTCCGCAGCCAAAGCACATTGTCCGGATTCAGAGATGAAAACGCCAACCATCTTGACATCATCTGAAGGAAAGTCCTGAGACACACAAGGGTTGTCACTGAGAGATTCTATTTGGATCAACTTTAATATAAGGTACATTTATTTATAATATAACTTTATTTATCATTGTAATACAATACCAGTTGTTTGTGTTTAGTACATATTACAGAACAAATAAGTTCTGAGAAAGTATAACATGTATGAACTAAATAGCAATAGCAATGAAAAGGCTTTAATGAAACAGGTCGACATTTTCGACACTTTGTAGAATGTGTTTGTATAGAGAGAGGTAGTTCTCTAAAGGCAAATAAGATATATCAAAGGTAGTTATGCACTGGAAAGATTTAACGACTAGGCACAGTGACTTACTGGATCCTATGCTAAAAGGCAAGCTAACTGCCTGGGAAAACTTCATCTAATCTGGAATTCCATAAAAAACACATCAGTAATCATGTACTCTACAAGAGTTTCCTTCCCCACAGTAAAGAACTGTTCAATAGTTACATATTTTGTCCTCTTTCTAACTTGAATAGCTCTTCTTGGGCTATTGGATTATATCAATCAGGATATAACCACTGAATCTGAATCCAGACTGTGACATCAGCGATCACAAGTTTGGCCACAGACGATATCACGCCATGAGAACAAACACAACAAAGGCCTGCAGCCTGCTGTTTCTCTGCTGAGCTGGGTTTCGAGCCGTAAGCTCTACACTGCCAAGTTCATCACGTCCGTGTCTATTTGTGTTAAAAATAAACTGGAACATTTGAAGATATTCCAAAGTAAAAGTTAAAGTAAGTAGACTGAACATTAGAGTGCTTATGTGACACAGTTTGCTTTTATCATTGCATAAAAGATAAAATTTCTTCTTTCCTGCATATCTCTGAGAACCCTATAGATGTGTGCATGATGTACATTATATATAAAATCATGTATGAAAGTGTGTCTGAGTTTAAATTTTCTTTTCACTTTTGACAACTTTTTACAACTCTCTTTCTGTGATAGACCATCCAGACTGATACAATAACTGCTAATGGGAAAGATGGCAGAAAACTGTCCACTTTGAGAAAAGAATACATGAAACTGAATATTTATCAGATACCATAACACTACACTGGAGCTATAATAAACTGTGAAATGGGATTTAACTCTGGAAGGTCTGGGAACTGTGGTGGTAAGGAGCAGAAATTAACTGATGACATTACAAATTACAGCAGTCTTGGATGAGTTTGACTCTGTGTGGAGTAGGATGCAACAGGTTCCAAGACATCTGGCTAATCCTGTGCACAAACTACCAGCTAATGCCTGTTAGTAGAATTATTACCAAACAGTCAAATTAACAAACTCATTATTTATATTCTAATAATGTCGATTCATTATCATCCCACTGTTTTTAATTACTGTGTTACCTGGTTCAAACTCTTTGTGGGTGAGGAACGGGAGCGGCAGTGCTGAGGAGAGGATCTCCTCTCCTCCAGTCTCTCCAGGAGATCCTCAGCTGAGGCGGATTTTCCGGTGCCCCGACCTGACCCAGCCCTCTCCAAAGCCCAACTGAGCTTGTTAGACAGTCCCAGGTTGACTTGAGGCTCTGCAGCCTGCCGTTGATGGCCCTGACTTGGGTCTCTGCTAGAACACTGTCGGCCGATTCCTGTTTCAGGGATGCGATCATGGTGGATGTGGCCCAGAGATTCAGAGCCAGGAGGACCACTGAAAGAAGAGTTATAAAGTTATACAAATCAGGAAACTATAAAAATCAATAGGTTTCAACCTTCAAGTACTGTAAAAGGCCAACAATGGCCTCCATAAAAGCCACACTACTAGTGCCTTAAAAGTAGCTGCCATGTGGTATTAGTTACCTAGGCAGTGGTTGCGCTGGAGGCCTTGGTGTGGTCACCCTGCCTGGGTAGAAGAGGTTGGATTGGAGGCTCCGTAGGTCTGCTCCTGGAGGAAGAGTTGAGCACATACGCTTCTCACCAGAGGAGAGGCTTCGATCTCGACCACAGTCCTGAAGAGAGAGCAGGCTGGAGGTGGAGGAGAGACTGAAGGTGTCTGAGTAACATGAGGAGGCTGAAAAGAGGAAGAGATGGGGACACAAGACAAGACAATGAAGAACCAAGAAACAGAAATGATAAAAGAAGATAAAGTAATCCACCTATTCCGCTCCCTTACACATTTGCTTTACTGTTCATTCGTCAAACCACCACTCCTCCTCTTATGCACCCACCTGCATAGCTGCTGTTTTCAGGTTGTAGATAAGCACTCTGAGGCCTCGACCCACTCCTCTGTCCTCCCTCGTCTCTCTTCACACTTCTCTTCCTCTCCACATACTCGGCGAGAGCATCTTGCTGGACTTGTCGTAGATCGGGCCTCAACGTGCCGGTTTGAGGGGCTCCATCCCCAACACGACTTGCTGCACGTTCAAACATCTTCCGCCGGTCCGCCACGCTGGTTTCTGGCACACAGGAAGATCAGGCATATAGTGTGTGGTATACTTCCCAGCAAAAGACATAACTCTTAACTTTCATTGGTCATTGTATGATATAAAACTACTGTTCAAGCAGTGACGGGCCATCAGAGCCAGCGAAGGCAGCAAAGGCCTAGGTGGAAAATGCACGGACCGCCATTGTGTTTTAAATAAAGGTGTTTCTTTTTACCTCCTCCGCGTCTGAAGAGGGCCGCAGACTCTCCATCTGAAATCCCAACTTCATTCAAGTTCTCAGGCTCTGAGTACGAGCGCATCTTCTGGTCAGCTGTCAGACGCTTACGGCCACAGATTCGCAACACAGCAGGAGCTCCGATGGCTGGAACACTGGGGAGGGTTGGTGGGCTTGGGCCTCGAGTGTCAGGGCTGACCACATGCCTCTCCTTTGGGGTGTGACGGGAGGTGATCACCGGTTGTGACTGTGGTGTTATGACAATACCTTGTGGTTTGGGCATGGTTCTGGGGCCTTTCTTCTCCAGGGAGTGGTACTTGGCGGGAACAGGTGGAGGGTGAAGACTGGTGGAAGGGGAGATGGTAGAAGATGGTGGACTGGTTGAGGAACTGAGGTCTCTCCGTCTGAAAAAGGGGGACCGTAGGACCTTAGACTGAGCATCTTTCAAGGAGTCCCTGTAAGATCTGATTAGAGACAGGTGTTCAACATCACATCACAACCCTGACTTTAGTGTAATGGGGTCCAATTCTATTTTGATGAAAGCTCCTGATCTGCTGCAGGACCCTCACCTGCTGTAACACCATGACCTGCTGTAAGACCATGGCCTGCTGTAGGTCCTCACCTGCTGTAGCGCCCTGACCTACTGTATGGTCCCTGACCTGCTGTAGCACAGTGTCCTGCAATCAGACCTTCACCTGCTGAAGCACCATGAGCTGTGGCACATCCCTGGGCTGCTGTGGCACCATGAGGTACTATAGGACCCTGGCCTACAGTAGCACCATGACCTGATGTAAGACCCTGGCCTGCTGCATCTGCCATTGGACTCTGGCATGCTGTAGGAACCTGACTTGGTGCAGGATCCCAAACCTGCAGAGGGGCCCTGACCTGGTGAAGAATTCTAACCTGTTGGAGGATGTGTCCTGCAAGGGACCCAGCATCTCTTGGATTTCCTGTCTCCAGGGGAAGTCCTTGCTGCCATCTCCTTTCTTAGATCCATCCAGTTGGTAAGTGCTGCGACTTCTCTGGAGGGCTGAACTCGGATCTGCTGGGGTCCTGAACACCACATAGACATTTAATTGTCTTTTACCAGAAAGAAAGGTGCTATTTATTTAATTACATCTTTAATTGTATCCCTAGTCCTTCTACCTGTATTTCATGTATTCATTGCTGCCCCCTCTGTAACTCATAGTTCTTTGAGCTTTGATCCCCTTGGTGCTTCTATCCAGCATGTTTCTGAGGTCTTCTGCTCCACAAGCAGCGCTCCGGCCCTTTTCAGTCATCTGATTCAAAAACATGAAACATAAAGTAGTGATGAATCTCCAGTTTTGGCAAGTTAATTGAATTTAGGCTGGAAAAAAAAGCTTATTCCAAAAGATATATACATAAAACATGCTATATGGAATGATCAAAACAAAATTTTGGTTTGAGTTACCCGCATATGGGTGGCTTTATTTTGTAAAGTGCTGTTGCTGTGATTGCGTTGCTTTCCGGCACCCTCTCGACGCTCGAAACGACTGACTTTCTCCAAAACAGAGAGGCTTCTGGCAGGCCCTTGGGTGCCATCATTAATGCTACTGTTGCCATGGCTACTACCTGGGACAGCACTCTCAGGGCTAGCACATCGCTGGACCTCGGCTAGGGCGTTCTCCAGGCGGGTCAGTGGGTGTTCTTTGTCTTTTTCCTGTTCTCTGTGGTTCAAGTCAAGGTACTGCGGAACTGCTGAGTCACTGAGGTGACGGGGGGAATTGTGTGAGGTGGAGGTGGTTGGAGCAGGTATGTGGTTAGATGGCCTCTGTCCTTGAGCCTGCCTAGAAGAGGCGAATGGCTCAGAATGAAGGCTGGTCTGGTCTATTGATCTAAAAGTAGGAGGAGAGAAAGGAAAGGAAAGGAGTAAGGGTTAGCAAGAGGTTGAAAGAAGACATCAAAAAAGAAGATGTATCTCCTGATACATTCAGTACATTCAGCCACCGTATGAGCTAACCAACCATCTGTTAGACATTAGACACATGATCTCTTAACGTGACATAATCTTGATCGGTGAAGGACCTGACAGTGACAGCTTACTGTACCTGCTCCTGTCTCCCCTACACTGGACAGTTGAGTAGGGATTAGGTTCCTGGTACTCTTGACTGTGGGGTCCCTGGCTTGTATGAATATGGGATCCTTGGAAGCTCTGACCACATAGTTCCTGGTAGTTTTGTTGTCTTTGGGCCCCTTCCTGGCCCTCCAAACCTCCTCCAGTTGCTTGTATGTATGGTCTGTTGTAGGCTCCACAGTCTTGTTGGTGCCTAATGGTAGCACAAAAGTAAGAGTTAGGACACATGTCTGTGAAGACAGTCAGCCATCCAGATCTTGATAAGAATATGTCACCCCACGATAAAAACGACAGTAACGCCACTAAAGCACAACTCAAAGCAGAATATGAAGAAAATGCGCAAGAAGCAGCATCGACTTCATCCAAAGCCTCCGTTAAAAAAACAAACAAAAAACAATAATGATAATATTAATAAAAGAATACCTATAGTCAAAAGGATTAGGCTAAAATGGTGTTCATTTATCCTAATTTTTATCGTTACTGTGATAAATAGTAGAAATAATGAGGATAAATTTTTAGGCAATATTGCCCATCTTTAGAACCACCCATAGATGTTTCAAATTAAAATCTAGTCATTTAGAATGGAAGAAGACACTTGGATGCGTGATGCAAAATAAAACTGAACAACAAGACTTACCTGTCTTTGTTTTAGCTTTGTTTTCTGGATACATTTAGGACATAGTGTATATGGGTCCTTTCTGTGCAAAGTTAGGGTTAGGGTTAGGGTTGGTAACCCTGTTCTCCTCTCACAGTCCAAAGACATGCTTGTCAGGTTAACTGGTGATTCTAAATTAGCCGTAGGTGTGAGTGTAAGTGTGAATGGTTGTCTGCGATAGACTGGAGACATGCCTAGGGTGTGACCTAGGACAGCTGGGATAGGCTCCAGACCCCCGCGAACCTCCAGAGAACAAGTGGTTACAGATGAATTACTTAATGTGTAAGACATTCTTTTAAAGCTCATTTTATCTTGTGTGATGTGACACAGAGTAGGACAACCATCTAGACTCCTTTCAGTACAAAGTTAGTTTATCCATATGTCTGCAAATGTCTGCTGGGAATGTACTAACTGGAAGACGGGGCAATTGTGGAGTATGCCGAACAAGTGATATGAAAAGACGAGAGCTTGTTGGTTAAAACATCAGTTAGTAGTAAACCAAACGGAATATGGTAAATAGTTTTATATTTCTACACATTCACACACCAGTGCCAAGGACTGGAAGCAACTCGGGGTTCTGTGTGTTGCTTAGGGACACTTGTGTTGTACAGATTCTTGAAAGTGTTGCTACACTTCCTACACACTTGGAAGTGAAGGGGCGTGGTGAGTGTTATTGGTTGCAATATCACTGCTAGATGCAACTAAATATTGCACAGTAAATAATACCTGTCTGCTTCGTGTGCTCGGGTTCTGATCTGTGTAGAGCCAGATGAGGGGTAAGAGGATTGGAGATACGGTGAAGAAGAACGGTTATTTTGGTATCCATTTTCAGTAGCAGACATCCTTCCATCCCTCTGTCCCTCTGCGGCTCCTTCGTCCCTTCCACTGACATACGGTTGACGGCTGCTCTCCTTGGCCAGGGCGG
The DNA here is from genome assembly GCA_005024645.1 of Planiliza haematocheilus. NCBI lineage: Eukaryota > Metazoa > Chordata > Actinopteri > Mugiliformes > Mugilidae > Planiliza > Planiliza haematocheilus. Next base: position 2,880,281 of record SRSE01000582.1, on the reverse strand, counting down.
GGTAGACACCAGAGGAGCCTGGACCAGGGCTGGAGCTGGGCATCTGTGCATAGTGGGGCTCAGGCTGGGGAACAGGGTACACACCTGTAGGAAGAATGAGCCGACTGGGCAGAGCGGTGGGGCCTGCAGGTCCAGAGGAGGGCCCAGAAGGTGAAGGGGGCTGAGGACAGCCTCCACCCTGTCTGGGCTTTGTGGTGGGGCTACTCTCCGGACTCTTCTCTATTACTGTGTGGAGCTGACCTTCTAAACCATACGAGCCTTTAGCTGGAACAACAGAAACGTCAGTGCTAATTAATTCAGCTATACAGTAAAAAAACAAAACAAAACCAAAATAGCATCAAGACAATTGGCTGTATAACAATTTTCTGTATAGTTAAATTGAAGTCCTGTCGTTTCTTTGCATATTTAGTTACAAGTTACATAATCCACCATTGTACTTAGCGATAACATTTTTTGCTGTGGTCATATATTTTCAGCATACACTTTTTACAGCTTTGATTGGTAGAGCTGGTGTCTGCACTGTTTTACAACCATGGAGCTAGAACTAAACTCCACCTGTACCTGATGAGACAGGGCCACTGGAGTGATGCCTGGAACCTTTCTGCAGAGACCTGGGTAAAAAAGATCAGACGAGAGGGGCTTAGAAAACAGGTAATACCAAAAGGGAAAAAGCACTGTGTTCTTGGTTGAACAATAGACCAAGCATTAATATATTGCTGAATAATAATTTTTTTTGTACGAGAATCAGGGTTTACTTCCATATGACAAGCCCTTCTCACCTTACTGAGCGTGTATTCTCCAGACTGGACCAGGAGTTTGGTCTCTCGTGGTTCCTGATAACAGCGTAGCTGTCGCTGCGCCTCGGAGGAGCAGGTGCCCCCTTCAGGTTCTCATAGGAGCTGCGGCTGGCTGCAGGGCCCCATATCGGCCCTACACTGTGTCTGTTTGAAGCTGGTATGCTGCTGCTGCTGCTGCCACTACTGCTACTGCTGCCACTACTGCTGCCACGGAAACAGACCCCGCCCACTGAACCTGGAACCAAACATTTGCAAAGTAAAACAAATGTCATCATACGAAAATAAAATAAATCCTAAAACAGAAACTTTACCTTGGTTTAATCCAAGCCTCAAGCCGCCACTGGAGTCACTGTTACGGAGCAGAGCAGCAGAGGTGGAGCTCAGCTCGTGCTCTTGAGAGAGGCCCTGCTGGGCGTCATAAACTGTCCGGACATAACGAATGTCAGCCTGTTGCATCTCTCCACTTCCTCCTCCTCTCTGAGTGACAGTCTCCAGTGAATAGGAGCGCTCGGGGCTAAACGAAGGGGTGGACGCAAGGTACTCTGGGATACTGGAGCTGGTGGAGAAGGAGGAGTAGGCTGAGTCCCGCTTGCTGTGGAGGTGGTCAATGCTGTTGGAGGACCTGGAACACGACAAGGGGTTTAAGATCATGTTAGTAGTCCTGTAGTCCTTGATCAAGGTTTTTACTGTCGCTCAGCTCTCCTTCAGTATCTTATCATATGACTGAGTCAACCACCAATTAACCCGTGCTGTGAACATTATAAAAAGGCAGGCTGGGATAGATACTTTATCGTCACTGTATGCATGATGCAGTGAAATTGCGATAAGCCCATCATAGCAATGCCTTTAAGGAAAACAAAACACAAACATACATAAAAGATATTCTCATAGGTTCACAAATGATCATATTCGCACACAGGGTAAGACACACCCAGGCCATGCTATCTAACACCTAATCCAATTGTTCTTGTCCATAAAACTATTGTTATTCCATTTCAGATAATCATTAACTGATGATTCATTAATACAGTATCTCTCAGTCCGTTCTGTTCTGTATTAAATTAAAGTTATTATACTTGGGAAAAACACCACACCCCATATCATTCTATTTCCAGTACTTACCTATCTATAAAGGTGTGTCCTAACCCTCTCTCTCTCTCTCTCTCTCGCTCTCTCTCTCTGTTCATCTCAGTTCTCAACCCCCACCCTTCAATCCCTCCATTCCTTCTCATTCATCCCCTTCAACCCACCTCATTCCTTCCCCTTGACCCTTCTTATCCCTCCATCAATTCCCCTCACGTTCTGGCTACCAAGGCGCGGCCTTTGTTAGTGACCTGGTCAGATCTATAGTCCTACTTATTAATGACTCATGCTGCTTTTATTAGTACGTCTTTCTCTATGACTACTCGTATGTCCATGTTTTGTTTTTGGCTACTGTAATTTCCACATTTGTAATTCTATAATATCAATAGACAATACAAACAGTATATCAGACTTTTGGAACTGTTTGGACATTGGACTGAGTTACACTCACAGTTTCCACCTGCTTCCTGTACTTCTTCACAGCTGAACAATTCTGTATGAGTCACAAACAGAAATGGAAACAGTATGTTTGTTTGTATGAACCTGGAAGAGGACAGCTGATGGCAAGAGGAGTAGGCTGGGTAGGATCCGCTGTGGCCATGGTGGCCCAGTGTGTGCTGGTGCTGGGCTCCAGAGTGAAGATGGGAGGACTGGGGATGGTCCAGGCTCTCCATGCTGCCCCTAGAGCTGTACTGGTCAGGACTTTTCCTCAAGTAGCCCCCGCCAGAGTCAAACCCACCGGACAGGTCGGTGGTTGAGGCACTAAGAGAAACAGACAAAGAGAAAGGGGGCTTTAGGTGTAGAAGTTATTTTGTGTTGGCTCCTGTGTGCTTTTATTCAGTCTGAAGTTAGAGTTCTTTGTGCTATTGGAACTGTTACATAAAAGTGACTCAGGGTCTCATTCTGACAGGAGATAGATAAGTAAAATTGGCAGAACATTTAGGTAATGAGGTGCACGTCTCTTCAACTGTTGGCTGTAAAGCTGGTGCTCTCTGGCTGAATGTGCTGCTACCTCACACTGAAATGCTGACTGGAATGTAAATGCGCGTGTGTCTACGTCACAGTTTGACCCACCAAGCCTTTCAACCGAACACAATGCAATTACTGCTCTGGGAAAGAGGACAATGTTTGTCTGTATTTCTCATTTTCTGTGTCACTAACTTCTGTGAGGCTATCATTTGTTTTAGAGTGTGTCTCTCTCTGTCAGCTGAATTTGACTTTCTGTCTCTGGCCTCTGTCTCTTAATCCCACTTCTGTTAAAGCCGGGCTGCAGAAATGTTCCGATGGAACATTTATACACGTCTAACAGGACTTACTGAACACTTGTGTGTGTGTGTGTGTGTGTGTGTGTGGGTGGTTGGCCAGTGGGTGTTGCTATGGGAGACCCAGAGGTGAGGGGGAGGGGCATCAGGAATGCCCCTCTCTACAGGCAACGACGTCAAAGGCCTGTCCTCCTCTCTCTCTCTCTCTCTCTTTTACAAACACACGCACACACACAAGACTTTTATTTGATCTTCACTGGTGAATAACGCTATCAGTGATGTAACCTGCTCAGTTCCATTTCAAGGCAATTATTTATCTATCAGTTTGTGCAACTGTGATAACGTTCACATGGCGCTGTAGATGCATCATTGTGTATTGTGTCAGCTTTTAGTGTTATAATGTGCACAGCAATGGTTCCAGCCAACAGGAACAGTCTGGTCTGAGACCTCAGATCTAAATCGTGAAAGCCTCAACAATAATGTCAGCAGCATTAGACCTCTCCACGTTGCTACACATGCACACATCAACATAAAAGTGTCCTCAACTGCCACAAATGTTTGTCACTTTACAAAGTGCCCATTTTTTTAAATTACTCTCTTAAAATACTTTCCAAAATGCATTTATCTTCTTCACAAAAGAATGTTTGGATAAGTTCTTCATTTAAGAAAAAAATTAAAATTCGGTGATGTCCTTACTACTCCAAAGAGTTGGTCACATGTAGTTCCACATTTCTTCTCTTTTCCAAAACTGCCCTTGTTTACCCCCCAAAATATCTACATCTACTTTCTACTTATTTAGTATACTTAGTATCCCCATAAGGTTCCTCAATTTCCCCAAAATGTCTTTAATTTCTTTAATGTATTTAATTAAAAAGTTAGACAAAGGAGTGTCTTTTACTTTTTAAAAAGTAAAAGACACTAAACTCGTGGTAAAAGACACTAAACCCTCATGGTCTAAGCGTGTGTCCATAATAATCCTCGAGGTTACAAGTTCCCACGAAGATAGAAATACTATAGCATTTATAAGATCAACAGGTTTCTTTTCTTTTTAAACAGCAAATATTATCTGACACTCACTAATCATTATATGTGTATGATTAACTTTTATATTTCAGTGTGTAAAGATCCCATCAGCAACTGGCAATTGTTATCCACAAGTAAACACATAAATGTCTGAGGTTGTTGGAGGTGAAAACAAATGATAACCGCACGTAGAAAGAGGACAAAAAACACAGTTAAAGGTCACATCATGTGTGAGACAGACAGACATACTGGTCTCGTTCATAAACAGTATATGAGCTCCCTCTCAAATATATTGTTTTCAAGGATGGTTTCTGTCATTTTAGATAGTTAATAATGCTGATGCATGTTCAACTGTCAATTTTTTGGAAAGGTTTCATTTTAGTCTGTTATTTGACGCTATAGAAACAGGATGTGACATAATGGTGACTACCAGTTGTCATGCCAACCACTCCATAAAGTCCCATGGGACCATGAGAGTTGTAAAAAAAGTGTTTTACAGTGTATAATCCAACATTTCTTTGTAACTGGTGGAGGAGAGCAGAGCGTATATTAATTAAATGAAAACAGGAGTGAGTCTGGAGGAAGCACGCCTCTGTGTGGCTCCACTCTCAGACCGTACTGCACAGACTCCAAACTTGCAAGATGGTGATGCCCGAACCCCCAGGAAAATAGTGTGCAAGGAAGTGGGGAGACATTGTCTATATTTATTCAATCTATGGCCCCATCACATCAATGACCTGCTTCTTATTGAACAGGGTTCAAAACAGCCAATATTGTTACGGTTACAAAAACTACTTTGCCGCTCAAGGGGCATAACATTCTTAAACAGTTCTCAACAATGAACAAAGCTCACCTGCCTTGTGTTTGTGTGTTATCATTATAGACTGGTGTGTGCTGGTCTGAGATAAAACACACAGACATTATATGACCGTCTGAAAGCATGATCTTTGACCCCCTGAGTGACTGACTGATAGTCACACTTCAAAACATCTCTTCAGGGAATCTAGACGGTTGCCATGTTGGAAATGGTCAGAGGGGTTCAGACTGCCACAGAAACTTTCATGTCAAAAGTGACTTTGCTGTCTAGCTGTCTGGGAATGTCTGGAAGGACGTTACTTGGCTAACCTACTGCCTGTGACTTGGTGTGCAGTTAGGTGCTACCTCACTACATAACCTAACTAACGGACTGGAACGTTCGAACAATATGTGTGTGCGCTGTGTATGGTCTTCCTATCAGTTCAGTTCAGTTGACATAACCACAAGCCTTACCTATGCTTTTGAGTTTAGTAGTAACTAACTAATGTTAGCATGCTAACATACTAAATATCAGAATGTTAATACTGTCACTGTAAATATCCTGATGTTGCCAAGTGGCTAACATAACATATGATGAGAATAAGATACAAATCAAAGACAGAAGAAAATAATTATTAGCTGATCTAACATTTGCACTGCAGGACACACTACAGGACTCACCTTGCATGGTAGTTGTGGTGCCAGGAGCTGCTCACAGTGTCCATCGCTCCCTGGTCCAGCTCCTGCTGACCATCTCCGAGCTTCGTTGAATGCCACGAATGAGGACGAGTCACCGGCTCACTGCGTCTGTGGTGTTAAAACACGGAGAGGGATTTAGTTTATGCGTGCATTGGACATCTTGGCAACACACTCGGGTAAAGGCTGTGACAAATTATATGCAGAAGAAGTGAGATTTAACACTCTTTGTGGGCCACCATTAATAAACCTGTCCCATAATTGTATCACATCAAACAACACCCAAGAAGAAGACATTTGATTTTCTATTCTTAGGTTCTTTTTGATTAAAAAAAAATGTCAAAAGCTGTCAAAAACTAAACTAAACCTTTAAATCTATGTGAAGGATTCATCTGTGTACACAGGACTGTTTTCAGGACCATGTTTCTGGGAATTTGCAAAGTTTTGTATATAAAATACTATTGCAGAGCCTGATAACCATTTAGACTGCAACTACTGAGGACCCCAAAAGCATCAGGTTTAGCACATGTCATCACTTGATTAATCACAAAATTGTTATCACTGATACATGATCAGTATGAGACCTAGGGAATTTGGAGGCCAGGTCAACACTTTGTGCTGTTCTTCATGTGTTCCTAAAGTGTTTTTGTGTGTGTGTCTGTGTCATGCTGCATCCTGCTGGGGATGGCTGCTGCCATCAAGGAGTGTCATTGCTATGCAGTGGGGGTGCCTGGTCTGGTAATAAGTAACGTAACTAGAAACTATTTGCGTCACAAACAGGATTAAAAAAAACAAAAAACTGTGACAGGTGAGTGATTTCCCTTTGGCCTCACCATATCTACGTTTGATGGAATCATAAAGAAACTGCACATTTTCTACAGCTTGGGTATGAACATACAAGAACTGGTATGTTTGTCAGTGAAGGAAACTCCTTTACAAGCCATGAGGAAATTGTGGCATGAGTGAGGTAATGAATGTAAAGTGACGGGATGTTATGATGTCTAAAGAATTAGAAAGGTGCACATTGTGCTGTATATTATGGTTGTGGCAAATATTTTACTAATGGTATGTGGTTGTAGAAAGTCTCAAGATAAACCCAATCCAGAAAAACTGTCAACAATATTGTTCATCAACATTTGCTCTTTACTGCACACAGAAAGGTTGAGAAACAAAAGAGAGTCTGAACAACCACAGGATGACATCTTTTTAGACTACCCCGCATTAGACGGAGAGTGGGGAGAGACAGCAACATAGCCAAGGCTCTGCGCCAAACACAGCTGCTCGCTATATCTTTTCTTATCATGAACAAAAACCCTGAAAATAAACAGATTATGGACGTGGTTACAAAAGCTCCAAATCCAATTTGTCGCACAGATGCATATCAGAATTGGTGTACACAGGTGTCCACTGTTTATAGCTGTCAGGTGCCAAATGCAAAGTAATTGATAATTCTATGAAAAGAAATTTCCAAGAAACTGGAGAAGATGTTCCAATAGTCTACAAAGTTAACAGTTATCCAAAGCATTATGCAATGTTCACAGGCTGGTTGTTAAAAATTCACAAAGATGTAAGGAACTTTCTCCAGATGTGGAATGAAATAAGGGGATAATGATCTTGTTGCAGTTCAACATTTAAAACCACAGACAGTACAACCACAAGTTACAGACTGTTACCGATTGGCAGACTTTGAATTGGAAACAAGAATAGAAAATCGGCGTCCTAAACAGATGGTACAACCCAAAAATTGAGCCCCAAGGGGGTACTGACAGATTCCAATAACATGCAAACCAGAGGCAAACCAGATCTGACAAGTCTCTGGATAGCTTTAGGACAGTTTTGTGAGACAGTGAAATCTAATTTGATGAAAATTTGAGGGTGAGGGTTGTTAAAGAGAAATTTTAAGCAATAGAGCAGTTTCTTTTTTGGAAATTTCCATAGAATAACATAGAAGCACAGATTGGGCTCCTGCTTTCTTAGCGTTCGCTGTTTCTCTTAGCTGTCATCCTATCGTGTTTAATCCACACGTGGCTGTAACAGACTCACATTATCCCATACGAGGCATCATATGACTGTGGCCAATCAGGACTCTGGGCGAGAAATGCTGACACTGCCAAATGACTGCAGAGTGGCATGTCCCTCAGCTGCAGCAGTGGAAGTCTCCCTTCCTTTTCAGAATACAATCTCAAACATGCCTGTTGTCACATATGTGTCAGCAGAATGTAATGAAGAAAGAAAAGGGGAGATATACCACTAGAGTGCTGCTGAATGGAACCGGTGCTTTCTGACAATTGTGCTGTACAATCATTGGTCTGAGAGAAGATAAGCGCACTGATTGTGACTGGAATAGCTATACGTAGATGGCCGTTCAATTCTGTGAATGACAAAAGTAGGATAAGTGAAACTATATTTACAATGACTAGTTCAGATTTCCATATTGCTGTTAATAGCAGCAAAGATCTATGATTTGAAACCTCATGTCAACTGTAAGCTAAATACTGCCAATAAGCACTTGTTTTAAAACAACTGATGATGGATATTCAAGATTCTTTTAGACCTCAGGGCAGCTTTTGACACTGTAGAGCACTCCATTTTAATCAACCGTCTTAAAACCTGGGTGGGCATCAAGGACTCTGCACTTGCTTGGTTTTACTCCTATCTTTTAGAAAGAACCTTCTCGGTCACCACAGGTAATTGTCAGCTCACATTACCTGTGGTGTACCGCAAGGTTCAATTTTAGGTCCATTTTATTTTCTATTTATATGCTCCCTCTTGGCCATATCATTGAACGCCACAATGTTTCTTTTTATTGTTTTGCAGATGACACACAGATATACCTCCCCCTGAGACCTGCTGACCCTGGAAGCCTAGTTACTGTTTTAGACTGTCTTAGTGATGTGAACTGCTGGATGGCACAAAATCTCCTGAAACTCAACAACTCAAAATCCGAAATCATATTGTTTAATCCAGGTGGGCAAAATCTGCACCAGTCTGCAATAGCTGGGGACAGTCGTCATGGATAGTTGGCACAAAAATCTGTTACTGTGTGAGGGAGTGAGGATGCACATCTGCTAGTGTAAATCTCAGTTGTAGTCAATCAAACATTTTTGAATTTTTTTAGACAAATCTGGATGTAACCAGGCAGTGAGAACTGATCACAAAAGAGAGGGTGGTACACAGGAAATAGCTCCATGAGACCATGGCAAGTAGCGGGAACATCAAAACAACGATGGTGAATGGATGAGGATGGAGAGTGGCGACAAAGCGCAGGAGCACAAATGTCTATATAATGTTGGTTGCAGGGTATAACTGTTGTCCTCATGAGAGTTAGCACAAGAGTTTGATATGTTCAGTTGGCTTTAGTTGGTTTGATAAACCACCCCGATGACTGGATCCTACTGACAGACCTACATGAATCTGGCAAGTTCACTCCCACAACAAGAACAACATAGAATCAGACTGGATGGAGAACCCTACGTCACAGTCACCATCACTCAGTTGTGGTCACAAGACTTCAAAAAGAACAACACTTTTGTTGTCTTGGCTACATTAATGGTCTGTATGCTTCTAATTGGCCACTGGTGATGAACCCTTGGGTATCTTACGTTAGCCCTGTGTGTATCATCCACTGTCTAAAATGAGCCTTTTAGCTTCAAGCTCCTAAAGGCGCTTGTGTGTGGAAATTGTGAATTAAAGATCTCAATCTTTATTAGAAATGGCAGCTTCTCTGATTCATGTGTAAATGTTTCAGCCCAACTCGAATCGAGAATGTAAACTGCTGATTTTTATCAACTCTGGTTATTTGAACGTCAAATGTTTCTGAGATGCAAAGTCCAAAATAGTTATTTCTTAAAAGGAAAAGCACTAGTACTAAATAACATCTTGATGATATAACACTTGTTCCTATGATATTTCACACCTCTTACTGTAGCTCTCATACATACATTCTGACAATTACTGAGTACTGAGGACGGTTCTACAGAAAGCTGCATGAAGGCCAGCACTTACGGCACAGTCGTGGTTTCTATTTTCTTAAACCATTTCCCCTTTCATCCTGCACAGATCTGCTTTCACAAAACCATTAGATGTCTCAAACTGCTGCAGGGTGTCAGACACTGAATAGTGTTTATTATCAGAGCTGGAACCAGAAAACCAATCGTTTCAGCATTAACTAATACACTGTGTCCTCCCACAGACTGTCTGCCTCTCCCTTCCTTCCTTTCAAAAATATAAAAATTCAACTTCAGTTTCATAAACTGAGGCCAGCAATTCAATATAATATTAATGGTAGTCAACCTGAGAGCTACCTGAGCAGAGACTGCTTCCAAGCAGCTTTAGAGTCATCACAAAGCAATAATTTCATTCCAGTATTCTTTAGTAGCACAGGAATCCACCTCTAGTTTAAGTGCACAAAGTAGCCGCAGTGTATGCAGTTCTTCTAGTGAACAGAGCATAATACAAATTTCCACATTAGGTGGCTTTGAGGTTTTTCTGAAAAATTAAACACAACACATCCTGTACTAGGGCTTGAATTTAAAACATCTGCAGGCAGTGTTATGTTTCAGTAATGTTAACAGGAAAAAAATGGAAATGCATGTGGACTTAATTATGGCAAAACAGCGAAAGCAGATGACAAGTTAATACACTGTAATTCAGTTGTAGTAACTTTCCTTCATAATTTTATAATACGTCTGATGGTGATGTTCGGTTTAGGCTTCAATTTGACGCCATGGCTACAGCGACATCCCAGATCCTACACAGACCCTCACACTGTAGCCAGTGCACTGCCCCAGAAGTGTAACTACGAGTTGTGCGGACCCAGACTGAGAGTGCTGTGATTAGTCTGCTTGGTAGTAGCATGTTTCTGCTTCAGTATTTCCAGCTCCACAATTTTCAGATTGAGGGTTTTGGATCAATAAAGATGGAAAACGTCGAGGAAAAGGTTAACTGAGGAGGTTTGAAGATGCAAACATCTGTATGACTCGTCTTCACTTTCAGTCATCATCGCTGAAGGTGAGTAGAAGTAGAAATAAAAATGAACCCGACAGGCGGTAACTAGAGTTGAATAAATGAAGTATAAATGACTCGCACCGGCGTAGGCTATGTGCGTAGCTATAGCATCTATATCCCGAAGAGGCATAAACGGTTGATATTGGCCTCATCTTTTCATTAGGTCTTTGTATTTCCTACACTTGGGTACTAAAGCCTCTGAGGCTTAGTCAGTTCAGTCATTTAAGCAGTTGTTTAGTTCCATCAAGTGAAATTAGCTTACCAATATGGAAGTGCAGTTACTTCTAGTGTTATCAGTTACACATGGGCTTTTTCTGCTATACAAACCATAATGTCTGCTGTGAGAGGGGTACAATGTGTATAAGGACTGTTAAATCTCTTTTCTGTGATAAGATTACCTTTTACAAGAAAGGAAAAGTCCTACATATATTAAAGTTACTTTTTCACTTTCACTTTTTCACAGTGTTAAATGCACCACATCCTATTCATCTGTTATTTTACCTCTTTTTGTGCACTCACAATTCCCAGCACTCTTTATCTAACACAATTTATTTTTGTATCTCTAATACGGTACATAGAAAAGCAAGGTAAACAATTGGCTATAAAATGGCGGGATAAAGTTGTGTGTTTTTGTTTATCATGGTAATCTTTATGACATCACCAGCACTATATTTTGAATGTGTTATCTAACCAGCTCTGATAACAGAGAACGTTGACTTGCATGCCAGTTACAATAATCTTCCCCTGATCCTCATCATATTTGACATGTCCTGCTGCTCTGTGTTTATTTACAGAGATAAACAGGAAACGATCGTATCGGACTAAGTAGGAGACAGAGACATGAAAGCATACATGTCTCTGAACCACAGGAACCTGGGTAATGACAGGACGTGGCTGGAATACCTCAACACTTTATCATTGCTGTTGCACTTGAACAGATATTGACCTTCTCTGGTAAGTCTGGGGGGACTGACTAACGGTCTGGACTACAGAATAGTTTATTTTACTTTGGGTTTCAAAGTACAATTCTTGTACTTATAGACTTGTTTTGTCTTCATTTGCCACTGCACTCACAAAAAGACAACATTCATCGAGATCTGTGAAGGTTCTCAGTCATCCAGGTCATGGTATATCCAAAAATGTTACAGAAAGGCAACTGGACTGGAGTTTCTTGAAGATCTTCTTTAGTTCTTAAGGACTGGTCTTCATGACACTAGTCTAGCGAGTTTCTGATGGGTAATACCCACACATTTAAACTTCAACTCTCCACAGGTCCTGTAGAACCAAGAAAGAGTCTTGGATGAGTGGTGAAATGTCTTCAAGAAACTCTACAAGTCCAGTTAGTTTTCTTTAACGTTTTTGGATAAAGTGTACATATCTGCATCACAAAGGTTTTATATTACTACAGTGTCAGATCTAAATTAAACATAAATTCCTGATATCAGGTCATGGATGTCATGCCCGAGATAAATGACGAATGACGCATGACGAAGATATGTCAGGTCCAAGTCTTAAAGTCACATCAGAGTTACCGAAGTTAATTTTAAGTCATAGACATCATGTTCAATTTACCAATGTTATGTCAAAGTCAGAAATGTTCTAGTCTCAAGTTACATCCAAGTCCTTCTTATATTTCATGTCGAAGTTACCAAGGTAGCGTCCATGCCGTAGATCACATGTGCAAGTCGTAGATGTCATGTTCACACTTCATATTCACCGAATACCAGATCAGTCATACATCTTACAGACCCAGTTTGTCCTGACTATTCAAATCTCACCAGTAACCAGAAATGGTATTTGTTGCTGAAATAACAGAAAATCCTTTTTTTCCCTTAACTACGACAGCAGTTCTTTCATGTTAACTCCCTCACTCCAGGGTATTGAAAATCATTGAGCAAACAAACAAAGGTCTCTGTTCCTTAACAACTTAAAAACCTTTTTATCAATGGTTCTTGTCTCACTGTATAATTTACTTGTGGCCTGTTTTACCTGGATGTGAACCTGAGGACTTTGGAGATGAGGCCGGTTGCCAGGCTGTTGACGCTGGCCTCAGATGGTGACCGACACAGCGCCCCATCGGACCGGCCCAGCTCAGTTTTCTTCTGCTTCTTCCTTAGCTTCCTGCGGTAGAACACTTCCAACAGCTCCATGGCTTTTATTTAGACTCCACTTGATTGTAGTCTCTTCTTCCTACTTGACCCTTCTCTTCTTTTCTAGTTTCTTCTTCTTTTAGACAGCCCCAGTAAGTTCCATTCCACACACTTTACTCTTTGCTCCTTGGGCTTCTTTGACTAATTTCCAGCTTCTACTGAATTAACTCCACTTAACTTGTAGCGTACATACTTACAAAAACTTTCAAAGCCAATTGTCCCATATTAAATTGTACTTTACAGTAACAGAAACTGTCAAAACCAGCTTTTCTTTTGTTGACGTTTATCCTTTTCCATCAAAATCCAGTAAAAATGTACCGCGTCTACCAATCTTGCCTTTGCCACCCGCAGCTGTTCCTCAACGCTGCTGCTCCAGAACGAGGTTTGCAGGTTGGATTGAGTCGTGCAGCACTGGCCCCCGACCCCCAGCTCGTTAAGCAAATGAAGCAATTAAGCATCATTAGGCCACCGTACGATAAAAGCATGAAGTAAACATCCTCGGCAAAGCTCGGTCTGGACGGTAGCTGTTGATGTGGTGCATGAGTGAGAGACACCGGGAGTCTGAGGAGAGAGGGAGCGAGTGAGAGATAGAGGAGGGATGAAAAGGGGGAGGAAGGGTGAGAAATAGCGAGACAAAATGAGTAGCAAGAAAGGGAGGGAGGATGGAGGGAGATAAGTTGGGTTAGATCGTTAGGGTGGAGATACTGAGGAATGAAGCAATGTAAGTACTGATAAAGAGACGGTAGAAAGAGGGGAAATAGTGACACAGATAATGGAAAGGGAGGATGAAAAAATGTGGGATGAGAGAGAGAACTTCTAGCTTTTACACCCCTGGTTTGAAAATGAAATTAAGAGTGACTTCAGTAAGTATAAAAGAAGCAGTAATAAGGTGAGAAGGAGAAAGAGGAAAAGAGGAGGAGTGGAACAGTAAGGAGGAGGAGGATGGAGGAGTAATAAAAGGGAGGACAGATAAACAGAAACACGTAGCTACTGAAAACAGTGGATTATTGAGCTCGCTGCAGCAGACGTGAATTCTGAAGCTGCGGGGGAAAAGACGTCTCATGATGCAGCATGTGGTTCTACAGTAAACAATGAACTGATTATTATTGACTGTTAGATTACCAGAAGGACTTAAGTCCAAAAACACAAGGAGATGTAATGTTTAGGAATCAGAGTTAGGCAAATTAGCAGATAAACTAAAAAGAATATTAGATAAGTGAGATATCAGTTATCAAGTGATTGTCTGACCAAACATATTTTTTGAAAACTGTATTTGCCATACAAGTGGCAAGTGAGTCTCTTTATATCACTTTAGTCAAGACTAATACACCAACCAGCCACAACATTAAAACCACTGACCAGAGAAGTAAATAACATTGGCCATCTTGTGACAATACAATGTTCTGCTGGGAAACCTTTGGACCTGGCACTCATGGATGTTACTTAGGCCCCGTCCACATGTACCAAACCAATCTTTTCCCCCTCCGTTTTCCCTGGCATCGTTTCAAGAATATTCGCATACACACGGATCCGTCTCAACACGACTCAAAACACTACTTCATGTTCCAGGCCTATAGGTGGCGCTGTGGAGAGCAAGAGGCGGAGTGGTGGATGGAAAATGTTGCTTGTGTGGTTGTCTATCAGCCTTTTTTGCTCAGCGTGGTGGCACAGGAACATGATATTTTGCCTAGTAACAGGCTCAATATCTCCTCCAGCAGGAGCATGAGCATGTAGTCCGCCATTATTGTTGATGTTGTTATGAAACATTTTGCGGGAGGTGGAAGGCTGCTCGAGAGGTGTAGCGATGACATCATCAGAAAAGCACGTATGCGTTTTCCCCCGTCCACACGAAAACTCAAGAGCTGCGTTGGCAATTTTTTTCACCCTGGGACCAGGTTTCAGAAAAGTGCGTTTTAGGGCTATGCGTTTACAGGATTCGTGTGGACGATCGGCCAAAACGATGCAAAACATCTGCGTTTAAACCAAAAAGCGTCTCTGTGTGGAAGGGGCCTTAGACATGTACCACACCACTCACCTAGACCAGCCCAATCACCCCCACCCTATAGCAAGATTAGGAAAATGCCTTATCGGTGCACATCTCAGCATTCATGGGATGGATGAATCCTGAGAAGAGGAATCTTACTGTCTTTGCTGGCTCCATGACTCTAGCCTGGTGCCATCATTAGGTTGTGTTATTTGCTAATTATCACATCTATGCTAACAATCTTAGCAAAAAAGGTGCAGAGTCACTGTGACCATGTTAGCTTGCCAACATTAGCATTTAGCTCAAAGCGTTGCTTACTGATTGCAAACTGACTCACAGTCATGGCTGTGGTTTATGATAAAAGAGTGGACATAAAAGGTATGCAGCTGAATGATGAGGTACTTCCAGTACTGCAGGGGCTTAAGACTGGGTTCCTGGGAGTTGTGTGTCATGGGAATATCATCAGAGATCGCGGAAAGAACTGGACATCAAAGCCAAAATAACCTGCAAGATTTACTTTTTCTGCACTTTTATAATATACATATAATGTTGTAGCCATTCTTAAAGTTTTAGACAATGCGCCAGTTTTAGAATCTTAGGTATGTATGAAACCAAACTTCAAAAATATTCCAAGTCAACAATACAGCACCCTGTTCTAGAACCAAGTTTAACTCTAATGTTACAGACTAGAAGACTGTGAAGCGAAGATTGGTGATTTTATCTCACATGTAATTGTTACAGATGGACAGCCTCCTCCAAACTGTGTGCCTGTGGAACACAAACGAGAATACGGATATTCTGGGAAGCCCTCTCTGTCGTACATTCCCTGGCCAAAAAAGGTGCCACCAAAAAAAATTGTTCACACACTCCAGTATTTCATTTGACCACCTCTAACTTTGACTGTTTTTTGCTGTAAGCTTCTGCAATGTCACAAGAATACCATCCATCCAGTGTTGCATTCATTTTTCACCAAGATCTTGTATTGATGATGGGAGAGTCTGACCGCTGTGCAAAGCCTTCTCCAGCACATCCCAAAGATTCTCTTTTCTCTTTTTCACAATTTGAGCCACATGAATCCTGTGCAATCAGCAAAACAAACAAACAAACAAAAAAAAACATTAATGTATTAACCTGGTCATTCAGTATATTCAGGTAGTCCGCTGGCCTCATTCTTTGGACACATAATGTTGCTGAACCTAGACCTGAGCAGCTGCAGCAACCCCAGATCATAGCACTGCCCCCACAGGCTTGTACAGCAGACACTAAGCATGATGGGTGCATCACTTCATCTGCCTCTCTGCTACCCTGATGCACTGATTAACCACTATCAGTTTTTAATAATGCATTGGACAGTTCTTAACTCAGGTTTAGTAGTTTCTACAGTCTCCTTAGATGTTTTCTCTGCTTGATGCATGCCAATGTTTTGATCCTTCTCAATCAGACTCTTTCCCACAACCACAGGATGTGTCTTTCAACATGATTGTTTAAGAAATGAGAAGCTGCTCATTGCATCAGTTGGGGTTAAATAACTTGTTGCCAGCTGAAAGAAAATCACCAATGCAGTTATTATCCAATAGGAGGCTCATACCTTTTTGCTTAATTTAATCCATCTGGTGACTTTTTTTTTGTCCAGTGTATTTACTCTAAGTAGCTCAAACAGTGAAAGCAGAGGGCAAGGTGCACCAAAGGAATCCAAAGGGGGGAAAAAAAAAAATCAACCATTTTTCCATTCCAATGGTCTCAAAGGTCTCTTAGAAAGGTACAATAAAAGAAATGTAAAATAAGACGCTGTTATCATCAGCAGCAGTCAAAAGTGCTGTCGTCATGGTGGGGTTGCAAGGGTTGAACTAAATATTCAGCAAAACCTAACTGACTTCAGAACAGATTAGTAAGCTGCCTGTCTATTAACACTAAATATGAGAAGAGAATGCATGCACTCAGTGTTATAAATAGTTGCCTTATTTAAAAACACTGCAAACTGACAGTGAAGAAATAGAAAGTGTTTGTAACTCATGTGTGCGTGCACGTGTGTCTCTGTGTGCAGGGCGTGTCTTTCTGAACATAGGCCTTATCTGTTGCCGTGGGAAACTGCTCAGCCCCACAATAATCATCTTTCTGATCTGCCCGGAAACCAAAATTGGAGAGAGGGAGAGAGGTGGGCAGAAGCGAGAATCCAAACGACAAACAATAACTGTGTATTTTAAGTACGTACTCACACTCATACATACTTGTAAAATTATGTTAAATAGTTTGTATTTGTTTGGGGTGTGTCAAAATGATCAAAATATACATTTGTGTGTGTTTTATATGTATTAGTATTTCTTTTTCTGAAAGTCCTCGTCCCTTATTGGCAGGTGCTCTGATCCTAGACTGTATATAAATATAGACAACAAATAAATCAAGTCCTTCTCATTTACCTCTTGGAATTTTAAGACCTCTGAAACATCTTCAGGAGCATCTCATTCAAATACCTCTAAAACTCCTTTAAGACCAGTGGAAGCTCTTCAAGGACCTCAGGAATCCCTTGAGAATCTCTGAGGGCCACTAGAAACTAATGAAACATCCTCAAGACCACCACAAATTTAGCATCCTCCCTCTCTCTAGATTAAATTACTTGCTGCTCTTCAGCTGTCTGTTTGACACCTAAAACATTTGCTTAGCCAGCAGTTTAACTACATTTAAACTCAAGATACATTTAGCTGCAGCTTACTGCTGCAGCACTGATGCTTCAGGCTCCATTAGCAGTTAAGGGACAAGTGAAACCCACTTAAACAAGGGATAAATCGGTTACAACCAACGTAAACTGCACTCACCACCAAAAATCAAAACATGGGATCAGATGCTGCCACGAATCCTTAAGATGATTCATTGCCAAATACAGGGGGGCTGACCAGACCACGCTGTTTGGCTTTGAAATGTGTGTGTGCAGCTATGTGATTATGTTGTTTAAGAAATATGTGGTGATTCAACTATTGAAGCATCTGAGGGAGAAGAAAGAAAGGAGTGGAAAGCAATCGAAAGGAGAGATGGGAGGGGAAGTGAAGAAGAGAGAGAGGGAGAGAGAGGGAGAGAGAGAGAGAGAGAGGGTGCAAGTACAGTGTTCCTAAGAAAGGAGAGGAAAAGAGAGGGGAGGAAAAAAGGACAACAGAGAAGAAAAGGAAAGAAGGAGTCAGAGAAAGAGTCTGTGTGTTTATAAATCAGTCTGTCTGTCCTCTCCAGATTAACACCCAGCCTCATGGGGCTCTGATGGCCCACTTCCTGTTTGTGAACAACCAATAGGCGACAGGCCCTGCCTCCCCTTCCACTCAGTGGTATCTGATAACCACCCAGGCCCCAGGGAATTGTGGGAGAATGGAGTCATTCTGTTTATCTCACTGTATGAGGCCAACAGTATAGTACAATTTAATTACTCTGCTGTTACAATCACCTGAAAACATGCTGTTTCTTAAAGACACAAGGACACTTAGCTGAGATGTACTTAAGTTGCAGGAAACTTGTTGTAAGTCCTCAGTCTCTGAACTTGTGAGCTGGATGGGAGGTCTCACCATCTTACAAGGACAAACAGTGAAGATGTTTTGGAACATAGCAGAGTTAAGCACAGGCTTGTCTGTAGTCACACTAGCACCCTCTTGAGATGTCCATTATACACACACACACACAAAATACTTCCTAGACCTGACCTCCATATTAGGATGAAACTAGTTCTAGCAAAGTGTCATTATTTATAGACCGTGTATGCTGAGGGAGAGACAGAGAGACAGAGAGAAAGAGAAGAAGGAGGAGGAGGACAAATGTGCAGGTCCCAGGTATTTCACTCAACTTACATTTTCATTGCTCAATACCATAACTTGGTTTTTACTGCGAACATCAATATAAGAGGGAGGAACAGTCTAGTACCAACACAGAGCAGTGTGAAATACTAGCAGTATAAAACACTGCACAGTCAACTTGACTTTCTTACTAGAACATTCAATTACAACTGCCTTTCATTAACAATCTATAGGAAACATATTATAGAAATACTTGATGGATAGCATTTCTTTTATGTCTCATTGTTTCACCGAGCGACTGGCAGCGCTTCGTTAAAGTGGCTTTAATCAATATTCTTATAAAAACAAAAGACCAAATGTGGTGAAAGTGGTTTCTTTGGTTACAGAGAACAGATGCTGACTCTGACAGCGTTGGTGACAACATTGTGAACACAGCGGTTTATTTAACTGCTTCTGCTAAAAAGCTGGAGCAGGAGTTGTTGGAGAGCCACCAGGACACTGAAAGTCGAACTTCTCTTAAACCAGACAGACACAAAACACTAATCCAAATGAATAATAATGCCACTCTGTGTCGGCGAGATGTGAAAATCACCAGCTGTTTGTTAACCATAATCAACTTGCAGGGTACTAAAATGCAAAAAAGAAAAAAAGGCAGTTTGAACATTGAAGTGTCCCTGAGTAAGACACTGAACCTCCAGTTGCTCCCAGTGAAAGACACTGCTGTGTGAATGTGTACACATGGGTAGATGTGCAATTGTGACTATGAAGTGCTTTGTGTATCAATAGGTAGAAACTACTATTTCGCACTATATCACAACACAACATCATTTACCATTCTGGGTATTATGTTAGTGTTGACAGACTGGGCCTTTATTATTCAGCTAAAACCACCAATTTGTCACCATCCATAGGCATATTATTTAGTCACACATTTATATTATAGAGGATATAGTGCTACTGTGGAGTAACATAAATTTACAACCCCCAAAAGACTGAATTAGCGTTCCAAATATAGGTCAGTTAATCAGATATTTCTACACAATTCTTAGTTGTTAAAGAGGAACTACTGTTTTTACAACCTGGACCTTATTTTTGGCATAAAATACAATTTACTCACAAATATAACTGTTGTGCAATTTGTAGTCATTTGTAGAGATATTTAGAATCTGTTATATCCATATAGTGGGAGTGACTGGGGCACCGAAACGTAGCCTCTAAATAACGCATTATCTGGCGCAAAACTTCATTTCACCAATATTTTGTTATCGTACGCTAGTGCTATTCCCCGTTGAGTCCGGAGTTACCTGCTATCATCATCTGTGGATTGACCTACAGACCCGGATGCTGTCTTCTGATCTGGATGAGGTCAGTTTGTTTATCTGTAATTTGCTACAAATGACACAAAAGTTATATCGGTGAGTGAATTATCGTATTTTATGCCAGAAATAAGTTCCAGGTTGTAAAAAACAGTAGTTCCCCTTAAACTGATGTTTTTTTCTTTTCGTTTTTTTTACTAAACAGAGATCATGTTATGTAACAAACCACTATACGGAGCTGCAATGCAGAGGGTGGAAACGTCATGGCAACCCAGACACAGCAGTTTGTTTTTCTGTTGATCTGAGTTTGACCCCTCAGCCACACACGCACAACAGGACATCGCAACTCAGCCCACACACAAAGGAAGCACAGAAAGGACATCCTAACACCGGGGGTGAAGACCTTCTCGGCTGACAGCAGTAAACCTGTCACTGATTTGACATCACGTCCTGTTTTCAGGACGTCAGACTGACATTTTGAAGAATAAAGATTTATTAAGACTGGAAGGAAATATTAAGCAGATCCCGGACAGGAATTCCTACTCAGTCACACAATGATTATAAATACAAGTGAACAGTCACCCCGTCATGGAAGGGAAACCTTGGTCTGACTATGTTCTGGATGGACAGAAAGTCATTCATTCAATCATTACCTATTGACCTGGAGGGTCTATAATCTGGCGAGGAGGAGGAACACCCATGACAGGTTGCCAGCGTATCACAGAGGTAACATGTAGAAATACTTCTTTGTGATAGAGAGGCTTTGAGGCTTCTTTGTACTTGGGTTCTGTAAAGCATTGTCTTTATAACACCTTTGAATGGAACTGAATTGGATAAAGATAGAGATCTGATGAAGATTAGTTCGTGCTGAAAAGGTAATTAAGCAGTAAAGGGATGTTTACATTAGTAGATTTAATCACTGAGGTGCTTGCATTCATGATTCTGCATAGGCATACTAGCCTGAAAACCATTTCTCCTTCTTCTCATTAAAATTATTAGTGCATGAGAACATAGAGGGGTGTGAGAGCGTGTCAACATGTGAGAGTATATCTGAGTCACTATTAGCCAATGCTCTGTATAGCAGCCCTGAGGATGGGCCAGGGTGCATGTGCTACTTGTGAACTCTCCCTCATTCTTGTTGTTCTTACAGCCTCGTGCTTCACTTTTAAATTTTACCAGGCTTTTTATATTCTTCTTATTTCTTACTTAGATTTAAATGTTAACTGTACCAATGCCAAGACAAATGACTTGAGCCACAAATACTGATTCTGACTCAACAGCAGGAGAAATCCAAAGCCAAGTTATGGTTGCTAAGAGTTGAGAACTTCTGTTTAAGGGAGGGGGTCAGTTCAACAGTCGGCTTATAGAGGGTCTCTTCTCCTACCTGTTTTTGAAGCGCAGTTGGACTGCTGAGCATGGTCGGCTGTGACTGGACGATGGGGCCGTTTGTGGTGCTGGTGGCAACAGTAGAGAAAGAGGAGGAGACGTGGGTGAAAGAGTGGGCAGGGGGGAAGGTGAAGAGGTGAACACCTCGATGTATTCCGGATCAAACGCTCTGAGGAGAGAGGCAGAAAAAATATAGATAATTCTGATAAGGAATTACTCTTCGTCTTGCAAGCTGGTCCTCACTTTATACGCAGACTTGCTCATGTTGCATGATAACAGTGATAACAAATGAGACATGCGAGTCGTTGATCCCTAACAAGATCTATAATGAAAATGGACGATAAACAATGAGGAGGGGTGAACGATGGAGTCATATCCTAGTTAGTACTCTGCTGTCTATGAATAATCATTTTAATATGAACTGAATTCGCAAATAATTTTAGTCTCTTCTACTCTGCTGACTTTTAAACTTCTGTCAATACAACCCATGCTTTTCCTTTCACAATAAAACCTTTCCAGGAAGTACATCTTTTCAGTTGCCATACCACTTTTAATGTGAAATATTTGTAGGGTATCTGCAGAAAGTATTGAGTTTTTCTGAAGGTAGCTTAACAGCGATCAAACAGTCAAAGTGTAAGGAGACAGTCAGTCTTAGATGGATTTTTAGAAATGTGTCTTTTGAAATATTCTTCGTTTTCTCGCTTACTTTCCAACAAACCATCATGACCAGATTTTCTGGTCCAGAGTAGATCTGGCTAATCTACAATCGCCACACCTAGAGAATCACCACATGACTGCCAACATAAACCAGGTTCGACAGGTTCAAACTGGATGGGCTGCATGGCTGTTCCCTGCTGTGATGACATGGCACTCAAAATTTAGACATTTATCAGTGTTAGCTACAGTGGCTTAAAAAGTGGGCTCGGAGGGTTAAGGTCAGTAGTGGGATTAACAAAGATGAGAAGGTCAAAGGTCAAAGGTCACGAGACTCACAAAAACTTATTATTATTTGAACAGAGAGGACAATACTTTCAGTTTCAGAAGCTGTGTACATATGAGCTGTAAATCACTTGTCCACACAAACAGGTTGATTCAGATGACTGTCCAGTGACCGTTCATTTGTTTATATACATGGAGCAACATTCCAATATTTAGTTTCTGGTACCATTTGAATATGCATGAGCAACATTGCTTAAACAGCACTTCAAGTCAGCCACTTCATTCTAGTAATACAGGAACGCGTGGTGTTTCCTTCTGAGAAATGATGAGGTCACCTCACTGATGCCTCTAGTAGTCTCTTTCACCTCTCATGGCTTTGTATGTTTTTATAGGTCTTTTTTTAAAACATTTTCACAGCAGTTGAAGTACAGGGAATTCTGATAATGTGAATGTTGGCTTTATCCTGTTCAAACTGAGTGATGACAGTGAGCTGCCATCAACACTACAAGTTAATTCTCACTTGTCATTGTAGTGTAAGTGCGACAAAGTGTCATAACATTTCGACAAAGCCACTTCTAATGAATATAAGAATTGGGAGGGGGTGCTCTGCAAGAGTCTTGCAGTGCATTGGCACTGAAGGTAACAACTGTAGCTAATATCTAGCACATCCTAAAATTTATCCCCCCAAAAAACGCCTCATTTTGCCCCAAACTTTAATTTTCTGAATTCTGACAATTAATATGTCTAATTAAAGAAATTATTCAGACTTCATTGAAGGGTCTTAGCAGCAGTTACAGTTTCAAGTCAGTGTAAGCCTCTAAAGTCTTTGGTCCCCTGGAAAATTTGGGCTTATCCAATTTTTCCCAACAAGTATCTTCACAGATGTCTTTGGCTGAACCACTCAAGAACAGGGCTAGTGCTTTCTGACCAACAGAGAACTACACTATATTACCAAATATTCTCACCTAGAAACAGGGCTAGTCTAATCTGAAATTCAATGATGTCGGTCAGACCTTTGAAGCTATTACAGCTCATCTTCTGGGAAGACTGTCCACAAGGTTGAGGAGAGTGTTTATAGGAATTTTTGACCATTCTTCCAAAAGCGCATTGGTGAGGTCACACACTGATGTTGGTCGAGAAGGCCTGGCTCTCAGTCTCCGCTCTAATTCATCCCAAAGGTGTTCTATCGGGTTCAGGTCAGGACTCTGTGCAGGCCAGTCAAGTTCATCCACACCAGACTCTGTCATCCACGTCTTTATGGACCTTGCTTTGTGCACTGGTGCACAGTCATGTTGGAAGAGGAAGGGGCCCGATCCAAACTGTTCCCACAAGGTTGGGAGCATGGAATTGTCCAAAATGTTTTGGTATCCTGAAGCATTCAATGTTCCTTTCACTGGAACTAAGGGGCCAAGCCCAGCTCCTGAAAAACAACCCCATACCATAATTCCTCCTCCACCAAATTTCACAGTTGGCACAATGCAATCTGAAATGTACCGTTCTCCTGGCAACCTCCAAACCCAGACTCGTCCATCAGATTGCCAGATGGAAAAGCGTGATTCATCACTCCAGAGAACGCGTCTCCACTGCTCTAGAGGCCAGTGGCGGCGTGCTTTACACCATTGCATCCGACGCCTTGCATTGCACTTGGTGATGTGTGGCTTGACTGCAGCTGCTCGGCCATGGAAACCCATTCCATGAAGCTCTCTGCGTACTGTACTTGGGCTAATCTGAAGGTCACATGAAGTTTGTAGCTCTGTAGCAATTGACTGTGCAGAAAGTCGGCGACCTCTTTGCACTATGCGCTTCAGCATCCGCTGACCCCTCTCCGTCACTTTACGTGGCCTACCACTTCGTGGCTGAGTTGCTGTTGTTCCCAAACGCTTCCATTTTGTTATAATAGAGCTGACAGTTGACTGTGGAATATTTAGGAGCGAGGAAATTTCACGACTGGATTTGTTGCACAAGTGGCATCCTATGACAGTTCCACGCTGGAATTCACTGAGCTCCTGAGAGCGGCCCATTCTTTCACAAATGTCTTGTTTCACAGTCTGCATGCCTGAGTGCTTGAATTTATACACCTGGGGCCAGGCCAAGTGATTAGAACACCTGATTCTGATCATTTGAATGGGTGAGCGAATACTTTTGGTAATATAGTGTATTTCAAGTCAAGGCACAACATCCAAAAATAGGACAGTTCAGAACCTAGAATCCTAGCACAATGGAGAGCAAATGTGTTATTTGTCTGAACACTGTCAACATGGATATCTGGTGGATGGTGAACAGTTACCTCAGTCACTGGCCACATCTCTCTGGAGCTGGATTTCTTTAAGAACCTCTGGTTACATTCATTCTTCCCTGAGTTCTTACCAGTCCCTGCTACTGAGGGCCTGTTCAGATCTTATATTAAGAACCAATCTGGGCAATCCGATCACATAAAAGATATGAACACTCCCAGGACACACTGAGGTCGCATTTAGGAGATCTGATCTCTGACCACGTTTGGAGGTGGTCTGGGTCGCATGTGTCAGCATGTGCTTTCCACCTTTCATATATATATATTCAGTGATGCTGAAAGACCTATAGCAGGGAGATTCATCTACTTTCCATCTGGTTTCTTCTACTTAGCAATCATGTTTCATTAACAGGAAAATGATAAATAACAACTTAAAAATGTGACAAAATGTCACTTCCCCCTGTAAGTCATGGGATCGCTTGCACGCTGAGAATTATGACAGAAACAGCGACATGCAAAATAGTCTCAGCTGGTTCTTCCCCCCACCCAGAAAAGCAATTGAAATCTATGATCCTTTTAAACAGATGAATGGTGAGCACAATACACAACTGACAAACACACACATACAGAGAGATACACACCCAGGCTTTGATTATTATCACTAATCTGTACTACACACACACACACACAGGTGCACAGATAAAGGCCCATTAAAGTGAAACCTGTCAAGCTGGTCAAAAGGAATGTGTGGCAGCCACAAACACCCTGAAATCATCAGAACAGTAGGGACTGTTGTCACATTCCACTTTCCATCTCGTTACACAGCGTGCACGCACGCACACATACACTCACAATCATGTATACTTTAACTGAACGGCATGACCTAATACTGAACTTGTCCAAACTGTTTACAGAGCTATATTTAAAAAAAACAACAACAACAACAACAACCAAATACTGTAAACCGAAAAGCCACAACATTAAAACCACTGACAACACCTCTTTCAGTTATTTATACACGGATGCATGTGATGGTAAGAAATTGGATCCTCACACAGTCCTAACCTTCTCCATCCACCAGATTTTTGAGCCGGAAAAGTTGGTCTGGAACTGCTCCCTTTGAAACTGATTATGCTCTGGCAAAGATCTGTCTGGACAGAGTAACAACAACATATTCATACACGTCATCTGAGCACTGCAGAGTTTAATTTGCTTACAGTAAAATGGCTCTGGTTGTAGGACCATCAAAATCCATGCATGCATCCACGAGGTATGTTTTTCTCTACATCACTTGAAACAAACCCCATATTGAAATGTGTTACCAGACTCATATTCTGCTATGAACTGAGTGTGGCCATGACAGGCTAAATTCTTTCTTGATCTCAGTTTTTTTTCTTTCTCATCTGTTGGGATTTGACTTTCAAACAATGCTAGCAGCTCCACTCTTGCCAAATCTGGTCTGTGCCTGAGACCACCATTCACAAGAGAACTCTGCTGACACTGGAATGAGCAGCAAGTAAATATATTGTGTACGCATTTAATTTCTATTTTCTTGTCTGCTGCCACAGAGCTTTTAGTCATATTCATTATAAGTATTAATAACCCAGACTATAACGGGACCCCTTATCATAAATTGCTGTCCCATAATATAACCAGAAGGTAGTCAGAGCAAGACATACTTTCAAGTGACCCATAGTTTGAATGAACTGAACAAAGAATCTTCATGGACATGTCAAGAGAAGTACTTTTTTTTATTCCCTGAAGGCTTACTATAACATTTGAATACTAAAACTGAAGCTAATGTGGGACTTACTGTTAGTCCAATATTACTGTTCTTTTCCGGTGATACGAGTGGCCCCACAAAGTCCCCACAATGCTGTAAACACCCACACGGCACACACACACACACACACACACAGGGGTTGCCCAGGAAACGGTGTTGAGGCGGTTCATCCCCGTAATGACTTCTTCCTCTTCTTTTTTTGAGCAGAGAAACTCAAACATTCATTCAGCTCGATTACGTCAACCAACAACAAAAGGGCACAAAGACAGAGAGTCAGTGGAGATGAATGGAAGAAGACAAAGAGAGAGAGAGAGTGAGAAGGGGAAGACACTTCCCGATAACTACACAACTGTGATTCAAATTGTGACACAGTAGGTATTGAAATTACATGGATGTAGATAATCACTAGATGGGAATCACTTCTAATCGTATCATCCTGGATGAAGTTTGCTTCCTTGTGCTAGTTTTCATTACAGCTGTGATCTCCACGTAGTGGCTTTATGCTACCCCCTGTTGTTCCACAGCTTCGTGCACCTTCTGATATAACAGCATACTTTATCAAAAGAAATAAAAACTATAACCATGAATGAGCAGATACATAAAACAATATATGTTAGAGGTCAACCAACTCCTGCTCCAAATGGCAAGTCCTCCAAATGAAATGGCAGAATGTGTTCTGTTCTCACACGATCCAGAAGTATGCAGTGTATTCTGACCTCATACTCTGACATTGTCCTCCCATAAAAGATGACCCCATATGTGTCTTTTGGAAGAGCCTTATTAACTGTGACACTAATCCATAGCTACTTCTTAGGGACCTTGGAACAGTCATGTGAAAGAACATTAGGTAAATGGCTGAATTCATATTTGCACCTCACAAATGACAACACCCTCTGATGGTTGAGGTGGTCGGAGGAAAGGAGGAAGTCAAATGATGTCGTTATAAAACCTCAGAGTAAAAGCAGAGAAGATGTTGGGGTAGACAGTAGAAAGATTAGACATGGAGCTGCTTAAGTTTGTTATTTAAACCAACAGTCAAAATTGTTGCTCTAACCATGAAAAGTACATAATTTTAACATTGCATTGTGACATCAGGACATACACTGATCAGGCATAACATTATTACCACTGACAGGAGAAGTAAATAAGACATTTGGACCTGGCATTCACATGGATGTTACTTAGACATGTAGAAGCCACCTAGACCAGACCCGACACCCCCACCCCATAGCAATGACACTCCTTGATGGCAGCAGGAATGGTTTAGGAACAACGCAAAAGAAAAAAAAGGACAAAAACAGTGGTAGAAGGTGTTGACCTGGCCTCCAAATTCACTAGATCCCAAACTGATCAAGTATTTGTGGGATGATCCACAGAGGCCCCTCCCCTCAACCCATAAGACCCAAAGGCCCCCACTAAAATCATTCTATTGCCAGACACCACAGGACACCCTCAGAAGGCCCATGTCCATTCTCTGATGACTCACAACTGTTTTGGAGGAACAAGGAGGACCTACACAATATTAGGATTAATATTAGTCCTAATGTTATGCCTGAGTGTATGACACAGTTAGGCCCCGTTCAGAACTTGCATTAACATCAGTTCTGGGGAATCTGATCACAAGTGGCCAGTATAAAGTACAAGTATGAACACACCCAGGACACAGTTGAGATCACATTTGAAAGACCTGATCTCTGACCACATTTGGAGGTGGTCTGGGTCGCATCTGTCTACACTCCTTTGGTAGTGTGAATGCACAATGTGTCTTGAGCCACATTAAAAACCTCCCACTCATCAGGGTTGCTGCTGTGTCTGCAGGCCTTTGTCTCGTTCATTCAAAATAAAACACATAACTGCTATTATGAATGCTCACCAGAAAAGGAAAAAGTGATGTCTGTTCATTAGTAATAAGAACCTTTTAAAATGGTAAAACTAACATATGAAATAATTAATATTAGTACATGAGTGTGATTATTCTTGTTATTAAATAACATATCAGCATGAGGCTAATTATTGTTGTGATCAAGCTGATTTATAAAGAGCCAGGTGGAGTTAAGTGTATTCCCTCAATCTCCGGTGTCTTTATTTACCTTTAATACTGGAGATTACAGTGTGTATGGAAGCTTCCGGGGGTGGAGTTATAATCTGAGTTTTGTGCAGATCTAACTAACATCAGGGCAATGATCAGTAAATACTAACTCAATGTATGCACACACAGCTCTGTTCATGGTTCGGAAACAACAGCCAGTGATCCATTAGAAACAGTAGGTGTTAGAATGTGCTGCTCTCTCTGAAATGATGTGTTTATTTACATACAGAGCGTGAAACTGAGATTGGACAGAGAGCTGGCTGGAGACATGTGTGGAGACGTGTTTTAATGCCAGGTGTGAACACAGGCTGTAAAAGGAGGCTACTTGCGATCGGATTGCCTAGGTCAGAAAATATATAAGAGGGCTGTGCATGCAGAAGAAATAAATGTTTAGAACAACATAACAAGTGAAGAGTTGGACTGAATAAGTCAGGAGGGACAGGTGTTATTTTATTCACGGTCAGCCTTGCATTCTTTCCGAGTCACACAAACAACACAAAACAAATCACATGCAAAACACTCCGTCCAGTGAAGAGCAGGAGGAGACCCCGCCAAACCTGCTCGACAAAATGCTGACTAACTGCTGTCTGCTCACACAGAGGATGCAGACGGGAGAAACAGAAATATACTCCCTCCTACACTCTGATGCCGTCATCAATGTGCTAGGGGTAACTATGGGTATTTTGGCGTTGTTTTAAAAATATCCAGTGACTAAACCAAAGTTACACCGGTCAGCCACAACATTAAAACCACTGACAGGAAAAGTAAATCACATTGACCATCTTGTGACAATACATTGTTCTGCTGGGAAACTTTTAGACCTGGCATTCATTAGTGTGGATTTTACTTAGACATGTAGCACCCACCTAGACCAGACCAGGCACCCCAACCTCATAGCAATGACACTCAGCAGGATGCAGCCTGACACAGACACACACACAAAAACGCTTTAGGAACAACTAAAAAAACATGAAGAACAGCACAAGGTGTTGACCTGGCCTCCAAATTCACTAGATCCCAAACTGATAAGTATCTGTGGGATGATCCACTCCCCTCAACCCATAGGCCCCAAAGGCCCCCACTAACAACATTCTGTTGCCTCAGAAGGCTCATGTCCATTCTCTGATGAGTCACAACTGTTTTAGAGGCACAAGGGAGAGCTACCATACTTAATGGTGGAAAACAAAAGAGCCAAAAGGACATACTAAGGCCTCTTTGAAGCTGTGCTCAGGTACAGCATTTAGAGTTAAATGGTAACGTCAGCTGACTAACGCACTCACAATGGCAGTACAAGTAGGCATTTTGTTTTACATTAATCATGCAGAACATGTTGATCATAATGCTATTTGGATGAAAGTGTAGTAACACTGAACAATCAAGGAAAATGTGATTACTCTGACCTACTGGTGTAGCTTCAGGAAAAGTCATCAGGCTCAGCAATCATTGTCATTAGCATTCATCTTCTGGGCACCATTAATGTGTCTTCTACATTACATGGCAAACCATCCAAATATGCAGAGAAATGTGGATGCTCTTAGTCAAGACCGCAAAAGTGCATAGCATGGCAAGCTATCTTCATAATTATTCCAGGCTTTAAGCTATGCAGTTCAAACTGAATCACAGTGATTCGACCAATCACTGTCCTATCAGGAACTACATACTGCCACCCCTCAGACGGAGGTTTCTCTCAATGTGTTTCGTTGTTCTGATTGGTTGGCCATAGCTAGCCTGTGACACCCAGATGTTTTTTTAAGGAAAACATCTTAGATTTTGGTTCTAACCGCCCAGTTACATTGAACTAAAAAACTAAAAAACACCCTGCACCCGGCATTTAAATAGAGATGTAGAAACTCTTAACATGGCACAATTCATATATTCATCTACTGTAACCACTTATTCCTGTTAAGGAAGCATGGAGCCTATCCCAGCTGTCATTGGGCAAACACAGAGAGACAGACAACCATTCACACTCACATACACACCTACAGCCAATGTAGAATCATCAGTTAACCTAACCAGCATGTCTTTGGGAGGTGGGAGTACCCGGAGAGAACCCACGCAGACAAACTCTACACAGAAAGGCCCAGTTGGACCATGGATTCTCTCCATTGATCCATCAGTGTTTCACAAAGGTTCAAGCCTGTTGACTCTGCTGGTCCTCACTGACAGGATTCATGAAATGTCTCATGAACTTTTAGATGGCCAGTAAATGTGAGAAAATGCTCAAATCTCCCAATATCTCACCAGAAACTAGAATTTAGAAGAAAGGCATCATCAATCAACCCCTGAGATCTGGTATCCCTGTTATATAACTCTTTATTAAATAATAAAAACTTGCTTTACCTCCAGCAGCTGTAACAGTAAGTTG
Source organism: Planiliza haematocheilus (assembly GCA_005024645.1). Lineage (NCBI taxonomy): Eukaryota > Metazoa > Chordata > Actinopteri > Mugiliformes > Mugilidae > Planiliza > Planiliza haematocheilus. The sequence goes on along the minus strand of SRSE01000582.1, from coordinate 2,849,600 downwards.
CTGTTTAGACAGTGATACTTCAGTATTTTTAGTCTAGTCATTATTAGACAGACCTAACAAGCAAGTACTGTTGGTTAGTAAAAGATCCGAATAGGTCTTGTCCATGGCCCCCTGCTTGGGTTCAGTGCTAATTAGAAAATGTTACAGGGTTTGGACAAAACTCTCAGGACAAACCTGCTATTTCAGCTCCACTACAGTCTGATGCATTGGAGCCTTTAGCAGCAATGCAATTAAAAAGTGAATAAAGATTTCCTGCACTGGCGTTATGAAAAACACATCAAGTTCTGCTTGCACTTCAACCCACATGTGCCTCTTTTGTGCAGTTTCCTTGTGGGTCCTTTGTTTTTTGCTTTTTTTTTTGTTTTGCCTAAAGGAAAATAAAACCTTGAGTGTAATACAACACCACTGAAGTGCACACTGCTGCTTAGGGATTAGGAGACAAAACACAGGTGAAACAGCTGCAAGATGCTAAAGAGTACTACAGGGAATGGACACACACACCAGACACACACACACGTTTGTACAGCTATCGTAGTGGGTACATTTATTGACATAATGCATTCCCTAGCCCCTTACCCTAACCCTTTCAAGTAAGTGCCTAACCCTATTCATAAACTAATTGTTAAATAACAATTAACAACAATTAACCCTCAACCAGCCTGGTAAAGAAGCACGGACTGGCCAAAGTGTCCTAATTTCACTATATTGGTGTATACACACACACACACACACACACACACACCTTCTCAGTCAAAGGAGGAGTGAAAACAGTGAAGGGACTAATAATAGTTCAGCATCTTGATTCACACTGACAATACAAACTAAAGCTCTTCTAGAAATCGTGACTCATGCATTTCACAGGCCAACATAACAAACTCCAATACACACTTGGTGCGCGCACACACATGCACACACAGCACAGGTGAGCAGCGATAACCTTACCTCACTCGTGAGGAAAGCTGCATGTGTCAGGTATCAATTAAAGGAAAAACAAGCTTCTAAGCATCCGCTACACACATGCTTCGCTGGTAACACACACTCTAGCCACACACATACTCAAGCCTTTGAAGAGTCAGTCGGGCACCCTTCACTCACAACCAACATCCAGTGAAGCACACTGCTCTGAGAGCAGAACAAATTTCCCTGGATTTGAATTGGACAAGCCGGCTGCATCCTATGAGGCCACATCAGCTCGTGACTTAAAAGATCTAGTTCAGCACACAGAACACTGTCCTTAGTAGCATGGGATGAGGCTATCAATATCAATCACCTGACAGCGTTTTAAGCACAAAGTTAGATTAAAGAGGCAATAAGCCTGGCTCAGCATAAAAGCTAGAAACAAAGGGAAACAACAAGTCTGGTTCTATGCTAGCAAAACAAAAAACACACAAATTAACAGCCCATAATCAATCAAAAACTCATTTGAAACAGGTGGACAAGAGCATCGAATCGTGGATGTAAACTGTTCTTTAGACAAGTCAAAGGTCAGTGTTTGGCTCTATACATTACGCACACATCATAAAGGGTACTAAAGAAACCAAAAATAAGTGAATCTAAAATTTGGTCTATAGACAATTCAGTGCAGCCTGGTGTTAGAAAATGACTTCCAGAGCTCAAGTAAGATTGATAGTAATTTGAATAAGAATACAGCATACAGAATATTTTCTGTATGCTGTATATCTTTAACTGCAGACTGATGGAAACTTTTATTTCTGGATACAAACAAAAACACACTTACAGCTCTGATGGGCAGCTCCTAGGAAAACACTCTTCTCTGTACACCAATGGCATGATTCTCTCCGAGTCTCTCTCTATCTCTCTTTCCTCATTTCTTTGTTTACAGCCAATCGGGGTTAACATGAGTGCACCAATCAGAGGGAGAGCAGGTAGGCATGGAGGAGAGAGAGTCAAATGGACAGATAGGTGTGGTGCGCGAGGTGTGTTTGGTGTCGACGTCACACACCTTTGGTCTGACTGACATCAAGGATGGAGGACGCACACAGATGCACTAAGCCACCTATAAAAGGAGCTAACACCTGTCAAAGTCACATGCATGCTACAATAACACCTACTGAATGGACACACAAACACAAACAGAGACTTTGGTCGTGTAAGGCCCTACCCATCAGATCAATTTAATAAATCTTTATGATCCTTGAGAAGCAGCTTGAGCAGGAGAGCTGATGGAGGAGGATGAGGCCTTTCCATGTGTTTGGTTGTATGTATTGAATCTAGCGTTGAAATACAGATATGAGAAGTTTTATCTTATATGGGATTTAGGCACTCATTAGGCATAACATTATGACCACCTAATATTAGGTAGGTCTCCCTTGTGCCTCCAAAACATTTGGGACACATCAGAGAATGGACATGGTCCTTCTGAGGGTGTCCTGTGGTGTCTGGTAACAGAATGTTGTTAGTGGGGGCCTTTGGGACCTATGGGTTGAGGGGAGGGGCCTCTGTGGATCATCCCACAGATACTTGATCAGGTTAGGATCTAGGGAATTTGGAGAAGGCTGCATCCTGCTGAGGATGGCTACTTTCATCATGAAGCCCCATTGCTATGGGGTGGGGGTGCCTGGTCTGGTCTAGGTGGGTGCTACATGTCTAAGTAACATCCACATGAATGCCAGGTCCAAAAGTTTCCCAGCAGAACATTGTACTGTCACAAGACTTTCATTGTTATTCATTTCTCCTGTCAGTGGTCATAATGATAGGCTTGATTGGCGTACATCTCAACAATTCTCCCAAGAACTGCCCTGGGCTGGGCAGTGACTCAATCCTGTTACTACAATATGATGCACAAAACGGCCTGTCTAAAAACCAGCGTTCACACACGCAATCAACGGAGAAGGGCTGTCTATGAACTGGTGAATACATTATTTTATCACAAACCTCATGAAATGGAACTAGCATCAAGACACACCGCTTTAAATGCAGCAAATGCATCCATTTCGTTCAATCAAACAGCACATCTCATCCACTTACAGCTGGCCATACAACTTGATAAGTGTGTGCTCCAACTGTGAAAAAAACTAATCTCAGACAGGAGTAACACAGGTACCTCAGACAGGGAGACAGTTCTGTAAAGACCAGCAGGAGGAAGAATAGCATTTAGGAGATTTGGAGAATCCTCTCGACTGCAGTGGTCTTGTGAACGCTATAGTACAAAGCTAAATACACCTCATCATGCAGCTGCAGGGTTTGACCTACTGCACCTGGATGAACCTTACAGCTGACTGCACATGGCCACGGCTTGTTGAAACGTCCTAGTGTCTCAACTACAAACCAATCATAAAAGTGCTGAATATAGAAATAGGCACACTGGAACTTAACAGAACATGTGTAGTATGTATTCATTTGCATACACACACAAAAAAACATGTGCAAACAGTCTGCAGGCTATTTTTATATCATATCCCAAGAGGAAGCAGATCAGACAAAAACACATACCTCCTCTCCGCTTGCCTGCAGTCTTGCCTCCTCACCACACCTTCCCACACACATCTACACCTGTCCCACTGCGAGCTTGTGTGCGCGTGTGTGCGTCTTTGTGTGTGTTCGTGTTGAAAGTCTAAAGTCCTGCATTGTGTTCTGCCTCTCGGCCGTCTTCCAGTGAATAAAAGCCACAGTAGCAACAGCAGCCCTGCTCACAGTCACACCCCAAACCCAAATACCTACCTGGCTTTGTAGTTATCAATGCACTAACCACGACAATTACAGAGATGCTGGGTGATATGACTCACTTTTATAAAAAATATCAGCCATTAATATGCATATTCAGCCTTCAGCCTCCCCCACTTCAGAGTTTTATTTAACCATAAAATGTAGTTATTATTATTATTAGTAGTAAGTTTCTTAAAACTGTGTGTAAAATATTTTTTGTATCCTTAACAAATAAAATGCAGTCAAATCAAATATGTGGGGGGCCTTTGGGTTGACGAGAGGGGCCTCTGTGGATCATCCCACAGGTACTTGATCAGTTTGGGATCTAGTGAATTTGGAGGCCAGGTCAACACCTTGTGCTGTTCTTCATGTTTTTTTTAGTTGTTCCTAAAGTGTTTTTGTGTGTGTGTCTGTGTCAGGCTGCATCCTGCTGGGGATGACTGCTGCCATCAAGGAGTGTCATTGCTATAGGGTGGGGGTGCCTGGTCTGGTCTAGGTGGGTGCTACATGTCTAAGTAACATCCACGTGAATGCCATGACAGTGTGTGTGACAGTTATTGACCAGCCGTGAATGGTTAAGTGAGCTAATGCTTAGGTGAGTATTTCTTAAATGAGGGCTCATGCTAAATAAACAACAAAGAGTTAGTTTCTGAGGCCACCTGTGCTAAGAGAACTCATGGTCATTGTTTCTGGAGATGTAAACCTCCTTGTCTCATCATTTGTACCTTAACAAGGAGTTGAATTTCAAAAGGAAGCCAATACAGTTGAGTTCCCCTGTATTAGTTACTTAACTATTTACTCACCTGTAATGACGGCATTACTAATAAACAGTAGCAGATAACATTAATGAATGAGTGCCTGGCTGCCTGTGTGTTTAATCCAACTCTGATTTGTACTATGAACCAGGATGTAGCAGGACAAGTTACATATTACACAGGCTGACTGGGAGGATGCAGTGGAACAAGTTAGGAAGAAACTTCTTAAGGTGGCATTACTGTTCAGTATCAGTACTTTGTGTAAAGGTCAAGAACACAACTTTATGAACCTATTTAATACCAATCGCAGTTCAACATAAACAAAAACTCACAGTGAGTCTAATGATGTTTTTTCAATCTGTACCTGACTGTCAAAAACAGATGTTATAATTCTGATACTAATTTGTCTGGCAAGTTTTGTTACTGATTAAATATAACGTTCACTGAATTTTCCTCTAGGTGAGGTGGGGTTCATTTTATTTCACCTGTGATGGTCAGTGAATTTAATCCAGTCCAAGAAGTGAATGATTCACTAAAACAAATACAATGACTTTTTTTTTTTGTTACTATATTTCTACCTCATCATTATTCATGGGTCCACAAAAACACACGTTTTAGTAGCCAGCCTCCACCTAATGGGTTCCCATGGGATTCTCCGGTTTCTGGTTTCAGTCTGAGTGAGAATTATCCCATTCAACCCTGTATGCTAACACTCAGTACTGAATTCTATTGCCACTTTGAATCCCAAAGTCCCAAAATCCCTCTGATTGTGTCACTCAGTTTAGGGTTCAGCTTTAGCCCTTTGTAGAAGTTTAACACAAAGGGAGTCATGCACATACACTGACACACACAAACACACACACAGAGTCTGTACCTGCGTACGGTGAGCTGCAGAGTCTTGTATGATCCTTTGACCAGAGTAATGGCCTCCTGGCGATATCCAGTCAGTTCCACATCATTAATAATGATGATCTCATCTCCCACCAGCAGAGGCTGCTCCAAACTGTCCGCCTTACCGCCCTCTTCTACCTGCACACAGACAAACACAAAACTCTTACTGCAATGTTCACTAAGATATTTGTATAGCGCAAGCGTTTTGTGACTGTAAGGTGTATGTACATAACTCCTGAGCTACTGGGGAAGCAGCTCTTTAAGCAGAACTGTACTTGCTGCGGACCCACATATGCATTCTGCAAGTTCAGTGGCGTTATGATGATGATAAACATGTCCTGGACCTGTCTGTGTACTGGACACACAGTGATGGAACTTGTTGGGTCACACTTGCTGTGACAGCTGGTATCGGGCTTTCTATTGTTCTGGCAGGTGAGACACACTTGTGGTGTGGTGGTGCATGCGTGTTCTGAAGAGGGTCACTGGAGGGAAAAGCAGCAGGTCTTGGCTGTCTGCCTGGAAGCTTGCTCATTGTAACATCCTGTCTAATTGTTTGTGTTTGTCCTTCTAGCTGTGATTTATAGTACTCTGCACGACAGCTGGATTTCCACGAGTTTTCCATCTCAGGAAAGCAATCCATCTCAGGCTTAAAGCTATACAAGTGTGCACCCTACAGTATGAGAAGCTAAAGGTAGCCATTTAACTGTGACAAGGGTTTATAGCGATGGCATCTAGAAGCAATGCGATTGGTGGAAATCTGCCCATGACAGATGGGAATATAGATGGATTGTTCACCTAATCATGTGCCAAGTTTTATTTGAAAACATGTGCCCTTTTCCAGGATGAAGTACATCTGTCAAGCTTTAGATTTTGCCAGAAAATGCAAGCTCCTTTTAAAGAAAAGTTTTAAAAATATACATATATATATATAATAATAATAACTTTAACCCTTGATTGTCCCATAGTGGTGAAAATGCAGTTACTGCAGTTTGACCCATCCATTTGTTCACATGACAGTGTGTACAGTTGGAGCAGTGGGCTGCAGCCTCTAGGCACTGCACTCAGGGAGCAGTTTGCGGGTCAGATGCTGGCTTAGGGCACCTCAGTAATGGACACAGTGGGAGACGGACATGGGACCCCTTGGCCTACTCCACAGCTCCCAAAAAAATCCTAAAACCCTTGCCGAAACCCGGGATCGAACCAGGGACCTTTAGATCTTCAGTCTAACGCTCTCCCAACTGAGCTATTTCGGCACAACAGCTAGAGGACAAAGGTCTCCTGGTGGAGCAACACTTGACAGCATGCAACAGCAACACAGCAGTAATCCAAACCTGGGGAATGAAAGAAGACTGTGGCAACCGGAGAAGACCTGCGTACAGTCTATTAGTTCTATGAAGAAGGCCCTTTAAAAAAAGGTGGGAGCAACTCCCTAATGTAGTCTTAAGTGATGATGATTCAACTGAAACTCCCACTCAGACAGAGGCATACTGTACATATCAGCATGACCCCATGGCTTTATCACTGCTGACAATGATGCCTCTTAGCAGCCTGTCAGTGAATGACCGTTCGTCTGCTTGCTTAACGCTGGGTGGGTGCGTGCGCCGGTCTTCTTAAAGGTCACATTGTCTTGTCAAATTTAGAAGCTCAATTAATAAAATCCTGAGTTGGTCTCAAGTTGTCTCTGGAACAATGACTGTACAATAAAATGTTTTCTTCCGTTGCTCTGTTGTAATGCACAGTGAATTTATTTGAGACTATAAACTGAGTGTGGCTCAGTTTATAACATGCACTCACAAGCATCGAGCTCTAGGTATAATCGAAGCGGGAGAAGCCAAAGGTACATTCGCACGAGGCCCACTGAAGGTCTGATCACAGTTTTGCATTCTGTTGGCAAGTGAATTTTGTCTGGGGTGCAGTAGGATGCTGTGTCTAATGGATTGCTTCTGCTGTTTCAGAAACACAGACAGCAGAGTTTTGCTTTGTTCGTGTCATGACATGGGGACGTGTTGCAAATAATGGAGCGCAATGAGGTGTGAAGCGTGTCTCACTCACTGAAAGTGTACATTATTATATAAATTATTTATTTATCTCCACCCTGACATTTGTTGTTTCAGAGATCCACACAAAGCACAGATTATAACTTAAACCTTGGAAACACCCATAGAAAATAGAATAGACAATTCTAGTATTAAAAGTAAGTCCCTAGCCCTAACCCTAAGTCACCAGTCATTAATGAGGACATGCACAACACCACATGGCTACTTTACCTGCTCACAGTCAATCATTTGATTTGTTAATTCTTCTTAAAGGAATGTGGTCAAATGAGGTCAAATATGGTGTGAGTGATTGGCTATTAAATGCATTCTTATTGTGTCTTGAGTGTGCCCACCGCTGTACTTTAAACTTCCTGCAATCGGATCACTCAGGACTGTTAACACCAGAGCCAGGCATTAGTTGGCTCCATCTCGCAGGGCTTAAAGCTCGGTGCTTGTGGTGCTCAGTGGTGCACACCGATCATCGTCCTTCGAGGAACTACTGGCAGCTATGGGTGTGTATGTAAAAGTGATTCCTTTGTGCAGTTTTTTCTTATAAATACAGCAAGAATAATATGCTAAATAAATAACTGGATACACTGCTTGCTAGCTGTCAGTTCCTTTCATGGCAAATAAATGCTGTATTGCTGGGAATACCCCAACTTCTCTTGACAGAAACATTTTCATTATAGGTTTTTCATATCCAGTTCAGCTCTCTTTTACTCCACTGGACTGTGTGGGAGAGGTGTAGTGAGATGCTTTGATTTAAGTGTATCTTCTCAATATACTCTAGTTGCCAGTTAACAGGCCTATCAATGTCCACTCAGTCATTTGAACTAAGATTTTCTACCAATCAGACGCATAGGGCCTGTTCAGACCTTGCATTGAGATCCATCCAGAACACACTAACAGTAACAGTAACACTTGAAAGAGAATATGTCTGACAGTTGTTTTCAAATGTTTTCCTGTGATTGACAATGGTATCTTTCCCTGTTCTGAAACAATAAGCCTCACCCATCTGGGACTCTTCGAATGTTGAAACAACTGCCAAGAATTTCTTGCAGGGTGTGTCTGGTCCTCTTCTGAATTACAACATGTGTTACTTTAGCTGTAGCCCACGTGCCATACATCCAGGATTTCCAACAAAAGCTGTTTCCATGCACCGCAGGCCCTAAGTTATCTGGAGATTAATCGGAGGAGCAAATGTCCAAATCGGCTGGTGACCATGTAATATCTGATTGTACCCATATGTGACTAGAGCAGGTTATTGGTTGGAGAATGAGAATGAGTGAGAGGGTGGGAATGTTATTGATATTTCTGTCATGCATCTCGATAGACGTGTGAAAGAGCGATTCATATGAGAAAAATGACTCATATAAGTGGTTCACAAAAAAGTCCGTCCTCTCGTTTCCTCGTGACTCTGCTCCTCTACTGTATGTGGGATGAAGCTAATTTTGATTCTTCTGTGCTCATCCTCTTAAAGCTGCGAAAGAAAACTGCGCCAAAATCAAACCCGTTCCTGAACTCTGCAGAACAGCGCACGTGCATGCACTGTTTGCCTTTTTCAGGAATAAATATACCCAAATAAGGCCGGCGAAATCACTCAGTAACTCACAGAGAGGGAGAGAGAGAGAGAGAGCGTGTGTGTGCGTGTGTGGGTGTGTGTGTGTGTGTGTGTCTGCGTGTCTGCATGTGTGCGGGTATTCTTGGGTATTCCAGCTGAAATTCATTATCCTGAAGACAGAGATATCTAAACAGAGTGCCTCAGCTTGCTCATACCGTGACTGAAACAACATACCTCCTCTAATCAATAAAGACTGTGCGATTTAGGAAAATATCCTCAGAGGGCAGTGGGAATAGGGGGGCTCTGGACTCAGTTCAGGAATTACACTAGGTTCCAACCTTGCTAGCTTGTGAAAACATAAAGAAAATGAAGCTAATAGTGACCCCTCATCACAGGTTAAAGCTTAAGCGTGGCTATGAGCTGTGTGAAGTTCCCCCAAATTATATTTTTTTGGTTTTGGTTTCTAGATTGTTTCCTCTGAAGGCTGAAGGTTTTGTTTTTACAAAATAAAGGAAACTGCAAATGAGATTGTGTTGTAAAGGAGTATTATGGGAATGCGGTACCAGACAGACAATGGATGAAGAAGAGTCGGATAAACAATTTGATTAAAATTCCAGCAGCAGCATTTCGTGCCCAGTGTTAGTTAAGCTCCCAAAACACTGGCTCCTACATTTCACATGATGTACTCCCTGTTTGTTTTTCTGATTTATATCCTCTAGGACCAAGGTGAGATAACTTGATGACATCACCGTGATATGTCAGGGTTATTTACTTATTTATTTATCCATCAAGATAAGATAAATCTATCTATCTGCATTTTTATCTACAGTTCACTAGTCCACCTTAAGTTTGTCTGAAGGGGGCACAGACACACGTGCTACATCTTTGATCCATCCCCATAACTGAAACCCAACCTAACCCTAGGTCTGCCTGGGTTAGGGCCCTCATTCTCTACCTCCGACCTCAGCAGGGCTCCAGATAGTGACAAATGGAATTTTATATGATTGCATTCATGTCAGTGGTCCTATCTGGTCAGCCAAAAATTAAGAGGTCTATAAAAGGTTATTGCAAAACAAATGGAGCGGAAACCTACATATCGTTCTGCTTTATGCAGTCCCTGGTTAATAATTGTAACCTTAGTGTGACGATTTTTTTCTGTTTAAGAGCTGTTGGAATATGCTGATTTAAATCTACATGACCCAGGTTCTACAGCAAAATGCCTACTGAGGGAAACTATCCAATAAAGGTTTAAACAGATTTATTTTCCGATGTTGTGCGCCCTAAATTAGTTCATGATCTTTTTCTGCAGTTTTAGACCATCGCAGATGTAACCCTGCACAATTTGATGCCAGTCAGGAGGCCTTCAGATTAACACTCACTAAGACTGTTTAACGTGAGCCGAACTACCTGGATTAACAGAAACTTTCACTGTGAACTCTGAACCTGGCTCACAATGGCAAGAATTGCACTTCATGGGTGATAAACAAGCAAGACATGCCAAGTCTGCTTTGTTAAAGTCTATATGCGAAACATTGTTGCATCATTTCAACAAATCACAATCAAATGAATCAGAACAGCTGTGAACAAGTGTGGGCACATGAGGTTTCACACTTAAACCACCCACTGTTAAGTGGAGGCTTGTTTGGAATAGATCATTTTCCCAGAAAAAACTAGATGAAGGTGGTGTCTGTTTCCCTTCCAGTTAGTCATATTTATAGACAGAAGTAATAGAAATCAGAACCAAACTCAATCTACAGTAAAGGTACATTGGAAAGCCGGAGAGAGAAGCAGACAGAAAAAAAAAAATGGTTGGAATAAGGAGAGACACACACAAAACGTAAAAGATAAAGATAGAAATAAGAAGCCAGACATCAGGCTGTTGCTGGGTCAAACACGGAGACCGGTGCTAAGACTGACCTAGGTACACAACACAATAAAAGGAGGAGTTTGTTCAAAAGCACCCAAAACACATTATTCACATTCTTGTCCTATTTTTCAGCCATTTGGATGACAGGCACACAAACCCACCACAACCAGCCTGATTTGCATTTTAATAAAACGAGGTCACAGTGGTGGTAAGGACACAAGGGGCATCATTACTGGTCATTTTTCATAACACAGTAAGAAGAAGGGCAGACTTAGCAGAGCTGGTGGTTTCTGTGCTGTAGCTGCACTTAGTTAAAGCTGATAATCAGTAAATCCCTATTTACCACTACAATCACTGCACCCTCTAAAACAGCAATTTTCTCAGCGCTGGCTGGTAAAGAGGTTGTAATTTTGAAAAAGACAAATTTAAAAGATAAATTTTTTTAAATTTTAAGTTGGAAATCAACCCTTGTAGACTCATTCATGACTCAAGCAGTTAGTTGAGATTTCAGACATCATCAGTTGCTGTGTCATACAACAGACATTTTGGCCTCTGCAAAATGTAGTGCATTGCACTGTAGGACAAGAAGGATGGAGGGTATACAGTATGCACATACACAGACGTCACTTCTTTCGTCTCATTGTTCCAATAATAGGGAAAGTATTTAAAAGATAAATCGGCACTCTGGACAGAAATAAAATAGACACTGAGAGATACACTGAACCCTAGGTTGCTCCCACTGCTTGGCACTGGTGTGTGATGTGTATTCACTTGTATGAACAAAGGGTTAGATGTGTCATAGTGACCACCAATGAGAAAAAGGTGCTCTGTAAATGCAAGAAGGCCAGACCATTTAAACATGTAAAGTCAATTTAGACTAATTCCAGACATAACTGTGGACTAGCGTAACACGCTAAAAGAGGCCAAATAATTACTAGTGGCTGCTGATTTTGCTGGTCAACACGACAAGCTGCTGTTAACCATTAGACAGCAGCTTTTAGCCCTGGAGGTTTGCATAGAGAATACGTGACTAAAATAGGCAGTCACTTTTTAGTTACAAGAGTTGGGGTCATAAATGGTGCCACAGCTTGGAATAAAGTGCAGTGTAAGATCATTTGTGTCTCTTTTGTTGACACTTAAGACAACTTTGTCTATATAAGCAATCCAAGGCTAGTTGGCTGCATCACGGCGTAGCTGTATATGTTAATATATTAATAATCTCAACAGCTGCCAAATAGTGAACAGTTTTGTCAAAATCTTCTTGGTAACAACTAAGCGCATCATTGTTAAGTTCATCGCCTAAAAAATAAATGAAATATACAGGAAGCGCAGGATTCATGGCATAGAGGCAGACTGGGTTTTCAGTCTGTTCGGAAAAGAGTTGTCGGCTGATCTGCTTCAAAGTGATATTAAAACATTAGCGTTATTACCACAGGGACACATCTGAAGCTGTTATCAGATAGCATATCAGTTTGAATGGCGCCTTGTAATTTTTTTAAAAATGAATCATTAATGTGCTGTATGTATTTGCACTTTGCACTTTACTTCACTTTACTTTTTGTTTTAACTGAGTCTTTTACTCATTTGGCTACGTGCGCACTGATCTCAGAGAGAAACACAACTTAATTTTGCCTGCATTACAGTTGTATGTATGTCAGTACATGTGACTGTCATGCAATAAAGCTTGTCAGTAAATAACAATGAAGCTTGAATTGATTTGATTTTTATTTAGAATTTGTTTTTGCTTGGGGCTTCAGCTGAAAGGCTGAGAAAGTTCCAGTTTGGGTTGGAGACGACAAACATTTAAACAAATAGTAAGAGTGGAGCCTTGGCTGCATTATGACCACTGTTTATTTATTTATTTAGAACTTGCCCCAAACTCTAATCCTAATATCTGTATAGTTATGGAAGCGTTATTCTAAAACTGAAAAAAGGCATCCAATGCAATAAATGGCAGTTTTGGTGCTGGTCATAAGAATGCTATCAGTGCTAACAATGCCCTTTGGTAAGCTATTGTAGCAACTTTTTATTGACTATACTTAAGCTGGTTAATTAGCAACCAAGTTAATTATAGATTCCCTTCATCCTACTAGATATCTTGATTTAAAATATAAAGGACTACTTCTGGTACTGATCTTATTGAACAGCTTTAATAAACCTTCGTTGATTAATATAAAATAACTCCACAGGTCCCATAGGTGCCGTAGTGCTGATCAAATGTGCATCATATTTTAGAAATGACACAGAAACACTGTCACTCTTCCCACCTTGGAGATGATGAGCGGCTCTCCATGCTCCAGGCCGCCCTGGAGGGTGAAGCCCCACGGTGCTCCTCCCTGCAGCAGGGCCTCCACCAGCACCCAGCTACCTCCTTGTTCTACGCCCGCCGCCGGCTGGAACCCCGCCCGGCCACCGCTCTCCATGCCCGGCCAGGGGGAGCGCTCACCCCGGGCTCCTCTGACCTCAGCCCGGCTGCGGCCCGGCGGACTGAGGGGGCAACCGGTGTGAAGAAAACAGTCTCCCCTTCACGAACGCATTGCCCTCATTCATTTATAACTCCTCGTTATGGAAAAAGAAAGCAGGAGGTGTCCGGGCGCTGAGTTGCGTTTCCTGCAAAGTGCATTCCTGGAGCGCAGAGAGCGGCGGATCCTCCGGCGGACGCACTCAAACAACAGCCCGGCACTAGACGCAGGAGTCCGGGGAGAGTGTTAAAAACTTTACTAAGAGAGGAAAGTGATTAAAGTTCAAGATGGACGAAGGTCAGTTTAGCATTAGTCTGTTCCACAGAAATCCAAACCTCTCTCTCTCCCTCTCTCTCTCTCTCTCTCTCTCTCTTCCGAAAATCAGTTTAGCATCACAATGGGATTTACTGCGACTCAATGAGCGAAGAGAAAAGAGAGAGACACAGAGAGAGGTGGAGTGAGGTAGAGCGAGACAGAGAGGGGTGGGCAGGAGAGATAGGCGAGGAAAGAAGGAAGAGAAAGAGAACACAGAAGGCAAGTAATAATCAGAGAGAAAGAAAAGTCTTACAGAGGGGCGAGAATAAAAAAATAAAAATAAAAAAGAGAAAAGCTGTGAATAAAAGAGGAGCACAGGACTGGAAGCAGAGTGTTTCCTGTGTGTGTGTGCTGATGAGTCTAATCCAATCCTCCACAGCAGAGCTGAACTCTGCAGCGGCCCCTTCTGATGCCGTTTCCATTCACACAGGGACCAGATTACTGGAGGAAAACCAGATTAAACTTCCTAGTGGATCAAATTGTTTACACGGTTCACAATAAACTGACAGCCAGACTTGACATCAGCTGTTTGATGGCTGGGCTCAGGTGTGGCGGGCAGCGCCTTACCAGCAGAAGCTCCATTATGCTTCAAATGAGCTGGTGCGGCCTCCCAGTTTTCCTGCAAGAATTTTGAGAAAAATTTCAAATTGTGTAAAAGGGGACAACAATGGACATATTCAGCCTCTTCATAAAAGCCTTAACAACATCGGCAAGTGTTGCCGAAACTTGTTGCCACTTGTTGGCCATTGTGGTAGTTTGGAATAACAAGTCCAGTCAAAGTCTGGCTTATCCACCAGAGCACATGAGATGGGATAAATTACAACATTAGCATGCCAGCATCACCACCAGTTTAGTTCATCTTAGTGTTAGCATGCTAACATTAGCAGATCTACACTGAATACTGTAGAGCTGAGGCTGATGTGAATATTAGTAGCTTCATTCATTCATTCATTCATCTTCTGTAACCTTGTCCTGTGAAGGGTCACGGGGCTCTGAAGCCTATCCCAGCTGTCATCAGGCGAGAGGCGGGGTACATCCTGGACAGGTCTCCAGTCCATCACAGGGCTAACATTTTGAGCACATGGTGGCACCATTGGTCAACTTTTTCACATATTCCAAAGATTAAGAGGAAACTTTGACCTGATGGTGACCCAACTGATGAAAAGTCAGCGGTATTGATCCTCTGTGCACCTTTAGTATCATATGTCATTGAAACCCATCCGTTAGCTGATGACTTATTCCAGGAAATAGTATTTTAATCCCTGAGTACAGATGGAAATTACAGCTCACTCAGATAAGTGATTGCAGCACTAGTCAAATACGCCTCCAGTACAGGCACAGGGAAGTGAACACGTCACTGTTAACACTACAAAGATGTCCTGCACTGATTCTGTTTACACTTCAGTGGTTCTTTTAACCAGGAAGTAATCAGACGACGTACAGTATGTGCTTTCAGTCCATTAGTGGACCGACTGACACTCATACTGATTGAATCAGGTTTGTACTGACCACTAGCAAAACCCAGAGCTCATCGTCACTGAAAATGATGGGATGGTTTGGCATCTTTCTAGGCAACAAATAGTTATATGCAATAATACAATAGTTCAGACCCATCACATCATGGACTCCACAAAACTTCATAAGGTTTCCTGAGATATCAGACTAGATCAGTCCAAACCTACAAAGGTCAAAGTAGTCGGCGAAACTGCATTTGAAACTAGTCTGTTTACAGATATTGCGGTGCACTTAACATAAGTTATAAAGTTTATTGTCTGATTAAAGTCTGGTAAATGTTTTCAAATGAGGCAACAAAAGTGTGGGTGGTGAGTTAGACAGAGACGAGCTTACCATATCTAGCCGTGTAGGCTCTAGGCTGCATTACCTGCTACCAGCATACCACGCCCAAATCTTTACCTACTCTTCAGAGATGTCATCTGCTGAAGCACTGTCTACATTAAAGTGTTGGTTTATTTTTTTTCTTCCTATAGGGATCAGTGGTAGAGGTGAACCCACCTCAAAGATACTTAAAATTACGAAAAAAAAAGCATAAAAAAGCAGTGAATTCCAGTAAAAGAACATCTTTCAGGTTCACCGGCTGTGTCAGCACTTGGGAATGTGGTCGGATGGACGTGTCATCAAGTGTATCAGTTAACAGAGGTCACTGGGGGTTAATATCGATAGCCACAGCAGTCCTTGATTCTCCAGGCAGATAAGCTGCAGTTGCCTGGATGGAACCCAGGTGTTGTGGCTCATGGATGGGTAACTGAATGAAAAAGGTTCAGGTGATACAAGAAACTTGGTTGAATAGGAGGCAACTGAAGGCACAGCATCTGGTCAGTATAAAGCATTCAAAACCCCAAGAACAAAAAGCATTGTCGGCCATAAAGCTTTAGTTTCTGAAGTTTCTTGGACATAGAGATTTGGGACAGCAAAGAAAAGCATTGTTCTTCTTTGAAGTCCAAGACTAAGGAGACAGCAGAGAACGCAGGATGGTTGAAGGTCGCCATCTAGCGGAACACAAGGGCAACAGCAATTTCCTCTCAAAGATGGATCAAATTAGGTCTGTTTATACAGAGGACACATTTTATCTACAGCTAGGTGGATGGTCCGGATATTCCGGATTTACATGTTTCCCATTTGTCCAACTGTGACTTTTAAAAATGGAAGTATTTTTTGTATTGTGCTTTAGCTGACAGGCTATATGTAAATTATGACGCATATACACATTTCATTAACATCAGAAAACGAACCCAAGTGAAAGCAGCGTTGAGTGTGTGCAGATTTTTACAGAATTAAAGGGACTAAACGTACAGTTTATCACATACATTTATCAACAGATATACAGTACAGTAAGTCCACGGCTGTTGTGACTCTGTTAAGGCACTCTTGTTTAAACTAACATGTGCAAACACCAAACAAAAAAAAGATAGAAGTCATTCTTTTATAAAAGTGCAATTAAAAGAATCATATATAGCTATCTTATAGCTAATATAGTAGTAAAACTGACCTTTGCTGCATCAAAAGATTCTGATTTAACCAAAACCTAAATGATTAATACCACAGAATAAGATGTTTTTAAGACGACTTCTTACAGCTTTATAAACATTTTTACACTTGAAAAATGTGAAAATCACTGGTCAACATGTAACAAAATCTCAAAAACTGGAAAAAAGAAATGCCACATTTTACACTTCTCAATTATAATCGGGATGTTAAATAGTGAAGACACACATTACGACAATGGCAACGTGCTAAAGCTCTGACATGTTGAAAAGGTAAATTAAATAAATTTGTTTTTTGGCAGACATTGTCTCGTCTCTGTATGGAAAGAACAGGAGCTTGAGGACAGCGCAGCCCGCCTTAATACACCTGTCCTTTCCCTGCTGTGACAAGTCAAGTCTGTAATGAAAAATGTTCTACCAAGCATTTCTTAAACTGACACCTTCATCAAAGGCCATATTACTGTATATGATCAATGCACCAACCAGAATATGTATCAGCAATTCTAAACGGTGGCAGTGCTATGTAACAATGAACCTCATCAGTGTGATAGTCAAACAACAAAGTGGGATAAAGCTGTACACTGAGCATACTCTTGTTATAAAAAACAAAAAACAGTCTCCCTTGTGAAACACTTCTCATGACAGGATGCCTCTAAACTTAATGACTGATACGCTATTGTTTGCATTAAGAAGCGAGTTTTGGCAAGTCAATGCTCTAGTTAGTAACTTTGTGTAAAATGTGTATATTTTAGTACACAAACAAAACAATGCCATTACTAACAAGAACAAATGAGACAACTTTAAGGGGAAGCCACTATCTCAGTATCACTATCTCTCAAAAAAAAAAACCCTGAATGAATCAAATTTTAGAGAAAGGTACTTGTTTTTAGATGGAATTTGGTGAGTATGTCAATACAGCAAAAATACTAGATATGCCAGACTCTCCTGGTGAGTGTCGCCTCCTGCTGGCTGGATGGACAAACATACTCTTGAGCCAGACCTTGTAGGGTCAGAGAAACTCGTTACATTGCCTTGCATGGACTTCTGCCTACACTATGCCCGGCTGGCCTCAATCAGATGGGTCCCCACATACGAGCTGGGTTGTGCTCAAGGTTCCCTCCTGTTAAAAGGCAGGTTTTTCTTGCCACTGCCATCCTTTGCGTTTGCTCTGGGGGTTTTGGGCCTGGTTCGGTAATGCAGCTCGAGACAGTTTGTATAGTTATTATAATAAATATATGATAAAAAAAAAAAAACAGTTAAAACTTCATCAGCAGCTGTATTTTGTATTTGATCCAATTAGCACCTGGAATGCTGGAAAAAATAAACTTTTCAACACGCTATTGTAACAACGATTTGGTCTCTGGTTTAGCGCTATGCCTGGATGGCACAACTGGTCTTAATTGTACATAGGGCTTAAAGAGCCCTTGAGCCTGGTGAGCTGTTTGGTTGAGAGTTATAGGCTCAAAGGGCAGCTAGCTTGGCTGAAGACTTTTATTTGAACATGTAACTTATTTTCACAGCTTGTCCATCATTCTTACTGTATAGGCTTTACCCATGAGCAGCAGTCCAATGTGTAGATGCCAGGTACTGGAGACGATTAGCAGTAACAACGTGTAACTGGTATTAAATTCGAAAGAATTGTGGAACTTCGTTTGTAGACTACCGACTTTCTTGTCCCCATTAAAACTGGCACTCACAAACCTAGCAGCTGGATGTGAATCCTGACAGTGCACTAGATGACAGTAATGTTGTAACAGCTGTTAGCTGACTTTGGCTAAACATCTTCTGACATGCTGTGAATGGTCTCAATTATTTTCTTCTTCAGTTTCTTCACTTTGTCTGGTGGTGTCTCATTCAAACACTCCTCCACGTACTTCAGAAACCCTGCATGAGGCGACACAGTTTGGTTTTGACAGAACGTCCTCATGAAGTCCATCACCTCACTGGTGGTGGCTGTCGCCCTGTGGCCTGCTCGTTTGCGCCCCACCGGCCTGCTGTCTGTGTGAGAGGAGGATGTGGAGGGGGAGGGGGATGAGGGAGGGGAAGACCGTTGGGAGTCTGGGGGAGTTGGTGAGGGTGGGGCTTCGAGGCTTCGCGTTGTGATATTCACTCTAGGAGTTTGGTTAACAGCAGGATAATGCATGGAGGAGGAAGGGGCTCGGCTGTCCAGTTGGCGGAGGCGTGACTCCTGCGGCTCTTGGAAGTGAAGCTCTTCGGGCTCGTCCTCGTCACAGGAGTCGCAGAGGAACATCAGCTCACGGTAGTGCTTCCACTTAGGAAGGTAAAAGTCCTCTGAACCACATGTTTTGTTGGAGCTCACTGCCTTGTGCTCACGTTGGAATATAGTTCGCAAGTTCCTGAACTTTGTCTTTATGTCTTCCACTGTAGAACAGGAATAACAGAATCAGTAAAAATATGTCACATATCACATTTATGGAACAGTTCCCTAAAGATTAAATGTTGTGACCGAACCGAAACACAAACAGCGTCACCTGTGAATGAGACAGGTTCATTGTGTGACAGGAGGCTGCTCAGCGTCTCCAACAGGCTCTGTCTCAACAGACGGTTCCTGTAGCCCTCTGACTTGTGGTTCCACAAACAGCTGTGATCTGGAACAAAAGGATAACCCTTTAATTCTCGCATTGGTACAAAGACAAGAACAGCTATGAAAACACAGTTGTATGTCACTTTAAACTGGTTACATACAAAAATGAACTGCGGAACTTCATGTGTATAGAGTGCTAGCAGCAAACGGATTAACTGCTAAAGTTTTGGTCAACAAATAAGCCGTTTGTGCTTGCGCCTGTCTAGAGGAGGTGGTCGGCCTGGTCGGCCTCAGCAGATGGATCCCCCATATGACCTGTGCTCATGTATTTTTTCAGTTTTTCCTTGCCGCTGTCGCTTCAGTGCTTGTTTTGGAGGTTTTAGGCTTTCTGCAAAGCATTGTGGGACAATTTGTATAGTTATTGGCTCTTTATACATCAAACTGAACTGAACTACACCTAGAGACAGCAGTGAGATGTGGTTTTAGTTTCCTTGTTTCCAAGATCCAAGTTTAAATTCATTATGCAGATAGTTTCTTTCATGGCCAGCTGATCTTCACTTTATGTCCACATACTGCTCTACATGGACACGCAACAGGCAAACCAATAAAAATCTGATGTGCATGGGCAAACTCCTTTCAAATCAGCAACACCTGCCCCTGATCGCATTTGGAAACTAAGGTAGATATAAGTCCAATCTGGTCTGGCCCACATTTAACAAATTCAACAGTAACATGTATCACTAATGAAGCCACGTACCAGAGTAAAACGATATGAGCTGCTGAACCTTGGCCTCGCTCCAGAGGCAGCGGGAGTCTGTGCTCAGTCTGCTGTCCGCCTGAACTGAACTAGTTGAAGAGAAGGTTGCCGGGGAGGGGTTTGTGGGCGGTTTTGTGTCTTGCAGTGAACTGGAAGGAGAGGCTGGGAGGGTGCAAACAGCCGTTTGACTGGGCAGAGTGAGCACATCTGGAGTTGCAGAGAGGAAGATTTGGTACGCAGCACTGGTGTTGGTTTTGGTATCGCTCTGGCTGTTGTTGGTTTGAGTGGAGATAGATGAGAAGCTGTTCAGGTTAGAGGAATGAATCTGGCTTCCTTGGTCCAGATCCTTGTCTTCTTGTGGCATCAATATCTGCAGGTCTTCTTGGATCTCATCTTCATCGCAGGACTCGCAGAGGAAGAGCAGCTGCTGGTAGTGTTTCCATTTGGACACGTAGAGTTTGTCGGAGCCCCTGCTAGCCTGGACTGCCTTGTATTCGCGGTTAAAAACAGTCCGAAGGTTCTTGAACTTGCACTTTATGTCTTCAACTGTAAAACAGCAACAAAGGGGTCACTTCACACAATATCTCAGAGGGGAAAACTAGCAAGTAAGAGCTATATATGTTTTCTCAGTAGGTGGAGGGAGTGAATATTAGACAGGTCAGCATGTTAGCGGACGACTGAAGGGTTTATGTCAGTCTGCATTTCTGTTCAAAGGAAGAAACCAGCATTTACTTTTTGTTTAAGCTTGTGAAAAACACCTGCTTCTGCCTTTTAGCTGCTTCAAAATATATTTTTTTATTTTCTGGTGAGGCCATTTTAAATGCATGTGTACAAGAATAAATATGCATATTTAATTGTATCTGTGAAGACATATTGCAAATATCCCCATTATGGTGTTAATCTCTACCTGAGAAAGACACAGAGTGGTCGGACAGTTGGCTCCTCAGACTCTCCAGCAGCCTCTGTCTGAGCTGACGGTTGTTGTGGTTTTCAGACTTCTTATTCCACAAGCAGCTGTGCTCTGTCCGCAACAACACAAAACAGGAACACCCGTCACTTACGAAACACTTCAGAATCCAAGCTATCATTAGGTTTGACCTAATACCTGAGTAGAAAGATATCAGTGCTCGCTCTCTTTCCTCAGTCCAGAAACATTTAATCACAACATTAGAAGAGACACAGGAGGAGGTGGGGACGGAAGTGGAAGGGGTGGACGTGGTGGGGAGGAAGGATATGATCAGCCCTGGGGAGGTGAGGACAGGCTGGCTCTCCTCCTGTGGAACCATCAGCGGAGAGAGCGGTGGCTCGTCGGTGCCGTCATCCTGGTCCCAGCAGCCCTGTAGGAACATCAGTTGCTGGTAGTGCTTCCACTGTGGCACGAACACATCGTCCGAATTACACGCCTTGCTCGCTTTAACCATTTTGTACTGACGCTGAAAAGTGGTACGGAGGTTTTTGAACTTGTTCTTGATGTCTTCCACTGGAGAGAGAATAGAAAAGCATATTAAATTACTTTTTCTGACAGAAACAATGTAGCTTTGACCTGGTTTCTATGAAAGGCCTTGCTCAGACCTTAACATCTGTACTGGGGAATCCGATCACAAGTGGCCAGTGTAAAGTTGGAGCTGGAGGTGGTCTGCTTAACATTTGTTTGGTTGTGCGTAGCTAAGGTGTAAGCGGTTACGCCGTTGAATGCACTGGTGTGTCATATTGTTATGTAACCTTCCAGGGCCCTGAAAATAACTTACGTCAGAGTGGAGATCAATATATAATAACTTAATAGTGCTGTTCTTAGTTCTGAAGGAGCAGAAGAAATGTGTTAAAGCAAGCTGCTGTTAAAATATTCTGCTGCACCCCAAATGAAAATTTTTATACGGAGTGTTAAACTGAGATCAGATATGAGGAGGTTGCATGCAGCATCTACACTCACCGGCCACTTTATTAGGTACACCATGCTAGTAACGGGTTGGACCCCCTTTTGCCTTCAGAACTGCCTCAATTCTTCGTGGCATAGATTCAACAAGGTGCTGCAAGCATTCCTCAGAGAGTTTGGTCCATATTGACATGATGGCATCACACAGTTGGCGCAGATTTGTCGGCTGCACATCCATGATGCGAATCTCCCGTTCCACCACATCCCAAAGATGCTCTATTGGATTGAGATCTGGTGACTGTGGAGGCCATTTGAGTACAGTGAACTCATTGTCATGTTCAAGAAACCAGTCTGAGATGATTCCAGCTTTATGACATGGCGAATTATCCTGCTGAAAGTAGCCATCAGAAGTTGGGCACATTGTGGTCATAAAGGGATGGACATGGTCAGCAACAATACTCAGGTAGGCTGTGGCGTTGCAACGATGCTCAATTGGTACCAAGGGGCCCAAAGAATGCCAAGAAAATATTCCCCACACCATTACACCACCACCACCAGCCTGAACCGTTGATACAAGGCAGGATGGATCCATGCTTTCATGTTGTTGACGCCAAATTCTGACCCTACCATCCGAATGTCGCAGCAGAAATCGAGACTCATCAGACCAGGCAACGTTTTTCCAATCTTCTATTGTCCAATTTCGATGAGCTTGTGCAAATTGTAGCCTCAGTTTCCTGTTCTTAGCTGAAAGGAGTGGCACCCGGCGTGGTCTTCTGCTGCTGTAGCCCATCTGCCTCAAAGTTCGACGTACTGTGCGTTCAGAGATGCTCTTTTGCCTACCTTGGTTGTAACAGGTGGTTATTTGAGTCACTGTTGCCTTTCTATCAGCTCGAACCGGTCTGGCCATTCTCCTCTGACCTCTGGCATCAACAAGGCATTTCCGCCCACAAAACTGCCGCTCACTGGATATTTTTTCTTTTTCGGACCATTCTCTGCCCTAAGCTAGCTGACGACGCCCTTCATCTGCACCTCACCTAACGTTCAAGACTCAATACACCTATAACTCTGTGCTTCTTATACTGCAGGAGAGAACCATGTGTAGCAATGCTCTATGTGTGCAATAGAAATAGTTTTACGAGTGTTAAACAGGTACATATGAGGTAGGTGTAGAATAGCTTACTCATTCATTAGCTGACTTATCTGCCCAAGCTTTTCAAGACTTCACATTACAGCTTAAACCCCTGACGGAACCTGTAGGTCTCTGGGGAGTTCCCAGACATTAGTCTATCAATCTGGTGACTTGGTGAAAATGTGGCTACATATATGACTGGATCTGACCACAGCCTCACCTGTGAAAGGAACAGGAGGGGGGTGAGATGACAGAAGGAATCTCAGGCGCTCCAAGGTTTTCCATCGAAGCTGTCGGTTCTTGTAGCCCTCTGACTTGTGGTTCCACAGACAACTGTGTTCTGGGAGATGACAAGATACACAAAATGTCTGCTATTTTTAACGTTGGTTACTGTATAAAACCCTTAAAAGCAGTAGAAGTTTAAACCACAAGTTCTGGCCTGTGGCTGATAATAGTCAACACAAGATGAGACTACTCTTCAATTATCGCACCACAAGTTCAGACAGACATTTTCCTGCTCACTGCAACAGACGAGCTCTCAACCGAATAGAAACACTCATTTACCAGAACATAAGGTGCATGAAAATGAAAGAAAATGAATGCATTCTATTATAACAGTCCTGCATTACCTCCTTTCGTACTGATCTAATGATCAATTTAAGCTGAAACAGCATAAGAAGGCTGGTATTTCAACTGTACGATCATAATGGAGGATGTAGTTTGTGGTGATGTTTAACTGGACTGAATTAAACATTAAACTGTTCCTGTGTTTAACTAAGACTCATATGGGGTTGACAAAATAATAGAAACCTGTCAGGACAACGCAATACAATTCACCAGTACTACAACCACTACCTCCTGAATAAAAACACAACTGAATCAACACCTCTCTCAGTTATTTGAAACAAAATTGAGAACAATTGATAATTGTTTTCCCTGGTGTACCTAATGAAGTGGGAAATAGGCTTGTGTATATAGGCTGATAAAGTGAACACAGTGTAGCCAAAAGCCATCATGTCTCACTGTGTCCCGTGTTAGGGTTCACTGGCTGCTTTAGGCCATGTAATACACACAGTGAGTGATTTGGAAAGATTTTCCTGCTTGGACAATCAGTAGCAACAAGAGGGGTCACGTGTCCCCAGGTGTGCCATCGTTCCTGAAGACAACCTGACTTACACATCCACAATATTTGACAACTAAAAATGACCACAAAAAAACGTGATGTGACAACCACTAAATACACACATAAAACATTGATGAGTCTGACGCAGTCTATGTATTTAACTATAGTATTTAAAATGGACACTGTAGTCGTCATTTCTTGCTAACGCTTGGCTGAAAAACTCGGTAAATCTGTATTGTCCTCAACTGTCCCCGTCATTAACTGGTAAGCTATTAAACTTCATTTATTTGAGCGCCCTAGGTCTGGAAGTGCAGGTGAAAAGTTCATAAAACACAAAAAGAAACTGCCAAGATGTTTCTACTGTGTTGTAGAACAACAACAGCTAACTTGGCTTCAGTTGCTAGTCGCCATTGCTGTCATCTATCTCTATTGCTCATTGCTAGCAGCCGTCGGTCTCTTCGAGCAACGGTTGCCTATAAATGTTGCATTTTCCGACAACGCATCGGCACAACGGACCGGCAACTTGTAAAACAGTTTAAATATAGAATGCAAATTGGTTAGAGTACAGTGTTGGACTTACTGGAGAAAAACGCTATGAGCGCCCTCTCTTTATCGTCAGTCCAGTATCTCTCCGGATTGAAGCCACACGGAGGAACCTCCATATTGTTGTAGCAGTTTTGTCCCTCGTCTACTCGGCTGCAAAGTCACATGACCCAGAATCCAAGCTGTGATTGGACAATTCCCGGACATTCTTTAACAATAACCCAGATTGCCCAATAGAGGTCGTTGTGGACTGGTGTTCGTTTCCTCATCAGACCATTTATATTGCAAATAAGTCATCTTATATCTATTTAACACCATTCAGCTTAGCTTTTAAAATAACTAGATTATTGAAAGTATAAGTTATACAGTCTTCCAGTAGTCATTTTTTCTGCCAAAGTTTATGAAGTCAGAAAATGGAAATTTGATTCTATAAAATTGCAAGACAAATAGACAGCATCTGCTAGAATATCCATACTAAGCACTAAGGGAAGTTGTGATAATAAATTGTTGTTTCCAAAGGCATGCACTGGCAGATAGATTTTGAAGCACTTTCGACTGTTATCCATTACACAGCATCAGCAAGGGGGCATTTGTTTCATCTCGGACAAAGTGAAGCCAGCTAACAATCACCCAGATATCATGAAGACAGTCTATGCTACAAAAAGACAGACGGTTTTCTGGCTCTGGGGAGAATGCAGAGAACAATAGGGAAAAAAATTAAAACATTCATTATGCAGATGTCAAGTGTTGTACTGTTTTAATTTCTAATCAACAGCTGGCTTGTACACTTCCAAACAAGAGAACAGACAAGATGTTTTTACAGTGAACCCCATGTACATCTCATTTCTTCACATTTATAGACATCCAGTCAATGTACAATATTTACACTGTTGAGTCAGTTTGACTGCTGATGGACTAACTGAGCGGGTGCAGTTGAGAATTAAACAAGAGTGTTCACTTACACACCATTATCCTGATCTTTGCTGTGAGAATAGTTGCTACAGAAAAACGGATTATAACTCAAACTGGATTAGTGTTTGATTAAAGTATATAAATATATCTGTTTTTACAAGATCTGATTTAAAAAGGTAAATATAAGGCTCAAAAAACCACACTGTCTCTCTTTCATCTCCACATCATGCACACTATTTTCTTACAATTAGAATAAGACTGCTTATCAGGAAACTAGTGTGCATGTGAAACAACTTGGGTATAAATTACAAAAGAAGGGGGGAGATTGTGTCTGTGTCATAGACCGATCTGCATGGAGAGATGTTTAGCTGCACACAAGGAAGTGAACCCCAATCCCAGTCTGTGCTTGTGTCGCTGAACTACACAAAACTGAATAAAACCCTTCACAAGCACACCAAGCAAGCCAATCACCCCGCTTACATTATGTACAAACCATAATATCATTCAAGTGCACATTTACATCGTAAGGTCATAAAGTAACTATGTACACTCTGTGCCAGCTCTATACTGTTAAACTCTCTTAAACGCTCATAAAATCTTTCTCGTGCTTTAATTAGAAAGTCGTTCACATGACTATCGTTGCTGTCAAGGAAAAAAAAAGCTCATAACAGCAACTAAACTTGTAGTACCAAGATCCTAGCACCCAGTACAGTGATGACTGAGCACACTGTTGGTGCTAGCAAACTAAACACCAAAGTTGCCACTGTGAGGATTTCTCACTTGCAGCAGCCAGCAGCACTTTAATAAAGTGACTCTGATATAAAAATATAACACAAGTCAATACGTAAATTCCGGTTATTTGTGATTTAAAAACATCTGAGGTAGAGTGACAAATGGGGACACTAACTGGTGGAAGTAATAGTAAAAACTAACCAGTGGGGTGGTTTTGTCGAGGTTCTGCTATTTTGTCGAATTTTGGTATCATTCAGGATTGCTTTGTTCCTTATAATTTTCAGTCAGTTATCTACAAGAGATGCCTTTTGAACCAGTTACCAGTGCACTGTCAAAACCATTTTTAGAACAGTTTTAGATTTAAGGAAATAAAAAATGAAAATGAAACGTACTGTGAGGTTAAAACTGATATTTTGTCACGTTGGCTTTCAGGTGGCTGACTCAACTCTCAGCTTGTCACATTCATACCTTGTTAGCATCAGCAGCTCAGAGCAGGTAAGATACTGTACACTTTAAAAAATCGTTATCAACAACAACAAAACAGTATAAATCAACACTGATGTTTTGGCTGCCATAAGTATGTTGCAGACATGTTCGCTTTGTAGAGAAACCAAATAAAACACAGCATTGAAATACGGCCCCAGAATGATACAGCTACAGGTAAAAATACCTTTTCTTGTTTATCACAAAACAATCAACAACTTCAAGCTTAAAGATGAACAAAAAATCCTCCTGCAAAAAAACCTCAAACATACTTATTTTTCCATCGACGTGGTTTTAAGTGGGTGGGTCCCAGAGCAGCTAAATCACACCCCAGCTAAAACGCAGTTGCTGTCTCTTCTGGTCAATTAAAAGATGGTTTCCTTTAAAACTGGGATGTCCTTCTTGCTCTTGCTGACATTCTGTCTATCACATAATCGTCGGACTCTTGTGTCCAATCACGTGATGACATAATATTTGTGGCTCTTTGCTTCAGCTCCGTCAATAAAGAAATATCATGACTGACGGCTACATGTCACCGCCTATGCTCCTGGTTGGTAAGGTCATACATTAGTCCCACCTTCCTGTAAAGAGCCAGTGCAACTGGAGCTTCTCTGTGTCATTGAACAATAAAAGTACACTTAGTCCTGCCATGTGGCAAAGAAAATGAGTTACAAAATGTCAAATCAATCAAACCACAAAGGTAGCACCATCCAAGGTGTATCCACCTGTCCATCAGACAATACTGTCATGCAGTAGTGGCTCAAAGTCCTCGTCACTCGCAGCTGGAGGGCTCTCCTCGTCGCTGCCCGGGAGGGGAGTGTTGATATGGACGCCAGCCAGTGAGGACATTGACTCTTTGCTGTCTGGGTGGGGCTTATCACTGAGGGATAGCTGAGAGGAAGAGGGGGAGCAAGAAGGTTTCTCAGGGATGAAGAGAGCAACGAGGAAGGCGATGACCACTGAGCATGCCCCCAGCAGGAAGGGCGGCCCTGGGATGAGTGCTCGCTGAGAGTGAAGAACAAAATGTTTCAGTTTTTTCATATTGTGGAGTCTAAAGGGATGTCCACTATTATTTTCATATGGAAAGGAGAAATAATGCAATCTTTTACTTATGCTTTATCTTACACTATTTATACACATTATACATTATTTATTGATCTTTTTTTTTTTTTTTTTTTATTGATTAAATATCTGTTACTTGATTCAGAAGCAGCACCCTTAACCTTCATTTATTGTACTGTTCATTCTTGTACAATAATAAAGACGTATCCTATCCTATTTAAATATACCATTTTTATTATGTAAATAAAATAATATAAATAAAAATAAAACCAACATTTCTAAATGTTCTGTAAACAGTTTCCCAATTAAATGGGTGCTAGTTGGCTTGTACAAAGATATGGAGCCATACAAGCAAAATGTGTGTTGGTAAGTTGGATAAGAAGACTTAGTATGGATAATTCATGTTATATCAGATTTAAAGCAAAGGACAAAAGGGATCTGAAATATTTTGGCTACCTGAATTAAGCTGACTTTGACTAGCAGATGGCTGTCTGGAAGTAATGTTGGAATGGGGGCTCCATTATGAAACCAACAAATAAATTGACTTCTCAACAGAGAGCAAATGATGTGTGATTTGCAGAGAAGATCTGCATCCCATAATAGACTAAATGAAATTTAACTTCATCAGGACATAAGCTAAAGAGTGCCTGTGTACATACTGTACCTCAGTGGGACCGTGCAGAGGCAGGGGGTCGATGTTGAAGTCTCCCTGAATGGGGTCCATGGTGTTTAGCTCAACGTTAAAAAGGAAGAAGATGAATCCGTACAGAGCTGGACCCAGACCATTACATAGACCCCTGATCCCTGTGATCATCCCCTGGACCACACCTGGAGGGGGAACAAACAGATCATTGTATTAAAGCTGGAGAGAGAGGAGAGGAGAGGAGAAAAGAAGAGAGGAGAAGAGAAGAGAGAGGTTTTCTTTGTCACCTTGTTTATCAGAATCAGCAGACTGTGACACCAGAGCAGAGACTGCTGGGAAGGTGATGGAGGACATTGCTGCAACAGCACCAGCCGCCCACATCATCCTATTAGCACACATACACAACATACACAAGGTTTAAGTTGAATAAAGGCAGTTTAGTGATTGTGCATTTTGAAAACATCTGTAGGAAAAACCTTAGGTTGTGATAGAGAATGTATATAGCCCTTCTGTTTTGATTTCAAACAAAATACATGCAGCTCTCACCATGGCTCTGATCCAAAGCCGTACCAGGCCAGCTGAAGGATCTGGAAGCCCAAGCCCAACAGAACTGTGTTTTTATTACCCAGAGTCCTCATCAGCAGAGTGAGCAACAGAGTCTGGGAGGAAAGAGAAGAAGAAAAGGTTTCATTTTGTAAGAATTAGTCATCACGATCAACCATTGAAGAATAATTCATTTAAATGTATAAGCAATCGATTTACAACTTTTATTTAAACCCTTTATCTTCATTTAGGCACAATACTATATACGCATCTTGACTACCCAGACAACAAGTTATCCATGTGTCTGCGTATTTGGGTAGCTAAATACTGTTTCTGACAGTTAGCTGAAAGCACATAGGAATACCTACACATCAGAAATCAGATTTGTAGCTCAGCGTGAGCATGTAGTCAAGTCACATAACATGTAAATGTGTGACAGGGGCGTATGAGTAAATAAGCATTTGTTTGTGTTACCTGTGCTACAATAGACAGAATCCCCACAACTCCAATGAAAACAGCGATCGTTGTGGAGGAGAAGTTGATGACCTGAAGAGAGAGACACAAATGATTTATTTTTAATTATTACTGTGACATGTTATAAGAAAACAACACTGTTTAACAGATAACACATGAAGTATGTACATATATTTCTGTCCAAACAAAACCATGTGCTTCCTTCATGAGGAAAGATCCTAACTTCTGTTATTGTTAAACAACTCATTTAAGAAGTCTGCATGCTGCATAGTACAGTTAATTGTATTTTTTTTTTTTATTGTTGTTGTTGTAGTTTGACTATTGTTAACAATTTGACTTTTTAGTTCTAATCTAAGATTTTGGATAGGACAGCTTTGATATAGTGTGTAATAGAAGGTTGTTTGGGTGTCCCCGCATTAGCGAGCGAGTTTCTGGGTTGGGAAATTTTTTGTTGAATTCAATGTGCACAGAAAATTACTAAGTTTATCAGCAGTGTGTCTCACCTGTCTCAGATAGAGGAAGAAGCTGGAATACTGTCCGGCTTCCGGCAGGTAAGACAGGAACACGGTGATACAGATCAGCAAGACTGTTGGGTCCTGACCCACCTTTCTCAGAGACTGCAGAAGAAAGTGAGACAGAGAGAGGGACAGAGAGACAGGAAATACAACACCGGCGCTGTCAGATGATCAGTTAGACTTCAACAAGCAGCTGGGACTCAAAGGGTAAACATCTGTAAAGCACTGTCCACTGTTTCACTATATTTCATTATTACCCTCACAGTAATCAGTTTCCAAGCATACCATAATCATATGACATCATTAAATCATTTAAATGTTACTGTATTGGAGGACATTGAGGTGCCTTCGCCCACGCTCCACTCTATATACTGTGTCCAAAAACAGAGAAGAGAATCAAATGATTGAGAAAAAGACTTCATGGATCTACAGAACAAAGCTGAGTAATCTGCTATGGACTCATTATTTAAGCAGCCATTCAGATAGTGTGCTGTAAATGATTGATTACTGACAGTGAATGGATCAGCCTGCTCCCAGGATATGGGCGCTCCCCAGGTGTTGAGCCTCATCTTGTCTGGCAGAGACTCAGGCACAGCCAGCAGGATGAAGCAGATGTCAGCCAGCGCGATCAGAGTGGCCAGCAGAACTACCAGGTTGTCCCCGTACCAGGCCGACAAGTACGCTCCGATGGCTGGACTCGTCACCAGGCTGGCTGCAAAGGTTGCCGACACCTAGGGTGTTAAGAGCACTTTTTAGATGATGGACGTATGGACCCTTTCTCCTATACTATGACCTGCCAGTTTTTTAAGGTTGCTAATTTCTAATATAGTTTAAGAGCTACTGTACAAAATGAAACAGAAGTCCTTACCAGACCATAGGCAGTACTCCTCTCTCTTTCGTCTGTCACATCAGCAACGTAGGCAAAGATGACTGAGAAAGTGACTGAGAAGGCCCCAGACATAGAGATCATGGCAAAGTACCACCTGGAATATGAGCAGGTGAGCGAGATACAGCTTTAGTTTCACCTCAAACCAAGGAACAAGTCAAACTACGAGAATTAAATCGGCCCCCGAGAGGTTAGGCCACAGGCTGTACGTTTGACACCCCTACTTTAGATCATGTACATCATTTTACAACCACTGACATGACTATGAACTGCTCTTTGTATCACTTTGTATGATGAGTGCAGAACAGTGAGTCCTACCAGGGGCTGAGCCTCATCAGAGGGATCGGAGCACAAGTGAAGAAGACGGTGACCAACAGGAAGGACCGCCTGCCCCACACATCCGACAATGCGCCAATCAGAGGAGCAGACATGAATGACAGCAGACCCTAGACAGGAAGAGGCAAAAACAGTGACAAAATAGACAATCAACACAAGGTCTGCAAGAGAAAAATATATCCCTCCTGTCTGATCAAAAAGTTCACATAGATTCATCTTTTAAACATGGGCATCAGTTTACTAGCCAGGGTTAGCACTTCTCTGCCTGTGAAAACCATAAATAAGGCTATATATGTCACAGTGATTTGGTGTCCTGAGGTTTCAAAGACATAGATCTTGTCATCCAGTCTGCAGGTGACAGGTCCCAGTGTTGGGTTCCCGCCCCATGCTATACACTGATGTCAGGGTAACATGACAATTCTTTTTAAACTTATCTTTCAGTATCTACACAGCTCAGGTCTACGCAGCTCCTAAATTGTATGAATAAACTGTGCTACTGAAGTTCTTACCTTTACACCCTGAATGAGTCCATTCATCAGGAACGTGTGCTGGGGAAATGTTTCGTGTAAAACCTATGAGAAGACAATAACATGAATACAACAACACACACTTCACTGTTTAAGCAAGGAAGTAGTTAGTTACTCACATACTGTAGTTTTTTTCTTAATCAGAACTATTTATCATTCTCATCAAGTTACAAGATATTTATCTTGCTCCTAAACAAACCAACTATTTGTCTTGCTCTGCAACACCCACGCTGAGTATCTTGCTCTTCAAGATCGATACTAGACAGATACACATTTCATTACTGTAGTTCCTCTGGGGAAATTTGGTTGGCAGTAGTCACATGACAAACCCATTCACACATTCAATCCGCCCACTGTATAACTGATTAGGACAGCCAGGAAAGCTAACTAATTATTCTGTAAGTCCAGCACCCGTTTAATGGCTCATGTCACCCACAATGTTGTTGATGACACTGGTGTGTGAATGTGCGTGCACACTAGTGGGTAGAGGTGTCATTGTGACTGTAAAGCACTATATAAACCATAGACTGTATATAAATATGGACGACATGTCCCCACTTTCTTATATTTGCCAAACTGACGCTATTTTCCCAGGGATATGGGGTCATCATGATGTCACATCCTGTTTCTCTGGTGACAAATTAACTAAAACAAGACTAACTAACAAAACTAACTAAAACAAGATGAAAATGACCTAAAATGACTGAAACCATCTTTGAAACTTTTTATTTTACTTCCACTAACCATCCACCATCCACTGACATGGTAGAGGTGGAGTTTACGAGCTAAACTGCAGCCAGTCACCAGGGGGCGCTGTAATTGCTTTGGCTTCACTTTTGAGTTGTTTAGTTGTCCATCTTTATTAACGGTCTATGATATGAATACAAGGCCATTCATTCTGGAGAAGATTTTAATAATGTAGACAGTGACAATAACAATTTTTCAAAATGTTTACACTGTATTTTTTGTGCGCTTTGTTCACAGGTCCCATTTAAGCTTAATGTCAAGATCAAGACTATTCATCTTGCTCCAAAACATTCAAATGGATTGTCTTGCTCTCAACTACAACAAGCTTGCAAAACTAAATTGTTCCTGAACATTTCAAGATTATCTTGCAATATTATGACGGACTATTTACGGTATCTTGCAATCTACACTTTATTTTCAAGGGTGTTAATAATCAAATTACATTTATTTAATGGGTGAAGTATAATTTTTCTAATTACCGCCTTACTATGTTCGAAAGTTTTATCAAACCTTTTTCAGAGCTTTAGTTTTTTCCAACATGGACATGATTAATCTTGAAACTTTACTGTCATCTATTTCACAGCTTTCTCCACTTTCACCACTTTACTTTACATGGTGCTCTGCAGTGCTGTATAAACTCAGATGGCTGCTTGGATTTAGACAGAACACGCCATTTTCCCCACCACCACACACAGTTACTCACAGTAAGCATTGGCGTGGTGAGTAAACCCCAAGCGAAGAACTCCAAGAAGATCACCACCACTGCATGATATACACTGGGCCTGCCAATACCCTGCTGGAGCTGAAAGGAAAAGAAAACAAAACCACACACATTTTATAATCTAAATAACATTCTAATGTCACTTACATTTCAATAGGACTCTACAATTGAAGGAAGTCTGTCAGACATCATCACACGCTGACGCCACCATTACAACTTTAGCCCTCAGATAAAAGTGAGCAAAAAACAACACAAAGGAGTCTTCTTCACACTAATGCTATTCCCAGACTAGGAAATGAACCTATTTTCTAACACATTCCAGTTTTGGCTGACTAAAACAGAGCAAGTAATAAAAATGGAACCCCCAACGTAAAATGATTACCAGACCTACTGACACAGATAGTCAGGATTTAGGTAGCAAAATGGACCATTTTCTTTCTTTAGTTTGATTAACAGCCGGTTCTACTAACACAGATTTAAACTACTTAGTTAATGACTTACTCATTGTTGCTCCTCTTTATTAATAAGAAGATCATTACAGGGTTTAAGATTTATTTTATGCATCCATTTAATGTTGCACGAAAGTGAATGCTGGCAGCCACTACTTTTTAGATTTCCAACACTTCCCTAGTACTGCATAGTATGCTCTATGATTTTGGCTGTAGTTATTCATTAATTATTAACCAGAGTCCCACAGATAATTTTGTATATTTTATGAAACTGTGATCTTATTGATCTGAATATCTAATTGAAACTACCTCAGGAATGTCTTAAGACTAAGCAACTGTAAGTAATGTGCAGTGGGAGACATGTCTCCTTTTGTAACTTAAAACATGAATTAGAAGTCATACATTTTTTTATTGTTCTGCCTTCTTATTTTTCTCTCAGTAAATAAGCTATCACCAATCAAAATGCATTCTTATATAATGTTTGCAACACCTTCTCATTCAGGTTTTGAAAACCATCAAACGCTTTGAAGAAACTGGCTCTCATGAAGAAAGGAAGATCAAGAGTTACCTCTGCTGAAGAGCATGAGTTTATTAGAATTACCAACCATAAATTAAGAGCACTTCAGATTAGAGCCCAGATAAATGCCTCACAAAATTCATTCAGAATTGGCTGGCCAATCTTGACGCCAACTGTTCAGAAGAGACTGTGTAAATTTGGCCTTCATGGTTGAATTGCTGCAAAGAAGCCACTACCGAAGAACAACCAGAAGAAGAAGAAGAAAAGGAAGTAGAAGAAGAAGAAGAAGAAGAAGAAGAAGAAAATTGCTTGGGCCAAGAAACTGAAGGAATGGATATCAGACCAGAGCAAATCTGTGCTATGGCGTGATGAGAGATCTGGTTCCACCTGCCACGTCATTATGAGGTGAGCGGATGGTTTCTATGTGAGCAGTTCCCTCTGATGAACATGGAGGAGGAGGTGTGATGGTGTGTGGGTGCTTTGCTGGTGACACTGTTGATGATATATTTAAAATTGAAGGCAGACGTAACCAGCACGGCTACCCAAACACACACCTCCAGGCTTTTAAGGACTCTTTGATCCAAGGACCTAAACCCAACTGAGATGGTCTGGGGTGAGCTGATCACCATTTCTAGGTGACTACTGCATGGAGCTGATGGGAGAAGCTAAATCATTAAACTGATTTGTTTGACACTTTTTTGTTCACTACATGATTCCATATGTTCCTTCATGGTTCCAGTATCTTCAATATCAATCTACAGTACAGAAAATAATGCAAAAATAAACATAAACCTTTGAATGAGAAGGTGTGTCCAAACTCCTAACTGGTATTCCATGTATACCTCATACTGCTGCATTACTACACAGAACATACTGTAGATATAGTGCTGCTTAAAGGTATTTTCACCCATCAGATTTTTCTACATTTCTGTGTAAAAGTGATTCAAAACATCATGGGATTTTCACGCTCCTGAAAGTCCTCAAAAGTCCTGAAAGTAGACAAAGAGAACCCAATCAAACAAATGACATTATACGTCTGTATTTGTTCACTCAGAAAAACTAGCCAATGTTACATATTGCAAATGTAAGTAAACCTCAAGGACTACAAGTTAATTTTAAGGCCAATTCAGAGCCTATCTGTTTGGAAATATTTTCAAACACAAATTAGTGGAAATGTACGGTGTAATTATTTATTGTCAGGCTGGAAGGTTATAACCCCATCTCTAAATAATTTGGAATCCATAAATCCACAGTCAGACAGATTGTGAGCAAATGGAAGAGATTTAAGACAACTACTAATATTATTGTAAATGCAAGATGTGTATTAGTCGTGTCCAAGTGTTCCTTCAAGTAATTAGCCTATAATTGCTAGTCTGTAGCCTATAGCTTGCTTTACAGTCTACCTGCCAATGAGTGTCACTAGCCTAGCAAACTGTCTAGGGATGCCGTGTCTACGCATGAGCATTTCTTGACTTTCTGAATGAATAGCCAAGCTCTGCAAGCAGGTAACTGGTCTAGCAGAGGAAGTGACCTTGCAGGCATATCAGCAACTAAACCCGCTGCTCTCACAGGGCACTCATCAATACTAAGTGCGCGAACTTCAGACTTACTTGGTAGTTTGGACTTGACAAGTTCAGTTCTGAAGTACCGACTCTGGAGGACACAGGACGGTCATTCTGGAATTGGAACAGCTGCGTACTTGACGACACCCGCGAAATGCATTCTGGGATACCCGACTGTCCCAAGATCCCAAGTTACCTCCTGATGCATCCTCGATAAAACGGGCAGGGCAAGAACACATCTGGGCATATGGACTGAACTCGGTCAGATGCGTATTTGAACTGGAACAGTACTTTGGCAGTCATGATGTTTCACAAGAACACACAGACAAGAATGCATATTGATAAATGCCCATAGTCTTGTCATACTCCCTGCACCACGGGCGGGCCAACAATTACTCACACCCAATAACTGTTTCATCATTTGGCTAAAGTTTAGGAAAACAGTGAAAATGGTCCATCACAGGTGATATTAGGCAGGTAGGTTTCTGATGAGCAAAACCCACAGATGTTCCTATTTAAATCCCAACTGCCCACCAGTCTTTTAGAACCGAAAAGGCAGCATGGATGATGGAGAAACATCTTCAAAGAACCTCTAAACATCCAACAGCTCTTGTGTCAGCTTGTTTTAGGACATCCATCACAGGTATTTAAGCCAGACAAACAGCACAAGGGACATTCATTATATAAACACAGGTTTCAAAGACAGCAGTATAATTCCAACATTTGTTTATACCAGCATTGTATGTTGAATTTTAATATTTTTTATTTGAATTACCTCCATCTCCTGGATTGTTGTATTGATATTTGTGTTGCTAAAATTCAAGATTATTTTCTGACTGATCTCTTGGCCACAGTGTCAGTTAACTAAGTGGTAAACTGTGAAAAATCCTCATCACAATTCTCCAGCTTTCAGGTGTTTTTTTTTGTTGTTCGTTTTTTTTTTTTTAGTACAGAGGCCAAAGGCTGAAGATGCTCAAAATAAATCGGAAATCATCACGTTGGAGAAGCTGATATCAGATTTATTTTTTCAGGATTTTTTTTTTATCTATTTATTTTTTTTACTTACGTTTGTCGACATTTTAATTTCTGTTCCCCTCGCATTTGAATTTCTACAAGAAAATGGACTGGTGATCTAGGTGGTCTTCAAACGATGCGAGCTAAATGTCTGACTGCTGTTCATGAGGGGATGTTAAAATGGATGCTGGCGGAGACGCAGAGGCTGTGGAGGGTTGAATCTGCAGTCTGCCCGCCCTGGGTGTATTTCAGGCCGAGGGCTGTTATGTAACAGATAATGGATCCATCCTGAACACATCAGCATCGCGCTAAGCTGATCCGTCTGCGGGCCACATTAAACCCTCCTGTTCTGCCGTGTCTCCATTACAACGCGCTCACCTACGCCTGCTCCGGCCCGATTTCTTTTGAAAAAAAAAAAAAGCCATTTTGGACCGGACCTGCTCGGCTCGAACGTTTTCTTTTATCAGACGCCATTCATTCGTTTCAACACCTGTAACACTGAATCATTTCTAAAAACATAACGGTGACGTTCACTTAAACGATAATAGAGATTTTAATCATTTTAAGCAACATTTTTTTCTTGAAAATGACAAAATGTCCGCTTATAAAGCAGCACAAAATGTATAAACGTGCGTGATATTTAATAGGCCTACCCTCTTATGTCACATACATGCACAGTGCTCGTTTTTTTATTTATTCACACACATTATAATTCTGATGTCCGTAGTTAAACTGAATTAAACAGCCCACTCAGTTTAAAAGTAGCCAACTGATTTTTAATTCATAATGCCCTTGATTAGTGCAGGATAAACAACAGCAGGTTGAAAAAATAAGTAATAAAAGCGAAGGTCGTTCACCTACCGGTACACCGTCCTTCATGACGATCTTCTTCACCAGCACCACTCGGCCGGTGGTCGCCGGCGGCTCGCCCGCCATATCTTCACACCTGCCGTGGGTCACGAAGCATCCTTGCCGCGTAGATATCCGCGGTTCTCCGGGTGCTTCCAGGATGCTTCCTTATGTAGCCCCAACGAGGCTAAACCAAGCTAATGGATAAATAACAACAACAGGAACCGTAACGGACAATATTCACAATGTCTCCCGGTAGATACAGTCGTCAGATTCAGCCCCACAGCACCAGTTCGTCTGCTAGGCTTAATGACACTGTCAAGACTGACTGAAGCAGCACCACACTTCCGGTTATGAGTGAGCTGCTTTTCATAACAAAAGCGGAGTTTTACAAAAGTAAACTCAATGTTTGACAACAAATTTGTCCTTCTTCTAATATTTTTTTTAGTATTATGAATAATAACTGTTCGATTTCAGCGTTTTAGAACAATTCATATTTTTAAAACTAAAATATGCAAGGTTACTTTTATTTTGAAAGCTATGCCCCCTCACTTCCTGTCAGCAACCGCAATAGTTAATTTAGTCCGTTATAGTAAGGTTATTACAATAAATTATTCAACCCGTTTTGGCCCTGAGTGGAAGAACTGAAGGAACAGAAACCAAACACCGGCAGGGTGCGTTTCATTTGCAAACCATGACAATAATGGTACCAAACACGCACTGGCTGCATTAGAGTATGGCAGTATCTCTTGATCCAAGGATCGCGTCCTAGACTTAGATATAAACAATAACATCACTAGAGAGGAAATCTTGCCTTCAAAACAAAAGTTCTTATTTTGAAAACAGTGTGTCAAAACACTGAAAAAAGCAGCTTTATTTTCTTCTTACTGAACACATTAATAGCCCACTTAATCGCACGATTCATTATATATGTTAGGAGTTTTCATCAGGCACAAATATCGTGTTCGTGAATTGTCCAAGACGTGTTTTATTTTGAAAAGGAAGCAGCATCCTGGTTGGTTTGACAGTGGCAGACGGAGCTAAAAAGACGGGCAAATCCTCACGTGTCGATGGCTGTGGTCTTTGATGTAAACGTGAGTGTGCGCGTGTGTGTGTGTGTGTGTGTGTGTGTGTGGGTGTGTGTGTGTGTGTGTGTGTGTGTGTGTGTGTGTGTGTGTGTGTGTGTGTGTGTGTGTGTGTGTGTGTATGTGGATGTTTGTTTTGCCCTATGATTTTGCCACATCTCAGGAACCTTTTCTTACAGCCTTTTCCGACCTTGTTGGGACCAGTAGTTATTATAGGGACCAAACCTCAGTCAGAATGAGGCAAGGTGTCCTATCTGAGTCCCCGATGTGTGCGAAAGCTGAGTTTGTGGGTGGGTGTTGTGTGACTAGCAAGGACTGAGTAAGGGCACCCTGGAGGTAAGAGGCTCCAGCGATGGCACTTCAGGATTTTTTTCCAATATTCCATTTTTGAAAACATGACAATTTTTTTTCTGCAGTCATCTCTGCATGCCTCTAAAGCAGTTTACCTACTGGCCTTACCTATATATACAACAAATACAAATTTAAAGTCGACTAATATGTAGTGAAAGTCGAGTCGATGGCGTCACACATAAAAACACAGTAGAAAGTAATGCTTTGCAACCTATATTATTCAAAACTTTGAAATCTCTATTATTGACCTGAATACATTTTGTAGCATTTCACACAATATAAGCTGAAAGGTAACTGAAGCTGGAACGCAGGCTGCTGTCTGAGTATCCTACTTCACAGCATGTTGTAAGTTAATACAATGTAACCAGTATAACAAAAAGCGATATATCTCCAAAGCCTTCTCTGTGTATAACAGCTAAAGGTCTAATAACTTTAGACAATGAAATTCAGTTTCCTTCTCTCTGTTACCTCAGATGAAATTATTAATTGACTGCCA
Organism: Planiliza haematocheilus; assembly: GCA_005024645.1. Classification (NCBI taxonomy): domain Eukaryota; kingdom Metazoa; phylum Chordata; class Actinopteri; order Mugiliformes; family Mugilidae; genus Planiliza; species Planiliza haematocheilus. Next base: position 2,810,171 of record SRSE01000582.1, on the reverse strand, counting down.
CTGAGGATTTGGACTGTTCCTCTGCTGGTCTTAGTGGATGCCCTTTCAGGTCAGTGTGTACTGCAGTAGTACTTTTGTATTTCAGGACTGACTTACATCTTAAATGAAGTATTTCCACACACTTGATAAACCACTGCTAGTTTGCTGCAAATACCCACTGGGCTCTTCCCCCATCTTCTCGGAGGCGCCCGTGTTGTTATTGTTACGTGATTGGCGACTAGGCCTTTTTAACACTAAAAAACACAACAAAAGTTTTTGTTTAGTACCATTAACCAGCTTGCTGTTTTGCTCTGCAGTCCTTGTGTTCTGCGTTTTGAGTAACTGTGTCTCCTGTGCTTCACATCCACCTCTCATCCTGTTTGACTGCCTGCAGGTCCTCTGCCCTTCCTTCCTCTCCTCGTCTCCACAAAAATCAGATGCAGATCACTGTGTAATATTCCTCAAAACCTGGGCTAGATAATGCATCATGTCAGTGAATGTCCTCACAAGAATAGTGTGTGTCTGTGTGCACATGTATTTATGAATAAAACACAATATAAAAACAGAGTGGTGTCTGTGGGAAACATGCGTCACATACGGTTTGTTAGTCTCTCTCAGTACAGTGGTAATCAAAGTTAACAGGAAGACTAACTCCAACTCCACAGACTCTGCACAGAAAGGCCCCAGCCAGTAAACAAACTAAACAAACCATTAATGCACACTCAAGGTAAGAATGAATGCACTTAGCAGTGATGTCATCAGTTCTTTTATGACGCATGGGTAACATGTGGTGTGTACATCTGTTATTAGATTTTTTACCATACTAATAGATACGCTAGATGCTGAATCAGATTGTGGATACAGTCAATCCAAATGGGTTTGAGTAGTTTTGATTATGACTTATTGTTACAGGTTACATGCTCACAAGTTATTCAAGTCACTATGAACCAAACAAACCATTATTGCATAGTTCCGGCAAGGTAACAATTATTGCACTTGGCCGTGACGTTATCAGGTGTTTTATGGCACATAGGTAACCTGTGGTGTGGACAGCTGTTATTGATTTTTTGTTTTATTGTTTTAGAGGGGGACCTGTTCAGGGTGTACCCCACTTGATGACTGCTGGGACAAGCGGACAAGATGTATGAATGTTTTAGAAGGTCCATAAATCTTCCACTCTGAGTTTGGCGAGTGTTACGTTTATGATGACGCTTTTTCTCTCTATGATATCCTGTTACCAGCACACTACGCTTTTATCCTTACCAGCAAATACTACTCACTGATATGAGTCCAAATCATACAGGAATCTACAAAATATTAATACAAAATAATTTCTATAATCCCAAAACAACAAAGGGAAACAAGATTAAAACCTTGTTCCTAGAGTGTGGCAGTAATTGTGTGTGCGTGTGGCCTTGTTTGAGCCCAGAGCCTTCGTGCTGTGAGGTGTCAGTGCTTACCACGCTACCATGCCAGCCTGACTCTATGTTGACTGAAGTTGCACCAAGCCCGCAGCAGTTGGTGTTCATTCAATTCATTCTATCATCTTCTGTAAACGCTTGTCCTGTGAAGGGTCGCGGGTATGTCCTAACAAGCATGTCTTTGGAGGGTGGGAGGAAGCTGGAGTACCTGGAGAGAACAGAGGGTAAAAAAATAAAAATAAATATCACAAGCAAACAATACATATTTCCATTTGTACATAAAAATAGAGCTCATCAAGCTTTATTTGAACCAATAAATATGGTAAAATCAGCCAAGTGATACAGTCAGTGCAAAGACACAGTAAATGGGTTCAATTTAAACCTCTGATTTGAATATGATTTATCATTGCAGGTTATGTACCCACCCCCAAGTGTGTAATTAATCGAAACTTAAAGTCACTTGAACTAAATCATATTTCACAAGAGGGAGCAAGGACAAAACCGGACATATGTTTAGTTTTTTAATTTTCATCCGGTGATACCTTGCCCCGGGTTAAGGGCTATATGGCTAAAGCATGTTTAGAGTACCTATTGTACCTAGTTTTATAGTTTGTACAACACAGTGGTACAAAATAATACTAATTCTGTATAAAAAGATAATGTAATTAAATAAATAAAATATTATTGCACAGTTCTGGCAAAGTAACAATTACTGTATGTAGCCGTGATGTTATCAGTTATTTTATGAGATTAAATATGGGACATGTATGGGACAAAGCCTCACAATTCAAACATTATAAAAAAGCTGGTCTATAGTCTGTATTTAGTCCACAAGTGAATGAAAACCACAGCCATTCCCTGACTTTATCTTGATGATGTTCAAAAGTGCATCTCTTCAAATTCTAGTGTTTGATGCAAATGTCTGGTCTTTACCTTGCTGTTCCCTGACACTGGTTTGAAGGGTCCGTGAGTTATCGTGACTTTTTTTTCGTTTTTTTTTTTTTTTTTTACAATAGATTACATAGAGCAGTGAGCGTTACAATCTGACTGCCCACTGTCCTCATAGTTTGTCGCCCTCTTTCGGTCGTTCTTAACTACTGCACAGGAGCCCGATATTATAGTTGACGGCATACTCTACACTGCTGTCAGTCTCTAATGGTACCCATTTAACAGGATAGTAAGGAGCCTCATGTAATCCCATAATAATTTTGCACGTTTGGTGCACATTGAGCTGTCACTGCTGCCTGTGAGAGTAGTGTGTAATTTCTGGAAATGATGATGCATTTTTGTTGCCAATTAATTTTTGATGGTTATAAGAAATGAAAAAGAATTAAGTAGCTAATAATAAGGTATAATCATGTGTGTGTTTTCACCCATTTTCTGAAACACACCTGATACAGTATGTTGCTGTTAATAATTTGCTTTGGTTTAATCCTGTTCTCAGTCTATTCTTCAGTTGATCCAGCGGCAACAACACTGAATAAGGGTAATTGTCCCTTCTTCCCCCGTGTTCTCACTGCTTCCTGTTGAATGCTGGCATTTTCAGTCCTGTGCTGTGTTTGAATGTCGTTGCTAGGCACCGGTGCCCCTGCACAGAGAAGTGTAGCTTACCTGTAAATTGAGACGCAGAGGACAGCTGTTGGACTGTGAGCCGAGATGACTCATCTGTAGCGTCCATAAACCACGGCAAAATTATAAAAACAAGAGGTTAACTTCCTGACAGATACAAAGGCATCACACCAGGTAGGTTTCATCTGCTGATGTTATGTTTCCAACCTAGAATGTCTTTAAACGTATTATCATGCTACTGTAGTGACCCCTTGGAGGTGAAATTACTTTAAATTTTGAAGATCCACTAACACTCTTCATATCTGGGTTGACATCTACTATTGTTAAGTTTTACTTGCACAGTGTGTTGAGTTGTAGTATGTGCAACAGGACATATAAGAATAGCATTTTAAAATATCAAAAGAGAAGAAAATCTATTAGAAAAAAATGATCAAAAGATGAAGATGATAGGAGTCAGACATGCAGTGCATCAGATTAAACAACCTAGGCATCCATCAGACTCAGTGACAGAATCATGACCCCTTATAAAATCATAAAACCACAAAAAAAGAACAACTTGCTTGTCCTCTTTTAAGACTGGCACATCATCTACTGTCCCAAAAGACATATCCTCCTGGCACCTTTTCTCATCTGAGTGTCAAGCATGCATCTGAGTGAGTTTGGACAATGGTGGTGAAAGGCAAAAAACTGAGCAAAAATGTCAGTTCAAAGTGGCTGACATCCTGCGGGGCATTAGGTATGAAGGAACTGCAGATGGCATAGCTTGTTCTAACCAGAAGCACAAGTCAGGATCGGTGCGAATGTACTACAGTAAAACATGACTTGTCACAATTTCCTCATTTCGGGAAGAGATCATAAATAATATTACCTCCCCCGGCAGTTATTAAGGAAGAGGAGGAGAGTTCAGAGCACAGCTGTTTGGCGGTTATTGTGGTGTGCACATCTGTTATTGATTTTCTGTTGTATTGTTTTAGAGGGGTCATAAATCTGCCACTTCGAGTTTGACAAGTGTAATGTTTATGACCTCCTTCTCTTGCTATGATATCCTGTTAACAGTGCACAGCTTTTATCCTTACTAGCAAATAGCACTTCAAATTATGTGGGAATCTACAAAATATATATGTGTAAAAAAAATCTATCATGTAAAGACAAACAAACTGAAGGAACGGACACTAAATCCCTGTTTTGGGAGTGTACGTAAAAGCAGTAAGGGTGTGTGTGACTATGTGATATTGTTTTTATTAGGTTGCCTGTCACTGTGTATGTGTATGTGAGTGTAGCAGCAGCTGTCAAGATGGCGTTAGCCAGCGGTCACTGGCTGGAGAAAGAGATAAGGGGAGAAGACCCAAGTTCCAGGTGAGCATTGTTTTCAAAAGGTCCACCAACCTTGATCACCATACAGGTCATTTTCTGATACTACTAATACCTCACTGGTCAAGATATATGATATATAGCACAGAAAAACACATCACTGGTGGAAACATTTAGACAAAATGATGGTTTTGTAAGCTATGGTGGCAGCAATAAAGGGAGATATAAGATAAACAAATGGCATAGTGGTATAATGGTTAGCACTGATGCCTCAGAGAAAGAGAAAGAAAGAAAGTTCTGGGTTTTAATCTGCTGGCCTGCTCAGGCCTTTCTGTGTGGAGTTCGTATGCTCTCCCTGTGCCTTCATAAGTTATCTTCTGGTGTTCTGGCTTCCTCTCACATTCCAGAGACATTCCTATTAGCTTAATTGGTCATTGTGAAGTACCCATAGGTGTGTATGTGAGTGTGAATGGTAGTGTGTTAGCCCTGTGGCAGACTGGCCAGCTGTCCAGGGTGTACTCTATCTCTTGCCCACTGTCAGTTGGGACGGGCTCCAGTGCCCCTGCACATGGATAATAAATAAATAAATGAAGGTCAAAGTTCAATGTTTTGTCAACCTATCCATTCCCCAGCATCCTCAGTTCTTGAAATTTGTTGCACCCTATTTCCAGTATATCAATGTCACAATGACACCTGACTTCCTAGAGAAATATTTACTGTACACACACACACACACACATGCATACACTCACACGTCATGGTCTGTGTTTTTATTTCCAAATTTCACAGACACGGCCACGCCTTAGCAGTCGCAGGAAACGTTGTCTTTTTTTTTGGTGGAGCCTGTAGCATCAGCCAGGAGGTAACTTTAAACATTATAGAAACAGAAGAGTGTTCACATATGGAGCTCTGCTGTACTATTTCCTTTTTAATGTGGAGCATAAAAATGACACTAAAGGAAAAGTGATGGAAAATATAACTGAAACATGAAATCTGTTTGTTCCTATTTATTTAGGAGGACATTCCTGTTTACCTCAATGACTTCTACATGCTAACAGGTACATATTAAAGTGACGTCCTGATCATACTGTGCAGTACCTCTCTCCCAAAGTCCTCAGTGATATATTTTATCTTGATATTTTAAGTACTTTGAGTCTCTGCTAGAATGCAAATATTTTTTTGAGGAAGAACATTTTTCACTTTTTCACTATACAATGCTTTTTGGTCCAGCAGCATCTCCTGCCAAGTCCCTGTTGCTATGATGTCTAAGGTGACTCATTCAATGGGTAAATTAGCAGCAGGCTACCTAGACATTGTCACATTGCACTGAACAATTGTATTTCTGCTGTTCAACTCAGACAACAATACCACTAGAGAGTCGCTGAGAGTGATCTGGGGTATATGGAGCCATGTTTAAATTGTCCAAAGGAGCGAAAAAATCATTGCACAATATGACAATGTCTAGTTACCCAGTGAGTGGGTCACAGCAACAATTGCTCTCCTTGAGAGATTTGGCAGGACATGCCACTGCTTCCCTTGGTCAGACGTTGGCGGATCTCCCTAATGTGAAAAATGGACACTGTTTTGTAAGAAATACTGAAAAAAGAAATTGTTCAGAAAACTATGACTAAAGCTGCAATAAATTAATCTTGAGGAGCAAGCACTAAGGTCATGATGGTAAGGAAAAACTCCTTTTAACAGGAAGAAACCCAGCTCATATGGAGGGATCCATCTGCTTGAGGCCCGAGAGACAGAAAAAGAGAGTGTGGAGGAGAAGAAAGCAGCAGGAAAACTGAGATGACGCATACAGTGCACTTGTCATACAAACATGTGACTAAGGCATAAATACAGCATCTAAACATGATACACTGTGGCAGATAATATGCTATACAGTGGCAGCATATTTATTCAGGGATAGGAAGATATGAGAAATTAGAGGACAGGTGCTCAGTGCGAGAAAGGAAAAATTTAGAGGACGGGTGCTCAGTGTATCATGGGAAGTAGCAGTAAAACCCTAGACCTATAGCGGCATAGCAGTCTGAGCCAGCCATGACTATAAGCTTTATCAAAAACATAAAGTTTTAAGCCTAACAATAAAAGTAGAGAGGGTGTCTGGCTCCTGAACCCAAACTGGTAGCTGGCTCTACAGGAGATGAGCCTGAAGCTGAAGGCTCTACCTCCTATTCTACTTTTCGAGACACTTGAAACCACAAGTAGGCCAGCACTTTGAGAGTGAGGCAATCTGTTGGGGGTGATATGGCACAGTGAGGTCTTTGAGTTGAGATGAGGGTTGGACCTTGCTCCACCTTATCATCTTATCCTTACATACCTCACAGGGTTATCTTTTTTTTTGAAAACTTACTGTCTAACTAAGCTTCAGCTGAAGGTGAAATAGCTTCTACTTTGGCATTTGCATTTAAATAATTAGAATCACTACATTAACATTTACAAAAATATATTCATTTAGATTTTCCGCCGTGGTTGCGTATGCATTGTGTAATGATTCTGTTGTGATTTAGAGGAATAAATGATTCATGGCTGTTGGTGTTTGTAGTCACTCCTGACCATGTGACGTGGGAGGAGATCCCTCAGAGTGGAGAAGTTCCCTCCGCCAGAGAAGGACACACCCTCTGGTAAACTCATAACTTCAATTATTAATAGTCATACACTTTGAGTTGTAAACAGTCAGCGCAGTTTATTGCACTTATATAATTAGTTTCACTGTTTTGCTTTTGTTGACCCAGAGAACTAAAAATAATACGTTTTGGAGTCGGGCTGATGAAACTCAGAGGCATTGGCAGTACTAGTACACATGACAATACACTACACACACACTACACACTGCTTTGTTTTGTTTCCTTCTAAGTGTTGTGAAAGGAAAGCTGTATCTGTTTGGAGGGGCTTCCAGTCCTGACGCCACTGAATGTCTCCCAGGAGTCTACAGCTTCGATATAGGTGATGTACTGATATACAACGGATGGAGGAAAGGAGGCTCATGCTTGTACTGGTTTGTTTAGTGACAGTGTTCCCTCTTCCTAACAGTGTCTCTGACCTGGGAATGCTTAGAAATAGGGGGCGTGGCCCTCAGAGCACTGAAACACAGCTCTGTTGCTCTTGGAGACAACATCTATGTGTATGGAGGCACTGTGGACGGGAATCCAACTGACGACCTCATGGTCTTCAACACAGGTTGGAAATAATTTCATCTGGATGAATAAAGGCTATCTACGTATAAGTCTAAAGATTTAGATTTAGGTCCTGTTGTCCTCTCTGCTTTGTTTCAGTGTCTCTCACCTGGACGCCAGTCAAAACCAGTGGTTCACCTCCACCTCGACTGTGAGACATTGTTTAGTAGTTTAAATTTTGCAAAATTTTATTTAATAAAAGAGTGCTTTCTGTATCAAACTGTACAGACCATTAAAATCATGCCATGCTAACTCTCTAACCATGCATGTGGTTTGTAGATGGGGTCAGAGTTTTGCTCTGGTTGGTGATCAGGTGTTTATGTGTGGAGGTTATGGAGCAGGAGGAGACTTCTGTAAAGACCTCTATGTTCTCACTACAGGTAAATGAGTTGGTTGAGTTCATCTTCAGATGTTTAATTATACACACTCTGTTCTTGCACGATGTCTGTTCACTCACAAATGTACAGCATTTTAGATTTTTTAGACAGCCCACAAACCCCAGTTTATTTCATTTTTTATTTTATTCACGCAATGCTAGTTACAATCAAACATAGCCCAAGATGCTTTCTACATGCAGAAAATGCACTAAGGTGACAATGGCATGGGAACAGGAAGCAGAACCCAGCTGATGTTCAGGAGCAAACAGAAAAAAAGAGGGAGGTATGACAAAAGAGAAAGTAGGAGGAGGGAAACACAAAAAATAAAAAACATTAAATGCAAATAAAGACACACAGAAGAATTCATTTTATCTGGTGTATATCAATGACAGATTTAAATGTACATGTAAAACAGTGAGTGCTGTCGCAGTGCTGATGCAGTGCATCAACATTGATCTTGGTCTTGATTTTTTTTTTATTTTGCCTTCTGTTTCTCCAAAAAGGTTTGACTTCTGACCTCTGTGTTTCTCCGTTTTTTCAGAGAACCTCTTGTGGCAGAAATGGGAGGTGAGAGGAGAATCACCTGCAGCCTGCATTGGGCAAACGCTTACTGCACACCATGATAAGGTACACCAGGTTCATTATAATTCAAAGCAGTTGAACTAGTGAATGTAACAGTAACTAGGAAGAAATAACAATAATTATGACCAAGCTTGAGGACTGCAACATAAAAACGAGACTAGACATCAGATTTACAAAAAATAAGTGTTTATTTTAAATAGTTTGCATTAAAAAGGAAAACAGGTGACAAAAATGAAATGCGACGTGCTTCTCCAGCAAGAGAATGGTGTCTTCTTAGACATTTCCAGCCACTGCTTTTATCCACACCTAGTCAAGTGTGAAAGTTGAGGCTAATTCGACTCAGTGTCATATGCATGGTCACTGCAGTGACAGTAGAGCAGTTCTTGTTAAATGAATTGTTGGCTTTTGATGGTCTACTGTTATACTCAATGTTTTGAGGACACGTCCATCTGCCCTGACCTCCTCCACATGCTCATTTTGTGGCTTTTGGCCACATAACATCCTCCTTTCTTCCTGTCACCATAAGTGCAGCCGCTAGAGGCCACTGTTGCAACAAAACCTTACATACAAGCCTAAGTTGAGATGCCTTGTTTCAGGAGAGCAGAGCCTCTGTTCATTTCATACAAACAGAGTATTTTATATTGTAGGTTTGATGTTGTATATTGCTCAGTTTTATCAGTGACACAAACAGAGTGTTATTTAACAGTGAAGACTGCTTAGAATTATTGATTCATAAAAGAACAAAACTGGAATGATTTAATCACTCTAATTAAGTCAATGAAACCTCTGCAAACTATTGACATACCTAAGACTACAAATCCATCTTTAAGACAGAAAATATCATGGGGAATAGATTTATAATCTGGCAAACAAATAATTTTAAAGAACATAGTATGCATCCAAAAAACATTTTTAAAAAGTCTTTTTTCAAAAATTGGATTTTCAAAAGATTTTTGGATATAGCACGACCTGGATGACTGAAAGCCTTCAAAGACATAACATGTGGAATCAAGTATGTTATTATATGGTGACATAAAAATATAAAAACATTGTTGTTTTCTCATGTGTGGTGTATTTTTGTTGTTCTTATCTTAATTACACTGAATCTTTCCCGTATATATTACATTCCATGTAGGACATCTACCTGTTTGGTGGCAAAATCACAAATGAAGATGGCACGGTAACATCGTCCAATGAAATCCATAAACTCAGTATTGGTAAGAAAGATGCTGCAGCTTAAAGTAAAGGTGTGAATAATTCATAAGAAAGTCAAAGGAGGGAGTTACTTTTTCAAAATATTTAAACCTGTGTCTCTCCAGCTAAGATGAAGTGGAAGCTTCCACTGTACGTTGGGATACCTCCGACCCGTCGTCACGGACACACTGCCTTCATCCTCCACAGCCATGTTAGCATACCACTGAAGATTCAGTATTTTCTTTCCCAACTGTCACAATGATCAATATCATAAGTGTATCTGTTTGGATGACAGCTGTATGTGTTTGGAGGGAAGAATGAGGAGCAGGATTTTAATGACCTGAAGGTGATGAAACTCATTAACCCCTCAGAGAGACAACCAGGTACAGTGCACATATTTAGTTTATTTATTTTACAATATACAGAGATACACTGTCATGTGGTGCTGGAGAAGTGATCTGTGGTTTTATCCACTAGCCAGACTCCTTGACTTTTTTGGGTCATGGATTTAACACAAAAGGATTTTTTTTCATCGGTGTGCACTCAATAACCTGTTATAAATTTTAAAAATACAAATAGAAAATCTGTGTTTGGTACAAGCCCATTTGGCAGCAGTTACAAGTCGTCTTGGATAAGTCTCTACTGGCTTTGCACATCTAAATCTGAGCAGTTAGTTATTTATTATTTCTCATGTGAAATTCTTTCATGCTCTGTCAGAGAGGATGAGAAGCATCTGTAAACTGTCTTGCCTTTGGCAGGGCCACTCAAGGACACTGCAATGTGTCAGTCCACATTTGGTGGACTGCTTTGGGCTCCAATCTCACTTTGGCACACTTTTATGCAGAGTTTCTTTGGACGACTTTTCTGTATTTGGCTCCACATTTCCCTCAAGGGTCCAAGGAAATACCAAAACGTCCTCAGAAAGATCAGTCACCCTGTTCCCACATAGGTTGATGCTGCCACCACCGTGCTTTACTGTGTGATGGGAATGATGGTATTGGCAGTGCTTGGTGTTCACGACTTATACTGCTTAGAGTTCTGCCCGAGGAGACAATCTTTTTTTATTTTGTGGCAAATTCCAAGCAGGTTGTCATGCTTTTCATGAAAGAGTCTGTCTAAAGTGCTTCTGATGGGAGTTCTAGTGGCTTGGAACAGTTTTTGAAACCTTGAAAATAAATGAAGCAGACATCAGTCAAGTTCAAACACGTCTCAAGTGTATTTAAATCTAGAAAAAGCACTGATTAGAAATAGTTGTGCTATATCAAAGGGTCTGGTTACTTTAGAAAATCAGAAATATCAGTTTTTGAATTTGGTTCATTATTAGAATTTTTGTATAAGCTTGCTTGCACAAGAATAGTCATCACCAAAGCTGTTTGCTGTTTGTGGTGTTTTCAGTTGTATTCATAGAAGGACAAAGGTCAGAATAGTTTTGTTTCTCCACAGTGATGAAGGAAATTCTGTCAGAGTTTGGCCTCCAGGGAGTCAGCCACAGGTCAGCAGCTGCTGTACACACCTGTGTGTCTGTTACATTTGTATTGTGTGTGGGCGTGCTCTGTGTGTGTGCAGTTTCATGCTCTTGTCATGCTCTGTTTGAGTCTCATCTCTCAGTTTTAACACTTTGGTTTCATTCTGGTTTTGACTATTAACAGCTTCACTCCCACAAAGGTTCCCAACGTCCGCTATGACCTGAGTGAGAATGCCCCATCCATGCAACCTAGGAACCCAGCAGCTAATTCACAGGTGACGATAGAACACGTACACACTGTTTTGAAATTACATCATATATAGGTCAATTTACTTGTCTAGGCCTATATTCCTAGTTGCATTCACACTACATTTGTGTCATATACAAAAAAAAGTCATGTTGGTTAATTAATGGTAGCAGGACCATTTTTTTTTCTGGGAGATGATGGGTTGGGTTGAAGCCCAAGTTAATATGCTAAAACAGATCATTTTATATTTCCTGCTGCAGGTGTTTGCTCACAGAGACTTCAGTGCAGTACGAGAACAGGCAATGACAATGATCCAGACAGCGTTCACTCTGCTGGACCAGGAGTTCCAGAAACTGGATCGGTACACGTAGAGACTTTGGTTTAGTTTGTTTCACATCTTTACATAAGCCTGCATGTTAAATCATGGAGCAAGAATGAGTCACTTCAGTCCAAAATTTATGCTGTGATTTTGAAGAGTGACAACATCAATTTTGTCCTGAGATGACTGCTTTCTTAATATCTATATAATTTGCTCATTTTTTTAATTTGTCTTTTTCAGAGAGAAATCTGAATTGTCTAAAGCTGCTACTGCTTTGCAGAGAGAGAAAGAAGCTCATGAAGCTCACAGACAGCAACAGCAGCAGGTTCATGACTGTCTTAGTCTGACCTCATCAAATATATCTGATTTATCCATCTATCTGTCTATCGAATTTAATCGAATCTAATGCTAGCACATGCTAACATGTTAGCATGACATAACATCTTTCAGCATGACATTCATGTGAAATCATTTGTTGTACTGAAAAATAAATGTGGAGTGTGTGTGGGTGTATGTGTATGTGTATGTCAGGAGCTCCAAGAGATGCTGGACCGCCATCGCTCTCAGAACGAGGCCTGGCTCAGGGCAAGAGCTGAGGAGAATGACCGTGAAAGGAGGGAGCTCTGCAGGCTCAGAGTCAGTAAACACATTCGTCATTCACAGAAAGTTAAGGTTTTGTAGATTCCAGTGATGGGCCGTCAGGGCCAGCACAGTCTTCTCTGCTGGCCTAATCTTTATCAAAATCACTGGCTTACATTTTAATTGTTTCCCATTAATCTTATTAAATATTTCCCAGTAGTCTATTCTTGTAATTTTATGGCTTGTCTGGCTCTCTGCTGCGGTGCTTCTGGCAGTGTAACTTGCATTTCATCCAATCATATTGTCACGTATTGGTGCCTGGGCCATCACAATTAAAACTGCAGGTGGCTGAAGTTTAAAATATATTGTAATGAGGCTTCTCCTCTAACCAATGACATTTCAAATTCATATTCTGTGTTTCTTGGGTTAGTTCTGCCCATGGGGGGTTCCTGATCGTAAACAATGATGGAATGTTTCGTCTGAAACTTGGAAAAAACAGCAGAACTGTGTCCACCTACCACACATTAACACATTAAAGCATAGCCTGCTTTCACCAAATACTTTACCTTGAGACAACTCCAACATGTGATAGCTTGTCTTTCTGATGGCTCTCTCTCAACAGGAGGAGGTGTTGCAAGAACAAGAGAGGCTGAAAGAAGAGCAGAGCAGCATCCAGAAACGCAGTGAACATCTGCTATCCATCATGCAGCAGTTCAAAGGGATGTGAGATGTTTATGTCGATAGATAGATAGATAGATAGATAGATAGATAGATAGATAGATAGATAGATAGATAGATAGATAGATAGATAGATAGATAGATAGATAGATAGATAGATAGATAGATAGATAGTTATTTGATTTCCCTTAAAAGTCTAAATGCCTCTAACGGTAATAAAGTATTGTCATTTTAATCAATAACTGGCTGAAGAGGATGTAAGCATTTCATAATAAAGAATTATGAATTAAGGTTCCACACTGGTACTATGCACACCCTGTTGTAGCTGTCTGTATCTGCTGGTGTCACAAATATGTTGAACAACCTGAAATGCGGCTCAGTCTTGTCCATATTTGTGCGGTTGGCGTTTTAGCTTGAGCCAAGCCTGAGCCAAACCAAGCAAATAGATTTCACTATTTGGGACTAGGAGGCATAGAACATGTACGACTGCTTCTTATTTCTTGATGAACTTGTTTTAGGATCATCTCATACATCTACACACTGATCATTGAGAAAATGTCCAGTCAAAACTGAGATTTATATTTTTGCAGTGCAGTGCAATAGAAAACAGGACTGGTGACTGTTACCATGGTTACCACTATAAGGCTGGTGCAGTACTGGTAATATTGCACTTTGCTCTTATTTTCCAGTAACCAAGAAACCAAAAGAAGAATGTAAAATCTTTCTGCACTTGTATGAAGCTCTCATCGCTCCACATCTCAGAGGTCACCGTGGATAGGAGATAGTAGTGGTCACTACACACAGCACTGAATATCATCTTATCAGATTACAACCATATCAAATTCCGTTTTCTTTGTACTTAGGCAATCATGTTGTTCTGAGGTAGTGATATTAGGCCACAAAAAGCCCTAATCCTTTATTGTAGTATTTGGTATTTTAGCAAGAACAGCAAGTGTTCCCTCTGCTGGATTTTGACTGAAGAAGAAATTCCAACAAAATATTGACAAATGTTCCAGACAAGGATTCAGATATGGGCGTCAGATTGTCAGGGGCAGCATGGTGCATGGCCATGGAAAATAAAATACATAATAACAGAAAAACATAATTTCATTTGTGCGAACTGTTTTCTATCACCTTACACGCTATGAGTTGTCTATGTGACGTGATTTCGCTTTGTGACTTGAAGTGGGCTTCTCGATGAATAGACAGATCTTGGACTGTCAAAAAGCAGACCTCTACAGTTGACTACTATACATTTATAATGACAAGATGAAATATTTCATTCTGCTGTTTGTGTTAAACAATGAAGTTAATAGAAAAGCAGTATTCACACTACGCTACATTACCCGACTGATTCCTGACTGATGGGTAATGTAGTGATCCCCCACTGACACATTAACACCATGGAGAAGAAGAGGTCAACGCATCAGATGCCCAGTTTAGAAAAAAGAGAAAAGACGAGGAGGGAAAATGGGCAGGAAATAAAGGTATGCTGCTGTCATCTATTATGGTGATATCATAATAATAACACATTATAATGAAATAGGATGGACAGTAGAGCTATGTTAGCCTGCTGCTGTGTTCCATGGGGTGCCAGTTTCCGTTGTCAGTCCAACTAACAGCTGAAATTGAATATAATAATGATAATACTGTGGCAACCTGTAACAGTACAGGTGTACTGGGCACAAAAAAATCCACTAAGTGACAGAGCAGAAGAAACACCATTTGACACATTTGCTTCAATAACTCTCAAGGCACAGGCTCTGTTATAACTCACTTTATTACCTAATGACCTGTCACATCAGTCTGTTTGTCCCCCCCGCCTGTCTGTCTTTATATCTGTTATGTCTCTCTGTCTCCTCCACTGTCGCATTCAACAGAAGGACGGATCACTATTAAGCAAGGAACAACAGCGTAATGCACCAGTAAGCTTCGGTGTAGTTCCTCTAGGTTGCACTATTTGGCAAAAGGAGGCAGGGGCGGGGAGAGGGACTGAGGAACGTCAAGTTTGAGGCAACAATGGCGGAAATTTGGTAGTACGGTAAATTAAAAGCTGGGTGTTTGGTACTTTTTCTTGACATTCATATCAGTTTTTCTACTTTGACCTCGATTAGTTCACTGATGTAATAATATGGATATTACATTGATAAATACCAACACACTGTGTATGCACATCAAGTTTTCAAAAGATTACTTACATCTAATGTTAATATACATTATCCAAGTTATTCTGCTATTACTGTTTTTCTTTAACAACTAAGGTTTCACTTATATACAGCATAAGCCACGGTGTTTCTGTTCTGTTCTGTTGCAATATTTGCAATCATAGACACATTTCAATCCCACAGTGATGGAGTTATTGGAGTGTGGATGTGTCCCTCATATTTCTACAATCCCTAGTCTTTAATGTTATGGATACGCCAAGCTTATTTCATACTACTGAATCTACATGGGACATGCGTTCACTTGTTAACGTTCTCCGTAGCCGCTACAATCGCTTTTATTATGAAAGGCTTAACCGGACGTGTGACCTATCATCACGTCTAGCTTAACTTTTTTGTGATGAGATGGCTGTGGAGTCTCAGTGGTTCCTGTGAAGTCGAAACGGGCTCTGTGGACAGACAGCAGGAGGCGAGAACCCCCTTCGCAATCAGCTTCGACCTCCATTTTTCCCCTTAAATCATAACGGTAAGACAGAAACGAACATGCACCTGTCTGCTAGCTAGCTAGTCACCCCACGGGTAAGCAAAACAAGAAAACAAACAAAAACAAAACCAAAACACACTGAGCGTTCGTTTTGCTGGTTGCGTTCTCCCGCCGAGGGGGAGGGGCGGGGGAAGCAGCAGGCAGCAGCAGACAGCCAGAGACCTAACCCGGTCTGCTGCTGTCTTTCTGTCTGGGACATTTCTTCCTTTTCCGCTGAAACGCTGTCGGACAGTCCCTCCGTTGTCTGCTGGTATGGGGCCCCTGTCCGACCCCCTTCCCTCTTATCCGGGGTTGTTAATAATAGTGAGTTAAAAAAAAAAAAACGAGCAACATGGCTGACGCTGGCCCTGCAGAACCTGCTTGGTCGTGTAGTCAGTGCAGATGATGACTGTATGGTATCATTGTTATTATTATTTTAACCTTGCTAGTTAAGCTAGGTTGTGTGCTCATTCACGAACAGCAGAAAAGAAACAAATGCTGAAGGAGAAACGGGCCAAAAACAGCTGTCATGGTGAAAACTGGGAGCAGTGGAAGGCAGTATTTTGAACTTAGGTAATTGGTCTGCAGCTGCACTGTCTCATTCAAATGCAATGAATAAAATAGAAGCATGCAGCCTTTGTTTACAGCTGATTTGAATGCTCCAGTCTACACCCCCTTTTTTATCAACTTGTAAGCAAATCAAAGGAAAGGTCATCTGAAGTCTGATCCTGCAGGTAAAATGACAGCCCACCTGCTGGTGCTCATCTGTAGAAACTGGACAGTGCCCAGAAATGTGTTATTTAAGCATGTGTGTGAAGCTTCTCTGCCGTTCATTGTGTATCTGAAATAAGGGCACCTGGACTTGTAGAGTTCTTTGAAGACATTTCATCTTTGCAGCTTCTTCAGCTCTCAAAGACAGGTGATGGTGGAGTTGAGATTTAAATAGGAAGTAGGTGTTGCTCACCTGAGACTCGCATGACTAGGATATAACACAGGAGAGCCAGCACCCCAGGCCAGGACTCACCTGTCCACCTACACCTGAAACAAAAGGCACACTTCAAGGACAACAACACCCATATTTCAGCCAGAGAAGACACATGGCTTGAGAGAGGAGTAAAGGAAGACACCTGCGTCAAACTGGAGCACCCCTCTTTGAACCCCTCGCTCATATATAACCTGCCGTTACAATACTGTCGTAACATCTGTCACCAAAACATTTCGACCCAGTTCACACCTTGAGTCTGGAGTCTTTGGACAGTAATAGATCTTAAGAGCACCATTTATTGGGGAAAGAAAAACCCAATCACAGGTAAGTATTTAGACTCCAGCCATGTGTGTTTCAGGTGGCTCTGCTCAACTCCCCACCAGCCTTTTAGAACTAAGGAAGCTTCTTGAATGAGTGGAGAAAGATCTTCGACAAACTCTAAAAATCCAGCTGCCCCAGATTATTTTGGATGCTATTACAGCACATCTGTCATCCCACATTCCCACAACCATATTTTTTTTGATGTTTTTCAAAGGCTCAGTTCATCCACAGCTCAATGAAAGGATGCTAGTGGGCAGCTCAGTAGGTAGGGCTGTTTTGACCCAGAACCAGAGGAATAGTGGCTCTATCCCTGGTACATGGGCCACATGCCAAGGTGTCCTTGAGCAAGAGTGGCTCACAGTGCTTGGCGCTTGGCATTCATGTGTAAATGTGTGTGTGTGCCTGTGTGAACCAGTGTAGATGACGTACTTTGAGTTCTAGTAGGTAGAAAAAGTGTTATGTAAATACATGAGCTTTTACTATATTCTGCAAATACTTGGTGTCTTATTTCCATGCAGACAGTTTGAATTCCTGAGCTAATTTTGAGAGATAATCAGAGCAGGTGAGTCTGGATGGCATCACTGTGAATGCCAGCTGCGGTGTTGGAACATTGGCGTAGCTGCTAACTAACTAGTTTAGTGTGAAACAGGGATACTGGCTGCAGATGTTTGCAGCAACAGTAGGATAAAATTAGTGAGTTCAGGAACCACCGTTTCTTTTTATAACCAACAAAATAGGACATTAGTAGCCCCACTTATATGTGAGTTAAACACACCAGATGTTTGACTGTGTAAACCCTCTAACCCCAATTTCCCTTAGAGTACAATTGTCACAAGATGAACGATGTTATTCACTTCACTTATCAGTTAATGTTATGCCTGATTGGTGTATATATATACCACAGTAGATGATTGACCTTTTATTTTCCGGTGTGGCTGCATTTGTAGTTCAACAAGGTAATTCAGCGTTTTGTGTTACTCTTCAGTCTTAGTAACATGACAAAATTATCACACTCGCATGTTAAAGAATAATGGCCTAAGATCGAGCCCTGGCTCACTTTCCCTCGTCACTCAGAGTCTTTGTGTGGCAGAGTTCCAGATTCTGTTTCAAGGTTCAGTTTGTTAAATTGTAACTCGCCACATTTTTTATAGCCACATCTTTGCTGTAGTGTTATGTGGATGTTAGCTCCAGACAGGCTCAGGTCTGCAGCTTGACAGCATAAATATTCTCCTCCCCGGACATTTTCATTGTATCGTTGTATTGTAGAATGGATGCCATTTGTAAAGGTCCTAGCTGTTCCCAGACATAATGTCTTCTGACTTGTTGGGAAACATGACTGTCTGAGGAGTAAGGTAAAAAAGTTGAAGAACCTACATTTTGACAAAAATACCTTTTGTGTTCTGACTTACTTAATATTGACATACTATATCTTGCAGTTTCTTTTGTTGATGAATACCATATTTTATCAATCAAACATCTTGGATCTCTGATACCACAGTGCCTCATCTTACTATGGTTATTGGCAAAGTTAAGTGATGTATGCCACTGTATTTAGAAGCCTCAACAGTATGCCCTTTCATATCACAACTACCATTATTAAATGAAACTCTGAGACTCTTTAGTAGTTCACACCGTGTGCCTCCGGAGGTCAGTCATGATACATGCAGCTGATGGATAGGGGTCTCATGAAAAAGACAAATATCCTTGCATCAGTTTGGAAGTGTTTTGATCCGATGTTACAAATGAATGAACAAATCTGTGTGCTCCACTTGCTCCAAGGAAACCAAGTGAACAATTAACGTTCAGTGCTCCTGGAGCTTATCAGTGCTACAGCTATGACGGCCCCATCAGTTTAAGGCTGGTTTCCCTTTTGCATGATTTCTCCTTTTGAAATCACAGTGCCATCATTTACCACTGAGGACTTCGTGAAGATATGCTCAAACGTAGCAGAAACATACAAGACACAACATGGCCTTTTGATTCAGTGTTAAAGTGGTAACATGTGTTGAAAAGGAAATGCTAAGAAAAGTCTAGCTTTACAGTGCTTGCTGAATCGTGGTTATGAAGAACAGTTTGGGCAGTGTTGGGACTTGATCTAATCCAGATGTTTTTGGGGAGAACAGAGTGAAACGTTTGAAAGATTTTTCAGTCTGGACTTTTTTACAGTACCACTACAGTGTGTCTGTGGGGACTAGTATTACTCATGTTGTGGGGTTATTGATCTGTTTACACACTCACACTGTGGGAAAGTCATTCAGTTTTAAAGTGAAGGATTAAAGTTATTTTAAGTTTACGTTTAGGTGTAGATGTAGACAGGTAGTACTTTTGGTTAGGTTGAGTCTCCAGGATATTAGTGCAAGTCAACGTAGTGTCTGTGAAGTGATGGAAACATGACGGTGTGTGTATGTATGTGCGCAAAGTTTTTTCACTCCACTTCCAGCGGAGCTCCACCTCTCAGGTTTCACTGCGCTGAAGTTATAAGCTGCGCGGAATGACATTCAGTCATTGTTGTCCAGCATCATTCGTTCCTACAGGACAGCAGATGACTACTCATGTGTTGCCCGGGGCAACAGGAGGAAATCGCCACCAGCTGCAGCCAAACACTGTAAAATATCTCATGTTTCTGGTAGGTTAGTTTCATCTGCAGTGTGCACGAATACGTCTGAGGATTTAACGGCGGCTCAGCTGATAAAACTTTTGTCACAAAGCCTGATCGAAGTTAAGGAATTAAAGCGTCTTGCACCTTTTTGGATCAGAGTGCTGCAGTTTGCTATCAGGTTTCTAGTTAGAGTTTGGTGGAAGAATCTCCCTCTTTTGCTTGGTGATTGTGCCATCTGAGCCTGTGCATTGTTGCCAATGCTGATCCTGGCAAGGTAATGTTCTGTGATGAAAGGAATAGAGCAATGATGCAGGATCTGGTTTTGAGTCTTAAATAGTTGTGTAGTGGCTGGGCATATTCAGTCTATTGAGTTGGTTTTCTGTTCTAATTTGTAATTTACTCAGTGTTGTTTTGTTTTTTTTAAATTATAACAGTTAGAGGACTCTCTAGCTCTCGATAGGCCTTGAGCAGAGCAGGCAGTGAGCAGTTAGATGGTCAAATGTGTTATATAACACTCTGCCTGCAGATAAATAATACATTGCAGGCCTTCCGTACAGGCTCCACTGATCAATAATTGAAGTCTCATGTTCAGAATACAAAACCCTCACAAGCTGGCTACTGAGCTAATGCTGCACTCCTTCACCAAGCTATGTCTGGAGTTCCTGTGTGACAGTGGCTGGACATGCTAATGTTGAGTATGTTGCCAGTCGAATGGTTTGACATCTGTTTAGTGTGTTTCTCACATGACATGTGTGGTCTCATGCAGATCATTTTACATCTTATCTTAAGTAAAGGAAGCGATTTCAGGTCAAAACTGTGGCGCTGGCTTGTGTGTGTAGAGGAAGGTGTAGCAAGCAGTGGCTTTGGCCAACAAACTTATGCTATACTGGCACACTTATGAAACTGAGATCTACATTTAGAATGTCCATTAACAAGTTGGTTGACTGCGGACTGTTTGTTTGTTTGTTTTTTGTCATAACCCGACAAATGTGTTGCTAGAATGCCTGACACTTTTACATGATGCAGCCTGTAGTCAGAGCTCAGGGCACAATGTAAAGATGTCAACCGGAAAAAAAAAAAAAAAATCCTCAGTGTCACAGTGTGACCAAACTATAGGCTGTAAATAAAGATGAATGGTGGAACAAATCCTATAATGAAGCCAAAGCAAGTATAGCTCCCCCTGGTGACTGGCTGAATTAGAGGCCTCAAGCTCCACCCCCTCCATGTTAGTGGACGGGATTTAGGCCAAACTTAAACACTAATCTACACATCCCACAGCCCCATAGGACTGTGAGAGTAGGGAAAAAAATAGATAAATAAAAAAGTGCAGTGTATAATCCAACATTTCTTTGTAACAGAGCACAGTATTAATCAAGCAAAAAAAGCGAGTGAGTCTGCAGGAAGTATGGACGGGTCATCAATAACGCGGCTCTGTGTTGCTCCACTCCTTTACCACGCCGACTCGTATCCCTGGGAAAATAGCATCATGTTAGGCCAGTGCTGTCAAGATGAGACGTGAATGAATGATTTAAGACACAGCAGTGTATTACTTCTCAAACTGTTGCAGACGTTTTCTCTCTTTGCTTGTGTCGTCCAGATAACTGCTTTTTCAGAGCTCTTATCAGTAATGTCAATACTGTAACCTAAAATTAAAAAGTCAATTCAATTTAAGCTAAAATGCAGCAACTATAATGTTACCTGTTACATCTAGTTTGATCCATGAGATTAAATATCTGGCATTTTTGCTCAGCTGTTAACTTTGTAATTTACTGTCATAGGTTTGATCCTGGTTTTGTCCTCACGGCACGAAGACTGAGACGGAAAACTGCTGAGCATCTCTGCAACGACCCCGAATACTCTAGACTGGGTAACTATTGCTAAACCTTCATTTATCTTGCCTTAGTTGCCTGTAAAAACTAGCTTGTGACTGGGTTAACATGATGGCATATTAATGTAATCACTGTAGTGAAATATAACATGCTAGTGTAAAGCCACTTCTTATATAACAAAATTGATTGTTTGTTCTTAATTAAAAAAAATAAGCTGTTATTGTGAAAAATAAAATAAAAATAAAATAAATAAATTCAAATACATTCTTAACAGAGGCACTAATTCACTCCTGCCCTGCTGATGTGAGTCATATCCTGCCTCCTGCATGCTCCACCCAGTCACCACCCTTTGCTGGACTATTATTCCACTACCAAGAACCTGTCTGACACAGATGAGAATCTTCTGTTGTCTGCTACATACAGTATGTGAAAGGGCAATAACCAGACCTGGCTCTACAGACACTGTCAAAATGTAGCATGTTACACTTCCATGCTAACGTCAGGTATTTTAGCATACTGACATGCTGAACTCAGCTTGATTGCATTCAGCGCTTTGTGTGGGCATTTCACTGTGGTTACGGTAGCATGTCAACTCGACATTTCTCCATTTTTCACCACTGAAAATGAACAAAACTGTTGTTCCTAAAATTTGAAGTAGTCACGGAATAGTCAAACAAAAAGTAAGCATTTTTGATATCTAATACTGTGTGTAAAAGTATTCATGTATCATTCAGAAATCAGAGCTAGGAGGAGTAGTATTAAGCTGTCGGTTATCAGTTTCCCCTGCTTCCAGTCTTTGTGTTAACTAGGCTAAACATGACCTGGAGGTAGGTCTGTATATAGTTAAAAAAAAAGGATCTGACATCATATCTAGTGCTGCCAGATACTGCTGATGGCTTTCAGCCTAAAAGCTGTCTAATGGCAATACAATAGGCATATTCCCTTTTGCACAAACACAGCACTCTTTCTCACACACAAGCAGAGCTGAATTTATGAGATCCTACTTATGGGCCTTTGTAGAACAGGCTATCCTGTCTCAAGCAGTATAAGTGGCTCAGGACAGGAAGATGCTTCTGTCTTGGAAGGAGTGAATGCACTTTGGTTTTCTCTCAAATCAGCACTGAAAAGTTATTAGAAAAACAGGCAAACTGATCCCAGAGCAGCCCAACTTTTGTTCACCCATCCAGCACTATTTTATTAAACCAAATTAAAATTAAAAAACAGCCACCTGGGAGTGAAACCACCCGATTTTACACCATAATGTCTGTGATTATGTTATTTGCCGCCAGTAGATGTCAGTAAAGCTTAAATGTTTGAACTCTTATTAGTGTCTGGTAGTAATTTGGTTCTATCTTACAGAAGATAACATGTTTCCCTCTTGTTGTTGTGTCAGCCCTGGACAGGCTCGTGTTGTAGCTGTGTGGCTGGGCAGCCTGGCTGCCCCCCTGCCTCCAGATGAATGAAGAGCACTCCGGGACACAGAGACACAGCTGATACAGGTCAGAGGTCACCCTCACTTCCATCATACACAGCGAGAAATAGGATGGATGTTTAACAACACAAAGCAGACTGAGCAAGCTGCCGCTCTGTGGGTGCTTTACTGCTTGACGGGCTTTACAGTCACAGTAACACATCTACATCCACTCACAGCACGGGCAGTAACTAAGGGTCTTGCTGCTCCAGATATAGCTCTACAGGACTGCTCAGACCGCTTACCCTCTGGTTTGTGGACAACTTGCTCTATCTACTGACCCACAGCCACCTCTAAATCTAAGCAAAGTGGCAGCTGAATGGAAAGTTTATATTAGTTTAGAAAATAACAGCATGGGAAGCATAATCCTTTTAGAACATAGTGGCACATTGCAAGGGATTAAAGGTGATTATAAACTTGGCTGCTAAATATTACTTGACAGCTGTGTGGCATTCAGTGTTAGTTCATGCACAATAGAGCTCACCCAAGGCCAGCAAAAGCAAAAATCCATCAGAGAAATCAAAAGTAGTTGTTTTTGGAACTCCAAAAGAAAAGCTTGCAAACTAGCTGGTAGATGAAGAAGCAGAGAGGCCAGAAATCATTTGACCTCGCAGCAAGTCATGAATGCTCTCCTTTTTGTAGGCAAACGACTTTTCATGTTAACAACAAAGAGAAGACTTTGTAAGCAGAACATCAAAGAATCCACCACTAGATGCAAACCGCCTGGTCAGCCTCAAAAACAGGCCATACTGAAGTTCAGCAAAACATCCAAAAATAAACAACATTCAACCATCAAAATCAAAATGATGGAAAATGTGGAGAACACAAAGTAATGACCTAAAGTTCCATCTGATCTGTAAAACATAGTGTCTTAGAGTCTTGAGGATGTGTGGATGCCAGCCGAACCGTCACACCGGCACACACACACAAACACACATTTCTTACTGAAACAGCAGGATGAATGTAGCGGAGCAGACTCACAATATTTCACCTTAGATACCAGGCCGAAGCAAAAAGAGCTAGTCCACATAGATAACTGGAATATCTCTGACTGGTTTTAGATAGGCCAGACAAGAGAGAGATGTCTGAATTGAATGTCTAAGAGAGTATCACCAGGAACAAACACACAAAAAACATCTGCTGGTGTCTGTGGGTTATGATTTCTCCTACACTGACTCTTGAGCCCTTAAACTTACTGATGAAGATAAAATTCAGTTTTTCTCTTGAAATGATTCACTGTAACCAGTTCTATTTCACCAGAAACTACACATATCATACATTCATACATTATATGAGTCTAGACAGACTTTCACCTAAACTTCCACCTGACTGGTTGATGAAGTCTACTACCCTGAGGTTATTATACTTTCAAACTGAATGAGACAAAAAAAATCCAAGCAAAACATCAATAGCACTTTTAAGGGGAATGATAATGATGATTACCACAAAACTGATGGTTGCTGTGGCTTTTTAATGGTAGATCACTTGGCATAATATTTGTTTGTATCATATAGAAAGTGATCCAGCAGTATGTTAATAAATGCCTGGGAGTTTTTCTTACTTTAACAGACAACCCATCACCATTTTTCTCCACTG
This sequence comes from Planiliza haematocheilus, assembly GCA_005024645.1. Lineage (NCBI taxonomy): Eukaryota > Metazoa > Chordata > Actinopteri > Mugiliformes > Mugilidae > Planiliza > Planiliza haematocheilus. The sequence goes on along the minus strand of SRSE01000582.1, from coordinate 2,785,779 downwards.
TTTAGTGAATGTGCTGTGGCTTGTTTTTTCTCCTCAGGGCATGCAGGTGTTTCTGCAAATATGATGAAGAAAAAGAATCCGCACAAGTGAGTTAGGATACTTTGCAGCTTCTTCATTTTGTCAAGGCAAAAACAATAGGTCACAAACGCGACTGCACATTTGGACAGTGTTAACCGTTATTTCATTTCAGAAAGCATAAGAGCAGTCTGGGTCCGACCACCAAAGTGCTGTCGCAGCCACGACGCAACATCGTTGGCTGCAGGATCCAACACGTCTGGAAGGAAGGAGCAGGACATGTGATCTGGAAAGGAACTGTGCTTGACCAGGTAAATTAAGGGTCAAGTCATTTACTGATTGGCTTAATTTCCACTAGGTGTAACATTTGTTTTATAGTCACATTTAGCACACAATGTCCAATAACATATAACTAAGTTGTTGTTGTTTTTTTTGCTAGTCTTAGCAGTCTAAAATGTGTATTTTTGTTGAAGTAAACATGAGACAGTGATGGAACAATTCCAGACAAAAAGATGTGCAGGTGGTTAGCTGTCATAGCTTAGCACCATATCATAACCATACACAGTTAGTAGTATAGTATAGTACAGTTAAGTCATTGAATTCGGTATCAGCAAGAAAACAACTGTTTCGGAATATTAATAGAAAGAAGCACAGAAGGGGGGAGAAAGGTGTTTTATGTGTATTTATGTCCACCAGGTGCCAGTGAACCCATCTCTCTACTTGATAAAGTATGATGGATTCGACTGTGTTTATGGACTGGAGCTTCATAAAGATGAGAGGGTTCAGGGGCTGGAAGTTCTCCCTGACAGGCTGGGTAAGGCCGACCTGAACTGATATGCTACTTACTGAAACCCAAGATGTGAGCATGTCGTCTAACTTGCTAAATGTCGGAAATAAGCTTGTTAATAACATTTTAGATGTTAACATCTAAAACAGACAGACGTAAAGCGCAGTTTAGCTCAGGGCTCACATACAGCCCAATTTGATCTCAGTGGGGCTGGACCAGTGACATAACACCATTATAACCTATAAATAATGACAACTTCAAAATGTGTTTTAGTGCAAAGAAGTACAAGGACATTATGAAAGTGTTTACATGAAAAAAAATATTAAAAAAATAGTGAACACCTTGAAATGTCTTAAGAAAAGTAAGTGCAGTTTCTGCACAGTGCGACGCCTAGTGGACACATTCAGAATAGCAGTTAATTATATTGAAAAATTGCATTCTTCAGTGTAATTTTCGCACTATGCAAATTTGTGGCATGGCAAATGTGGCACAGGCTGCAAAGTGATTTCAGTCTTGGCTCGAATTTTCATGCCCACAGCCAAATCCCGTCTGACAGACGTTAACCTGGCGGATACAATGATTGGCAAAGCTGTGGAGCACATGTTTGAGACGGAGGAGGGTCCAAAGGAGGAGTGGAGGGGGATGGTGCTGGCCCGGGCTCCCATCATGACCACCTGGTTCTACATCACCTACGAGAAAGATCCTGTCCTATACATGTACCAGCTGCTGGACGACTATAAAGAAGGAGACCTCCGTATTATGCCTGACTCCAGTGAGTGAAGATATGTTATTCTCATTTATTTTCTTCTTCTTCTTCTTTTTTAAATGGGTGGTGTTACCAAAAAATATCATTGTGGAATCCACAAGGAATGAGTGTTTAACTTGTTGCTTCGCTGTCTCCCTGCAGACGACAGTGTCCCAGCGGAGAGGGAACCTGGCGAGGTGGTGGACAGCCTGGTGGGTAAACAGGTGGAGTATGCCAAAGAGGACGGCGGAAAACGAACGGGCATGGTCATCCACCAGGTGGAGGCCAAACCATCCGTCTACTTCATCAAGTTTGATGACGACTTCCTCATTTACGTGTACGACCTGGTCAAAACATCATAAGACTCTGCAGACGCCCTGATGTCCCCTCCTTCCATGTGACAGAAACAAAATGACGCACTTGCTGAAACATGTGAAGCATTCAACCCAGCACTTGATCCTCGCACCATGAAAGAACAGACTCAGAAAAAAAAGATTTTTCAAAATGAAAGTAGCCAATTTATCGCAACTGACCTTTTTTCCGTCTGAGAAGATGGGAATCCTTCTTTAAACCCTGAAAATAGAGAAAAATCTCCATGGTTTTATGTTACCTTTGATAGGTCCAAAACTTTACGAGGCTCTTAAATGACTTTCTGAATAAATCGAGGTTTCAAAAAGTTTTTAAATAGAAAACATTTTGGAAAAATGCTCCTTTTCCTTTCAGAACTACATGTGTAGGAAACAACCGTGCTGATCAGTAAACGCATCATTGAACAGATTAATCGTAGCCAGCTCATTTCTGCGTAAAAAAAACGTAAGTGAAGTAAACACGTTGAGGAAAGTACGGTCATTGCAAACTTTCTGGAGTTGTCTTCAAACATTTACCCTGATTGCTAGTGACACATCTGGCCACAGAAAATTGAGCAAACTCCCAGTGAAGCAATGTAGCCTGGAGCCGGTTGGTAAAAGCAGCTTGGTTTGATATTCACCAAAAAAACAAACAAACAAAAAAAACGTTTCAGAAGAAGGCGACATTGTAATCACTCTGAAGAAGTAGCTGATTTTTGGACACAATAACAGGACGAGCAGCACAATGTGTATGGAAGACCATTTCTGCAACACACAAAAAAAAAAATGGCCAAAATTGTTAGGAATGATAAAAATAAGAACTCATCAGGGTCCGTCAGTATTGTGATAGTAAAACAGTTTTACAGGTTTGACTAACTAGGTCCCATATGTTGTCACTTACATCCTAATTTTTCAGTTGAGACTTTTATTTATTTACCTTTTTGGCTCAAAAATCATTTAGAGCTTTATTTGTTCCTCAACAAAAATGGACTTCCATATAACTGAGATCCAGGAAGCGTAATAAACTGGCCCGAGTTTTTACCAGTTTGATAGTTGGACTTTCTAAGGCCTTTGAAACAATTGGCTCAGATTCTCAATCTTTTTGGTGACGTCTCAAGAGGAACCATGGAAATTATCATGTCTTTGGAAGTATCCCTAAAGCAAATCTTTCGTTGGATTAAATACTGACTGAAATGGAATTCCTGTTCCTGGTTATTGTATAGAGCAAAACAAGATTTGTGATTTTTCATCACATAGTGTGCTACAGTACTTCAACAGACTCCATGCCACCAACTTCAGCATTCATACAACATCCGCTGTTAAAAACTGGGATTTAAAAAAAAAAAGAAGAAAAAAAGACGAAAGTCTTTTTACGTTTTGCTTTCTTCATTGCCAAACCCCCTTCCTGTTGTGAAGTAGTTTGAGTTGTTTGTTTGAGACGATCGACAGCTTTTTATTGTGATATCACTAAAGCCTTTCAGTTTGTTCTCGTGTTGTCTTTTCTAAGTGGTCAATGAAGGAGTAACCGCACTAAGAAAGTGAAACTGAAACTTGGCCAAAGTCCTTTCTGTCCTTTTGAAGTTTGCTTATCTTTAAATACCTTGTTGCAGGTGACAGACAGTCACCTGGACCTTTGAGTTCTTGGAACTGGTGAAAAGCATGGCTTAATGCTCATTAAACCCCACGGGGAGAGACGAGACAAATGTTCTCTGGACAGTTTGTGAGTGTGTTGGACTTTAAGAGGCACCAGAACTGACAAGAAAAAACAATCTGCTGTAGTATTACAGTCAAGTTTTCAGTCTCGCAGACACCAACACTTGCCAAGATGCATTAAAACCCCGATTCTGGTTCACTTCCATATTTTCTTGTTAAAATGATAACTGAAACAAAAGTATCCCAGTTTGTATTCAGACACAAACCAAATGGTTATGGATTCCTCATGGGGTAGACGGAATTATCTCCCGGACATCCAAAGAAATGCAGGCTTCTGAGTCCGTGAGATGATCCGGTCCGCTCCTCAGCATGTAGAGAGTATGCAGTAAAGCGAGGTTGCAGTCGGTTGTGTTTAATATATGAAGAGATTAATAACCAGTGAGAGGTTACATTTCCTGTACTTTTTATTTTATTTGGATTTATTCCAGACTGAAGGTTTTTCATAAACTGATGTTTTGTACTGATTTAAATCTACAGTTCAAATGCATCTGAGGGAATCGAGCTGTTTTTACTAGCTGGTGACTGATATCACATTTTGCACTTTCAGTATTGTGTCATCGAGCTACATTTTTAAAAACAGTGAGACAGAAAGGAAAATTCAAAGGGCCTTTATCAAACCAAATGAACATCAGAGCTGATTGCAGCCAGTTTATTGGTTTGGTAAGTTTAAATTGTGAGCGGATCTCAAGCACTTAACGCAACCGGTATCATTTACTGCGTCATTTCCTACCAAATAATATAGTTGCATTGTCTGAATCTATGTACAGAACAGAGTTGCGTATGTAAAACCTTCAGTGTGCATACTTCCTGTGATGTAGTTAGTTGCCGAGGCAGATTTCAGCCGTTATATACGCTGTTTAAAAAAAAAAGGAAAAAAAAGACAGACCCTCCCAGAGATCTGTACGTCACTGCACTTGTGTATCTGTTTTGATTTTTATGAAAAAGAAGTATGATTGTGATCTTCTCAGCAGGCACTAATTAGTTAACAAAAATAAAAACATTGTTACTAAGACTTGATTCCCATCCAGGTTATGTCCAGTTCAGTCTGTTCGTTTTGCTGTTATGTTACCAGATTATTGTGGTTAATGTTGGAATGACATGGGCCTTCGATCATTCTTCTGCCTTGTATCGTTTGTTTTTGTATGTTCAACAGTGTATGTTAATGATTTTTATTAATGGAAAACCTGACACGGCGTCCTTTGTCTTCTTTTTATCCTGATTCATTTTTTGGGTTGTTTTTAGAGCTACGACTTGTTGAACCGGACACTTCCACAGCATCCAGTGACCATTTTGTGAATTTGAATTATGCGTAATCCAGGGGAAAAGAAAGCACGGTATACCCACCCAGCACTGACAAGTTTATTTTGCTCAGTGAATAACTTAGTCATGATTCTTTATTAACCATATACAAAATGAGATATTTCATATCAACTTTGAAATATCAGACAGGACAATTCAGCTCTAATCTATAAGATGTGGATCTTTCAGAGCAAATGCATCAGTTCATCCCACCTTAAGGTGAAAGTTGTGTTAAAAACAAATACATTAAAAGACATTCCTGTTGGAGTAAAAAGGCCTACATTTATCCCCTAGTCCGACAACCAGCACCATTTGCTCAAGACGCTCCACAAAATTGCTCAGCAGAGATTGTTAGGGAGGAAATAGCTCCCGCATGCAACTGCTGTTACATGCTGGTGATAACACAAATACTGTCTTTAGCGAGATAATAATTTATTTTGTGAGCTTCATGCCACAAGTACGAAAACCCAGCAACTAAAGATCAGTTTTGCAGATTGTGTTGAGCGCGCGTTAACTTTTAATAAAAACACCAATTCCAACTCAAACCACGATCATTTAAAAGGCTGCACAGCAGTGACCATTCCTCCACATACGCTATTTTTGTGAACTATGTTGTCATGGAAACAAATGAGACCCCACCCATTATATAAATTGAAAACATATTTTTAGATGTGTTTTGTAAACATATTAAAAGTCAAAAACTGAAATCTCAATACTCTGTTCCGACCTTTGGTGGGACTCCGAACTGTGGTACGATTCATCCGGTTTACCTGTTATCCTTGAGCTGTAAAAAGTTCATAATGGTTTGGATGAAGTTTAGAAAGGCACGCTCCTGTTTAAAAAAAAATAAAATAAAAAATCCCACGATTCACAATGAGTTGAATATTCTCTGGTCTGAGACAAAATTAAACTGTCTGGGCAGCAACACTAGGCACTGCTCGTCGTCTGCTTCGTACCATTGACACCACGAAGCATGGTGGTGGCAGCATCATACTGTGGGGGTGATCCCAGAATTAGAAGTGATTAAAGGAGAATCTACAGAGGGGTTCTTGAAAAACTTCTCAGGGGCACAGAGAACTAAGACCAGTAAGATGGTTCATGTTTCGGCACCAAATGAAAACTTGTAGACTCAGCCAGGAAGATGCAAAGCTGTAACTGTCAACAAGGCCTCAAAGTAATGAATCTAAACACTTTATTGAATGTGAGCTGTTTCATTTCACCCTAGTGGGTTATTGAGGGCAGATTGCTTGGGAAACTGCAAAACCAGAAATTGTTCCATTAGACCTGTACTGCACAGAAATGACCTACTTAATGGATATTGCATTAGTTTGTGTCACCGTGCAGAATGGAAAACAACAGCAACCTCAGCTCTGACATGAACTCCAGCTTTACTGTTCCACAGAGGCCGTGTTTCAGAACACAAAGCATCAACAACAGAGACGTTTTTCAAAATGTTAACTTTTCTTGCATCTTAATGTTAGTGTTCCCTTTTTAGGCTGAGTCAGCATGGCCCTTCCTTAGCCCTTCACCACAAACCACACGACAGCTAAACACTTGTGTCAGTTTCTGTGATGTCTAATAACAGCAGGCAGGCGAGGGAAGCGTGGAAAGGGGACACACCAAGATGAGTGGTGGGCGACACCATGCGTTTCATTACAATGCCAGTCTTAAACAATGCAAGGTGCAAAACATGATTTAAACATTGTTTTTATGCATTCATTTGAGGAAGCCTGGAGTGCTGGATGCACAGAACGGATGTTGGTTTTTTTATCTCTTCACTGTGGAGAAGTGCAGAAGTTCAAGATTACACCATGATCTATTTTGCTAATCTTCCAGGTTCCCATTACACGCTTTTATTGCCTCACCACTTTTTTTTTTTATCTCAGCAAGATATACAAAGTTCTTGTCAATATCTGGACTTTTGACAGTTGGCTTTTCCACCCTGCCCTTGAGCGTAACCATGATATATAAGTCCTTTTTCATTGATGTATTTGAAATGACGTGGCTTTTAAATTACTTTAATGAGCGCTGAGAATGCTGATATATAGTTGATCAAAATCAAATAAATGTGTGTCTCCAGTTAGGAATCCAATTTCCCTGCTGTAAAACCATTCAGGAGTTCGTTTCACACGTCTTTAAGAGACCGTTATGAATACTAGACTACGTTTCGTAAAAAAATAAAACTGCACCGACCTGAAAAACCTAATGAGCAGACGTCCAGAGTGTCAGTTTGAACCATGGATGTAAAAGAACTGAGATACAGGACTCAAAGATCTGAATCACAAGAGCCAAAACTCGTTTTCTAGGTCGCTGCTCACGGGTGTCATCCCTGCCGGTGAGTTCACAACTGGCTCATAGGCAGTTTGAGCCCTCCACAAGTAAAGATATGTCAGTAAATTAGCTCAAAGTATCCACTACAGTAGGTTTCTCTCACACTCTCATATGCGCATGCGCACACACACACACACACACACACACAGAGGTGGGTTACCAAGTCTTTCAAAATACAGCAAACATGAAGCAGCTTCTTTAACGTCTAAAGAGACAGAGCAGAAACCACAATAACGGAGCCCTCTGCTGATAAACATCTGCTGTGCAATTTACAGATAACTTACATCTGTTATCTTTGGCTTCCATTTACCCGATGACTGATCGACTGTGCACTTGTCTCTTTCTTCCGCATTTTCTTGAGATAGAGGACTGAACTGGTCCAAACCATCCATCTGGAACTTACCAGCTCATCAGCAGATTCAGTGTTGTACTGTTTATCACTTATACTGTTGCCAGGCTTACACTGGTAGCATTCTGGTTGCTTGTCCAGCAAATCATCATTTCACGAGAACTCAGGCACCAGAACTCACTGATCCATCTGTTTTTACCAGCAGGATGAAAAAAAAACCAATAAAAAAAGACAAACTCATTAAACTTCATTAAAGATGAATTGTACTCTGTTTGGGAAAAGAAAAATGCCATGAAAGATTACTCCGTAATCTGAAGTCTCAGTTCACAGTTTATTCTTCTCAGTCCTCCGTCTCTGAGGCCTGGTCGCTATGAAAATATCTCTCGCTATACAAACAGGCATAGGTAATCTTTTTGAATAGATATTTCTCCACACAGAGCGGCATGCGTGTCCGTCTGTGCTGGCACTGAGGCAGGTGTGAATGCTGTGGACGGACGTCGAGGTTGCTAGTCGTCGATGAAGGTCAGCCGGCCCGGCCCCTCGTTCCTCATCCAGCGGCGGTACCTCTTCATCCTCGGGTCAGTCGCCATCTTCACCTTCATCTCCTCCTCCTGCTCTTTTCTGAACGTCTGAAAGACACAGCGGACACACAGCATTATACCATGTCAGAATAAATAACAATACTTGTTTTGTTTTTTGTTTTTTTTTTAAATAAAAGGCAGTATTAAAAGACAAAAAAAAAGATTTCATATGACATAGATGACATACCTTGTGTCACACAGTCTTAATTACATCTGAATATTGCTCCAAGGTCATGCCCCTGCTCTGTTTTGACCAGCAGAAAGGTTTTTCATAGAGAGCTCCAAAATCACTCACTGCCGCAAACAACTGTAGTTCTCTTTGCATCTCCGTAACAATGCCTCTCTGAATTAGCATCTCTACAAATGCTGCATATTGTAAATAAGAAACAAACATAATGCCTCATGCAAAATATGCATAGAAAAGCCTTGCAGCATTACAACTCTAGGCTATTGTAGCACACTTCATGTAAGAGAAAAACCAACAGGGACCCACATATAGAAATCTACTGTATAAGGATACTAGAGGTTAAAAGAAAGAACTACTTCAAATGGACTATTAAACACTACAGAGCAGTTAATAACCATAAGCCTTTAGACTCTAGTCATTCTAAAGCATGTTACTTGCTGCAGCTGCAGGAATAAGCGCTGGAGCTATGTAAGCATTTAGTCATAGGACAAGGAAATAGATGTCTTTACATTATAAGATTCCACGTTGTAAGAGAGAGGGGAATAGGGAACAAAGGCTAAGCCAGGAGGTTCAGATCAGGTTCATTAAGCAAAAGAAATGGGTGAAATAAATCTAGAGACACACCTCGTAGTTTTCTTTGATCCAGAGCTGCTTCTCCAGGTAGGACTGTCTGATCTTTTCCTCCAGACTGTCAAACTGAGACTGGGACATCCTCATGTACCTCCTGAGAATCAAAAACGCGAGGTAAGAAAAATCGGGGAAAAAAAGGCTGTCATCTCGTTCATCTCAACAGTCTTCTTGTTTCGGCGGGCACCGACCTGATGATGTAGAGCTTCTCCTCGTCTCCGTAACTCTCCCTGCAGATGGTGAAGCGGTAAAACCACGAGACGTACCAGGTCACGTAGTTGGTCAGGTAGTAGGGGAAGAGGACGATCTTGCAAAGCAAGATGTCCGACAGGTTGGGCTTCTGGTAGCCTCCCTTGATGTCGATCTTGTTTTTGATTATGTCGCGGATCACCTCCTCCTCCTGCTCCCGGATCTCCTCTTTGGAGCGGCGGTTCTTTCCCTTCTCCTTGGTGCGGTTGAGGAGGCCCTGCTGCTTGGCGATCTCCGTGGCCTGGATTCGGTACTTGGGGACTGTCACCAAGTAGTTGATGGCCTCGTTGTAACTGTTGCGCCAACTGTAATACTGCAGGGGACATAGGCGGACACAGAGTGGCACAGAGGAATGAAATATACAATATAGAATGAGAAATGTTTGGTTTGGGTAACTTCCTTGTAATCTGCAAACAGTAAGAAATGGAGATGTGATTTATTCTTTAAATTACACACTTAAAAGATTTTTTTAAAAAAGGACAATGTCTCAGTTTCCCAGTTGTCCTGCACGCAAGATTGTACCTGGAAAATTGAGATGGCACAGATGGTGACCAGGATGACGACTCTCACATCCACTTTAGGCGTGAGCTGTCTACTGTAGTAGGTGTAGTAGTGATGGTAGTACTCCTCAGGATGGTCCAGCATGTAGTCGTAATCCCGCCGCGTGTCCTCATCCTGCACAGACCAGAGAAAGACCACATTATGTGTGTTTTCATTCTTGATTAAGAAAAGCTATTGCAACTAAAATGTGGCTTTGTTGACCATGATACACCGGCAAGGATAAAGCATGATGACGATGGTCATTTTCAGCCATGATGCATCTTTTTATATCTAAACTGGCTGTATATAGAGATGGATGACATGTCTGCTCCTCAGTAAACTGTACTGGGGAACCGCTGCAGAATTTTCACAGTCAAAGTTGTCTTTCGATGGCTAACTTACAAAAAAACAAAAATGAATGTTTGCATTTTGAACAGCAAGACAAGACTGAAAAAAGTAGCGGATATGCAAATCATTCATTTCAAGGAAATGATGCGCGCACAGTGAGCGCACATAACAGGCCAACACAGCGAAGATCACATTGTTAATATGTAGACACTGGCACAAAATTACGGCACAAGAACTCATATTAGCGCCATTTTGAGACTTTGGCATAGGGGAAGGAAGCGGTTGTATTTCCTGGTCCATGCTGATATAGACTAACAGTCTATATCTGATATAAATGAATGTATCCCGACTAGGGTTGTAATAATCAAGGCTGATCCCATCATTTCAGTCATAACCCGGTAAGCATCTATGTGCAGCTAAGGGTGAGTAGACTATTAAAACAATAGTGTACAGTACAATATCACATCCTAATGAAGAGCTTCCTCAGATCAGAGGGTCAGAGAGAATGTCACATGTATTGCCATGAACGCAAAGGAGTGAGATTGTTAAATTTGTCCCAAAAAAATCCCTAAAATCAAAATAACTACGACTACAAGAAGACAAAAAATATGAGCTTCTGTTTGTATGACTTACCAAGACATACGTGGTAGCAACAATGTTACAAGAAAAACTAAGTTAATACCCAGTGTAATGCCTGACAGTGCACTGTGTTTGCACGGTGTGCATCAGCCACAGTTAAACAGTACTACATAAACATGTGTTGTTCGTTGAGTCTTTGCAGCAGGAGTGTGATCCAGCTGAGACGTGTCTGCTATTTGAAACCTAGGAAGCACTGATGTGGGCTCAAATCTGAGGAGCTGTTGTTTTTTTAGAGGCTGGTAACTTGGATGAACCAGTCCTTCAGCAGTTTCAGCAGGACATTAGATGTTTGTTTTTTGATCAGATCTGATCAGATGTCTTAAGTGTTGGCACACCTTTGTTTATCTCTCTCGTATTATTACAGTGGATGAATCAGGCTGTTCACTACATACCAACACTACTTCTTTGAGCAAGTCTCGCCTGTTCACTGCTTTGTGAAGGTAGACAAGATTACCAGTGCAAAGTGGCCATCAAGGAAACACCGGTACATAACAGCAGACTTACAGAGATATTGCAGGACAGCCACCACATGGTAGCTTCATAAACACTATAAGAATATTATAGCAGTATCATAGCAAGCAATCCACCAGCCAGTAGATGGGTTTAAGACAGTAAACGTAGATAAATCGTATTTTATCTGCCATCAGTCCCTACTGGAATATTGCCTTTATACTGGCTAAGATGTGAAAATGCATAAGAGTATTTCGTAAATGAAAACATCTTAGACTCATGTATAAACGTCTCGTGAGCTTAATGAGCATACTTAAGCAGTTATAAGAAGAGTAGTAAACCTGTAAGTAAGAAAACTTTGCAGAAACGTGGACCAACCTTTAAGGTCTCGTACGCTGTCGCGATGAGCAAAAACTTCTTGTGTGCGGACTCCACGGTCTCCCCCTCCGAGCCAGACTCTCCCGGCCTGAATCGGTCCGGGTGGTACCGGCGGGCCAGCTGCCGGTAAGCCCGTGCTATCTCCGCTTTGGCGGCCTCTCGGGTAACGCCGAGCACATCATAGCACACCTCCGTGCCGCAATACAGGCCCTCCACCAACGCCGTGACCGTCGGCAGGGAGGACACGGAGAGCAGGAGCACCGCGAGCCGCCACCAAGACTTCGCCGTCCGCGGACAACGAGAAAGCCCCCCGCCTCCGCCACGGCTCCACTCCACGGGCGCAGCCATCACTGCCTATCTGGCTGACAACTCCAGTGTTGCCAACTCTTCAGTAAGGAAAGTCGCTATTGGCTGTCCTAAAAGTCGCTGAATGACGTCATCGACAAAACTGTTGTTTCTCTCTCTATATATATTATCATTGGAATAGGCCATCACCTCTCAAAATAATTTCATGACTAATGCTTTGCCTAGCCACACAAAATTAATTTTTTCCTGCATTATTAACGCTCCTCCTTTATCCGGGGCTTGGTATTAGCAAAGTGATTTGCCAATACCTGAGACACTCCGGCAGAGTAGGAGCCCATAACAGGTCACAGTAAAACATGATTCGTTTTTGCCATAATATTTTTAGCATTTTTGTATAAACGGTTTTAACTTGACAAAGTTAACAATCTATTTGAATTATTAAACCAGGGCGCGATCAGCGGCAGCTTTGCGCATGCGTCATTCATTTGCCGTCTGGACGCGGAGTGGCGTGGGCATGACATGTATACAGCGCTGTTGTCGGTCCAAAATTCAGCGAATAATTTTACTTTGAGGTTGAGGGGTACATCTTTCCTTCGTATGTTCATGCACCGCTGCCGCTGCTAGCCCTGTACCAAGATGGCGGCGCTTTAGACACGTCCCTCCACAGTCGATGCGGCATCTCTCTCTGTTCTGACTGCTGCTGCGCAGGACTACTGTGAGACTGACCGACTGTGGACGGGAAAGGGGCTCACGACAGCACATGCTGAGTCAGAGTCTCCACGACACCAGAAAAGTCTCCAATAACACAAGAAAAAGTCGCTAGATTTGTTGGCAACACTAGCCAACTCCAACTCTGGAGCACTGGCTTCTTCTTCGTCCACTTTTCCCCTTATCCATGGCGGCCATCAATCAGCGTTATCGCCACCTTTAGCGTTGGGGTTTGTGACGCTTATACAGCATGTCGAATTTAAAACGGCATAAATTAGGCAAATTTTAAAAATATATTTTCATAATTCATTTTACTTTTTAAGCACTATATTCCATTGACCAGTGGAGACACATAGGCTACTTCTGGTGCAAGCATTCTAGTTTAAGATTCCTTCGTTCGCTTTGAAAAACGACACCCTCCACCGATGACTCTGTTAGTCCTCACGTAATCCCGAGTGATGTTATGTATAAAATTCAGTCTTTTATTCATGGTTTTATTATGTCTGGTCTGTTCTAAACTCAGATATTCTCTTCTTGGACAGATTGATGACGTGCCATTCATCAATACACTCTCTGTCACACCCTGGTGGTTCATTTAAAACCTACAGTCAGTGAAAAAAGAAGGCCAACTCTTCACAAAAATACAAAACTGTCACAAATCTAATATGTTGAGCTTTTATTACGTATCTCAGTTTTTACATGTCAACAATAACATGTAAAATATAGTTATGACAGTCATACATTTGTGTTATTTAATCTATAATTTGGTGAAAACCTCCTCAGTTTTAGTTTTTAGTGTTTGGTGAAATACAACACTATTGAGGGAATTGGAAGATGATTTTTTAAAATAAAAAAAAACAATATACACAAACTTCTCAAATCACATATTTGTGGTTTATAACATTGTTAAGAATTTTGATAGCTGCATTTTATGATACAGATGATAGCTGCGTTTATTGACAGACTCACTCTGTAACCGGCCTTTTTTATCGATGTTAAACTGTAATACTGTAAAACAAGACTTGTGGTAAAATTAAAATGACACTTAAACCTAGTGTCTACGGCCGCACTGAAATTAGGCCGTCACTGGTGGTTGCCAACATGCTTCAGGAGGGATGACATTCTCTGCAAGCTGTCCTCCACAGCCGACTGTACATTCGTAGCAGGAGGTGTGAGCCGGGTATTGTATGATCCATAAAACTTAAACCGCAAATAACACATGACAGCCGTTATCAAATTCAGGGTTAGAGGCCAGCAGCAGATCACTGCTCCACAGTTCACGTTTCTGCAAAGTTTTCTTACTTACAGGGTTTACTAATCGTCTTATACTGCTTAAATATGCTCATATATAATATATATTTTCATTTACGAAATATTTTAATGCATTTTCACATCTTAGCCAGTATAAAGGCAATATTCCAGTAGGGACTGATGGCAGATAAAATACGATTTATCTACGTTCACTGTCTTACAGTTTTTTCTGATAGCTTAGATGCAATTTTTTAAACTTTTGGCTTTTTTTGCAAAACTCTACACACAAATCACAAAACCTTTCACCCAAATAGCAAAACACATTAGATTACTTGCAAAAGCACGTTTTTGCACTAATTGCATAAACACTTTTTGCTAAACTGTTCACACTCTTTCAAAAATAGTATTTTTGTATCCGATGGTGCACACAAGCCATAATATCAGTAAGCACACAAAGCAGCCACTGCACACTGGCAGTAACAATGAAAAACTCATTTGGCTTTTGCTTATCCTGTGTGCAGGGCATATCGGTTTTCAGTACCTTATACAGTAACACACAGGGGTCAAAGTGTATGGATATTTATTTACACACATCAAAATACGTAAACATAAAGTGTGTTTTTCAAGTCAAGGCACAAAAAAAAACATATAATGGAGAATATCACTGAGGAAAAAAAAAAATCAGTCTTGTCTTCTTACGGGGTCTGGCCACAAAATGTCATCAACATCACATGCAATGTCTTCCATTGCTAGGCAGCGGGGATACAGTATGACATGGTCCACTATTGTAGCTCTGATGACATCAGTGATTCTATTGCTTACTCGTACTCCTTCCCCTTCCTCTCCTCGTTCTCCTTGTGCTTCTGCACCTCCTCGTCCTCTTCCTCTAAGCACACCTCGTTGTCCTCTTCCTCTAAGTGCTCCTCTGCGTCCTTGCTGTCCTCCTCTCCCTCTTGCTTCTGCACCTCCTCCTCCTCTTCCTCCAAATTCATTTCCTTGTCCACGTCCTCGTCCTCCTGCTTCTTCACCTCTAGGTCCTCTTCCTCGCCCTCCTCTTACTCTCACTCCTCTTACTCTTCTTTCTCCTTCCATTGTTCTCCACACAAAAGGCTTACCTGTGGCTTATTTATAGTGCTCAGGCTGATTGCAAAGTCAAATAATTATAGATAATAGTTTTCACATGTGACAGTGTGGCCTGACAGTTGGCAAAATTGTGTAAATAATAGCCATAAATATGTATAGTTTTGACAGGAGTGTGTAGATCATCTGGAAATTGAGTGTAAAGCAGTGAGCAGTGTTTACAGTTTTGCAAAAAGAGTGCTGTGCAGTAAATTGTATTTACACATACATAAAGTGTTTGTTACAAAATTGCAAACTAAGTGCAAAACAGCGTTTGTGCTTTCAGTTTTGCAAACTTGTCGAAAGGTTTTGTGATGAATATTAATAGTTTTAGAAATTGTGCTATAAGAATCAATGTAAGTGTTTAATCCATCAGAAAAAACTGTAAACCCATCTACTTGTTCAGTCAGCGAAGATGTCTATCAGTTCGGATTTCTCAAAAAACACTCATCATGTTTGCATAGAATTTGCTTTAAATATTCCCAGTCGCTAGTGAATTCTAACTTTAAGTTAATCACAAGAAACATGACCTGGAGAAATGTATTGTTCTATTTTTGCAGTTGAGTTTTACTGTTACAGTGTTTTATGACTGGTATTATATAAAAAGAGTTTAAAGAGAACATGCCTCCATGTAAACACTTCCCACCTAATTCGGACCATAAGGGGCTCATCACATTTATTTTTGGGTATTTTTTCTCTCAGCTGCGCAAAATGTCCACCATGCTACCCTCTTTTTTATTTTTCCAGAGAGTTATGAGAAGAGCTTCACACATGTGCAACAAGTCAGCGTGAATAAAAATAAACCTGGTTCTTAATGACTGTTATTTTTTCTTTCACATTGTGACAGATAGATTTCCAGTTGAAATTTGTTATCAAAGTTTGCAGTTTCATTACTATCTTTGGTGGCTTAATTTGTGCATTTATCTTGTTATTTTATGGTGTTCAGTTGAATTTGCATATTCAATATGCAATAGTAAAAGGTAAATGGCTATTACACTTGATTAAATAATTATGAAGGATGCCTAAATTTAGCCAGAATTGTAGGTTGTGTAATGT
The DNA here is from genome assembly GCA_005024645.1 of Planiliza haematocheilus. NCBI lineage: Eukaryota > Metazoa > Chordata > Actinopteri > Mugiliformes > Mugilidae > Planiliza > Planiliza haematocheilus. Next base: position 2,769,754 of record SRSE01000582.1, on the reverse strand, counting down.
TGCAGGCATGTGCCCTTGTAGACAAGGCAGTAGATCTTCCTATGTGAGTGTGTGAGTGTGTGTTGGAGGGTGTTATATTTTTAGATGGCACCACCCTCAAATATCTAACAGCAGGTTAATTACTCACGCAGCGACATATAGGAGCAGAACTGTCAGCAGCGTCTCTACACAGGTCACAGATCATCACCATTGCAAGGTACAGCATCGCCACTGTTACAGGTTTCAGGATATTTCCGATACTACTAGCATCCAAAAAGAAGACAATATGTACATACATGCTGTGCATATAGATGTAATAATTCTTATTTTTTTCCCCACTGTAGCCAGGCAGTTTGAAGCAGTTTGAAGATGTCTAGTGAGAAGAACCCAGAGGTTGTTGGCTGTGATGCCTCCATCATGAAGAACGTATGGGAAATCAGAGTGCGAGAGTACGGGCAGAAGAGCCAGCTGGAGGTACTACGAGTACAGAAGAGTGCTCTGCCACGGTAAGGACTGAAGCTATATCTGTCTGTCTTGACTTTTACGAGTTCTGGTTTAGAATGTTCTGTCATTGTACTTTAATATATGGGATATGATCTTTTCCAAACTATTACTACTAACTACTTTTGAAATAGAGAGTTAGAACACAGTTCTGAACCAAGATATTTCCATAATAACCGGATCTGTATATTTACAAACGCAGATTAGTGCAATGTATGTTATCATTCCCACTATTTCTTGCCCTGAAAGTAACTAATATTTGCAGTTAAATATACTAGGGCACTTGTGATCCAATTGGAGAGTAACTGGAGATCTTAGACTGATGGCCTGGGGGATGAAGAACAGATGATGTTAAGAGATCAGGAGAATAGTCTAGCTGGCTTCAGCCTGGACTGGAAGAAGGTTAAAAACCAGAGCAGCTACACACCTTCTGGGTACCAGCAGATAGGGCAGGTTGATGCTCCTTGGGCTCAGCAGTGATGGCTGACTCTGGATCTGACAGGGCGTCTAGCCCAGGAGTGGCATTAGCTGACTTGGGAGCATGGTCAAGGTTTAAGGTCAAGAAAGGCATTGAGAGTCCTGGTGTTGCCCAGATTGGATGCATACTTAGGCACGGCCAAGATATTGGATGACTCAGGAAAAAAACAGGTGAGGCATCATGGGCCACTGACCTGGGCAGTTAGCGAGTAGAGTAACTGGAGATCAAGAACTAATGGCCTGGTGGCTGAAGGACTCAGGAAAAAAAGACCTCTGGAGAAAATTCTGATGGACATAAGGGCCCCCTAGTAGAGTGGACAGGTGTAGGGTGCTGGCAGTGAAAGTTCCATGTTGCTGGGAACAGCAGGAACTCCATGCCTCAAGGCACAATGCTTGGCAGCTGTTGAGCCTAGCAAGTGAGCATCAAAAACGGATGACGAGGTGGGAGATTGGCTCTTGGCAAGAGTCCCCGCTAACCAACTCAGGGACAGGCTTGAGGTTGGTCAGATGGAGTCTAGCACGCTTAATGCAACCTGAGAGCTGATGAGTGAGTTAGACAGGGCTTTAAACTGAATTTGTTATTGTTGGCAATAACTGACATAACCATGATTGGATATGTCAATAAGCCAAGGCTTACATCAAATCTATTCATTCATCTTCAATACCCGTTTAGTCCTGTTAAGGGTCACGGGGGTCTGCTGGAGCCTATCCCAGCTGTCATCGGGCGAAAGGCAGGGTACACCTTGGACAGGTCACCAGTCCATCGCAGGGCTAACACAGAGAGACAGACAACCATTCACACTCACATTCACACCTATGGCCAATTTAGAATCACCAATTAATCTAATGAGCATATCTTTGGTGGGAGGTGGAAGGATGCTGAAGTACCCGGAGAGAACCCATGCAGACACAGGGAGAACATGCAAAGAACATACAGGGAGAACATGCAAACTCCACACAGAAAGGCCAGCCGGCCCATGGATTCGAACCGGTGACCCTCTTGCTGTGAGGCACCAGTGCTAACCAAATTAGACTGCACACAATGCCCATCGAGCCTCTGTTGGCTGAGTATTCTATCTCTCACAGAGAGTTTGTTTTCATCTCATGGTACACAGGTTAATAGCCTGCTGAAACCATGGCCAATAATGCTGCCTCTCATAAGAGTCTATTGTGGAATAGAACAACAACTGAGAGTAGGTTGATTGGCAAATACTATTTAAGCATGGTTTCTGGAGATCAGTTAATCACTTCCTAAATGGAATTCATGATTTTTTTTAGTATTGAGCTTTTGACCAATCCAAACCAACATGTGAAATCACAACATATCCTGCAGATTTTTTCACATATACACGCAAATATTGCTCCGGTGCAGTCTTTTTTTTTTTCTTTTTTCTTTTTTGTATAATGACCTACCCTTCTGGATATGCAATGTTTCACTCAGTCCATTTTTACTATTACTCAGGGTAGTATAACAAAGTACTACTGCACTACATACTCACAAGGCATCTGCTAATCCTAACAGAGGAATGGTCCAAATCCTCTCGACAGCAGTCAATTAACACCTTCACCAGACGTCCTGTGGTAACAGGGAGAAGGAGACTGCAAATCAACAAATTGCTGTCAGTTTGGCCCCATTCAACAGCAACTCAGACTGTTTCAAGCAAGTGTTGAGGCAAGTGTTGGTGGAGATCGTCAGTTCTCCATCAATGTTGTTCTTCACACAATAAATCCGACTGTTGCTCATCTCATAATTCTTGTGAAATGTAACTAGGGAGACCTGGCTGGTATCCAAGGATGAAGTAACCATTAATTGGACGGAACATGACTTATATGAAAATATTGAAATAATGTATTTCAATTGGCAGTAACTTGTGCGCAGAAAAAAATAATTTTTACAACCAAAGAGGTGGAAAGGAGCGAGTCATGAGAAGGAAATTTGATCCATTCGTACACTAAAAGGTCAGCAGTTAAATGTGACACCAGACCTCAGACAGAAAGTACAAGTCCTGGAATGCATTACGTATCACGTCCTTTTGGACAGCTGTGGTAGCTGAACATATTTAGTGAGAGGCGACAGAAATACCTGAGCAAAGTGTCTCAAATAGTGGTTTTACAATCAACACTGAATACCAAACAGGAAACGGCATACACAAAAATATCTTTTTCAATCTAATCAAGAACTTTGCCTATTTTCACGTTTTTAAGTTACCAATACAACTCTTGACCACCAAGAGCGACACAAATGCTTGATTTTTGATTTTTGGTTCTAAGCTGAAAATTCAAGGAAATCCAGTCACTTGTCAAGAGAGCAATGTCATCTGCATCATTACTGTAGTATTTGTTTTTAATGGAACGGTGTCAGAAAGGTGGTAATTCAACTGTATGTTGTGCTGTTAAACTGGACTGAATTAAACACAAGAGTGTTTGTGTTATTTAGCCTAGCCCACTGACTAAAATGGGATTTATTCACTCTTTTGTTTTTTGTAACCGCTTATTTTTTGGAGGGTCGCAGGGGGGCTGTCCCACCTGTCATTGGACCCTGGACAGGTTGTCAGTCTATCATAGGTCTAACACAGAGAGACAGACAACCATTCACACTCACACCTACAGCCAATTTAGAATCACCAGTGAACCTAACCAGCATGTCTTTAGACGGTGGGATGAAGCTGGAGTACCTGGAGAGAACCCACACAGACACAGGGAGAACATGCAAACTCCATAACCTTCATGAAGTGGTCGTGCAGGACTGCTTTATTAGAATGCATTTGTTTTCACCAGCATACCAAATGAAATGACAAGTGGGTGCACATATACAGTATACATATATGCACAATATGTCCGTAAAGTGCATACTCTTTGCTTTAATTCATATCCACACTGGAGTTAATGTGTACCCTTTAGAAATATAGTGCCTCTTTTTCAAGGGCCCAAAGGTAATTGGATAATTGTACAGAGAGCAAAGCAAGAAAACATCTTTATCAACAGCAAATACACAAACACAAAGTAAGTAGTGCGAGCAACAACAGAATTGTTTCCAGGGGAACACAAAAACTGATACAAGAGGTGGAATATATTTTTTAATGATATTAATGTAGCCCCTCTGCAAATTGATCACTTATTTAATTAGATTATTTGAATGCCAAGCAAAATATTTTTAAGGAATAGCACAATCAGGATGTTACAAACTCATTTCCAGCACCACTGATGCATAGCAACTCAACAAAAAGTCATAAATCTTTGTTCAACAAGAGCACCCAAGCCAGGTTCATCACTTTTGAGGTCACCTGGAGACATTTCTGTTGTCATTTGAGCTACTAGCATTGCATTTCTGTGTAAAATGTTGTTGTATTTGCTGGTAATGTGAGTTTTTGCAGCGCATATGTCATCAAACTGATGACACTTAGTTTTATTTTTTTGCATGTCTTCTTAAATCGCAGTGTGTTGAGGTTTCTTCGCCACCTTGCTATTGACTTAAAATTGGATTCATGGTGCCTGCATTCGTGCCAGGATTCTTGATAAAGTATTTAAAATCAACATTTTTTTCATGATTGTATTTATTTGTCCAGTTACATTTGAGCCCAGAACATCATCCCTAATGTGTCATATTCTGTTTTTGTTCAACCTACAAATGAAGCCAGAAATAAAGTTTTTACATTCTGTACTTAAGTTATATTCTGTATTTTTTTCTTATATGTTTGTTTCCACAGCATTAACCAGGACTGGGCGAATCGTATGAACACCGGACAGGGAAGATACAAAAGGGTGGAGAGAAAAACAAAACCAGTTGAGACGCAGACAGACGACAATGCTTGGAAGAGAAAACAGCCCCAGATTCCTCGTACCCTTCCTCGTGGTGCAGGTTTAGATCCCCAAAGCAGACCAGGAAGCCAGAGCAAAGGCTTTTCCACTCCAGCCAACAAGTACAAGAACAAAAAGGGGCAGGACAATACTTTCAACAGGCTACACTTACTCATGATGATTACCAAAACCCAACCCTCTGCCATGGTGTGGGGTAAGTCATGGAAGTATAACAAGTGTCTGCCCTCACCAGTAGAGGGCTCCACAGACTGGGGCCAGTGCTGGATGTTTGCTGGTCAGCAGCCTTGCTGGTCAACAGGCAGTCCAAATGGGCCTAACTTGATAAATCCTCACAGCCTTCATCTCTGGAGAAAAAATGATTTCAGGAAGGTGGAATCACATGAGCTTGACTTCAATCTTCTCACTGAGGAGTGGCAGTTGTCCTGGAAGAAATCTGACGAGCACAATAAGGTAGATACATCTTCAGGAAGAGGAGAGAACGTCCCCAAATATGGATTCTCCTCTCTGCACCTTAATGAAGCCTTGAACTCATCAGAGTGGAACCAGTCATGGAGATCCACAAAGCCTGCAAATCATCAACCTAATATTAATGGTCCAAATGATAAGGACAGAGAGCTGAGCTCCAAGTGGGAAGCCTGTTGGAGGATTGTCAACCACAATGGTGGTAACAAATCCAAGTCATCTCTACTTCACGTATCTGTCAATGCAGAGTGGGCTAGTTCATGGAGAGCAGCCATGGTGGTCTCTAACAACCACAATAAGTCAGCTCTGTCTCCTTGGCAAGATCACAACAATACCAACAACAAAATTCTACATGTGTCCCGTGAGCATAAATACATAGATCAATACTTGCACCTCCCTAATGAATTAAATGCACTTTCAGAGTGGAGCAAGTCATGGCAGGTGACCAAAAACAATTCAAAACCATGTGAAGAAATCCTCAAGGCTTTGCCACCAAAGAAGGGTACTGTTTTGGATTCTCAGCAGTTGGAGGAGAACCCTAAGGTGTACCACTCAGAGAAAGCAGACACATGCTATGAGCAACTGAAACATGACGTAATATATATGCGAAAGGATGAATTTAATCTTTCCAAGCTACTTCTTATTAAACAACTGGGAAAAAAATGTCCTTCCTCAGAATGGCTGGACTCCTGGAAGATAATAAAACATAGAATGAGGCTGGAGAGAAGAAGGATGAAAGCTAACCCTCTGGAGCCTTTAGAAGACATGAAGCCCACTGCCTCAGAATGGAAAGACTCTTGGAAATTTACGTGCAAGCCCCTGCACCATGATCCCAGCTTGTGGCAGCAGAATTTGTTGTCCATGCCCCACATTTCCATAAATCGGGTAAGGCCCCAGAACCTGTTTACACCTATGGAACTACCTAAAAATGGACCAACCAGGGAACGGACCTGGGGAGAATCGTGGAGGTTCTCAAGACAGCATCATCATTCAGAACCTGAACAAGGAAAGGCACTGATGAGTCAAGAAAGGTCAAGTGGTGAAAATTCACAAGGACAGGGAAGACAGGCCAGGTTGACTATGGACTGGCAGACCTCCTGGATGGTCTCAGAAACTGAGTTTCATCATGACACACCCTCCCTAACTGAATGGAAGGAAGCCTGGAAGTGGTCTATCAACCACACACCGCACTGGGCTAGACAAGTGTGTAGAGAGAACTGGGTGAATGAATTAATGGAGATCTACCATCTGAAAGAGAAAGCTTCTTTGCAGAGAATGAAAGTTGGGATGAACTGGTCTTTTGACAAGGAAATGTTTAGGGAAAGATACCCAGAGAATGAGTGGAGCATTTCATGGAGCACTGGGTCCGTTCTCAACTGTCAGTCGCGTCATTGTGGATCTCCAGGAATAAGTGGGCAAAGCATTTGCAACATTACTCAGCAGGATCATACCAGTGTAAATGAGCATGGATCTAAGTGGGGAAGGTCATTCAGACTCGCCAACCCCATGCCTGACATGGAGCATCCCTGGGTGAAGTCCTTACCCAACCCATTTCACTATTCAGCCCTGTGGTCAAAAGAAAAGAAAATACAGAATGAGATCAGAACTAGCCTTAGGAACACTCCTAAGCTTTGGGAAAACTCCCATAAATTCCTACAATCTGCCAGTGCACAGAATAATCCCTCTGACCCCAGGGTGATTATGTCTAAAAAGATCAAAACCAAAAAACATTTGTTCTCTAAAACTGATAAGGAGAAAGAATCAGTGAGAAAGTGGGCTGGAAGCCACCTCTTGGGTAAAACCCAACCACGACCCAAGAGAGGCCTTGCTTCAGTGAAGAAGCCTAATCTCGAGGACAAAACTGAAACAAAGTTTTTTGAAGAGTGGGTAGAATCTTGGAGGTTCTTGGTCTCTCCCGATAGTCTGAAAAATCAGATGCCCTTCAAGTCACTGTCAGGTTGGACTGAGTCATGGAAGTTCCTCATTCCAGTGTACTAGCTTCTGAATGCCACAAAAGCCAAATAGAAGGCACTGCTTAGTCAACTGTTAGCTCAGTCAAATCAGATACATCAAACATCACATACTCCTAAGCATTAAAACTGGGTCCATGCAGATAATGGCAAAAAATAAAAAGTGTTCATCTGTTTAGGAAAGCCCTTTTTCACATAACAGTTTTCTTTTTTCAGTGTTGGACATAGGGTTGAATCTATTTACTACTACAGGGCATTACTCTGGTCTTCAAAACCAATGATGTTGTGTAAGGAAAAGAAAAAACATAAGACAAGACTGTGTAGAGGGAAACCGTAAGTTGGGCTTTAAACTGTAATGATTTAAGGATTGTAATGTAAACAGAATGTGGAAGGTGGATAGTAAACATGGAAGTATATTGTTGTGTTGGTGAAAGTGGATGTAATGCTGGTATTTGATTAAAGTATGTAGTAGTGTGTAACTTTGGATTAAACTACAAAAACACAGGTAACTCAAAATGTTACATTATTTTTGTGAATATTCAATTCATAATTTTCTTCTCTCAGGTTATGAAAAAGACAAAATAAGAAGATTAGACTATTAATGCTGGAGAACATTTTAAACACAGATCTATGACTATTGTTACTCTCAGTCTTGACATGAAGGACCCATCCCTTATGTAGGTAAGAATCACATCTTACAGCTGGAGTACCTGGAAGCTGGTGTACATGGAGAGAACCCACACAGACACAGGGAGAACATGCAAATTCCACACAGAAAGGACCAGTTGGCCCATGGATTCGAACCCGGGACCTTCTTGCAGTGAGGTATCAGTGCTAACCACCTTGCCTGGAAAAAGGACATTAGAAAATATACAGAGAGTATATAAAACATAAAAAGTCTGTATGTTTAAGTAGTCAGTAAATGTACGATATACATTTTCACTCTTCATATTTTGATCCAAACCAACAAAATTTAGACTAGGTTAAAAAAAAAAAACAGTTGACTGCTGATCTGGTCTGGTCATTGTTCCCCTTGTTTGTGTTGTGGATTTTTTCACAACTTCAAATAAAAAGATCTCAAAACAAAGGTTTTGTCTTTGTGAGTTTTATTGCAAAAAACAAAGGTACCATTCATGAAGGGAGAAGATTCATCTGTGCAAACTCCACAGATTCTCTCTCCCAGTTTTAGTTTTGCAGACAGTTTTTATATTTGAAACAAGGCGTTGTCAATAACTTTCTGCTCATTGGTCCTCTTGTACAATGTTTCATATCTATTAGCCTTTGCAACAACAGTGGGACCTTGAGAAGGTCATCACAGAGACGGCTGAGCTGGTGCAGATATGTTTTGTCTTGTGTGGGCAAAAGCATGACAATCAGTACTTAAGAATTTTTCCACTATGGGAGTGAACGGGGCATCAAGGCACAGCTTCCAAATAACACATTATCTGTTACAAAAGTCATTCATTCCATCAACATTCTGTCATGATAGCCAGCACTTAGAAAATTTCCACTACACTTGTTATAAATAAACACACACAGCACTACCTTGTTTTGGATCCCTTTCACTTCATGATGTTTCACAAAGAATTGTTTCACCTATGTATCAACACACACACCTAAGTTTTAACATTAGTTAAGGACTTCATTCATGCATACTATACATATAGTTAAATGTTATACCAAAACATATAAGTTTTGGTATAAAGAGTAATGTCTGCATTACAACCCACAAAGTTTCTTCAGGAGGCGTTTTGATCCCAGGTAGATCTGCGTCAGTTATATTTAAAAGTGGATCCCATACCCAAGTGTATCATTAACACCTGACTGTTCAGTATGTGCACAAATCATTCATTTAGAATGACTTTTGCAGAAAATGAACCTCTCAAGGATGATCTGGCTACAGTTGCCCCTCAGATGCCTTCTTGTCCATAGCAACAGCAGGTGAGCATGTTGAGGGGTGTGGATATATTTAGTATTTATAATTTGAACTATTAATAATCTGGAGTAGATTGCTGCAAACTCAATCAGAGGTTGTTGTAAAAATAGTAGTGAAGTCGCACTGAGGCACTCCTGGTCTCCAGCTCGAGTCATTCTGCATCAGCAGCAGGGTGACTTAGGGATCCCGTTACAGGTGAAGCGGTCTCCTGCTGCTGTGTGACCTCACAGGAAAAAAAAGGCTGTGAGCGGCAGCAGTACCAGCTCTGTGAGTTCAGTTAAGTCACAATAAACTGTAGGAGGTGTGTGGGAAACATGAGGTCACATGGACAGACTGACAAACTGAATCACTGGACTGTTTCTGTGTTGTCATCCTGCATCACCAGTCTTAACATATCAGAGCAGTTCATTCAGCTGAGTCACTCTGTAAGCCATGGTATCCATGGTCTCAGTTGGTCTTGAAATATAAATAGTTGTTTACAAGCATTATTAGGGCAGACCACAGTCATAGCTCATCACTCATACATAGAGAAGAAACAAGATGAAAATGAGAAGAGGGACGGGGTTGTAAACACCAGACAGTTTATCCAGACTAACTAAACTACTAAATCTGGACATCAGCATGAAAGGCAGGAGGGTGGACAGGGTGCACCTCAAATCCCTGAGTACAGGCACAGGCAGTGGAGGTGTCTGACACTAAAACTCCAAAATTTACCAGGAGTCAATAATTATATTTCATCATATTTGTGTTTGAGTTATACTTTTTGTATAAAGTACAGGGTGTCACTGACTGAGACATCTATTGAATGCACCTTGCTTTTTCATTGCCTGCATCCAACAACAACAAAAATACAGCAGTCTTATACTTCTAGTTGAAAAACACTGAGTACTGACTGTCACTAATGAGAAAGGTCTAGGAATGCGCTCAGAAGTCTCTGTGAATTGTGAATTCTCACACACGAACATCTGCAGATAACAGTTGATATATGAGAACATTCTCGAGGTCGCACTGTTGTTGGGCAAACCAACAGAAATTATAACATCATATGAGAGAACAAGAACCAATGAGTGGAAAGTAACTTTACCATATGCAAAGTGACAGCGCCTAGTTCGAAGTATAAAACATCTTGTAAGACCTAAACTGCCCCGAGAGAATCCTCGGAGCATTCACAGCCTGTGTTGTTCTGTGTATGATTCTCCCCCCCTTCGCGAACGGTATACCTTTGTTTGATGCAATAAAGCTCACAAAGACAAAACCTTTGACTTGAGATCTTTTTATTCAAAGTAAATAAGAAAATCCACGACAAACTTGGTGTCAGAAGTGGGATTCCAGGCTGATCGCCGGATCCACAGCAGACGGTGACTGATCATCCAGGACTCGGACAAATTGACGATCCTGCCTCAACCCTGACAGCTTAAAGGTCAAGAGGGCCGACTGTGTGGACCACGGCTGTCACCTCGGAATCCAGTGAACCAAGAAACCGCCAAAATAAATGGTAAAGATATTCTGATCTCTTAAAATTCAGTCAAGGGCTGTTGTGTGTTTTGTTGCAAATTCAAAGACATATATTTTATTACAAAGGGTAAAAGAAATACAAAACAATTAAATTTGGTTTGAGAGTCCGGTTTGTTCTGTTCTTACGTTCCAAACTTACTTAAAAAGGAGTTTAGGGAACTCGCCAGGACTGGTAAAGAGTTCGGGTGACTCTTTAAGTCTGGGGTATCAACCTGGAGCAACACAAAAGGAAAAGAGAATAAGTAAGTTAGAAAAAAGGAGTCAGGGACTCGCCAGATCCGGTGAAGAGCTTGGGTAACTCTTACAATCCGAGGTATCCACCAGTGTAAAGGTAGAAGTTTACACAGATTGATAATCTTAAGAAATAGACACCATGGGGTCTAATGGGAGTAAGAACCAACCAACCGAACTCCGGGGTCCAATTTTCGATGTCATGAGAAAGAAATATGGGGAAACAAGTTTAAATTGTGCTCAATATTGGATAAAGGAATGTGGTTTCCCAGATCAAGGCAGTTTTAGCATGAAACAACTGCAACAGTTGCAAACTTGTCTAAAAAAGAAGGAGCAAGATATTAAGTCAAAAAGAAAGATTGAGAGGAAGTCGTTAGAATGTATAGAGGAAAATGTGAGATGTTTTAAACAGTGGATGACTGAAGCGGAATGTAGAGATAGAAAACAGACAGGAAAAATGTTACCAAAGGTAGATAAGGAAAAGGAAAGGAAGACGGAGATAACTGAAAAAAATGCTTGTACTGATACACCACACTCTCCCACTTCTCTTTTTCCCTCTCTGTCCGGTGGGGTCCGAGGCAAAGAGGGCGACGACTACGTGCCAATATATCCCGCCCTGTCTGATCGCCTATCCAGCGGACAACAACAAGGACAACAACCTCCGCCATACTCCGGACAGCAACACTCGTACAACAACTCCTTCCTGACTCAGCCCAGAGCGCCTCCTCTCCCTCCGCCTCCACACAAAGAGGACGACAAAGAAGAAGATGACAAATTAGCTGTTGCTTCGGCACAACCACACTCGGACGAACATTCATTGAACGCATACGAGGCGGACGATAAAAAACCTGAAAATTTGACATGAAATCTCTACTGGAGTCCCTCTTGGGCGAGACCATCTCCAACATACTTTCCCTGCCATCCAAGGCCCCACAACACAGGTCCAACCGGGAAAGGAAACCTCCAGATCGCTTCGGCGAAAGCTCATTTCAGGCTCTTATAGTCGAGTACCCGGCAGGAGCTGACGGCAACGTGGTCCTCATCATCTGCCCAGGCAATGATGACATGAAGGAGGCTGCTAAAGATCTGCCGCCCATAGAAAAAGGGGGAACGGAATTAGCAGACGCTCTCCATCTGTTTTGTGGCATGTGGCGACCAAAGGGACCAGAACTGCGGAGACTACTGCTGAGACATTTAGGACCCACGGAATATGCAAAGATTCAAACCACCGTGGAGACACCGGATTATGAGAAACTGAAAGCCGAGAGGGTCGCATGCGACCCTGCCAAGGAATGGGAACAATGGGTGACGGCCATATGTCAAAAAATACGCGATTCGTTCCCCTTAAAGGTGGATTACAGTAAACTTCGCGACTGTGTTCAAAAGGAAGAGGAAACGGTCGCAGACTATTTCGACCGCCTGCTCGATGTTTGTGTTTGCCATTCGGGCCAGAATAAACCCGCGGACTGGAACGGAGCCGAAACGGCCTTTGAAAACATCACGAAAATGGCTTTCGCAGAAGGCCTCCGAAGGCCTATCCTCACACAAGTGCGCTCCACCCTGGTCGGCGGGTGGGCTGATAACAGGCTCTTAGAGCTCCTTAAACACGCCAAACATGGAGAGCAAAAAGAAAAAGAAAAGAAAGATAAAGCCTCCAAGCAAATGAATACAGCCACCCTCAACGCTCAGCTGGCCTTGGCTCATCTGGATGAACACCCATTCAACAGGCCAAACAGAGGACATGGACACGGAAGAGACAGAGGGCGGGGACGAGGATATGGCCGCAGGTACAGCCAGTATGAACCTAACAAATGCTTTGCATGCGGCAAAGATGGCCATTGGGCCAGAGACTGTCCGGAGGTGCCATGGGGGAATTGACAGGGAAATCGTAGAGGCAGGCAGGACAACGGACCTCCTTTGCCTCGGACTGACTACCACAGAGAGGAGTTGGCAATGTAACCGCACACACAACAACACCCACACACGCTTTTTGCAATGAAGAGCTGCTTTGCACTGATACAACGCTTGGCTTAGTACAGGATAAGATAAGGGATTTAGAGAAGCCCCCAGAGCAGGGAACATATGCATGTCTGTCTTCCTCTAGTTATAAAGAAATGCCCACAATAACATGTAATATCCAAGGTATTGTGTTGATTTGCACCCCCTCTGGAATGCAAGTTACTCATCCCAAATTAGAAACAGATGAATCTCTACCATTTACTTGTGTGAAGTTCAGCCCAAACACACCGCTGTATGCTTATCAGTGGTGGATAAATTATGACTCGCCACAGCTGCAACAGAGCCACAAACTGGGTTCCCTCCCCCACACATCCAGGAGCCTTTTTCTCTTTCTCTCTTCAAGCTCGCAAACATCCTCTCATAATGAGAGCTCACTTTCTGTGCGAGTGAGTGTCCAAGTCCGCATTTTTATCTGCTACACACACACATGCAGTGAAACCCACAGAGATCTCTCTGCTCCTCACGCAAGTCCCAAGTACGTTATGGGCAGCGCACAAATATGACGTAGGCCTTATACGAAATTGTGAACCGGTTCAAATCACCCCCAAATCTGTGTACAGGCCTCAACAGCACCAGTACCCTTTGCGCAAAGAAGCATTTGATGGCATTACTCCTGTTTTTGAATCCCTTCTCAAAGCACATATTATAATACCATGCGAAGACTCCCCTGTACAAACTCCCATGTTTCCAGTGAAGAAGATCCGCCCAGCAGGCCAGCCCACTGAATGGCATTTTGTTCAAGACCTGCAAGCTGTAAATTCTGCTATTATTGCACCTACCCCAAATGTTCCCAACCCTTACACTATCTTGAGTCAAGTGCCCTCTACGTCTCAGTGGTTTCCTGTGGTTGTTCTCTCAAATGCATTCTTTTCAGTTCCAGTGCACGAAGACTCCCACTTTTGGTTCGCGTTCCAATTCAGAGGAATGAGATATACCTGGACCAGACTTTGCCAGGGGCTCACTTGCAGCCCCGCCCTTTTCTGTCAAGCTTTATCTCGAAGTCTTTCTTCTCTCACACTCTCCCCAGGATCGGTCTTGCCGCAATATGTTGATGACCTTCTCATCGCAGCCCCTACGAAGGAACAGTGTGAGACAGACACCATCCTGCTCTTGCGCCATCTAGCGGCAGATGGTCACAAAGCTTCATTGTCAAAATTGCAGTTTGTGCAACAACAGTTCACATTTTTGGGTCACATTCTTACCCCTTACCGTAAATCCCTCTCTCCCTCACGCCTTGAGATAGATATCACACCACACTCTTAGCGCTTCCAAATGTCCCGGTTAAGAAATGTTCTGTCCTTAATCCTGCTACTCTCATGCCTCTGCCAGACGATGGCGAACCTCACTCTTGTCTTGCAGAACTCCAGCACACCTGCACAGACCAGACTTAAAGGATACCCCTCTGACTAACCCTGATCTAATCTTTTATGTTGACGGTTCTGCTTTCAGAGATCCCACGCGAGGAATGGCCAACGCTGGCTGTGCTGTTGTTGATGATGTTTCTGTGGTCTGCTTGTCTCCTCTGCCTTCTCATTACTCTGCACAGTCAGCAGAACTTGTGGCCCTGATTGAGGCGTGCAAACTGGCCAGGGGGAAATCTGTTAATATCTACCCTGATTCCCGTTGCGCCTTCGGGGTGTGAATATTACTGAATGGTATTATTTCACGTGAGTCAAATAATAAAAACGTGATTCTGTGTTTAATTGTGTTTTTATTTTACAACACCATCTTAATCAGTGTTGATACATTTATTTGTTTGATTGTTTATTACTTGTTTCACATTTGATCTCATTGAGTTCTTGTATTATGTGATGGTCTTTGATTCTGATGGCTTGACATTTTATTTTATATGCATATATTGTGTTGATTACATATAATCACAAGGAGGGAATTGTAGTGGAAAAATACTGAGTGCTGACTGTTATGCATGTAGTTCAAAGTATTAAATATCTTGTAAGACCTAGACTGCCCCGAGAGAATCCTCGGAGCATTCGCAGCCTGTGTTGTTCTGTGTATGACCCCTTGTGTATACCTTTGTTTGATGCAATAAAGCTCACAAAGACAAAACCTTTGACTTGAGATCTTTTTATTCAAAGTAAATAGGAAAATCCACAACATACTGCATCACAATAACCTGTGTGTGTGGCAGCTACAGCCACTATGGTTGTGAGTCATACATGACAATCCAGGGCACCTAATGGAGGGAGCTGGAAAAGTTTTCAACTGAGAAAATGAATGAGGCACCGTCATGTAATCCCATCTTCAGTGCTCCATGGGTATCTATGGCTGATACACTTCAGCTCATCATTTCTGTAATTCACACTAGCTTTGCAGACTTAAGCGTTTCAGCTACCACACTAAGCTATTCTTCTGTACTTGTTTATATGCATCCAAGCTTCTAGGTACTCTGACAGTCAATGAGCTAATATTGACGGTGCAATAATAGACCTAACTTTTCGTGCAAGAACCTTGCCTGCAATTCTATACTGAGATGTGTTTCACAGGCTCCATAATGACGTTTGCAAGGCAGTGAGAATCGTGCCTGGAGGTGGAGCCACGACTTAGCTCCACTACACAGCGCTGTATGTATTTCATCTTGCAGAAAGTTTCTCAGTTAATCACAGTGATTGGGACCTGATTTGCTCACACGTGCTTGCAGCTGTCCTCTTTGTATCTGCTTTTGCACCTGTTAAATAAAGATTAATTTTGCACAGGTGCTTTCATTGAGGTCAGATTGCTCCTCCACATTTCCACACTGCCCGGCTGCTCTCCTTGTGTTTGGCGTTGCCTCACCACGACACTAAATTTAGAGCTGCAGCTCTGGATCTGTTAACGTATGATGCAAAAATAGCAAAGGAGGGACGACAGCTCACCCTAGGGCAAAAATACAGGACAGACTCAGGGTAAACCTGGTAAAGTTTAAAGCAGAAAGACTGCGGTCAGAAAGAAACAGAGGGTGAGACATATACAGAGAGACAAACAGGTGTAGCTGGTGTAAAGAAGAGACAGACACAGAAGTAGACAAACAGTGGACGCACACTGTAACTCACCTTGATACTGCTAGCTACAACAAGGAATGTAAACAAAGATACAGACTGACATCAGGTAAGTCAGGATCAGTTTCAGGATTTATTTGAATTTATTGAGCCTGAAAATATATACGTTTTTATGGTTATTTACATTACTCTTTTAAGACAATATTTATATATTAACAGTGCTGGTGTTGCAGATGAATGCTAAGCTAGGGCTAGCCTGAAAATGTGCTAGTTCAGGGTCATGTGAACAGTAGAGGGAGACACTGATAAAAAGAGAAATATGTATTCAGGAGAACTTGATACCTGACTAAGATGCTCACCTGAAAGAAAACTGCTCGCTTGGTCACACTGCAAGGTGGGTTGATGTCAAGGAAATAAACGGACATGTTTCAGGTCAGATGAGCTGTCAATCATTTCACAACTGTTGACAGAACATCAAAAGCATTCTATGAGCTGCAGGGGATTTTTGAATGAGAATATTTCTTTCTATGGGCTAGCCACTGAATTTTATTTTTTCTAAAAGCTCTTTTTTGATATTGTCTCATTTGAGTCAGACATCATAAGAGTATAATGATCATGACCACTTTCAGGGCTACTGACATGTACTGTTCATTATAACACCAGCACCTATTTCTGTTGCCTAATTCCTCTTTGTTCAGGATCTGACTGATTATACAGGATAAAAGACACTTTCTTAACGTGCATAACATAAAAATGCCTGGCTGGTGTGTGTTCGATTGTGCTACTTTTCCAATGCTTTTGTCCTAGCCATTTGAACTACAAAAAGCCAAACTAAAAAGGTGGATAATGTAATTCCTAATGAACGAGTTTCCAATCTAGAATGTGCATTTAGTGAAGACTGACATTTTCAGTGTTACAAATAAAGCTTAAATGGAGTGTACGTTTATGCAGTCATCCTTGTAATTTTAAACCTTCCTTAACTATGCACGCCACTTGTGGTAGACATTTTTCTGCTCCGCCTAACTAATATGAAGCAGAAGTCAAACACATACGCCAGTGGAAATAAGATGGTGCATTGATAACATTAAAGCAGACAAATGACACAAATCTTGTTTTTCTGCAAGTGCCTCAATGTACAGAATGTACATGTTAGAAGCACCTAGGAGAATTATCTAAAAAACATATGAGAAAATGATAGCGTTACTTATACAATAGAGTACAGTTAAATAAAGTTAAAGCAGATGATTTGAAATGATTTCATGGTAATGCTAACATTTTTAATATTTCTTTGATAGTAGCATTTGTGCTATGCCAACCATACATTGAATCTGTCTGACACACATTAACAGCTCTGCTTTTATAAAAGCTTGTTACCCAACTTCCGCTGGAGTTAGAGGAGGAGACTGAGGTTTATCTCTGGGCATCCTAATACTACATTTGCTCATTTAACTATTTCCAGGTCTGTATCCATTGTCACTTAAGATGTTGACACGTAATTTGATTCTCTGTGGTTTCCATTGGGGACATCCCTAATACCATCCTGTTTAGGGAGGCAGTGAAAAGGCCTGAGCTCATTTTCTATTTTGAGGAATAATTATTTGGTTAAGTGAGCTTCATTTATGAACACAGACACTGCTAAGTCCCAGAGCCAGACAGACAGAGATTAATGCCTGTGACCTTTATGAAGCCTGTGTAATATCTGTCTGTTTAGATTACAGTAGTCAACTAAAGGGCCATGAAAATATTAGTGAACATTCCAGTGAATTAACTATAAATCATTTCTCCAAAATGAATACAAAAAACAGCTGACAGAGACTTGACACTCAAAAACATTGTGTGATACTTGAAAGTGGGAAGCATTTTCTTGTGCTTTCTTGATGAGTAAATACAAATTGTCTTTATTATGTATGAACAGCAGACTAAACATGGAAAGACTTTTAAATCCATACTGAATGCCATACTCCACTGAGGTGGAGTTGCTTGTTGTTTGCTTGAAGCACATTGCTGAGCTGGGTTTAATTATAGCGTGACGCTGGTTGTCTCGTGTCACAGTGAGGCAAGTCAGTCCTCAACAATTTGCTGAACTAAGAACTAGACTGAAACTGATTCATTAAAACCACTGACAGGTGAAGTGAATTGACCATCTTGTGGCAATATAATGTTCTGCTGGGAAACGTTTGGAAATGGCATTCACAAGGGTGTGACTTAGACATGTAGCACCCACCTAGACCAGACCAGACACCCCCACACCATAGCAATGACACTCATTAATGGCAGCAGCCATCCCCAGCAGGATACAGCCTGACACAGACACACACACAACAACATGAAGAACAGCACAAGGTGCATTGTACTGCATGAAATAGTTTTTAAGCGTCAAGTGTCAAGCTAATAAAATAACACATTGCGCAAGCACGTAAAATTAAATAAGAAATGACTAATAAATAAAATAAAGGCAAAATGTCACCAAAAAAAAAGAGTTGTATAGATTATCTGGTAAAACACCGATTGTGGTACTAGCATTAGCATTAGCCACTGGAAGTAAGACCGTATCACTATAAGCTGACAGTCATATTTTTTTTCTTGTTTCCTATGCTTATTACTATTGTAATTTGTATATTTATTCCAATATCAGAAATTAATGAAACATACACCAGATGCACATCAAGGCAGGCTAGTGATTCCGTCCTCTTTACGTTAGCTAGATGCTAAGTTAACTAGAAATGTGACATGCTCTTTCTGTTTATTGTTTCTTGATTTGTATCTCATGGGTAGCAGGATGTTGTCAAAGAAGGATGACAAGAGGTCATTTAGCAACGGGCCCTTGAGAGACCAGTGGGAGAAGAGGGCCCAGAGCATCGCAGACCAGAACAAACAGGAGGCAGCGTGGAAGGAGAAAAGCTCCATCAAAGTGTGAGGACGTCTGTTGTTATTTCACAACCATAAAGAAAAAAAAAACTAAAAAGATTAACAAACAAACCTACAGGACAGATCAAACTATTGCTAAATTGTGGCTGCAATCACCTCATTTTTATTTTTATTTTTTTGTTGAGGGGGATTAGTTGTTGAGGATGTGATTAGCATTCTACCAACTGGTAGAATGTCTTCATTTTATTTTTATGTACTACAAACTATAGTTTGATTGATGTTGCTTTGTTTGTTTGTGTCTAAACCTGCAGACTTTTCTCAAAGTGGAACTATCACTGGTCGCTTGTTTCCAATGGAGACAAGACGAAAGAGGAAATGTCTGAATTCAGAAAGGTCACCAGTGGCGCAAATGAGGAGGAAAAAAAGCCCAAAATCAAATTCAAAATTGGCCCCCCTCCTCCCAAAGTTAAACCCGAGCCTACTCCTCCTCCACCTCCTCCCAGGAGGTCAGCTTCGCCCAAACCCCGCAGGCAAAAACGCAAAGTGGAGGTGGATATATTCGGACTGTACTGGAAGGAGTCCTGGAAGAGCCTGAAGCCTCCAAAGTACCTTTTTCTGAAAGCCAAGGAGTATAAAAACAGAATACCTGGGTTCACCACAATAGAGCTGAATGACAACAAGAAGTATAAAGCAGCGTGGTCAGAACCTCAATGGACATTACCTGCTGGGAAATGGAGTCAGTCCTGGAAACAGGTATGACACTAACACAAACTGATGGTTTTCATTTCCGTTTTTAGGACATGTGTATGTTGGCTTTCACAATGGAATGTGAAGTGATAGTTGAACAGCCTCCACCCTTCTGGTTTCAGACTATTCACAAAACGTTGGAACTAGGGCTGGGCAAAACGATTATTTTTTAAACGATTATCTAGCGATTTTTTCGATGCATCTGATTATCTAACGATTCATTTTACATCCGATTCAATTCCGACTCGATTCGATTAACGATTTTTCCCTATTACTGTAATTCTAACAGCAATTAAAGCCATTTAGATACTGAACGAAAAAAAGAAACTTCATGTCTTAACATTACAATGTTTATTGCTCCAATCTCAAAATGACCATGTAAAACTCAGGAGTATATACGTACAAAATTATGCATTCTGATATCAGAGGTAGAATTCAATAAAAAATAAAAAAGGCCATCCAGAATGCTTTCTAAGAGCAATTGAAATTACAGTATACAATAACTAATTGTATATGGACACATTGTTTTTCCAACAAAAAAAAAAAACAGTGGCAGGGGTAGCCAACAGCAGTACACTTGGACCAACAAGGTTAAAACAAATAGGCCTTGCTTACTGCAAAAAGTGCAACTTCATTCCTCTATTATAACTATTATAACAAGAACTCATTGTGTCTGAACATATAGCTTAGTACAAAAAAAGTGCATCTTGCTTCACAAACATAAACTTGTGCACTCTGCCACTTCCCTTTTCCCTGAAGAATGCTGTGTGTCTGTGATTTATTTATGTTGATTTTCCCACAAAAAAGTGGCAGCCCTCCAGTATCCTGTGTGTACGTGTGTGTGTGTGTGTGTGTGTGCGTGTGTGTGTGTGTGTTTTGTGCGGTTGTAACTCTGGGGAGTCAGTCACGTCGCTGTTATTCACCGGCGCCGCCATCTTTGTTTTGGACTCGACGCACCGGCACGGATGATACGCGTCGACGTAATTTTTGCGTCGACGTAATCGATTACGTCGACGCATCGTCCCAGCCCTAGTTGGAACTGTTCTGCAGGTATTTGCTCCCACTCAACTACAGGAGCATTATATTGGTCTCCTGATGGAGATTCTTTTGGGGCAGCTATACTGGGACTGTCAGTCACCTTATGAGTCTATATCAGTTTTGACACATATCAGTTCATTTTTCTATAGTCTTTACTTATACTCTACTAATAATTTGACTACTTGTCCTTTATGCATGCTAAACCCATTGGCTATTATGATTAGCTGCTGGTTTTACGGTTTTACAGAGTCTGATGTAAAATGATAAAAAACCTAAAGTCAATTAAGTTAGTTCTGATGTTCTAATTAACGCTATAGTGCTTCATTTTATCTGATGGTGAACATATGGACTATTTGGTCCACCAAAAGCCCATGAAAAAACGCTATGAAGTAGTTATTTTACTATCTACAGCAAGACGGATAGAAGGATGGGTATGGTATTTGTGCTTCACCTATCTGTTGACACAAATGTTCAACTGATGGTAGAAGCCAGTGTTCAGTGAGATTATATTAGCAGTACATTCACTATAACACCACACATTAATTGAAGTAATTCAGTTTATTGACAGACAGGACCTGAGGAAAGTAGATGAAGGACGAACAGGACTTTGAGTGGATGGAGGAGAGAGGAATGAGAAAGGTGAAATGCTGAGTGGATGATGGACCTAGAGAGTGAATCACATCACGGCTTTGGCTTCTTGTCCCCTTGGTTCCTGTAATGAAAGAAGGAAGAGAAATTGAAGAGAAGAGAGGGATGGAGAGAGGATGGTTTAAGAAGTCTTGTTTCTGAACCTAAGTTTTGATAACGCCATTTATAGCAGGTCAGTGCTTTCTCCTTCCGTCAGGATGTCTGGCTGGCAGCTAATCCTCCGGCTGAACGGACTGACATAGCCTATGATATAAAACTAGAAATTCATCAACGACTTTCCTAGTAGCCACATTACACTATCGTCTGGCTAATATTGCTCTCTGGTCACAGCTATCTGGGTGTCAGTTTTGCATCTTTCTATTTTTTACAAAGCACTCACAAATGACTAAAATCAGCCAAGACTTATTGTTGTCAAACCTATTGCACTGTCAGTGATTTACAAGACTGTTTCTCATTTCACTTCATTTCTTGTTTCCAGGTGAAGAGTCCCTCCCAGGTGGAGTGCTCAGAGGCAAATCTGTTCCAGTGGGAGATTCTGTTTGAAAGAGAACTGATTTCCAAGGGTAAGATAGATGAATATACTCTTCCAGTCTGGGCTGGTACCTGGAAGATCATGAACTTTCCCTTCAGGCAGCAGAAAAAGCACTGGGATAATCCCTGGCCCTATTACGAACAAAACCTCAGCAACAAGTTGGAGAAAATAAAGGAACTAGAGGAGCAGGTGGGGACGACTACAGCTACTGTTTTGTTGTTGCTTTCTGCCTTTTCATTCTCGGCCCAATATTGCATGGCCAACGAGCCACAAGCAGAGCTATTTAATTTGATATGAAAAATGTGTGTTGTGACGATCAAACAGGATGAGCTTTCAGACTGGGAGGATTCGTGGAAACTGTCTGAGGTCGAGCTTGAATCAGAAGACGCCTCAGACGAGGAGACCTCAGCTTCGAGCTCCTGTTACAGCGACACCGCGGACATGATGCGGATAAATGATGTGTTCGTGCCAGGATGGAGCAACTCCTGGCAGCTCTCTGCTGCTCCTCCAGAGGAAAATGAAGAGCGGCAGAAAGCATGGAGCTCCTGCTGGGGATACATGCAGCAGATCAGGTGGGTTTGGTGTTGTGTCTCCACTGCCTCACACTAACCTTCAAAAATGTATTTTTTTAGATGTTGTTATTAACTGTAGTTTAGAATTAAACATGCCGCCACCCACAAAAAACGAGAAAAGCATTAAGGTAAGAGAAACAACAATCAGACATCAAAAACAATGTCTGCTAACATTTACAGTTTCAAAAGAATAGGACTGTGCCTGAAGATTTAAAATACAAACTGTCAAGCAAAAAAAAATAATTACTGTCTTCCAATTTGGACACATTCAAGGTTCATCTGCATTCCATGGTCTTTACCAGTGACTTATTGATCAGTTGTCCTGAATGAATGCACTGACCTGTACCCGGCTGGCCTTAGGCAGATGGGTCCCTCCATATGAGCTGGGTTTTGCTCAAGGTTTCTTCCTGTTAAAAGGGAGTTAATCCTTGCCACCGTCGCCTTCAGGCTTGCTCTGGGGGTTTCAGGCCGGGTCTTGTAAAGCGTCGTGAGACGATTTGTATTGTTTTTGACGCTATATAAATAAAACTGAATTGAATTGAATTGACCTCCAGACTGAAAGAGATCCAAAACAGTTACAAAAGACTCAAATCTGAGGTGGCTTTCCATGTATTTATGAAAGGCTATAATAAGTGATTTACTATTCTCAAAGTTGCACGTACATTTTCAAGCTCATATTTTCTGTTTATTGTCAAGCTAGTCTTGACTGGTCTTAACCAAAACCACAACTACATTCACAGGTGGTGCAAGGCTTCGGTGAAGTCCCATCATCACCACAGTGCTATGCTGAAGAGGAGACGTGAAACTACAAATTGCCTCCTCACATCAGAGCTAGACAACGAAACTGTAGACAGCACGGAATGGACAGAGTCTTGGAGAGCTCCTAAAGGTAGGGTTAAGCCATGGGAAGCAGAAGTAGAAGTAGAGGAAGAGAAAGAAATGGAGGAAAAGATTGGTGACACAGAGGAAGAGGAGGTGGAGGAGGAGGAGGAGGATGGAGTGGACAATGAGGAGGATGAAAAAGATGATGAAGAGAAGGACGAAGGAGTGGAGGAAGAGGAGGAGGACGAGGAGGAGGAGGAGGAGGAGGAGGAGGAGGAGGAGGAGGAGGAGGAGGAGGAGGAGGAAATTGTCAACAAAAATGAAGAAGACAAAGATGTAGAAAGGGAGGGGTGGAGCAAAGGAGTGCTCAAAGAGAAGGAAGACAAATACCATATCAATAAGTCTGAGGATGAAGAAGGAGAGGCGAATGGGTCTGAGGAGGATGAAGGAGTGGACGAGGAAGAGGAGGAGGAGGAAGAGGAGGAGGAGGACGAGGAAGATGATGAAGTTGTCGACAACAAGGAGAAAAACACAGTAGTACAGGTGGAGAAGAAAAAAGTAAACAAGAAACATGATGAGGATAGGGTATGTGAGGAGGACAAAGACGTAGAGAATGAAGATGAAGATGAAGATGAAGATGAAGATGAAGATGAGGGGAATGAGGGGGAGGTGGAGCTGGAGCAAAAGAAGAGTGAGAACAAAGAAGGAAAGAAGAATGAGGAAAATAAAGTAGATGAGGAGGAGAATGAGGATGTGGATGAAGAGGAAGAGGAGGAGGAGAAAGAAGAGGAGGAAAAAGACAACAATGTAAATAAAAAGGGGGCTGAAGCAGAAGAGGAGGAGGAGGAGGAGGAAGAGGAAGAAGAGGAGGAGGAGGAGGAGGAGGAGGAGGAAGAGGAGGAGGACGGCAACAAAGAATCCGAGGAGAAGGAGAAAGATAAAGACATACATGAGAGCAAGAATGCAGGTGTAAAACAAATGGTCCAGAGTATTTGTGATAAAGATGAAGAGGAGGACAAAAAAGAGGAGGACGACGAGGAGGAGGAAGAGGAGGAAGAAGAGGAGGAGGAGGAGGAGGAGGGGAATGAAGTAAATAAAGAGGAAGAAAAACACAAGAATGACCAGAACAAAGATGTCAAAAAGGAAGAAGAGGAGGAGGAGGAGGACGACGAGGACGAGGAGGAGGAGGAGGAGGAAGTAGACGAGGATGAGCATGAAGAAGTAAATTGGAAGATTAAGGAGGAAAGGGTACACAAAAAACTAGAGGAGAAAGAAGTACATAAAGAGAATGAAGGAGAGGACAAAGAAAAGGAGGCAACAGAAGATGAATGTGATGAAGAGGACCACAGGGGTGATGATGTAGATGAGGAGGAGAATGAAGAGGAGGAAGAGGTCAAAAACAAAGTAGAAGAGGGGAATAAAGAAGGAGGAGACAGTGAAGAAGAAGAGGAGGAAGAAGCAGATGAGGAGGAAGAAGAACAAAAGGAAGACAGTAAAGAGGAGGACAAGAAAGTTCACATTCAGGACGAGAAGAACGAAACAGAGGAGGAGGAAGAAACAGAGGAGGAGGAAGAAACAGAGGAGGAGGAAGAAGAAGAGGAGGAGAAAGAAGAAGAGGTAAACAAAGACCAAGATAAAGAGGACAGTGAAGAAGAGGAGGATGAAGAAGTGGATGAGAAGGAACCTGATGAAATTCAAAAGAAAAACAAAAAAGAGGAGAAAAAGGACAGTCAGAAGGATGAGGAGGAGGAGGAGGAGGAGGAGGAGGAGGAGGAGGAGGAAAGGGAGGAGGAGGGAGAAGAGGAGGAGGAGGAGGGGAGGAGGAGGGAGAAGAGGAGGAGGAGGGACAAGAGGTTGAAGAAGCTGAAAAAGAGAAAGAGATTGGTGAAGATGAACAGGAAGTGATGGAGATAAGAGAGAAGAACCCAGAAAAAGAGAAGGAGGAGGAGAAGAAGTCTCTGAAACGAGTTAAACAGAAACTCAACGTCCCACTCCATCTCCAGTTCCATAAACTGAACACCTCCTTCACCTCCTGGAAGCAGTCGTGCATGGTGGCGGTGGCTCACAGAGGCGGGGATGAAGGTGGGGAGGAGGAAGATGGGGTGGGGGAGGAGGAGGAGGAGGAGTGGTGCGCTTGGAAGGAGTCGTGGAGGATTTGTCGCTGGAAGAAGCCCGACGAGGACGAGGTGGTGTGTTTCTCCACTGAGCACCGGAGTCAGAAGTACATGGGACTGATGCACGAAGAAGACGGCATGCCAAAGAGTGAGTGGGCTCTCAGCTGGAGAATGGCTGCAGCAAAGGATGAAGACAGTGGAGAGGAGGAGGAGGAAGAAGAGAGGAGGAAGAGGAGGAAGAAGAAGAGGAAGAAGGGGAAAGTTGAGATGTTCTGATCTCTCTAAGATCATGAGTTATGAAGTCCAGTGACATTTTTAAAAAAGGTGGGGAGGTTAGAAGGGAGGGGTATCAAACTTGCATGGCACTGAATGTGTCTGTACAATCAAAGCTGACATCAGCTAGAGTTGGATTAATGCTCCGAGCACATTGTTCCTTTCAGTCCAGATTGGCTACCTACCTCACTGGTGTTGTAAAGTTACCTGAGAACTGCAATCCCCTGCTGGTAACACACGGCTGTCTGTACCTGCTCTGCAGCAAAAGTATTGTGTTGACATCACATGTCACTTGAGCAACTCTAAACACCTATATGCACATCTGTATAGTTAGCTAAATAGCCCTGCTAATAGCAACACTGACTGTAAATATGGCAGGTAGATATAAATTGTAGTTATACTTTAACGTGCAAAGTGCAGATGATGACCATCCAGCAGATAGACTGCACACTTCTAAACAAAACCGCAGATGGCTCCAAACATTAACAAGCTTACTAGGATCATAGAACTTAACATTTTACATTTCTAACTGTAGTGGCTTACACTACACGTGAAAGTACTCATGCTACTGCAACTCATTAATGCTGTTTCCCTGCTCAACAATGGCTGTGTTCCATCATTAAAATAAAGAATGAGATGTTGTAATTCTGTGAGGAGGTGTTTTCAAGTGTAAACAAGCTAACCTGCTAGCATGTTTACAATGTGTGTTATAGCGTTATTGCACAGACCACCTAAAGCTACTTTATGATCTTGTTTTTTTATTTAAAAGGTATGGACATACTTCATTAGAAAGTGAAAACTATGTTGTTGTTGTTGTTTTTCTTACATTTGACCAATTAATTGAAGCTTAATAAAACAACACAGCAGGGTTATCAACAGTTTCTTGAGTCTGTTTTTGTTTGCCTAAAATAGAAACCCGATGCTGCGATACGTCAACATCGCCGCCATATTGGAGGAGGCAGCTCTGTCCCATGAACCAGTATGAAGTCAATGGAGTGACCTTTATTAAGTGTCTTCTACAAAGTGCTCGAAGTTCATGCCTCTCATTTACACATTCACACATGAACGTATATATCCTGGGAACCGAAAGGAAACAAAAAACGTCTGTAACATTAACAACTCAGAATGTTGCAGACGTTGTTTTTGGTTCCTATTGGTTTCCTGAATATATACGTTCATGTGTGAATGTGTAAATGCTTATAGTACTTTGTAGAAGACGCTTAATAGAGTTCATTCCATTAATTCGTATTGGTTCGCGGGACAGAACTGCCTCCTCCGATATGGCAGCGACGTTGACGTATGGTCCATTATATTTTATAATAATAATTAATAAAATGCTTAGATTATATTTTATTATAATGGTTAAAAATAAATAAAATAAAAAATTCTTATCTTCCCTCCAATTGTCTGAGGCCCTCCTGGTGGCTCCCCAGGGGGCCACGGCCCCCACTTTGAAAACCACTGCTCTAATATATGCAAAAAGAAAACAGAAAGAACACTAAAGAAAAAACAGCTATTATTTTCTTCATTTAAAGCCAGAAGTTTTTGTAGGTGATGAAGAAGATGACGATGATGAAGAAGAAGCTGTTTCCAGCAGTCAGTGAAAAACTTTTCTTTTGGTCTAAATTGAAGCACAGACTTTGGAAAGATGTTCATTTTATACTTTATGACACAAGTATATCATATGAATTTACCTCGGAGCTTTTGTGTTGTGAATCTGGAGAAGCGTCAGGTTATGTTGGTGCCGAACATATGACCCATGTGTCGTGAGAGCACTGGACCAGCGTTATACATGGAGACTACTTCCTGTTTCATTCAAGGAAAATACAACTTGTTGTATTTCACAGGAACAGGCTTCCTGGTCCAGAGTAATGTTTTCTCAGTAACTATTGGCTTTGCTGTACTTAAAGAAATAACTGTTATTTACATCCTTTAAGTTTCTACAGATGGATGCACTAGAGCTTTATCTGAAGAGTTGTGGAAGTTCATGTTAAAAGTAAACAACCTGACTGGTTTTGGATCAGAACTCTTCCTATCCTGCATAACATTCCAAAATGGCCCAGAGTTCTAATTCATTTGAGCAGCTCTCTTTGTGACATCACATAGAACATCATCACATACTGCAGAGGTAGCTACTCTACAAGAAGACGTACACTGATCTGGTTTAGTTTTTAAACTCTCGAGACAGTTTTGAACTAGTTAAACTCATGGCACATTTAAATCCATCCTCCCAAATGTGGCGAACAATGAGGCAGCGCAAGGAGAACAATGTAAGTATAAACTCTTTAATACCTAAGGCTCAAAATGTCTGCCTAGACTTTTATTTTTGCTTATTTTGACTAGAAAAAAGACAGAAAATATCCTATGAGTAAGTCCTTTTGCACATTTTTTTCCCAGAATATCTGAAACTTTCAGGATTGTGTAATTATTTACAGTTTACTGCATTTTATAAAAGTTTAATAACTTTTACAGGAGAAGCGCAAGTGAAATTAGTGTCTGTAAAAGTGCAATGTCTCAGCTTTTAGAAACTGTTGGAATTATTCATGATAATTATGGTAATCCAGAGTGCACTTGCACTAACGACATATTCGGTTTGAATCACTTGTTTGATTTGGGGAACTTTATGCTATATGTTTCTGAAGGTTTTACCAGAGATACAAACACAGGAATTTAAGATTATTATTATTAGGAGTTTATTTAGTAATCCTTCTAATAAGCACTCATGCATGTTTTTATGATAAATTTACTCTCCAAACTAAGAATTGAGTTCAGTTTAGCAGCTGGAACTGTTGTAAAACCAGTTTAAAATGACTATAACAATATCTTTTTGGTTTTTAAATCACAGGGCATTGAGAGCCACCAAACCCTTGGGCGCTGTGATCTCTTCTTCAGTGATCAAGTGAGAATCCTGAACAGAGAGAAGGCTCAGAAGGAGACTCTGCTCCTACAAACAGAGAGGCTGTGTGCACTGCAAAACACCCGAAGCCACACTGTCCTGGAGAGACTGGGATTCTCCACACAGCAGAAGGATGCCTTCCCTTCACCTCACCCATCAGCCGACAGTCCCACCACACATAATCCTGGGACGTCTGAGAGACGACGAATCCTCAGACCTGCACCAGCTTGGTGTTTGCAGACCAGAGACCCCGTCTCCAGCTCGTTGTCCTCTACCTGCTCTGTCGACTCCTTCACCTCGGTGGACACCCACACTCCTAGTGAGCTGAGATTCCTCTCACTCCTGAGAAGCCCTTTTGAGGAGTCATCCACCCAGATGCTCTTCACTCCATCCCCTCCTCCTGGACCTCCCCCACAGCCCAAGAGGAGAAAGTCCCGTCTCCCAATAATGAAGATGAACCACGGTGGAGCAGGTAAGTTCTTTTGATTGGTCACAACCATAGCTGATACATGTGCTGGGGGAGATAAGTCCTCCAACTAGATATGAGGCCATAGTGATCTCAGTGGCCATGAACCTTTCTCTCAGCTTTAGTTTCTACATTTATCAGGTGTAAACAATCAAGAGACATGACTTAATCTATATTTGGATTTGAACAGACAAAGAAGTAGCCGGGGGATACCGACTCCAGTCGGCGAAGCCTCAAGTGGAAGCAATCCAAGGCAGCCTGAAACGCTTGCGGCAAAACTTTGACGTGCCTTCACCCCGATTGCCGACTTACCCAAAAAAGGCCCCTGCCCTTCTACTGGTCAGTGCAGCTCCTCGAAACCCGGCCCCGCCCACTAAGAAAAGAGGAGTCCACCAGCCCGTGAACAAGATGGTTCACAGAGGAAGGAAGATGGAGGTCAAGGACCAAGAGGAGCTGCAGCCACTACCTCATCCGACAAAGAGTCTGACACTCTGTTTTGAACTGCTGAGCACAGATGACTGGTAAGACTCTAAGCAGCCCTTGAATAATGTTCTACCAACAAACTGCCAAAAGCAGATCAGTGGAATAACTGTGTTATCTCTTCACAGCAAGAAGAAGATTGAAGGACTGCAGTATGTCCGAGCTCTGGCACAGCACCACCCGGACACGCTGAACAGCAAAGTTCATCAAGTGTGTCTGGCTGTGATAGACAAGGTATTTAAAGATGCTTCTATCTCCATCTTGTTCCGCTTTGTGAGTGTGCCTATATGTGTGGACTAGGGAGGTCCTGATTGGTGTCGGGGCTGATCCTGGCATTTCTAAAATGATCATATTGGTACTGGACTTCAGACGAGCCTAGTCCATTGTAGGTCTGACATAAACCAAAACCACGTCCCTCTAGCATCAAAACATCTTCTTCCACTTCAGTTTTAACAATGGTTGGCTAGCGTCAAAGCTGCTAAAAAAAAAAAAAAAAAACTATTTCACACATCTAAACACCCAAGCCTCAAAAGGTCAGGCTTTTTTCCTATTTTTTGCGGGATACATGAAAACTTTCTGTATGTGCCAATTATTTACTATTCACTGCATGTTATAACAGTGTAATAACCTTGGCTGTAAAGCGCAATGTCTCAACATTCATAAACCATAGGAATGTTTCCAACTGCACAAACTGTGAAGTAATTGCGGTAATCCAAACTGCACTGTGCATACGTGCCCCCAGTGACATATTAGGTTTTAAAGGGCTACAAGATTGGTAATGGATCAAGGGGCAAAAGGAACTTGATTGCAACATTCTTAGTAAGTATGGTTACTGACTGCTGATATTAATGCTTTACTCTTTCTAGGTTAAAGATCTGCGCTCCACAGTGGCCAGTGACGCCATAGAAACGCTCCGTTCCCTCTGCGTCCACCTGCAGAATGTTTTGGACCCAGAGGTGGAGTGGATCGGCCAAGCTTTGCTGCTGAAGCTCGCCCAGTCGTCGGTCAGCATGTTCCTCCGGAAGCAGGCCAACATGGCCCTGGAGGCCATGGTGAGAAACTGCCATCCGAATCGAGTCCTGACTGTGCTTCTGCACACTGGACTGAGGTAGGAGCGTCGTGTTTGATCAGAGTCTGTGAATGTAACAGTAACAGTAGCAATCAGACCAAGTGGAGTCAAAGACATGTGAGTGAATTCATTTGTCTTTGCCCTTCACCAGGCACCTGAGCATTGCAGTGAGGACCAGCACTGCCAAACAGCTCCTCCACCTGGTGGACAGAATGGGAGCTGCTAAAGTTCTGAAGGCTGGTCCGAAGTTTACTCCTCATTTCCTGTCTGCAGCCAGCAAGATGGCTCTGGATGCCTCCGCTGAAGTTAGGTCAGTCATCCCAAGCTTCAGTTTAGGGATGTCCTGATTGGTATCAGGTATTGATCCAGGAATTTTTAAGATGACTGGATTGGTATTGGGCTTCATCCAAGGCTGATCTTTTGTAGCGATTTATTTTAGGTCTGCCACAAATCAAAACCATGTCCATCAGAGACCTGACAGCATGCTTCATCTCTTATTTGTTGACTAAAAGTCGTCATCAACAATCTGTTTATCTCTACAGGCCCCTTGGACACAGCATCCTCCAGGAGCTGGTCCCCAACAAAGACTTTATGGAGGTCTGGCAGAAATCGGTGGAGGACAAGGATCGCCGCTCGCTGCAGAACATTCTGAAAGCTTTGAAGAAGTAGCAGCAGAAGTCATAGATTAGCTGGTGTTGTTTCAAAATGTGTTGGAGCTTCTAAAGAAACGACAATTACGACTGCTTCTCATTCAAGGCGATCATATTTACTGGTTTAAAGAACGGCGGCATAAACAGACAAAGAGGAAAAAGTCAAGTTACCAAGCAACCAAAAGATTCTTTTGTAGCAACTTAATGTCTAAATGCTACATCGTTGGAAGACAACACAACACATTTCTATTTCAAAATAAAAGCATTTGTTGTTGTAACCAGTTATTATTAATCTGTTGTCAGAGAAAATATTTACGCTTCTGTGAAGCGTTTTGAGACTAACAGTTATTGTGCAAAATAAAACTGAACTGCATTGAATAAAAAGTAGTCCACAGAATAACTAAATTAAAAAAACTGTCTGAATTCTTTATCTGCACAGTCTTATCAGGGGAACTGGCTTTCTATGTCAATGTAGTACCAAAAGCAAGACATTTTTGGCGCATTTCCACTAGCACGGTTCGGCTCGGTACGGCACGGCTCGGCGCGCTATTGCGTGTTTCCACTAGCACGCAGTACCGACGGTACATTTTGATCACCTCAAACGACCAACGGCAGCGACTGCCTTCCACTGATTGCGATGAGTGCGTACTGAGCGTCATCCGCGCACGACGCCTGAAATTAAATAAAAAAAGCGCGAGACAGACCCACTGCTTTTGACTGAACATCTTCTAGAAGCTCCTGGTCGGTGGGAGGTCCAGCTTGGCTATGGTGCCGAGAACGGTTCAGAGGATCTCGGATTTGTATTTCGGCGCGTGTAAATGACGTCAAGGGTTCGCGCAGCATGACACCGCCACTCAGTTGTAATGCCAACCAAACGAGATGCGTGCGTGTACCGAGCGAGCCTGCTGTGACGCCATCAGTGTGTCTACAACGCTCTTTGTGTAGTAATCTGGATGCATCAAGGAGTCATGCTATGGGTGGAGGTAGAACACCTAGTTGCTTGCTCTCGTGGGTTTATAATGCAGCACTAGAGGGAGACATAGCTGCTCTGTGTGCCATAGCTTCATCTCAGTCTGCAGCTGCAGCGTTAAAGGGTTCCAGTGCACAACTAGTGTTCTCATGTCAGTCATTAAGTTTCTTTTCTTTTCTTGAAAAGTATTTATAGCTATTGCATAGACTTGAATAACCCAATTGTAAACATGAAAACATCATACTGCAATTTTAGGACACTGGGCGATACCGAAGTGGCAACCTAAACTTCTTTTACTCAGCTCACACCTTGTCTGTAGGGGTCAGCTGAGGGCACTCATCATAAACCTGTTCAGACCTTCCATTAGGATCCGATCTGGGTGACCCGAGTATGTAAAAAACACCTGTGAACACTCCCAGGATGCTTTGAGATGGTCTGGGTTGCATGCGTCTGCTTTCCTTTGGTAGTGTGAACACATCATGAGGCACACTTAAGACCTCTTATATTCAGAAGTGGTGCTCCTGTGAGCACTCAGCACACCACACCCAGTGGAATCCAAATCCAAAAATGAGCACATAAAAGTATTAAATGTTAGAATGAGAACCACTGCTAATCAAATGTTTTGGCAGATAATTTCTACCTTGCTTTGTTTTTCTCTGCATGAAGCTGCACCATAACCCACATCAGCCACCATAGTCTGTTGTGTAGGACACAGAGACCTGACTGGTTGTAACGTGAGGTGCACGTGTGTGACATAACCCTCGGGTTCTGCCTCTCAGTTCTTCTGACTGATGATCAAATTATTATGATGTAAATAGCACCAGTCAGAGGAATGACTTTCACTGTTTCCCTTCAAGTCTAATGATTTTAATTTGCTCTCCCGTGTCTCTCTCTTCCTCTCTGAGTCTTCCAGCAGCTTGTAAGCTTTCAGATGCAGATTTCCCGTGGTGTTCAGATCAGGCTGTGCCTCCTGCTGCTGACACTCCTGCTGTGTATTAGCATGAGATCAGACTACATTGTGATGCTGCACAGATGACTAAATACCCATTTCCACCTATAATTGTCCCTCTGCGCTCAAAGCAGGGACAGATTATCAGAGTTCAGTAGGTGGGGTGCTCCTGGTCTGAGGTGCATTGGTACTCTGGCTACTCTATTGGCAGTCCACAATGATTTTTTTTTAGATGATCAGAGCTGAAACTATCTGCTCATTTTACTGCTGTGTCAATTAACAGTGTTGGCTCAATGAAACAATAAATTAATCGAGATGTTAGTAAAGTCCCTTAATTAAAAGATCTATTATTTTGTGAAGTTAAATCTACCCTAATAATAGCAGCACTGTTTGATGCCAGAGAGACAGAATCACGCAGGTACTCAGTTGATTGCTATATCTGTAGAACCATGGTCAACCTATAGGAATTCCTACAAAGAATGTTTTATCATCGACCTACAGCACAACAACATGGAGCTATAGAGGAAATTGTCTGTGAAGGTTCTCAGTCATCCGGTCATGGTATATTCTTTTTTATACCTTTTTTTTTTTTTTTTTTTAAACCTTTTTGGATATAGAAGAAATCCATACATGGATATGTCAGGAACCCAGTTCAGGCATCGTTATTAATGCAGAGGAAGGCAAACAGCCCACTAGAGGACATTCTGATGTGGCAATTCATGTTGGCAAGTTACTAGTCTTTCCAATAAACTGACACATTAAAAGTGGATCCTCAGGTGTTTGTGGTCTCTTGTTGAAAAACAAATTAACTGATGCAAGTTTGATATGAATCAGGTGTAGTTCTTCCAGGAAATACTAACTATGCTAGCTGGGCATCTCAGTCTTTTTGCTACACTCCCTCTCTCTCTTTCTCTCCCTGTCCAAGAACCTCCAGACTCCATCTTTAAGATATGACAACCTGTCCTCCCTTTCCCCCCAAAATGAACAAAACTCACAATGCACGATATCAGCACAACGGACAAAACAGAGTGCCTCTGTTTTCTTTGATATCAGTGCCAGAAACTTCAGGATATTAATCCTATTTTTTGGAGAATTTATATAATTAGCCCAAAGCTTTTTCTATTAAAATATGTATATTTTGTTTGAGGGGAAATGGATGGATGTATAGATGTAAACTTGCAAAAAAATATATATAGAAAAAGTTCCTTGTTGTTGTCTGTGGTGAAGAATGCTCCCCTAAGGTGGATTTCCTCTTAGCAGCAGGGTCATTAACATGTGAAGGTAAGGACTGGAAGGGTGAGGGAGGTTAATATACATGTGTATGAAATGAGAGAGCGAGAGAGGAGGGTGGGGGTGAAAGGGTGGTAGTGCTCAGTGAGAGAGGTGGAGGGGGTGGGGGCGCATTTGATGAGAAAAGAAGAGAGTAGGGAATCTGAGGAAGGAGAGGAGGAAGAGGATAAATGAGGCTCTGGTGACAGTCATGTAAAAATGATACAAAAATGATTTCCACAGATTTCCGTTTGGTGGCACACAGTCTTTAAATACAAACGTAGAAGACAAAATCCTTCACAAAATCTTGTGTTTGAGTGATGGACTGAACAGGCCGATTGGTTTTTAAGGGGTTCGAATAAATAAAAAATCGAGATTTATCTAATTCTAATTCATCTTTACAACATTTGCGACAAGGTAGCCTACCACTAGTCATTATTGTCTCTTGTCAGCTTGTTGCATGTCAGGAAAAAAAATATATTTAATCAAATTATTAACTTTTCTATTATCTAAAACATTAGAATGAAACAATTTGCAGGCTTTTCTGTTCTTGTTTTTAAGTCAGTTTCCATAGTTGTTGATTCCAAGCGCTCACTAAAACCAGACGCACGGAAACAGAGAGCGATTGTGAGTGGGCGTGGTTTCATGACTCCTCCCCCTTTAGGAGAGTCACCTGCAGGAGAAGTGAAGCCAGGAGCAGACAGACTGAGACTGAGAGGACCAGCTGCAGGAAGATATTCTGGCTCTCGTGTGGATTAATCCATTTTTTTTTCTCCCAAATCGTTGGAGGAGTAGGAATACTCACGTAAAGCCGCGCATTTCCTTTTTTTTTTTTTTATCTGTGGAGAGTTTCACTTTTGTCTGATCTGTTTTGAGCAAACAGAAAGTTTGGAAATATTGCCGTTACATCCTGCGTTTCTTCCTCCGTGTCTTATTGTGAGCTGAGAAAGGTCAAGAAGGTGTTTTGGATATTTTTTTGTTGTTGTTTTTTTAGTTTTCTTTTAGAATGAGTCCGACCCTCAGGTGAGTCTGGAGACAAAATGAATCAGTGAGCTGAGTTTTACTGTCGTTTGATTTTGGGGTCTTCATCAAATGTGTTTGGCTGTTTGCAGGACGGTGCTCTGTGCTTGGATGTGTCTCCAGTTTGCTGCTTCAGGTCAGTTCTTCTCAACCTTCTGGCGCTTTTGAGGGTCTAAACTGAACAATAAGAAAAGTTATTGAACTGACACCCGAATCTAGTCTGTTTTAAAAATGAATGATTTGTGTATTGGATCATTTTGAATATTCTACTAGATTCTTCACTGAACATTGTGTTTGTTTGGGAGAATATCTGCACGTAGTGTGTACTGCTGCTCTCATGTGGACAAATTAACTGCTGTGTTTGTGTGTGAAGCTGCATTAAAAGTGAAATGAAGGAAGACTGCTTCAAAACATTCATTCTAATGACTGAGTACTACATTTTGTGTAGTTCAGACCATTGTCCTGCTGCCGGGTCAAGTGATGGGATCCAGATTTAGCGTACTATCAGAAACTTTTAGCATTTGGTTAATTGATCATGATAACCATTTGATAGAAAATAGCAGCAGTACCATCTGACACATCAGTACCATTTGCAGTTGGGTGGGATGTACTGTGGTTGTGGTACAGAGGTGACTGGTACAATCTCCCCCCTTTGGGATCATGTTTTTCTAAGTCTAAAGCCTGACTTTGCTGCATTTCAGACTGTGAAGGAGAAGAGGTTTCCCTTTCAACATCTCCTTCCCCATCATTCCCTGCTGCTGCTTCTTCTTCGGTGGTGAAATCCTCACTGACCTCCCAGGACTTCCTGGGTCAGTTTGCCCAGGTGGGCTCACCAAACAGTGGGGACCGTAAACACCGGGATGCCAGCGCCGTCCTGCCCTTCATCGGCCTCACTGGCAGTGAGTTAACACCGCCACACTGCACACACAGATGGAGGACTGGGGGGCATACACTAGAAAAGAATTTGACAGTTTGGCCAAAACAGACAGAGATAGTTTGTACTGTATAAGAATTTCACATGCTGAAGCAGAGAAGCCTTTTTCTTCATTGTCTTGAAAATCTAGACCAAGACAAAAAGTTCAGCATGTATTTAACTGAATGTTCCCATCACCCTATAAGCAATAAGTAAAATCAGATTTAAAAAAAATAAACAGTAGTGTATTTTTATTTAAAATGAGAACAGTAAGAATTATAAATATATTTTTTTTCCTTTTTGGCTAAAAACAAACATGTGACTCCTCCAGTGAGACAGTTAGTGTTTTCAGCCGTTCGGTTTTAGTGGTTTGCTGTTAATTTCAGATGTTTGTCCAGACTCTGTGTTTGCTGATGTGAAGCAGAGCACCACAGGAATGTGCTGCCAGATGGAGACTCTGGTTATTCTCACTGATACTGAGGGAGAGGCTTCACCAGCCTCCGATCAGCCAGTGATTAGCCACAGAGATCATACATAAGAAACAATAATACAGCAAGACAAGTCAATGAGGAATTGAACACAGGGTAACCTCGACAAAAGGTAGCAGGAACAAATGGAGAGGAAGACTGGAAAATGAATCAGTTAAACTAAGTAAAGGTTATTTACCAAACATCTGGAAAATTGAAGCAGAAAAGCTCAAATCTGGTATGAAACACGCAATATAACCCTTAAATATAAATATGACTTGCCCTTCCTGAAATGTTTGCCCTCAAAAGTGGGAGTGAGTTTCTTCTCAGCAGTTAAACCTTGCAGCTCTAATGTCTGCCTTTTTTTTATCTTTGAGGTGCTGAGCAGAGTCGCAGCTGCTGCAAGAACGGGGGGACCTGTATCCTGGGCAGCTTCTGTGCCTGCCCTCCATTCTTCACCGGGAGGAGCTGTGAGTACGACCAGCGCATCAGGTAAATGACAAGAAGACACATTCTGCATTCTTTGCTGCATTCTGGTCTGACTGTTGAAATCAGAGGAACCATTCAGTTCACTTACTGATCCCAAATTCACATCACCCAAACAATGATGCACTGGGACTAAAATAAAACAGTTGTTGTACCAACTATTGTTTATGTTGTTGAAATGGGACTCATACATCAACACAGGAAAGGAAATGGTACATGCCAAATCCCAAAAATAGGAATGAAGAAGCGTTTATTGAAACTCTTTCGTGTCTGTAAGTTGCATTTTTTTCCCTGTGTCTGCAGGAGTTGTGGTGTGATTCCTCACGGGGAGTGGGTTCAGAAAGGCTGCTCCTACTGTCGCTGTGGTTACGGCTTCCTGCACTGCTTCCCCCATGTTTTCCATACAGACTGTGGTAAGATACACTTTCTATGCATCAGACACTAGAGGTAGACTGACTCAGTTGGGACCTGGACCCGTGGAGCTCTGCTAGACCCATTTTGGAGGCTTGCTGCAGAGACATCCAGTAATCCGCCCCAGTCTGTGTTTAGGGTATTTTACTTCAGAGATGAGAGGGAGTTCCATTTGCTGTGCTGTATTTCTGTGCCGTCCGTTGCTGTTCAGGTGAATGGAACTGTTTTTGTCTCTACTGGGGCGTGGAGGAACAGTAGCCCGCCAGTTGGTTCAAAAACTGCGTCGTTCACACTTTCCGTGGTCCAAAGAGAAACAATTGCCTCTGAGTGTAAATGGACCTTTGAACGACTGCATGCCCCGCCTCCTCATTTCCAGTTCAAGGCTTTTATTCCGAAATGCGAAACATTCCTCCCTTTAACTCCCATGCAAACAAATTGTCAGTAAGCTGTTTGAATACAAAGGCTACGCTAATCGACCACTTTCACCCCAAAACAGGTTTTGCAAAACGCACTCCAAATGTGGGGCTTTAAAAAGTACAGTAAATACAAAATGTTTAAACTTAATTAGACTGTTGAGTTATTTATTGATCAGTGTAACTAACTAGCATTCTATATTTGTAGTCACTGCTGTTTTATATTGTTTGGTTGAAGAAGTGCTGACCTAATTTGGTTCGTCACGTCTTAAACTACACACATGCCGTAGCAACATAAGGACCCTCAAAAGGCCCGTTCATTCTCTGATGAGTCACAACTGTTTTGGAGGCACGAGGGAGACCTACACAATATTAGGAAGGTGGTCATAATGTTGTGACTGACTGGCATATACAATGGAGTAGTGAAAGACAAAGAGCCTCTGACTTCTGGTAGACATGATGAGTGATGAAAGCACGCAGTCATTAATAAGACATTCATTTTCTGTCTCTCTCTGCTTTCCAGATGACTCAGAGGAGGTGCGTTGGTATCATTCCTCAGCTGTCAGGATGATTCCAACCAGCTACTTCCTGTACCTGACACTGCTGCTTCCTGTGATCCCCTTCCTCTGAGAATTTTTTATTTTTTGAGGATCTTTTATTATCTGCTGAACAGAAAGTCTGGTGTTAAACCTGTGTGACACTGAGACATTGTGGACTTGACAGATCTTGACAGGACCATACAGGCACATCATGAATAGACATCTTTGTCATGATTTATGGATGTATCAGTAGGTCCTCTGCACTAAACTGAGCTATTTATTGCCATGTTCTTTTGAGGACTGAAAGCCAGTGAACTCACCATGTCCAAGAACTCAGTTAAGACCAAGTTAATTTATTCAGCATGCATTGAAAACTAAGTTAAAGCTGACAATAATACAGTGTTTATCTTATTATGAACTTTTGAAGGCGTCTGACCCAACGTGGTCTTTATGGAAGTATCCCAGCACTCATTGTCAGCCTTGAACAGTGAACGCAGCAGCGGCACCGATCTATTCCAGGCTCTGTGTGTGTGCCCCTGTTTCTTTTAACTTTTCCTTCCAGTGGAAGGCCACCTGTGCGTCTCCAGTGTCTCGAAGAACAAAATGAAATGTGTGTGAGGGAAGCTGTACATAAGATTTTTATGGATGTGATATTTTTCTTTGTAAAAGAAGACGCAGATCTTTCCTAAGCTCTGTGTACTGTCTGTTTGCACAAGCTGAGCTGATGTGACTTCCTGTCCTTAAATATAAACATGTAGGCATTGTGTGTTTATTAAAGATTTATGGCGCTGTCGCTCTGTGTTTCATTTATGAGAAATAAAAGAGATTCTGGAGGAGAAGATATATGGCGCTGGATGTAACAGTTATGCAATTCTGGACATGAACAAAACCCACCAGGCTCACACCAACAAATGAGTATTATTTCATGGTTGGTCTTTCTTTGCTTTCAGACCCTGACTCTCTCTGTTATTTGTAGGTATTTTCAGTGGGAGCTGTTTTCTCCCTGTGTGTTTATTGATGATGTTTGAATTGATTATCTGCAGCTCTCTTATCTTAGACAAACACATCTGCTGCAGTCTGTCAGCCTGCTGGCTCTTACTGCTCTCACTTCTATAATTAACAGACTGAAAAAGAACATCTCATACAACAAATGTAATGTGTTCATTTAAATGTATGTCAGATGACTAGCCATTACACAATAAGGCAACACAACTATGAACTACTAATAAAAGGACTGAATTTATATGACAGACTGGGTACCAGCTCAATTCAATTCTTTATACTACCTCAATAACAATCCACATTTTCTGAAAACCCAAAGCCTGAAACCGCTGAGAGATGAGGAAGCAAAGCAAGACAGAGCTTACTGTCATTTTTTGAAACTATGACACAAGAAGGAGCAGCTACACAG
Source organism: Planiliza haematocheilus (assembly GCA_005024645.1). Lineage (NCBI taxonomy): Eukaryota > Metazoa > Chordata > Actinopteri > Mugiliformes > Mugilidae > Planiliza > Planiliza haematocheilus. Next base: position 2,729,826 of record SRSE01000582.1, on the reverse strand, counting down.
AACTGTTGAATGAAGAGCTGCATGTGACAGGGTGCGCACTGTCTCAGTGAAGTGTCCAAATGATGTCAGTGGGGCCTGCCGTTCACAGACTCGCACGGAGTTCAACATAAAATAAAATGCTCAAAGAACGATAGGTACGTACGATAGGCCAGTGGGTGGCAGGTTTTTATTAGAGGGATAGCTGAATGAATGCTGCCAACAGAATTATATCACCTGTTTGTATGGAGTTGTATCATCATTGTACTGTATGTGTCCATTTGCATGTTCAGTACAGGTTTACAGGTCAGTCTCAATACAGGTGAGATACAGAATAATTTTAGGTATTGTGTTGTCCATGAGTCAGTTTGGTGTACTTTATTTTGAGGTTCAGCAGGGGTGAGTATATTGCATTAGTAAAGTTAAGTCTGAAGGTTCATGCCTTTTTCAGTTAAAGAGTAGACTGTGAAGAGGACCGCTTAATTCCCCTTTTTCAACTGATTTACAGTCACGGGGTGGAGCAGACCTGGTCTAACATAGTATATAAATATATAAAATTCTACATAAAATGAGTTGGTTACTTTAAAATTCCAGAACAGGTTCAATGAGCCGAAGAGAAAAACACAGAGCGAGTTGAAAGGAAGAGGATGGAATTCAAGGCTTTTGAGGAGACACTGAGGGGTTTCACAGTTTAATCCCATGGTAATCTGAATGTAATCTCTCTTTTGTTAGCCAGCAACTCTATAACAACTTCTTTGTGAGCGAGCATTCTGATTGGACACGCAACAACATATATAAAGAAAACCAGAAAATGAGATTTTACCGTAGACATTCCCACAGTGGATTTCTAATGTAGTTGGAGGTCTGAACAGTGGAGCAACGGGAGATGAGATCAGGTTTAAGAAGGATTTAGGAAGACATGAATGAGAGAAGGAACCATTTTATTATACATTTCTGCTCCCTCCTATGGTCCTCAGTGGCGTCTTCCACCTCATCACTAGCCATTGTTGTTCCATGAATGCAAACAAACCAAATGTCTTAACTTCAGACAAGCCTTTAGTTTTTATGCATGTGTGAGTTCAGCAAATACACCGGGAGAGAGTGGAGAGATAAAAATAATGAGAAGGAAACTGTGGGAGTGCTTCTTATCTTTCCAGGTTCCTTAAACAACAGCTCCATTTGCTGATAGCAGCCACGCGCTGCAGATACACTATCTGCTGGTAACACACACTAAAAACATTTGTATTCCAGGGCCTGAGGGGACATTGTCAAGCTTTAATCACAGAGGCAAATAATCAGCTCTGTTTCTGAGTGTTCGTTAAGTTATTATTGTTCTGAATGTGTCTTTATTTGAGCAGAAGGAAGCAGGGTCGTTATTAGTGGGGGGCCTTTGGGTCCTATGGATTGAGGGGAGGGGCCTCTGTGGATCATCCCACAGATACTTGATCAGTTTGGGATCTAGTGGATTTGGAGGCCAGGTCAACACCTTGTGCTGTTCTTCATGTTTTTTTAGTTGTTCCTAAACTGTTTTTTTGTGTGTGTGTGTGTCTGTGTCACTCTGCATCCTGATGGGGATGACTGCTGCCATCAAGGAGTGTCATTGCTATGGGGTGGGGGTGCCTGGTCTGGTCTAGGTGGGTGCTACATGTCTGAGGAACATCCACATGAATGCCAGGTCCAAAGGTTTCCCAGCAGAACATTGTCACAAGATGCTCAATGTTATTTTCCTATCCTATCAGTGGTTTTAATCTTATGTCTGATCGGTTTATACGACTTGACTTTAATTAAGTGTGATTGTAATGGTCTAAGCACTGATGCCTCACAGCAAGAAGGTCCGGGTTCGAATCTATGTGCCGGCTGGCCTTTCTGTGTGGTGGAGTTTGCATGTTCTCCCTCTGTCTGTGTGGGTTCTCTCCAGGTTCTCCAGCTTCCTTCCACCATCCAAAGACATGCTGTTAGGTTTATTGGTGATTCTAAATTGCCTGTAGGTGTGAGTGTGAATGGTTGTCTGTCTCTCTGTGTTAGCCCTGTCATAGACTGGACACCTGTCCAGGGTGTATGTATGAATGAATGAATGAATGAATGTACCCCGCCTCTCATCCAATGACAGCTGACCCTCTAGAGGACATGCAGTTACATGAGATGAATGAATCCATGTTGTCCAGTTAGATTTTCTTGTATTTCCTGCTCTACTTTATAATTCAATTTCTCTTAACATTTAAGTTAGTTGTACTGTACTTCCCGTTTTGTCTTTTCCTCTTTGATTACTTTAACTTGTCTTGCCTCGTGTCTTTTGTCTGTGTGCTGCGGCCCTCATTAGTTCCACCTGTCCCTCCTTGGAGCCTGTGTGCATATACAGTCCTGTCTTTCTCTTTGTTTCTTTGGCAGTGTGTCTGTTCAGCTATCCTGGATGCACCTGTTGTGGTTACCTGCTGCTCCTTGTGTTCCTCTGCTCCTTTTGAGCCCTATTTGGCATTCTGTGGATTTCTTTTATATTTTCATGGTACGTCTGTTTGTACTTTTTGGTACCTTTAGTTGGACTGTGTGTATTACCCTGCTCTGTTGTTGCAGAAGCTCTTGTGTATCAAGTAAATTTAAGTTTAAAATTAAAGTTATTTTGTTTCCTGTTCCTGCCTCCTCCCATGTCTACATTCGGGCCCTCCCCTGACACATAGAACCAACTTGACTGTAATAGTTTAAATATGGATAGAGAAAGTGAGAGAGTTACTCCCTCATTACCATGGCTACAGTCAGAATGTCCGTATCATAAATCTTTAGCTGTATCACTTAAGTGTTGTATGGAGGTTCCAGTGAGTTCAGTTCTTCCTTCTGCAAAAAGTCACACCCTTAAAAACATGTCGGAAACATCAGTTCAAGAATAAAGCATTTATTTGAAGTAGATGTCAGTCTGAAATCTCCCAGAACAAAGCTCTCTTAATATGGAACACCAGTCTCACTTCTCACAACTGGATGTTGCCCCAGAATGCTTTAAACAAGAAAAAATAACACATTTCATCTAATCCTCCAAATTAAAAGATAAAATACATCGTTTGTCACTGCCTTTCAAATTATGCAGGCATGTGTTAAGATCAATTGATATGGTTTATGTCAGAAATACTTGAGCATAGGTCAGTAAGGCATTAACAAATAATGTTGGTGTCAAATGAGAATGTTTTCTTGTGCGCAGAAGAGACTATTCCTTACCACTGTTTTGGAGGTGACACTAAAACAGGAGTGCTACTAATGCTCTGTGTCCAATGGGAGAAACATTGGCAGCTGAAATATTTGTTTTTGAGATAACTGTTCCAATGATGCTCTTATTTATTGACAATCCAATCATTTCTGAAGAACTGGATAGTGTATGTAATAATTTCTAGTGCACACAAAATAACTTTCACTCTCCTATTTTCTTTTAAGGGATTGTATTGATGTACCAAATGTTAGGTTGACTTGTTTTTCTTTTGATGTTTTTTTTACAATAACAGATGATCAGATTAAGGTTCCATCTGTTGGAATGCAGGCTAGGAGCTTTGGGTGGGAGACTCTTTCTTTCAGGCTGCCTTTGACCCAGCTCTGTAGTGGTCTTTATAGATTGTTGAGTTCCAGAAGGGTTTGGTCCAACACCTGGTGCATGTCCAGATTTTCTTCTTTGGCGTGGGCCAGTTTCTCTGGAGTCGGAAACAAAGTCACAAGTGAGCTACAAAACACATTTCCTGTCTCTATCTGTCTGTCTGTCTGTCTGTCTGTCTGTCTGTCTGTCTGTCTGTCTAATACAGATGGGCTAATACATAAAAAAAAGTATGTTCACTAACAGATCTCAGATCTCAGATAGTCTTTACACACAATATAATTTCACAAATAAATAGTAATTCCAAAAATCTGTGTTTAAGGGAAACCCCTGCATACACATAATGTATATATGTATAATGTGAATACCCATCAGCCACAACACTAAATCCACAAACAGGTGACATGAATAACACTCATGAATCGCCTTGCCATGCACTTATTTGATGGGAAACCACAGTAACAGCGCTCCCTGGTGGTAGAGGCATTGACTAGCACTACTATAAAAACTTCTCAGGAATGGCTGAAGAAACCCAGAACCAGTACAATTAAAAATGCACTGGAACATGCACAGTCCACTGCCAACTTCCTTGTGCCAGGCATCGCAGGAAACCCCTGGGGGTTGACGCTGTAATACCAGAACAACGTAGTCCTAGTTCATGTCAAGGCTGAGTAGTGTATATTCTCTGTTCTCAAATGCTTGAAGTAGCAACAAGATACTTTCCATTGTACTGTTAACTTTTACAAGGCAATTATAGATACATATTTAAGCATTTATTTCGCTAAGTTAGATAAAGCAACTGTAAGTATTTAGGCCATCTAATTACTATGCTGGTGGTCCTGTAGAAGGTGCTGAAATGTGCTTGTGTACACTGACTTACAGCTGACCCTTGAGCTTGCCCACCTTCATCTGCCCCCTTGTGCAAATCTCAGTACCAGAATGAACACCAGAACCAACTCAAATCTGAACTCGCCCCCACTTGTTAAAGTGAACTGGCACCTGATTCAACACGAGTTACCTTGTTACTCACTTGAAAGTGCTTTGTCACGATTCTGTGACTTCATCCACACCAATACGTTTAGTTTTTAATTGATTTTCCCAAGTCAGAAGTTTATATCTTTGCCAAACACCTTTAAACTCAGTTTTCTCCCATGTCTGACATTTCATTCTTAACATTCTTAACCTGCAGCTTAGAGGCCTATACCCATAGAGCTGGGGTTATATTCATGACCACATTTCCTTTTCAAAAAAAAAGGAATCAGAGCCCAGATAGCTCAGTCGGTAGAGCATCAGACTTTTAATCTGAGGGTCCAGGGTTCAAGTCCCTGTTTGGGCGTTGCTTTATCCTTATCTATTGATGGTGGTCCCAGGTTCACCCCCAAAACCCATGGCTCAGCATGCACCCAACGCCAACTTGCTCCCCAGCTGCCTGTGTTTATTCCACTGCTCCAACTGTACACAATACTGTGTGAACAAATGGGTCAAATCAATGCAGTATTTATTATTATTAAGTATATGCAGATAAACTCTACAGCACTCTACAACAGACGGGGGCATTCATGATGTCCCTCATGCAGATCACTAACCCATCATCAGATCTGAGGAAACACATCTCGGTATGTGTTCAACAATGTTAGATCTGAGGGATCATCAGGGAGGATGACTCAGATAGATCCCACAGACAGAAGAGAAGGGTGTGGAGAGTCTCAGGAAATGACTGCACAGGTGTCTGCCACCCATCCCTCCGAGAAGGGCTGTATGTAACAATGGCACCACAGCTTGAAAGACAGATGCAGACTCCAGAAATGTGAAGTTTGAAATGTGCAGTACGAATATATCGATTAATAGCTCTTACATGAAGTACATTACAATGTACTTCACGAAGCTGTGTTTTATTACTCGTATGCTGCTTATAGATATGAAATATAGGAAGCAGATGGCAGGAAAAGAAGGAAAAACTGAGAAGAGACAGAAAAGGTCTGAGAGCTTTTAACCATTTATTCCAGAGATGAACAGGGGAACAACTGAATATTTCACCAAAGGAAATGGTGGACATGCAGCAGTAACTGGGTGAGCAGTAGCGAAACTTTCTGTGAAAACACCAGTTCTGTGTAATAGAGATTCAGTTCAATAAATGGAGGGTGAATTCAGCACATTAAGTTTCTAGAATCTTCTAGCCACTGTGGAATGGAACAAAAGGACAGAGACGAGGCGGAGAAGAGTTCAGACAGGAAGCAGGGCAGAGAGGAAGTAACAGAGCATCTACAGTGTAGTCATGTCGTTCAGGGCCAGGTCCAGCTCCTCACTGAGAGCCTTGCCCTTTAGCTTCTGAGCGTACACTTCATCTGCAAGAGGACACACACACAGAAACACGCGCAGACGAGGGATTGTACAGAAAGACAGAAAGACACACAGAGGGGAAACAGATTGAAGAGAAAGGACAAGAAACAGTGAGAACTGAAACAGGAAACCTTCACAGTATCACTACATCAGCTGGATACTACAGCTCACAAAGCATAACTAGCAGGCAAAGCATGCAGGTTTCAACTTGAAGCTTGATCAACCAAATCACATAAAAACCTGAGCTCTAGAAACTGAAGAGAGCGATAATCTGAACACATCATGCAATCTGCTCCATACACACATCCAAATACAACAAATGCCACAGACAACAGTATCAGGACAAGCCAAACAAACACATCCCAACCAAAACCGATTTTTCATTTATTTCATTGTTAATGAAATTATTAGTGCAGCCATATGCCAGAATTACACCCAATGGAGGCCATGCAGGAAGTCTATTTCCTTGAAATAATATGTAATTATGGCAACACAGGGCAACCTGATGTCCAAGTGATTTGTGCACATACAAGCTTGAGTAAGTTTCTGGTTTGAATCCTGATTGACTGGACATTTACTGTCTGTTATTCCCCTGTGATCTGTTTCTAGCATGACTAGCTAATAAGGGCACATTAGCCAAAAAGTATGCGATGAAAACATAGCTATTCCACAGTGTAATATCTATCTAGGCTTGATAGTTTAACTGCTTAAAAGTCTCCTGTTGTAGCCTAACCTAAAACTGCTTGATACTCATTTTGCAGTGTTTCATGGCGCCCCTCATGCAGTCTGTGCTTTCTTGAAGGCAGAGAATGCTCATATGAGTCCAGCTGGCTGTTTGCCATTTGACTATTAATAAGGACGTTAAAGACATTTGGAATGTGACTTAAAATGTATATCTGCACTTTATCCATCACCATGCTATATATTTTTTTCTTGTATCTGTTCTATGACTCTCCATTTGACTAATTTCTTAATCAGTTACATTGTCCTGCCCTTTGACAGCAGCCTTGTCCTAAACTGCGTCCTGCAGTCCTCTGCCGTTTCAGTCCACCACAGTACATTGCTCTGTCCAACAGGCCTGGAGTATTTTCTTCTGATAACCCATCTGTTCTTGATTAATATAAGACTAAAGCAGCAAGCACAGTTAAGGACGTGCAGTTGATTTTATACTTTCAGTGCCTATAAATAAGAATTTTCCAAAACACAAGACTGAACTTGGAGACTTCAGACAGTTTTGCCCACTTCTAATAGCTGCTAGCTTCTAGATTTGCCACACATTTCCAAAATGATACATCTCATATGTGCAGACATAGGCAGATGATTAATGGATGAGACATAGGTCTTGTAACTTTGTTTCGTCAGTCAGACTGACGATGGCACTCCCCACGTTCTTCATAAAGATGCCAAAGAATGTGCCCTTCCTCTCTTTTCCTTTCTGTTGTTCTGTGTGGACACCTGGGTGTATTGTGTCATACCAAACAAACAAACCCGACATAGCTGTGCTCATCAGGACCACACAACTCCAAAAGTAAATTTCACAGAAAGAATGTACTCATACTGGCTGATGTGCAACTACACACCGCTACTCAAGATCACATAAAAAAGCAATTAATTGAGTTAAAGGTAGTTTGATTGTTCAGTTAGTAGTGGCTTCTTCATTTGAAAATGGAATACACGGCACAGCTGTCCAGTAAGTCATCCATTTAGTTCTAGCAGTAGAACTGGGATTAGTGAAGTTCTTTGTTCACTGAAGGACAACGATCAGACATGTTAGTGGAAGTGCTGTCTGAGACGAGAGGTGAGTTTTCAATACCTTCCAAATCATCGATGGTCTTCTCCAGCTTGGCCACAGATCTCTCAGCAAACTCTGCACGGGTCTCAGCCTGGAACACAAACCACAGATAGACTCAGTGCATAGACTGGCATGTATGACACAGTAACACATGGAACAAAATGTGATGGGCCAAATCTCACCTCTTTCAGTTTGTCAGTAAGAACTTTAATTTCTTCTTCATATTTGTCCTCCTTTTGCGAGTACTAAAAAACATAGACAGGCATCAATAAAGCAATATGAATATATGTTTACAACATCTACAGTATAGACTGCAAAACAAAAACCTAATAACTGGATGCCAAATCCATTCTTTATTGTATTACTGTGGGAGAATCTTTGTAGGGCATTGTTTCATTTCATAGAAGATAGTTTAACAACACATTTTCAGTATTCTCATAAAGTGTATCTAATTGAATTTAAAAATTCTATCCCCACATTTACTCATTAACCACATTTCAACAAATACGACAGCAGGAAGGGACATTTTGGTGAATAAGACTATTTAATTTTGGTTTGTGTGACAAATCACTACTTGTTAGCATATAGCATATAGCATATTAACACAGCATGAGATCCTTTACTGTAAAGCCACTTCCTATCTTGTCAAAAGTTGAAGAACTTTTAATTTAGCTTAATCAAAGACCCTTCCTTCATCCAAATATGCATTGTTGGTCTTTTCGGACTAGACTTGGATTTATGATCTCAGTGTGTCTCTATGTTTTTTTTTTTTTTTTTTTGTATGGTATTATGTACAGATCACATTCCATACTTCAGTCGGACTGGCCACTCCTGAGACTATTGCCCCTTAACTCCTACTGTACCTTCTCAGCCTGGGCTTCCAGTGACTTCAAGTTGTTGGTCACATTTTTCAACTCTTCCTCAAGGTCACCTGATTTACTGAACAATGTAAGAAAGAGGACAAGCAAAAGAAGAGAAAGCAGTGATTTGAAAGGTAGGACAGCAGAAAAGATTGGACCCTGGCACTACCTGAAGGATCACTAAACTATTTGGAAAACCTATTTTTTTTTTTTTTTTTGTCTGTCTGTCTTAGACAAAAAAATCTGGGAATCATTACACCTAACTCTGAACTAGGGTATCAGCAAAAGTGTGGGTAAGAGTTAAATGTAACCATAACTGTAATCTGGCTTAATAACAGATCATGAATATTCTAGTTGTGAAAACATCCCCTCAAAAGCATAACACCAACAATATACTATAACAATAATGGTATAAGCCTTTCTCCTATCATTTTTTTCCCTGCCTAATAATCTTTCACTATGGGGGGTAGGTACATTTTTTATGCATTTTTTTCCTCAAATTAATTTAAAAAAGAAGGGATGGGATTTATTTACACATCAATTCAAGCATAAATCCAGTTTATAACATCACTAGTTAGACTACTAGAAATGAATATAAAAAGAGTTTTGTTACTACTTTTTAAATTTTACTTTGCTGTATCGAAATGTGAAACCACTGCTGGTGTTAGTCTTGTTATAAAGAGAAGTATAGAATTATAGAAAAAGGAAAAGGCAACAGAGACTATGACCACACTGATGCATTCCAAGAGGTTAAGTTCAGGTTAGAGAGAAAACACAGACAGAGAAGTTGAGCGGCTACAGGTCAGAGGAGCAAGGTAGCAGGTCACAATAAGACCCTTGTGGACTGTTTACAATAGTACCTCTTCCTCGCCGCACATCATAGACTTCATATTCTGGTCCATTAGCCTGAGCTCCTCCTCCAGCTCCCTCACTCGTCTGAGGGGTTAGTCCGGGAGGTTGGGGGTGTGGGGGACAGTGTGCAGGGCAACCATAAAACAGCACAAGTCCCATACACGCAGTGGTGGTGCATTCATGCATTCATGATGCATTGTATAAAACACACAGAAAGAAAAAAAAAACACACATCCAGGTCTCTTGGTGATTAGTACATTTGTTAAAGCCTATTCAGTACTTCGCCCTGAATCAATTAGTCAATAATCTTAAAAGTAGTCTAACAACAATTTTAATAACGAATTAATCATTTAGCTCATTTATCAAACAAAAAGAAAATCAAATTGAATAAGTGGATCAAACGAAAGTGATTATTAGTTGCACTTGTTAAAAGAGCCACTATGACATTATGTCCATGCAACACTTACAGTGTGTACTATTTATACAAACACATTGTCATAAAATAAGAAATTCATCAATGACAAGTGAATGTGTAAGATCACATGTTAAAACAGTAGTGATCACATGATCTCTACTATGACAACATGAATAATGCATAGTGGCTCTTATGTCGGTGTGAATTTTCGTGGTTCAGGTATTGACTTACGCCTCAGCCACTTCAGCACGCTCCTCTGAGCGCTCCAGATCACCCTCCAGGATCACCAGCTTACGTGCAACCTGCAGACATTCAGCACATGCACACCTGAGTCATTCAAACTAATATAACAAGTCTCTTGAACTGTTCTGTTTATAAAGAGGGTCTATTTTTACAATCACTTTTAGCGTTAGTTAGTGTTACAATTCCACTGTTGCGTGTACATTATACTGAAAGACAATTGTAAATCCTTGTTCTCCGAGAAAGTCTTTTTCTACACAGAGTAATGAGTTAACCATAACTGAATGCTTTAATATGTGCGTTTTTTTGTTTTTTTAAAAACATTTTAGATCACTGGATACCATCATGATCATTTTTCTGAGTGAAACGGAACATGTGGTTTACATGTTAAGATTTCTCAAAATGGAATTAGCAATATATGTTGTCAGATCAGGAGACAGATCAGAAAGGGCTTAAAAATACTCCTTAACAACGTTCCCTGTTTTCAAATTTTGCCAGCAAAACTTAATGAACAGTTAATATTCAGTATTAACTGTTCATTAAACTTAATGAATGTGTGTAGACTTAGTTTTAGGTCCATGCAATGACCATGAAAAAGAAGTAGTCCCACCTCTTCATATTTGCGGTCAGCCTCCTCAGCAATGTGCTTGGCCTCCTTCAGCTGCATCTCCTGGATCTCCATTTTCTCTTCATCTTTTGATGCTCTGTTCTCTATGACCTTCATTCCTCTGAATGACAAGACAGACAATAATAAGCAGTAAATTATGCGAACGATCAAACTGTAAAGTCATGAATGCCTGTGAAGGAGCTTGATCAAGCTTGAGAATATAATATAACGCTAACATTTTCATTACTAAAATTTACAAATTGGAGATATGACGTTTGACATACTGAACTAAAAACAATGTACCTTCACTAACATAAAAAAGACCTAGAGAGGAAGACAGTGAGTGGAGAGCAGAAGTGTTCAGATTTTAGATTTAGATTTAGATTGGAAATAAGTCTTAACCTCTCGCTCTCATCTGCAGCTTTCTCAGCCTCCTCCAGCTTCTGCAGTGCAGTAGCCAGTCTCTCCTGGGCACGATCCAACTCCTCCTCTACCAGCTGGATGCGCCTGTTTAGAGATGCTACCTCCGCCTCGGCCTGTAGGGAAGCAGACAGAAGTCCCATTACTGACATAATAATAATCATAGCTGCCTATCTGACAGTCTTTTTACGTAAGAGAATGCAGGAAATAATCAATACCACTACAACAGATGCAGACTACAAAAGAAATCTACATACTTCTGTACACAAAATATAAGCAATGTAATATCTCAGATAGTCTTACTCCAAGGAAATTGAGAACACTGATGATCAATCATTAGGTAAAGCTTTGGCTCATTGTAAAATGCAAGAGACAGTAGAATTAGTTAAACAAGTACGCCTTTGGGTGAGAGCTACTTAAAAGTTGAAGTAAGAGCAGTATAACAAAACCAAAGGAGACAAGTCAGTCTGGAGGCAATGAAGGCATCATTGTAATGTATTATGTCCCACGGTATTTAACATGTTGTTTGACTGAAGAACATGTTGTTTGACTGAAGAACATGTAATGAATAATAATTAAAATACTCTACCACTTACAGAGAACCTGAGCTCTGCTACCTATCTCAAACGGAATGGAAGATAACGCAAATGACACAAAACAGCATTTTGTTATTATTATTACGTAGTAGTAGTAGTAGCCTAATGTACCAGCCAAGCTCGGCAAAGTGATGTTTGACATTGCGTTAAGTTGCGATTAACGTGTAACTGATTATTTATGTTTCCAAACGCCCACACCATTCGGCGTGACAAGAATTTCATTCATTAACAACTCCCATAGTTTCCGGTCTGGCGGTCTTGAGACGTATTTCAGTGCGTTACCCTCTGTCTGGCCTGCCTCTCCATGTCCGCCTCCCCCTGCAGCATTTCGGCTCGGTCCTCCGCCTCGTACGCCACTTGCTGCAGTGTTTGGATTTTCCTTCTCACCGAGTCTATGGATGTAAAAGTCGCCATGCCGTGTGGATTCAACTCCTAGCTTCTCGCAGGTGTCACTGTGTTTCCATGGCAACAGTAAGAGGCCGGAATCACACGGACGTTACTTCCGGTCACTACTTCAACCCAATGCTTCAACCTCGTATTTTGAAATTATAAAATAAATTATATATTATATTATTTATGCGCATAAATCGCTACTAGTGATTAATCTTTAGTTACGTAGTTAGCAATGAATGGCTACTTTATAACAATTAATTTCCTTTTTTTTTTGAATGGGCAAAGGTAGGGCACAGGTCCGCATGATGGCTGGTTATCTGAACCGATAGTCCTGACTGTAAACACTGTATTTCACTACTATAACATTTTTACAAACTATTTTATTAAGTAGGCTGTGTGTTATTTATCTTAGCAGTTGTGTCAGTAGAATATCTGTAATATGAAAGGGATGAACCTTATGGACATACTGTAATGCCATGGATTTTGTCTAAGTAAAGAACCTAAACTTACTCTACTGAAGTCTCAAATCTGTATTGAATCAACTATGCCTGTTATTTGTCTAGTCTGACACTGCCCCACAAGGGAAAAATAGTTATAAGGGTCACAGGCAAATTTGACCACTTTTACAAATGCTTACTTTGTATTCAACAGTTGTCAAAACACAAGATACAGCACACAGACTGCCAGTCACTCAAAACACAGTCCTGGTGTTCAAGGTCTAGAATCTCACAGCATTCCACTTGGTCACTGGCCAGTGCAGCAGCTGTGGGGGGACATACTAAGGTGGAGGCAGGGGTAGATCACTAGATGGGCATACAGGGCACCAGCCCAGGGGGCCCAAGGTGTCAAGGGTCCATAGGGGACATTGCAGAGTGAAAGGGGTCAGTCTCTCATGTCAGTTCAAGAAGCCCTGTCTGTCTGACAAATAAACTTTCACTGCAAAAGCATTACATAGAAAAAAAAAAAGTATTTTGAAGGACACTTGGGTGTGTGACTCTGTTGTTGAGAGTCATTGAGCACTCTATGATTAAAATTTTAATGTGATACTGTAATGTTTCTCTTAATTCTGTATCTAGTAATGTGCCTGAAGCAGACACAAAATGTTTTGACGTATGTAGTAGTCTTACTGTACTGATCGTGTAGTCAGTTGTTGCTTTGACTGCACAACGCAGTTTAAATGTAAATGTGTTTCTGAGTTATAAATGGCAATAGGCTAAAGGCTAATAAATAAATATTTAATAAGGGGCTAACAGCATTGTAAATAGAAACTGAAATTTAGACAGTACTATTGTTAAATTGGAACACCATTAGGGGGGAGTCAGCAGATGGTGCTGTTGTTGGTGCTTGGCAACATACTGTATTGCAACTATATAAGACAGGGCTCATTTCACAGACAGAGTGCTGACTGTAAATGGCATCTGACTTGGACAGTAGATGGTTTCCCATCAAGTCCAGCAGCATTCACAACAAAAATGTGTTTGTGAATAGATCTTGATGTCCTGAGGCAGAGACGTTCATGCTCAAGTGAACACCGCCTAGAGTACTGGACTCCTGTAAGCAGGGGAAGTATAAACAAATCCATGCATCGCTCCAATTCTTTTCCATCTTTGGTAACATCACAGCAGCTCTGCCCAGAAGAAGGTCCCATTCCTTTCTGGACAAATACAACAAGGCTTTGCTCCTCCCAGTGTCACTGTGACATTTTGCACTAAAATTGGTCATAAATGCTATAATTCATAACTCTTGCATGAATGTCATAACTGTGCAGAAACAATGGCCCTAGCCTTAACAGTAAATTCTAATCTCAGACGTAATGAAGCCTTAGTAGTAGAACATTATATTGACTAAGTCAATTTTAAATTGGTCAGCATAATAGTATCCTGACTTCACAAGTAGGAATAGGAATTTTGTTTCAGAATTCAGGCACCTGGGCAAACATTGGAAGTTGAGAATTTTTAAACCTGCCTCCTCTCAATCCCAGTTGAGAGAAAAAACAGTGAACACACCCATTTTGATGCTGATCTAGTCACCTGAATACAGGAACACATGAAATTTGGCCTTGAAATTACCTTGTAATCACATAGGTTTTTCAGCCCAGATGTTATAATTTTCCTAAATTAAATATTTCTGTTTTATTTGTTTGATTGAGTTCATTGTGTCTACTTACTTGCGTTGATCTGAAAGTAGATATTTCGAGTAATTTTTATGCAGAAATATACAGCACATAAAAGTTACATCAACCTAAGGGGCAGCAGCATCTGTACATGCAGGTGCTACAGCACTCAAGAAACAAAATCCTCTGCACCAAGCTCATGAGACTGGTTAGAATAGCTGGCATTTCTCTCGGCGTGCTGACAAGTTTTATGATATGTTGGTAGTATTTGATACTACACAAGACAGATTTAATACTGCCTCTGCTGTTGCTGTCAGCAGTGACACAACTCAGCAGCAATTTTCAGTGGAACTAAACATAACGCTGTGGAGATTTGAAAAATCTTAAATTGCACTAAATTTAAATATGACATTGTTATGATAATTGGACTTGTATGAGCTGCAGTGGAGGGAAGCTTGATTGACTTTAACAACGTTGCATATTTCACAGTGGGAGTACAGACATGCCTCTCTAATTTCTAGCATGAATAATGTGGTAAATTTATAGCTGTTCAGTAATCTCAATTACAGTCCAATGACACTTTATTAAACACTTTTCAGTGAAGACAATGACAGCACATGTATTCAGAAACAATTCGTTAATGTGGTCTTAACATTACTGACTCGCAGCATAAATAGTTCACTTACGTCAGCAGCCTTTTTCTCTGCCTGCTCCAGCTTCTCCTGGGCATCCTTCAGCGACTCAGAGTATTTGTCCAGCTCATCCTCAACTCCTTTCAGCTTCTTCTGCAGACCCAACAGCTCCTCCTCCAGCTACAGGCAAAACACACCAACACATGGGAGAAGCAGAACATGTCAGATATTTGAAAATAACAAGTGGCTTATGCATAAAGAGATAGTGGAGAAGTAGCTACAGTGAAGCAGTCTGTGAGGGATACTTATGGGATATAACAATGTCTATGTAACCAGCTGGTTTCAGCTACAGTCACTGGAGCCCTTGTGTCAAAGTCAGATCCATAACATGGTCTCACTGTGGCTTTTTTTTCTTGTCATATTAGTTATCACATGTCATGCAGTACTTTACTCCATATCAGGATGTGTACCAGTGACCTCAGTGTAATAATAGTCATCCTGACTACGGGACTCCAAAGTTGCACACTGTTGTATTTGTTAAATTGTAAATACTACACAAATACTAATATAACTACTACTACATTTTGGTTAAGTTCAAAGCACAACATATGGCATTCATAAAAAATAGATTAGATAGATTCCGCTTTATTGTCATTGCATGTCGTACAGGTACATACATACACAACGAAATGCAGTTTGGCATCTAATAAGTGTTAAAAGCAAAAAACGAGAGCTAACTGAACTGAATAATAGCGAATAAATCATACAATACTACACAGACAAAAACAACTAATCCCCAATGAGCAAGTACTTTCTGAAAGTGGGAAAATCCTCTCGAGGCAGACAGGAGAAGGCAAAGGGTTCAGAAACAACAAACAATAAACCATAGGCAGGATGACGGAGCCAGTAACCACAAATTAAGGGCTTTGTTTGTATCTGCTATGTGAGAAATGTTATTCTTGGAAATACTGATAATAAGGAATTAAATAGTTGAGCCTAGATGTAATAAATACATGAGCTCATCTTTCAGCATCACTTTAAGAATCATTTTGACAATACTCATGTGAAGGACTGCAGTCCTGAAGACTTGTTTAAATGGCATATCTTGGTCATATATACAGTATTCCTTATATTATTACTGGAGACCAAGGTTATGCGATAATTTCAGTTGAATATTTCCTCTGTCTTTAAGACATGCAACTGATTTGTTTCATGTGGACAAATATAGCTGGAAAAATAGGAATTCATACACTGTTTCCTGATAATACTGCCTAAGAGAAGCAAGTTACAGTAAGTATCAATCCCAGCACAGAAAACTGTAAAATTCTGTGAGCCGCGGTGAGATCTAGAAGTACTGAGGCAAGCCCTGTGTCTGCAGCTATAGATTTTTAGATTTCTTTTGTAACTTTTATCAGTTCTGTTTCTGACCATTAATAAACTGTAATGGCTGACTGAAAATTTTCAAACAACCCTTTCAATTGCAAATTATCTCAAAGTTGATTTGCAACTGGATTTATCAGTTTAAGAAATAAAGGAGAGGTCGGATGTACAATAGGCCAGTAATTGGGGTGGCTCAGTGTTTAATTACAGCAAATTAAAACCCTGTCCTGAAGTCTTTTTTATAAAGACAGATTAATTAAATCTACTATGAAAGTGAAAGTGAGTGAATGTTTAGCAGATACATTCCATTCCAAATTTTTCCTTGGCACTGAGCATTCAGTTCAAATATTTTCCATTGCTAAAATGTTATCAACAATCGGCATTATGTGTCCTACAAACGTATATACTGTATTTGTTTTTGGAAAGAGAGTACTGTACAGTACTGTATAGCCACCTGACAAAGCAGCCTCAGAAACATTAATGTTAATATAGCATGTCAAACCAAAAACTCTTAAGATTCATCTGAGTATGGACATGGGCCTTCTGAGGGTGTCCTGTGGTGTCTGGCAACAAAATGTTGTTAATGGGGGCCTTTGGGTCCTATGGGTTGAGGGGAGGGGCCTCTGTGGATCATCCCACAGATACTTGATCAGTTTGGGATCTAATGAATTTGGAGGCCAGGTCAACACCTTGTGCTGTTCTTCATGCTTTCTTTTAGTTGTTCCTAAACCCTTTTTTGTGTGTGTGTCTGTGTCAGGCTGCGTCCTGTTGGGGATGGCTGCTGCCATTGTGTCATTGCTACGGAGTGGGGGTGCCTGGTCTGGTCTAAGTTGGTGGTACATGTCTAAGTAACATCCACATGAATACCAGGTCCAGCAGAACATTGAATTGTCACAAGATGATGAGGGTCATTTACTTCTCCAGTCAGTGGTTGTAATGCTTTGGCTGATTGGTGCGTATGACCAAAGTTCATCACGTAAATTCAAAAGTTAGCTGTATACCCATTAATATCATTAACAACTGATATAAGTGGCTCTGAACATAAATCATATGCTAGAAAAATGGGAAAATTATGACCTCTGGGTGAATTATAACCCAGAGGAGAGGTTGTAATTTGTAGAACAACAATTTTCTAATAAAAAGTTTGGCATGAAATTGCTAAGTGCCTTGTGAATGGATAGACCCTTTTATTTGACATAAGAGACATAACACTATAAATCTATCACAACGGATTGTGAACAGTGTTATTGTGCCCATAATAAGATTTGCCCTTTCCATTTTGAACTTGGCTTTTATCATCCAATGACTCTTTTCCAAAGATTGGTTCAGCAAGCTGCCATTTGCTACAACACGCTTGAGGACTATAAAAAGCCAATTGTAGATGACAGTGATGTGGCCAGATGACAATGTCCTCAGAACAACTGTCCTTTCTATTTCACTTCTGACCGCCTGTCCCAACCATGTAAGGGCTCTCGCTCACAAATAGAATCAGGCCGTTCTGATCCGACAGTCATAGTTGTAACTCCCAAACCAACAACCTTGAATCTCTCTAAGAGCAGCGACAATTCAAAGAAGGTTGGGGTCTTTAGGGGGACACAGAAATAGACATGCCACTATTCAATGCTCCAGGGCAGAGCAAAGACATTGTACAGGCATTGTAATAACTACAAGCTGGGATGTTCTGGGAACAAATGCTATGTTGGCAGTTGCATAGTTGAATAGTTGCTATCTATTTATAGATTGCTACCTGATCTTGTCAAATCCACTGAGGAGAGACTGCAAGCCATAAATGAATACTGTAATGGGTTCCACATTTGTCACATGCTCAAAGCTACAAAGCTACAAAAAGCAGCCAATTCAAAGGTCCATTTAAAAGTATTAATTGATTGGTTAGTAGAGTCTAAATGGCCAACCCTGGACTTAAATACCAAACCTTCACACATATTCTGATCATGTTTTCCATGAGACCATCAACCATCTCATCATGTCTGCAAGGGTTTATGAGGGAATAAAATTTACTATGTGACTGGAGTTCAGACTTGACAGTGAGTTCTTGACCCTGCAACACATGTCTACTGTTTTTTAAAGTGGTTGTTGACAGTATCCATAATGGGCTTTGCAAAAGGGGGTACAACAAAGTATCCATAGAAATATTATGTTGAGGCTTTATAACGACCTGGCTATTTGCTGTTTGTTATTTGAATGGAATAAATATCGGAACTTGGTTTTGTTAGAGAGACAATAGCAAAAGTGATCAGTGAGGGGTGGTATTCTCCTGACCTTGGATTTCTTTTGCCTGTCTGTGTGGTACTTTCTTTTCAGCACATGCAGCACAGGTCCATTCAAAGTGAGGCAGCCCAAAGCAAATTGGTGGAAAATATGTCTTAGACTTCATAAAAGATCTGTATCTCAGGTCTACATCTCTCAGCTATTACTGCAAGTATTGGTAGAAGTGTATAGCATGAATACCAATGTCAGGATAACACATAAAGCATGAATACATTTTAATGAAACACTAAGTAGGAGTTGTGTTTACATCTGCATTTGAAGCAGGATTCAAATTGTGGATGGGTGTTGGGGTTTTAGGGGGGAGACCTTCTTCAATTATATACCAAAGACTGAGAAAGTAGGTCTGAATGGTATGGTCAAAAAGTTTATGTACTATGCAACTTAAGTCTAACTGTAAGAGACTGTCACCAAATATGGCATCAGTGAGATTAAGTATCTAGCTAAGCCAAGTGACATAGTCCCAGTGAATCCCTCAAAATTAGATTGAATTATGTTGAATTTAGCCATCTGTCATTTGCATTAATAATATGTAAGAGTACCGTGAGTACTATAAGTCCAGCGTTGACATACGTACACTTCACTATATTCAAGGGTAAGTATGGCAAATACTGTCACACAAGATTTAAAATACAACAAATTGTTAAATATTATTGTTTAAACTGCAAACTATAACAGGAAAAGTTGTGTCTACAGTGCATTTACTTTTTGAAAATGTTTAGATTGAATTAGATCCTTTCTGCTTATTACATTTCTCTCAATGGCCGCATTCTTGAATTGTGTATCTACAGCTGAAGTCCGAAGTTTCCATACACCTTAGCCAAATACCTTTAAAAAATGTCATTCACAATTCCTGACATTTGAGTAACAGTCCGTCAGTAAGGAGGAATAATTTACTTTATGCAATACTAGTACTTTATGTAAAGAATGTGAAAGGCCAGAGTAATAACAGTAATGACTTTGATTTCTTTACTCACATTCAAAGTGGGTTAGAAGTTTACACACACTCATTTAGTGTTTGGTAACAATGCCTAGCGTCAAACGTTTCAGGTAGTCTTCTAAAGCTTCTTATAATAAATTGCAGGATTCCCATTCCTACTGACAGAATGTGAAGGCCTCCTGCTTGCACATGCTTTTTACCTTCTGCCCACTCATTTTCTACATGGACTGAGGTCTGAGCTTTGTGATGGCCACTCCATTACCTCAGCTTTGTTGTCCTTAAGCCATTTTGCAACAACTCATACTTAAAGGTATGCCTGTTGACATAGTCCACTTGAAAGTCCAATACATGGCAAAGATTTAACTTCTTGGTGGATGTCTTGAGATGTTGATTCATTATATCCATAATCTTTCTTACTTATGATGTCATCTATTTTCAGTAGTGCAACAGTTCCCCCTATAGCAAAGCACCCTCACAATATGATGCTGCCACCCCTGTGCTTCTCTTTTTCCTCCAGACATAATGATTGTCATTATGGTCACACCATAATGTCAGTGTAGGACAAGGAGGATATTTTTTGACCAGTTTCCTCCAATGTCTTCACAAAGTCCTTTGTTGTCTGGGACAAATTTGTACATTTAGTATCCAAGTTCATTAATCTTTTATACCCGTGAGGTTGTCAAGTTGTTGTTCCTATGTTCCTGTCTGTGTTTCTGGCTCAGGTGTGCTGATTGGCGCTGCTGCGGGGCGTTATGTTCTTCAGTTTACCTCTGTGGTACTAAACTGTGAACCACCTTCAATCTTGTCTTTCTTTTGAGCACTAATTCCCAGTTTGCCTGCTCTTCCTCTTTGCTGCAGGTGCAGCCCAAGCTCCAGCTCCAATTTTCTTTTGGAACTCTGTTCCAGTTTTAGTAAACCTGTAGCTTCAGGCAAAGATGGAAACTGCTCCCAAGGATGAACCAGGCTGAGGTTTCTGACATCTTTTTTTTTTTTTGGTTTGTTTTTCCCATGATGTTAAACAAAAACACTAAAAATGCCTAAAATGCATAAAGGTACACCTCCAAATTACTCAAAAGGCAGAGAGACTCTCAAAGAAAGCCTGCTTAAAAGTGAACATGATCTAAGATGTGGTTGTTTTTGAGCACAACAATGACCCAAAGCATACAGCTTAGACAACAGCAGTGGTTGTAGCCAAAGCCCAGATAAAAAAAAACAAATAAAGAACTGGCTTTGTTGAGTTGGGTTTGTAGGCCTCCTTGCTTGCAGAACGCCTTTTTTGTTCTGCCTATAAATCTTTTATTGGCTTGGAGCAAGAGCTTTGCGATGGCCTCTCCAGTACCACAATATTTTCAGATTGTGACAAACACCATAGAAACCTGAATATGCAGCACTTCTTGACGGAAGTGCTGCAGTGGACCATCACCTTTAAAATCTGTTGTTTTGTGAATTGTGTGAAAATTGCAGACAGACATTCTCTTCTTACCTTTATTATGAACCAGGAAACATGTTTGGACACTTATTTAAATAAAAAAGAATCTGAGGCACATTGTGTGTGAAAAGCTCTTTGCTTAACAGTAATGGAGAAACAGTTTCTATTTGTCTTGAAAATATCTTAAAGATTTTTGAACTGCTATAACCATGTTGGTAGACAGATATGCTAATACAATTTCTATGCAATAGGCTAATCATCAGCCATGGAACAATACTTAACTAATTGTTGTTTTACAGAAAGTTTCTTTTTTTTAAAAGATTTTTCTCTATTTCCTTCAAATCAACACTATGCAGCTTTTATTGAACAATGTGGCCAAACAAAGCCAGATGAACATCTCTGCCTGTATTAT
Organism: Planiliza haematocheilus; assembly: GCA_005024645.1. Taxonomy (NCBI): domain Eukaryota; kingdom Metazoa; phylum Chordata; class Actinopteri; order Mugiliformes; family Mugilidae; genus Planiliza; species Planiliza haematocheilus. The sequence goes on along the minus strand of SRSE01000582.1, from coordinate 2,708,575 downwards.
TTGTAGGGGTACAGAGCTGGTATGAAACCGCTCTGTTGGAAACTGATTATGCTTTGGTAGACCTTTCAGCCAATCAAATCATTTGGGTGGGCTTCATGCAGTGAAGGACAGAAGAGTAACAGTGTCAGTGTCATCTGAGCATGGTGTGGTTGAATAAGTTTAAAAAGAAATGGCTCTGATTGGTTGTAGGACTGTCCAGTTGCATGCAGAGGTATTTTTTCCCTCTGTATCGGATGAAACAGGGCCCATAATGGAATCCAAATGTTGTGTTACCAGATTCATATTCTGAGAAGAACTAAGTGTGGCTAGGCCAGACACGATAACTATGAGCCAATGGTAAATGCTGTGGTGTAGAACCACAAGTCAGAAAAGTGAATTAGTCATTTGCAGATTGAAGTGAATGTATCCGCTGAGGGCAAACGTAGGGTTGGGGTCAGATTAGCATCATAAGAGATGACAGGTTAGTGTTTGGAATAGGTCTAAATTAAGGTATGGTATGATATGTATGGTTGGGGATCACCACCTACTCCTGAGTCATGGAATCTACAGCCCACCCATAAGCTGCTGGTCATGTAACACCAAGTAAGACTGTAGCTTCAAAACTCCTGAGTAGAGAAAAGTGTTGAATTACTCTTGAATTCTAAAACTACAAGTGTCTTTTTAAGGACAGCTGTTAATCCCGTCTAACCTGCAGCAGCCATAGGGGCCTCATTGGTGCCAAGGCCCAGGTGGTTAAACCCTTCATGTATTGAAACACACTACCCACAGCCTCTGCTTAACAAACTTAACAAACCTATACACACATACAGGCTTACATAGTGAATATTCTTCCTCATTCACATATTTTTTATAAATACATATATGAAAGATGTCAGTCATCCAGGTCATCCAAAAAAAAACAACAAAAAAAAAACAAGGCTACCTGGAGTTTCTAGAAGATGAGACCAAATGTCTTCAAGAAGCTCTACAAGCCCTTGTTTCACCTTTTTATGTTGTTTTTTGGGGTTTTATAAATACACTTTTTTTGCAGTATTTTGCCATATTCACCACTAAAAAAATCACTGTAACTTGCTGTAACTTGAAATTACTTGTAACAACAAATACAGTATGCGATGGTGTAAAAGACAGCTAGCGTCATCCTTCTACCTGTTTGCATTTGTCCTCTGCTCCCTTCTTATCGGCTTCAGCCTGCTCCGCACGGTCTATGGCATTCTCCTTATCCAGCTTCAGCATCTGCATTTTCTTCTTGATGGCCTCCATGTTTCCTCAGGTGTTGCGCGGTCTAGGCAGACGAGAAGAGAAGAGGAGAGTAGAGCAGAGTGCTCGGTTATCCGGAGAGTCGCACAGGGAGCGGTGTGTGACAGGGACGGAGGTGGACAGGAGCGCGCGTGCGGCTTGTCTGAGCTCGAGGATGGAATACCAGCTGCACGAGCCCCAGACAGTTTTTTTTTTTTTTTATCCCAGAGTGGATCCTCGCGGGTCGTTGACCATATTTAGGCACCGAAAGCTGTCCGGTGTGAGGGTGACGTCGCTGCTCAGCGCGTCTGACCGCGGACATTGGTAGACGACGTGTTCCTCCACCTTGGACATCAGCAATATCCAAAATATCTAAAATATTATTTTCACTCTCCTCCTTGAAAGTAGTCTTGCCAAGTGATAAAGCCAGTAAGTAATCTTATCTTCTACTTAAGTAACGTAGAAAACTAAGTAACGAGAATATGATTTATAATTTTAGGTGCAAACTGAAAACACTAAATTAAAGCGATTTTAAAAGACTTAAATAAGAATAAGAACAACGTCTGTTTGAAAATGGAAATGGAAAAAGACGAGCAAATCAAAGCAGACATATCTCCCTCCGAGCTGGGAGTAGTGGTCCTGCTGTCAACAAGAAGAGGAATGTGGGCATTAAAAACAGATTAAAAACATTAAAAAAAAAAAAAAAAAAAAAAAAAAAAATGCATATCCACACACAAGATCCAAAACGTAATTTGTGGTTAAATGGATTTTTTTTTAACTTGAAAAGAAATGTCGAAGTAAATAAACACAGAAAGAAATGTAATGAACAAAATAAAAATATACATTTACATCAACTTTCACTAAACACAAGAAACTTAAACTGTTCGCATATGGCAGACATTTGAAACAGCCATTCAAAATAAAAAATATTTGTAACATTCGAATAAAAAAAAATGACTGATATGGTCTTTTTAGTCTTTGTTTTGTGCGTGCAGTGACTGAAGGAAAAAGGGCCAAGCATGCCAAAAGAATAGAGATACACTGCGCCGTGTAACTTGGATGTGTATATCCTGATGACATGCAGTGCCTGTAGAGTGTGATGTGGCGCTTTCAAGTTATGGCATTTAAACATAGGATTTCACACCACAGACACACACTGGAGTGAGCTCAGTGTCTGGCTCTGTCCACCTCTGGGGTGCATCCGTGTTTCTAATGTACTGGATTCACATATGTGCAACGGATGTCACTTGTGACATTCAGAGGCGTAGTGTGAGGTGTATATTACACTGTTCTACCTCATCTACTTGCATCTCCGTGCTGACTGATGGCAGTGTGCATGACTGAAAGTTAATACAGTTAAGACATCATTTGATTACTCTAATTACCACATAGCAAAATAACTTTTGTAAATAAAGCATAGAGCACTGACAGTATGTAAAGTGGTGAAAAAAAAACAAAAAAAAACCTCTAAGGTCGTCCAAAGGAATCCTGTAAAGTGGTTTTGAAGCTCAGTTTTGGTACCACCAGTGGCAGCCATATTGGAACTGCCTTGCTCCTCCTTAATCATGGAGGAATGGACAGAGAAGTGGAAAGTGAGTGGAGCTGAGGTGGGCCACTGACACCTAGGCAGACAGATATAGTCACCTATAAGGACACCCACTAATGGCGGGTGAGTTATAGGCTACAAATTGCAGCCTTAATCTTCTGACCACAGGAGGGACCGTTTGAAGAACTTTTTTTAGTTCTTGCTTTTATTAGCCACAGACTTTGCTGTCACAGATGTGGTGCTTGGTACAGAGACGTGAAATAATGGGGGTCTTATTGGGGCCCAACAGCATATTATTTCCCAAAGGCAGATTAAAGGTGGTTAATCTAGTCACACCAAACAAAACTCAAAATTGAACAGGCAGTCAAATAAACAGGCAGGTTCACTGAAAACTGGCTTTATTGAATATAAATCTCTGTTACAGTGCCCATCAGGTCGTACTATTGTGCACCAGCATTCTAATTATAGCATGGTAAAGTCAAAATTTGAACAACAGGCTTTGAATGATTACGGTCATGTTCTGCATACTGCTGTAGCCGCTCTAAAAACAATAATGTCAAAGAAAATAAAGCCATTTGTGGTGTAAAGATGATTTTAAACTGTGATCTGACATTTAAGTGCACTTAAAGGGTAAATCTTATCAGGTAATTATACTTGACTTATTAATTTATCAAGTAAAGGCACTTTATGAGACAATTATAGCGTTTATACACTACAAGAGTGTGTGAACATAAGGCTCTCGGTAATAAGCTGAACTCAATATAAGTCATAACTGACAAAGGGTTCATTAGCAAAACATCAACAGATATGAGTCAGACCAGCATTGTTACTGTGACAGGAATTCTACAGAAAATGGAACCACATCCAAGAAATTTTGGCACAGATAACATGTTACTGGAGTAAGTAAATAAACACTGAGCACCCAAATACAGTCAATTTGATGTCAAATTAAATATATGGCTTCATAATCATTACACAAATGTAATCCAGATCTAAATACTGTAGCTGCTTAAATCCTAGCACACAAATAAGCTACTTCTCACATCATATCTTTTTTAATACATTTCATATATCATTCTTAGATATCAAAAAAGATTTTTTTCCTTTTGATTTGTTCCAACGCACTTATTTTTTTCTTCCAAATCTAAGCTTGTATTTTATTGTTCAACTTTAAATAGTTTGACAAGCAACCTACTGAATATCATCACTGTGTCCCCAGACCCCTGCTTCACGATGATACATCACCTACACATCAAGGCTGTTTTTCTGTTTATACACACACACAAAAAATAATCTGCATTCAACTTTGCATAGATCAGGCATAATTGGCATGACACATAAATTATGCTTGCCTTCACATCTCTAAGATGTAACAGTAAAGTTCTAACAGTGAAGGCGAGCAGAATTTACTGGCAGGACTTTTTACTAAGCCACAAAGCATGTACACACAGACTTGGAAAAAAAAGATGAAAAAGGCAGATATATTGAAATGTATATAATCATATATAATCAAAAGCATAGATACCTTAATAAGGACTTAAGGCACATATATCTCGGCATTATAAAATTCATAATTATTGGCATTGTTATACTTTAGACTTTGAAAATTAAATACAGAAACAGATTGATAAAAACCCTCCTGATACATTACTGTGGAAATAGAGTGAGTCTGCCCAATATTACATTTCTACTGAAGCATGAGCTGAGGAAAGGTCCTGAGCATTCCAAGGATGACTTTTGCATTACGGATGACACAGCTCACTGTTCTTGGCCGTCCTCCCGCAGCTCAGAAGGGAGGAACTTGTACTGCTGCTGTCTGATCATGGCCAGCTTCTTCCTAGCCTCCTCCAGCTCCCTTTCTTTCCTCAGCATCTCCTCCTGAGCAGCAATGATCTGCAAGCCAACAAAGTCTGTTAGCACTCTGAGGCAAAATATAACTAGTGACCTTTAGTTAAGCCGCTCAATTTTATTGTTAGCAGCAGTCATTTAGAAACCATAGCTAGGACGGTGGTGGACATGTGGAGTAGCAAATGTAGTATCAGAAATCATCAAGATGTGTAACATCATTACATATGAGATTGCTGGGTTGAATGTCACTGTACATTTATATAAAAAGAAAAGCCCCACTTAGGACATGTGTAAGCCTCTTCGTACAGAATCTACATTTAGGTTAATATTAGCTTCTTCACTCATTATATTTGGAGGAATCAGCATTGAAATCATCCAGCTCAGGACGTTATTACCCATGACCTTTGTGAAAAATCAATTTTATTCTCTTGGGTCATGTGTGTATTAACACACAAGGAATGTCTAATGGTTTGAATGAGAGGTGAAGCAAAAACTGTATATAAATAAAGCTGGATGGCGGAACAGCGCCTCAAATGTGACGCTAAAGCAAGTAAAGGTCATGCTAGTGGCTGGCTGCAATATAGATTATAAGGTCCACCACCTCCATAATATAATACTGATGCATACTCAGGTGTCTTTTTTCTGAGAAGTTTAGTTTTAATTAGTTATATGATGCTCTAGAAATGGAATGCAACATCATAATGACTACCAGTTTCCATGCCAGCCACTCTGTGAAGCAGTCCCTTAGGATCGTGACAGTTAAAACAAATAACTGAGTGAGTGTAGAGGAAGTGTGGAGGAGTGGGTCACTGATAATATGGCTCCATGTGGCTCCACTCTTGGACTGTATTGTGAAAACTCTGGCTCCAAACTCACAAGATGGCACCGTCGGGGAAAACAGCCTTAGTTTGGCCAACGCAAGGAAGCCGGCACGCATTCCAGTCCATATTTATATACACTCTATGGTGTTTAGTAACAAACCCAACGTACTGATGGAAGAACCACTTATAGAAGAGTTTGAGTCCTGGCCCATTAGTCTTGGGGTTCATGTTTTTTGTTTCTAACTTACACTGTGAATGTTGATGTTCAAGACAAACACATTCATTGATTTGTGTGTTATTAGTTAGGATTGTTATGGTCATAATCGTAATTCTCTATAAATACAATTTACACATAACTGTAGATAATTCTGTTTGAGGTCGCTGACTCACCTGAGCAATGCCTCCGACCATCTTACTCTGGACCACCACAGCCTGGTCATCCTGAGCATCAAATGCTGCTTTCTGTGCTGCTTTCACCAGGTTGTCAGAGGCTCTCTTCACAGCATTCCCGGCAGCCTGCAGAAACAGAGTCAGGATTAAAACACATTAAAGCAATGAACTGAAATGAGTTCATGTGGATTTTCCTAAATGAAAGGTCATCAAACAGTAAAGTTAAGATAATGAATATAAAAGCAATGCTTAATGGATGTCTAAAATCCATAACAGTATCAGTTTGTTCCACATTAAAAATCAATCACAGACTTGTAGCAGCAGACAATTCTGCTTCTACTAAACAGCAACTCCAGGAAAGGGAATGTTAGTTCCACCAGCGCTCAGAGAGAACACCATAACATTTTTTTTTTCGTTCCTGCTCTCTACTTCAGAATAGCTGTAAAAGGCAACGAGGATCGGCCTGCTGAACAACACGTGGAGCCAAACACTTTCTCATTGGACTGGACTGTTACAAGTCAGACTCAGGGCAAGTTTTCTCCTTTTGCGGCCGTGTGGGCTGAAATCAGTCAGAGGGCTGGCTGAGAGCAGAGCACTCACGCAGACATTAGTAAATCTTCCTCTCTTGGTTTATCTTTGACTGGAATGTTGGCTCTGATGTGAAGCATCAGCTTGAAAAATGTTATATGCTAAACTGGAAATGTAATAGTTTTTGTCATTGAAAGTATTTCATGGCCTGATTTGAAAAAAGGCACAGCAAAGGAAAAATGAAAAGATTAGATCAGCAAAATCTACTCAAATCCAGGAACATCTCATCTCAGAATGTATCTATCTTCCAGTGCCAGTATCTATCTTCCTCCCAACTGTTTGCTACATTTTTTTTTTTTTTAAGTAATCTTACTTATCATTTTAAATCACGGCTTTCTACACAAATGACCTAACAGCTCATGTTTCACTCACTCATAGCTACTCATAGCACCTATTGTAATCCAGATGGAATTCTTCACACGTTAAGTTACTGCTTCTTAAATCCTGTGTTTAAAGATGGCAGATGGCTGAGGCACCTGTAATGCAATGGTTAGTAATGGCAGAGTAATGCAGTTCCAACACAGGCTGGGAGGAACTTTATTCCAATAAAGGTAGTTCAGCCACTGTCGGCTTTATTTGTAGACTCCAAGAGTCTGCATGCATATGGTCAGGAATGCCTCCAAACGCCACAATATCCCCACACAACATAATATCGATAAATCACGTTTTATTCTATGGAAACCTCTGTGCACACAGTCAGAGCTGTGGCTATACTTAAAATATATTGATCAAGTGTGAGTACAAGGATAGCAATCTGGATGGTCGCCTCCAAATCCATGGGAATATCTTGAGGCTGGCTGTACAGTTTTATATACAAGATTTGCATCTGCGGCACATTTGAACAGGACTGTAAAACCAAATTTTTCTACCCACAGCTGTGTTGACTCTGTTTATATGTCAGAAATAATGTTCGTTCAACGTTCGTAGTTAAAGCTTATACTTACAGTCATCGCATATAGTTGCATATATTGATAACAGTACACTGACTACAAAATTAGAGTTCTACTGGTAGATTCCACCTGTGTATATCTTCTGTTTATATATTGTTTTATGTATTTTGTTCCATAATATATTGCAGTAGAACTAGTTAGGGTACTCCAGTAAATTACAGTAAGTAGTTATCATCTGTTAACTGTCAGCATATACAGTATGTAGCACAGTGGGACTAGGAGTATTTCACACCTCTGCATGCTTTTCATTATCATATTACGGAACTGGCAATATACACAACTTTGATCTTAAATCTTATTATTCTTTCAGTACTTTCCTATTAATATATATATATATATATAATACATATACTGATATTGCACGTCAAACACAATAGCTAATTCCTTGTTTGCATCACAAACTCAAGATATGAGTCTATGCCATAAAAATGCATTATTATAGATGAAATGAACAGATAAATAAAACTCAAATGCCAAAGAGTCAGCTTCCCCAGGTACTCAACACTGCACAATATTCACTTCTCTGATAATTACAACTTCAAAAAGCACCATGGCAAAGAGTGAAGAGAACAAATGCTGCAGGGGTAATCATAGATCAGGGCTAATGTTTCCAGTTCTTGTTGCCATGGGTGGACTGGGTGGATTGTTTCCAGAGCTCCTGTAGACATAAATGTATGGGAATTACTGTGGCGGCAGCTGCAGGCCCAGAAGAGGAGGAGATAAGCCACTGCTGATTGGATCAGAGAATATGAGCTGGCCTGGGCAGGCCGATGTGCAAAGCTAGCATACACACAGCCTTAGATATAGTATTTTTGGGTGGATGAGGTGACAGGAGACACTTGTACTTTCTGTTATGTCCTGCAACTGACCGCATCAGTTACACATAAAGGTCACAACCATTCAGTGCTAAATTATTTTCACCGCTGAGTCAGTGCGTTCAGCGCGGTTTGAGAAGAAAATCTTCCAACTTCTTTTTAAAAGGGGCACGTCACAAATTTTACACACCATTTAGTTTTGAGATAGCGAGCCCTCTCTAGTTCTATGACGTCTTCTTCAGTGGAGTTTCATCAAGTACAAAAACATCCTTCTGGTGATCTCATCACAGTGGAGGAGGGGTAAACGATTTGCACCAGGAAGGGAGGATGTCATTTAGGTTTCTCTGAATGTGGGCAAATGTAGGAAACACTGTCTTTAGCAATACTGGAGACTATTCCAGCCTCTACTGCTCTGATTAATGTCTGTCTCCTAAGAGTCCCCCAATTTTTTGGAACTAAACCTCTAGAGTACCTCTTTAAACAAACTGAAATGGAGCATGTAAAAGGCACGTTTACCTGTGCTAAATATAGAGCACGCTAATCCTTATGCAGCAGAGCTTCAAATCCTCAATCTCACCTGTAACTCTAAACGTTCAAATTCCAGCCTATTAATACACTATAATATACAGTGTGCTCTCCAACCATCTCAGCTGTTGCAGCATGACCAATTGTATTGTTCTCTCTGAATCACTAGTACAGATGAGGGTTGCACATCCCACTATGCTTTTGCTAATAAAAGACGAAGCAGGGCAAGAAAACCATGGACCTACACCTGGATTTTTAGTCTTGAAGAATGAATTAAAGCCGAAATAAACTAAAGACGAGACATAAAACAGCTGGTTGCTATAGTTCAATCAAACGTTGCTCAAGAGGGATAATTCATCTGCTAGCGAAGAACTGCCACAAGTGGAAATAATACATGTTCGGCGCCCTCTGGGGAAATTGGAAGGTGTTAAGTGGGTTTGAGATCCAGTAGGATCCAGAGTCAGCCATCGAGGAGTGTCCGTTTGTGCAGTTAGCATGCGCCTTCTGCTCAACTTGTGGAGAAGACTCCCCTTCGCAGCCCGTCTTTGAGACCCTTGTGAGAGGTTTCCGTCATTTGGTTGGGGTTAGTTTTCGGTTTATCTCCAGCTGCAACCACCAGAGGTCTTTACTGTGGCTGTTCAACAATATGCATGAGTAGTTGCCCAAGTACTGCTCCAACTTAATGTATACATCTGACATCTGAGTGCAGTCAGAATGCCTGGATGTGCCCTTGATGCTCTGTGAGTAATTATGACTCTGTTTTTGGATGGACTGTTTTGGTGATGCTCTGTACAAAGCTCTGTATTTCCCCCCTACATTTGCAGCTCTGACCTTTGCATAGAACTAAATAAGTTCAGGAGTAAACATTAACAGCACAAATAAAAGTGATAGTGTGCCAGTGTGTGTTAAACAGTTTGACAGACTCGACATGCAGTGCTGACCTGGAGTCTCTTCATTGTCTGGGAGTCCTGGTCAGCCTTAACCTTGCAGGCCACCAGCAGCTGAGCGGTGGACGCCGCCACCTGCTTGGCTGATGAGATGAGTTTCTCCTCACTGGCGTGTCCTTGCACTGCGGAGTTGGCAGCCTCACACAGGTTGTTGGTTGCTGCGGCAACCATTCGGGCCTGAGGAGTCAAAGGTGTTGATGGTTTTACAAAAAAAACAAAAAAAAACTGGAACGTTAGAATTAAGCTTCTGGAGTTAGACTTACAGCTGAAATCAAGCCCTGAGACCACTGTCCATCGTCCACTGCATTGGCTGGGATAGCTCCCACCTGAAAATACAAGAAGAAAAGAAACTAAATCAGACCAGATTTTATTATGATGTGGATGTATACCATACAGCATGAAATGTGGGAATCAGCCTGGTTTCTGTGGATGTGCACAACAAGGATGAAGAAAATACACTTTTGAGAGACTGAACTGAGCTCTGAAAGCTCCATTCTTGGAGTGGATAAAATGAATCCTCCAACCGATCTACAGAGATACACCACTAGAAAGAACTCATACAAGGTAGATAAGGAGAAGTGGCTGAGTAACATCAACATATCAGTAGTGGCTGGTGATCTAGAAACAGGTATTCAACCTTCAATGGGGTTTAAAACTTATTGGTACTACTATAAAACTAGTAGTTAGTCAGTAGATTTTATTGGATATTCATCTTTAGTTGTGACATACCTTCCCTTGAGCCACCAGCTCCCTCTGCGCTGCTGAGGCAGCTTTGACCAGAGCACTGGTGGCAGCAGCGATGGACTTGGCAGCCTCCAGAATCTGCTCCTCAAAGTTAAGGCTCTCATCTGCCTCCTGTTTACAAGATTGGGAAAACAACAGGCAATAAACACAGAGTGCACTTGATGTCAAGAAAGACATGTTAAGATAATATGGGTCCATCTTTAAATAAAAGAAAAGGGTTCATGTGTATACAGTAGAATGTGACTATTTAGAAGAAATACCCCAGCAGGGTAATGTCTGAGGGACAGCTGTCATTCATGGTGTGAGGAGCTGACACTGTAGGAGAAGTGACTTAATGTGACATTGTAGTGAGGTTAACAAGCTCAGTGTGAGTGCTCCTGCTCTGTAAAAAGCCCTCTTAACCTTGGGTTTGGTCCTCGGCCTCAGCTGCTCCAGTTTCTTGGCAGCAGCTTCAATAGCTGCCGCTGCTCCCAACAGCTCATTCTCTGCGATGACAGTTGGATCCTCGGGGTCCACCCATTCTGTTCCTGTAGCAAACACAAATAATGTTGGCTCAGTCTGTGCCTAAAAACACTGACATTCAACGCTCTTTGCCAGGACAACACAGCCTGGCTTTACCCAAAACATTCTGAGATGAGACCATTTAGCCCCTTACCCAACTTCCCTGCAGAATTTAAGAGGGAAACACAGCTGTTAAATTTAAAAACAATTTGTTTAACCTCACATACCATATGTTAACCTCTGTCAAGATTGTCATGTAACTCATTCTGACGACTCTTCCCTGTGGTATGCTGCTAGTAGATCATCCTTTAAGTTCTAAGTGTATTGCAATCAAGGGAGTTTGTAGACCCAAATCAAACCTTATATAAACTCTTATTGATGTTCCTGGGAGCTTCTATATCCACTGTAATTTGATTGCTGTGCTGTTTGAAAACGGTGACAGACAAAAAGGTCTTTAATGTGATCCAGGGTGGATTGTGTGTTCACACATCATAAGGAATGTCCAAATGCATCCCAGACCAAATCCAAATGTGGTCAGAGATTGGATCAAATGTGACCTGGGTGTGTTCACACCTGTACCAGCTGGCTGCTCGAGTTCAGGATTCCCAGGACGGATGTTAATGCAATGTCTGATCGGGCCCAAAGCCATCATCGGGGAATACTACACCTCAGAGTTGTGTACTTGGTTTGCACGTGTCAAATCGAGGTCCTTGCAAATGCTGATCTGCAGTGCATATTTACTTATGGATATGCAATGCATTCACATGAAAGACTAAATACATAATTTGATTATTGTCTCTCTGCATGTACATTTCAGAACTCGGCTTAAGCTTTATTGCTAGAAATAGCAACACCACTTTTCTGTGGCTCAGTGATAGTGGCAACACTTCCTGACTGTTTTACAAATATTTTGGTAGTTTCCAGAAGATAATCCTGATTAACTGATCAATATGTTAATATTATAGCAGTATTTGGTTACAGTCTAAGCTGTGATAAGTTATTTATCTATCTAATTTATTCTTAGATGTTATTTTCCGTTGTTCATCACAGTTTGAGCTTAGATCTGCACGTTTTCATTAGAACTCATGACTGCACATCCTGACAGAATGTTTGAGTTTTTATTTATGGCTTTTGCAGAAAGCTGAACCTCAATCAGCTGGGGAGGCTGCTTGAAGGAATTCACACTAGGTAGGTGAATTCGATGCTGGATTTGGATCAGATCAAAAAAACCTGCTGAGTCCCAGCGATACACGTCAGCTACAGTTCTTTCATCTCGTCATCAGATGAAGAAAGTCATGATCCTACAGTCATGTAAGCAGCAGGATTCGGTTACTGCAAATGTCTCTCAATCTGGAGCAGAGGGTCATGAATCTTGGATATAAAGCTCTGCAGATGACTTTTCCTTCCATTAGCCAGCTGAAGCATTCATGGAATTGCCTTGAGTTTAATGTACTGTAATTTGTACTTAAAGAGGGGCATCCCAGAACAGAGCTGTGTGAAACCGTAGAACTCTAAGTAGGGTATTTACTAATCCTACTTCAAATTACTGCCAGGGCTCATTTGCATGGAGAGTTCTAAATAAGAGCTGATGTCTGGGGTTTGTCTGTAAGCCAGTATGCATTCCTGTCTGCCTGTTTAGATATTTCCACTGGGGTTACCAAGTGAGAATTTAACGTTATATACTTAGAGGCTTGTAACTCCAACTTCCTCTTTGATCTTAGATATCAGTACTATATTTTTTTTTGGTTTCACTCAGATATTTACTATCTTGTACCTACACGACATGATGGACAGTCAGCACTAAGAGTAGACAGAGACGTGGAGAAATGCGCTGAGAAATATAGTTTTCTCCTGTTGTCACTCTCTTGTTAGAGGTCAAATGTTAAGATACCTTTCATGGCCTCAGCAGCCTGGATGAGCTCAGTGACAGAGCCTGCCACCCGCTTAGAGTAGCCGGACAACTGTTGCTTCAGATCATGAGTAGGCTTCTGGATGATCTGTAAATGAAGGAAAAAAGTTGTAATGTTTAATTCAAAGTTGTTGTTTTTTTGGCATTCATCTTATTGACATGTTGACTTGAATGAATGAAACCCGTTGTGTGTGCTAATGTATAGCTAAGCTACATGTGTTTTTGTGTGTTCAAATCACCCCTTCAGCTGAGCTCCACACACTTCTGGGTTCTGTGGGATTGTGGTAGAGCAACAAACAAACTGTATGCTTTTTTTTTTTTCCTTAGTGGGGAATACTACATCAAGTGCAAATAAAGTGTAGTAGTTAGTACAGGCACCTCACAGCAAGATATTAGTGGGTTTGAGCCAGCTCAGGGCTTTCTGTGTGTTTTCTCCAGTTGCTCTGGCTTCATCCCACAGTCAAAAGACAAGCTTGTTAGATTAATTGCTGATTCTAAATTGACCCTGGCTGTGCAACCTGTCCTTTGACCAATGTCAGCTGATGTAGCATCTAGCCCCCTGTAGTAAGTGGTAATTGATAATGGATGGATGAACAAATGTGTGATGGTTATTATCCTTGTGGTATCACTAATTTATTGTTTTTACATTGTTCGATTTTATGCTTTACCACAATGAACTTTAAAACATGTTGTGTTTTAAGGTTATGAAGTTGTTTCTAAACCATTTTTGTTGCCCATAATCCCAGCACATTAGCATCAGTGTGGCCAATGCAATGAAGTGGGAGAGTATTGTCCATATTTATATACAGTCTATGCACCGGACCAACACATACATGTCAACAGATCTTCCTACAGTCAGCTGTAAGTGTGACTGCACAGATGGGTCCTATATCAGTCATGTGACCACTGGTAAGTGATACATGTTCAAACACAAGCTAAGTCAGATTCCATCAGTGTCTTAACTCTGACAACCAGTGAAGATGATTGACACCTTATAAGAAAGCAGGTTATCCAAACATCCCCTTCAGTCCATAAGCAACCTGCATCCTGCTGTCAGTGTCCGGTCGGTGTACACATAAAGTATCAAAGTATAATGAGTACATCTTTTCATCTGTAAATACTTTTGTCTGGATATACCCCTATATCAAGCATATAATTTATGGAGGAAATCAGGACGGTGAAGTGTTGAAGTGTGAAGTGCACATCTCCTAACTAAATGGTAATAATAATTGGTGCTCAGATGTGGTGTGGGTTCAGCTGGTGTCCTCAAACTGTCTTAGGTGGACAGGCAGTATTCAGATCGGAGCAGTGTGTGACAGGTGCAGGGCATTAGCGGGGCTCAGCCCGGACCCAGCTCAAGTTGATTCACATGATGTCACAACAAAATGGAAGAGGAGGAGGTAACGGCACTGGAATGCATGGCGCGAGCCAAATTTATGCCACAAAACTGCACACCAACAAAAGAAGGGGAGATCATTCACTCAGTACCACGACACCAAACCGACTCAAGGGTGACTTCAGTTGACTTCAGATTTAAATTAGTGACTCAGTAAACTTGTAGAATGTACAAACTATGATTGTGATTACAATATCTATGACTTGGACTGCAACCACAGTCATGGGTTAACAAAAGTGACTGATCCTCTAATAAAAGTTTTTAACCCTCTGCCGTGTATTGGCACTGCCCTTGTATAGAATTGAGAAGTTTGAGGTGTGCTACTGTTTTACATCTTTTGGAATATACAACAGTCCCCTGATTAAACACTCTAGCAGACAAACAGGAGATATAGGATGTTTCGTGTCACACAAAAACAAACAACTCCATGCACCTACTCTAGAAGAGGTTCATCCAGTGCTGATGTTATGACACTGAAACACCCACTGGGCCATGTGCGTATTTAATGGGAAACCAAAGACAAAAAGCTAACCATGTCACTGAGCAATGTGATAAGAATGTCCAGTGTATTTTCAACAGTGGACAAAAATGTAAACTGGTTGTAGTTCCTTTCCCATTAGAGGATGGTCTACAAGCTCACATCTGCAGTGCAGGATAAAGTACTCTATTCTACCCCCAGTAGAGTGTCTGGTGATGGATTATTTTAAACAAAAGATATGAATAAACAACATTTATTTTTCTATCACCAGTTGGATAGGAATCAAAACACTACCTTACATGCACCTGTCTGAGAAAACACAGAGACAACACTAGACCATAGACTGTAAATAAAGATGGAAAACAGAACAACTCCTCAAAAGTGGAACCAAAACAAGTGGAGCTCCCCCTGGTGACTGATTCCAGTATAGGTCAAAAGCAGCACCTCATGTCAAATACATTTTTTTTCAAGGATGGTTTCTGTCATTCTAGGTTAATGCAATGTTAATATAATGCCCATTTTTCTGACTAGTATCATTTCAGTTATTTGACAAAATAAATATAAATGAAAATAGAAATATAAATAATTAAGCACACTCTATAAGGCAAAATTCCTTTGAAACTGGTGGAGGTAGAGCAGAGCGCAGCATTAATTAAACAAAAACGCAAGTGAGTCTGGATGAAGTGTGGGAGGGTCCCTGATAATGTCGCTCTGCAGACTCAGGTTGCAAGCATCTTCAAGGCCAATGCAATGAAGTGGGGGCGCATTGTCCATATTTATATACAGTCTATGCCCCAGACCAACACATACATGTCAACAGATCTTCCTACCAATGGACAGTCAGCTGTAAGTGTGACTGCACAGATGGGTCCTGTATCAGTCTAATGATATATGACCACTGCTAAGTGATATATGGTCAGACACAAGCTAAAGTCAGATTCCATCAGTGTTTTAACTCTGACAACCAGTGCAGATGATCGACACCTCATAAGAAAGCAGGTTATCCAAACATCCCCTTCAGTCCATAAGCAGAGCTGATCTGGCAGCTGCTACGTGCTGCTGACGGTATTTTGCAGGATTGTTGCGGTATAATGTATTCAGTGAAGTATTCAAACAATGCAGACCCACACTTGTGCAGGTCAGTCATGCGGCGTACTCACCGGCTTTCACCGACATCAGTGAGCCACAAGTTTAAGTGAACATTGACACATCGTTGGAGAAAGGAAAGAAAAGAGGAAATAAAACACATTGACAGCTGCAACATATATACAGAGGAGAGGTTTGTAAGCATGCAGCCAGCATGCTGTGAAGCCGATCACACAAGCCTAAATAGTCTCTGGGACCAAATGGAGATTACAAATGTCAAGGAAAGTGGAGGTTTCATTGGTTAAACTGATTTATACCTGATGTATAATTATTGCGCAAGCACTAATAAGGTGAAGGTGCCATGGGATAGGTTTCAGCCTCCTGTCACCCTCTGTAGATTAAACTGTTGCAGATAGTGGATGAGTGGGGAGAGATGTATTTTAAATTGAACCTCTGCAGTTTTTGTGCTCAGCATCTCAAACACCACTTTTCACATTTCAGCCATTTATCGCTTTCTTCTTATTTCTCGTACACAGAGACAAAATTTCTGAAAGAGGTGCTTGTTATTTGATTATTTTACTTTATCTTGACTAATGTTAAAAGGGTTGTGTTATGGCTGGTGTCACACAGGGCTCCAGGGTTCCTGCACTTTAAAGACTTCTCTTCAAACTGTAACTCTTACCACCAGAACATGCTCCAGCAACCCCAGATATCCAGTAGCACATTCATTGCCATAGCGCAGAGCTCTCATCTGCACATCCTTGCCGACCTCTGGGTGATAAGCAGCTTGCTGGAAGGCAAAAAGAGAGAACAATTGTGCTGTGATGTAATGCTAATGTGTTATACATCTGAAATGTAACTTTTTAAAAAAATAATTAGAATTAAAAAATAAAATATTGTATTGACATTGTCTAGTTAGAGATTAGTGATACATATTAATGCAATGTAACATTTATATTTCTAAGTATAATATTAAATATTGGTAAAAATGCATGTATTAATTGCAGTGTCTTTTAATGCTTTTCTAATTTACATATGCCATCTGTTTCTCTCATCACTAAGCAGCCGTGTTGACCCTGTATAATGTATCAGGATTTGCAATCCCAAATCTCCTGTGTACCTTGCAAGAGTGCAACATGTCAGCAATGGCTCTTCTGCTGAGGTTGGCCGTGGCAATGATATCTTCCTGACGACAAGAGTTCCCAGCAGCCACTGCCTTCGCTGTTGCCATTGTGATACCCTTAGTCATGCGAATGAACTCCTCCGGTGTGGTTGTCTTTGGTGGTGGGTCGGAACTGCTGAACACCTGGATGGTAGTTAGTGAGATACTTAATACCACAGATCAGCATTCTAACTGAATCATTGGAAGGGACATCTCCTATGGTCTTCACATGTAAGTACTCACAGTCAGCTCCTGCTTGATATGCTCGATAGTGGCCTCTAGAGCTCTGGTTCCCTTCGTGGCTTCATCCTCCACTGCCTTCACAGTCTTCAGGAGGGATGTTACATTGGTCACCATCACCTACAGCAGCCAGGTCAGAGCATAGGGTCATAGATTAGAAAACTACTACAACTCACTGAGACAGACGTGACAAAGAGATATAGTTCAAAACAGTTTTCACAGCAGACAATAGAGACCTGCTGTTAAAACATTCATACGTTTGTGTTCAACAGACGCTAGCGGTTCAACATTAAGCAAACAATACTGGTTACTGTATGAATGAGCATGATCCACAAAGGGAAGCAAACAGCAGCTTAACGCCCTGAACGTAACAATTTCTATGACTTTCAGAAGCACAGTCATCATGCCCTGAGACTGCAGGGATTGGACTTCCTTCCTAAGCCTCCTTGTTCATTCTTTCCACCTTTAGCGTGAATCATTGCGTTGCTATAAAAATGAATGAGCTCAAAATAGAGTGTCATGTGACAATGGGTTTTCGAATCTTACCTTAGCAGAATTCTTTAGCTGCAGCATGCTTGGGTCGTCATGAGGCTTGCCTGCAGCTGCTTTGGTGGCGCTAATGAGGTTACCAAGAGCTTTGGCTACATCCTTCACTGCATTGATCAAAACCACCTGTAGAAATCAGAGTGGAGTATTTTACCGTGATCTAGACACATAAAGATTATTATTTTTTTTTATTTTTTTTTACAACCACCGTTTATTCAAATATTTGACAACACTTTTCACAAACTGCGATGATACTTATTTATATTGTTTTGTACATGTAAAATATGTATGAATAAATAAATAAATAACCAACAAAATAAATAAATCGCACTTAAAGACACATAAAGAAGCAGACGTGGTGACAGGCAGTCCAGTCCATACCTGAGTCTCTGGGTCTTCAGAACCCAGGCTGGCAGCTCCCAGTTTGACCACTTCTGCTAGTTTGGTAATGGTGTTCACTGATGACTGGGCAGCCTGGGCCAGTTTCTCCTGACTGGCTCCAGCACCAGACACCAACAGCTTGGTGTCCTCCACTAGAGCCTTGGCTGTCTTCAGGATGCATTCTCTGAAAAAGGGAAGATCACAGAGTCTGACTAATGCAAAATTATTCATTAGCAGTACTGTAGTCAATAATCCCGTTTCAAACCATTATCCCAATATCCTAATGCTATTATCTTATCCTGATTATTTTCTTCTTTTTTTTTTAGAATGTTTCCATGGATACATATGGTTATTGATATTCTTTGTACAGGGTATAGACTGTATATAAATATGGATGCCTCCCCACTTCCTTGCACTGGCCAAATTGACTTTATTTTCTCAGGGATATAGACAGTGCTCCATCTTGCGAGTTTTGAGTCAGTCTGTGCAGAACGGCCTGAGAGTGGAGACCTGCCCACACTTCCACCACAATCACTCGCTTTTTTATTTATTTAATACTGTGCTCTCCTCTACTGCCACCAGTTACAAAGAAATAATGGATTATACACTGTACTTATTTTTTTACCAGTCTCACTGTACTACGGGGCTGCTATATGGAGCAGCTGGCATGGCAACTGGTAGTTATGATGAGGACACATCCGCTTCCTACGTTTCTATAGAGTAAAATAACTAAAAGACTAAAAATAAGAGGAAACTTATCAGAAAAATGGACACTTGAACATGCATCGGCATTATATTAACTACCAAAAATGAGAGAAACTATCCTTAAAAAAATGATGTGTGTTTTAATGTTGTAGTTTGGTCCAAGTCCCATCCACTAACATGGAGGTTGTGGAGCTTATGACCTATACTGCAGCCAACCAACAAGGGGAGCTCTACTTTTGAGGAGTAGTTCCAGCATCCATCTTTATTTAGCATTATTATTTACTATTTGCTAAGTATATTTAGGGTTATACAACTATCGAGAATTCTGATCATCTGTGCACAGTAGTTTGCTTCTTACTCCCTCTTTTAACTTCTTCTTAAGCAGTTTAAATATCACAGTATATTTACAATAACAGTCTTTTTTGGGCAAAATATTCAGATTTCTAAAAAAAAGTATAACATGTGCAAAATATATCAGTCATTCCCCAAACACCAGATCATGACCAGTGAAGTAGTATTAGAGCGCATGTAAACACATTGTGTGTCCGTTTCTTCTATTGTGGTATTGTTTACATAGGATATCTGTAGTAATTAGTACCTGTGGTCAGCGAAGGTCTCTGTGTTCTCTCTGTTCAGAGTACCAGCAGTGGCAAACATGATGGTGGTGTCGAGGTCTGCGATGATTCCAGCCACAGCACTGGCTGCTGTGATACAGGCCTGGGTGCCACGGTTACCGGCCTGCAGGGATGCTAACACATGGGACACCTGGAAGAAGAGGTCGAAGTTTAGAGTTAGGGCTCGAGTTAACAATACCATAAACAAATCGAGAACAAAAAACACATAACTTTAGATATATATGCTCGAGAAAACAAAGTGAACTTGTGGTCTGACCTTCTCAGGAGACTTTGCGGGCGCTTTCAATCAGCTCCTTTTTAGTGAAGGAGTCGTTGGGACTGCACTGCAGAGCTCCAGCTTTGGTCACCAAACCTGTGCAGCTGAAACCCAACTCTCCCACCTGCTTCTTAATATGAGAACCAATCTGGAAATGAACAGATAGAGAAATCCCATTAACACCGTAAAAACTATGGAAATTGAGTGGAGCAGCAATGGTTTACAAGGAAACTCTCAAAGAACACGCAGGTATTACTTACTTCATCATTCTCTGCAGTCAATGCTGCGTATTTGGCTTCATCTGCCAGATTTCCAAACTCATTGGTCAGCTGGTTGGCCAGTCCTCCAAGGTCATCTGGGTTGGTGTTAGACTTGGTCACCTAAAAAGAGATAAGAAAATATATTTATGCAGTTAGTTTGTTATATAATAACCATGAAATAACCAGTTCTTTTATCAATAGCCATGCAATATTGATACAAATAATGCAGATGCATACCATTTACAGTTCTAATTTCAATCACGACATATAACTGTTTGTAATGGCGTAACGAGGCTGTGTGCCTTACCATCTCCTGCACAGTGACGGCGATAGCCTTGGCCGTCTTAACCATGGTAGTCTGGTAGTCCACAAAGGTGCCTTCAGGTTCAAGTGTAGGTGTGTCTTCCATTTTATTGATGGCATCGTTGATGGAGTCCACCATGCCACCCACAGCACCTGATGCACTAGCAGCCTCCGCCAGTGTGGCACCCAGATCATCCACAGCCTCTTTCATCATCTGCACCGACTCCTCCAAGGCCTCTTGCATGTGTGCTGCCTGGAGAGAAGAAACACATTGGAGTGGGTCATTCTGAAGCACTGTTAAAACAACTCAGAACCACTATTAAATAAAAAAGTAATATCCAATAATATAAAGTAGGAGCAATAAAAAAAATAAAAAAAAAATATATAATGTTGAAGGAATTTCTTTGTGCAAACATAAAATCTGTTTCTAACGGTTCCTAAAAATTAATATGACAAGTGCCAGCTTCAGTACCTTGGGGTTTCCTCCAGCCTCCTTGGCAGTGTAGAGCATCTGCAGGGCCGACTCCGTCAGGGTTTTGGTCTGATCTAAGACAGCCATCTGCTGTTGGCTGCTGACGATCTTGGACGCTGTGCCAATGGCTGCCATGATCAGAGGCTCAAAGTAGCTGGCCATCTGAGACACCTGTAAGTGTGTGGGGAACAAAATAATGCATTATGACAATTTCAAAACAGAGATTCTGAATAATGTAGCCCTAGTTAACGTTTTATATTCTGTTTTCTCTTTGTATTATGTTATCAGCTGTGGAGGGTTGTTCTGATTTTTACCTTGTGTCCCAGATGTGAAGCTTCAGATCGAGCAGCTACAGCTACAGGATCGATCAAGTTGCTGATCTCGTGGACTGAGGCCGCCATCTGCTCATGGAGGGTCTACAACACACACACATTTACCGTAAGCTGCATTCATACACATTTATTCAAAGATAATTTCACTTTCATCAACTACTTTAAACAGTATATTAACAGACAGACAGTGTTTTCCAGATCAGGTCAGGAACAACGCGCACCGACTTACATTCTTCATCATTTTACTATCTGAATACTAGGGAGCCCCTGAAAGGTCACAGGGGTATTTTTGGTGATAATCTTGTGATAAAGGCTAAACTGCATTATGATAATGTTGTGTACTTGTGACTGCTTGGCTGTGTGTGCCAATGGTCAGACAATGTGTTCTGTTCTGGGGAGAATGCTGAATAGATCATGAGGAAGTCACAAAAAGACTGTAGGAAAATGCATGGGGATGTATTCAGAGGTCAAACTGAAGAGAAACTTGAAGTTTATCTTCAACCTGACGGAGCCTGACAGACATTTCACATCAGTAACAGTTAGAGACCCGTTGTTAGTGCCAGTGTAGTGACAATGTATGGTGGCGTGAGTGCGTTTACCTCCATGGAGATGTCCTCCCGTGGTGTTAGCTGCTGGCTTATTGCAGCCAGAGAGGCCTGATCAACTTCACGGATGCAGCCGTTCAGCACCTCAATAGCATCGTCGCATTCTCTCTGGCCGGGAGCCTTCTCTCTGCACACATGCGAGACAGAGGATGTATGCAGTGATTAGTGGTTTTAAACTCCCTTGACACTTGACAAAAGCTAAGTAGGGAAACAAATCTAATTAGTTCCAAGTGTAAATGTTTGCATGGCTGTCATCCAAAGTGCTTTACAGATCATCTCGCATTCACGCATTTACACACACAAATCAGACGCCGACTAGACCAAGGACTACCCTGCCAGGTTCTGGTCAGATCATGAGGAGCTATTTGGGATTGACTGTCTCACCAAAGAACACATAACCTTTGACTCTCACAAACATATAAGACAAATGATATCACCAGTGCAGGTGTTGTAGTCTAAAAGCTATTTCAAACTCAGGTCTAACATATGTTATTTCATTTTCCATCTGGACTATATAATACCCCCCTTGGGTGTTGAATGAATGAATGAACCTTTATTGTCACTATAACAAGTACAGTGAAATTACAGCAGTCAACCCGTCCATACATATACAGAATACAATACATACAATAAGACAGACATAACAGGATGAGTGTTAGGTTATAGTGGGGAGAGGAAAAGGGGGAAATAACAAGAGGAGAGGGGAGGAGAAAAAAAAAGCAGACTACACTCCTCTGGGGGAGTACAGTGTGAGACCGGGAAAAAAAAAAACCTCAGCAACATAAGCACATATGGCCGCCTTTGGACCATGCCTGTTGCTGCGAAGGTGTGGGATTGGGGTTAGGGAGGTGTATTGCATATGTGCTTGTGTATAAGTGTCCGTGGCGATAACACTGCAGGTTGGCATGGAAACGTCCCTGATCGGGTCCCAGACGGAGTCAACCATCAACTGGTGTCCGTGAAGGAAGGGAGGGAGGAACAGGACAGAGCGTCTCGCTGTAGCGTTCTCCTGGTGGGGTTGTTCCAGCAGCAGCCTTGGCCAAGGCCGGTGCTGCTGAGGGCCGGAATGCAGATTAGATTATGATAGTTTGGGTTAGGGCGAGTAGTCGCATTTCAATAGACACGACTTACTCTGTTTGTCCATTCTGGTCTTCAAATCGATTCATTTGCCTTTGCAAAGCTGAAAGCTTCTCCAAGATGTTTTCCATGTTGCGATTACTGACCACAGTCAGTGCGCTGATAGCTCTTTCCAAGGTGTTTTCCATGTTGCGGTTAATGACCACAGTCTGAGCAAGAACAGCTCTGTCCAAGGCGTCATCCATGTTGCGAATTATAACCACAGTCAGTGCACTGATAGCTCTTTCCCAGGTGTTTTCCATGTTGCGGTTTATACCCACAGTCTGAGTGCTAACAGCTCTGTTCACTCCGTCAATCATGTCGAGCAGCTTCATGGGGCTCTGGACTGCTGACACCGTCTTCCGAATTTTCCGATACACCAGGGCAATGCCTAATCCAATCAGTAGAAAGCCTGTTATCATGATTCCAAATATGTAAAGGTCCTCGATGTCCTCGACGGAAAGAATCGCCAGGCACACGACCCTCCACTTCTCCCAGGAGTCCATCGTGTATCCAGCGACAAACGTTCCGTCAGGGCAAACAGGTTCCCCTGAACCCGAGCTTCTCGACGAAAAGATTCTGTCAATTGCGTTGGGAGACCAGTTGACCAATTCCATGATTTTAAATTTGGAGAGCAATGCAGAGAGAGGCTCCCAAAGTTTGAGACACGACAGGATGAGACGAGAGAAGCAAAGCAGGGAAGATAAGGGAGAGGGGAGAGAGAGAGATGTGTCCGCCTTCGTTGACAAGCCCACAAGAATAAATTGCTGGGACCCCAATGTCAAGAACCATAAAAGCTATGCATAAAATCTTTCTTTTTTTTTTTTCAGTTTTCCATTGTATTGTGTTGTAGTCTAGTATATAAATGTATAGTCCAGCTAGTAGCAGCTACAGCAGAGCAGAGTTTACCTCATGTTGGTGATGAGTTTCTTGATGGAGTCGGACACAGTCCTGGAGTGTCCAGCCAGCACTGACCATTTGGGGGGATCTTTGGGGTTGACTGCCAGGGAGCGGGCAGTCTGGATCAGACCGGTTGAGCTTTCCAGCATCGTCTTTGCTGCCACCACGATAGGCTCCATGGCTGCATGACCCTGAGGAATGCAAACAGGGATGAAAAACAATTTATTTTGATAGGTAATACTGGCTGCTATCTAAATCAAAATTAGGAATATCTGCAAATTCATGTCCAGGTCATAATAAAGTAATATTTAAGACATACCTCAGGGCTGATCTGAGCAGGAATGCTGGCGAACTCCGGGTTGGAAGCGAAGGCAGTCAGGTTGTCCACGGCTTCTATCAGAGGACCAGTGGCAGCCTTACACTTCTCTCTGTTCTCGTGGTTAAAGGCTCCATCCAAAGCCTGTGCAGGGGACATGGCATCTGTCAGAACTTTCAAGTGTATAGCAGTACTTTCTATATATACATTTTATATTTAATTATATTAAACACGTTCTACTTAAAACATTTCTCAGGGCTAAGAAATCTGACATGAGGGGTTAAAGGTTAGCTGTTTTCATTCAGCACAGATTCTCTGTTTCTCATGTGATCAATGGGTAATTGAAAATGACTACATACCTTTATGGATTTCACCAGGTTGGCAGTGGTGTTGGCTACCTCTTTGGCTGACTGGACAAACTGCCTCTTGGCCACGGCATTGGGAGTCCTGGAGGAGGCCAGGCGGCAGGCGTTACACAGTGCAGAGGTGTGTTTGGCCACAATGGTGGCTGCAGAGAGCACCTAGACATAGAGACAGACAGTATGTACAAGATGTATCAGACACATTAAGACTCACTGCCAAGACAAAGGAGACTGTGGTGTTGCAGTGATGTAAGCTTGTACCTGAGACTGGGTGCAGGCTGGGTCCACCAGGTTCTGGCAGGCCATCTGAATAGATTGATTAGCCCGAGCAAACTGAGCAGGGTCCACCAGGCCTTTCTGACCTGCTGTACTGTTGGGGTCAGATACTCCCACGAGATAGGCAGCCTAGAGACATGAGCCGATCACTGGTCAGGTTAGCATGCATTGATATATTATAAACACAACCAAAATGAGCACGGAGCAGCCTACTGCTTTTGCTTCTGACTGTTGACAATAGCAGAGAAACGTTCAGTAAGGATTTTACCTGTGCAGCTGCTTCAGTGAGACCGCACAGGGCTTTAGAGCCAGCACTGACTGAATCACCAAACTCTGGCAGGTTAGAGTTCTTAGCATTGTGGGAAATGCCAGCCATGGACTCGCCAAGGACCTATGGACAAAAAAACAAGAGATTCAGAAAAGGACATGGAAACCGTCAACACACTCAAATGTAAAATCTGATCATTTCATTGTATCATTTAATCATTAGATTAAAAACTCTTGATTTACGTTCACATATGTGACCTATGACATTTGACCATCAATTTCAAGTCAGCTCCAAGCTGACTTTTATGGGACATTCCCCCATGGAGCAATTTTGCGTTCACAAGTTGAGTTATTGGTCATGAAGTGGTGCACCTGTAGAGATGCGTGAAAATTGGTCTGCCACGGTGCACATGGGTTAAGGCCTAAGTATTTGGGAAGTTATGTAACTCTCCTTTAGAGCATGACAGTGCTTCACAGAGGTGTACCTACCATAGTATAATTTCCTTCTTAAAGAAAAGCAGAACACACATACTTAATAAAACCAAAAGAGGACGGGTTCTAATTAGTGAAGTCCAATTATTGTGATCTTCTAATTTAATCCATGTTATTCACTGAAAGTTTGTTACACTGACAGTTTACATTGAAGAAGAAATGAGAGAGGGGTGATGGAAGAGCCAAAAGCTCAGTGGAGGAGCAGCAGTCTCACCTTTGAGTTCTCCATGACGCTGTCGATGCAGTCAAAGTACGACAATTCATTAACGGCTTCTGTTGGGTTCTCCAGCATCCCTCTAACCGACTGCACGCAAAGACAGCACAATTATAACAAAGACCGAGCACACACTGTACACACTGCCCTGCTATGGTCACATGACCTCTGTAGGCTGACATTTAAGCCATGTTTTATGATAGGATTTGCTATAATAATGGCATCCATGACCTGAGCTTCAAGATTCAAACAGGGACATGATGACATTTTTGCTCATGTTGAACCTGACACTGAGTCCTACCATAGCATAATCAGCCAAATCAATCACTAAAGAAGAGAGAGATGGCGGCTGTTACCTCAAGCTCTCTGAGAGCATTGTCACACTCCTTCTGACCCGGAGCCTGCTGAGTGCACATGGTGATGAGCTGGTTGATACTGTCTGTAACAGCCCTGTAGACGAAAAGGTTCAACGATGTAAAAGACAGACAGGAGGCAAAAAATAGAAAATAAAAAATAGAGAGGAGGAGAAATGTTTCTTACCGAGCAGCCGCTGCTAGCTGGTTCTTGAGGTTGGGGGAGCTGGGGTCAGTGGATAGGGCCTTTGCTGCCAGTAGCAGCTTGCTCGATGACATGGAGATTGTCTTCAGGTTGGACACTACCTGCGTCTGATCCTCTTTAGACTGAAGGGAAAAGGTAATTTAGACTAAATCCCACATATATTGTTGATTCTTTATCCTCCAGAAATATTTCCTAGAATGTCATGTGTTTGATGATTAAATGATTTAAAGAAGGGAAGTCAGAAAGCACTGAGTGATTGACTAATGCATTGTTGATTTGGGTTTGCACATTGAAATAAATACTAAATATTACCAGACATACAGTTTGAGTTTTGACTAGCAACTTAACAGCCGGCTAAATCTCTGCTTCACGTCACACTGACCTGGGATGTTCCAGCCATGTCAACACCAGCCTTCAGGAAGTGGCTGAAGTCCTGTCCGAACTTGCTGGTGGCCCTGGCCAGGTCCTGCGTGGTCCCTCTGGATGCCTGGACCACCTCATTGGCGGACTGGTTCAGACCTGCTGCCACCTCATTGAGCTGAGCCTGAACCTCCTGGAAGCTCCTTCCACTGGATGGGAACTACAACGGGAAGAGGAGAAAAATGAGGGCTGCAAATAGCAACAGAGCAATGAATGCCCAGTGGTGAAAGGTTAAAAAAGAAAACTATTAAAATATGTGCAATGTGGGACTAGACAATGGATTTGTTTGTCTGTTTACATTTCAGGACCTGGGTCATGAGCACAGAGGATCTTCACTATGAAACCCCTCCGTCGAAGTAAAAAAAATAGCATTCACCTCAGTTTTATTTATGCATAATGACCATTGCAGTCTATATTATTCAGATGAGTGCTTTGTTGTACTAACAGAACCAGCCAGGAGAGACTTGCTGGCTTCGCCCACAGTGCGGATGGCGTTGTCCACATCTCTCTGGCCAGGCAGGCAGTTGACACATCTGTTCAGGGCCTGAGATACGGCCTTGGCCACCTACACACACAGACACAGACACAAAATCAACTCTGTCATTGTCAGCAGCGTCATTTTGCAAACAGCTCTCATTTATTTACTTGCCAAAACTATGCTCATCTACAGCCAGTATTCCTATGTCAGAACAGGAAAAGTCTCGAGTTTTCTAATTAAACATTGTAGCGAAGGATGGTAGTTCACCAGTTTGATACAAACTACATTTGTAAGACATAACCTAAATAAAATCACCACTGTAGCTTACATCTAAAAGCGGCATGCATTCATAACACCCCACACACTCTCTCCGTGTCTGACCTGGGCCAGTCTCTGTTGACTCTCTGCGTCTCCTGGTTTGGCAATGGCCCTCTTGGTTTCTTCAATCAGGTTGCCAGACTTGTCCATGACGTCACCAGCGCAGTCCAGCATGGCGCTGCGTGGTGCTGATTCGTTGGTGTTGGCCGCGACTCCTCTGGCGCCCGAGGCCAAAGACTTCAGAGCCTGGGCAACGTCCCTGGCTGCCATGCCTGGAGAGAGGGAAGTAACGTTGATGTGTGTACGTCAGACTTTACACTTGGAAAGGATGAACGCAAACTGCAAATAACAAATTCGGTTTTTGGAAGCGTTTTTTGGTTTTTAGCCAGACTCAACTGTTCTCAGAATATGAGTCTGGTAACACTCCATTTGGATTTGATTATAGGTTGTGTTTTGACTAATACAGAGAAAAATGCCTCTGCAAGCATCTGGACAGCTCTGTCCATCACTGTCTGAAGCCCACCAAACGATTTAATTGGTCAGACAGATCTAACATAATCAGTTCCCAACAGAGCAACTCCAGGCCAACTATCCACCGCCAAAATGTTGTGTTTGGAGGAGGTTGGGCGGACCTCCAGGCTACGTTTATTTACATTTTTGTGGCAAAACAAATTTTGATGTATCGTTGACATGTCTAGATGTGATCCTAGAATGAATGTCTGGTTGTGTTCATGTTAAACCCACCTGTGTAGTTCTCATCTCCTTGGGTGGCTTCACTCAGCAGCTGGGCAATGGCTGAACTCACAGCCTTGGTGCTGGTACCCAGATCCTGGGAGCACTTCTCGAGCTGACCACAAAAGAAGACAAGAAAATGGAAGAAACAATTCATTTCTACTTTTCTTAACACAATGTGTAATCTGATAAACAGAGCATATTGTTGAGAATAGAAAAATAAAGGCTGTTCCTGAGTGTGTCTCACCGTCTCTCCTGGCAGTGGCTTCAGTTTACCCTCCATAGCTGAAGTCTTGGCCTCCTGGATGTCCTTCTCCAGTTTTCTCACCATTGCCAGAGCGTTGTCTATCTCCAGAGGACCACATGCTTCCTGAGCCTGCACATACACACACAGGAAGTTGGAATGTGTCAGTTTGTCCAGGTCTACAGCCAGCGAAGCTGAATCATGATGTCTTATCCTGAATGAACTGTATCAAACGAATGAAAAACATGACGTGTGGTACCTTCTGTGAGGCAGTGCGGAGCTCTGCCAAGGCGCTGGCCAGGTTCTTAGCGCACTGGCTGAGCTGCATAGCTGAGGCCTGGTCACTGATGGTGGGAACGGTGGCTTTGGAGGCTGTAACCATCTTAGCACCAGGCTGGTAGCAGAGAAGCACATATAAACTGTAAGCTTATTTCAAAACAGGAATGTAACCGGAAAGCACAACAAGTGATGTTTTAACTGTTCTTGGTGTTTAAAGAACCGTTCAGTTGAGAGGTAAGATGAAACAAAGCATCTTGTTTCTGAGTGTGATTTTTCGGCTCTCCACAGATAGAGTGATTTCAGTTCATTATTCTTAACACATTAAAACAAACCTGAACAGACAAAAGCCAGGGATGAGCTGTCATCATGAAATTAAATAATTGAGGACACTTGTGCCACCATGTCTGCCATGTCATAGTCACAGTCAGAACTGTGAGTGAAAGAGAGAAGCTAGTTGAGGCAGCAGGGAGCCTCATCTCAGATTGTGCAGTCTCTAACAAACTGGGTTATGCTCGTGCTATTGGTGCCTTTCTCGTTGCCCGTCACCAATATAATGCTTGTTCACACTTTAATCATATGTCCTGACTTTCCATAACCTAGGTAATGTACTTCATGTATGTGTGTGTAACAAGTTTAGTCTTGTTGATCTGACATTAAACAGCACTGATAAAGCACCAGGTGACAATACTTCTGCCTCCTGGAAGAGGGCGCTATTGAGCCACAGGTTGTGATGTTGCACTGCAAGTGGTAAATAACGGTTTTGTTGACCAGTCTGAATACATATACCCGTAAATTTAAGGTTCTTCTTTTCCCAAATATGTACCTTACCTATATGAGTGTAAAGACATGAAACATAACCAGTTAGTGTGGAAACAGTCAAATTAATGCTGAATATATGCTATTCCATTTGGTTCATATTTGTAAGGCTGACTCCGAAAGAGGGATGTTTTATTTGATTAATCTTCACAGTAGATGCACTTGCAGTATTTGTGCAGTCATCTGCCTCAAGTACTCTGCAGAACTATAAAACAACAAGGCTGAAAACACACAACTTATTTATGAATAAATCTAAGATTACTGTACTGGATACATGTTCTGTTTCCTTCCTTTTTTGCAACACTGTATGACTTCTACCTCTCTACATGAATCTACATGAGTGACAATCACCTGCAGGAAGTTCTGGCTGGCACTGATGAGGGCGAGCTGAGCGCTGGGGCTGTCGGGCTGAGACTGGCTGCCTCTGACTCCCTGGACCAGCTGAGGGATCTGCTCGGCCACCACCTGACACACAAACCAAGACACACACACGGTACTTAATCTCACATCAAAAAAGAAATGTTAATCAAATGCAATCCAATGACTGTGTGTCATAGCATACAAGGAGGATTATATATTTCATTATATAGTTTAAGCCATCTAGTGGTTGTAGTGATGGAATAGACAAAAATCAGGAAGAAAAAAAATGGGATCATACTAACCAAACTAGTATTAGAAACCAGCAAATACAGAAATGTGCTGAATGTAGCACAATCAGCAACAGAAATGTTTCCAGGGGACCTCATAAAGTGATGAAAAGGGCTGGAATAAAAGCTTCAATATTTTTAAGTCTGTCATCTGTATCTGCAAATTGTTTGTGTGAGTTTATCTGACGTGACAGGCTAATAATAAGCAAAAAGCTTATAAGAAATTGAGCAATCAGGATGTTGCAATAAATTAACAAACAAAAGTGAACAATTCCAAAAGTCCTAAAGCATTTTAGTAACAATGCCAGGCGGCATTGTCGTGGCTTTTTGTGGTCCCTGAAAGACACTGCCATTTGTCCTTTGTGCTACTTGCGATACAGTTCTGTATTTGATGGTATTGGGGTCTTGTGAGTATTTGCAGTGAATATTTTTTCAGTTGCAGTGAGGTGAGCTGTCTTTACCAACATAGGATACAGTAAAGTGGAAACTAAATTTCACTCAAAAAAATTATTATTAATTAGAAGATCAAATGTTGTTTTTTTTCTCAAACATGTCAAAATGCCAACACATTGAGCATTTCCTGTCTGTAACTAGTGTCAGTGCAGTGTGCTGAGATGAAGAGCCGCAGCTGAGTTCTTACCTTGCAGCTTTGTACGAGCTGCTGCTGGGCCGCCTGGTTCTTGTTGCACGAGGCCGCGTGTTGGGCAGCAGCGATAGTCTGAGTGGCTGCCGCCGCCGCTTGTTTGGCTGCATTCTGGGAGAAAACAGACGTGTCAGTGTAAAGCGCCACACGTATTCAGCAGCTAATATCATCTGGTTAGCAGAATTGATACAGTAATTGCTGAACCTAATCTAAAAGCAGTAGCATAATACTGATCAGAGCAGGTTTGAAGACTTTTAAGCTAAAGTAAGCTAAAGACAGATTGAACTGGACACTTGTTTCACTCTAGCATATACCGGCCCCTGATGAGCACACCTCGTAAACATGCGGGGAAAAAATTAGAATTTTGTGTCTTTTTAATATGGGTGGCAGGTAGATCACAAAGGTAGTGCAGGTAGATGGTGTGCCATTAAATAAAAATGTTTGTATACTTAAATTCTAGTTTTTGTTGCAGTACTTTATTCTGGATGAGGGATCTGGATAAAGTATTAATATCTTTCTGCAGAGCTGATGCAACAAAGAAACCCAAGTAAATATAGCAGAATGTCCAGAGAAGGATTTTGTACGTAGGATTGTTGCATTGGTCAGTGATACACTGTAAAAAGTATAAAAGGGTATTATATTATTATAATATCTCAGATTTATTTCATTTTTTACCTCCAGTTTGTTGACCAGCCGCTTCTTGATAGCATTCTGGGCGGCGGCGTTGGTGGCCATGCGCAGACCTTCAGCAGCCTCTCGCAACCTCTGCTGCTGCTCCTCACTGTCAGGGTTTGCTGCTGCACCCTGGGGTGAAAATCACACGTCATTATGCAACAAACTGAGCAGAACGATGACAGGAATAAAGAAGCTCATCGACGCTCAAACAGAGACCAAGGCAGACCTTGGCAGCCTCCACCATCTTGGCGGTGGCGTCGGCCAGGAGTTTGGCGGCGGAGAGAAGTTTGCGCGAGTTCTCCAGATCGGACTCTCCCTCTGCATCCATCTTGATGGCATTGACCAGGTCGGACGTGGCCTGAGCAAGGATACGAGCCTGGCGAACCATCTCACCTGGTGATTTAAAGAAGAGTGAAAGGAACATAAGAAACATCCTGATATCATTTACTTAGACATTGATTGATTGTAGTATATGGTTAAATAAGGGAATATGGCATTTTTTTTGCAATACCCTGTTCAATGACAAACCACTTGCAGAATGACTTGAAACTAGGTTAATTTCACTGAGGATCTGCTTGTAATTTAATCTTATGTCTTGTGTCTGTGTTTCAACCATCATTGTGTGACTGCATTTTGCATATGCTGCTGTCTATCTTGGTAACAGCTTCTTAGTGTTTATGGGGTCTTCCTGCTTAAATAAAGGTTAAATAAATAACAATAATGATCTAAATTATTCCACTCTACTCAAGCAACTGAATAGCCTGGCCACTATTTTTTTTTTTTCTGATGGGGTGTCCATTGCAGTCTCTCCACCCAGAAATATTAAACATTACACATTGGAGTTTGGTGAACACCCTGACAATGACGCAGGTTCCCATGGGCATGGGCAGAGCCTACAGCCCCGTTTTCATATTGCTGTCATGGCTCTTGCTCTGGAGAGTACAAATATCCAGCCCAGCACTTGTCAAAATGAATTTCTGCCACGAACTTTGGAGTCATGAACAAATCCATGGCCTTTTCCTGAAACAGTAAGTGGTCTGTGAGCCTCAGATCTTAGCTTCCTTCCCTTACCGGCGTCTCCCATCGAGCTGAAGATGTTCTCAGTGACATCCAGAATGCGATCGGTGGCCTCTCCGTGCCGTCCGATGGGATGCCCTCCGCTGGCGTACTGCTTGATGTGCTGCAGCAGCTCATTGAGGGCCTGGGTGACACCTGAGGCGGCCGCGCCCACCTGTTTCAGGAGGCCCTCGTCGCTGGTGGCGCCCTGTGATGCTTCCACACAGCCCTCTACCGACTTGGCCACCAGCTTGCCGGCCTCAATCAGCTGCTCCTGGCACACAGGGGAGCTGATGGTTGGAGCCACCACCTTGATGAGGGATGGGGAGAATAAAAAGAGCTTAGGGTGAACTCAAAAACATAACATCCAAATAAATATTGTCCTCAGTTTTCAGATGGTGAATACACAGACCAGCTCATGGTGGATATGTCACAGGTGGGCTACTCACCCTGGTGCAGGCTACCAGCTGAGACGTGGACAGAGCACACTGAGTGGCCGCTGCAATGACCCGGTTTTGCTGAACCGAGTCCTCCGTCTTCTCAGCCACGTTCTTAGCTTTGAGCACCAGAGCCGCAGCAGCGTTAGCCACAGCTTTGGCCAGCTGCATCAGCATGTCCTGGCAACAGCAAATGCACACAGTCGTGTTAATTACTCATGGGTACAGGATGGAAGATGTTACTGATTATAATGGATCGTAAAAACACAAAATTTTGTAGATTATTTAGGAAGTTATTCAGCAGTGCATGATTGAATGCATTTTGTTATATGGAAAGAAAATGTCTCAGGAGTTGATTGAATTAAACTTGATTAGGTTTGATCTCTTCAGGGATGGCTCCAGTGAACATTTAAAGGTTCTATGGTGTTACCTCCATCAGTGAGTGTCTCCAGGTTGACTTTAACCTGACTTGAGACGATGATGTCTCAGATAACACTTGTCCTTAATCTTACCTACTGCATAAAATTTCTCTGGAGTCATCTGGGGCAGATTATGATTGACAGACACAATTATGATTTCACTTTTACTTTATTTACTATCACCTTCTTCACCGAGATATTGTTTTGATTGGCCTTTTAGAATTAAGTACTTGTCTAAAAGACGCGTTGGTTACCATCATTTGACTATAAGAGGGGACGCTCCTCCGGGTACCCCTGACAGATCCTTTACCTACAAACTGTTAAAGATGAATTTCAAACAGAAAGGAACGAAGGACACAGTTTCCTATAAAACCAAACACATATATCAATTCATTTCTATTTAAGTAGCGTAAATAAAAATACAAACTGTCTCATTACAGAGCCCAAAACCCCTCAGAGCAAGCACTAAGGTGACTGCAGGTATTGAATCCTTATCACTGATGAGGGGTTAACACTGCCTGAGGACAAATTTCAAAAATCTTTATTCCCCCGTCACTAGCAGAAGGTTGTATATACATGTTCAGCTTCCACATTTTCTTCTATTTCTCATGACTTTAATTTACTTTAATTTCAAGTCTTACCTAGTAAATGAGGCCCAGGAGGGTCACAAAGAAAGTGCTGACAGTCATTCATAGCCAACACGTCTACCACTTTCTCTTACACACATATGATACAGTATTTTCTGATGTTTTACCGTAGTGGTGAACAGCAAATGAAAAACCACCAAGAACTGCAATAGAACGAGTTAGTAAAATCTGCAGTAATCAGAGTTAAGGTTGACACACCTGGAACTTTGGATCAGTGTCTGTCTCTCCTATTTGTGACAGCAGCTCTCCACTGGCCTGGCCCACGTTTCCTGCAGCCTGCAGCAGGTTTTGACGAGGCTGGAACCCAAATATATAATCACCATAAACTCAAACAATAAAGAGTGCAAAGCAAAAAACCTGACGTGCATTATCTCTGGCCATTATCTCTGCCTTCCTTGGAGTTTGTTGAAGTACCTCTGTGTTTGCAGGTTGGGCAGTCTTGAGCATCTCAGAAACAGCATAGGCCAGGTTCTTGGCAGCACTCAGCAGCTGCTGTCCATTGGCTCCTTCATCCTCCATGAGCGCTGCCAGTAGTTTAACGCCCTTTGACATCTCTGTCAGGTTGGAGGAGATTGTGGTAACGGCACAGCCCACGGCCGTGTAGTCCGTCTCTGCTGGATCGCCTGAGGACACATATGTAATGAAGGGAATGAATTACTACACATTTGCACCAAATTCACATCACAAATAAAACAAATGTAAATTTAAGAACACGAGAACATGAAATATATTTTTCCTCAGATTCTGTATTTGTAAGCAGCTGTAGATACAAAATCCCTTCCACACACGCTCCACAATGAAATCCAAATAGAGTGTCGCAAGGTGAAGGAGAAACTGATCCTACACATAAACCCACTACGTGTTTACATGCCGAGGGTTCATGATAATAATATATTTTCATTTCACAATTATTATGAAAACAGGTAGACGTTGCACTATTCCTACCTGCAGTGAGGTTGACCATGGAGGCTGTGCCTGCTGTGATTGCATCAACCTGGGAGTGGATCTCATGCTTGGACTCGTCCATCTTGTTTTTGCGCCAGGCTTGGGACGCCTTAAACAAAGAAAAGAATGCATCTGGTCTCAGGGGTGTAGAATGAATGGCTCAGCACTCATTTCTTATCAGAACCTTAGACTGTATAAAGATGGACGACGGATCAGCTCCTCTAAAGTGAAGCCAGAGCAAGTAGAGCTCCCCCTGGTGTCTGGCTGCAGTATAGGTGCATATGCTCCTAAAATAAGTACAATGTATAACATATCTTTGTAACTGGCAGAGGTAGAGCAGAGTGTAGTTATTCATATTTATATACCGTCTGTGATCAGAACTCCCATTAAACTAATTTAACAGAGTAATGTCTCACAGCATCTGTTCCCAGTGGAGGCAGGGTATCAAAGTCATCCAGAGAGGCTTTGGCTGCCTGGACAGCCTGCATGCTGGAGTTGATGGTTCCAGTCAGGGCCTGCTGTGCTGAAGTCTGAAAACACACAAAAGTGACCTCCTTTATTAGTACAAAATCTAATATGGTTTTGTGAACTCAAAAGTAATTACATTACTATATTTGGAATATGTAATTGTATTACTTGTACTGCACCATTTAATGATAAGTCTGGAGTTACTCCTGATTTTTCTTCACCAATAGATCAAAGCCAACAATTGTTAGTTCTTGCAGTACATTGACATCATTATTCATCTGTGCCTTTCAACCTCGAGCCTTTATCGCTACTGAAAATGTAATTCTAGAAAATCAGTATGCAATTGCTGTGGTTACAGAATAGGTGCAGTAAAGTAAGATCACAGTTCAGTCTCAGCTTCATGCTTTGTGATTTCTGTCTCTGATTTACCAGGGGAGCCATGTGTCCTTTGTGCATCTGTCCAGTGGTGATGTGCTGCTTGGCCTGAGGCATGGAACCCATGTGGATGCTCTCCGGTCCTCCAGCTCCTGAGCGCATGATGGCTGGGAGGGCCACCGAGCCCGTCTCCACCTTACCCATCCTGTTGAACTGCTGCTGCAGCACAGTGGACCTGGCAGACAGAGTTTAAAATGGAGGACAACCATCAAAGGGCAGGCCAATCAGTGTAACACCTTTTTCAGCAACTCTGCACATCTTTCTGGGGTAAGGATACTATTGAAAACACACGAAAAACTCACTTTTTGGGTGACACAGAGTCTTCCAGCATGGTGGACTCTTCATCTCCCTCCAGGCCAAAGTGGTCTTTGCTCTTTTTCTGTGGAAAGACAGAAATGTGTCAGAAAATAGTGTCCAAGTTTTGCACTGTCATCTTGCTACATGGCTAAAACTTTTTTAACATACAGTAGCTCATAAATGCAGTTTAACCAGCAATGTTTCTTTGATATATCAATACCGACAATAAACACAATGGAGTACTCAATAGAAGTACTAGGAGTTTTTTTCACGTATAATGTTGGTCCTACATTACTGCTGACCTTTTTGAGAATGATGTCGATGTAACCTGCGATAAGTTGAGCTATCTGCTCTCCCTCAGTGGTCTGCACAGAGTAGTAACCGTCCTGGTAGTCTCCAAAATCCTGAAAGCAGAACAAGCTTAGGTTAAAGTATCAACACAAGCAGTTTTACAATAAATAAAACCTGTATGCTGTATTTGTACTGTGATCAGAACCTTAAAAAAAAAGAAAAGAAAAACATCTTCACTAAAGCTTTGGTCAGACACCAGAGGTTTTGAGGTGTACGTATGCACGTATGTATGAATCAAAGTGAGTCCAAGGTGTTGACTTGGCCTCCAGAAATCTGACTGAGCATCTGTGCTGGACAAACAACTCTGATCCACAGAGATTTCGACTCACAGTTTACAGGATTTAAAACATTGGCTGTCTCATACCAGAGCACACCTTCAGAAGTCCATGTCTCGACAGCTCATGGGTGATTTGGCAGTTTGAGGTGAACCAACGCAGTATTAGGCAGCTCGTTTTAATATTGTGGGTGATCACTGCATATTGTTTAATGTTAAACGTAGCATCGCATTTCTTCTAATTCAGCTTTGATACCCAAATACGATTAAAAAGTATCAAGTTGAATAATTCATCGGTTTATAAAAAAAAAAATTGAACCACATGAACATTTACTACAATATTCCCTTTTACAAATCATACAAAGAGGCTTTTAACTTGCTTTATCACATTTAGACTGAAGACTATTTTACTAACCACATTTATTTTAACATTGTTCAGTAGTAGGAGTCAAATATGAGGTTGAGAAACCTATTTTGTATTTTACTCATTTACAAAGCAAAAACATTCATCCTTGAATTCCCATCAGGCTGGACCTAGATGTCGAAGACATAAAATAGCTCCTAAACCTTGTTGTTATGACAAAAACCTGATACGGCTGTACTGTTTTTGTTATAAAATGTACAAAATATATTAGGAGCAAATTGAATTATTCTCCCAAACTAAGAGCAGTCTGGAAAGAAATTCCTTAAAAACACCTAAAACAAGTCTCAGGTATTTTAGGATGGTCACAATCATACCTTCAGTCAGCCTGAATCCATTGCCTTTGTCTCCCTCTAGCTCTCAGCCATCATCAATGTAACCATTATAATGTTTTAATTCACCATTGTAAAAAAACAAACATAACAGTGTTTGCTTTATATCTATATATGTTCTGTAGAGTTCCTCTCACTTCACAGCACAGTTATTTATTGTAAATTAGGATAGGTATCACATGTATCACAGCATAATAAGTAATAACATACAGGCATAATGGAACATGAGAGTGTGGTGCACACACTGCTATGGAAACCTAATCTGCTCACGTTTTCACACTGCATAAACTTTTGTAGGGACAGTTGTGACTCCCCTTCCCTTTCTGTCTTTCACTGATCAACTCACCAGGGTGAAGCTCTTGGGTGAGGCAGCCCATCGCTTGATGTTGGTCAGGTTCCACTCCTGGATCACCTCCTTGGTCTTCTCATCCACCCTCATCACACACTCCTTGGTGATACCCAGCAGACGAGGCACCAGCTTGTTCTTACCCTTCATTTTCTCCTGCAGGAAGATAAAAGAAACACCATGTCCTTACTGGAACTAAACAAACAATCCTTTCACATTTTCATTTCAAACTTTTAAGTTGAGATATGGTACTCGTGTAGTTTAAGAATTTGAAGCCCATCATAAAGTCTACATCATCGTGTATGCGAAATAATAACAGGATAGAGAGGGCTCTCAATTTACAAATATTTCACCATTATGACACCATAATTATTCTCTAAAGTTCTCTAAAACAGACTTCCTGTCACATAACCATTTACTTCTGTGGGAAAGCCTGACAGTGTGATTCCTGTTAGGAAACTATCAGTCAGGATATTGTTGAAAATTTAGACAGAAAACTCTGTTATGGTTAAGTGTGTTTCCACCTCTGTTATAAGATTTACAGAAGAGCTCGTGGCCACCAATGTGAACACAGAAAGATGTAACAAGTCTACTACTAAATTAAAAATCTAGCACAGCCAGAGTTTAGGGATAAAGTGAGTCATCCACTCATTACAAGATTTTGGATCAAGCGGTCCAGTTAGAGTAACATTTCATGAAGCAAAGGTCCAATAGATCTAACTATTTAGTATGATATATATTTAAACAGCCTAGGAGTTGTATCAACATCTGCATGGAATCAATGCCTGACTGTCAAATCAAATCAATTCAGTACGATTCCAAAACACTGTGACAATATTTACTGTCACATAACAGGATCACAATGTCCACAGCCAGCATCTGCACCAGAGAGACAAGTCACTGCCACTCTACTGCTGTGCTTGTGTCCACAGAGCTGTGCAAACACACATGTGAAAATATCAAAGTGAAAGAGAAACGCAAAGAATTTGATCACCTATGCGGTGTCTGATGCAGATGAATTTGCAGTTTAGTCGCTCTCACTTGCATGTCAGGACTAGTGTGAAATGTGATTTGAATAAAGCAGACTATTATAAAACACCATAGCAAAGTTATGTTACTTTCATTCCTCGTCTGTCAGAATGACAGCTGTATTAAAATAGTTGCTGTGTCTATGTTTCACAAAGCATCTAACCAAGCAGTACAGCACATCAGATGCCAATGAAGTAACTCTTAATTATATCTGAAATGTGAGTGCTGAACAACAGACACTCTTTGCAACATTTCAGCTGCTCACATAAGTTAGTTCACAACAACAGTAAATGGAAAACATGTGGCAAAGCTCTGAAGCTGAATCTTCCATTCAAAAGTAGGGTTGTACCGATCCGATCACGTGACTCGGAAATCGGGGCCGATCACGCAACTGAAGACTCGATCGGGACTCGGACGTTACGACCCGATCAGAGATCGGTTTTATATATATTTATTTAGTCATTATTTGTATTAGATTGTTGATATATGGGCTATTGGTGATTCAAAAAAATAAAAAATACAATGAGTATTTACTACCACCGTTTACGGCATGCGCATGTGCAGAAGACAGCTGCTAGTTTGTTTTGAAGCGGAGTGGCGAGTTGTGGCGCACCATTTCTGCTGTGTGGAAGTATTTTAAAGTATGTGAGGAGAACGATGCAGTCGCAAACTGTCAAATTTGCAAAGTTGGAATATCGAGGGGTGGTAAGGACAAAGCGTCGTTTAATACCACAAACTTAATTCGGCACTTAAAAAACAAACACAGAGTATCGGATCGGGACTCGGTATCGGCAGATACTCAAAAGTCAAAGGACTCGGACTCGGATCGGGGGCAAAAAACCCTGATCGGAGCATCCCTATTCAAAAGAGCCATTGTCTTCGTCTGGTTCTTTCTTCCCCTCACTCTAGACTAAGATTTGAGAATTGTTTGTCATGAAATTGTGGATTCAAAACATCAAAAAGCATTTAAAGAAAATTGAAAAATTGCATTAACTTAAGCACTAGTTTGTATACGATGTGTTGCATACTATACTAGAATACAACATGGACCCAAGTCTCTACTTCACAGGCACAACTGCAGGTAATAGGTGCACAGGCCACTGGAGCAGACTAGTCCGAGCAGGCTAGAGATTTCTAGCTTTGATTTTACATATACCGCGTACATAACCACACTTCTTTCCACTAGCTGTTCCATGTCACTTACTTTAGACTGTCTAAAATGTCTCCGTAACTTTTAAATGTGTCTTGACTGACTCTCAAATCAAAAGTGTACTTCTCCACGTATCGGTTCTGCAATTTGTCCAACAGAAATGAAACCTCTTCTCACCTTGACCAGAAAGAACGACACACCGTAGGTTTTCAGGGACCTGGCCAGCTTCACGTAGCTGACCTTGGCCTCGATCTCTGTCATGTTCTGACAGTTTTTATGTGCCTGCAGAAACAAGAGAAACAGTCAGAGGAGTAGAAAAGAGAACCCAACAGCAAAATAATCATTTTATTAGACTGGTTGACTCCCAGTCTGATTCATGGACATTTCTGTGTATCTTCAGCTTTGTCACGTATGTACTTTAGTCTATTTAGCAAAAAAAATCATGAAGCATTTATTTTTATTTCATGACACTGAGATCAGAGGCAGCATACTTCTGTACCTCAAGAGAATCCAGTTTATACCTGAAAGATCTTTTTCTCCCCTTTGTTCTTGATGTACTCTTTGGGAAGGAACTCCTTTAAACTGAGGAAGAAACAGTTCACTAGAATCAACACGAGTCTCTCAACACAAGTCAGCTCCAAACATATAACTCAGGTAATAACGGACAAAACAAAAACAGAAAGCTGAGTGAGAAATGATTTCCAGCATGACGCCAGTGCTTACTCTAAGAATCCAGGCTTGTGTTTGGACTCGTTGTGGTCACCGAACTGAATCTGACATTGATAGCCTGCAAACTCACAGGCCTTGTCAAAGGAGACTGGGTGGGATCCGTTCAGAATGTCATCACGGGCCTGTCCATGTACACAAACACACACAAATCCAGTATTAAAAAGGAAAACAACTTCTCAAATCTATTTATTTGTTTTAAGAAATTAATAAAGAATGTTAACTGATAATCATCAAATCTAATAATATTTACTAGCACTGGAAAAATCCCAGGCTATGCTGAGGAAAACATTAAACTGAATCTGTCCAGTAGACAACGTCAGTAAACCCTTTCAGGTGTACGTGAGTGGTTTCCTACCTGTACGTAGAGCAGGTTGAGCTGGACGGGGTCTCTGGAGTCCACGTTCTGGTCTGAGTAGAAGAACTTCCTCCTCAGCAGCAACATCTCCGTCTCCTCCACGCCCTGTTCCCTCAACGTTCTACCATGGTCCAACCAGTTCACTATGGAAAGTGTCAACCGCATAAATTTAGAAACAGGCTGTCTGGTCCAAGGGGGTTTGTAAAACATGCTGACAAGACAGGAATATTTGTTCGGACATGATCTTCATCATGGACTGCTTATAGTCGCTCATGCTTTTACTGAACACAGAAAATGAAGAACACAATTAAGAATCTTCCTCCTAAAGTTCAAAGCACTTAAGTCCCAGTTTAACAACAGAACACCTAAACCATCACTTAGATATCCAGCTATGGGTCGAGAGGCTGCTGGGGGACCTTGTCTCTTTTCGCTCTCATTGTTTCATCTACTATCAGTGGTAGTGCAGGCCATGGTGCAGGTGTGTCACACACAGTGTGAGTTTGAGAGTGAGAACTTGTATTTGTCATACACTCATCGTCTGTGTGGAGCTTCTGCTTCAGCTTCTCCATCTTCTTGTCGTCTCTTAGCAGAGTCTTGTCTCTTTTCAGGGTGCCTGTGGTCTCCTCCTTCTTCTCCTCGCCAATGTCTCGCACCAGTGAGTATTCATCATAGTTTGTAATACCTGACAAACAAATGGTCAAGATCAATACATGCTAGGAAGGAAGGTGAGAAACATTTTAGCTAATAGCAGTTTTG
The DNA here is from genome assembly GCA_005024645.1 of Planiliza haematocheilus. NCBI lineage: Eukaryota > Metazoa > Chordata > Actinopteri > Mugiliformes > Mugilidae > Planiliza > Planiliza haematocheilus. The sequence continues at coordinate 2,666,698 of SRSE01000582.1, read as the reverse complement.
TAACAGCTGTACTGATGGACAGACAGGCCGACATCAACCAACAAGCAGGCAGTACATCATAAGAACATTTCAGAGGCTTTCACGGGTCATGTGTGAGCTGTGTGCGACAGAGCTGACCTATTCTAGCGCAGATGGTCATGAGCATGTCACTGACAATCTTGGAGTCATCCACCATGACAGTCTTCACTGTGCCATCCAGCATGCGGATCTTCAGGGGCCTCTGCTTCTTCTTGTATTCCAGAGTGTCCTGGCAGACAGAGGATATGGGTCAGTTGTTGGGATGTAGGTGGCAGACACCTCAGGACCTTTCAGCTGCAGATAAGAGTTGCTATGTATTCACATTATGCTGCTCTTCATCCTCCAGACAATGATCTAATTTTATAATCAGCTCGAACAATGCTGAGTCACTGTTTTGGAGAGTTGCCCACACGTGTCCATGTGTCCATAGCTAACCTATTTGCAGCCGTTGCACTTGCATGGTTAAAATAAAAACGCAACTGAGCAAAACTTTTAATTGATTCATTCTGTTACATTGGGAATGTTACGATTAAATTCAAAATGAACTCCTAATTTCTAACAATGATATAAAGTGGCATTAGATTTTTAGGAGTGAAGAATGGCTGCTCAATCGCTCCACCTGCTGTGTTGTTGCTAATGTTATGTTTCCAGCAGTGGAGAATAGTAATATATGATATAAGCTAATTTGTAGAGACTAATTAAAAACAACAAATGTTGACCAAAAGCAGAAAAGAACAGAAGTCAGAAATTCAGGTATGAGATAAAACAATGACATAAGTGTATTAAATAACGGTCTAAAGTCTGAAGAAATGATGTGGTGTTTGAGTATGTGAAAATGATTCACCCCATTCCTCAACATGTAGTAGTCCAGGGCCTTTCCAGCCTCCAGCCAGATGCCTTTCTTTGGGTCTTCATCAGACAGAAACAGCCCATAGTCGTTGGCTACATAAGGAAGCAGAAAGATAGAGTGAGTCACCATAACTCTGTTTCCCGGCACTCCTGCACATGTGTATAGGCAGCCGCTGAGAAGCTATTATTGTCTCAAGTACTTGTGCTGGATATAACTTCCTGTCCACGTTAACCAGGTCAATGGATCACTAGGTGATTTGCATTCGTTTCAAAGGGTACACGTGCTCCAGGCGTACCAGGTCGCATGCATCCACATGTGACCACTCATCTCATGAAGGATGACTTGAGGGAAAACATAAGGAGAGCTATTTTATGGGCTCAATGGTAGGGACAAGCTGCGGAGTCAGCAGAGAGTTTTATTGAAATTTTTTTGCCGACGTGTTGGTGCAGCCTTTGCAGAACATGACTTGCCTGTTTAAAAAAAACAAAACTGGGTCTCTGACTCTCTCACCAGAACGCTCTACTTATGAAAAACAGGTATTTCAGATCAATTCAATAGGAATCTAACTAGATGTATACACTGTCTCTTATCCATCTGACCACTTTAATGTAGTAGGAGCGAAACAATCAGGGAATTGGGATCTATGTTTGTGTTGGTGGCCTGTCTAAGAGCTTAACATATATTGGATAAAATTTTAGTCAGCCTCAAGAATGCCTGTTCATAATATTGAAGGTGTGATAGTCTCCATGGCCCTGTTCAGACCTTGCTTTAACATCTGTCCTGGGCAATCAGAGCGCAAGTGGCCAGGTTTAAATACAGGTGTCAGCACACCTAGGATGTAGGGAGGAGGCATTTGAGTGATCCCATCCTGGATCTCATTTGGAGGTGGTCTGGAACAAATTTGACCGCATTCCTTTGGTAGTGTGAACATACAATGCACCCTGGGCCACATTAAAAGCCTCCTACTCGTGGGGGTCCTCCTTAATAAGCAGCAGTTTACCTCGTTCATTCAGAAAAACAGAACGCCATTGTTATAAACGGTCGACTGAAAAAGTCACTGCGAGTGATGTCTTTAAAGTGAATAAATAGATAATAACTTAACGCACATGCTTTCAATGAAGACTCCACAGCTTGTTCTAAAATATGTCATGACACACACAACCTACAGATGTTCCAATATATGTATAATTCTACTCTAGTCTGCTAATGAAGGCAATAGGCATTTGATTCAACTCGTATTCTGAAGTGGAGCAAAATCAAGATGGTGTTAGAAACACCTAAACTCTTCAAAAGACACAAAAGAGTCTGTGGGCCACTCTGGGAAGATGAGAGCCATTCACAAAGTGTGAAGAACAAGAAGATACTAGCAGTATGAAGGCAGTGTGAGTCAGAAAGTTTCCAGCTTGCCCTTTACAGATGGGGGCATGCACAGAGCCGGCTAGTGGTTGTAACTTTTTGAGGAACAACTATCTGCAGGAACTAGTGTCGAACCACACCAAGTATTTCAGCGTCTTACAGGCTGGAACAAGTAACGCGGACGGCTGCTGTCGAAATAGCTTGCGTAATGAGACATAACTCCACACACACTTCACTTAATAGATCTGTGGAGCAGATGGCAGTGGGTTTTCAGCTGCAGCTCTGCAGCAGGGCCTGTAATCAACAAGACAAAGGTAGCAAGGCCGCAATTGGCCTGCTTTTAGAACATTCTGTTCCGGGTCTTCTTTGCCCTGATTCTGCATTCAGTTTCACTTCATTTTTACTCAACTTCTCCATCCAGAAAAGTTTCCTGTTAACTGTAACAAAAGAGAAAGTAATAACAGTAACTAGTGTTTTTTAACTTTTTCCCACACAAGTACACACTATACAAACATACCCAGGCTTGCAGTCTGTATCAGGGCATATATAATCAGTGCCACACGGCCATCGGAAACTATTATGAACTGTTAGTACTGTGATCTCCAACGAACTGTGATTTTATCAATTAAAGCAGTCGCAACCAGCATCTAATCAAAGACATCAATCCCTCTGGGAACTGAGGAGAGTGGGAGTGTACAGAGCTATGTTTAGTTTTAAACCAGTGAATTATTAGCCCTTCCGTTTCTCAGCTGACGCTCACGTTTGAGTGATTCAGCCGACTAAGGATCAGAGCTCTGGCTCTTCTATGCTCTAATCAGATGGATTTATCTGGCCATAGCAGACATACTGAGGTTAAATAAACTGTACCATGAAGCTGAGGTTGTCAATGTGGGCTGTTTCTGCTGCCTTATTCTCTTCATTACTTCTGCTTTAATCACTTCATTTTTTACCTTAACCTTATCTGCAGTTTTAATGTAACTGGATGAAATGCTTGGTATGATATAAACCTCACATGAATGCTGACAAAAATAAATGTAGTTTAAAATCTGAGTCTTGTTTTATTGTTGTCCAGATCAGATGATTCCAGCTCTGTGTATGTCAGCTGATCTGCCAGTGAGCTGGACAGGCAACACTATCCATGTGCAACTTATTTGGATAAACCGAGTAACGTTACACAAATAGCTCTGAGATAGTGTTTTTCATTACAGGTGCTTGCGGCTTTATCAGTGCTTACTTAGTGGTGTTGTAAATATAGTAAAAAAAATAAAAAAAACCTGTACGGCAACCTTTGTTTGATAGCTTCTGAGCTTGTTGATAGCTTCTGAGCTTGTCAACATAGGTCTCTGTGTTAAAATGGAACAAAGCAGTCTCAGGTACTGGAGCTAATTTAATTAAATACATAATTATATCAAAGCTTTAACTTATGTGCTGCATGGAATTAGGGGTGTACAAGTAACTAGCTCAGCTCCACCCATTCTCCGCCTCTTTGTTTCATATCCAAGAGTTAGGCAGAGCCGGGCACTGCCAAGATGACGACAGCTGGATTCACTACACTCAGCTTCAAAACTGCTGTTCAGGAAGCCTACAGGTGATGTCATGTCATATGTACAGTCAGAATGTATTTTGATTTTGAATGAATTAAACTAAACAGCTACAATCGTTTGAACCAGGCTAGAAAGTAATCACATCACATTTATTGACATGTGTATTATAGGAATTAGTTCTCTGCGTTTAGTGAGCACACTTAAGAGTAGTAGGAGGCCATACAAGGGGCCATGGGATCAGTTTTAAGGGTTTAGGTGCTTGCTCCAGAAAGCTCAAGCCTGAACATCAACAGGACTGAACCAGCTCCTTTAACCACTAATGCACGCTTAGCTAGTAAAGCTAGTTATAATGTTATGCCTGATCGATTTACATATTTTTTTTTGATGCAAACCAAAAATCGGATGATTGTGATGCTATCTCTGTGCACGTGTAAGTGTGTGTGTGTGTGTGGTAAGAGAACTCACGCTGGCCGAGCTGTGCCTCAGGAACCCTCTCCCTGATGATGCGGCAGGCGTCGTAGACCATGGTGGAGGGCTCAAACTGCATGGTTTTCACCACATTCCCCACGCCGATCTTTAATGACAGAGCCACCATGATTGCTGCTCTGCACCTCCACCCAACTCACACCTGCAAGATATCCCACAAAGGGTTAGTCAAGACGAGTCGATTGCATTAGTCCAATATCACAGCAACGTTATCAGACCTGACCCAACCAGAAATAAGTTAAAACATAAAAAATAACCTTTTGATCAAAGCATTCAGTCTGTGAGCTTTAGAGATGCTGGTTTGTTAGCACACTGTTAGCTTTGGGCCATTATCATCACTATTACTGTACTTGAGCATATTGTTCTTTGTATCATGAGTCTAGTTCTTCTGTTTTTTTTTTCCCTCTGTACTGTCACCAAATCGTTCTTCAGGATGAACTGTTGGCCTTTTTCTTTATAGGTTTTGACCGTTCTATGTAAACTGGGCTGAATCTTTTGGATTTGTTTTACAGCTACCTTAAAACATGTCCAAACATTAAAAGAATGTGACCATACATGTCTCCTGTCCTGATATACTTTCCAGAACTGAGAAGAGGCTTCTGTTGCATAGTTTTATAATGCTCTTAGAAGAAGATTTGTGATTTAGTATTTAGTTAAGACATTGTGGTGTTCATGCAAAGCTATACACCACACAGAGCTATTTCTAAAGATATTTAAGTTTGTTAGTTGATCCTTTATTTTGTTAAAACATCCAGGTTCAAGTGTTTTCGCATTGTGACAAAGGTTCTTTAATGAGCCAGTATAATATAATAGTTTCTTAATGAATGCAGAGCTAGACTGGACTGATTTTGAAGTTACACACAGTTTAACACAGTCCACAGTGCAGACATGATAGGAATGAACACACAAGAAAAGCCATTAACAAACACCAGGGGACATCATTTACATCTTTACAAAACTAATACTAGATGCTATATTTTCGGGATCAGAATAGGAACGGGGGGGAAAAAAAAAACTGATCCAGACAGATTTGACCTTCCAAATAAATTTAAACTGTCAATTTTCATCATTTAGCCAGTTGTCAACATCTCAACCTTTAACGAAGTCCTATGAATCCTTTCTATCGATGTATTCTAACAGCTGCTATGCTTGAAGGTCACAGATCTATTGCTATCAGATGAACAATGTGCTATTGTTGAAGCCCCGGAAAAGAGGGTGGCTAGTGCATGGGCTCAAATTAGCCAAATCTGAATTGTAAAGAGACACAAATAATTCCATAGTTCGCAGTTATAAATAAATCTTTGTAAAGCTGTGAATAGAGAAAAAATGACTTTGCACATGTGAAGAAGAGGAAAGCTCAAAACCAAACCCCCACACAAGGATTACTTTATGTAAGAAGAGTTCTATTCGTTTCAACGCTCTCTTAACCAAGCTTGGTTTATCATACATTATCGTGGGTTAAAAGGAGTTCAGCAACGGGAAGCACACAACAGAAGTCCCATCCTCTCGCATACTTATCTTTGCTTTGGGGATTTCGCAATTCTTTTCTTACATTTCCCAGTAGAGTGTTAAGCGGTCATTAAAATGAGGAACACTGCTAATATTTACATGCACATGAAAAAAAAAACTGTGGGAAAGACAGTGGAGAAGGAAACTGTCTTACATAATGTGCACGTCTACATAAAACCAATCTGATTGGTCAGCAAACATTTGCCAACCCATTGTAAGTATACTGATGAATCAATACATCACAAACTATGCCTGACTCTTCAACATCATCCATTTGTCATCATTTCTAGCTTCACGTTTTCTGCCAGAGCACCATATCACTGCCCACAAAGTGACACGAGATAACGCTGCAGCGAGATAAAACATGTCACAAACTGAATGCTGTTGCAAAATGACCCAGCGGAAAAAGGAGAAGCGACTCCTGTCTGGGTTCAGACGCATTTTAATAAAAGAACCACGACAGTTCAAAAAATAGATTTTGTATGACCAAATTATCAGATGGAAAGCTGACACTGTGGGTTTGACATTTGAGTGGCACGTTCAAACTTACAGTCTTTTCAGACACTGATTAGCATAGCTTTTACCGCTACTGCAATCGATCAAGATGAAGGTGGGAGTGTGTTTATGACAGGGGATACATAGGACCAAGAGACGCTGCTAAGCAAGTCCCTTCTGAGGCTGTCTAAAAGTGACATCTTGATGCGGAGGCCGCATGTGTTGGCATCAGCCCTCAGAGGGGATTGAATGTCACAACACAGACGCCCTGACACCCCTGGCCTCGCATCCTGCTGACACTGTATCACTATCCGTTTCTCCTCCTTTTTCATGCTCGCTGCTTGTTGACAGGGGGATGTAGCTGGAGTGTGCAGTAGAGGGGATCATATCTTGTCCAAATGAATGCCGGGTATTGTAGTAACAGATAAAAAACAACTGAAATGGAAAGTAGGCAGGAAAACTCCCCCTTTCCTGGCATATACAAGAAAGTAATGAATATAGTCATTCTCCCAGGATTTATTCCAAAGACTTGATAGTTCATTATTAAACTGAAATAGTGTCAAAATAGGCTGAACCAACTTAATACAAAACTACTTAAAGTTTTCTCCTCCTATATCATACGTGTCAAACCTAAGGCCCGGGGGCCAAAACCGGCCCACAAAAGGGTATAATCTGGTCCGTGGGATGAATTTGTGAACTGCAAAAATTACATTAAAGACATTAATTGCTATTTTTCCTTTAAAGGTAATTGCTATTCGTAGGGTTCACACAGTTTTAGTAGGAGTTGTGGACATAACACAACACTGAGACCTAGAACTAAACAGAAATTGCACTTATTTTTCGTAAGAAATGTCCAGTCATTAAACGTAAACATTTTCATAATGTTCTTCTTTGCACTTAAACAAAGGGAAACATTTGGAGTTGTTGTTATTTATAGGTAAACATCGTGTTATTGGTCCGGCCCCCTTGACCTCAAACTGGGCTGCATGTTGCCCCTGAACTAAAATCAGTTTAACACCCCTCTCCTATATGATTTTCCACATTGTTTTGTAATGTGCGTCTCATAGTTACCCTACAATGATGATCTAGTACTTAACTCATCAATCAACTGCCATTGCTGTCCCCATTTTCAGTTCACTAACATCCACGTTAGGTCATTCAAACCAGAAAGAAAAGTGAATGGGTAAATGAGAAGCAAATACCTGAATTAAACCAATGTTTTAGTGACGGCCCTCCTGCCCAGTCAGATGGTGAAGCCTGCGTTTCTTTTCCCTGGTTGGAGAAAAGACAAGACACAAAGCGGGTTACAGTCATTTCATTCACTCCATTTACAGACGCTACATGCACTCTCACACCTACATCACAATTTCAAACACAGACTGCAGTTGGTTACCTAGCAATTTCAAGTAAATTCAAACTAATTTCGGTGCCTGCTTCACTTGTCGATGGGCAGGGGGAATCCCATTAAGCGGAAGAAGGATGAGACCAGTCTTAAGAGCAACAAATATGGTGAAGGATGGGTTAGATACGTGTTAACGCTGCAGAATCTTGTAAACACCGGGAGGTTCATTATGGTGAGTTAAGAATGTGTTATTGTGCTGGCTGAAATACAGTGACAGGAGGTCATTTTGGCTAATATTTATTAATCTGTGAATGCAACGTATCATTGACTGTAGCTTAAAGCTTCCTGAGCGGCCTTAAACCTGCTGCTTTAAAGTGAAAGAAGGTCATATTATTAATTCCATTTCACAGGAACCAGCAAAGATAGAACTAAATACGTTTTCTTTCATTTTTGGGTCAGATGATAGCTGGGGAACAAAATCAATATTTTTTTTTTTACTCTTTATGTTTATAATTCTACATTCCACATACTTGTACAGGTACCTCCTGACTCATCTTTTCCAGCCTTATTCTACTCAGTCATTTATTGACATTCTTGTGCTTCTACCTCCTCTATGTTGGGGTTTTGTTTCGTAGCTCTCAGCCCTCTGTCATGGATGAAATCATATCTTTCATTCAGTCATATATCTATACAGCTATTTTAGCCCTGAGTGCGCGGTGGGTCAGGTGTCTGTGGCTTCTTCTCCAGACAAAATTGGATCGTCCTCTACTCTGGAATGACAGGGTTCCTGCGAGGTCCCAGTCAGATCTCCTGATGTCATTTCCTGTTTAAAAAGCCCTTCAATGCCATAAAAGGGCATTTCAGACATCAGCATACTCCCAGCTATGATTCAGCTGGGAGCTGGGAATCCTGTGTGCAGTGAGAGTAAGGCCGGTTTGCTTGACTCAAGGAACAATTAAAGCTGACTAATCTGAAGCTCATTCCGGTCTGCATGTTACAGGTGCTGCCAAAGCTCCCCTGTCATCAGTGGGTGTCTACAGCATTAACACTGAAGTCATTTAGCAACTTCCAGGGCCCTTATGTGCCACAAACCACAAAGTCAAGGCCACTTTGACCTTCCACCCTTCCTGTTTAGTCAGCATCAACCCCAAGATTGAGAGATAATCTTGTTTAAAAACATGAAGTCTGCAGACTTCAGACATTGGACGGCTTCCCGCTCCACCCTGACTGAAAGAGGAAGTACAGAGTCAGAACAGTAATTACTGCAGTTACAAAGAAATGAGGAAGAGCGCTTTAAAGAGCCTGTGCACTCTGAAAACACTGTAAAACTACACAAGACAACACATTAATCAATGCATTTTCTTTTATATAAATAAATGTGAAAAACCTAATACAACCCCTCCTAGCTAACTGGACTTCTGTTAGCTACGACTCTGCATCATGTGCAGACTTCCACTGTAAAGTGACAGCAGCCAGTTGTCACCCTGGAGCCAAACATCCGGCCTATCTCCAGCAGTCAGATACTGAACATGGCGGTTTCTATCTCACGTCCTTCAGGCCTGACCAGAGTCATTTAACGTGCTGGCAGAACTGTCTACCAACAGCCAGAGAAATATTACAAAAACTTATCTTATTATGCCAGAACAACACTTCTAACTCACCACTGCTCTGATACGTACATCATGTCATAGTGTAGAGCCTCTGCATAAAGTCAGTGCTGCAAATATTAGCTAATGCCTGACACTTGTTCTGTATACGGCTGCAGAAAAAAATGCATATTGATTTATTTTGCTCAAAGAATAACTGCACAAATTAAGTTTGGCTATGATATTGTCACGTCAGGTTCAATACAGCCATATGAGCCGCTGATGAACAGTGCAACATTTTAAAGGTGACTGGCATTGGCTCGTCTTGCAGAATTCCTCTTATAGTGGTGCCATCAATATTCCACAGACAAGATGTTAGTGTGACTAATGTGAGCATTACAGCTATATCCAGCAGCCAAACTGTTCAACTTTAGCAAAGCTCTGTGGAACACATGACACTAAGCTGGAGGGATACAACACTAGGTATTAAATAGACCAGCAATCTGTGTTTAAATACCACTGAGTGACAGAAACATAGTTTGGAATAACAATCTAAACTAGAATGGAATCCACCTGTCGGTTCGTGAGATACGGTCAGGAAAGACGTGCAGGTCGAAAAGCGCGGGGCTGTGTGCGCTCCTGTTCACGACAGAAACAGAGAGCGTTTATTAATGCACTCATGTCTGTACTTGTGTTCTTGTGAAAGGTCATCACTTGTTGCCCAAGTACTGTTCCACTGCACGCATCTGAATAAGTACAGCCAGAACGTCCGGATGTGTTCTTGGCCTGCATTGTTTTATCAGTGAGGTAACTAGTGCGCACATACTGTAGGACTTTTAGGCATCCCAGTTACCTGGGGCATCACAAGTACTCCAGTTCCAGTTCCCTGGAACAGTGAGTTCTGAGTATGTACTTCAGAGTAGAATTTGTCAAGTCCCAACTACCTACGCAGTACGCAGCTCCAGAGTTTACATAAACGGCCAGAGACTAAGATAGGAGTGCTCCACAGAATGATCATTTGCAATGCTCAGGTCAGGAGGTGGCAGTGAGCCCATCGTCTGACCACTGGCACTTTCCTCATTATCAAGTTCTATATTTTATCAGTCATATTTCTGTTCATCTATCAGTCAGATCTCTTCAGGCAGTGACGGAACCCCTCATCTTCTCTCATTTTCCCACCTCCGTTGTGACAACTGGTGCTCACTGGTGTCCCCACGCATTAACGGCCTTGAAGTGTAGCATTAAAAAAAAGAGGAAGGTAAACCAACACTCCCAGAGGAGTAGTGGCATCTGATGTCAGGGTTTATTTTAGCCAGTAATTCAAATTCAAATAACTGTCCAAGCAGCATAGCTTCTTCCGCATCTGTCCTGATGCCAAAAGCAAAAATGCCCCAAAAATAGCGAAAACAGCTGTTCATTACACTGTTGTTGTTGTTTTTTTTGGATCCTAGCTCCATCTTTTCACCGTCGCTTGTGATATTTGTCATGCAGGGCTGAATTTAAAAGGAAATCTATTTTCCAATTCAAAACGATCTTTATTTGAAAAGGTGAACGCCGATTCAGAAAGCAGATTTCTTTTAAATGCGTGCCATTTTTCTGCATCTTATGAAATAGAAATGTTGCTGTGGTTAGTCCACAAGGGAGGGAGATCCAAAACATAACAGAAGCTACAGCACTGAGAGGTTTCAGTTTAAGCCAAGCTGTTGATACTGAGTCATAGTCAAACAGATTCAGGAAATCAGAATCGACACCCAGCTCTAATGTCATGTTTCTGAACTTTATCCTTACTAAACCAGTGGAAGTGCGTGTTTCTCAGAATCCCAAAAAAAACATTCAATTGTAGCAAGTATTACTATCACAACAGCATCATAATCACGTGTGAAAAAATCCTCCAATCAGCATTTCCCCCTTCTGCTCTGCAACCTGCAAAAATAACTCCAGTTAGACTGTGGTCAGAGAGCTCAGAAATGTTTATAGGATGCATTTATCTTGGCTTTGTTCCACAGATGGGTTGGCACTGACAAAAAGGTAAAGCACCTGCCCTTGCCTTTCACTTAAAGCACATGAGTGATGACAGTGCTGCCTTAAAACAAGCTTGTGGCGAGGAACGGTTCACACCGAGTTCACATGGGTGCACACGGTTCTGTATGGGCGCATAAAGTCAGCTCTACTATTACTGTTCCCAGCCACACGCACACATCCTGTGTGACTGCTGCCTTCACCAACCCCCGTGTGAAAGCTGCTGCAGATCAGTGTGTGCAGCACACTCACTGCTGCTGCACACGCTGCACCATTATCAGCTCCTGTCTACTAGTGAAGATTCACTGGTGTTTTGAGTTTGATTTTTAATTAATCTACAGCTGCTAGTTAAAGAAAAAGGAATCACACCATCAAGTTAAAAGTCATTGCTGCTGCTTCATAGAAGGTAGCTGTCACAAAACCAGTCACTGAAAATAACATTTGGTCAGTCATCTTCCACCACTCTGCTGCTACAGGAAGTCTGATCACAAATGTGTCAAAGCAATGTAGACACAGCTGCAGCTCAGTGTGATGACTGTGGGACAATGAGATGGCCATGACAGTAGTGATTATTACACTGCTTACTGCCAGGCACAAATGGGCACATTAGTTAGCGTTATTACATGGGACCATGTTTACTCTGCTGTGACGCTGTCAAAGTAATACGATGTTAGGCCTTGTGGTGTAAAACACCAGCAACCAAACAACCACAACACCCCCACGTGAAATTCTTGCTCCGATGACATGCCCTCTCTTTCTGCTGTCACATTTTCTGTCTGCATTCTACTGTATGCTTAAACTGCCTCCTCTACCGCCGTCTCTAATTCTCTTCTTTCTTTCTCCACTGTCTTGAATATTGTCTTTGGAGCTGAACATCCAGTGAACTGGAAGATTTAAGTAAACAGGAAACCTGGGTGGAAAAAAGGGGGGAAAAAAGGAAATGAGGCTAATTAGCCCTGTTTTGGGCTGTCCTATAGATCAGATTTCACCGGTTTAAGTGGCATTTAGTGTGGTGCGGGAAAGGTATATGAGCAGAATTTGGTTGCACTCATTGTATTTTTCTTTTCTTTTTTTTTTAGTATGTATGGAGAGTTTGTTACACTGCTAGCAATAAGCATTAAAAAGAAGACCAACCATTTGCCCAAAAAACTTCCATTTTGATCAGCACTTTGCAGTACAGCTGTCCCTCGCCACTTCAGCGTTCACTTTCCGCGTACTCGCTACTTTGCGGGTTTTTAATTAGTACATATCTAATTTTACATATCACGTAAATTTTGCTATATTGTGCATTCAGCGGAACCAGAGGCTACTATCGAGGGCGAAGATACTACTGCACCACCACCATCATCTGCTGAAGTGGCGCCTTTAATGCTCTTCTTGGCTGCGCAGTAACATCTCATAGTCTTCATCGTCATCATCGTTACTGCACAGCTAATTCATCATCATTACTCAAGTAGTACCTTCAATGGTGCACAGCCATATTAGATTTTTTTTTAGTGGTTGTTAATACATATAAAACAGTAAAATAATAAAATAAATATGTGGTCGCTACTTTGCAGATTCTTATTTTTTGCAGCGGTGGCACGTAAACTCTGCGATAAACGAGGGAACATTGCGTGCCTACGGTAAGGACTCACAATTTAGCAACTTTGGATGACACTCTTTGCATATCTGGTGTCCCTGAGGTTGCTTTCACACCTACGGTATAATTTAATCCAATTTAGAGTTGCTACAATGCTGTTATGCAATATTACATTTTATTGAGACAACTGCCCTCAACACAAATCAGGAAATAATCTCATCGAAAATGAACCGTCATCCTCCAGTCTGGCACTGGCATTTATTGCATCCCCGTGGTTAATGGACCAGCGTTCTGTGTACAACACTTTCAGTTTGATTGAGCACCCAGATTATAAGTTGTAACCGACATTCATGATGAGAAGGCCCATAGCTGCTGTCGGACAACTCTGTCAGGCACACACGATTAGGCGTGCACTTGTCCTCAGACACCTCAGGTAAACTGCTTTGGTTGTACGATAACAAGGCCGTCGTATCTGTCTGTGAGAAACCCGTGTTTGGTTTGTTCTGGGACAGGGTGCAACTTTTGCGTTCACACCAGCGCAAACCGACCGATCTGGTGAAGAAACATTCCCAGTTACAGAACAACGATGTAAGTGTGAAACCACCCAACTGCAAAGAAACCAATGCAGAAAATGTGAGGTAATAGCCATTTTTAAAGGTGCAACAATTTTAGACAATAAATATAGTGATCAAAACATTTTTCTTAATGGGACAGTCCAGTATTTCTGTACTGATTCCATTACAAAGAGCAAGAATGTTGGAAATCCTTATGAACAATTCTTATAACAGAAAATATACATTACACGCTAAGAAGAATAATCTCTCTGAATCATAACTTTTTACCAACTTGAAGTAGGTGGCCCAGCCCACTGCCTGTAATTTCTTGTTCTACTGTGTTACAGGCTGCAACCTTTGAGCAATGGGTGTGTAGCTCCAACCGACCAGCAACAATGTTGGATCCATACAGAGCTACAGGTCTGCGTCTGTTTAACAGAGAACAGGGCTGAGCTACACACACACACTAAACAGAGAGGCCACAGTGCAGGAGATGAATGCACTTCAACTGCATTATGCAGGGATAGAAGAAAATGATTTACGTTTTATTTCTGCGATTCCCTGTGCTCTCAAATGCCGCTCCCTCTCTTCAGTCGCTGCTGGCAAACTCAACAACTACTGCTCCCTCTTTCATTTTCACTTGAGGAGCCAGGCAGTTTACAAACAGCAACCAAAAATGCACTTTAAATGATCTGCTCTGACCGTTTACAGGAGGGTCCATGCAGTGCATTTCAGAGTGATTTTCGATAAATAAAACAGAAACAATTGAACGTTTGGATTTCTTAAAACGTCTCAAAGCATACAGCCTCACAGTCTTTCTAGTGACTGGGCTTAAATACATATTAGAGGCTTCGTTCCTTATAAGCAGAAGTCACGAAGGGCGAGTTGACTCACTGGCAAATCAACAAGACCTCTGAAGCTGCCCGAGGCGATGAATAAAATAAATACAAATAATACTATTTTTCTTTCTATCCAACATTCCATAAAGAGAAATATATATGTGTATATATATATATATATTTCATTTCAAAGTCTGACATGGAAATTACAAGGCAATAAGTGTACAGAAAAGTTATGATTTCAAGTATTTCAGTCATAGTAAAAGTAGTACATCTGTATCTTACTTGCTGAGAACACAAGCAATGGATCTGTGTCCACCAGTGAGCAGTACTCGTTTCTAAAAGGGAAGTGGTGGTGGAAATTGTTCTCCGTCAGTGGAGCATGAGTGTCATACATGTTGTCAGTGTCATACGGTAGCACTGCCGGTGCAGACATATACACCAAAACAAGATGTAAATAGAGTATGTTGCAAGAATCTGAAGGGCTTGAATGTCATTCTATTGGACGCTTCACCGCTGTAGCTGATGCCATTCCTAATAAATAAACACGCAGTCCATTTTCCAGTCAGTCAGGAAGAAATTAGCAGCTCATCATGAGCTCCAAACTGTATATCTTCTCTTCTACCTCCAGCACTCGAGAGGAATTCAGCAGCGCATTCCTCTGGAATACCAGCGTCAAAACACAGGCAGAGGAAGGGAAGAAAGAAGAGAAGCTTTATTCGGCCTTATGTCACTGGCAGCCAGCATAAGAACTAAATGTAGCCAATCCCAGCGGAATAGAGGAATGTGAAGAGGGAGAAATTCTGTGGCAGAGGGAAGATAACATCTCATTATTTGAGGCCGTTTTAAACCTCAGAGAAGTCAACTAAAAACAAAGCTGTTTGGAATATACACTGCAGACTACAAGTATTTATACTGTATATAATGCATTCGTTCATTTTATTCTGTAGTTTATTTTTAGGCTGTGCGTTTCAGAAATCTGAAATGAAATACACATTAAAGTTCCAAGTCTGCATTTTAATTCCAGTAGGTTTATGCTGATCTTGTAATGGGAGCTATAATCTTTTTACTGATAGTAGCCAAACTAAAAGAGCTATTGGACACTGCTTCTTAGGAAACCGTGTGTCCTGCAAACCACGCAGCAACATCCGGAGCTGAAAAATGAGGTGCCAAACACTGCAGTATCTAAAATGGCCACATAAGGCTGGCTTCAAAAGTGAGTCAGTCCCCATGGACCCCCCCATGTTAGAATGCCCATATTTTATTAATGACATGATTGTTGTGCTGAGAAGAAATTGAATCTAACTCTCCTGTTTAAACTGTATTTAGGTTTAAAGTTTTGATTAACTAACTTTTGAGTGACATGCCTTGTCTTTATCTTCCCTATCTTTAACCAGTACATGGTTTGAATTCAATTCAATTTTATTTATAGAGCGTCAGTAACAAAACAAATTGTCTCAAGATGCTTTAATTGATGCACAAAAGAGCTGTCTGCTGAAGAACCGAGACTGAAAATAAATATCACACGTACCGCCATTTAGGCACATCTACCCAAACAAGTGTCTTTACTGACTTTTACTTAGCTGAGAAGCTGGAACCATTTTATGGATCGCTACAGAAGCTGAACAGGGCAACACAACTGATGATGTTCAACAACGTTAGATGGAATGGTGGAAGGAATTCCACCATTTAACTTTGGACAAGGGTCAGCTCTTAACAGGAAGCCATTCCAGATGATGGCCTCATGACACTGTTCAGAAACAGCCACCAATACAAACATTTTAAGTATTTATTTTTTATTTTTTGGTCCACAACATAACTCAGTTCGTCTCGTTTCCATGGCTTTACTTTTGCTTTAGACTAGAATAAAGAAAACCCCCTACATGAGTGGGTGTGTCCACGTTTCATTGGTGCTATGTCTTTATTTCCTGTGTTTATCTACACTTACCACATCAAAATCTGAAAATGCTGTACTTAAGTGTGTAGGTCTATATTTCTTTCATACATTCATGCTCATCAGTTCGCGTACACTGCCAGGAGAATGTAATATACATTTTTAAGAAAAAGCAGATATTTAAAATGCATGGTGGAAAAAGGATGCATACATGAAGAACGCACAACTAGCAGAAAACAAAAGTGTTCTATAAAGCATCTTAAGACAAACAGAATGAAGACTGAAAATGATAAGAGTATATTATGTTATGCTTCATACTTTGATGGTGGTCCTACATGGTAGTGCAGAGTATACCAAGCATTTATTATTGGCCGTGGGCTGTCCGAGGGTGTCCTGTGGTGTCTGGCAAGAGGATGTTGTTAGTGGGGGGCTTTGGGGCCTATGGTTTGAGGGGAGGGGCCTCTCACAGGTACTTGATACTTACTGTTGTGGCTGATTGTGAGTGTGTAAAAATAAAGTATATCAACTGCACATCTCTGCATATAAATGGAGAGCCTTGTATTTGTATTTTTCTTTTTTGCAACCCCTCAGCTTACTTGTCTATATATTGAGCACAGGGTTAGAGTTAAATCACTTTGATGAATGCATGCTGGAGTCTGACATGCCATGCGCAGTACATTCTACCTCAGTGAAGGCAGAATAAAGAATGCAAGTTCTCAGTCATTAATGCTGACAGGAGAGTCTTCTAACGGCTGCTATGTTAAAAAAACCCACTTTGGCTCAGCAAACACCATACCCTCCTCAAGCCCACTAGAGCACATTGTGTACCGTTAGTAATGTTTTTGGGGCTACGCAAGACAGTGAATCTGTCACTGTTGTAACACTGCTGGCATGTAAGCAGCGAAGCAGCCGTTGTCTCGGTATCAAGGAAAGCCCACCTTTGACTTAAAAACTATCCCTAGTCTGTTAGGAAAGGGAAAAATGCATCCTTTATTTCCCGTGTGTATATCTAAACCTCTATGCTCTTCAGCATATTAGTCACGCAGAGAGATCAAAATGAATCAAAATAATTCACGGTAGTCACAAAAAAAATCACCTTACTACTTTATATGATCTTTAAATGAAGAGTTGCTTTTGGCTCTGGATACTCCTCAGTGGTCTGACTGAACTCCCCAAGCATCTGACGCAGGCTTGGGAATTGGCTCAAGTCTAAAACAAATGATTTCTTGTGCTGGAGTAGTGGCAGCACATGTTGTCTTGACCAAATATGGCTGAGTGAAAACACTGCAGCCCAATCTCTGCAGCACGCTGGAATGAAAAGCAGGTTTCCTTAACTGGTGTGAGAGTGGGCCATGACACAACACACTGACAGCTATCCAACTGAGCTTCTACTCTATAGGCTGGATAAGTGTGGCTGGTGGAGTAGCACTCAGGTTACAAGAACTCCTCGGTCTTCGGGTTCACATTGATGTGTGCATTCTGCATGTATGGCCCATCCTCCCTGGGGGAGCGACAGATATATGGTCAAACACAAAGCTCAAATTTTGATCTACAGAGCCATCCAGAGTGTCATGATCCAATAATCATGAATGGGTGACAAGCTGTCACTATAGGAAAGAAATGTGAAAGATGAGACAACCTATGCATTTGGTCGCTGTTCTGGAACACTATGACATACGCAGCAGTTGTGCCCTGCACATTTTCATCACTCTCGCTGAGAATTTACTGTAGAATAAGAGCTTGGACTCATTGCACATCCTCATGACTGGGAGGGTGTGCCTCCCACACCCTCCGCTCGTCTCTGTGTTAATCACAGCAGCACTGGTCAAGGTTTTTATTTGTCTTGGTTTCTGTGTGTGACCACTCTGCTCTTTCCAGTTCTATGCAGTTGTCTTTGAAAGGTAAATTAAGAAGGGCAGGACTAAAGTGAATTCATCTCTAATCCGTAACATCAATATTCAGGTTACTGCCATAGACAGTAACTCCAGTATTGCCATATCCAGCCTCTCTCTTTGGACACTGACCTTCTTCTCCAGTTCAGTTATCCTTAGTTCTTATGCTGTATCAAAGTAGTCAACCACTAGGACTGAAGCACTGAGGGTTCTGCTTTATCTGATCTTTTGAAAGCAGCCTCAAGCTCTTCAGAGTGCTCATCAATGCTCCGTCCTCATTTGTTGCTTTTATAAACTTGCATTGCAAGATCTGGGTCAAGTTTGTTGGAGATAACAGATTAGGTCTGGTCACCATGTCGCATGCTCTTGCCAGGCATAAAGTAAGTGTCTCTTCTTTGTCTCTAATATTTTGGATGCTTCCCAATGTGTCATAAGGTGATGGCAGAAAGTACAGTGTCTTGCTCAAGGACACTTCAGCAAGAAGTCCATGACTAGATAGAACCGCTAACCCTCTGGTTCACGGACAACCTGCTCTACCTACTGAGCCACGCCCGCCTCCTTGCATTCTATGTGTGCTGACATCAGCAGCCAGGCATCGTCACAAATGAACATCTACCTACCAGAGCCGGTCATTCTTTAAAGCAGACTACAGCTTGTTTTAGCACCTCTGTGTAGCATGCAGACAGTGAACGTCTTATCAGCAATGTAGCTCACTCTGTAGATAGGAAGAATACTGTTTTGGTTTCTTGTATCAGCTTCCTGGAATTTAATTTAGCAGTATATTAATAAATACTCTGCCTTTTTGTTCTTTCTATTAGCCTATGACGTTTTTTTCTACTTTTTAAATCTGGAGAACCAGGAAAGCAAAACTATATTTGTATGACCTACCAACTATCCAGGCTCTGTATTCCTGACTGACTAAAAAAATCACTACTACATAGAAATGAGTCAGAATAAGGATTTTCTGGGGCAGCCTCGGACAGACCCTCCAACTGGTAATTGGTATGAGTCAATAGTACTTCCTGTGATCACCCAACTGGGATCGGCTGCAAAAATGCTGACGGGAGCACAACAACAAAAACGTCTTAAGAGTCAAGGGCTTAAAATTAAAGGACAGACATGGAGGCATTAAATACAGACACTGGGGGATACAGTGCATTCTGGGCAAGATGTCTTCCTCATTTATCTCTTTAAAGAGGAGCCTTAAAACACTTCACTTGAGCTTTCACTGAAGATGGAACCTGAAATTGATCCATCTTAATGCTGTGGGAAAGACCCTGAGGACACCACTGCTAGCTGATGACTCCTTGTGTGCTGGAACAGATGCAGTGCTGTCTACACCCTGCTGAGGCCAGCAGTGGTTCACAATGCAGCGGAATTGGCTATGCCCACACAGGAAGACAACCATCAACAATATGCTATTTCCTTGCGCAACTGCAGCTTTAACTGGAAACCTCGAGCAGGGAAATTATATTACGACACCACTGCACAATGACTGTATTAAGTCAAATAATTCATTCAATAGTCAGCTGAAGGAAAATGAAACCATATCTGTTAAATAATTACACAAAACCACCTGAAAACTTGTGGTTCAAACGGTTTAGCATCATTGTTCCAACTGCCCTCAGGCTGTACAACACCAGGCTAAATAAACGACAGCCCACATGTTAGACTTGACTTTTGGTTTTTACTGTTATTTTTGCACAAATAAAACTGTTTTTTTGTTGTTGTTGTTATATATATATATATATCTGGGATTAATAAACAGGTCTTACGTCTTTTGTCTTATGTCTTATCGTCAGGTCTGGACTGTGTGGTCAGGCAACAGTTTATTTCAGCGCCCAGTGCAGTGGAACCATGTGTTTAAGTACAACATATTCCTTGTATGATGCCATAACAAGAAAGAAAAGCTCATTGGTTAATTGACTAATCATTTCAGAACTGGAACATCTCTCATTCAACAGCCATTTTTAGATAATTCAGTTTGTCATTGAGACAGTTTGATTAGCCAGCCTATTTGATAAATTAGTACACATATGGAACAGGGAGAGCAAGCACATCAAAATATAGTTTCCTGCCAAAAAAAAGAAAGAACCTACCTTGGCTATAAAGAACCTTTTCACTTGCAATTTAAGAAATCTTGGGTAATCAAATCTATAACACGATCCAATATCAGCTTTCAACAGAACAGCCCAACTCTCAAATGTCAAAAAGACTTTGACATTTTGAAATTAGCTTGTCTTCCTTCAAAGTTAAAACGAAGCTAGTCACCAAATGACTACAAGACTATAATATACTTGAAGAAAAGTTGGTCGAAGTTTGATTTATACTTGAGCACAATGGAAACAACATCCACAATGGACAGATAACTTATCATCGCATACTCATTTTCCCTTTATTGAATGCTCGTGGGGAAACCTACCCATTCATTCACAGTCAGATGTGCACTAGGAGAGGTGGGCTGCCACTTGTGCAGCACACGGGAAGCAGTTTGGCAGTTAGGGGCTTGCTTAACCCTCGTGCTTCCCTCTTGCATAATCTCTCTCTGTCCATTCGCTTGGGGTCCCGGAGACCCCACGAGGCACGAGGGTTAAGGCACCTTAGCCATGGTGGCTGGGGGTTTACCCTTCGGTCTCAAAGCAGCTTCTCTAACCACTACACCACACCTCCCACAGAGATGTAGTATGGGAGTAGTAGTTTTTCCTTTATGCGGTGATTGAAACTGACAGTGTTTAATTTAAACTATCAGGCAGAGCCAACAAAGTTCTCAGAGATCGGTGATCACTTCCCAAAGTTCCTTGAAGGACAGAGCTGACGACTTATTGGATCATTACGAGGGAGGGAGCTGAGAGAATCAGCAATCCTGAAACATTTCTTGAATTCAAACAGAGAAGGACAAAACTCGAACATAACCAAACGCAATACGTGTAAGCTGGGGTGCTAATTTCGTTTCACGCCGTATAGGTCCAGGAACTTTGCAGTTGAGGTTTCTGCAGGATCACTTTATTTTCAGTGTTTTAATTAATGAAAAGTCAAAAGTCTGAGCACTGAATAGAAACAGTCACTAGCAGCAGCAGAAGCAGCATTAGTAAACCATGCACCTCTGAATCCACGCTGCTATTAGGCCGCACAGAATCCTCCCAACCTGCCTTATAGCCCATTACTGACACCAGCTAATCACTCAAACGCCAACTTGTCTCCGTGCAAATTCCTTCACTCTGCTCAACACCACATCGCAGCGGTGTAAGAATTTACACCCAGAGGCTATTTCTTTCCTGCTTGTCTGGCAGCTGCATAACACGCCCAGCATCCACCTCTGAGCAGCAAGCAGCCTCCACAATGAGGAACAAGAGCTGAAGTAGAGCTGTGGGTCAGAGGAGAACAGCTTACGTGTGGAGGTGGTCTCAAGACAATGATTTCTTTAAAGCGGAGGACTTTGACAGAGCCGCAACATGTCGTAACATTTAAGAAAGCAGCCGCTCACACGTCACCTCGTCAAAATGTCAGACGCCCTTCTCATTGTACGGAAACTTAAACAAAGTGCATGTTTCTTGTTGGACAGTACCACAGCATAGGGGGCAGAGGGGGGTTATTTGGTGTTTGAGCGGCGCTTCTTACAGAACAGCGAGCCATTTCCTCTTTGTGCGGACTACAATTGTTATCATATACGCGGCGGTCGGTGCTGTGTGGACCGTAGCAGGCCCGCGTCTGCGTACAGTTACCGACTCCTCTTGCCTCCACATCGAGTCTCTGCTGACGTCAGGACCTTCTCTCTACAAACTTTTCAAAGTTAGAAAACTTTTGGTCTGACCTGAGCGCGTGAGTCCTCTCCGGTGCGCGGCCCCCCTCGAACGGTGAGAACCAGAGTTGTCGCGCGGTTTTCAATTAGTCCCCGACAGAAATCAAAGGATTTCAGCAAAGGGGAAAGGCCAAAAAAGAGACTTTTTCCTCGGTTCCCCTCCGTATCCGCTCTGGGTCGTGGTGCTGCATAAACCCCACCCTGGCTGGGTGCGTCGACGTGCAGTGGGGCGGTGTCTAGCTAGCAGTGCCACGAACGACTGTGGCCAACGTAAAGTATTTAGTATTAATTAAGAATTTAAGAGCCCTGTCCAGTGGAAATGTGGTTAATAATTACAATATATCCCTTGTACTGCAACATAAACCAAAAAAGCAAGTCATTTATTTATTTATTTATTGGTTAATCAACTCATCACTTCAGAACTAGAATATCTCTCATTCAACATCTTTCACTTTGTTGACTGGACAGTATTATCCAGGCGGTCTGACATTTCCAGCCTATACATTTATACACATTCGGAAGAAACAGCGAAACTGCCAAGTAAAGGCATAAACCTACATTGGTACACACCTTAGCTACGGAGGAGGAATGTTAGAGACTTTTTTTTAATTTATTTATAGTCCAAAAGCATTCTTGGGTAATCAAACCCTGCAAACGATCCAACAACATCAGCTTTCAACGGAACAGCCAAGCTTTCAAATGTCACTGAGATGACTCAAAGTCGTGGCAAAAATCCAACATGGATGCTTGGACCAGGTATGTAAGAGAAAGGCAGAATGAGAAATTTTACATAGTCGTTTGGATACAATTGGTAGACAACGTGTCTGTTCAGAGGCCATTTAGAAAAGATTTGTTTGTTTGTTTTTTTCCAGATGCTGTAATTATTGTCTTTATTAACGGTGAGTCTGTACATCATTTAGGCTGCCAAGTGCCACACTCATAGTGTAGCTATAAGAAATAGCTGCACATCACATCAGTGCCCTTACTCTTACACCTCACAGATATGTAATATTGGCTCATTTTCCTGAACATTATACGCGAGTATAATGTTTCTGTTTAATTAGTTTAATTGGGCTCTCATTGTCATTTATGTCAGCCTTTTGTATTTTATGATCACTTATCTCCTGATAAGTGGTTGCAGGATATTTGGATCAAAACTGCTTATTAACATTGACAGCTCCAGTTCTGATGGATTGCGAAGACATGATTTACTAATACTAATAATTATGATTACAGGCGAATGACTTACCAAAGGCTCATTATAAACCGAAAGACATTACACATTTCATTCAAATCATAAGTGCAAACACCAAGACTGAAAGAATTATTATTATTATTATTATTATTATTATTATTATTGGTGGTGGTTGTAGAAGTAGTATTTAGTTCTTTATTAATTTAAAGCACATTAAGGGAGTCCAATGATGTTGATCATATTATTCTACAAGTACAAGTTTGATTAACAATTGAATATAAACAGCCGTATTGTTACCTCTGCATTTCTACAATTCTGTGTTTTGAACATAGAGAAACAGCTGGTCAAAGTCTAGGAACAAATAAATTAGAGGTCATATCATAATTCCTCTGCGGTAATTTCAAGGAAGCTTTAAATATGTAGATATGCTGCCATCTTGTGGTGCAAGTCGGATACAGGTGCTAAGCGGAAATGCTCATAACTTTGTGTGCTTTAACGTATAAACTGCTGACAATAGGGCAAGTTAGAGCTTTGATATCCCCAAATGAGCACATGAATTCCCCAAAGTGACTCACAGCAGGGAGTACAACTAAACTGAAGGCCTGCTCCATCTGGGGCTCGCATCCGAACTCAGTGGAGCAAGAGGGTGAGAAGGGGATGTTGGGGAGACTGTCAGATATGCTAAACAACTTCTCTCATCTCCTGTGTGAGACTAATGGGATCCTTTAGCCGGAGTCTATTGCAACCACAGTGCAAGAGGGAATGCAGGCGGACTCTTTAACATCAGCGTTTCTTAGCCACGCTGCTGAGTTTCCTCCCGCCTGTTGTGTGAGGGTGCATGTGGTCCTTCATGGTCAATTCTGTTCAGTAATACTGTTTTTGTTTGTTTGTTTTTTTAATGTTTAAGCACCCCTCAGGATTTTCTTAATTTCAGCATAAAAATGATTTAAATCGATCATGTAATTTCTGTGCAATATCTTGTTTTCTTAAGAGCAATACTCCTATTAGAGTTGTCAATATTCATGACGTCCACTCTGTATATCCAGCATCCACCACTTCCAGCACCGGAAACGAGTCTTTCACACCTGTGCCTGTTTTCATTAACACACTGTGGCAGTGACAGTGAACCTGACTTGAATCTTAAGGAAGTCCTCAGCAGATCCGAAGGGAGGAAAACGCGAGATGCATCCCCTCAGTTAAGACCAGAGATGATGCCACAATAATCCATGATCCTAAATATATCAATGACATTTTTAAGGATTTTTATGTTGACTTGTATTCCTCTCAGGGTGTTGATACTCACAAAATGTTTAACTTTTTGGAGAGGCTGGATGTCCCGGGGATGGCTGCGGGGACACGGGAGATCCTAGAGGCGGATATTACTAAACAGGAGGTTTTGAACGCAATTGGAAAACTTTCAGCAGGGAAATCTCCGGGGCCAGATGGGTTCTCTATGGACTTTTATAAAACTTTCGCACCTAATCTAATAACTACCTAAAACTTTAGAACAAGCTCTGATTACTGTCCTGCTAAAACCAGGTAAGGACCCGAAACTCTGTGGTTCCTATAGGCCCATAGCCCTTCTCTCATCAGAGTATAAGGTATTCACCAAGGTTATAGCTTCTAGGCTGGAGAAGGTGATACCAGACCTTATTTACAAAGACCAGACAGGCTTCGTTCAGAACCGTTTTTCCTCTGACAACATCCGTAGGTTCCTCAATGTGATGTGCTGCGCCGAAAAGATCAGCACGCCGGTTGTTGCCCTTTCACTAGATGCTGAAAAGGCATTTGATCGACTAGAATGGCCCTATCTCTTCGCAGTATTAGAAAAAATGAATTTCGGTCCAAATTTGATACAAATGATAAAGATGCTATATCTCAACCCATCAGCAATGATTCGAACAAATGCTAACCTCTCATCTCTCTTCCCCTTGTCACGTGGTACTCGCCAGGGTTGCCCTCTGTCCCCGCTCCTCTTTTCGTTAGCGCTTGAGCCCCTCGCAATCGCCATTCGAGCATATCCTGCTATAGAAGGCATTATGGTTGGAGGCGAGAAGCATATCATTTCGCTTTATGCTGATGACATTATGCTGTATCTGTCTAATATAGCTACGTCGCTCCCCGCCCTCTGTACCCTGTTAGAGGAATATAGCTGCGTCTCTGGGTATAAGATAAATAAGCAGAAAAGTGTCATGATGCCTCTTAACCCAGCTCCTCAAGGACTATCAAGGAGAGACATTCCCTTTTATTGGGACCCCTTTAAGCTTTGTTATCTTGGTCTGCAAATACCCAACCAGTTACATCAGATTTACTCTTTAAATTATGAACCTCTATTTAAAAAAGTTGAGGCAGATCTGGATAGATGGAAATCTCTTCCAATATCCCTAATTGGAAGGATAAATTGTATAAAAATGAATATCCTACCGAAGTTCCTTTACTTGTTTCAAGCGCTGCCAACTCCAATTCCGAAAGCGTTTTTTAAAAATCTGGACAGACTGATATCTAGATTCTTGTGGAATGGTAAAACTCCCAGAATCAAGCTCAAAACCCTTTGCCGTCCCACTGAGCAGGGAGGACTGAACCTGCCTGATTTTCAGTTATATTATCTGGCTGCCCAATCCAGAGCTATCTGGATCTGGATCCAAAACTTGGAACACCCTCCAGCTTGGAAACAGATTGAGCAGTCCCATACAGCGGAAGCGTTGTCTAGCATCCCGTTTATTTACTCTTATCACAAGCAGAAAAATGTAACTCAAAATCCAATGATAAAACTTACATCTAAAATCTGGGACGAAATTAGAACAAGGTTCCACAGTGTCCGCGCATTGTACAGATCTACCCCATTCCATTTTAATTCGGTTTTACCTGGGATATTAAAAGATGGCATTACTAGAGACTGGTATAACAGAGGCATATGTACTTTTGGACATCTATATGAGGACAATATTCTGAAATCGTTTGAACAACTTAGACTTTCTTTTGGGCTCCCCTCTGCACATTTCTTTAAATATCTACAAGTTAGAGACTTTATTAGGGTGCAGCAGGGTGGGAAACTTGTCCCCTTGGAGGATTTTGAGGTAGACTGTATGATGCGAGACAAGCATAACTCTAAATGCTTCCTATCCTATGCTTATAATAGACTAATGAGCCTGGCAGAAAATAAAACTCTTACTGCAAAAGCTAAGTGGGAAGCGGACATTGATTCTGCCTTCAATGACTCTGAATGGAAGGAGATTTGCAGTAGCTCTCAATCATTCTCCTATAACAGCCGACTCTTACAGTTTAATCTTATACATAGGGTTTACTTGACACCTCATCGTCTCCATAAGATAAGTAGTAAATATTCTGAATACTGCCCTAGGTGTAAGACTGAAACAGGGTCTCTTCTTCATATGTTTTGGACGTGTGGATGTCTGGACCAGTACTGGAGATCTATTTTGGACATTATTAAAGGAATTGTGGGGGTGGAAATCCCAGCCAATCCACGGCTGACGTTATTAGGAGACCTCTCGGTCTTACCAAACAACACGAAAGACAACACTCGCTTCGTCAGACTAGCCCTAATTGCAGCTAACAAATGTATAGCCATCAACTGGAAAAGCGAGGAGCCCCCTGGTGTTTCTTTGTGGCTTAAAGAGCTCTCGTCATACCTGCCACCAGAAAAGATCATGTTTAATCTCAGGAAAAAACCATCAGTTTTTGATAATTGCTGGGGAGGATTTCTGACCTTTTTACGTAATGGAGCTGCCTCTGTAAGTAGTGTCCATGGTCAAAATTGAAAACTGTACTGCAATGTGCTACAGGAGTCCTGGGTGATCCCCAGGGCTGATGCAACTTTCCCCAGGCCGCTTGTTGTCTTTATCTTCTGTACCAATCCATCTCTGTGCATCTTGTCCTTGTTTTTAATATATTTAATTTAATGTATGTGTGTGTTTTTCTTTTTTATATATATATATAATGCCCCTTTGATAGGTGTGAATTAGGGATATTACTTGACCTGTTGTATCTAATTTTTTTTTCCTCCTTTTTGCTTGTTTTCACTTGTTTTTTACTGATTTTTTTTTTTTCCTTTTTTTTCTTTTTTTTTTCTTTTTGTACTGATTATTACTGTTGTAACCATAGCGGTTATTGCTATTGACTTTTTGTTTTTGTTTTTCCCCACTCTTGTCCAGGGGAAAGGGAGGGAGGGGGGCTGGGGGGGGGAGTTAATGTGGGATGTTAATTGATTGCACTGACCTTGAAGTATTGTACAAAATTGTAATAAAGAAATTGTTCCAAAAAAAAAAAGGAAGTCCTCAGCAGAGAGATTACGACCTTGTTTCACTGTCAACAAGCCCTAAATCATCACAGATTAGAACTGGCAAGCAGTGTGGACACAAGAGCCCTACAAGCTCTGTAAGAAATGGCACACACATCATGGCCTGATGCATTTCAGAGACTGAATTGTGTGAGGCTCTTGCAGTATTTTGAATGTCCTGCAAAATTAGCTTATCTATTTCACTTTTTGTCACTAATATTTGTTGATGAGTAACCATTGTTTTTCAAAGCTCTGCAGAGAGCCCCCTTTGTATGTATCATCATCTATTTTCTGCATGTTTAATTGGGTTCTCTTAGTCTCTAAAATGATCATACAGACACCATACATGTTCAATGTCCATTTATTCAGAATCTACATGTTTATACAAACTGTTAAGATAAAATTCATCTGATGAGACTTCAATACATTCATATCTACATAGAATAAATAATCTTACAGTTTGTACTGTACATTGCCATCAACACTGGAAAAGACCTTGTGATCTCGGAGACGGGCTGTACAAACATGGACCACGCATGTAATGTTGCAGTCATACCCAGTTACACTCACAGCGACATGGTTTGAAGCTGGCATGAGCTGTACAATTAAAAAGAAGAGTCTGTACATTATTGGATGAAAAGCTTTGTCTACAGTTTATACATGCTTATTGTAAGGCTTCTCAAGAATTAAGTCCCCTTTACTACGACTGTTCTGACTGATCCCTGTGTTCAAGTCTATGAGCCATGTCCAACCATCAACAGGAACATAAACACACCGAGAATGTCAGTTTAAGGCTGATTTTTTTTTTTTTTTTCTGCCTGAGCTCAGTTTCAACATTATTATTTTTTTTAATCACTGCTGAATGCAGCTATTGTCAAGTCAAAGTCAAATGCTAAACAGGAAAATTAACTACATTGAGACAAAGCAATGAGAAAAGAATGTGGATTGTGGCATTTAAATATCAATTAAATGTCCCATAGCGTCACTGAATAAAGCCCTTCATGTTAAGGCTTTAGTATGAGTGAATGAATGTGTTACACTGAATGAAACTAAGACAACACCACTGAAACACTGCAGTCCACATGTACACCAGCCCTGACACTGGTTTATATCAATGTGTTACAATTTGGCATAATGAGGAGAGGCAACGGGCATACTAACTGTAACAATCACTGCCTGATAACTAACAACTCTTACATAAGGGTCATATAGTATATACCATTAAAGGATATATTATTGTCTGTTTGCACAAAACCCCTGGTCCCTCGACTGTCCGTCATGTCCTCTGCACTCTAGTGTCTGTAAAACCAGAGTAAAAACTGGAGCAAAGCAAAGATTACATTTGTAGGATGGGTGTGGAAGATAAAATGCTTTGCCCTTCTGTATGTATATATATATATATGAAGTACAAGGATGATACTTTGCAGCATAAACTTGTGTAGGGTAGATTTGTAAAGTCATCGCTATGATATGAAGTACCACATCTTCTCACCGAGTTACCTTGTGTCTATTCTCAACAGAACCCTTTTTCTGTATTGACTAGAAACAGCTGAACACATTGAAGCCAGCCAGTGTCTGCTGTATTCCACTGCTGAGCAACATAACAAGAGCCGCTCACAGACACCGTAAATAATGTTGCCACGGCAACATTTTTCACCTAACTTCAGCCCTGCTTCCTTAATTTGTCAAATTACTTCGATATGTATATGTGAGTACTGCAAAGTGGTTCAGAAAAAAACCATAGAGCGTCAATCGACAGTTGTTAATTGTATTGAGTCAGATTGATCATCTAGTCTGCAAAAATATCCAAAGTCCTCAAATAGCTTGTTTGGTCTTCAGTTCCCAATTTGCAGCAGGTATTAAGACAGAGAGAATTTGGTATTTTTGATTCATTAATTAAATGATTTGACTGTTATCCAATATCTTCTGACAATAAACTCATCAGTCAACGGATTCCTAAAAATAAAAATAATAAATTACATACTAGAACTTTTGTTTCAGTACATCTCCTCAAGCCGTTTCATCATCATAGCTGATGACTTTAAGGTTAAGTAGACATGATGATGAACTCACTATGTCAGATCACAACAGGTTAGACATTACATGGCTGCAGCAGTCTGCAGACTGAGAGAGGATACTGAAGCCTTCTTGGTAGAGCATTATTTTGTGTCTCGAGTCCCACTGTTCTTTGCTGATGTAAGGTCATGATGAACCCGCGGAGTCTGGAAAAAAACGACTGTGTCTTTTCATAGAAAACTGAGGTAATGAACACAAAGCGCAAAGTGTGTGTGTGGGTGGGTGGGGGGGGGGGTGTACAACCTCCATCACATGCTGTGGCAGCAGAACCATTTTGATTCATAAACACAGTGGAGGCCCATTCCCCTTTGTCCTTTTAACCAGCAGGAGGCCTACAGCCACATGAAATGATGTCCATCTTACTGTCACTGGATGGCAGCTGCAAACTTAATATCTGCAATACTCAATTCTAACGTCTGCCTCCGCTCCTCCCAAACCCTGTTTGTTTTTGCACAAGTGCAAAAGTAAAATATATAAAAAATGTAAACTATGAAATAAGGGACTGCTAAAACTAACTTGTGGTGAACATAGGCTCTGGTCAGATGTGGAATTTACTGTCCCATTGTATTGCATGTTGACAACAAGTGGGTGATGTGAAGACTACCGGCAAGACACAGGAGTGTCCCCAGCTGTCCACAGTCCTCCCCTGAGCACTTCACCAACACACTGCTCCAAACTAATTAATTTAATTGAATAATTCTGAAGGCAACCCTGCCCTCTCTTGCTAGCCATCACCTCTAGAGTTGTATTATAGTTGTTACAGTTTCCAAACTGTTGGACCTTGATATCTGTCAGAGGTAGAGTAGTGCTCTCAGTTGCTGACAGTGGTCTCTGGGTCAGCAGCGGCTGCAGGGATGCGAGGCATCTTCTTGGCAGGACTGGGGATATGCTGGAGCAGGAAAACAGACCAGACCATCAACATCATGAACCAGTTCAATCAATCAATCAATATTTATTTATATAGCACCTTCCAGCACCCAATGGTGCACAAGGTGCTTTCCAGGGTAAAAACAAGAATAAAAGCAATATTGTTGTACAGTTGTTGGTTTCTTAACATTCATGTCTTGATCTTGACTGTATAAAAAGATGAATTCCTGAATAGCAAATTTGATTCTCATTGTGGAACTGGACTTTGACCATTTTTTTTTAGATTAGCTGAGAGTTAGGAGTCAAGCAAGTATGCCAATATAGCAAAGAGTTTGAGTGGAGTTGAAGTGGGTTGATTGCTTCTTCTCCGTCATGTGTACACTAGAGGCATTTTTGGCATTTTCCAAAACTTCCAGTCTTTTCTTTTTTTTAATTATTGATGTAATTGATGTTTATTGAATCTTATTCTATTTTAGCTTAGAATAAAATAGAATTTCCTTGTGCCCCATTTATGTTTATTATTTTCATTTTTCATTTTAATATAAGATTATGCCAATTGGTTAGATAAGCTATGTCTCTACACCACATGCATCTTTAACATCTCGTCTTAACATCTTCCTGTCCCACATGAAGCACTAAGAATTGCCTTGTTGTTGAAATGCATGCTTTGCCATCAATACACAAGCAAACACTAAAGATCACACATTTACAAACAGTAATGACAAGTCTGGAGGGAATGCACACTTCTGCAAATGAAGTCAGGATATGGTTTGAGATGTCTCAATGCTGCCGCTGTAAATTCCCAAACAGTGACCTGTACTTTCCTCTAACCGCAGATAAACCCCCACCTCATTGTGAAATTTGCATGCATCTGAGCCTGGATTTTATTTCTGTTTTCCATGCAATGTATATAATCTTTATCTATGCTCTTGGTGAAGTCAGCCATAAAAATTAACAATCCGCATGCAATCAGTCTCTCAGAACAGTAACAGCCACGTCATATTTGCATATCAGTTTGAGATGAGGAGCACTGACGATTATTTGGGAGTCACTTTGCAGTCTGTTTGTAGTCACTGCTAATGACACTCAGCAATTTCTCCTTTCAGATGTTACACAGTAAAAACTATAAGCTCAAAAGCCATAATCCCTGCACTCCTTGCCAAACTTTAAATATCAACACAGTAAGAAATTTCTCTAACAGTGTTTCACTAATTTTCCACATCAGTAGGTACTGATGAAGCCTTTACGTCCCCAGAGGGAGCTGTCCAAGGCCTGATAAATGTGCTCAATTGATGCCACTTGAGTTGAACACAGTGATCATTATGTATTTGAGCTATTATGAGTGCAGGTAATTCCACCCATCCTAATTATTCTAGTCTTACATTACATCCTTTACCTCAGTGGCCGTGCCTGAGCGAACCAGTTCTGGCTCTGCTGAGAGGTCATCGTGCAGAGATCTGCGGGCGTATTCCCTGCGGTGTTTGTCATCCACTCGTGTCAAGTACCATGTGCCTGGAAACAGTTCCTCCACTGAGCCTCGGGGAACATAGCTGGCTGTATGGACAGAAAGTTTTTTCTGGTTAACACTTTTCTGTAAAAGAAAAAGGGCAGGCTACTCCAATATTACGGATAGACAGCATATTACAAAACATGAATGGGCCCAGATGTCCTTATAACCTCTGTGCATTACACAGAAAACTCAATGGCAGTAAAAAACTCAGCCGCTGGGATAAGAGAGACCGTCAGAGAAGTGAAACTGTGGTCAGGGTCAACACAACAGAAGTGTAACATCCATGAATTTGAAGCCAGACAGGCACATGTGTTGCGTACTGCTCGCTTCTCTCCTCCTTGGCATCTACATAAACACTGTCCTATCTAATTAAAAGGTAAGAATAATCTAATCTAAAAAGACAGTGGCGGTCCGCTTTAATATTAACTGAAAAGGACATCCCTGGTAGTTTTTCTGACTGGAACTGTCAATCATGTTTCTTATTGTAGTGGACAACAAATATGACTGCATCAGCCCTGTATTATCACACAGTGAACATCCACAAAGCTGGTTCAGTTTGTGGTTCATGTCAAGTTCCTTCTCTATGATTTAGGGATCAACAGATGTACTCATCACTCCCCCTAAACAGTGCATGCATTCAGTAAATATAAGCACACAAAGACACTGCGTCAAAAGAGAGCCTGTTGGTAGACTTCTGTAAATAGCCAATTATAATAGCTCCCACAGAACCAGACACGAGCAGCAGCAGTGAAATCAGGTCATACCTAAGTGGTGTGTGTCCTCTCTCAGCTTCATATTCTCAGAGAAGACTGCAGGAGAAACCTTGTTCCTGGAGTCCAGTCTGGCCTTCAGGTCACTCAGGCTGGACACAAGTTTGTCCAGACTAGATCCTAACACAAACAACCAACAGATCACATGTAACAACACCTTTCTGCAATTTTATAATGACTGTACATAATAATTTTATTCACGCCACACATATAAACTAAAAAGTGTCTGACTTACCGGGGGTATGGTCCTGTGTGACTCTGAGGGAATACAGAGTTGCAGCAAATCCTGAACCATATGAGAAAACTCCGATCCTTTGTCCTGCTAGCTGTGCTGATGTTTTTCTACAATAATGACACAAAACAGATTCTCCTTACACACTGAATGGACTCGGAATAAGTCATGCCAAGACCTTGGACCCCATTTTCACCCAAAATTAACACATTCAGATATCTGGGTTTGGATTTCCTTGGCATCCATGGGTTTAAATTTATTGAGATGCATTCCCACTATACCAACTGTGTCTGTAATTTGATCCAGTCATCTGTTAGTATGGGCTGAACTCACTTCACTTTTTGTTGTCCCCCTTTTTTTCTCTATGTGAAAAGCTTTAAACCATGCATTACAGTGCAAAACATTTAGGCACATTAGATGTTTAGATTGTTAATCCTTGAACTGTACATTGTGCTTGTTGTTTCATGTTAGTCTGTAGCCCTGAATGAGAGGAAGACGACTGCTGCCTACAGTTACAATTCATTCCAATGCATTGACAATGAAAGCCTTTCACAAGCACAAAATTTACAGTAGTCAATTTTCAGCAGAAGCATTTTATCTTTTCTTTCTTTCAAGTCTTTACCAAACACATACATGTGTTGTTTTAATGACTGATTTGTTATTAGGTCTGTCTTCCTATATATTAGGCACATCATTGTTACATTAGGATACAGCAGATGAATTAATACAAGTCAGAAAAACTCTCAGACGTACTGTGCAATGAGCGATGCCAGGCAGCCGTAGACAGACGGGGTGTACATGTTTCCGTTCAGGTTGGAGACCAGCAGGGAGAGCTTGGTCTTCCTGTCAAACAGATCTGCACTGGCCTTCATGAAGGCCTTCTCCACATCCCGGTCAAAGTACGTCTCTTCTGGCCGTACATCTCTGCCAAGGACACACATGCCGTGAGCAACAGAATCATTAGAGTGTATCTATCATCTCTGAGTTGGAATTGTGCTTCAACAAATTAAATCGAGGGTTTAGCCAGTAAAAAATGTAAATGATGGAGCAATTAAATATAACTAATGGACATTTATTATATTGGAAATCAAGCCCTTTGTGCTGTCCAGTTGTTTTATTTAGAGTGTACCTGAAGGAGTCAAGGCCAGTGAACGGTCCCGTCTCAGTGTTGGGGCTGGGATGGAGCAGAAAGTCATTCAGCATCAGTCTAGCCAATGACTTCTGTACCAGCTTACAGTAGGGAGAATGGAAGACTAAAAAGCCAAAGTCCTCCAGGCTGAAAAGCTTCTCTGAACCCTCTGTCAGGAGAAAAAAAAAAGAAAAAGAGAAGGACTTTATCATCCAAGCTGAGAAAACAGAGCGATTACTATACTGAATGACTGTTACTTTCTTTGTCTGCTAAAAGTGCAGTGAGAACACTTTACACCAACTTTGCCTTCCGCTGCTTTATCTGTACACAACTCTCATGTTGATATGTTTTATCCCAACTCTGCACCACAGACACTTCCTTATGAAGAGACAAGGACACATCAGCATGGTAAATAACAAGCTTGTGGCGCCTACGTGCTGTTATGGAAACACATGCATAGAGCCCAGAGCTAGAAATTGTCAAGAGCTTGAAAAACACCGCTCGCATCTACTTTATAATGTGTCAGACATTATACACATTGACACCTCAGGTTAAAGGGCTCATCTTATTAAACTACTTCATGGTCACTGAACTTAAGTAAACTTCTTAGCTGAGCAAGCAGTTAACATGCTAAACCTTGTTAAGTAATTAGGCTATTATCCAGCCAGCATCTTAACTATCCCCTCCACAGCAAGAAGAGACAGCACCTTTACAACAGAAAGGCACAGCCTCAATTAATATGTGTCTGATCATGATTCTAGGTTCAAAACGACCCAACAAATATGACTCATTTAAATGAAACCTAAACGATTTTTACTTGTAAAGTTATTTATGTAAGTTAACTCCAGCGCAGTCATCTTCCAAAATGATAATACCTTTATTCTGAAATTTAAATGTATTTACCAACATCACTAGTCAAATATTTCCATGAGTGTGTTTTGTGAAAATGCATTCTCTGTCTCTTGTAGTAACAGCCTCTCTGGTGCAATGCTGATATTTGGGGGAAGCTAATATTGTCAGCACATGCATTTTCTTTTCTCTAGAGTCGGTTTAAGTTTTGTAAAGTGTACTTAATGACAACTGTAATATTACAAAATGACATAGCAGTTGTTCCTAACTTTTGCTGACAGAACACAACTTGTTCAGATGCCGAGTCTAAAGCTGCACAATGAAACACCTGCACATGAAGAGCTCATCATTTTTTAACCCACCTCTTTGCCACTGTGCATGGATCTTGTTGCGATACACGGAATAGCAGCGGTCCAAGGCACTTAGATAGCACTCTATTGACAGTTTGCCGTCCACCACGGGGTATTCAGACACCATGTCTGGCTTGTAGAAGTCATATGCATGCTGCATGTGTGTTCCCCGCAGACCTGCATCATTAAAACAAACAAACAAAAAATGTTAAAATGTTACGAAAATTGTTAAAATAAAATTTGAAAAACTCATCTTTCACAGATTGTCTTTTAATTATCTAAAAGTGCTATTAATTATCAATGACAGAATGGAAGAGACATTTTTATTTACATTTCAACACCTAATAAACACAATAACTTACTTAAAAAAAAAAAAAAAAAAAAAAATGAGTCATAGGTACACTCACCTCGCTCAAATGCCAGAGGAGCATTAGGCCCGACCAGCATGGCCACTGCCCCAGCACCACCCGTAGGTCGGGCACTTCCTGAGGCATAGACGGCAATGTCGCCCGCCACCACCAACGCATAGCGCCCTGCAGAGGGGAAATATGATACGGATTACATAAAGACTGAGTTTTAAAACAAAAATAAAACTTGTCTTGACATATTCAGAATTATCACTGAGAGACATCACACAACACAGTCACAAAAAAACACTATGATGTGTCATTTGTTCAAATGAATAAGGTTGATGAAGAGCATCTGTTTTTTTAAAAAGACATTATCTTATCAGTCGGGCTCCAGTCAGGAGTGCTGAGGAGTTTTGGCTATTGTTGTCATACTTCCTATTACAACCATTTTCTGATAAGAGTTATGTATGTGAACTTTCTTTTCTTGTTCAAACTGAACATTTTTTTCCTGACATTCTGTAGCCAGTTTTCACTGAAACTTCTTTCTAAATTTCATCATATCAAAACTTTGTTGTGAAGATCTTCTGCAGATAGGGTGGAGTCTGCTGACACGTTTCTGTGTCCAATTGTCCAACAGATTTCATCAAAATATGTTTGTGCAGACATGACTGATCATTAGGTCTGAGCTAAAACAACTAGCCAATAATTAATTTCATTCATCAACATAAAATGACAACAACACTTAATTTATTAATCAATTAAAAGTTGCAACAACTCTGTGGTTCCAGCAGCTCATAAAACAGAAACTCACCGTCCCATGAGCTGGACTCAACCCAGTTGACAGCATTAAACAGTGCAGCTGTGCCCCCGTAGCAGGCATTTGTGGTGTCAATGCCCTCCACATCTGTGTTCCCGGAGTCCTCAAACAGCTGCATGATGACCGTTTTGACAGACTTGGATTTGTCTATAAGGGTCTCTGTGCCAACCTCCAGTCGACCAATGCTGTCGTAGGACAAGCCATTCTTCTCCATCAGCCTCTGGACCACGGTCAGACACAGGGAGTTGATGTCCTCGCGGTCCGAGCAGAAGCCCAT
Organism: Planiliza haematocheilus; assembly: GCA_005024645.1. Taxonomy (NCBI): domain Eukaryota; kingdom Metazoa; phylum Chordata; class Actinopteri; order Mugiliformes; family Mugilidae; genus Planiliza; species Planiliza haematocheilus. Next base: position 2,630,214 of record SRSE01000582.1, on the reverse strand, counting down.
GCGAGCTTGGCCGAGTCCCACGGTGTATTTTCCAGCTGCAACGCCATCATACTGCTCCAGCTCAGTCTGATCCACATACTGGGATGGGAAGTACAGTTCCATGGCAATTATACCCACATCTTTGGGCCATGGTCCCAAGCAACTAATTGGGGCTGAGCCAGGCATCCTGAAAGGTTGAGAAGGTTCAACATTATGTTAATTTGACTGCATTATATCAATATATTAGTCTTGAAATATATACATTTTGAAATTTCCAAAATAAGTGAGTTAACAATTGACTATAGGTGTTAGAATATGTTGACAGGTACATCCAGAAATAGCTGTACACAAAGTCCCTTAATGCACAGTCACACAGTGAAGCAGGTCAAAGTGCATAAGAGCGCATCAAAAAGGACAACAACAACAACACGTGACAACAACTAGTTTTCTTAGGCTGTGCGACAACGCAGTTTTAGTGCAGTTTAAGTAACATTAGACATGAGCCATAGTTTGTGCCGTCATACATCTGATAGCTTGGGAAACTAATAGCTAGCGTTATTCAGCTAAGGTGAAGTTAGCCATGCAGCAAGGTTACCAAGAACATTTACCGGCTAGGCAGAGTGCTAGCATGTTAGCTAAGAGCGCAGCGGTTACATTATTATTATGTTTATACCCCAAACAAGTTGCTTATCAACATATGCCACAACTGACAAAAAGTACAGCTTTATATGTGGATACAGACTACACTGAACACCGCTAACGCTAACAGGTATGATCAGACATATTCAGGACTAACGTACGCTAGGTTAGCTTAACGTGAAATGTGCGATGTCGAACGTTGTCAGCGATCAATAGTAACAGTACACTGGTATAACTGGGTTTTCTACGTACCTAAACTGCTACATAAACGGGTTGTTTTGGATGTAGGTACCAGCTAAGGATGGGGGAACAAAAACTGGGTGAAAGGGCGGCGGGATTTCCTGGAACCTAAGAAGTTTACGGATTGGGGTGAACGGCTGGACACACTGACGGGACAGTTATATATGGAAAAGATTGGTTTGTTCGACAAAACACCGCAGCCCAAAAAAAAGAAAAAGAAAAAGAAAGAAAAAAAGACTAGGGCAGAAAAAAATCAGGGCGATAATTTTGATAGATAACAAGAATTCGCTTCCAGACAATTTGCAATCCGGAAGAATATAACCGACGGACCTGCTATATGTTGACCTACAACAACTAACTGGCTTGTGTGTTAAGTAGTTTTACTAACTACCTAGTCACTGACGTGCTAGTTAAGCTTGTGAATCCATATTTCCTGGTGTTAATATTCCACAAAGACTACTGTTGACTAATTACACAAATTTAAACTGTCATCTGAAGATGTGACAAACGCGACAGACGCATAATGCTTTTTCGTTATGCTTTTTTTTTCTTCTTACAATTTACCATATGAAGCGACAGGCTGTACTTAGATCTCCTCACCTGTGTATGAAGTCAACTCCAGCGGAGAAGGGGTATTATTCCAGTGCTGTTTGTATCCTACTCAGTACCCTCTGACAGGCAGTCGTGTATTTATATATGACGATGACAGGGCGACGTACACCATGCACTACGGCACCTGGCTTCCTGTCCAATCGCAGCCCACGGACACCATGCGCCACGAGAGCCGCAGCATTCTGTCCAATCGGAGACTGGAGATGGAAACCACGCGCCAGGGCCCTACACACCGTCCAATTATGTGACATGTACGATGTCTGGTGAGAGAGAACGGGCCAATCACACCGTGGAAGTAATTCCTGGCGCGGTAGACACATTACTGGGCAGCACCAGTGCCTGTAGCGCAGACCAGCGTGTCCATGGCAACGTGGATACTTTCACCGATACGGTCTTTGCACTTTCTTGGTTTTCGTACTAATTTCATATCGTTGACCACCAATGCTCAGGTACATACTCCATATACTAATTTAATTTCAGTATATATTTTTGTAAAACCATATATAATTTAATATAATATAATTTAATAAATAAGAAACGTACGTTACACGCATTTACTTCTGGAGTCCTTTTTATGCAACCGCAAAGTAAAACTTAATTAACATAATATAAAAATATAAACAAAACATCCAAAGTAATCCTTAAGAGTTTAATATAATATTATTTTCCCATATTATCTTCCACATTGGGATTCTAGTGAATTAATATGCAAAATGTAATAGGTAGTAGGTAATTTGACGTGTAACGCTACATTAAAAAAACAAAAAACGGTGCTTAGTGTATATCATGTTTGCGGCAAAAATATTACTTACTAATATTCCTAACTTGTAATTGAAGCTTTCAGATACAAGTCAGTGGAGTAAAAATGTTCGAGAATATTTCAATCCCTCCAGCTTCAAGGCCATTATTTATTTCGATCACCTGATAACACAACTACAAGGTCAAAGTGAACAGCCTCAGACTTGTGTGAATAGATGATTGGTCGAATGTGGAAATTCAATAAAACACGCTCACCCCATAAGCAGGCCATAGTAAAGTTTTAAATATTAACAGCAAAACGTCACATTTTTACTTGTGCCATGGTCTGAATTCAAAGTTAGAGAGTGAAGAACAGTCCTTTAGCAATGAGTCATTAAACACATCTGCTAATAGAATTAAAGCCATATGGAGAGAAAGTTCCATACAGTTGTTCTGCCTCCTCACATTTTATATATCTCCAAATAGTCCTTTCTTATTTTGTAATGGCCAGAGTTAGTAATAATATTTTAATTATAATTTTATTTGTGGGAGGCTTACATAACACAGCAATACATAAAACATCATAAGAATAAAACGTACAATGCAATATCATAAAAGCAGATTTAAAAGTACATTGAAATGAGATAAGAGGGAAAGCAGGTGAAATGAGTGGTGACAAAATGATTGTTTTTCATTATCTGTAAGGTACAAGTCAATCCTGTCCAGAGTCTCCCCAGATAAGAGGAAGGAGATTGTTGTGTTGCCAGTCAAGGCTGAACACACTAAGGAGACTATTCGTGAAGCAGTGAAACTATCAAATGGCAACACCTTAGTTTTAAAAAGGGGAGCAGCAACAAAGAAGTGTCATCGCAAATCTTGTTTGAGCAGTATGAATACAATCATCTGTACTGTGGAATGACGAGATTAACAAATCTGCCATAGTATGCCCTAAGCTCTCTGTCTCATTGGCAAATAAGGAGAAATACACACCCACCAGCTTTGTGTTCCTCAGTCATGTCTGATTCACCAGCTATGCAGTTGTACAACAACAACAGCCTAAATGGGTCGTAGGTGCATGTCAGTTTTAGATGTTTCTTAGACAAACGACAAGCTTCGTTAAACTGTTATCTGCCTTAACACATTAATACACAGTTTCTGTTTTCTTCCATTATTGTCATAGCTCAGTCTTAAACAGTTTAATACTAAGTGAAGCTAAAAGCCAAAGAAAATGGTTTATGTTGTATAAGTCAGAGTAGCAAGAGTTGGGGTTGATCACAAGACTAACAGCCAAATTCAAACCGTGACTTCAGAATGCAGAGCTGCGTAATTAAACTGACATTTTAATACGTCAGTGTTGTCTGTTATATGAGCTTTAAACCAGAATAAAAACATTTCAAGACTGCACTGTGGCCAGTAATATCACTAATTTTAAATTAATATAAGTCAGGCAGACAAGCTTTAAGAGTTTCTCTTCAAAACTTTCCACCATCGTAGCAGTGATCCAGAACTGCTGCTGATGTCACTTTGAGCTGCACCACATCTCATCTTGTTAAAGAATCCTATTAAAACTGGCCTTATTCTTAAGGTGGCTTTTCTGGTCTTTCAAGTAAAAAGATTAGTGCTGACCCTGACACCATGGAATAGATCAGCATGAAGTTATCTCTCTGCCAATAGTAACAAGCTGAGTGGTTTCATCGAACGTCCAATGTTCTTGGTGGCTTTCAAAACAACCATGTCAGTATAGGAAGATATAAGCAGTTCAGTTATTTCATGACGCATAAGGTGCAGTGGATGAGTTCTGTTACGCTACATGTTTGCCTTGTACTGTTATCCTGTTTGTTTTTGCAGAGGCTAGACAAAGAGATGACTAAAAGACTTCAGTCTCACAAGCACAAGCATGAAAAGTAAATGTGGACTCCCCTTAGGTTATGGGCTCTAATATACATGGTGGCCATGTACAAAGAGAGTCTCACAGTTGAAGGCCTAAAAAACCACCATGAAGAACATTAAGGGGCCTGATCCAGCATTAAAGAAGCCCTTTTTGCAGTAATTTTGATGCATGCATACTGGTGCCATGGCTAAAATCGGTCCAGTACAAGCTTTTAGAAGACTGACTTGTTTTTCTTTTCAAACCTTTATGTTCTCTGCCAAAGAGCACCTTCATTATACTTGCTTAAGCTTCAGATCTTAGATTTTTAGGTCCTGCTCCTAAACTCATGGTTCCTGTCTGGCATAGATAGGTTTAGTTTTAGTAAAACACCAGTTTTAGCTTCCGTCCATTAGCTTTATGTCAGGACACTTTAAAATAAGTTCTAATTGCTTTGTCTCTTCAGACCCGTATATCCAATGGCTAACCTGGGACAGCAGAGGTTTTCCTGGAGAGAGTTAGCGTTAATTATAGTACATATTTTCAGGTCCTTGGCCTCAAGAAAAGGAGAGGCAAAAAGCCATCCAAACGTTGACCCCTGGGAACTTTGTAGGGCAGACATGAAGCTGTCAAATTCCGTGCTAGTCCACCAGATGACTGGCATTATGGAGGTTAGGAAAGAAACCATACAAACTAAATTGCCCATCATCTATGTTCTTCTTCAAACTTCATTTTACCACATTTACCACCTGTTGTCATTGGGTAAGCTTCTTACATGTCATGATTCGGACTGTAAGGGGAGTAGCTAACTTTCTCAGGCTGAAGGTTTCCCAAAGAGAAACAGCTTGGAAGTAGGTTAGAAGGGAAGGTCATTCTGTCGCTGGTTCTCTGGCGATGAGCCATTCAAGCCTGTGAACTTTCACAAGTCAGGTCAGACTGACAGGATTAGAAATGGAGTTAAACCATTTGTCTTCAGTATGCCCTGCTCATCGGAAAAAGACTGTAGCACTAGGCTTTGAGGATTAATTACCTAGTCAATCACGTTGTTTTCTGTGAGATTTTTTGGGGGAATCATTGATGTGTTGTGCGGTACGGTGTGAGATACTTTAACCTGTCCAAGTTTTCTCTTCTTCCACATTAGGCAGTGGCAACACAAGCGTGTCAATGAACTGTTCTGCACACCTTTGCCTCAAGCTGTATTTGTACTTATTTAACTAATTATGCCCTCACAGCTGTGTGGTCGTGTTTCTCGTAAAGTTTGTTGATCTAATTAGTCTGGGCTAACTGAATACACACAAAAGACCAGAGGGAGTTTGTCATCACTCTCCCCCTCCGTCTTCCAAAAGCATATTGATATCTGAGAGTCTCTCCAGCTTGACTTTCCAGATCCATGCTTGTTCATGTCATTTGCTCACCCCTTTAAAAACACGGCTTCACTTCTGTGGATTACAGGCACGGCCTAAACTTGACGATGTTGAACATGTTGAGTGACAAAGGAGGGCTGATTATTCCTGTATATCACGTCAGCTGTTGGTTTAAATAGTACTCATCCTCATCAGGGCTCCTGTCAGTGTCTTTGATCAGTCAATTTGTTGTGGCTGCCTTCCATAAGCTCTACCACGTTGTCAAACTGAGCAGTCTTAGAATACAAAGAGGGAACAGTAGGCTGTGGAGAGAACTCACAGAGAAATAGCTGTACGAAATGTTTCCACTTCAAGGGGTTTAGCCTCCTGTTCTGTAAAAGAAGAGAACAATGTGTGTGCACAGGACTAAATGTAGAAAGTTGCACATCAGGTAGAGGCCAGAGAATTTTAGGATTTTTGACTTGGCTTCGTTTTCTTTCCCCCTCTGTTTGCTTGTTATCTTTTTCAGCTGAGACAAATACGCCATACTGCCATGAAATCGCAAAAGATCCTTGAGCGGCAATGATGGGTCGTGTCCATTTTTCTTTTGTCTGTTTTTCAAAGTGAATGAGCTGTGTGCTGACCTGGTGCAAAAGACTAACATGACAGTTTTCGCAATGTGAGGGACTGAAATTGAGACACACTTCTCCCCTGGGCGTAACTGATGAGTAAACCCTCAACTTAATTAACACATCAATATAAATAACAGCTGAGAAATGTAAAGATATTAGATTTTAAGTGAAACTGTAGCTCGGCACCCATGCTAGCAGGAATTAATTGTTCTGATCAGGCTGCAGGATAGCCTTGCCACCTCAAGACCTGGATTGTGGCTGATCAACTGAAAAGAAGCTATGAAGCTATTCACTCTAGACTGGGGGCTACTGGAAGAAGCCAGAGAGGCCTGTTTTCAAAAGTGTCCCGTCTACTGAAGCATATGCCACCAGCATTTCCTTTACCTTTTCCTTTCCAATGATGCTGTGACGTGTATATATTTTTTTTTAGTAGGTCACCTGTTAACAGCACATCTCCACGGTAACATGGTAGTAGACTGCTTTTATTTTCAAGATGAATCAACATGAATAAAAGCACTGTCTTCTTACCAATTATTTATCCTGGAAAATGGGATTACCATATGGAACATAAACCACAGATCTTGGTGTACACATTGTTGAGGGCTACAATGTTCAGGGACCAGCACCATATGTTGCACATGCACTTACAGTCCAGAAGACTCTATGCACTGTGATGCATGACGTTTGCTACTGGCACTATTCACTCTTGTACTTTTTCTGTTGATATTACTTACAAGTCAGACACTATTGTAGGGTAGACTCAGTGCACTACATGCCTACATCTAAGCAACACGTTCATTTAATGGAAGAGTCTTCACAAATATAACTACAATACCCCAAAGATGGTGCAGTTATAATAGTTTATTAACTTACACATTCACTGTGACTTCATGCAGCTGCATCTGTTGCTCTAAGCCTAGATTAGATGTTTAACTTAAACATATTTGTCTAAACTATTAGTGTGCTCCTCATTTGTAAAATATGCTGCTCTGCAACCCCTAGACTTGTCCATTTCTGCAGTTAGTGACATTCAGCAACCACTGCCTCTTGGATTCAAACACACTCGAGGTTAGTTTTCCCGTCATCCCAGAATTCCTGGGGCAGTTGGGCTGATAACCACCATCACGTGACAGCTCAGCGAGATTGTCGTTGTTAGGCTCAGTGAAACCAGATAATGAAAAGATATCCTAAATATGCTGAACTTCCTCTAGGCTGAGGTTGAGTCCAAAAGTTCAAACAAAGTTCAAAAACTGAGCCAGGTGTAAATTGAAAAATCTATAATAATGAGTGATTATTTAAACAGTTGTGTTAGATATGGAGTCTCGTTGGAGGGAATGGTTTATCTGTGTCAGCTTCATGAAGCACACTGTATGCACTGTTATGCATAACTGAAGCATTAAGACCAACTGAAGCATTAAGCAAGTAGTCTTATAAAATATTATGTTTTTTTTTATTCGCTCCCAAGTTTATTTGACAGTTGTGTTTCAGCTAAAAGAATAAAGCTAATGCCATTTAACACAACAAATATAAAGCTTACAACTAGTCAACACATTCATTTAATGGGGGAGCCTTCATTAATACGATTACAGTCAGAATTACTGTATTTGTGCCCCAACGTTGGGACAATGGCAACAGCCTATTAACATTCACAGAGTGAGTGTGCGACTTTCTTTTCAGCCGTTCTTGAACTATGCAGCTGCATCTGTTGCTTTAAGCCAGTTAAATATTCGTCTAAACTATTATTATGCTCCTCATTTGTAAAATATGCAGCTCTACTCAAAACAGACGTCCATTTCTGTGGTTAGCTACATGCAGCAACCACTGCCTCTTGGATTGAGACACAATCATTTCCAGCCCACAAATAGGTAGAAAAGTGCTATGTAAATCATGTAAACACAAACTCATTTAGCACAGGATCACTAGCACAGGTGAGATAAAAAAAAAAAAACTAGCAAGATGCATGTACATGAGAATCACCTGAATGAGTCAATCCCACGATTCCAGTAAATCAAACAGCTAGCTGAAGTGATCCATGCTGTGGTGTGCCATTTGTTCCAATGATTGGATCACCCCGAACTGATGATTAACAACTGACTAATGGACCTACATCTTTATCGGGCCTTTTCATCTTCCATACAGATTCTGGCTGCTCTCAGATCTCAGAAAGTCAGAGGGCTCGGTTAGCCAGCTGCGAGGACGTCAGCGATAACAGGGTTTTAAAATGAGATTATGATTAAGACTGGGTTTGAGAGGCGGCACCATTTCTACTTTATCTCCTGTTTACACTTACTCTATCTGCAATTCTGTTTTTGTTTATATTGTGTATTGTCCTATTTTTTCTTTCTTTAAAAGCGTCTTACTGCTCACTTGTGCCTTAAATTTTCTGAATCTAAAGCATCCCAGTTATGTTGCTGTAGCGCTAGGCTGTTGGGGTACTTCCTATGAAGCACTGAGCACTTTTACTGTAATTTCTTATGTCCTGTTACTGCTCTATAGCATGTTATTAGTCGTGTGACCCTGTTATTCCCATAAAAGTAACTTTATGAACACTCTGTACCTACTGAATCATTCTACATTCATGTTTTGAATACCAGCTCCAGCTGTACAGTATATCTTGTCATCTTGTTGTAATCCCATTTAGATGCTGCATGTGTTCTTTTATCAGTTGTGTGCATGCATGGCAGGTGTGTCATCTTGTTGCTCCAGCTTCTCCCTCCTCTCTCTTTGTTGGCCTCCATCAGATCTAAGACTGTTCTTCCTGTTCCCTTGTAACAGGAAGAACAGTCTTAGTGTTTGCTTAGTGTCTGGAGGTTTCAGGTTCTCAGTTCTATAAAGCATCTTCAGACAACTGGAATTGCTATTGGAGCTACAGAAGTAAAACTGAACCAAATGTAAATTAAATGATTTTTTAATATTAGTTTCCCTATTAATACAATCATGTCTCACCTCAACATTCCACAGCCCATCCATCATTCTCAGAAAGCATCAAAAACAAACTAGGTTTTAATGTTTAAAGTCTAACAACATAAATTATAAAGTATATTTATCAGTTCCATAAACAGTCTCTGATAATGCCCAGTAAATCATGAGGCACAATAAAAGGCACCAGAACGAAGCTTGAACAAACAGAACAGGACACTAACACAGACACAGATATTCTCACGTCAGCCTGTCAAACCATAAAAACACACTAGACATATGTCAGAGTATTTTGTTTTTGAAATTCAGTTTAGAACATGTATAGAACCACAGACATTTCATTGTGAACTAACGGTCTAAGAACGCATGTACCTTTCTGAATAAAAATGACTGAGACTTCACATGTTAAAAAACAAAAGTAAGAGAAACAGAACACAAGAGATGAACTTTCTCTTCTTCTAATTAACCTCTTCCGGTGTAGTGAACCACTGAAAGGCAAACAGAAGTAAAACATTAAACATGTAAAACATCTATAAACTAATTGTTATATATATATGATATTTGTAGTGTACGGTACCTCTTATTGAAGTTGATTCCCAGAGTTCCTCTCCCATAGTAATAGCAGCTGGCTGCCAGCTTGGGGCTCTAACTCCTACATGAAACAAAAAAGATGAGTAAATGTTTGTCTGTAGTACTTCTTTTTCAAACTCATATAAATACGTTGTGCTAATTTTGTGGCCCCTACAACTGCAGATGTTAATACCAGTGTGTAACCAATGTGATGCATAGAATAACAGTTTGTAGTGTGATTATCACTGTTTTTGGTAGAAATAATATTTTATTCATTCATTCATCTTCTATACCCGTTTAGTCCTGTTAGGGGTCACGGGGGTCAGCTGGAGCCTATCCCAGCTGTCATCAGGCAAGAGTCAGGGGTACACCCTGGACAGGTTGCCAAGTCTTCTGGTTTGGTTTCAATTTTAAAACATTTGAAATGACATTTCAAGAACCCAAGATGGCGCCTCGGTACTGTGCTCTCAGATTCAGATTTATTTTATTTTATTTTATGTTATTGTGTTTTATCTTATTTTATTCTATTTTTATTTCACTTATTTAAGCTGTTACTGTACTAGAGAGAAAAGTTGCCGGAGTCAAATTCCTTGTATGTGTACATACTTGGCCATTAAAGCTGACTCTGATTCTGAAATGACATAAACATGGAAGAAAACGGAAACCTAGCATTGGAACAGGTTGAAGGATAATCAAAATGGCAAAGACTCAGCCAGTGATCAGCTCCAGGGAGATCAAAGACACCTATGTGAAGCCAAGCTATTGGCAAGAAGCCCCAGCAAAGTCCCATTATTGCAAAGGTGTGCTGAAGAGGCGTACTTCACTAAAGAACACATCGACTGGCCTCTAGAGAAATGGCGCAACATTTTATGGACTGATGAAAGCAAAACTGTTTTTTGGTTTAAGGAGCCGCTGACAGTTTGTTAAACAACCCCAAACACTGAATTCAAGTCACAGTATGTAAGCATCATGGTATGGGATGTTTCTCATACTACTGTGCCTATTTATTGCATACCAGGGATCATGGATCAGTTTGAATGTCAAAATGCTTGAAGAGGTCATTTTGCAAATGGGTGTTTCAACAAAACAACGGGCCAAACACAGCAGTAAGAGAGCAGGTTCCAGACCGACAAGATTAATGTTATGCAGTGGCTAAACCAATCCTCGGGCCTTAAAACAATACAAAACTTCTAATAACAAATTAAATAAAAATTATTTTCATGATTTGATTTGGAAAATCAAAAAAGTGTGTATGGCTATTATAAGGATTTTGTGTTTTACTAGTTTTTTTAAACACACTGTTACTTATTTTGAACTGTATATGTTAGAACATACACACACACACACACACACTTGAATTGTAGGAATTACAAGTATTTTTATACACAGTGTTTTCAGGGGTTCTAAAGTGACTGGACAAATTAATAAAATCATAAATAAAGGGTTGCTTTTTAATGCATTGTCCAGAATCCTTTGCATTCCATGGCTGCCTGAAGTCTGGTGCCCATGGATATATCACCAAGGAATGTTCTCCTCCTTTGTTATTCTTCGTCTTTAGTGCAGCTGTGTTCAGTGTGTTTTGTTTGTGTGTTTTCTGACTTTAGTTTCGTCTCCAGCCATGCGTGAAATGCATCACACTGCCTCTACACCATTTTACAGCTAATGTACAGTATAAGCTGCAGATCAAGACTTCCACATGCTTATCATTCTGCTTCAGGTTGATCTGAGATCTGTCCAAGACCTTCTCTGGCTTTCTTATATTATTTTCTTGGCAAAAACTACTTTGGTCCTTGTGTTCATGACGATAATGAATAGTTTGCAGCTTGTGGTAAACCCTCTGTGCTTTTACTGCACAGTCTTCCCTTCGTGGACTTGGATAATGATATGCTTTCCTCTCTGTTCTTCACTTAGCTGGATGTTATAAATGTATTTGTACTTTCTCAGAATCTACCAAATTGTTGATTCGGCCACTGCAAATGCTCGTGCTATGTCTCTGATGGGTTTGTTTTGTTGTTATATCCTTAGGATGGATACTCCTTTGAGTAACAGAGCAACATTTTCTAAATATAAATGCCACACTTGAAAACTATTCCTGAGCGTTTATGTGATTAGTTGCTGAAGACGTATTGAAGTAATGTCTTAAGTCTCTCCATGAAACAGCCTTTGAGTTAAGTGCCCATTCATTTTTGAGTCCCTGAAAATAGGGGATAGTGTATTAAAATGGCTGAAGTGAATACCCTCAAATTACAGCTGAAGTCAATATTCATCATATAACTATGACTGCAATATACAGTATATGACTGACAGCTCAAATGTGTATACTACTATTTTTTGTTCTCTTGTGAGAGCAGGCAAGACAAACTAGCCAACATATCACCCTCACCAAGTGTATGTTACTGCAGCTAATTATCTAATTTAATATTTTTGATCAAGCTAGAATGGAGTTCTCATCATGTATTCACTGTGTGTATGCACCTGTCCATCCCTGCTGATCTGGACCTTCTTGTTGTCGTTCCATGGGTTGAGGATGTGTTGGGTGCACTGGAAAGGAAGGCTCTCTTTGTGAATCCACTCTACACTGAAAACTCCACCTAGTCCCACAAGGCCCCAGTCCTGACAGCTCTCCTGACCGATGGCTGATGTCATGCGAGCATAACCCTGTAAAAACGGTAAAATGTGTTAGTTTCATTTGTCAGAGTTCTTCCACGTCCAGTCTCTTTTCCTGTCAGTTTTACCTGGAAGTGTCCAGAGCTCTGGACAGAGAAGATGAGGATGATGAGGCTATTTCCCAGGAAGGCCTTGGTGAGTTTGTTCTCATTGCTTGGTGTAGTAGACCAGATCCCTTTCTGCTGAGAAATTTCTACATTCCTGATGTTGCTGCTCTTCATAATGAAGTATCGGACAGATGAAAAGGCTGCCCGAGGGGACGCAGGCTTAAAGAACTGAAGGGAACAAGGAGTGGAAAGCAAAAACCAACCTTTTACCTGATGAGGAACTATGAGATGCTCTTAATGAACAGAAATCTCAGTAATATTATATGACAAATCTCACATTGGACAAACACAGTATCTTCATTAGCCGCCAGAAAACAGGCAGACAGATAACAAAGTGTAACAAGATTAGAACAATGTTATTAAGGTGTGAATATACTGTACACTTTTAAAAGATTATAAAAGAGAGAATAAATGGATTACAGCATGCCTGAATAATTAATGGTTGTGTTCAAATGTGCAGATTTTGTAATATTAACAATGTTTGGCAGACAGTGAATACCTTTCCTGAGGTGGAGGGACCATGTGTGCCAGAGGGTCGGTCCAAAGACACAGAACAGGAAGAACTACTGGAAGAGTGAGGATCACCATAAAGATGATTTATGGACAGTGAGGACTCATTTCTGCTGTTTGCTGGAATCCGACAAGACCTGAGGGGAAACAGTTAAGTGGTGGAGTAGCATTAATATGAGCATGACCAGCCCAGGCAAGCAGAAAAAGAACATGCCTGCCTCTGTTCACCCCTGGTCTTGGGTGAAAGGCCTCATATACCGATCAGTCATAATATTATGACCAATTATCTCTAGTTCTCCCTTGTACCTCTAAAACAGTTGGGACTCATCAGAGAATGGACATGGTCCTTTTGAGGGTGTCCTGTGGTGTCTGGTTACAGAATGTTGTTAGTGGGAGCCTTTGGGTCCTATGGATTGAGGGGAGGAGCCTCTGTGGATCATCCCACAGATATTTGATCAGTTTGGGATCTAGTCAACACCTTGTGATGTTCTTCATGTTTTTTTTTTAGTTGTTCCTTAAGTGTTATTGTGTGTGTGTGTCAAACTGCATCCTGCTGTGGATGGCTTCTGCCATCAAGGACTGTGGGGTGATGGTGCCTGGTCTGGTCTAGGTGGGTGCTACATGTCTAAGTAACATCCACATGAATGAATGCAAGGTTCAGAAGATCCCCAGCAGGACAATGAATTGTCACAAGATGGTCAATGTGATGTACTTCTCCTGTCAGTGGTTTTATCTCAAGGAGGAGTTGAGTTGTGCAACAATTGCTGAAATGCATGATAAGACCAGGTGTAAACAGACATTTCAAAAAAGGCAAAAAAAAAAAAAAAAGTAGCAGAGTAGATTGAAAGTGCAAGACTTTTAAGGAAAAACAACAGTACACTTTGTAAAAGACACTGCAGTACAAATCGAAAGACAGAAGTGGGGAGATTTGCTTTTCCTATATTGACTGTCAGTTCTGAGAATTGATGATACCTGTCACTGGTGCCGCTGGTGGGTAGCTGGGGGCTGTTCTTGGAGTTCTTCACAGAGGCCCTCGGCCCTTCCTCTAATGTCATGGGCCTGGGTCGCTGACCAATCCCTGTGGGCTGCTGCAGGCCTGCTGCCTGCTCCTCTGCTCCAAGCACCTGAAAGAGGTCAGTTAGACTCCAGTCAGTAAGCAAAGGCCATCTATCCAATCAAGTGAAATGTAGAGGAACAAAGAAGAATATCACACACAGAAACCAGAGTCTGGATGATAGCCTCATCCTGTTGAGACCAGGGCTTTGAAGGACAACGGATCCTCTTGATGAACAAATTTTGCCACTTTTGCCTCAGTTCCATCACCAGATCTGCAGCCTGACAAGATACACAACAAGTGAGGGAGCATCACATCCCATCCACCATCAACAGTAACAACAATAAAAATATAAGAGGGATGCAGTGTCTTAAGGTTTCAAAGACGGACATCAAAAAGTATAATTACTGCAGCCATCACAAATGTATTTCTGATAAACCTAATCACAAGTCAAAAAGGCTGAGAAACACTGGTCTAGAACACAATCAAGGTGTTGCCACAGGGGGAAAAATGTCTTGAGAGGTTAGTTTTAACAGGAACGTTCTTTCACCTCTTTGTCCATATGGAAGACGAGCCAGTCATCTATCCTCATCTCTGAAAGGTCCTCTGTGTCACTGTCACTGAGGTCTTCTAGTGGACTGTCTGAAGAAAACAGACAGACCTGAAATACTATGAACTGATTAACAATGGTTACAACATTTAGGAAGGCCATGTCTCTTTTCAGTTGGTAGAGTGGTCCTAAGATATCAAACCAGCCAGAAGGCTGAAGAATCTCATTACAAGAATAAGGCAATGGCAGAAACCAGACCAAGTGAATATCTCTGGGTGAGAATGTTGAGGTGCTACGATAGTGTAAGGATGATTTGGTTTATGTTCAGTTTCATTATCAGAGTCCCAGAGAACGCTTATTCCAGCTGGAAAAGATAATTAAATCAAGGAGGAAAATGGACCATCCTGGTCCAACCTGTCCATGTTCTAGAGACATCTTGGGAAATAGAGTTGATAAGCCATCAGTTTTTCGCATGTTATCTGTGTCTATTGGTTTGTGGACAGAATGAGGAGGAGAGTGTTTAGCAGATTACGTACAGTGCATGCTGTCTACAAATGTTAGACTGAAAGTCAGAAGGTCAGAATGATTATATGATTCATGCTAGCTAACGTGTGAAAGTAGGGATTTTTGGTTAGGTGCATGGAGATAACATGGGTATAACAGCTTTAGATGGAAACTATCTCAAACTACCTTCCCACTATTCTATATTATTATCTTTAACCTGAAACTTGAACACACTACATAATTTGACAGTAATAAAAGGCCTTGGCAAAGATCTTTTTTAAGTGAATGGGTGACCATGTCTGTGTGTGCCACACTGACTCATATGTATATGTAGGGCTGGTTTGGTTTTGCCTGTCTTGGTTCATTGTTCTTCGTGATGTATTATTTGGTGATCTAGAAGCCAAACTGCCAAAATAGCTTCTTGAGTGAAGGGTTGAAAGCTTCAACATACAAAACATAGGACTGTACTGCTACATGCACATACCTGGACATGTAGTGGAGAAAATATGCAGTAAAAAAAGTTTCTGTTTACCAGTAGTGTTCTGTACAGCAGGTTCATGGAGGGCGGAGCAGTGTAGTTTAGCACAACCTCCAAATATGGCAACGGTGATGGAAGTCACCATGGAGCAACATCGGACACTGGCCATCCTGTGTCCTCGGCTCATCTCGTCATAGATGAGCCAGTCTGTGGGAAGGGCCTGGGTTGATTTGGCTGGACTGTTCTAAATAGAAAAAACAAACAATGATGACTACACAACTACAGGGGAGTGCTATAGTTTGCATGGCTCCTGTCCACTACCTAGTAAATAACTAGTAATACAAAGCACATAAGGAAACTGTTCTTAATAATAATGTCTGGTTTGCAGTTTATTCATCTATTATGCATAAAAGCAAATAAAATACTAAAAAACACCTTCCTCTAACCTATTAAATAATTAGGTAAAGAAAATCAGTTTACATGGATTCTTAGCATTTGTGATAACTGGTTATGAATGCTAAAAAAACTCATAAACACAGCTGTAAAGGTCTGACCCGTATGCCAATGCTCAGGGGGTGGAAGGTGTAGAAGATCCTCCTAGTGATACTAGTACTCCTACCTCCTTGAACTTGGGCTGGTTCAGGACAGACGTAGGATGAAAGTGAACCTTCTTCTCCCTGCTACTGGAGAGCAGGGAGGTCTCCTGATTGACATGAACCAGGTTTGGGTACATGCCAGCCACCAGGGCTGCCTTCACCACGGCCCAGTTCTCAGAGTTTAGATTCACGTCACGGATATCACTGCCTCCACGGGCCCGCACAAAACCTGGGGGGAGAAAAAGGCACAATGTCTTAATGTTAAGTTTTTCTAAATATTTTAAAACAGAAAAACAAACTATGTCTTCACTTTTTATGTGTAATTTTCTTTCTCTGTAGATGACCTGCTCACATTTTTGACTCTGTGCATAGGTATCATGTGCATCTAATGGAACAGATAAACTCTTGTTACACTCACTAGTGCTGAACACAGAGAAACATAAACCAGAACTAGTTTATTGTAAGGGTTATACAACACACAGTGAGTAAATAACTGATATACATAAGTAAATAAAGATAAACAAAATAAGATTGAAACTGACCAATAGCACGGAGTTGTCCCAGCAGCTGTGTCCTCATGCCAAGTATCATGTCCATCGTAGCCTGGGACAGGAAGTTCTTGTCACAGAAGGCTCTCCCCCATCCGTCACTGTGAGCTTTCTGCCACGCCTGACAGCGCAGAGAACATGACAAAATCATCCAACGTTAGCATTCAACTGAGCTCGAGAATATGACTGCCAGGCAACATTACTTCAGTGGCCATTTTAGAGACCTGTACAGTACAGGTAAAATAAACATGTATTTCATATTTCATACAGAGGCTAAGAGGATCCCCTTACAACTAGGGATGTCCAATAATATCGGCCCTCTGATATTACATATTGAGTTAAAAATGTAATATCGGGAATTATCGGTATCGGGTTTTTATAATCGATATTTGTTCTGTAGGCGTCAGCATTTCCGAGTCTGCATGAACGCAGCATGGGACGTTAACAGGTGCGTGCTTGATGACGTATAATAACAACAACACGCTAGTCTCGTAGGTAGCTAACCGTGGCTAACAAGCTAGCTCGCCCGGTGTTATGAGATGTCTGTGATTTGGAAGTATTTCCAAGTGTCACCTACTAACTACTAACTACCTACTTACAACCCCTCAGATCAAGCCCTCATCCAGACACACACATCTCAAAAGGATCCCCGCTTACCTGGAAAGCTCTCAGCAAGGCCATGTGGTCACTGAAAGTGTTGGAAGTGAAACGCTTGCGGCAGTGCAGGGCCGCTTTTTTCTGAGAGCCCTCAGAGGGAAGGATGAAGGGATCACGATAGGCTAGAGTACATGCAATGGTTAGAATGGGGTCCAGACACTTGAGTACAACAGCGCACAGCACCATCTTGCCCAGGTGGGGCTCCACTGGTAGGTCAGCCAGGTGGTAGCCCAGATCTGTCAGGTCCTCATACTGGTCCATAGCATCTATAGTCTGAAGAGAGAGGTGGTGTGTGTCAATACAGACGGACAAAGACAAAGAATATGATGACATACTGTATATAGTCCATTATGGCAGAAATCAGTATCAAGTTTTGTTACCTTTAGCATTTGAACAGCGTTACGGACTGCATGTGCAGGAGGAGGCTGTGGAGCCTTGGACAAGAAATCAGCTACTGGACATGAGGAGGGAGCCAGCAGTTTGGTCTGCAGACACAGTTCCTTAAACACACAACACGACATGAGTCTACATACCAAAGATAAAGTGAGGAAGCAAAATATCAGTAAACCTAATTTCATTGCCTTAATTAGTTGGTTGTGTGGCTCCCATTTAACAAATGTTTAAAAATATATATAAAAATAGCAGTCACATTTAATTCATCAAAATCAATTAGTTAATTCTGCCTTCTCTGTCCCATACGTATAGAATGGGAAATTGATATATAGGATACAAATCCTCTGATTGATAAATTATATACAAAGTGTAAATGCAGTAACTCCAGTGAATTAAACAAAATCAACTTATTAATGTATTTTGTGAACCAATAAAGTCAGTGTAACATAATAAAGAGTTAAATAAGGCTCTGCGTGTGTTTACCTGCAGTGGCATCCGCAGCAACTGTGGAACCTGGAACTCCAGCATGTTGTTGAACCTGAGTCGACTGAACAAACGGAAGCAAACCCCTGGTCTGCATCGCCCGGCTCTGCGGACATGTCACATCATTTTTTTAGATGATTGAAAAATAAACAGCTGAATTGTAAGAGCATAAAATGACAGTAGACATGTCATATTAAGCGTGTGGACAGTATTAATATTACCTTCCTTTCCTTTGCAGCGCGCTGGCTTTTGAGATCCAGACTGTCTTTAGCATGGATACATGACTGAGGGTATCAAAAGATTTCTACAAGAGGAAACAGCATGCATTAGCAAATTATTTTTCCCTTTGTTATATGCTATTCTCATATTCTAAATCGAACAGTGACAGCACCTCCTTGACCTTTCCCGAATCAATGACAAAGACCACATCGTTGATGGTGATGCTTGTCTCAGCAATGTTAGTAGAAAGAATCTATAAGAGAAAAAGGACATGGTATAATCTAGTTTCACAGTGAGTGGATTATTATTATTAGATTACTGCAATGTGATTTGAAAGAAAACTTCAGGCACATAAAAAAATCTGTTTAGATTACATAAAAAGGGGAAACCATACTACTACTGACATACTAGTAAAGATCAGTACTGTACACTTGTGCCACAGTTTTTGAAGGTTCTTGGCAGCTAGGCTGTTTCTTCTAGTGACTGCTGATAGTTTTCATGACTCTGGTATTGTTCTTGGTGTTGTGTACTACTGCTGAATAACTACGTGATCGATCCTACTCCTCCGCTGGTATGGATAAGAATGAAAACATCAGGGACCTGAAAGCTTTGTACAGTACTGTTTAGTTTGGCACAAATGCTGGTATGAATACGATCTGTGTACTAAAAAATCTGTTGCAAAAATGAAAGAAACTGCTGCTGAAATATCAGGTCATTTAATTTGTGTTCCATGAATTCATTTGAATGATCATTATCTGAACCGTCTCAATTTAAAGGAACTATAACCCTGATCTTGGGGTGAGATTTGTGTCCCTGGGATTCCCTCGCTAAGTTAAATTAAATGTTTCTCAAATATACTGTAAATCTATATAAGTTTACCTATCAGTTCTCCTACTACTTTACTGTAGCTATTGTATTATTTGTCTGTTATTTTTAATACTTTTCCCAAAGTTAACACTCACAAGATGCTTGGGAAATTAAATCGGTATAGCCTATGTACTATGTCCTTTTTCTAAACTCATTAAACTTTTGTACACAGCAAGCATCTGTACTTGTATTGGTATCTGCAATGTAAGTCTGGTTTTTAACTGGTATCGGATTAGATACAATGTTTGAATATAGTGGTATGTGTTGCTCTTGAGTTATGACAAATTAGCTACAGTTCATTCATTTATATGTATGTAGCGGGTTGAAAAGATGCATTCAACAAAGAATTTACTGCCAACAGCGACATCAGTGACTTACTATCTTCCTGACACCAGGGGGAGAGGTCTTCATGGCTCTTTTCTGATCCTGCGTCTGCATGTCAGAATGCAGAGTGAAGACCTGGTAGCTTAGATAGAACACACGTCTGTCAAATAAACGACACAGCGCCATGCAATCTAATCTATGCTCAGCACAACCGATAGTGGTGACGGCACAAACAATGAAAATAAAGCCTATTTTTAATGTAGTGCTGCTGCTAAGGTTACTCTGCATTATTTCAACCTGGCTGGTAACGGTAATGGTTACACTCACAATCAACCAGGCCCCAAACTAGACACCTTGTGACAGGAAGTGCAAGACTGGAGTGTCTGTTATCTGGATCTACACCTGGACAGCTCACTTAATAAGCAATCCTGGATCCTGTTTTTTAACAATGTTCAGCGCTCCAAACTAGTAAATCAGAACACAGCTTATTCTTACTTATATGTTTATCATACCAAAACATTCAGTATTATAAATATTGCATGATGATGGCATTCTTCTTATGTGTAGTATAAATTTTACCTCTCAGGGTGTGTGGAGAATCTCTTATCATCATACAAGATGCGATCCCTGAGCGCCACTATGTCATCATATCCAGGCAGGAAAATCAGGATAGCACCTGAAGACCAAAAGAACACATTCTGGTGATTGATGACATGACTGCCATGTAGATGTATTTCCCTAAACTCAGCATGGCACACCACTTCTTGGTTTTAAAACTGTCTGTTTGCTGGAGGAAGGTAATTACTTGCTTGCAAGTATCAAACTTGAAGTGCAAAGCTGCAGCTTCTAGATATGTGCGGAAGATCTAAGTGCAACAAAATCAAAATAGATGCCATCCCAGAGGGGAAGGTGAAAGGAAGAACGATGGGACTTATTCTCAGCCCACTTCCAAAGATAGACGGCAACTCTGAAGGACAAGAAAGACAACTCTGGTGATTATTAAAAGGGCTCATCTCACACAAAAGCCTGCAAGAGGTGTGGTGGCGCACTGCTGACAGAATAACTGAAGACCTAATCCAATCAAGTCGTTGGTTTAAGGAAGTTGCCCTATTTTCATTCCACTACCTCCATAAATCCTTTTTATTTACCTCCATTGCTTCAGTTCCAAGCCCTTATTATTAGACTCTGTTAACTGCTTACTATTTCAATCTCTTCAGATTCAAGACAAGCTTTGGCCTGTAACTTACATTACTTAGTAATGGTGGTCTTTAACCTGAAAGTCTACCACCGGATTTGTCTTGTTGCATTAATCAATCAGCTCAGCCTTACTCATAAACAATCTTTGGGTATTAGAGAGCTTTTTAGATCTTAGTATGACAGACAACACCATTCCATAGCAGAGATAACATTCAACCCTGAATATTAATGTCAGCAGTTTCAATTGGATGTACTTCTTCTCAGTATTAATGGCCATATCATGTGATGGCATGTTTGGCAAAAGGTCACCAAAGGCATGCAGTTCTTCTGCTATAGCCATGAATGACACGTTAATATGCAGCTATGTTGTTTAAGTATCTAATGGTGAGCCTCACCGTCACTGGTAGTGGAGCAAATGTTGTGCAGCAGATCCATGATGAGATCCAGGTCCACCCACTGATCATCAAAGCTGTGGTGGTAGAGTTTGAGCATCTCCTGCTCTTCAGCGCTCATCTCTGCAGTGGCACACTGCACCAGAGCGGACTCATCCGAGCTTCTCACCTCTCCCAAAGGACTGCTCAGTAACGAGAATACAGTAGCTTTAGGGAGTATTGAGATCTGTTCACTTTTTGTATCATTTGTAGTGTTGTAATTTAAAAACCGACACTTTTGAACAACTTGTAAAATTATTAAAAATCCAAAACTGAAATCTCTCTGTAAAAGCTTTGTACACCTACATTTGGGTTTTTTAGTCCCTTCTTCCTGCAGATCCAGTTAAAGTCCAGCAGACTGGATTGGAACTATCTGAGCTACCATCTTTGGGCCATTCTGCTGGTCTTAAATCTGGCTGGGGCATTCAAAAATATTGAACACACTCTAACATCATCTTAATGATGAATTGTGACGTCAACCTCAAATCACTCCACTCTGGAGCAGGTTTTCTTCAGTGGCCCTTATATTATTGTCTGCATTCATCCTTCCCTGAACTACAATCCTTGCTGCCGAGGCGTACTGGATGCTGCCACCAGCATACTTTGCCATGAAGATAATAAGGATAGACAGGAAATGAGGAGTGCCTTGTGTCTCCAGACATAGTAACTGGAGAGCTGCCAAATAACGCTCTGCCACAGTCAGTCTTAAATGCTTTCTGGCAAACAGCAGGCTGTCATATGTCTTTTACTTCAGAGTGATTTCCATCTAGCGTCTCTACCGTAAATACTTGATTGATTGAGTACTGAGATGGTTGTCCTTCCAGTAGGTTCATCCTACAAAGAACTTCTGAAGCTTTGTTTAAGAGACCATTAGGAACATTATTGAGATCACTATGATGAATGGAATACTCAAAGTTACAGGAATAGAGTTATACCTTTGCCCTGATCTATGCCTTGCTGCAATAACAGGAAAGTTCTTTGGACTACATGACAATATGAATATGCTGGACCTTTTACATAGAAGTGTGTGCCCTTCTAAACTACATACAATCGACTCCATGGAGGGCCAACTAAAATGATCTTAATACTAACAGAGAGAATTCCACTTTTTGATTTTTAATACTTTTCCCAAAGTTAAAAAACAGACGGATGATTGAGTGTAGAATTACAGAAAATGCAATTTATCCATTAAAAATGTAATCTTCAATGCAATACATGTGTTGTAGATTACAATCTGTAAGAAAATCTGTTATTTTCAAACATTACACTCACATGGAGGATTTGAGTAGATCCACAGCCTCTGTCTGCTGGAAGTGTGTGGCAAAGTCTAAAGCAGTCCTAAAATGAGATGGGTTTGAAGATCTTTGAATATGTTGACTTGCGAGTAAAGTTCAAAATGCATGCAACTTTTTTATTACTGTGACTTAATAAATACCAGGTTAAAATTTCACATTATACTTTTCAAAAGCCTATTAAATGATATGATACATATATTGAATTATTAGAACTTGTAATGTGACTATGGTAATTGAACGTTTTCCTACCATCCATTGGATGCCTTCATGTTGATGTCAGCACCCATGTTGAGCAGCTGCTCCATCTGTAGAAGGAATCCTCGACCTGCTGCTACCATCAGAGGCGTGGCCCCCGTCTCACTGTGCGTGTAGTCCACTAAATAATAGAACACATGAAGAAAGCGTCAGTGTCAAGCTCAAATTAAATTAATTGTTTGCTAAAGCACACCATACATATCTGCTCATGGGAGAAATTTAGATTTGATTCATTATTTCGTTTTCATGACACTTCCTAATGAAATACAGAAGTGCTCCTGTGTTGTACATGAACCAATAAAAACAGACATCATTCATTCTTAACATGGACGCTATTATCATGTGCTTATCATTTAGTAAACATGGAATAATTCCAGAGACTGCTGACAGAGATTAGCCGCGAGAGTCATACCGTTAACACTTTCATTAAGGATGAGGTTGAAGAGCTGAATGAAGCCATCTTGGTCTTCATTAAGGAAAATGTTTGTAATGCAGGAGTCCATCTCTTTTATCAGCCATGGCTCCAGCTGCTCTGTGCTGTTCTCAGTCTGTGACAGGAACGGATTCAAGAGCAATGTTTCACGCAAAAGCATAAAACAATCACCAGACAGAGGAACACTTCATTATAGAGATGTTCATTCATTTTGAGCAGCTGAAATAGAACACAAGAAACACAGAGCTGCCTCTTGCCAAAAAACATGACCGTGTCTATATTTACATTTTTGCACCTACTGGTCAAATTTAAGTTCATTTTAAGAGAATTACAAAAAGTAAAGTGAGAATGCCTGAAATCTGCATCGCTAAATAACTAAATGGTTTCAACTGCTTTTAAAGTGAGTGACATCTTTAGACAGATGATGGATGGTAGATAACTCCATGCATTTTGGGAGACTATTATCTACCTCTGAACCCAAACTGACCTTGCAGTCACAATGCAATCGTCTTTAGATAGTGAGAAAAAAGGTCAGATTTAAATAGCAATGATAAATTCACATGACAGCACATGAATGGGTAGGTGTGTCACTGTGACTGCAATATGCTTTGAATTCCAGTAGGTAGGCGCACTGTCACGGTTAGATTATATTATAACAACGTCTTAAGTTATTGATCGATCGTGTTAAATAAACGTCGTGATAGTGAGTAAATGAATAAATTCTAAATGTGTGTGACTTGGTTTACCAGCTTGTTGAAGGGCCTGTCCTCTCTGTCTCCACAGCCACTGTCCTGCAGGAAGCTTGGAGCAAATGCATGGGTCCTCGGTTGGTCCCCAGCTCTGGTCTCCACTGCCTCACACCACTCAGTCAAACGTTTCTCTTTTCCCTCCTCTGAGCACCAGAATAGGGGACAGACACAGTGAGCTAGACTAGACCAGACCAAAGGCTGTAGATTAATGAATAAAGACTTCATACTTCTCTGGGTCTCTTCCTTGTATTTCCAGGCATCCTTACTGGTGAAGCCCGTCAGTCTCAGAATGTCCTCTAGAAAGAATTCCTTCACTTCAAACTGTCTCCCTTTGACTAGAGAAAAAAAAACCATAAAAAAATAATAACTATTAACATTTTATTCCATATACAAAGGTGAACCTTACATTCAGGGTCTCTGGCATAAAAAAAAGTCCCAACAGTCAGAATATGGGCGTTGAGAAGACTAAGACAGCAGTCAAAGAGAAAGAAATAAAAAATAAAAATAAATGAATAGAGTGAGGCAAAAACATAGGTAGGAGGGTTCTTCCCCCTCCAGTTCATCAATATCAGACAGCGGGCATGCCACGATGCAAAGGCAATTGCATTTTTGTTTTTTTATTACAAAGCAAACAAACGTTTGAACCCATTAACCAGTTGTTGTTTTATATACCTCTATATTTTTTAATGCCTTGTCATCTTAACAGAAGGCCTTCCTTGTAGGTTATCTCCAACAGTCACAGAAAAGCTAACTGACGGACAAACCACAAAGGTTCATATGACTTACGGTAGATAACAGGGCAGGAGCCAAAGTACTTAAGGAACAGGTCTATGTCCAGAGCGGCGCTGGAGAGGATCACTTTCAAAGTAGGGACCTTCTGAAGCACCTCCCTCATCTTAGTTAGCAGGAAATCAGTTAGACCATCACGCTCGTGCACCTCATCCTGTTAAGAGTAAGACAGTTTGAGATGATGTACTGTAATTGTTCAGTCAGTTTACAATAAAACTCAGACTGGAAGTTCTTGGGTTTGCTGGCCTCCAGTGGTTTAACCTGGGGTGCTACAGGACTTGGTAACATCGCTGCTACGTGCAGTCACATGTGAAACGTTCAGCTAAGGAGGGCAGCAAAAACACTGCTTGTCAGCTGGCTGCTGAGTCACTCTTGGGGGATAGTTGTGGTTTATTTCATTATGGCATATTAGCCACTAATGTCACTATGGTGGCTCTGAGAGTCATGCTCTGTCAAATTTTGGGCAAATGCGGAATTGCACAAAACATTGTGAGTACAATATATTGTGCATCTGCCGCCATCCTCTGTGTCTTGTCTTCCATTTGAGTTAATGCCTCCTCTGAGTATGGTCAACCATCAAAATGAACTGGCTTTGCAGCTATCACTAACAGTATTTATTTGTATTCTACTTCTACTGTGCTCGCTCTGGGGGTTTCAGGGCAGGTTTTGTAAAGCATCTTGAGACCATTTGTATTGTTATTGGAGCTATATAACTGAAACTGAACCAAATAATGTTATTTAGCTGTTGGGGATCCACAGAATCCACTTCACAGATGAAAATAAATCATCATGTGAGGATAAATCTGACAGTGGTTAGGTCGGCTACCAAGTTGTATTGGGTACAGATCGCCGTTGCATTTAGCAAAATTGCTGTTCCATTCATAAAATGTCTAATCCTGTTTTTAGGAATTGCTACACATAAGGAGAGTGAAAGATTACAATGACCCAAACAGCCACATTTATAGGGAATAAACCAAAATGACCCTTGTTTTTTCTGAGAATGAATTGCGTCTCCTTTTCTAGCCTTGATGCTTACCACAATAACATGCGTCACAGTTGCTAGACGAGAATCTCCAGCCATCAGTGTTCTGAGGAACACTCCACATGTGCAAAACGTCAGCAGCGTCTTGGGAGAGACCCTAAGATTTGCAAAGTCAACGGTTAGCATGTGTTAGTCATAGCTGCTATGACATATTTATGTGTTAATTGTTGAAGTACGTGACCATTATCAAAACAATCATTAAAATTTGTCTCCCTAGTAGAAAATTCTTCCTTTTTTAAATATAACAAACCTGCTAAGTCTATCAGAAGTATTTTTTTTAATTTAACTAGACTTGAAATTTGAGGGCAGTAGTGGTTAGAGGTGCAGCTTCTACCTGCTCTCCAGTCTGATGTGGTAACCGATT
This sequence comes from Planiliza haematocheilus, assembly GCA_005024645.1. Classification (NCBI taxonomy): domain Eukaryota; kingdom Metazoa; phylum Chordata; class Actinopteri; order Mugiliformes; family Mugilidae; genus Planiliza; species Planiliza haematocheilus. The sequence goes on along the minus strand of SRSE01000582.1, from coordinate 2,604,163 downwards.
GTCTGGCCCACACTCTCCCCTCTCTCAGCTGCCACTCTCTCAGCCACTGCAATGGCAGCCAGCCGTCTGGGCTGCGTGCAGAAGATCCTGCAGGGCTCACCATTCTTGCTGCAGTCGTCCAGCAGAAACTGTGGAATCTTTAAAACAGAAAGAAGCAAGTTAAGTGTAAAACTAAAAACCTATCCAGTGTTTGTGGATTAAGTCTGATGTCATTAAAACTGGACTGAATATAAATAAAAATTGTCATTGTCATTGGTCATTGGTCATTTTGAGCTGTCAGGAGATGTTGAAGCTGGATCTGTTTGTCACATACAAACCCACCTGTGTAGTTTTTCCAGAGCCTGTCTCTCCCACCACGAGCACCACCCTGTTTTCTCTGATAAGCTGGACGATCTCTTCCTGATGTTCATACACAGGCAGGGCACGCCGGAAACTGTCCAACTCTGATGGACTCCTCTTCCGAGGTACCATAGGAATACCATTGTTTAGGCGTCCGCTTGCCCTGTTCCTGTCATAACTGTTGTCTGAAGGAGGAGACATAGAATATTAGGCGACCCAGTAAAGCACTTCTATTGAATAAACAGCCACAGGTCCATGTGTATGACTGAGTATGGTTCTGAGCTATATAAGTATGTACTTCAAAAATACAGCAGTACTGAATGCAGAGATGTGGATGTTTGTGCTTTAGAATGTAACTGACTGTTTTGGTTCTAATATCTCCAACAAAAGAAATAATTTGTATAGCCCTGATTTACTATGTTGTTGCTAGTAATGAGTCTCTTTAATTGCTACTCCAGCTAGCTTGACCACCACTGCACTGGTTCGCTTGTTGACGAGCGGATGAGTTGAGGAGGTGGCAAGTTTAAATGCTGAGTAAAGAAACTGCAAACACAGCAACTGGTGATCACTACCCATCATACATTTAACTGTGACTGACCTTATGTCTCTTGAAATGTGAACAACTATAAGTTTTGGCATTTTACATCGACTAATAATTTGTTCATGTAGTAAGTGTGAATGGTAAAAAGTATTTTATACAGCAAGAAAGCAGAAGAGAGTGGATATTAACTAGCGTGCATCACTGCAACCTAATGCATCGTACTACGTTACACACAGACATTGACAATCACCAGGTTCTGCAGCCACAGACATGCCACCCTTGCTGCTTATCTGCATGTCTGTGCGCTCCCTTTTGCTGGTGGGAAACCTTTGAAGCAGGTTGCGGATGAAATACACAGAATTGTGGGAAAGTGTGAGGGCTGTGGTAGGTCGAGGCTTGTCCGAGCCATCCTTCTTCCTGATGGTGAGGAAGCGATTTGTTCCCTTTCTAAAAGAGAAAAATGCCTTGATGAGTATATCACAGTTTCAAAGATAGTTACATGACTTGTAATGGTTGCCTTGTGGATAAATCACACATAAATGTGTTTTGGTACCAAAACTTTGCTGAAACTATAACCAAAGCCTGATTGCATTACAGTGATTGTGTCAAGCTATTAATACTGAAGGGCTGACAACATTTTTGCCACAGATAAAATACCGAAAGAGCCCGTTTAGAATCAATATTGAATTTCAGTACCACTGCCACATTCTTCTGTAACAAATGTTGTTTCATTTACCATCACACAGACCGGCAACAGGCTTTCATTTCTTCTTGTGCCACTACCAACACAAAATTACAGTCAGGCAGCTGCTGTGTTGACATTGCTTCTGTCCCTTTGTGGATTAGTGGTAATTGGAGTGAGATGATGGTTTATAGTTGGGATCACTTTGGTAAATGTGTTTTGGTAAAGAGGAGGCTTAAGCCTTTCTGCAACTTCCTTAATGCTGTATTTGTTGTAAATTTACACCTACAGCAGACAATTGTAGCAACACTTGTTATCACCTTGTACTGTCTCTGTAGTAATCGTGTAGGATAGATTTAGAGGAGATCCACATCAACTGCATGCTCAAACTTCACAGCTACCATAGCCGCTTAACCAGTTAACAAATCCAAGTTAACTGTAAAGGAACTACTAACCATTTATAATGTGTACTTTGTACATATCTCAAGTCCTTTTCACTTGCAGTTATCAGTTTTCTAAGGCACTGATGAACTTACCCTTTGCTCTTAGAAATGTATCCCAAAGACTGTGCCATTCGATGAATGAAAGCCCTCTCAGTGCTGGACAAGGAGGAAGGAAATTCCATCTCTGTTCAGGAAAGAATAAATATTGGCACACTCCATAAGACTCACCATCATACCATTCTGAACTGGGGTGAGTACTGAGCATGTTCGTTGCGTATCATTTGTCAATAACTACCTTTAACTGACAGAAGTTTGTAACAACAAATACCAATAAATGGATCTGGTACCTCTCTGGTCACTGTAGCGAAACCTGTCCAGAGAATTGTTCACTGCTATCTTGACTTCTTCATCAATGTGAATTTCTTTTAAGCCATTGGAGATGGAACCACGGGCGTTTTTGTTGCGGCTCCTAACTGGTTTTTGTGAGGCTGCACCAGCATTCGACATGATGCCCTGCAAGACAATTCAACAGTTCATGTTACCACAATTTATCAAACCAGACAGCCATTCATTACCTACAGCTTACCTGAGCTAATAGGAGCAAGGGAACAATTAGAAAATGCTGTGATTGTGTGATCAAGTAAAAGGTTAGATGCCTCCTGATTTAGTTAATAACTTTTGCAGAATTTAATTAGACACGATTTAGGGCTGATTGTGTTAAGACAACACTGAGTGTGGTAGTAGTAGTGGTGTCACTAAATGTCATCATTCAGAAAATACATACATTTACTATAAATAAAACAATCTGTTTTGGTATATTACAGAAATATATTAGCAAATTTAAGATTAGCCAAGACCCTCCATAAAAACGTGATTTATTTATTGTTTGCTATAATCTTGAGTTCTGCTCTCTGATGATCTGACAAATCTATGGTGTTTGAAGAAGTGCAGATCTTGTGGAAAAGAGGAACACGGCCTATTTCAGTATGAGCACTTTCTAATAAACAGGTTTGTTGCACCTTACACCAACAGATGTGTTTCATGCGACAGGACTCCCATTAGACTTAGGCAGACGTTATTCATCTGGATAATGGTAAAGTGCAATGATCACGTGTTTCGACCTTTTAAAGGGGTAGAAATGCTTTACCAGAACTTGTTTCATATTGTACAGTTTTTTACAGACAGCAGTGGGACTCAAACTGAAGAGTCACCTGACGACAAGAAAATATATACTGTATGCGGTACTTGTTTAACGCTGTTGCTGTTTTTTATAGCTAGTTAATGCCGGTTAATGTTTTGTATTTCTCAAAAGCTTGCTGCCTTGAGTAGTCTTTCGTGTTATAAGTGTTCGGATAAGCGCGAAGCTACGTCCAAACAGTATCTTCTTTGCGGGATAATGAATAATGTCATTTTTCGTCGCAGTTCAAACTAAGTGTTGTTGTTGTTAGCTAACTAGCTAAGTTTGCTGTTAAGACGCCTATACACAAGCGGCTCGCGCGTTTCATTTCACTGGTATCGAAACACAGAACTAATTTAGCTAGGAGTGAGAGAAACATCGCGTTAAAAAGCCGCAGCTAGCGGCATGAGGAGCCGTGTCATCAACACAATAAATATACTGTAGTGTACCTTGAATAGTGGAGAGCTTCGGCAGTGCTCTAAACCTATCAATTCGCAAGTGAGGGATGGATGTGCAACGCTGAACACTGATGCCCTACTTCTTCCTCTGGTGCCTTCGAACTCAAGGACTACGACGCTACATCCGGTCCGAGCTTTTCAAAATTAAAGAGTAAAGAGGCGAAAGAAGTTACAGAGCAGATAATTCGAGCACGCCCACAAAAGTGTCTTAGAGTGATCGTAACAATATTATTGTAACTGCTGCTCATGCTAAAAGCAGCAATAATAATATGCGTCATTTGCTGCTCCTCTCTCTAATCCGGTACTTCCGGTCTGCCTCCACTGAGCCAATGTTTGAGACAAGACATTATCCTGCAAGATTATTTGATAAACAGGTTATTTTTTCCCTCAGTGATGGTTGACCAGGACCAAAGGATTCCCAAATCATCAAGATGACCAGGTTTTGGGACAGATGGAGCAAATGTACAATTATTTTATATTAATATAAATAAATATTTAGCTTCCATTCACATATAGCTTCTTGTTTCTATGTTCCGTAATGTTAGTAACACATTATCATTATAGTATAACAACATATTTACAAAACCTATTAGACTCAAGACAGTCAATGTACAATTAGATCTACAGTATGAGTCTTTCTTCAGGACAAAGGAAACAGTGAATTATTTGACATACCACAGTGCTCACATAAATCAAGTGAAGACAACAGCTGAGAGTGAAAAAACAGTCTTTATTAATATTCACATTTAAAGTCAAAACACCCCTGAAACCAAAGGAGATCACCATCTGTACAGTCAATTACAAAGGACCCCCAGTAACAAATGTCCCAAGAATCAGTCTTGCATCCAGACAGGAATGGATATGATACGCCCTTTAGAAAATATCAGTTGTTTGACTTTTGAAAACTTTTGACGCAGTCATTCTATGAAAATTTTCTTTGCTTATGATTTCATATGAAGCGTATAGAAATCCCTTAAATGGCCTTCTGAGAAAAGAGTTTATAACGCAGTGGACAAAGATGGTACGCAGCCCAAAACATCTATCAGTTTCCATACCCACCAAACGTTACAGTAGCTAACAAATGCAGATTTGGAGATCTAAACCAAAACTTAAACATGTAAATGGTTTGTCTGCAGAACAGAATAGACTACTTACAAGACTGCTAAAAACAGACAAGCATAAATGGGATGTGGTTCACTTTAAGGCAAACAACAAGACAATGTGTGGAAGTCTGTCACTGAAAACAAGAAAATGAACCAGTTTGGTGGAAAATGCACAATAAATGTGAAAATGTAAATTAAATTCTGCTGAAGGTTTAATTTCCTGAGCATTTCTCTTTCAACAGGCTAAACAAACTGAATGTAAAACTCATTAGTTTTCATTAAATGACACTGGTAGACCATAGACTGGTAGAAAATAAAATTACAATCAAGGCTGTACGTAGTCATGCTCGTAATGGGTGACTTCACAAATGCTGTCTTATTATCATTTTACATGTGCTGTAAACTGAAATTTATTAGTAGAATTTTATTATTTTAATTCCAGATATTTAAATATCATTTTGTGAATTAATTTTAATATTTGCAACCATAAACTTCCATAGAAACGTGCAACATGAATTTAATGACATTTAATTTGCAAAGATGAAGCTGCAAATACCTATTGTTCTTTCTTTCCCAGATCAATATTCAATATGCAATGTCAAATTTCTGAATAAAATAAGTAATGTAATAAGTAATGTTGGTAAAAGGCCAATAATACAGTAGAATAATAAAGCCAATAATACTGTTAAAACATCCAAAACATTTATAGGATTCAACTCAATGTGTAAAGGATTCTGACAAGGAAATGATTACGTCTTAAAACCAAATGGTACATATTATTTAATAATTCACAAATTCAAGTTATAACAGTAGCTAAGTTTTGCTTTTTCTTCCTGTGATTAAAATCCATGATCTTCTCAAAATGTATGTTCTGCTTTTAAAACCCTAATGAGCAACCTATGCAGCCTTGCAGTGTTGTATCGGGTTGATTGAAATTAGGGTTCTGCATAGACCAAAGACAGTGCTGTTTTAAAAGGTCTGAAAGTATGGGTAATGAACGCAAAGATTTCAGCTGAGTCTACTTGGTCAATGACAAATGGACCCTAACAAAGCTACATTCATGATAAGCAAGTCAAAAAGGAAAACATTATGATCAGTAACATCCTTGCCTGGACTGTTTGATAAAAAGCCTGCTGACAGCCAGGTTTGATGTTGTCACAGGAGTGGTAGAGAGCATCATGTCAGTAGTCAAAACATTTCATGATGGCATCTCTGTCAAATCTGAAATTCAGGAAAGCCTTGGAGGACAGAAATTGCTCACAGTCTCTGCTGTCACCTGTTTGATGGCCGTTGGAGCTGCTAGGAGTCCCATCTGTGAAAAGAATATTTACATGTTTCTTTCGTGGAATACGTTATTTTTTTTCTTTAAGCTTAAAGCTAGACTGAATCTATTGCAGAAGTACAATTTTCACTGCTGTCCATGCATTTAAATGTGCTCCTCTGGGAAACATTCTTGAAGAAGCTCAAATTAATTGCCAGACCACTGCGAGAAATTAAGTCCCACTTCATCATTAATGCAGCAAATACACTGTATGATAAATTACATGCCAGGGGGTTTGTTTCGAGTCACAATGTGTGCATCAACAATTCTGAAAAAACTTCTAGAAGGGCTTGCAGTGTTTTGTGGGTCAATATGTATACAGTCAAGACTATAAATAAAGATGGAGGACAGAACAGCTCATCAAAAGTGAAGCCAAAGCAAGTAGGCTTCCTCGGTGTCTGGCTGCAGTATTAAGCCCCACCCCCTGCATGTTAGTGGACGGGACTTAGGCCAAACTAAAACACTAACATACACGTCAAATACTTAATTTTCAACAATAGTTGACTTCCTTTTAGAAAGTTATTTTATAATGCTGACGCATGATCAAGTGTCAATTATTCTGATAATAGTAGTACAGAAACAGGATGTGATGTCATAATGGCTGCGAGCTGCCATGCCAACCGCTCCTTAGAGCAGTCTGAAGGACTGTAAAAGTGCTACTTTTTCCAGGGCTTTCCTAAGGGAGTTTGGAGACAGAGTTCGTATCCCCGGGAAAATAAAAGAAAAAAGACACTGTTACTCTAGCTAACAAGACCTAATTCATTCATTCTGATGTGAATTATTAAGCTTGCTTTTACAAATAGTTATTTCATTCAAAGTTTGGACATGTTCTCATGAAACTGAGCTCATGAACCTGATGAAGGTGGCTACTTTGAAGAATCAAAAATATCAAATATACTGGTTTAATTAATTTTGGGTTTCTATTGTAAACAATTTCATGTGTGTAATTTTATAGTTGTAGATGTCTTCGGTAGTCTTCTACCATGACCTCAGCAACTCGAAATGAAGGACTCAGATCGGGGGCCAAAAACTTGATCGAAACATTCATAAATCTTCCTACATAGACTGAATTCAGTACCATCTCATCTGCAGTGCAATAGTGAAACCATATTGTTATTATTTGTTAACGTTGTAAAGTGGGTGTAGTCTCAAAATTAGACATGGCAACTGTAATCATACCTCTTTCAAAACTGTCTTGTAGTCTTCTGGGTTGAAGCCTCTTATCTTCTTTCTGCAGAAAGAGTTTTAGTACTTGTAATGAATCAGTCACACAAATAATATCATGGCAGTATCAGAGGTGGAGGAAGTACTCAGATATTTTACATAAATATAAGTGGCAGTAGCATAAAGAACAAATACTTGGTCACATGTAACATTCTTTCCTGGCCTTACTTATGTGAACAACATATCCTCAAAGTATAAAAGTACACACCAAAACAGGGGTGTCAGACCTCTGCTTTTAGGATTTTTATTAGTGATGCATTAACATGCCAGTAGCATTGAAATATTGCAGCAGATGTTACATTTATACCTATAATCAGGTGGCTTAATTTACTGTGTAGTCTGCTCTAGCCTGGAAGCCATATGACCCTGTACACCCCAAAGGTTTGTTGGGAACTGATCATCCCCTGTGCAGAGATCTGCCAGGCATATATTGTTTAGGTGGGTTTTATGCAGTGATGGACAGAACAGTAACAGCACTGTATTCATACACGTCATCTGAGCACTGTGAGTTAAATCTGTTTTCGACAAAATGCCTCTGAATGTTTATAACATTATTCAAAGGTGTGCAAATGTATTGTTTTCTCTCTATAGGTTGAAATACACCCAATAATGAGTGTTACCAGAACCAGACACATAATCTGATAATAACTAAATCTGCCTATGGACAGGGTAAACAAGTAACTACAGCAGTCAGATAAATGTAGTGAAGTAAAAAGTACAAAAGTAGCATAAAAGTGCCCAAGTAAAGTGCAAGTACCTGGTCTGAGTTTTTTTACGTTCCTGAATGGAATTGTTTCAGTCTGCTTTCTAAAAACAGGTACCTGAAACAAATACGACTTTGCACTTACAAATAGGGTTTTCACCTGCTGGCTGCTGGCTCCACTATCATTCCCTCCTTTCTTCATGTAAGGCGAGTCCTGACATTTCTTCCCATTTCCCTTCAAATTTGGTTTCTACAGAGCAAAGGGCACAGTAGTTATGTAGTTTTACCAATTCAGACCAAGTGCTTACAGATTCTGTGCTGAGTTTTAGGGCTGCAGGAGTACATTTTTTGAACAGCAAGTAGTGAGTGATAGCTTGTTTTGAAAAGATCTGACAAATTCTGTTATACCCAAGTGTTCTGAGTTTTCCAATGGTGTAAAAAGGCACTTTTCTGTATGGCTACTCTGTGTAGCCATAAAATGGAAAAAAGAAGAAGAAGCAAAGAAAATAAAGAGGAAGTTGATCGAGGAAGTCAAGCGGGAAAGGCAGAGTGGTTATGCAAGCATCCAGACATGACTAAATCTCCAATCTCAAATAAATCTCAAATCTCAAATAGACGCTGGAGAGAGCTTTGAGAAATAAAAGGTTGCAAGACAGACAGAATTGAATATGCCAGAATCCTGTCATTATTTGCAATGTTGTCAAGCCTCAAATCGAGCCTTTGTGAGGGAGCTTCTAGTCAGAAGCAAGCCAAAGAAAGACTCTCTGTCTGATGTTTGGGCAGATCTCTCAACAGTTTTGGGATGAATGCAGCCAACCTGCCCCAGAGTCAAGAAACCTAAGACTGGGACAGATGTTCATCTTTCACCACAACAATGATTTAAAGGACAGAACCAAGACAACAACAGATAACATCAGGATAAGTCCTTGACTGTGCTTGAGCAACCATGCTCAGATTTAAACCCTATATTATCTGAGACCTGAGAGTGGCAGCAATAGTCTAAAGAAGTTTCTAGGATGCTGCCTACCAACATACTCAGGGCTGTTTAAGATGTCTGAGCCATACCTGGTGTAGGAGTTTGTTTATTGTCCTTTGTAAATGGGTGCTGGTTATAACAAAAATAATATATGGTCAGAGAAAGGCTCTGGCTGGCACCCCAGCTCACCACCAGTGGCCAAGAAATATCCATTACAAAGATCAATTTACCAAAGAAGGAGCATCTACAGGGTAATCAATAAATGGTGTGAATATGGAAGATTTCTGTTTTGAGCGAAATACATTTGGGTGGCAAAGAAATCTTTGGGAATATAAAAGTTATATGAATTGTGCAGAAAGTGAAGAAGTCTGGTTTATTTCTGAAGTGACTGAAGGTTGTTTGACATTACAAGAGAAACCTCTAAGGAACAATGCTTCAGTCATAAAGTGAATTACAGAGTCATCTTCCTCTTACCTGGCTAATTTCAAACTGGCTAAGCTGGCCCAGAGTTTTCTGCTGCTTGTGTTTGGGCCAGCTCTCTCCAGGAAATGCATCAGTAGCTGTGGGGTGACGGGATTTTGTCCTGAGATGGAACAGAAACAAAGTGGATATTTTCTATTGTACAAGGAGGATAGTAAAAAAACAAAAACAGCATAAACTAAAATAAAGTAACTTTCTGTCTCATAATTATAATTAAAGCAATTCAATTTATTAAAAAAACAAATCAAAACAAAACAAAAACAAGCGGTAGCCTGCTTTCAGGCATGACATGCTCATTTGTGATGATGCTTGGCTGCTGAAGAGCGCCTCAAAAGTGAAGTCAAAGCCAGCTGCAGTAACGGTCGTAAGCTCCTACCCCTCCATGTTAGTAGGTGGCACTTGGGCCAAATTAAAACATGAACGTATACATCAAATACACTTTTTTGTTCAAGGATGGTTTCAGTCATTTTCAGTAGTTAATACACTGCCTGGCCAAAAAAAGTCAAACAGGTACGAGTCTCCTATTGGATAATTACTGCATGGCTGATTCTCTTTCAGCTGGCAACAAGTTATTTAACCCAACTGATGTAATAGATAGATCTTTTTTTTATTTTTTTTTAATGAGTAGCTTCTTATTTCTTAAACAACCATGTTGAAAGACACATCCTGTGGTTGTGGGAAAGTTGTTGGTCTGTTTGAGAAGGGTCAAATCATTGGCATGCATCAAGCAGAGAAAACAAGGAGATTGTAACAACTACCGTACTACAATTAGGTTAAGAACGCATTATGCCCAACGCATTATTAAAAACTGGAAGGACAGTGGGGAACCATCGCATCAAGGTAAGCAGAGAGGCACACGAAGTGATGCACCCATCATGCCTAGTGTCTACTGTACAAGCCTGTGGGGGCAGTGCTATGATCTGGGGTTGCTGCAGTTGCTCAGGTCTAGGTTCAGCAACATTATGTGTCCAAAGAATGAGGGATTCCCGCTGTCAGCTCATTGGTCATATTGGTTATTAATTAATAATTAATGACACCATCGGGTATCCGTGTGGGAGCAAACTGGGTGCAGTACATCATGCAGTTCATTTTGTAATAGCTGGCAACATGACGAGTGCTTGGGCAACACTGAATCTGCAGTTATGTATTGGACTAGTTTTATAATTTTGTCGAGCTTACTGTAAACACTCATAGTTAGTAGATGTTCGTAGGGCTTTAAATAAACTGTTTATAATCTGGTCAAAGGTTTTATATAGATCAAGTAACACAACAAGTTTGAATAATTATTCACACTAGGGTCAGTTATCTTGTTATTTGAGAAATTTATAATATGACATTCTAGTCTGAAAGCTACACCAACTTATGGGAAATTTGGACTGCAGTTTCTCCACTGGGAAGTGATTATGCTCGGGCAAAGATCTGCTGAGCCAATCAAATTGTTTCTTTACGTGGTGATAGACAGTGGAAGAGCAACTCATCTGTGTGCCATGGAGTAGTATTTGTTTACTACAACATGGCTCTGATTGGCTGAACGACTAATCAGAGCAGAATGTGACATCATGAGGTCATGACCTCAGCAGAATGTGACATCATGAGGTTTCCCTCAGGTCACCAGTCTATCACAGAACTAACATTCAGAGACCAAAATCCATTCACACATGGGCAGTGAACCTGATGTGCATGTTTTTGGACAGTGGGAGGGTTCCAGAGCACCCAGAGAAAACCCACGCAGGCACAAGAACCTGCCTATTATTATAGTATAAAAATACTATAAGGGCCACTAATGGCCTTCCACTGGACTGGCTGAGGGCTACACCATTAGCATTAGCTTGGTGGCTTGAGGAGGCTGAGACCTCCACCTGCAGCCGCAGTGGGCTGATCATCTGGCTGTTGGGTTTGACAGGCCAGAGTCAGTGGTGGAGGTTGGACCTTCCAGCCCAACCTCCACAGTATTAGTGAGTGTTAGAAATGACTCCTATTTAAAAACTCCTCCTGGTAACATGATGATGTCATCATGACATGACACACGTCAGTGGAATGCGTGACACTATGGGATCATAACATCCAAGTTTTTTAGGAGTTTCCATAGGTAGTGAAACGTGCTTGATGCCTTTGAGCTCAGTAAAGCAGAATAACACGTCAACATTGCACAACTGTTTCAACAAGAATGCTATCATAGCTAAGGGAGTGAGAGGATTGACTGACATCCCTAATTTAAATAAAACTATTTATTATTTCTTTATTTTATCAAATCTACTGTGAAGTTAAACAAGAACTCACTAACTTAATTTTAATGACTGGGATGAGTCTGGCCTCACATTATGGGACCCAGAGTTCTAATTTGATATGGGCCAAATACTACACTCAACAAGTGGCCCATATGTTGTCTGCCAGAGTCAAGATGGTGCCTCCTTTGCTACATCTGGGCCATGTTTGGTTCATATGCCTCATGCCAGTGCCTGCGCCATGCCAAATCTAGGCCGAACATCACTGGTGTAAATTTCTGCGCCCTGTTATCCATCAATTCCACTGACATTTTATGGCTTGGACCTCTGCAGAGCTCCATGACTTCTGTTATTAATTAATGAATTAATTCATAATGTATAATAAAGGCGACTGTGGCTCAGTAGGTAGAGCGGGTTGTCCACGAACCAGAGGGTTAGCGGCAGTGTTGGGAAAGTTCTTTTTCTACACGAACTAGTTCAGTTCATAGTTCATAAGCTTTAAAATGAACTAGTTCAGTTCATAGTTCATAAGCTTTAAAATGAACTAGTTCAGTTCATAGTTCACAATCTTTAAAATATACTTGTTCGTTCATGATTTCAAATATGAACTAAATAGTTCATTTTTAGTTCTTTTTACATTTTTTTTTACCTACAATACACTGCTGCGAGCTATTTGTCAAAATTACTGTCACTGCCCACTGTAGCACCACAGACAGCAATTCTACACCTTTTGAATGAGAATTTAAGTTAGCATCGAGCGGACAGCCCTAAGGATACTGGTATTTGCCTAATGCATTGTTGCCACGTTGTTGGTTTCTACCGTCTGCGTCAGTACTGTCTTTGCCGAAAAACTCTTTTAAATGTTCATATGCTGTGCAGTCTGAGAGCTCCGGACTGTTGCCTTCCTCCTCCATAGCCCATGCTTTGTTGTGATGACGTTTTGGTTGTGCGACAGGGCGACGAGCGGTGTCGCGGTGCAAATCTGTTGCCACATCGGCTGGCTTTCCGCAGCGCCGTTAAGCACAGTTCACGGTGTGTTTTATTTGGGGCGGGTTTACTGGAAATCTGGCATAGTTTTGAACGAAAATAGAACGTGTATGAACGCCGTTCACAATAAAGTTCCTCAATCGGAAATACGAACGGTTCAGTTCTTAGTTCACCAAAATATGAACGAGTTTCGTTCATTGAACACGTTCAGACACAACACTGGTTAGCGCTTCAATCCCCGGAATGTGCCACATGTCGAAGTGTCCTTGAGCAAGACACTCCCAGTTGCTCCCAGAGCGTGGCACTGGTGTGTGAATGTGTGAGTGCTTGTGTGAGCGAATGGGTAGATGTGTCTCTGACTGTAAAAGCGCTTTGAGTACCAATAGGTAGAAAAGCGCTATATAAATGCAAGGCCATTTACCATTACCATTTATAAATAAATTCATTTATTCCCAGGCCACCTCCTGCTCTTTGACCAATCAGCTGACAGCAGGAATCCTGCCCATCCCATTGGTCAAGGTACTGTTGCTTGCGAAGACGATACCAGAAGACAACAAAGCAACAACGTTTCCTCACACTTTCTGTTTTGCACACCCAAATAAGAATTGCAAAATTGGTGATGATAATAAAACAAACAAAAAACGGAAACTCTAGCTGAATGAGAGCTGTATTTACCGAATGTTGTCGGCAGGTTTGGACGGAGTGTTGCTGTTTGCCAGGTCCTCATCGCTGTCTGTGGACTCGCCTTTCTGCTTGCTAATCCAATCTCGCAGTGGTCTGTACAGGGGAAGCAGAGATTAAACCATCAATATGTAAAAGCTACTTTCATGAAACTTAATGATATTTTTACATTAAACATGGAAGTCACTCAATGTTCACTGGGACACTGAGACGCTACATTTTTTCATTTAGGTGTTTTCAGTATATTGTGATGCCAGCTCTGTACCGGTCAGACAGACACTGATTAATACTCACTGGCTCATCTCACTCTTAAAAAGAACTCAAAAAATCTAAACGTGTACTGTTGTCATTTTTAATCATTCAGACTCAAAATAATGGAATGCATTCTTTTGTATGCGCACCTTATGAATGGAATGGCCATGAAAAACCTGTTGGGGGCAAGTCCAAGTTTAGACTTTGGGGTCATGTCATTCCTGTGACAGGGCAGCTTCTCAATAGGAAACCATTCAATGTTCTATAAGGAAAACAGAACAAGATGTGAAACATTTCTGCCGACTACAAAAAGATCTCCAATGTCTTAACAAAACAAGAATCCCTACCCTGATCTCTTTCCTTGTTTTGGGGTTGAACTTCGTATCCTTGGACACTCCTGGTATGATGTAGAGCCGCACCAGCTGGTCAGTGATTTTCTGCTCTATGTACTTGTCTTTGGAGATGCGATTCTTGATGTCGAAGCCCGTCTCCTCCATCACCTGGAAAGCAATTGGTATTTTTTAACTACAAACTTGAAGCATTGAGTATTTGTATGGCTTCTACTGCTTTAAGTTGGTCAAAGGCAAAAGCTAAAAAAGTCTGTGACTCACTTCACGAACGGCACAGTCATAAGGAGCTTCATCCTCGTTAACTTTCCCCTTTGGAAAGCCCCAGCCGGATTTTGCAAGGTAGCCCTGAACAAGGAGTACCTGAAAAGACAGCATACACTGGTCAGCTGCAGGGTTCTATACAATAGCACTAGGTATGAAGAAGGATGGGTCATCACTGGCGTCATAAAGTAAAGTGCAGTTAGATTTCACTGTCTTGTGTCTGTCTTGTGTCGAAAACAATTAAGTTAGCAAGGCAGAAGTAAGATCACAACATCATGCCAGAGAAATTGACATGACATGACACAGAGCTGACAATCTGATCTGGCATGGTGGCCATGTTTTTTTTCTCAGTCACAGTCAGTCACACTCAGTCACACAGCTTTAATACAATGAGATGTTTTTCTGACAACCTGAACAACCTCTTATACCATACTACGCCCATGAAGTGACTTTTCATTATCAGAATTAGACCTATTCAATGAGGTGTTTGTGGGGAGAGACAAGCAGAAGTCACCTGTCTCAGTCAGCTGGAATCACAGTCATGTTCTATACTGGCTCTATGTAGAAAGCACACACACGCTCAATGCACCTAAATAGGAGTACCTCGGAGCATCTTGTAATGCAGTATGTAAGAGAAGCAATGTGGGTCTTATTTGTTATTTTTTACATTGTAATCACCATTATCTGCTGACATTATTAGCAGTTATGAGGGACTGTGTTAAGTGATAAGGAGCAAATTTGAAAAACAAAAAGGCCAATTTGTAATGAACAGAATATCCGCTGAATGGTGAACGAATGGAACAGTGACTCACGCTTTCCAGTGCTTCATCTAGAATGATTGCCCCGTATGTAGGAACACCCATCTTGTACTCCTTCCATCGCTCGAAAACTTTCTGCACATCTTCTCCGTGAGGCAACAGAAACGGACAGTGATGGAAGAGTTTGCAGCCGTCAAGGAAAACAACGTCCGCTGGCATGAACTACAATGACCACCAAGCATGTGTGGTTCTGAGCCTGAAGCCGTTACACATGGCTGATCACTTATTTTGCCTGGGTGTTATTATGAACAAAAAATAACAATGGAAATGTTCTAAGAAGAGGTAATACAGTAAGTACCCTTGTTTAACATCATCAGTCACATTTAAGGATATCAGCTTTGGCGAAGTCTCTTATCCCACAGTGAGGAGCTCCTGGAGTGTTCTGCATGCAGAAGTCCAGATAGAACCAGTGGGCCAGCTCGATCTGGAAGCACACACGGATGGCATTGTCCCTCTCCTCACTGGGGATGTGTAGAATGAAGCGGCTAGGATAAACACAAGAGAGAGAGAGGGAGAGAGGCATTGCAGAGGATTAATTGATATTCATGTTGTTATGTATAGCACCAGTTCTTACTTTCTACTTGTTCCCCTGTAAATAAATATTAAATGAATGACTTAATGAGCCCACACTCCAATCCACAACCAGTGGATGCGTGCAAATTAATGAACTCAATTACGAACGGCACCAGCCGATCATACGTGAGAGAGAGCTTTCAGTGTACTTCTCTCTATCAAAAGGGAACGTGACACCTGCCAAGGCAACTAGTTAGTCCTTTCTCTTTTAAACCATGAACACTGTCAGATCCCAAACCACAAAGCATAAACTTTTATGTTGCTTCTCCAAGTCATTTCTCAGTTGCACTATTTAACCGACCTATAGCGGAAGCTCTACACCGGCCATTAGCAGTCTGTTACAGCGGAAACAAAATGGCATGTAAATGATCTGATGGAATTTTAAGTGCTCTGTACAGTCTTGTCCAGTAAGTGGACCATCACACAGTTTTCATAATATAATCCTGTGATCATCAACAACAGCATTTGTTTTATTTTTTTCTGAATATGCCTAAACTGTTGATTTGGCCATTTCTTATGTTTTGGATTTGTTTTGTTTTTGCAGGATTACTTGCATTGAGAGGTGCTTCGACGAGATCATGAAGGAGTGTCCCACACCTGTCCATGACAGAGTTTTGAGTCAATTATCTTCAAGTCCCTTGAAAGGGACAACAGGTTAAAGAGTTGCGACTGTGTCCTCCAATTTTGACGGTATTGCCCTCAAATTACGCTGACGGTGTACTCTTTCAAGCTTTAATTCAAGGTCGCGTTTACTGTCACTTCCACGATATATTTATATATAAAAAAACATACTGAGGTGTGAAATGCTGTCCCCAACTCCCACTGTGCTACACACAAGACACACAATAACTATTAGAACTGCAACTACTGCTGCACTACTTCACTACTCTATCTAATACTCTACAGCGTACACCTATCAGCCACAACATTATGACCATTATGTGGATGGACATGTAGCACCAACCTAGACCAGACCAGACTAGATGACAAATAGCACAAGGTGTTGACCTGGCCTCCAAATTCAATAGATCCTAAACTGATCAAGTATCTGTGGGATGATCCACAGAGACCCCTCCCCTCAATCCATAGGACCCAACTCCACTAAAATGTGACAACAAAAGGACCCTCAAGGGCCATGTCATTCTCGATACCACAATATTTGGAGGACATTTTTTTTTGTAATAAAACCATGATGTAGCCTTGAACATAATGTTTTATCTAGTACAACACTCTAACCTGCTTTCTGAAACATAAAACTGATGTAAAACAGGCATTTCGATTCGATATGTGCACCTAATTGAGTAGATACTGTCTGTACCTTTTCCTCCTGTGTGACAACAAAAGTTCGTGGTAGTTTCTGTAATTCTGTATGACAAAAATGAAACACAATACAACGGACTTTACCAATCGTGTGTTTCCAATGACAACACAACAAACGGTACCATCCACTGAGCTGAGGACAGCGACACACGCGTCGAAGAGTCGTAGACGGCGCTAGCTTTGGTCTTGTACTAAGAATTTTACCGTTTCGCAAAATACAGTTAAACCTAATTTCGCATGATTACACTAAGATTTGCAGTCACAATAATGTTAGAGGTACGGGCCAGTAAACGTTGAGTTACCTGCAGAGGTCGTCTAGCACTCCGGAGGGGATCTCCACTCTTTTTGTTTCCATGTTGGTTGAAAACATCCCGACTCTATATCAGAGCATTCGGCTACAAAAGCCATTAGAGGCGCAAGCTACTGCCGCATTTCTCCGTTTGCATTGTCCCTCTAACTCAATACATCCCCGGCGTTACGTTAGCTATGGAAAAGTAGCTTTTATCAACTAATAATTCTTCGTGTCCGTCCACCAGGAACTGCGCCGAATCTGTTGTTTATGCTGCGTTCATGTTTAGTGGGATAAATGAAAGACTTCGGAAGTCTGTGTTTTTCATTGCGAACATCGTCAGTACGGTTGCCTGCACAGACTTGGTATAAGCTAAACGCATTAGTTACGAGTAAAATACAGTGTATTAACATTTAGTACATGTGGTTAATTGCACTGAATGGCGGACTTTTACTGATGTAAGGCTTTTTTAAATTTCAGAAATTTTATTGCCGACTCAGATATACCAGGGTTTTTTGAATTATTGCTGTCAATTAAAACTTGGATGTTCACGTGAACACTGAGTACAATCGTGATCATTGTAATTACGACTTATTTCTTATTAATTGAATGCCGCATTATTTTGCAACCGGAAGTTGGTCATCCAATCCCAGGTTCAGGGTGTAGTCACGTGACATATGCGGCCAGCCAATCACACAGGACCTTTGCATATCGCTAAAATATCCAGTAGGCTGAATCCTCACTAACATGATTATTATTTTGGTTCACTGTATGTGGAAGACATTCAGCAAAGTACAGTCATATGGAAATTCAGTTAGTTTACATATATTTTTAAAGAGTCATGCCGTTTAAACAATCCTTTTAAATCTGGGATTGATTCATCTGCCAAAGAGAGACACAGCATTGGGTATCATGCGGCACATTACATCATGCTATACTACTTTGTGCTGTCACAGTTCTTAATAAAACATCAGCTTCTGTTGATGAATGAAAATGATAAAATGATGATAAAAAATGATGGCGCACTATAACAGTCAGTGTTGTATAAAGTACCCAAAAGCCATACTTGAGTAAAAGTAAAAGTACCTTACTGGAAAATTACTCAAGTAAAAGTGAAAGTTGCCTGCTAGAATATTACTTGAGTAAAAGTAAAAAAGTAGCTAGTATTTACTGTACTTAAGTATCAAAAGTAAAAAGTACTGTTAATAAAATGCAATTAGAAATTTGAGTTGTAACATTTTCTTTATTCCTGTTTAATTTAGTTTTTAAGTTTTGTTTAATTTGCAAAGTGTCACACGACACTTAAACGCGCAGAATAAAGGAGCTTCAACGCCTCCTTACATAAACCCAACCATATACAAAAATACACAAACATATCCTTACAGACCCGCATGCATGCATGCCTACCAAGATTCATACCCACGTGCATTCAATATAAAAGAATTCCTAATGAACTCTCGGTGCTCGAAGGTGATGCAAACAAACAAAAACTTTGAAAGGTTGAACTTTAACATGACTTCAGGCACAGCAGACATTTCATCCGGTAGGAGGAATCTTTCACTCCGGTGTAGCTGAACATTCCCCGCAGGTATGGCCACGGGTGTTCATCGTCATTGTCGTTGTCGTCTATGCTGGTTGTTTCAGCAGCAGGTTCAGGTTCAGTCGCCGATTCAGTCACCTCCATCCCTGACATTTTAGGCTTCTCTGTCTTCCTCCTTCTCTTCAAATAACATTAGAGACGTGACATGATAATGCAACCACTAATTTGAAATGTACCCGCTGGCCGCTGATTTCATCTGCCGCACAACGGGGTAAACCAATGATAACGTCTTGCGGTCTGTATCTCCAACATCATTGGCTACTGGTCCCACTACAACAAAACGAAGATTGTCCATTGGCTATCACGTTCCTTCTTATTTTGTAACGAGTAACGAGGATGCTCAGGTAAATGTAATGGAGTAAAAGTATTGATTTTTTCCGGAAAATGTAGTGACGTAAAAGTAAAAGTCGTCAGAAATAGAAGTAGTAAAGTACAAATATAAAAAAATACTACTTAAGTATAGTAACGGAGTATTTTTACTTCGTTACTATACAACACTGATAACAGTGACCTCCTGACATGTAAAAATGTGGGCGCCTTTTCTCCCACAGCATGTAAATATGGAAGCCGATTAGTTATTCACTAAACCTTCTGTAAACTTGTTAGTCCTTTTTATAGAACTGATGGAATCATTTTAACATACTTAAGTGACCACAAAACCAAATATCCAGAAATATTTGTATAAATGAGTAGAAAATCCAGTCTTTCCTGACCCCACACGCTTTGTAGATTTAATGATTGACATTTTTGAACATATACACCATTTCAATATTTTCATTAATAATTCCTAATAAAAATCAAAACTGAAAATAATTTTCATATTCAAAACTCAGCAAAAGCCTGGCTTTCTGCATCACCTATGAGAGAATGGATTCAGTTCAAACCAAAGTACAACATTAGGTTAAAAAAAAAATTCAACTGACCATTTATCAAAAAAAAAAAAAAATCCTTTATTGCAGTTATGTACACATCAATAATATATCAAAATCCATACAACAAAAAGCAGGGTTCAAATCTGTACAGTCAATTATTTAAACAACATAAAAACACAACTTTTTAATTCAACCTGTAAAAACATGTCCAAAATACAAAAAAGTAGCTCACAGTCAGAAAACCTTTAAAACCAGTAGAAAGACTGTACTGGATAAACACATCATCAAAGTATCAGACAGAGGCAGACAGAATGTTGCTAGTATGCACTTGGCCACACTACATTGTTATTTTTACAGGTCATGCACCCCACGGATCCTCCTGGCCAGCTGAATGTCACGGGGGAATAAGGTGACCCTCTTCGCGTGGATGGCGCACAGGTTGGCGTCTGAGAATAACATGACGAGGAATGCTTCTGCAGCCTGGGAGGTCAAGAAAAAAGAAGAGGGTCCAGGTTAGTCACTTATTTCATGCATACACTGGATAGTGCCGTCTGAATGAGAGTGCACCACAGAGTGTGGATCAGCATGCTAAAGTGTTTACATGGCAAGTCAATTTTGCATTATTTTCCTTATAGTCAGACAAATAAGAAACTGTAGCAGTTACCTCCTGAAGGGCCATAAGAGCAAAGACCTGCCATCGGAGAGCATCAATCGAAAACTCTTGGCACACCTCACGAACCTGAACCAAGACGAGGAAGCAAGATTAACGCAGGTCTCCCTCACACAGGCAAGAGATAAACACAGAATAACAAAAAAATGATATCTTACCCTGCTGTTCCCAAATTGCTTTAATATCAGGTGAACACCATATATTGTGTGATGTTCTTGTAACAACATTAAATTAACAAATGCGTTAGAGCAGGTGTATTTAATAGGAGTTTTTCAACAGTTTAAACTACCCTTACATCCACTATGTCTTCATGAAGCTGCATGTATGAGAGCACCTCATGGTTTGTTGCTATATAACTCACCAGAAGAGAGAAGGGTCTCTTCCTGAGCAGGAGGTCGGTGCTCTTCTGGTACTTGCGGATCTCCATTAAGGCCCTGGTTCCTGGTCGAAATCTTCTCTTCCTGGGAGATGCAGGAGGCGGCTCTGAAAAACAGATGCAGCTATTGTTGACAGGACAGAAATGGCAACTACACCATCACTGTACCACTTAAATGTGGGAGTTAGTGTTAGAGTACAACGTTGCCACTGCAATCAAAATATATCTCACGCTATGCTAAAAACTGTTGCTGTAGTAATCAGATGACTAGTCAAATGAGACAATGGTTAATGGATAGAAAGTAAAACTAGTTGCTTTAGCAAACATTTTAAAGTTCAAATAAACCGATGCTATGTTGCTGTCAGAAAAACAGATTTTAGCGTTAGTGTATAGTATGACAGAAGGATCTTGCCAAATATTAGCAGCACATTTTTTTCTGTCTAATTTAATGTCAATAAGAAAAGTCAATTCCAATTGAGGCAGGTAACACATTCAAAATGTTTGCTAGACTAGAAGAACACACATGACCCTGATCCTTGATGTGTCACCAATATAAAGCTGTCACTGGGAGTAACTACGCAAATGAAGGCTGACCAAGTATCAGAAAACACTTTTTTTCAGCCCTAGTGATAATCAAGACTGTTTATCGCACAGCCCAAGTGTTTATTCCTGAACCACTCACTTGAAACTCTTTTTTGTTTTGAGGTCCTTGGCGAGGGTGTGCCTGGGGAAGCGACTGGGGGGCGACGTTGAGGGGTTTTGCCCTTCCGGCGGCTGGAAGATGTATCGTGACGCATGGCCTCTAAAACAAAGGTCAGGAGTACTGAAGTCACAGGCTGACTGGGAAAGATAGAGAGGATTACTACATTACATTACTACTTTATAGCTCTAAATCATCTTTTTATAGGAGCTAGACACTTTTTATTCAGTTCAATAAGATAAGAAAAAATAAATAAAAAAAATAGATAGCAATGAGGATTTAAACTAAATCCCATGATTTAGATTTTAGGTGGGTTAGTCTTCGCTCACACAGATGAATTACCATTCTCTGTCAGCCTCAGTTCAGTTACGTCAACTACTACTGTAATAAAGTAAACTGGAGCAGTTCTTTAATTCTTCCTTATTTATCATGAAGTGACCAATAAATCCTTACTGAGTATATAGATAAGTGCGACAGTCACTTCAAAAACATCAAATACAAAATGAAATGAAAACTTTTATCTAAAGATAAAACAGGCTAAGTGAATGTTCTCATTTTGAACATGAACCTTTTCTACAGTTTTACAATCTGTGCAGTTAATTGTTAGCTGAGCATGGGTTGGGGACCGTAGGTAAGCCAAAACACAACAGAGATATTTTACAAATAGAAATGGATTCATTTAGATGCTCAATGTACATCAGACCAGTTTCACTGCTTAACAATGTTTAAGTAAATGGAATTCGAAGACATTGTTGAGTGTGGTCCCATTTATGGCATCTTGTGACCTTCCCATGCCATTCGTTATTCTTGTGTACCTTCTTCCTTCAACTTTGGAGTTAGTTTTAGGTAAGGTTGGGTACAATAGAAGTAAATGGTACCATGATGTAGGCAGTCTGATGCTGGATATTCAGTAATTCAATATTATTAATGTTCAGTACAGTTGAGAACTCTTTGCAAGTCAGCAGTGCAAGGTCACTTTTAAGTCTATCCAGTTCCAGTAGGTAATTTCAATTTAAAAAATGATCTGCAACGGCTCATGGTAAGAATGTCTTTTGATGACAACTTTTTTTATTCCGTCATATCTGTCATAGCCTTGCATATGTAACGACCCGCGTGTTTGTTCTCTCCAGTTTACCCCGTGCCCTCGTCAAATTTACCACTCTGGACACCTTTGTGATGCAAAAATGTACACACCCAAAAACAAACAAATTTTTTTCATGAACCACTTGAATAACTTCAACCTTGCTCAGAACCACCAAACATTCAATCATTTTAGGCCTTTAAATGCCAGTCTAACTATATGAGTTATTAACAAAAACACAAAAAAATAGAAATAGTAGAGATATGGGGGCTTTGGTGATGATTACAGCTTGGATGTGTCAAAGATTAGCAACATAATTGATTTAGTTGCATTATATATATATATATATATATATCATGCATCCTGTAATGGTAGCATTTCATTTAGAAGAAAACTAGCAATATTTGACATTTACTGATTCAAGCATTTTTTCCATTGTAGGATGATGCGTGAAATGCTTGTGTGTACACGTGTGTGTGCATGTGAGAGTGAATCTGTAAATCTAATCAAATTTGTTGTTAATCTTTGACACACCCTAATCAACACCAAAGCCCCATCCCCTTACTATTAATGTTATTTATGTTTATTACTAAATTATTGATTAATAATGCATATAAATAGACTGGCTTTTAAAGGGTTAAAATCCTGCAAATGATTTAATGTTTGGTAGTTTTCTGGAGCAGGTGTGATGTTCTTTCAATGATTTTATAGCATTTTTGTTTGTTTGTTTGTTTTGCCACAAAGGTGTCCAGAGGGTGCAAAATGCATCAATACAATATCAATGACGCGTAAGAGTAAAACACATTGGATTTAAAAACAAAAACAAAAACAAAAACAAGAAAGGGTTGCAAAAATTCATGCCACAAGCTGTACTGATCATCAATTGACCACCAATCAAAAATAAATAAATACATGTAAACGTTGAGGGCGTAGGGGTATGGGTAGCATCCTGCACAGCCATCACTGCATGCATGCATAAATACATACAATGACTGCATGAAGTTGAGTTAAAGTTAGTGCGTTACAACCAAAGCACATACGACTCTATTTACAAGAGACAACAACAGAGAGACAAGACTGTATCTAAATTCAGCTAGCGTTAGTTCTCTAGCTAACGTTTAAAAAACAGTCTAACTTGTAGGTGTTTCTTTACGTACGGGGTCATATTAATTCTTTTTTAAAGATAAACGTTTGCTAACCTAATGACAGGATACATTAAAGGGTTATCTCATCTTAAACGTACCTGTAGAACGCTGGTGACGAATACTACTGTCGAATCCAATGTTTTTTAAAAGTCTGTGCAGTGTTCATCAGCATCACACTGATATTCAAACGACGCCTTTTCACCAGTTCGACCAATCATATCGGAGCAAGGGGGCGGGGTCACATCTTCTTCGTCTCCTAGACTTTTTGTTGCTCTCGGCAATACGGCGTAAAGGTGCACTGCCGCCACCAACTGGTGTAATGTGTAATTCACTTCTAAAAAATAAAGGCTTAAAACAAAGGCATCTGGGTTTGTTGAGTATTCTCGAAGGCTCATTCAAGTAGCTCCTTCCATTCTAATATTCGAGCTGTAATCTATCCACCTGTAATTCAAGATATTTGTTTTGGTAGGATCAAAATCAAATCATGTGATTTCAGGTGGGTTCAAGTCCAGTTGCATTTGTTTTGGATTTGTTTCTTGAATAAGAACAAGAATAAGAAAATAGTTGCTACTCCAATCACTTGTCCTCGTCTGAGAGTAACACAATTGCCACAAGTCATTTTTAATTACTTCTTCAAAACTGTTGACATGAAATTGTTTGCAATTTGTCTTTGTGCTTTGCCTGCAATTCTGTTTTTATTAAGGATACATAAATAACAATTCAAGGAATGCTAACAGACATTTAACACTCAAACAATTTTATTACAAAAAACTTCTTTTGTTTTATGAGTGCACGAACAAGCTTAAGTATCGCCACATATGGAACATACTAGGAACAATGTATCTTTATTCTTATTATTATTCAGTGTCCATGACTTGAACAGATTGGTCGACCACATCCAGAGTGAGAGGGGTCACAGTTTTGGTCAGGACGGCTGTGGTGCCAGGCTTATACCTGTACTGTCCCTCTCTGGAAAGAAAAGACAAACATGACAGGATTCACTTTCATTTCTTAAGTGCATTATTGGATTGTAATGCATTTTTCTAGTTCACTTACTTCTTTCCCTTCACGACTGGCTTGTCATAGCCTCGCAGGAACTCAACCCCAGCCTCTGTGATAATACACAAGTCCACATTGCTGCCTGAACCCAGGTCACAGAAGATCCCTGCTGCGATGGCGTCTCGTACTAGCTGCTTGGCCTCCTCCAGCTAAAAGGGACAGAAGAGAAGGAGAAAAACAGGAATATTTTTGTCAGGCAGATTACTAAAAGAAGAAGAGGAGCACAGGGCTATGTAGGTACTCGTAACGGAATGCCAACTAGAACCATCCTCTGGTTTCCACAATCCAGGATGGAAAGGCTGATCCAAAACTGGTCTTTCTATATCATATTCATGTTATTGTTCAACCATAGAGACTCCAATGGGGTCAGTACAGTTCTAATACCATAATATGACAACCAGGACATGTTCTTATATTTAGTGGTTGTGTTTTTGTGCACCAATTGGTAGATCTTTACATAGCGGACGTTTTGAAACCTTTCTGTGAAGGTTCTCAGTCATCCAGGTCATGGTATATCCAAAAATGTCAAAGAAAGCCAACTGGACTTGTAGAGTTTTTTGAGCAGACATTTAGCTGCTAGTTCAAGAAGCTTCTTGAGTTCTAAGGGACTAGTGGGGAATTGAGGTTTAAATAGGAACGTCTGTTTTTTCTTCTTGTGTCTGTAAACAGTTAGTTGCTTGCTGGTGAGGAAGGACCGTTTGTCCGGGGCCTCTTTCACTATGAATGGTGCTCTAACGACCCATTAGCAGTCAGCGACCCTAGTGTCAAGGTGTGATTGTTAGTGAATCGTCTTGTGGACAGACGTTAAGACTGTAAATTGAACTCAGATTGTATATCAGCCCACCTCCACTGTTCAGAGAAGGACTTTCCAGTTTGACATAGAAGGACTTTCCAGTTTTTTCTCCTCTTTCAAACAGTCTCTTACAACTGAAGAAGCTACTCGGATGAGTGGTGAAAGGTCTTCAAGAAACTCTACAAGTCCAGTTGCATTTCTGTTTGTTTTTTTTGTTTGTTTTTTTGGACTTGAACCTATTCCTTCAGCATGAACTTTTAATTAAATTATTCAATCATGACTGAATGTGCCACAAGAGGGAAGCAGACAGTGATTCTCACCTCCATTTTTGGTTTGAATCTGTCCTCAAACACAGACACAGCAGCTGCAGCTCCAGAACCTGAAACCAAAATCAAAGATTACATCTTTATTTAAAATTTGCCTACTCTGAGTTTTGTTTGGTTGAGCTTTGCAACATGGTCCCAAGTGAAACCATAGTCATTCAACTGAATAACAAAACTTTTGAACTCATATGGTATGAGCCCTTCCTTTCCTCTCCTTTAAAAAAAAAAAATTACTTCAGACTGCCCTCCACCCTGGTCACAGCATTCATAGCATTCATGCTTGTTGTAACCTAACCCCTATCCTGAACACATACCCATGGTGAGGAAGGGCAGCTTGTCGTAGGAGCCGTGTGGGTAAACACTGTACAGGTGAGGTCCAGTCACATCAACCCCTCCAACAATCAGAGATGCACCCACGTGACCCTGGTACCTGTGAAACCGGACAGAAATGAGTCACTACAATATCCTGTTGTCTTCCTTTCAATGGAAATAGTAGGGAATATATCTTTAAGATATGTGTGGTTATTAATGCACGCAAAAAACGAACAAGATTACAAAAGAGAAGTATGAAATTGAAGTGGGAAATGTATGTTATTGGACCATTGCTGATTTTTATTTAAATCTCTGTTACCCTCACCTGTACAGCATTTGTTTTAGCTGTCTGGTTACCATGGCGACGAGGGGGGGTCGCCCAGTGTTAAGCGTGTGGAGTTCCACGTTGGATGCCATGATCTGTGTGGTGATCTCTGCATCTGCAGCAACGCCAGCTCCGCAGCAGCTAGATCACATACGGGACAGTTTAACCATCAGCTGAGGAACGTCTCCCTAGACCCACTAACATAACGCTCGCAAAGTGTCCAGTCAAACAAGGGGGAGGAAAGGAAACATGGGGTGCTGGTTTGAGCCCTTAGCCAAATGCCACTCTCTCTCCCTCTCTCTGTCTGTGCATGTGTGTAGATAGATGTGTGTAGATAGATGTGTATGCCCCCCCCCCCCCCCCCCGCAATGCTTTTTTCTCCCTCCTGGACAATCTGGTGGTGTCTCATGTATTGCTGTCCCATCCTGGAGGAGTTGGACTGCCTGTGCAACCTCTGTAGGGTCCAGGTATGGCTTTATAGTACTAGAAGTGACACTGACCTTAGCCAAATGCAAATGTTAGTGAAAAACAGTCAGAAAAGATGAGGAGGGAAGAAATGTCAGTGGCTTCCATCTGTAAAACCATTCCTGCTTTGGGGTTCGTCTCATTGTTGCCCCTCTAATAGCAACTGGAACTGATTAACAACCTCCTCTGCTACTTCATCAATATCCAAGAAGTTTAACTTGACCTGATGCTGTACTCTGAAAAAGTGACCCTTTAACTTCTTGGAGCAGTATATAATAAGGAAAACAAACAAATTTCTGGTTTAAATGTGACAGGAGAGAAAGCTAGAGAAACCTTCATTTTCAAGCTTATTCGTGTCAGCAGTCTGCAGTCTTAGATATGACCCAAGCTTCGCAGAGGTCAGATGACACAACAACTTCTTAAAATACAGGGATCGCGTACCGTCTGATGCCTTGTGTCTATCTATCTTCTAATATTTCGGTGAGGACACAGTCAGCCTCATCCTGCTGTAAAACTGAGCAAAAATAATCTATTTTTACTCACTAGATCTTTGGGGCGATGTAGTGAATCTTCATGCAGTTCTTGTCAGCCACCACCATGTCGTCTGTGGCTCTGGTATCTGCTCCCAGGATCACTCCATCCTGAGAACAAGGACAGAAATTCTCAAAACACCTGTCAAGAGTTTACCTTTTACTCCTTAAAACGGCTTCCTCGATTATTCTTGCCGTGTGTTCCAACCAGCAAGTTTGGTGTATAATCAAAACCAGTATTCAGGGGGAAAAAAAGGCATTTCTAACAAATATGAGCGTGTTGCTTTAAGTGGCCGGCTTCTGTTAGCCTGTATGCATCTCTCAGTGAAAACAAATCCTCACCTTGTACATAATCCCAGCGATGGTGGTCCCTGTCTTCCTGGCAGTGGGAGCTTTGTAGCCGACCTCTGTCAAGCTGGACTCCAACGCCGCATTCCTGCAAATGATAATGAACATGAGACAGACGCAGAGAAAGACAATGCTAGTGTCAAGTCACAGCAAGCCGTCCTCTTATTCCGTCGTTAAAATCGTGTGGATACTAAAGTTTCTTTACCTGCGACTGTTTTCGAAGCTGAAACCTCCCGTCTCCAGCTGACATGGATTCAAACTGTGGAGCATCTTGAGAGCTGATTCTGAAATGAAGACTCAAAGCTTTAAGAAGAGCCTCGTCACTCTGTGCCTCAGACTAGGCCTCAGTGCCTTTTCAGTTTTTACTTTTACTTTCATTTCATCAGCACAAGCCAAGCCTTCCTGGTCTCCACTGTAAAAAGTATTGCGCTTAAGCAGGTGTTTGTTCTAATTTTAATTTTGAGGGAGGGGTTTTGCATCAATAAGGCTTTAAAGTGCTGTTAGAAAAAGCGAATATGTCCGTCTTAGTCACTTTTTTAGAGACAGGAAGTAGACAGAAGGATCTCAAGAACCACTGACATGAACTTCAGAATCATATTACTGAGTATCCAAAAACAGTACTGAGTGTTTGTTTTTACAGTGTATGGAAAAAGAGATGGCGTCTGCTGCCTAAACTGTCTACATCACAGGTTAAGAAAACTTTTAATTGTTGCCTTTTGTTTGACATGTCTTTGTATGCTTGTATTTTTTCTTTATTTAAAATTATGATTATCATTTGAATTTAGGACATTGCACATGGTATGTTATGTGGGGTTATACTCAATCTGGAAGGAGGTATAAGTGTGCTAAGGATGAAAGGAAGATAGAATGAAAAGAAATCTTCATTGATCTTCTATACCCGTTTAGTCCTGTTAAGGGTCAATGAACCTAACAACATGTCTTTGGATTTTGGGAGGAAGCTGGAGTACCTGGAGAGAACCCACGCAGAACCAGGGAGAACATGCAAACTCCACACAGAAAGGCCAGCCGGCCCATGGATTTGAACCAGTGACCTTCTTGCTGTAAGGCATCAGTGCTAACCACCTCGCCATGAAAATAAATAACTAAACAATTTCATATAGAAGACAGGCACTAAATGGCATGTGTGCATACTCATACCATCCAGCAGTATTGTACATTAACTACCTTGCCCTCACTTACTTATATAATAGTGATATAATTAGTACAACTATAATTAGTTATTTTCTTGAAATGCATTTATTTTGGCCATTGTTTGTTCAGCCTGACATTTTGCAGAGCTTGGTCCCACTGACCCATCACAAGATCCCTTGCAAAAGCAGCCCCCAGACCCTGAGGTCTAGGCTGTCAGTCATGTTGTAGGTTGTGGAGAAGAAGAGAAAATCATTGCCTCATCAATAGTAGAAATTATTGTTTTTCTTGTTAGTCAGTCTTTTATTATACTTCTTACATAGCTTTAACCCTAACAATGAACACTTGTGTCTAACCTGAACTCTAATCCTATTTGAGAGTGACAACAAATCCATGACCCATTGGACTTACTGTAAAGCATGAGTGAAAGTTTGCTCTAAGAACATGCTTTTAAAGAGAGTGGTGGCCCTCTACTGTTGTATTTAAGCATTACAGTTGAAATGGTTCAATTTAACCAAACAACAAGTTACAGTCTAACTGATTAATCTGTTTTTCTTCAGTAGGCTGTAAACTCTCCTGACCCTTATATACACCTCACATTGGGGCGACTACGGCTTAGTAGGTGGAGCGGGTTGTCCACGAACCAGAGGGTTAGCGGTTCGATCCCCGGAATGTGCCACATGTCGAAGTGTTCTTGAGCAAGACACTGAACCCCCAGTTTCTTCCAGTGCGTGGCACTGGTGTGTGAATGTGTGCGTGCTTGCGTGAGTGAATGGGTAGATGTGTCTCTGACTGTAAAGCGCTTTGAGTACCAATAGGTAGAAAAGCGCTATATAAAAGCAAGGCCATTTGCCATTTACCATTTACATTAAATGTTGTTTATCTTTATGTCAGTGCATCATTTATTTTTATTTATGAACAACATGGAATTCTTCAAGGGAGAGTTCTTAGTCCAAAATTAATCTGGCATTAATTCTGAACTATGACAGCGTAGCCAGTGTGTTGCTACTCTGGCATTTCAAGCTTTTAAAATGTGTTTGTGTGCTCAGAACAGTGAACAGTGGTGAGTGACTGTGAATGCCTCACAAGGTGGTCGTCTTTAAACTGAAATAAATATCAAGTTCAAAGTTCAGTTGACAAATGTTTGCCTCAACAGTAAGCTGATTAAAGCATCCAATGAGAACAGGGTATAACCACCTGCATAGAGTGATAACTTGATGGGAAAAAAAGACTAAATAAAATAACTAATTATAATCTTTTATTTGACCAAATGAGCTAGGTCGTCAATTTCCCCCGCTCCCTTTAAGCATGAGGAGTGGTGCTAACTAAAACTTCATTTGAATTCTTGAGACTACTTTGAGATGATTTCTCAAAGAAAAGCTCATTTTCAGGAACAATATGAACTCATACATTGCAGTGATGGTTAATGTCATATGTTTCACAAATCATCCGAGTAGCTTCTTCAGTTTTAGGCGACTGGTTGTTTAGGAATGCATACTAAAGCTGTTGTTTGTGTAAACAACCATAAACTGGGTCAGTCTGAATGTTGTGTTCATAAACCTACAAATTCTATTTTTAATAATCTTAAAGAGTTATTTTTATTGATTACATTTCGGTAAGGTGTAACTGGGGCCACAGACCAGGAAATAGACTCCACCAGCAAACGTTGGTCACATCTCTCCAGGTAGAGATGGTGGCAGGCTGAAGAAGAGAAAGAAGGGAATGGACAGCACCATAACTTAATCTTGTTTAAGATCATTTATTCAGTTTATGGACATGTGTAGAATCATAAATGTAGTTTTTAAATTTGTTAAATATTTATTTAATGTGCAGGTGTGTGAACTGTTCTGACATTACTAAAAAATAAACATTTGCTTATAGATTTGCTATACATTATACATTATGTATGTGTTCATTACTCTGAGAAAGGTTAAGATAAGGACAATATGAGTTCTTTCGACATTAGGCCTACAAAAATGGAATTACTGGATTAATATTAATTAGGAAAACATAATGTTGTGGTTATGACACTTGTTCAGGTTCTAACTATTTTAAATAAAGAGGACAGTTCATACTGATATGTATGTATTTGTATGGCAAATGTTTGGATTATAAATGTTTTCCAGGACATAATTAGTGTAGCCCAGGGATGTGACGCCACACAGTTAGTTGTCCGTGCCAAGATATACACGACGGTATACCGTTGAAGGCGAGAGGCGGAGACATACTGGAAAACAACTGCGAAGGACCTGCAAAATGTGCATAGTAAAATCTGAAACTCTAATTCGTCGAACGTATTTGACAGACAGCGTGTTTGTCCAATCACTGCACAGTGTGTATTCGCTGCGCATTTGCGCAGATCGGTAAAGTATCAGCAGCTAAGCAGAGCCACTGCTGAAAATGACTCGGGCCCATCAGTACGTTGTGAGATCGCGTAGTGTTGGCGCTGCTCCGCAACCTGTTGCGACACACGTTTGCATTGACGGGAAGTGGGAGGGCCCCGCACGCACACACAATAAAAGAACATCAGGACGAACCTGAGACACCACTAGCTAAAACTAGTTTATCGTTTTTCGACGCTCGTTGGGTTTTAGAATAAACAAAGATAGCATTTATGTAGCCCACATTATACACGGGACGCGACTGACGCCACTTAGGTGGGTAATAGTTTATTTATTTTTTCCTGATAACGGAAACAAGCTAGCTAGGGGCTAGGGGTGGCAATGTGATAGCTCGAAGCTAACATTTAGCTAACCAGTTGTGGTTGTCTGGTACATACTTAGCCTACCCAAACGATGGCATGATTTCACTTTGTGCTTATTTCGTTATACTGTGTGGTAAAGTGATAATAATTTCTCATGAAGCATTAAGTGTCTTAGCAAAATTATTACTGAACTGATGGGGGGATAGGGAAAAACAACTAAGCTAACCTCAAGGCTATCCAGACAGTTTGTCTGGGTGTAATGTTTAAGACTGAGCTGGCACTATTCTCTCCTCTCTGACACTGTCTTATTTTAATGTTCCTATTTAGTCATCATGGTGTTTGCCAGGGTGTTGCAGCTGTTGGCACTGGCCTGCCTCGCTTCTGTTGTCTCTGCTCAAGGTAACTACTATTTTAACAGTACTATTTACTTCTTAACCCCTGACAGTATTAGAGAGGTATCTGTCACATATCCTAGAAACTTTATGTCATGCCATAGTTCTGACTTGTAATGCTGCATATTTAATGCCTTGTCACAGGCAGGGGGAGCATGATGGAGTGAATTGGGCTGCTTATGGCTTATACATTCCACTTAGTTCAAGGACCCTGGTGTTAGACATATCACTGGCTGACTTCCCCTTTTATTGCTTTTATGAATTAAATCATGGTCGATATCACAACAAAGCAACTCGTTTCAGGTTTCTACAGAGTAATAAGTTAATTCATAATACATTTATTTTCAAATAATGGACCTTGCTCTCTAGAAATATGTTCTCGTTTTGGTGGGAATGATTTGTTTGTCTTTCCAACATAATCCAAATTGTACTGACCATAATTACATTTATAAGACTGATAAAAGGAGAAAACATTCCAGAGGTACTATATTTACACTGAATGGAGATATTAAGTCAGTCAGATGTTATTTATCCCCCACTGTGGGATAAAAATGGATTATCTTAATACTAAATTGAACTCATTAACAGCACTGCATATAAATGGTCCATGCCTCCTCTGGTGGCTTTAAAGTCAGCTGCTTTAAAGCAAAATATGACCCATTTTTAACATAAAAACAAGATGCAGTGCACGCTACAAAAGTGGCTCATTTACATGCTTTATCCATTGTAACAAAGTTAGCACTGGGGGTAGTCACTTTATTGTAACGCATGAACACACACACACACGGATGAACAAGCTGGAATAAGGCTTTTAGTTCCTGTTTTTTTCCCACAGTCTGCTGACATTGCATGAATGTGGCATGAGTTTTATTTTTTTCAATAGTTTTGCGGTAGGACTGTCTTCAACACTACATACTGCATGTCTTCCCAAATCTACAAATATGTTACCGAAATTGGCTTGTGTTGTCTTTATTTTTATCACTGTTTCCTAAATTTGTATGTGTTGCTGAGTAGAGGATATGGTTCTTCCCTTTTCTTGTGTCTGTACTTTTACTTGTGCTTTGTGCACCTGTAAACCATGTAACTCTCCCATGGTTGTGGTCAAGACGCAGTGGCTGACAGTAATGCACACTGCTTGTTATAGAATTACATTTGTGATTTTGAACATTTTGTCATCTTATTTAAGACAATATAGCACAGATTGTCACACTCTAGTTTCAAAATACCACTTAGTTATGACCTTATTGGAAAAATGTGAAACAAAACAAACATAAATTATCAGCCTACTTGTATAAATACAAGGTTTAAGTAGTCAGAATTTAATTGAATTCAGTTAATGGAACTGAAGATGTTTTTCAAAGCCCAAAGCAAGCACCAAGACGACAGGGGCAAGGAAAACTAGTTTTTAACAGGAAGTTTCCTTTAAGAGAACTCAGCAGTGTGTACAAAACAATACAGTCTACGACTATAAAAACCAACAGCTTACAAGTACTCAGTCAAAACACAAGTATACATCAGTGCAAAGAACGTATGTGAAATGGAAACTTTTTGGTTTAAACTAATATGGGTTTATTAAAAAAGAAGTACATTTAGACGACACATAGTTAAATGCATGCAGTGCAGGAGCTTAGAGAAAATACTATTCAGTTTTTCAGCTTTTGTTGATGTTGCTTACTGCTGCGTAGTTCCAAGTGTGAATGTCTTGGGTTGTCAGACTTAAGATTTGGGTCAGATGTGTGATTTGACCAGAGACCACTTAGAACCATGTCCTAACTAACATACTGTGAAATACTTAGAAAGTTAAGTCTTTGCCATAATGTCATTTTTTTGTTTGTTTGTTTTTCTTGTCTGCCATCCTGCCTTGTGTTTCCAAGTGCACGATTTGAGCTATACATGCACGATCACACCTTTACGTAGTAGATATGGACAATGTTTGGACACCACTGCCATATACAAGGTTGTCAGACCTATGTGGTAAACAGCTGTGTGTCATCAGTAATAGTAGCTGTGAGGAACTGTGGGTTTTTTGCTGGCTCAGCGCTCACACTAATATGTTGGCTATCTTGTGGCTGACACAAGAACAGTTAACACTGAATAATTTTTCCCCCCTGGTTTGTTTGTCCTTAGAAGATTACTCCCATTTGGTGACGACTCCACAGGCTCCAGATGTTGAGATTGGGACTAACTTCACAGCCACATGCGTGATCAGCGGTTCAGATACAGTCACAGCAGATGACCTCTACTGGATGTTGTCTACAACTAATATACCCGAAGAACAGTACCTCAAGATCAACAGCTCAGCTCTTAATGTCACTGTCCTCATCACAAGTGACAAATCTGAATATTTATATTGCCGCGCCAAGGAAGTCTCACACCATGTTATCATGGAAATCGGCAGATTTTATCACGGGATATATCTCAAGAAAGGCTGTAAGTTTTTGTTTCCAAAATTGAAAAGCTATAGCCGTTTTCTGCAGGAAAAAAAAAAGATTATTTAAAAAAAAATCATGTCCAATAAGATGTCTGTGTGTCCTAATTTCAGATCCCCCACAAAAGCCTGTGAATCTGACCTGTATAGCAATTCAGGACGGTCTTGTCATCTCTCCAAACCTCACGTGTCGGTGGGATGTAGTAGGACGTCAAACCGCAGTTATCCCAACAAAATACACATTGATTGTAACAGAAGTCCTATCGTGAGTACATCCTGACACGTTTTTGCAGTATTGCCATGTTTATTTGAAAGTTACATTATTAGTCATTGTGGTGACAGTTCTGTTTTTGATTCATTTCTGCATGGTGGAATCAATTCAAGCTGGTTGTTAAAGTAGTTATGTCAAATATTTTCATATCAAAATGTTTTAGTGTGGGTATATAGTTTCTGGCAATTTCTAGCTCAGTTTTATTTTTTTATTTTTTATTTTTTTCCTTCTTCCATAGTCTAGTATGGACTGGCTAATATCAAGAGGATTTAAAACTCGGCCACAACAAAACTATACAGTCAATTAATGGGCAGAATGTGATGAGGATTTGAGGATAGATGAAGAATGAGCCATTTGAGGCGGCTTAAGGACTTTAAAACGCTGCAGTAGAGATTGATATGAAAATCGTACTGTTCTAACCGCACGCATTAGAAGACAATTTACATTTACATAAGGTGCTACAGTTTTTAGGCTCATACATGTGTGTTTTTCTTGTCTTTTAAACATTAGAGTTTCATATGGGTTCTGTTGTGTAGCCCTTACTGATTGAGTTTCTCTAAATGATATTAAACTCTTCATTTAACAGGGATAAAAAGTACTTTAGTGAAACAGTAAAAGAACACCATGCTACAGTGGGTTTTCCAGTCTTTCCCCATTTTATGAATCTGGAGATCCGAGTGGAGGCACACAATGCACTGGGAAAAACAGAGTCTGAGCCGCTGACAAAAGAAGCTGATTACTTTGGTAAGTAAATATTGTAGTATTGTTTGAGTAAGGGTTGTGATCTTGTCAGGTCTCCAACCTGTATTCACCTAAGTAATACTCCAGTGTTTTAATCACGGTTTCTGCTTGAAATAAATTGGTACCAGACTAAAATAACTATTGCACAAGCCTGTGCTTTTTTAACATGAACGTAAAGAAACTGATAAAACATCTGATACATTTATCTGATATTCTCAGATAAAACAATTGGTAAACAAAAAATTTAGACTGGCGGGCTTAAAAAATACTGGACATCTGCAGATTTTACCGGTCAAAGTCTGGTAATTACTGGATAATGAAACACTGGCTTTATTACAATAGTAATACATGTTTTTGAGTGCTTGTTGGTGCCTGTTGTTGCAGCGAAAACAAACTCTCCATCAAGGGTTAAGGCCATTTCAGAGAAGAGTTTCCCCACGTCTCTTCTCATAAACTGGAGTCGTCCTCTCCACCAAGACTATTTTAAGCTGAAATATCATATCAGATTCTGTCCACGTGGATCTCAGACCTGGATAGATGTAAGTACATTTATGCTTCGTTATATCACTAAGTGAGTGAGTGCGTGAGTGAGTGAGTGCGTGCGTCCGTGCGTCGTGCGTGCGTGCCTGCGTGCGTGCGTGCGTGCGTGCGTGCGTGCGTGCGTGCCACCAGCCATCGCAGCTATTGCAATTTGAAATTCGAAGTTTGTGCTGGATGTCAATCCATGTATCATTCTTTCTTTCCATTTTGAAATCGCAGTCAAAAATGAAAAGGTGACTGGTTATTTTGTTATTTTTTTTTTATAATTCTAACAAAAATGAAAAAAAAAACACTGGTTTTTCACATTTCAATTTTAGTCTTTTTAGAATTAAAAACAAATAACAAAATAACTGCTCACTTTTTCATTTTTTGATTTTTGATTGCCGTTTGAAAATGGAAAGAATGAATGATACAGACATGTCTTCTACTTTGTTCCGTCCAAGTGGGAGAGCAGTGGTCTCCAAGTTTGTTTGAATTCCTCTATTTTGTTGTCATAAATATATATAGTGGATTCTCTGTAAACGAAGAGTGTCAGTCACCCAACTTTAAAAGTTTGTGCTTTTTTCATTTCCTGTTCTGATGCAGTCAAGTCAGGTCAAAGTTTATTTCTAAACCACATTGAAAAACAACCTCAGTTAAACCAATGTGCTGTACGAGCAGAACAATATAAATAAATCAACAATCCCTGTTAAATATAAAACAAATAAATAGTATAATCAAAAGAAGATCTGAATGAATTTGCGTTTTAGAAAATCTGAAAAGAATGAAAATAATGTGACCCAGATATGCACTGCTTCAACATGCCGACACTTGTCACAAACAGGTGAAGTTTCTGGTAAAATGTTGTGTAACCTTGCCTCTGAACAATGCAGTTAGTTGGAAAAATGAATAATGATGGGGAACGCGAACCAAGAAGTGACAATGGTTACTTTCTGATTGATATGCGCGATACGGAGGAAAAGGAGCGGCTCCACACCGGCTTTCCACTTCCAAGAAATATTGTGGTCGGGGAAGTAGGTCTGGCGGCATTTCAAGCAAGACTCGGGGCGGCACAGTGGCGAGGTGGTTAGCACTGATGCCTCACAGCAAGAAGGTCGCCATAATTGGTGATTCTAAATTTGCCGTAGGTATGAGTTTGTGAATGGTTGTCTGTGTCTCTGCGATGGAGTGGTGATAGACTGGCAACCTGTCCAGGGTGTACCCCTGCCTCTCGCCAGGTGACAGCTGGGATAGGCTCCAGCAGACCCCCGTGACCCTTAACAGGAATAAGCGGGTGTAGAAGATGAATGAATGAACACAAATAAACACATTATGGGTTTTAAAAAAATAAATAATATTTTTTTGATTCAAAACAATCTCCATTTGAAAGGTCATAAATCTTCATGAGTTAATTGATCAATCCGGAAATCAGTAGCAGTACCCAGCTCTGAAATGCATCCACGTCCCCATGCAAATCTTCAGCAAAGTGTTACGTTTCTGGGTTAAGTGTGAACTTTTCATCCAATCCACTGTGGCCTCTGTGTTCTCGGGAAGTATTCCACCCCCGCCCTTAGTCATGTAGACACACATGCCTGTGGATCTTTCCATACGCAGGATGTTGATAGAGATCAGAAGAAACCTTATTACGACGCTTCAGCTCTCACAGCCTGCATGTTGATATTGGTTAGGGGCTACACTGCCCAATGGTTGCAGTCCAGAAATTCCCGAAATGGCATAAAAATTTTGAAATAGTAAGCATTAAGGGGCTAGGGTGTTTACACCCTCTCGCACTTCTAATGAGTCACAAGTGACCAGTGAGACTGGTTATATTTCAGTGTCTATACTGTGTTCTTAAGGGATAGTCAGATTCAGGCTGTGTACTAAACACAGACACGTTTTTATAATATCCAGTGAAAGGTTTTAGAATAATTACATATATGGAGGTAGACCTTCTCTTCTTCTTCTCTAATTTTCTCCACTGTGCTGGAAATAAAGAGAGTAAATATCTTTTTGCTACCTAATTCCTAAACCAGGAGTGCCCAATCAATCGCTAGTGACCGGTAGATCACGAAGGCAGTGTGGGTAAATTGCGTGCCAAAAAAAATGTTTTAGATGTTAGTCTAATCATTTATCTGCTGCACCTCCAAAACAAACACAAAGATGAACGTTCATCTTTTTTTTCCTATTGCAACATGCAAGTCAGTCAGTTCAATGGCACACATCCACGACCATGCACAACCACAACAACAAAGACCACTATCTTTCTTAAAGGGACAGCGATATTTTTCTAAAGGTATACACAAGATAGTGTTTTTGTTTTTCTGACATAGCAGCAGCTTAAGGCACTCAATTAAAACATTAAAAGTTCTTCACTGGGTTTTTTCTTTTTTTAATTTGTGTGTTTTCACCTTCAGCCAAGTACTCACACACGCTATCACACGTGTGGATATCATGCCTTTTTTTAATTGTAAGTTGACTAAGTCTGTGAATTTTAGGTGCCTTTTTCGGACACCGCCAACGACATGGAGTCCTTCAGACTCCAGAACCTTCAACCCTACACATTTTATGACATCCAAGTGCGCTGCATAAACTTTCGGTCGAACTATGGTTACTGGAGCGACTGGAGTACCAACGCTACCAAGAGAACACCAGAGGACCGTAAGTTTTATGGCTGCCAGTCCAACCTAGACAATCGATCAATAATGGTTTCCACATTAATCTGTGATAATGTTTTTGTGTCCTCTGTTTCTTGGGCCTTTCTAGGACCAGCAGGTAAACCGGATGTATGGAACATAATTGTTAGTGGAACAAATGAACGACAAGTGGAAATTATCTGTAAGGTAAATCATCCCATATCACATCCAGTTTAATACAAAAAACTACTCGACCTATATTTTTAATATTACTGTTGGCAAAACATAACATCAGAAAGCAAAATAAAAAAAACTCAGTGCATATATTTGAGGTTTCGCCAACAACTTGAGTTGTATAGTAATTTGTATTGTTATTGATAAATAGAATTGAATTGAATACAATGGCATGCACAGGACAGTAACCACAAAGCAGTTTAGTTTTACGGTTATTCAGTGTTTCGTAGAGATAATGGCATCCTGGTTTCAGTAAGAACCCAATTACCAGTCCTGTGGTTATTTTCTGTTTGTACTTGTTTGTACTTCCTGGTAGGTGTGTTAGATAACGTCGTGTGACTTTGTCCTTCCAGGATCCTAAGTTTCCCAATGGCAGAATGACAAGTTTCCAAATAAAAATTCACAACAAAAAGGATGAAGTCATGAATGGAAGTGGAGAGTGGGAGCATATCCCAGTCAACCGGACCGGGGCTTACAATCTCTCCAGCCAAAGCACTATCACTTCGCTTAAAAAGATTTCCCAGGCTGAAAAGAAATCTGTTAAAGTGTCTGTCATCGCTCTCAATTCGGTGGGGAAATCGAGTGAGGCAGTCTTGGGCATTCCTGCAGAGCTACGTGGTAGGTGTCTATGCCTTCTCTGAAGACGAGGCCACACCTTTTAGGAAAACGTCACACACACCAGTAAAATCCTCTTTATTGACATGTAGCAGTATGTGGACATGAAAAAGAAACAGTCACTTTAGCACATAGGTAAAATGAATAAATAAGTAAAGTAAAGTGCTTTATTTTGTCATTGTACAACGTGCAACGAAAAAGCATGGTTGGATGGAGGGTTAGTTATCCCAGATAGAAATCTTGACTGATCTCGACACTTGATGTGATATCATCTGTTAGGGTTACAACTGTATGTGTGTGTTATTACAGGTCCTGCCCCAGAAGAGCTGAATGTGCGGTCCCATGGAGGCCAGCTGTTGGTGCACTGGAAACCCCCCAGCAACGCAAACGTGTCAGAATATGTGGTGGAATGGATCAGTGGTAGTGACATAGACTGGCAGCGGGAAAACAGGAGCACCACATTCACTGCCATTAAAGGTTATCTCTTTCTTCTTAAGAGTTAGGATGCAAAATGTCTGTGGAGTTATGTAAGATTGCATGTCATGACAGGTCGCTCATCATGGCACAGGTAGCCTTATTTATAATCTACCACACACCCATTTGTATAGTAAAGTCCGTTTTTTTTGTGTGGTGTTATCCATTGATATCAGCATGTACAACACTATACGGCTATAGTACTGAACTATGCACTGACTGTGCTATAAGTAGTTTTTATTTAACTGACAAATTATACATAGTGCATTGTCCCACTGTAAAGTAACATCTAATTAACCAATTAAACTTACATTCTCAATGTCTAATACAGGGAACCTGATGCCATATGTCTGCTACAATATTTCTGTGTATCCTATTTACTCACGATGGATTGGGAAACCAGCTCGTAAACAAGCCTTTCTGGAGGAAGGAGGTAGGATGTCATGCTTTTTAGTGACTGGGTGAAACTGGTAAATTATTGTAAGGATGTCTTTCTCAGCGTGTGTTAGGAAGTTATTATTGAACTAATGGCTGTGCCTTGCGCTTAATATTGGCGGATATCTGCTGCTGGATAACATTTAATATAATACTGCTAGATATTGTGTACGTATTCTGGTCTTGAGGAGTAAAAATCATTTGCTTGTTTACCTTTGTGGCAAATAGGGAAGTGATACCTCTGGGGCCCTAAGGGAATGAGTGCACCTCACATCTGAGGACAAGACTGTCTGCTCATAGCTTGCAGTCTCTAGTTTCTCCAGATGTGCGCCTCACCATTTAATAAAAGGAGGAAGTGCCTTTCAATGTGAATTTGTTATTCAACAAAACCCTCAGATGCGAGTGTGATTTTTTTTTTTTTTTTTTTACATCGCACAAAACCTTCTTTACATCATGCAAATCAGATTTTCTTTTCCTGTGATCAGCTCTCATCACAGCATCTGTATAAACATCTGGGCTTTATGGTTCAGTTTCACTTCTACATCCCTGTTTGTATTTTTAGATGTCAGCAGTATTTTACATATTCCTTTTATGGCGCTGCTTTGTGCGACTTTCCACTGGCAAACCAGGATGGTTTTATTGTGCTTTAAACTGTGTTGTTTTTGAACATTTCTACGATGATTAGCAAACATGATTATGCTGTTTTGTTTGCAGTTCCATTACAAGGCCCTGCTGTCAAACTAAGTGGCAAACCAGGTCATAATGAGGTTGTGCTGGTGTGGGAGGAGATTCCTGAAGCCAGCAGAAGAGGCTTCATCACAAACTACACAATATTCTACCAAAGTGGGACAACAGTTCATAGTATGTATTCACTGCATAGTATCCTGAATATTTTTGCCCGTTTACAACTTTCTATTTGGTTCTAGATTGCTGGAAATGGTTTACAGACTTACTGATTGTGGTTTTCCTCATTTGCAGATATAACCGTGCCATTTAATACCACCTCATACACGCTCACGTCTTTGTCACGTAACACCAAGTACGACGTTTTAATCCAGGTCTCTACCATACAAGGGTCAAAAAACGGCAGTAGTCACTCATTCACCACTATGAAATATGGTAAGTGATGGCTTTCAGATTCACTTTTCAAAAATGTTACAAAGTAAATTTGTGCTTTTCCAGAACAACATATGTACAGAGTATAGACATAATGCCACAACCAAATACTCAGTTTAGAGTCCAATATCTACCATCTTAACACCTCAAAATAAATCATGTTGGAAGGGAGTATCTCATAATATTGTAAGAAATAAAGTCATAAATCCATGACCATAAAATCTTGTGATATTACAATTAAAATGTCTTTTTGTAGGTTGGCTTGGATCATTTGTGTAAACAGTCTGTGTCAGAGTGAGGGATGTAGAGGATCTAGTGAGATTATCATAATACATGTTTCACTAATGTAAATCTAAGCAAGAAGTTTCTGGGACAGCCCCAGGAGCGCTGGAGCGCATCTAAATATTCGAGTGAAAATTGTTTGCCTGATAATTTGGCTCAAGTTGATTCAATAACTAGCCATCCATTACGTTTTCTCAGATCATTAATTTAAGATTTTCTTTTTTCAAATTTGTGCTATTTTTTTTTGACAAACGCCGGACACATGTATGTTCTTCTGAATTGGTGCTGACTGTCCATTAATAGAAAACTCTCAACCACTGTTGAGTTACTGGTTTCATGATTTTTGTATGAACCTAAATATTCCATTATTTAGCTGGTCATGTTAAATTGTAGGTAATCCATTTTCTTCTCTAAATCTGATCTGTTTTTCCCCCCAGCACAAGGTGAGGTCGAGGGAATCGTTGTAGGCGTGTGCATTGGCTTTCTGTTTCTTTTTCTGGCGGCCATGCTCATCTGTATCTACACAAAAGATGTGTAAGTTGCACTTAAACACCTCACATCACTAGCCAACGCTGAATAGTTTATTCATTCCACCTAACCTGTTTTATAAGGCATTAAACATTCTATCAGTTAAATTCCAGAAGACGATTATGAAAACAGTGTAGATTTGAAGAGGAAAGTATTGAGGGTATGGGGTGTTATGGAACTGCACTGCCAGCTGATTCAGGTTAGCTAGCATGGATACATATGAAGTTAGAAGATCAGAGTGACGGTTTACATGCTGAAACACTCCTTAAACTGGTATCTAGTACAGGTTTGACTAGTATACAAATAGTGGGTGTTCTCAAAAATAGATAAACATAATACAATAAATGAATCTTGCTGTATATATTTTTTGAACAGTCATTTTAGTGTTTGTCTGTACTAGTTTCAATTTTAAAGATTGTAGTATTTGTTAAAGCAATAAAATAGTTTCTGTGATTCAAAACTAAATGGGTGAGCCCTTCAGTGAGTCATCTGTCCTCGTCCTCTAACTGTAGAACCACAGACTAACACATTCAACACATGCACATATTTTAGGTTCATTCAGAAAGAATGACGTAGGGCCAGTGAATCAGTATTTGGTGCACTGTTCATTGAAATAATAATTAGCTCCATTATTTCAACTGATTGTGAATGGAAAGGTTTTGTTATTATAGAAAGTCAATGTGCTGATGCACTGTTTAATCTCTTACAGGATCAAGAACAACTTCTGGCCTCAGATTCCAAACCCTGGTGAGAGCACCATTGGAACATGGGCTCCTGATCATCCTTTAAAGG
The DNA here is from genome assembly GCA_005024645.1 of Planiliza haematocheilus. Taxonomy (NCBI): domain Eukaryota; kingdom Metazoa; phylum Chordata; class Actinopteri; order Mugiliformes; family Mugilidae; genus Planiliza; species Planiliza haematocheilus. The sequence goes on along the minus strand of SRSE01000582.1, from coordinate 2,561,048 downwards.
TAAGGCTTTATTTAGCTCAGACAGTTCAATTTACTAAGAAATAGAATATTGGCATAGTTCACTTTGGACCAGTCTGTAGATCAGCAACTGCAGTTTGAAGGACTCGGTGCCTTGCTCCAGGACACCTTCAGGTTGTTTGTTTAGCTGATGCAGTGCTTTTTTGGGTCCAGAGCAAGACACCTGTCATAGATGTGTCTCCTAGCAATACTAAACATCAACCTTACTCCAAGATGGACCTCAGCATAATGACAGAACAGATTTCAGAGGGCTGGTTTGAGCACTGTGTTAGCCTCCATGGCTCTTGTTGAAGCAAATGGATCCATGACTTTTATTAGTTACTTGCTCAACAATAACCGCCGCATGGTAAATTACGCAATGGTAAAGCTTTAGCCTACTAAGTCTACTGCCCAAAGGGGCTTTACATCTAGCTGAAACATTTAGTTTCTTTTGTGTGGATTCCTCCAAAACATCATGAACATTGTTTTTTAGTCTGATACATTTCTCTTGACAATGTCCCCCTCTGCAGAATGAGGCACCAAAGGAGAACTGTCTATCTGGCATCAGTGTGCTTGATGTGGATATGTGTGATTCGAAGTGCGTGTTCGAGGAGGACAAGGCTAGTCCGGCTCTGAAGAAAGACAAGTATCTGTCCGAGGAGCACAGCAGTGGCATTGGCGGTTCTTCCTGCATGTCCTCACCTCGCCAGAGTGTGTCTGACAGTGACGAAGGCGGTGACATGGCTGACACCACATCCAGCACCGTTCAGTACTCCTCTGTGGTGGCCTCCAGTGGGTACAAGGGTCAGACCCCAAGCTCTCAACCGCAGCAGTCCATTTTCTCGCGCTCTGAGTCCACACAGCCGTTGCTAGATTCCGAGGAGAACCCAGACATGTTGGTGCAGGAGGGCAGCAGACATTTCCAGCATTTCCATAGACAGCCCTGCTTTGCACGCAGGGAAGGGAACGGAGACACCGCCGACTCAGATGACTTCAACCTCCTGGAGATGGAGCAGCAGGAGACACTGGAGTCTCTGGACTTCGGTCCCCTGGAAGAGGACAGTGAGCAGGCAACACCTGTAGACGGCCTGCCAGGTGACTGGCAGCCACCAGCCTCCAGCTACATGCCTCAGCTGGGTGGCTATAGACCACAGTAAGAACGGAGGTGACTCAGGAGTCACCTGGGAACGGTTTGGACTATTTTGTCTATCATGGCTTCATTTCAAGCATTTGAAATAGTGAAAAAGACTGACCCAATATATCTTTGCACTTCACCAAGTATTGATACTCCTATATGCAGGGAGAGTACTCTTTAAAGTGCAATGTCAACTAGAGCTTGTAGTAGTAGTTTGCTTGCTTTGCACTTGCATTTACATAACCATATCTTTATATTAAAATGATGCATCAGACACGTGACAGCAACTTTATATTGTTTTTTATTTTTATTTTTAAATGCAACAATTTGCTGAAATTTCTGGCTGGACATGAGCATGGACCAGTTTAGGAAGCGATGCGCACTTGCTTTCAGTTGTTCTCTCTTTTACCAGTCTTTTGCTGCAGCGCCCTCTTGTGGATTTTTTTTTTTTTTTGCCCTGCAGGGGCGCTAGAATCTGCTGGACATTGTCGTTTAACATACATAAAGTATGTTTCCAGCTAAAGTATATACACTTCAGATGAATATAATCAAATGACACATGCTAATGCTAACATGTACTGCTAATGAGTACATGATCAATAAAGTTTTGTTGCCTTAGAAAACACAGAAACATGCTGCATTTTGAGCTGGACCCTTTCACCCCTTTCTGTGTCAGACCAAGCATTACAGTTTCATGTGTTGTCACATTATAATTTTAAAGCGCAACACTGAATGTATTCTCATCACAAGCAGCTGTGCTCCTCATTTCAATAAACCTCTGACAAGTCACTAAAGATGACACGGAGCTAACGTGTTACTTTCAGCTAATATAAGCTTGATGCTAACATTGTTCTGCTGGACATTGCTGCACACAGCTTTGAGTAATTGAGATGTGAACTTAGAAAATGATTACTCACTCACTGTGACTTTAATGGCAAACAATGGCTTGCTTAACTGCTCTGGTTATGAGGATAGCCACGGTCTTCTGGACGAAATACGCCCGAAGGCACAACGGCAGCTTTCCTGCAAAGGTCTTATGCACAAGTCCTTCTTGCCACATGTTACATGGGAGAAAAGTAAAATTCTGACATAGATCTAGTGTTATCTTTTTGAATTAAAAAAAAAAAAAAAAAAAAACATTCAGCGTAGCAAGCAAAGGTCAAACTCCTCTGTTGAAACACTGTAAACATGAAATCTAAAATAAACATATTCATGTCACCTGGTAACACTGCGTTTCAGTCTTATTTTATTATTAAGGTATGGAAGTGTGTTTCTATCAGGAAAAAGGATCAACTGACATTTGAAATGCTAGAAAGAAAAGTCAGTTTAGACATTTTTAACATAGTATCTAGTCATTAGTATCAGTATTAATTTCCTTTTTTATTTTAACTTTTCAAATAAGTTAGTTAATCAGTTTGACAAGACGGAAGCTTAGAGTTTATTTGTCCTTTTGATGAGTATACAAAACAACAGACAGTCTACGCTCTGTGGATGCTTATTTAAAGTATGAGTAAAGGAACAAAGCTCTGTTTAAAATGGGCCTTTCTGAATGTAGCAAGTCTATACTGTACCTACAGCCGTAAGGGGAGTAAAGTGCTGGTCTAGAGTGGGTGGTCTGGGCCATGTGTGATTGTGAATGCTTTGCGGACCAGGGATGAGGTGACACGCTGGGGTAAGCTGCAGGTTTGAATACCAATGAGTGTGCTGGTTAAATGGCTTTTCTTTAAGACTGTGTTCTTATTGGCACATGCAGGGGAAAAAATAGGACACAATACAACCTTATTCATCTCTAAATTATCCATATACAGGTCCGTTTGATCTGATTTACAGTGCTATCATGAGACACAGTCTTCTCATTTGACCTACATACTCAAAAAGGTTTTTTGTTGTTTTTTTTCATATCCGGGGTCTTCTAATCTGCAAGGATGGACTGGTTATTCAGTAAATGAAATCGATATTCCTGTTAATATCAGCTGCAGATACTTGATGGTGATGCAGCAGGACTGACGGCGAGGACTACAGCCCCCAGTCACTGCGAGCCGTGTCTCTTTAACGGAGGTATTCTCAGGACGGGGAGGAGGGGGAGGAGGGGAGAGGGGGGGTTGGTGGATGGGTTCATCGAGTTCATGTAGTACCGGGCGCCTCCTCCCATTCCAGGTTGGCTGATTCCCTGCTTCCCTCGGCGAAAGCGGCGGCACAAGGCAAACAAGTGATGGGAAACCGAGTGCATAGGTTTGCGGTGGATATAATAGTGGAGCTTGACCTTTAATGAGGACACGGAGGCTCGATCAGCTGATGACTCCAAACTCGCTGCCATTTTTCAGGTCATTCGAGGCATCTCTCTTAACTTCTTTTGTGGCTCCAGCCAGTTGCGCGAACAAGCCTGCTGCATTTGCCTAATAAGTCGCCCACTGGAATGGGGCGATCGCTTTGTCCTGTGCTGTCAAGCGGTGGAATATAAATCATGATGGCTGATGGATGTTGCAGGGGGATGGAAAGAGGCAGGGGGAAGATTGCATCAGATTCTTTACCAAGGCATCCGTATCCTCAGCAGTATGTCCAGAGCGGATCACAGCAGCAGCAGCAGCAGCAGCAGCAGCAAGGAAATGACATCCAGGAATTAGCCTCCAAACGCGTTGACATCCAGAAGAAGCGCTTCTACCTGGATGTCAAGCAGAGCGTGCGCGGCCGCTTCCTCAAAATAGCCGAGGTATGGATTGGAAGAGGCCGCCACGATAACATCAGGAAGAGCAAGCTCACGTTGTCTATGTCGATGGCTCCGGCTCTACGCTACAGTTTGGGGGACTTCATAGATTACTACGCCCGCATCGGACTGCGGGGGGGCCTGGCTCCTCCGCAGGTGGACGAGCACAGCAACAACGGTCTGGGCCGCGGGCACGAGTCCCGCAGGAGGGCGCAGGAGACGCAGGCGACGCTGTCTCCCACCGGCTCTGCGGTGTCCGACGACCACGCACACCGCGTCCTCAAGAGCGAATTTATCGAGAGAGACAACAGGAAGTACTTTCTGGACCTGAAGGAGAACCAGAGGGGCAGGTTCCTCCGCATACGGCAGACGGTCAGCAAAGGACACGGCACCATGGGCTACTACGGCCAGGGCATCGAGCAGACCATAGTGCTGCCCGCGCAGGGGCTCATCGAGTTCAGAGACGCGCTGTCGCAGCTCATCGAAGACTACGGCGACGAGGACAGCGACGACCGCGGCCGAGCCGGCTCCAGGAGCCGCGACGACAACCCCGAGCTTCCAGAGGCCGCGTCCTTTCGGGTGGACAACAAGAGGTTTTACTTTGACGTCGGTTCCAACCGGTACGGTATCTTTTTAAAAATTAGCGAGGTGCGGCAGCCGTATAGAAACACCATCACCGTCCCTCTGAAAGCCTGGGCTAGGTTTGGAGAGAATTTCATCAGGTACGAGGAGGAGATGAGAAGAATCTTCTCTTGTCACAAAGAGAAGAGGACAGACGCCCGGCAGGACAGCGAGGAGCAGGAGGACTGACCTCTGCAGCCTTCCTGTGCTTTTGCATGTAGTGTAGGGATTGTGTCAATGATGATAGTGTGCAGACATGACAGTGACATGATGTACTCTATGTGCCCCCACCATACTACTCTTAAAGCCGCGTACCACCTTCACTTTTTGGCCAATTTGCCAAGGGCTGGTAAACTCCAAATTCTAACCTGCCAAGAAGTCATTCATTCACAGCCTGATTCCATTTTCCGTTCTCAGTGCTGTGTAATGCACTTTATCCACATATTTAGGGCTGGGCCAGAGTTATTAGGGGCCCAGAGTACCTCTGACCCCACGACCACCATCTCCATTTAAATTTCCCTGTGCAATGTATAATGTAAATGCTCAATTAGAAATGACAGGGGATGGTGAAGCCACTAGGAGGTTTTGGTGAAATAGTGTTGACTAGAAATCTCTTTTTATACCCCATCCCCTCCAAAGTATAACAGTTAGTAGTGTTATGGCACGCAAATGTGCAGAAAATCTGTCCAAGACAGAAAACGTATATATAATGAACTGTCCTAAGTAGTAGAGCTATATGAAAAGTGCAATTTGAGAAATTATACAAGAAGATAATTATTAGATTTAGTTATTTACATTTATTATTCAGTTGCAACTAAAATTGAACAGAACACCTCACTCGTCAAGTTTGCTTGGTTGGAGTGGCATCCAGTCTCTGGCTGAGCCCTGAGCCTCAAGCAGAAATACATTTTTTACTAGATTTGTACTTCTGCGTTGGATCTCCTCCATATGCACGGTGTGGCTCTCTACCCTACATCACAAATGTAACTACACATCGCTGTGACAATAGATTGTCCAGAATACACTTCCTCACCCTGATTTCTCAGTGGCCAAACAAGCACAGAAAATTCTCCCTGTTTTTGCCTTCTCCACATTATCTACTCAGACGTCTTCCCTCTTTTCTGTGCTGCGGCACTTTCAGTAACAGAAAGGCGGTTCAGCGTTCATTAGCTCCAACTCAAACAGTAGCTGCTTGGTTGTAGTCACCCCTGTTTGGAATACACACAGCTGACTGGCATTCCAGCTGTGTAGTTACAGAACAATGCCGAAGCACCAGCGTTCATGTTCAAGTGCTCATAACGGCGTAGACCACTTGCGTGTGCTCCGTGTAGATCCAGCGCAGAAGCTTAAATTGAGATAAGTGCAATACACACCAGCGGCATCAGCTGACGCACACAGCATCCGCACCGGAGCCCAACACAGAGAAGGATGCAGTAGCTTAGGTTACAGCTAGCGGAATGTGCTGAGATAATGTGATAAGACATGTTTAGTTGTTGCAATATGGACAATGGGACAACGGTGTGAGAAGCTCCACTGCAGGCTCACAGTAAAAACAACACACACGCTGTAGCGTCCATCATGTGCTGCTTGCTGGTGTGTTTCCCTATAGCTGTTGTTTACTCTGGAAGTTCAAGAATTCCAGTTCCACTTTGTACACACACACACACACAATAGAAGTTTGTCTATATAAAGGTTAGGTTTTAACATCAGTTATAACATTGGCAAACATAAATTGAGGCTGCAGTGCAGTGCTGGAGGCCAATTAAATATGTGCAAATACTCAGATTAGGAAGAATACCCCGGAATGTGTCAAATGTAGCAGTGTGCTGACCTGCTGCTTAACTCGCCAGCATCATGATGAGGGGAGAAACTAACTTAGAAGAGCCGCTGAGCCCAGCGTTGAAGGAATACAAGGACGCAAAGCGCTGCGTGTTGGCTTGGTTTTTCATGAAGCCTTCACACTGGACTAGCGGTGTGTGTTTCATGGCAATGCAGCCCCCTTGTGTTGTTAAGCGCCGTTGTCAGGTGAAAGCACCAGACGTTTGTCAAAAGATACCGAAATGAATCCAAAACTTCACACTACTAGTGCAATCCATCTCTTAGTACTCTATCCAGCCTAGGCACTTACTGCGCACACACAAGATTGTCTTGTGATGATGGTGTTCGTCTTACATGGCTTTGTGTTTCTTTGAGCCAAGTGGCATTCATATACCAAGATTTGAGTTGGTACTTGCTTTGAAGCCTCAAACACTTGAAGAAGAAGTGACTTGAAGAATCCGCTGCCTGAATAGATCACCTTATGAATATATGTTGAAGTAAAATCGCAGCTATGACAGAAGAAAAAAAAAAACATTGATAATTGTCTGAGGAGACACACATCTCAGAGGTCTCCTAAGGATAAGTGTGTTGCTGCTGTTACATTAGTTATACTATACGGCATTACATTCTCAGTTTTTATACACTTTTAGTTTCTGGAGGAAAGGTATTGTACATGTGTTCTGCTGGGCACACATGAGACGATCATATGGAGCTTGTCTTCGGCTACCTTCCTAGCCCTCCTTCAGTGTCTGCACGGCTTCCAGTCACACAACGATATAGCAAAAACAGACATGAAGATTCTAAAGGGACCCAAATGTTTCAACTGTTTGAATTTGACCAATTAGAACAAAGCAACTAGTTACTGAAGAGGACGTTTGAATTTATTTGAAGAATTTCTTTGGAGCATGACGAGTTAATCTGCTTCTTCATCCTATTGCCGTCTCATGAGGTTGTACAGTAATGCCTTCTCTTTTAGATACTTGAAACATTGATAGTTACCTTTAATATTATTTTACAAAATACCCCCAAAACCTTTACGCAGTTTGAAACATCAAAATGAGTTTCTCTCGTGTGTCACATCTTTCTTATCTCCGACCAGTAGCTTTCAAATCTACTGCTAATGTTTGCGAAAAACCTTTTAAACAGTTTTTGGTGCTATGGAAATGTGTTGTCACATTTTCTGTCCTATAAAGTTGTTGAAGTTATTTCACAACACAGGTCTCTGCTGTTTTCTACATGACAGTAACAGGTCAGGGTAGAAACTGGACTTGAACCCAGTGAACACCTCAGTGCTCACTGGTAAACAGGGTGACAGATGAGTGGTGGCGTAGAAAGGGCTCAACATGCTGCTCAAACAAGCCTTTCAACCATCTTTGTACCAATGTGCTTGTTTCTGCAGAACCGTGTATTTTACCTTTCCCTACTGTCTACTGATGAGCAAGTGATGAGGTGGCCTCAAAGTGTCCACGTCTTACATGTGAGTTCCAAGTATCCATCTGTTTGCTGTTTCTCGGTTTGGGCTTGAACGGCAGTTTGCTGTACTTTGAGCTCTGTGTATACTCTATGTGACCTGTATGAAAGTAGAGCTGGACACTATTGACCAAGAGCTCGATCCAGACTTTGACTTAAGTGTTGCACAACGTTGTTTAATCAGCTGTTATGCTCCATGGATAGTGAACCTTGGACTAGTAGGGTCTTCTTTAAGATCAGACACTGATGTGACTGTTGCCACAACCTTCATCTTATGAAAAAGAAGCCAGCGAAAATGACCAATTTAAAAAAGCGTACATAAAAAAGAACTGCTCTAACAAGCAAATCAGAAAAGCAGGTTTCTGTAGCGGCCTTTTTCGCTCTTAGATCGATGTAAATAAAGGTGTACCATTTGAGAATAGATGTTATGTATGAAATATAGTTCCATGTACGCTTAAGAATCATTAGATACATGGCTGAGTATATGGAGGATGTTGGTTTCACATACAGTCGTTAAGGAAAACACCTGAGTCTGCTGGTGTCTATTAAAAATGCATTGTGACTCAGACAATTGTAACAATAAATCTGTGCCACATGTATTAAACTGCAGGTAATCATTGCAACAATGCTGACAGTTCACCGCATTACCAGTTAACTTGCAGTTAAACAGCTGTTTGATTAGTTTGGGTTACCTAGTCCCAGCAGCACTGTTAGACTAAAGGTCTAATTGGGTCTTCTTCTGACTTGCCTTATTTGAACTAAAATTAAACTCATAATTCAAAGTGGAAATCTTAAAGATCCCTGTTTTCTTTGCTTAGTCGCCCCCTATGGCAGCAAGTGGTAATTACAGGTGTGTTTTTGAACCTCCAGATACTGTCACCACAGATGCCTAGTTTTGAATACTGTAAATGAAAGGACTATAATTTTACCAGTGTACCAGATGATCATCTACCATTTGGCGTTAGACAGTGACCCAACAGACAGATTTAATGAAATGAAAATCTTTGAGATTGCAGCTTTAAAAGTAAAAGGGTAGAATTTAACTTTTATACGCCCTGTCATAAGTCTGTATCTGAACAGAAGAACCTCAGTTACGCACATTTGAAACCACTCAGAAGCGTCTGAGCCGGGCTCTTAGTCTCAGTGTAACTCTATGGCGTTCGGACTGCTGTCATCCCTCAGCTTACTCAGTATGAGAGTCAAAGATCTTGGTCAAGGAGAGTGGGGGGAGGGAGGAAGCAAAAATGGAGAAAAAAAATCAGTGTTAAAAAATTCATAGTGATGGCAAACAATTATTGTGATGCCTTCAGTGCATGAGAAGCACAGGACTAGTTGGGTTTGTTGTGTTTGTTATACAGTCTGGTAAAGAGTTTGAACTTTAAGGAGACAGTGAGTTGTTTTATTTTCATATAAATGACAAAAGATATATTAACCACTGTATAATTCAAAGCACAATTTATTTTGAAAATGACGTGGAATTAAAATATATGCTCAATTCACTAATGAAATTGATTCAGCACTGATGCGTCAGTGAACTGAACTTGAGATGGCAATTTTCTCAAAATGAAATCTCGCCTCAGCCAAGACATTAATGTAAAGACAAATTATTTATTAGGTTTAAAGTGGATTGTGAAGTCCTTTAAAGGTATGATGGTTATATGTCTTTAAAATTCCAAGTATCGCTCCAAAAAGCACTTTAAATAAAAGCTGCACTTTTTTCCGCTGCTTTGTCATCAGTTGACATAGAGGGACCATTTCTTTCCATGCCTTTGGTGTAAAGTGACAATCATGGATCCCTGATTATAGAATCTAATGACCTGAGCTTAAAAACGCCCATCATGCTCTGTGCCAGAGTTTGACTGCTCCAAGTGACAGTCTGTGGAGTGGAACATCTATTAGTGAATATTCATGCAAACACGATATGAAATAATCACTGTCAGATGTACAGAGACTCTGGAATCTCACTGAATCTTGTGAAATGAGCCCAATCTGTGAACACGAATAGTGTGAAAATGACTTGACTATGAACCGCACAAACTAAGGCTGTCGCTTTATATTGAACAATATTATAACATTTTATTACTAAAAGAAAAGTACCAACCTGGGACTTTTCAGTCATGGATAAGTTAACAACAACTGGAGTGACCAATGTTGACAAATTACTGCAAATGTGGCTTGATACTACGTGTTACATAATTTTGAGGGGAGCTAAATAAACTTGTCATTTGAAGAAGTCAGGCAGTAGTTGGCCCTTGTACATCATTCTTTGGGCAAATGTAATCCAGTTTCACGTTGGCAGTGGAAATGCAAACGGAATGGATTACAGGATAGTTCTGATTAGTTTGATTTCATGTTTCACATTTATGCACCTTACACACAGTTGATTCAAATAATAACTTGTAACTAATTTGCTGTGCTGGAGCAGATGTCTCACCACTTTGTGCTCATTTCACAGGATTTCACATGACCGAGAGAAATGAGTTTAGGATGAGAAGGAAAATAATTTCAACACCATTTTCTGCACGTTTTCTTTCTTTCTTTCTTTTTTGATTGTGCTATGTGTGCTCCTGTCTCTTTTTGTAGAATCAGTATGATGTACTGGATGTTAGTGGTGGAGCCCAATTGTAGCACAGAGGTAAAAAGATTCTATAGAAAGCTGGCTGAGATTTCAAAAAAGCAAACATGGATACCATACCTGCACACACTAAATTTGAGCACTCAAGGCAAGATTGCCAGTAAGAACCGAATGTTTCTTAAGATCTGTGTTAGAGTAACTAAGCAAACCCAGACCTTACTTAAGTGAAATGTGATAAATTGAATCATTTTTCATCCTGGTACAACTGGAACAACTGGAACAGCCTGTCTGTCACAGTAAAATGATCCATTTCCTTATACAGCTTTAACCTTCTCTTCTAGGTTCCTTATTTGTGCTTGCTCAGTTTACCTTTAGAGGACATTTTAGGAGTGCTCACTTTCAGATTCCTTTAAACACAGGAGAGAGACCATCTTGATAGTAACATTTTCCCAATTTTCCTGATAATTAGTGCCATGTTAACTAGATATTTCAAGAAAAAGAATAAGAAATGGTAAACTAACACTCTCCGTAAACGGTAAATGTGGTTGTGAGGGCCTTCATATTCCTTATTGACAGAGAACAGCAGCTGTGGTCAGGTTGACTTTAAGAAACACTGGGTAAAAATGTTTATTTCACTGAATTTAACATATCTGATTTATGATAATATACTGAAACACAAAAGGAAGACAAAAAGGTCCCTTTTCTTGAGTCTTCAACCATGACTTGAGATGGCTGGCTCTTGATCTAGCTGAGGAAGACCATGAGAAGAAATGAATCTCATGGTCAACTCAATAAAGTAGAACTCTAGGGAAAAGAGCTAGTTACATTTTAGTCTTTGTTTCCAGCTCGTGCGCTGTCTGTGTGTAGTTTTTATAGTCTAAATAAAACTTTTCCACGTGCGCCCCCTGAATGCACGTGTCATTGTAAGAAATGCAGTTGTCCCAGAAATATGGAAGCACAAGAAGAAGCGGTGTTTTGAGCCATTTATTGACTGACCACAGGTGCTTGTCATTGTCACGCAGGACAGTATAAATAGTACACACTGATAGTAAGGGGACAGTTGGGGATTCACATACAATACATACGTACAGCTCTTAAGGACCTTTCCATCTTTCTGGTCACAGGTTAGAGATAGAAGGCTGCAGGATGTTGGACTTGAATGAACAGCTTGATTAAACAGAATCTTGACTGTTAACAGAGATCGAATATTTCCAACCCTGACGCCTTAAAGCACTTTTACCGTTTTACTGTATCTCTGCTTATTTTGATTCTCGTCTTTCGTTTTAGCAGATAAAGATGATTAAAAACAACTAACTGGCCAAAGCCAACCGAGAACTAGTTTAGGACTGTCGCTGAGTATAGACCCGGATGGCGTAGTCACATCCTGGATGAAAATAATCGTTTTTACAATGGTAATCATTCAAAGAACAGAGGTGGAACTCACCCTGACAGTGTATGTGTTTTTCTGTGGTTGTACAGGTAGAGTGATGTGAATGTACGCTAGTGAAGAAGACATTCTGGTTTGTTGTTTTGTTTTGACTTCAGTTCACCATCAGAGGTTGGGAGTGGGAAATATAGAGAAATAGATGTTTGGTATTCTTTTAAAAATGAACTGAAGTGAATAATGAAAATGTGAAAAGGTGTAAATTCAGATACATGTAATGTAATACATTGGTGTGTCCTATAGTCCTGTAACTAAGACTTAAAAAACAAGGAAGTTTTGTACTCTAGCACTTTCTTTACTGTGTACTGTATAAGTTCATCTTCTACATGTAAAGTACTGTATGAATATTCATTACTTGCCTTGTAACGTTTGAAATGATGCTACGTTTAGAAATGGTAACCAAGAAAACAATGTTTTTAGAGTGTATGCATGCCAATGGTTGGGTCCCACTATAATAGGAAAACTATATGAAAAATGGTGCTATGTTATATTATATAAAGGTGCTTCTATGGACCCCAGCTGAATGCATGCAAAGAGGAACTATTAAAAGTAGAAAAAAAAGAGAAAACTGATGTCCTACTGCTGTTCTCGAATAGTGCTGCTTCCCAAAGATGTCAGAAATTTGGAAAATCCAACTTTCTATTTGTTAATATGACACAGCCCTTCAAGTTAGTAATTCAATTCTGACTTAGAAGGCAGAGCCGTGATGACACGACAGTGTCCTCTGCAGATGTGAGCAGGCGGTGTTGCCTTCAGGCTGTTTATTACCCTCCAAACACCTGTCTGTTTGTTGGGAAGTAGCATTTTAACTCGGACAAGGAAAGTTAAAGTGTTCCCGTTCTTCCCTGTTTTTCCTGGGCTGCATCACTGGAACGCATGGAGGGTGTTATAACAATCAGTCCGTTGGTAATTTCCAACTAGGTTTGTAGTGCATTGTATCTCTGAAATGCACCACAAGTGGCAGATATCTTATGGGATCACAAACGGCAAAGTCTAACTGTAAATATTATCTTTACCAGCCTCTTGAGCTCTTAGATGGACCAGAAGCAGGATCAGCCCGAACCTGTTTGTGGCCCTGAGCATCATCACTAAAACATTGTAAACCAGGAGTATCTTAAACTCATTCAGTCATGAGGTGGTTTTTATTTCTAAGAACAGAAAAAAATGTCATGCCTATTTACAGTTACACTGCCTTTGTGACAAAGTCTAAAAGATCTACAGACAATCTAATGACATCTTTTTGTACTCTTAATTCTTCAGATGTTTATGTATTTAAGTAATTTTACATGTAGCAGAGTTACTGGACAGCAAACATCAGCTTAGTCATGGAAAGGTTGGAGGTCTTTGGATTTGGAATTTGTGTTGATTATCGCTGGAATTTGGAAAAATGAAAATGTGTACGTTTATTGGTTGTATTGATCATTGTTCTTTTATGTTTTTCATTAAATGTTTAGCAGGATTGTCAGTGCTTTCATTTCTTATCTATTTGATGAATCCAGCCAGGGCCTGTGAGCTATTACTTCTGAGCTGAAACCTTTGGAAAGGCTACATTTGATCATAAAATGATCACGTATGCTGCTCACTTGTTCAAAGAAAAAGTGTCCGTTTAAACAGTGCATTATACATAGCACTTAAAGTTATTTTCCTTAAACTATTCAGAAGGAGGGAAGGAGAGAAATAACAGAGAGAACATATCTGCATATTGATGGAGGTTCTTTCTGTTTTAGAAGGTCACATCTTCAGAAGCAACAATGTAAAGTAGTCATATTCAAAATAAGAAGTATTGATTATTTTTTGTGGGTGAATACTGTTTTGAAACCCCACCCATAGTTGTTCATTGCATGATTTCTGTGCTGGGGGCATGGTGACCACGATCTACTATAAGAAATACACTGACTATGGATAAGTACCTCATACAACAATACACTGCATTGTTGTATGAGGAGAAGGATTTGGAACCCATGATTGAATCTTTTCAGGGCATTTCACAAAACATATCAGACAGATAATGTCAAGGTTTCGGCTGGACCCAAATGCAGAACGCAGGGGGAGGCAGGCAAAATTATTTTAATGAGGGCTGAAAAAATCCAGAGAACAAAAGGCACTGCGTGGAAGGCAGGGTGAACCAAAAACACAGGCGTAATCCATAAACCAAGAACACGAGGAACTGAACAGGAACACACACGGGTGAATTCACTGCACAGGGAGAACAACACAGAAAATCCAACAACAACTTGACAGGGGTAGTAGAACGGGGTAATATCACAGACGACTTGACAGAGGACAAAGAGAAAGGCAGGGTTATATGTTCACTCGCACACAAGGGCTGATGGAATAATGAGTGACGGGAGAGCAATGAGGGGAGGAGCACACAGACAAAAGACTCAAGGCAAGACAGGTAAGTGGAATCACTGAGATGGGAACAGAGACAGGAAGTAAAACTAAAATCCAATGAGAAAACTGATTCGAAATTGTGTTTTTTTTTTTTTAATTAAAAGACAATAGGTTTAAGATAAAAGAACACCACTGACAAAGTTTCAGTTCTCTTGCCTTTGTTGTCTAGTGTGTGCTCTGGAGGTTTCAGGCTGTGGGTTCTGTAAAGCATCCTGAAACTATGTGAATTATTACTGAAGCTGTGTAACTAAAACTTAATTGAAATTTTCAAGCCTGCAACAGAGTGGCGACCTGTCTAATGTGTACCCCACCTCTCGACCAGTGACAGTGACAACGGCCCTCCAGAGGACAAGCGGTTACAGAAAATGAATGACTGTCCTATGTGCTATGACTGGCATAATATGGCCTGTCATATTGCAAACTTTTGCTCTTCAGTTGTCAGTCTGCTTCACTCAACGTCGCACTGCACTGACACCCACTCATTTTAAAGCCTGAATGCTGACGTAGAGAGACAGTATGATTTGATGGTTGTTGCGCCTCTTTGTCATTTTCTCACCATGACCGTTACTGTAATAGAATGGTCAAATTATCATCTTACATGCAAATATTACGAATGCATTTAATGTGAATGTAAAGTACTTTAATACACTTCAACTATTATAATAGGATTTAAAGACCCTATTAAAATGCAACTGTCTGGACTTGTTGCATCTTTCTCTCTACATTAAAAATTGAATTTGTACATATATTTTAAGTTTCACTGCAAAATGATAACGTGTTAAATACTCCTAATACTAAAGTAAAACTCCTTAGAATAGGAAAGTACCGCTGTATCAGATTTTTACCTTGGTACAACTTCTGGGAATTCAGGGACCAGTGCTTATGAAGCTCTGCACTCTATGCAAATGAAGAAGAACCAGAAGAAGAACAAATACAGAGTGAAGAAGAAGAAGTGGACCACCATCACTGTATCAAAGAATGGACAAGGAAACTGAAAATGCAACAGGATTATAGAAAACAGGAACATAGCAAACAATACAAACAAGGTTGGTTCTTCGTTCCCTTTTGTCTAATACAACAATTCCAATGCGTTTCTGAAATGAACAATGACTTTTTATTTAAAAGGTATTTACAGATGGTTCCATGATTCCAGATAGTGGAAGAGCAGGATTTGGTATGTGGTACAACTTGGAATTATGATCAGTCAGTGAGTCACAGATGGAAGCATGGTACTCACCACGCTTATCAGTTCTTTGTGTCTTTGTGATGTTAGGATCTGCTGGTTTCCTGGACCACGATTGAGGGAAATGAAGCTACAGATTCAACATCATAATCTGTTGGGTTTCCTCAAAAACTGGACGCAAACGCAGACACTGACACAAACACGGGCCACTGAACTGTTCAATAACGAAAACACAAGAAATGCAAAATGGTTGAAGACAGTGGAATCGTCGGGCAACTAGAAAAAGCCTAACAGATCTCAAACGCACTGTCGCATAATCATCACTAACTGAGATTTTTATGGAGGCTTGATGAGTAGATGGAATTATAGCCATTATTTCTGTATTCAGGCTCAGGTTAAAAGTGTGCTAGTAGAAGTTTTCCTATAGGACAAAAAGAAAAGCATTACATAAAAGACTGTTAGACCTAGGTCCGTTGTCTTTTTCTGTATGTTTACTTTTATTTATTTATTTTAGAGAACCAGTGTCTAATGAGATCTGTCTTTGTTTATGGAAGTGTGTCTTGCACGTTAGCAATAGAGTCTCCAGGCAAGGATGGATGAAATGCCTGACGTTTATGCTGGCATACTGGGTTAGTGCGAAATCAATATCCTACAGAGCGTGTATTAAGTGAATGCAGGGAGCATAACGAGTCAAATTTGATGAGTTTTGGATGGATTGGTGACGTGACAGCAGGAAATAGAGGACCAGTAACACTATACCACCTCCCTCCCTGGTTATTCCCCATGCCACACACAGACTTCCATATACAGCAAGAAATAAAAGACAAATCAAAAATATTGTAATCATTGTTTCACAACTCACCTTTCCGTAACAGATAACTCCATGCTATTAATGTTAATGGACACTATTGCGGTTTACACCTTCCCCTGTATATATAATTTATATTCTTCCTTCTCTATTTGTACATTTTTGCTTATACTATTTTTATTTTATCTTACTAGATTTTATTTTACTTTATTTCACTATTTTATATAATTTATATAATAATTTATAATCTTTCTTTCTTTTTTTTTATTTGAGGTTCTTAAGAGTGTTTTTATGCATAACTAAGCTACTGTGACCAAGCAATTTCCCTTGTGGATGAATATAGTTTATCTAAGTCTAAGTCTATTAGCACTGCTATATTATTGCAGTGCTAATAAACAATGGGTTTATTTTTGCTGTAAAATTGGGATTTTAATGGGGGAGATTGAATTCGTTCTTGAACGAGCCTGAAGCGGCCGCTCGTTGAGCAGTTTCATTGACTTAATGTACTAGAACAGTTTGTGGCAGTTCCGCATTAGCTTCACCCGGAAGTTGACCCTCGGTTTACGCTACACTCCAGTCCAGTTGGTGGCAGCGGTGGCAGCTGTGCACATCTATGACATTAAAACCAATGAACAAGAAGTAGGTGGGAAACGAATAATAGGACAAGTCACTAGCAAACACAACAACAGGACAAACTCGCAATACGAAGGCGATATGCTAAACTTTCTGTAAATTCAAAATATGGTCAGTTATGCAGATTTAATGTTTTTATTTCCGGCACATCCTTTAAGCTGTCTACACTGCTACTGGCCAAAAGGACTAAAGCGCGGAGACGCCGCCGTGTTGATATCGGAATTTCAGTTCAACTTTCTATTAAAAACGTTTTTAACAGGTAGCAAGCCGGAGATGACCTGAAGAAATAAACACTTACAACTTTGGTACGTATCTTTATTAAAATGTTACCATTAGCCATTTTGTTCTTGGGATTTTATAGCGTGAATAAATTCGACTAGCTTAGTTGTAGTTATTAAGTGAAACTACTGAAAAGTCACCTGCAACTTTACTTTTTCTTATTGCGTTGTACGACGGGCCCTTCAGTTTCTCTTGAACATGACGCCGGTAAGTCTTTAAAATGCTCGCGTCCATTTGAGTATGACACCTCAGACAGAGCCGGTATACTTTGTCCTGGGATGGATTTGTTTTGTCACGCGGCTCCTGGTTGTGTACGGGGTTATCTTAGACAGCACAGGAACTGCACGTATGTAGATGTCACTACAGCAATTTTTTGATTTTTAAGATACAAAATGAGGGGAAATGATCTCAGGGGGTACTAGGGGTGTTCACACTTGTTCTTTAAGCTGGTCACTTGAGATCGGATTCACCAGTACGGATTTTAATTCAGGGTCTGAACGGGACTTTTGTCTGCCAGCCAAATATCTGTTAGAGGTCTTTATAGCCACCTGTGTTTTCATTCTGGGCGCTGTGATGCAGTCCTGTTGAATTGTATTGTGTTGCACATGCATGTTTTATTATTTTGACAAGCCCATTTTAGTCAATGTGCTAGGATAAACAATAGCCTATAATTAATACAGTCTAGTTTAACATCACCACAAATGACATCCTACAAAACGATCATGCAGTTGAATTACCACTGTCCTGATGCTGTACATATGCTGCTCAACATAAACTGAACATTAGAAAAGGACTGTCATATTAGAACATATTCATTTTCACTGGAACTGATGAACTGACAAGTGTGTGGACACTGTGCACGTATAAGCTTCATAATAATATGTGTACTTTCCAGTCCATTTAAGGTGAATAAGCTTATCAGTGCTAATAACAGTAGAAGTTATGTGCAATAAAAAGAAATCCAGAGCGTGATTAAAAGGAAATTCTGACTCTAATGTGGAGAACACATGCTGCATGAAGTAAATCGCGCCAACATTGCACATGACATGCACACACTATAAAATGTAATTTATTATACATGTAAAAGGAATAGAACAAAGTCATTTCAGATAAACACAAGAAAAGCTTGTGGGTGTTGTAATTAGCTTAGTTGTAGTTTAAAGGGAACGTATTATGAAACACAATCTGCAGGATGCAGAAGCAGAAGCAGTCATTTTCTGTGGTCTGCCTTCGTCAAAAATGCAATTCTGCTGGTCATTCACATTTGGCTTTGTCAAGTGAGGTCTCATTAGAATCATATGCCACCCATCGGAGCTCACTTCTTGAGAACTGTCTTTTTAAGGGAAACATTTTCTCTCAGTCCACTGACTGCTTCTGAGTAACTGAGCAAAAACTTTCCTAAAAGACTGATCAATACTCTCTATCTGTTCGAAAACTACAGACAAATGAAAAAATACTTGTGCTCAGTGATTTATTTATTTATTTATTTAGCTGAGGTCATATTCTATTAAGTTACTGATGTTGCTTGTTGCAGCATCCACAGTAATGTGGCCAAATCACATTAGTTTGTACGCTGATGAACTCCAGTTTATAAAAATTCTTGACATTAGAGTGAACTGAGTGCAGAGGTCTTCAGAGTGTCTCTTTTATGGCAATCACAAGAAGTTTATGACCAGATGTGACTTACCCCGTCTCCTTTATGTAGCTGGTCAGCAGTTAAAGTTCTAATTGTTTTTGACTCAGGTAATCGGAGGATAACAGCGTCAGCACTGGCATGTTTGCTCTGGAGGAAAGATTGTGCGTTACATCCATTTGTAACTTTGTAACATTCACGCTTTGCGATGTGCAGTACGTCAATGTGTGTGTCAGTGCTAGACTGAGCTAAGACCTGACCTCTAACATTCTTTAACATCTCCAGTGCATGCCACTGGAGTGTCTTTCTTAAAGTCTGAAAAGGTAGTGAATGAAGAATGTACTGGGAGTAAATGTTTGCACATAGCATGGTATGTTAACTTGATAGAGAATACAGAGAGAAACAAATGCATCCACCCGGAAGCAGTATTGAAGAAAGAGAGTCAACAGCTTATCCTGTCCTTTTCTTTGACCTTAGAGCTTTAGGACAATAAAGCTGAAGATGGTCTCGAGTGACCATTTTTGGAGGCATGCCAAGATTTTAATTGAGCCTGCAACTGTGCACAAGTGGAAAGCTGGACAGGATGGCACGTGTCTTTTTGCTTTTAGAGTCGGAGCAATAAAGTAGGTGAAGTTTAGCACATGGAGAGAATGAGAATGAAGATGAGGCTGCATTTCTCCAAGTCATGTGTCCTTAACTCTGGATAGTATTGTCACTGACCTCCACTGTCAGATCCGAGAATTCCTAAGGGAGGCCTGCAACACACGCTACCATCATGTACTGTGAAAAACACCAGTTAAGAAAGCTGTTGGTTGGTGATGTCACTGTAACACAGTTGATTTTAAATGGGCTTAGTCTACTTAGTAATTTGGTCCATGGTGATAATTACCATAAGTACTATCTGCTTTAGCCTGTGATAAATTGAATTGAACTCTTAATTGTAACTTTATGTGAGAATATACACTACATAGGTGCAATGTAAACTGACTCGATTGACATTTTCCTTTATTATCTGATCTTGAGATGCTTTTGTGTCAGTATCTTATTTAAAAAGAAACAAACTTATCGCACTAACACTGACCTTATTTGGTGCGTCTACATTACTATGACTTTAATCCTCTTAACACATAGAAATCTGTGGGCCATATTTTGTTTATACTGTTGTGTCCTCCTCCATTGAGGAATGGGGAATAAAAGGACTAGCAGCTGAGTTTTTCTCCTGAACAAATAAGTAGGAAAGAATGAGAGAGCTGAAACTTACTTGGTCCCGTAGGCACAGAATTCACACTTTCAGTTTCCATTGACTTTCCTATCATGCAAAAATCCATGCGTTGGCATAATGTAGATTTGCAAATTTAAAAAACACAAACTGGAAAAATGTTATTTTTAATGTCGGCTGCTGTTGCATGTACTTGACTTTAACAACTGCTCTGCGCAGATGATGTTTTACGGCTGCTGTGTTTGTGTCCAGTTAGATTTTATGATTTTATTTCTTCACAGTCAGGTGATGTGAGTTGAGCGGCTGCAGCTGAAAGTCAGGGGGATCATGGCGGACGAGTCCCGGCCTCTGCTGGGCTCAGAGCAGACTGGAGAGAGCCACTCGCACAGAGGCTCCACAGACTCGCTGGACTTCAGGACTAAAAGGTAGACGACTCTGAAACACTACACCAATCAATATGCACTAGTTACCAGCATTGCTCTTGTCTGCAGCGTGTCATAGAATAAGTCTCTCCTGTGAGACAGAGCTGTGCATAGGTTCATGTTATTCATTAGGCTTTTACTAGCGCTTCAAACCACAGAGCCACCTTACAAACAGATATAGCGAACACTTGAAAAATCAAGGTTTCCACAATTGTATTAATATGACTGAATTCTGAAGGTCCAAACGTCATGTCATCCAGACCTGCTTTCAAAGCCATGGTGCAGAACCTTTGTCTCTCCACTTTGACAGTGAGATTAATGCTACAATCACTGCTGATGCATGCATTTGACTGTCTACATGTCTGTAATGTCTACAGTGTGTCTACAGTAAATGGGCCCTTTCTCTCACTGGAGAGCTTTGAAAGAAGAGACACCAACAGCAGTCCATGTTGGTGCTTGCTTTCGAGATGCAATGAGGGCAGATTGGAGCAATTGGGGACATTAAGAAATATAAGCAAATCTATTATATTGTAATTACTTTTTATAAAGTTATTCCTATTCATGCTTCTTAAGGCTAATATAAGGTACGGTGGGACATAGATGCTGTAGCCTACGCACGTAGCTTACGCTGGTGTGAGCCATTTATGCTTGTGTACTTGTCAGTCTGGTTCGCTCTATCAAAACACCCAGACACTATTCATTAATTATAAATAACTTAGTGCTGAAATACAGTCATATGACATATTTTATATCTTTATATCTTTTTAATGTAAATGTAAAACAGACTCATCAACATCCTCTCAAATCAAGCTCCCGAATCTTACAGCACATAGAATTAAGCTTTAAAACCACTCCTTGACAAAGCTATATATTGTATGTTAAATAGGTTTTCTCTGTACTCAGGACAGAGTCTCCAACTAACAGTCTAGCATGGCCTGTGGACAGCTTACCTAGACTGTGCGTGTTCCCCCTTGCTGACAGCGTTTGTTAGATAATAAACAATGTGCTTTCTATGAGCTTGGCTTCCTGGAATTCACTTTGCAAGCAGATACTAAGACGTTAGTTGTGTGAGTGTGTATGTGTGAGTTTGGCACCACATTAGCATCATTCCCTACTGTATTAGCAGTTTGTGTGATTTTTAATCCAGTTTGGTATTTCACAGTGACCAACTAGCCCCCTAGCACAAAGCATCACAAGCACTCCCTTTCAACAAGCCACATACAGGTGTGTTTGTTTTATGTGAGTTTCTTAACTCAAGCAGTGTAATGTGTGTGCTTGTATTTATGCTCGGTATAATTCAAATTACTGAAAGAAATTTCTACAAAATGTGAGAAAATGGTAAACAGTCCAAGACAACATAAATAGATTGCTTATAGCCAGCTCCCAAAACTCAAAGATATTTTAAATGATCTAAAACTTAAACATTTAATTGATTCTGGGATTAATTTGATGAATGGAATGTTGCTCAGAATGACCAGATTTTTGTCTGTTCTAGGCCTTTCTATGTGGAGCCCAGGAACATCGTAGCTGATGACCCTCAGGAAAGAATCTCTGCTGAGGCTGCCATCCTCAACAGCAGAGTCCATTATTACAGCAGACTGACGGGCTCTTCTGACAGGCTGTTGGTAGGTGGAGTTTGTTGTAACAGTCATAATTCACTTCTGTCCAATTCAATTTCAATTCAGTTCAAGGCACAAACTGTGGTAGAGAGAATGACATGATATAAGGTATCATTCTCAACAGCAGCCCAGACTAATAGCATCATAACTAAGAGATGATTTGGGGGTCTCCTGAATAAGTTCTAACCATAAACTGTGTTGTTTTATGGTGAATGAACACAGCACTTGAGCTGCTGGTAGTAATTTTGTTGTATACAATTATACAATGATAATAAAGATTCTGATTCTGATTCTGGTTGGACAGAAGAGCAGCCCAAGGCTCTGTCTCCTCTTATCCTTTCAGAAAATCTAGGAACAACAAGTAAGCCTGCCCTTTGAGAGGAAAGTGCTCAATGTGGATAATAGGACCTGGATAAGACAATATAGAAGTTGGAACTTAGAAGTTTAAGGAGAAGGAATTTGAGAAAAAAAACAACTAATTTAGGAGTCCTATGATCTCTTTGAGATGTCCTGACCATAAGGACTTAAAATAGTCCAGCCCCGAAGTAACAAACCCATGGACTGTTTTTCAGCATCCCATTAAGCCGGAATGTATTATTTTTGACAATATTGCATATGGTAATTTAAAGCGTAATTTATAGTACTGAGTTGGTACCATGTTGAAATTGAAGAACGTGGATCAGCTGTTAGTTTCACTGAATCACTGCAGCACAGTGATTGTCTGGCCACTGAGTCACACGAACACGTAAAAGCATTTCAGATCGATGACAGCTGCATTTAAGTCTGAGTGTAAAACACACAAAATATATTGAAGGCACGAACATTGTGTCACACATTTGAACACAAATTTCTTATTGGCTGAAACCATAGAACCCTGTGGAACTTGTGTGCCTGTGGTCAAAAAAAACCCAAAATGGATTTTGTCTGATTAATATGACTTAAACTACTCTAGTGTAGTTCTTTTAATCTTAGTTATATGTTCCATTTTCTGTAATAATATGTTGCGATCAGAAGTGTCAAATTTAGAGCTAGCAGGACAAATATTGAAATAAATCAGTTTCTGAAGTTGTGAGAAGTTTGTTGGTTACTTTTGTAAGATTATAGAAAAGAGCCACATTGAGCTAAGTAAAGGATTATCTTATCTTAATTTCCACTATAAGACAGATATGGGGAATTTTATAGGTCATCTATCATATAAAATATGATAGCACAGCTGCTGTCTCGTAAATAATATCTGAAAAGCAACCTCTGCATAAGCTAGACTGATTAGGTCCATTGTGTTTAATAATACAAAAATCATGTCTTAGACAGACACCTCTTAAAGCTTACCTAAAAATCCACAGCAAGCTATTTGGTTATGTAAAAAGCATATTGGGTGATTAATTACTTGGCCACATGGTTTTACATTTGTAGATTTAGATTTCATAATGTCTCTCTCAGGTAGATAAGTGCTTATGTGTTAGCTTGCAAATTGTGGGCGTCTATTTGGGCATGTTACTGTACATGTGAGGACCTCATGTTTAGTATCTGTCTTATTTCTTTTCTACAGAGTCCTCCAAACCATGTGGTCCCCACACCAGAGGAGATCTACGTCTACAGTCCTCTTGGGACAGCTTTCAAAGTGAGCGGCAGCGACCATGCCTCTAAAAACCCCAGTATTGTTACCATGTAAGCCCTGTCATTGTCAGCGAATATATAGCTGGTTTCTTCATGAATGTGTGTGACTGCTTTGATCACCTAACTTTTCTCTCCCCACAGATTCGCTGTATGGAATACAATGATGGGCACGTCTATACTCAGCATACCTTGGGGAATAAAGCAGGTGAATTGCTTTATTTTACACACTTAGGACCTAGACTTGTTCAAAGCACATAAAATTAGCCCTACAGGAAAAATACTGTATAGAGAACTGAATAGTCAATGTTTACTTCCTTCCTACAGGCTGGTTTCTCTCTGGGCATCCTCATTATCATCCTCATAGGCCTGCTGATGCTGTACTGTTGTTACATTGTCCTGAAATCACCAAAGACAATACGTAAGTGCTGCAATATTTTGTTCCAAAATATGAAACTAAAAGCAAACTATTATGATAATGATGGTATTAGTAGGAAGTATATATAATAATAATATTATATTATAATAGAAATGATTAGTTCTTTTAGAGCCTGCCCTCTGCTGACTGCTGGATTTTAACTTGTTTTGTTCAAGCACCTGCACTGGCAAAATCAGTGGTTTGTATTGTATTTTCTATGTGCTGAGAAAGCCTATAAAAACTTTTTAGTTTAAACTAGTTATGTCTTTCATCGAGTCTTTTCATCACCTGCTTTGCACCATGAGAAAAAGTTTGAATCACAAGTATACAGTTTAACCTGGGTCAGCAGAAACATGAAAAGAATTACCACATGCAAAATTTGTGTGTTACGCTGTGTGTTTGAATGTACCTGCATTCATCTTTTGGTAAAGATGGAATCCTGAACTTTGATTGTGTCTGTTAACTCATTTCTATTATGTCTTTGTGACGTGTATTTGTTGTCTGCATGTTTTCACAAAGGAGTGGCTCATTTAGCATGTCATTGCCAGAGTTCACACCTCGCTCCAGGATGCATACTGACACTGACCACTCCTGTTGGATGCATCGGATGTCAGTTCTTATGATTAGACTTGATTTTAGTTGAAATTCTTTTCATCTTGGGACCTGTTCAGACCTGACATTAAGATCCAAAACATGGAAAATGATCGCAAGTGAGCTTTAAGTGAATGTGTTCAGACCTGGCATTAACGTGTGTCTCCAAAATGTCTCCAGAGCCGAGCTATCATTTTCAAGCTCTGTATGAAAATATACCCCAACATCATCTGGGGCACAGTAGAATATTTTACCAGCTGATGTCTCTAATGGGTCTCTACTGCTGCTCCAGAACTGAGAACGGTGCTGTTTTATGTATGTGTTTATGACTAACACATACATCAAGTTATTATTTATAACTACATGCACCGTAGTTTCCGGTAATAAAGACACTGGTGATTGATTAAATAGTAACTTAACCACACACGACTCCTAATACATCAGAATGTCTGCATCAGTAATTAATACAGAATCACACTTGTGTACGCTTACTGAATACTTTCCTTTGTAAATACTGTTTATATGGTTTATTTTTTTAGTTAGTTTACAGCAAGGACAGAATATTTTTAAAGACTCTTATTACTAATGAAGATTTTGTCCTCCCACACATTCAGTTTCAAATAAAATGGACTTGAATGTGTCTCATCTTTAATTTGACATTAACAGGTTTATGTTAAGATTGGAAGTGGGGGATAAAAGATATCTTTCTCACAGTCCCCAAAGTTTAGTGTGTCAAAAGTAATAAAAGAATCACATGAAAGTCATCATTTTTAACGTCAGACATCAGACCTCAGCAGCTAATTTGTAGATAAATTAGATTAGATAACTTCCCAAGTGACACTGTCGTAGACCATGACGACATCGTCACACCGTGGTTCTTGTCTTCATTTTGTTTGGTCAGCGTTTCAGTGTTTGTCAGATGAAATAGTTTGCTTAGTGTCAGGAACTGTTCCCCTTTGTCCTCCACGTTTTTGTTTTGTCATGATTGGTCATGAGGTAATTTAGTTGGTTTTGTCTTGTTATGGTGTTACGTTTTTATGAACTACAGCCAAGCTCTCCGAGTCTAAAAATGTATTAACTTAAAAGCTTTAGTAACTTACATGACTGAGACAACTATTTCAGTGACACAGATATTTCCTTTGAAACAAGTAGTCCCTTGGGAATCTCAAGAATATATTCTTTCACCTTTCACTTTTTTTTGGAAATCAAATAACCACTGCTATAATTTTTCTCTGTGTTCTTTTCAGCACGCTTGGACACATCCGACTGGGAATTCCCAGATGTTTGTAGCTTCTACTTTGGGAAGGCTGGTCGGTGGTCCAGCTTATTCTTCTCCATGGTGTCACTTGTTGGAGCCATGGTGGTCTACTGGGTCCTCATGTCAAACTTCCTCTTCAACACTGGGCAGTTTATCTTCAGTGAGTCACGGTGTACTTGTCAGTAAAAGAAAGGAAGTATTGCACAAATGTATAGTTCCTCTTTTTGGATTGTTCAAATTAAGATAACTGCGCTGTCTGTACTGTGGCCACTTCTGTCTGTTCTAAGTGTTTGAGGTGTGAGTCCATTATAAATGTCTTGACAAAGCTGTTGTGTTGCTGTTAGAGACTAGTCCAGTGTTTAAGTCCAATGTCTCCCTAGTCACATGTTCACCTCTCTTTTTTATTATGTATAGCATCAGAATTTTCAAATTACTAAAATACTCAATTGCCTGATGTTAAGGTGGAGCCATTAGTGGACATTAAAGCCATAAAATGTACTTCAAGTTGCATCTATGTACTTGTACTTTACTTTTTGTATTTATAAAGCTGTAAGAGATCGAGAGTAACTCTGGATATTTCTGCAAAACATATTTGCTCTATGTGGGTTTTAATTTCAGAGTAGATATTGGTGTAAATTGCATTAATCGTCTTATAAAAGAGGAGAAGTTTTATGGAGAAAGTGGGAGATGTTTGGTGGTTCTTCTAATTTTCTCTCTCCTGTCTGTAGACTATGCTCACAATGTCAACGTGTCAGATTCAGTATTTGGAACCAACGGCTCAGAGAAAGGTAAGTCAATTACACTATGCAACTTTAAGCCCTATTGAAGTGTTAGCAGTAGAATTTAATGCTATATTTTCAAAGATGTAGGACCACCTCCAGCAGTTTTATCTCACAACTTTTAAATAAGACAAGTAGCAAACATTTCCAGTTGATGGCATGTGTGTATGTTAATACTCTGTTTGTCTGGTCGCCAGTCATTTGTCCACACCCAAACCTTGACCCTGGAAAGAACCACAGCGTCAGCACGCTGTTTCTCAGCAGAGGAAATGATTCCTCTGACAGCAGCTCTTTTGAACACTACTGGAATAAAACCCACACCGTTCCCCTGTACCTCATCGTTCTGCTGCTGCCACTGCTCTGCTTCCGCTCAGCTTCCTTTTTTGCAAGGTTCACATTCTTGGGTAAGATAGAAATAGCAATTTTCTGCTGCAAAACGGCCACTTGATATTGTTCCACGTGACTCATCTAGCTATCGTTGTGCCATTCCATCCAGGTACCATATCAGTGGTCTACCTGCTCGTGCTGGTCACTGTAAAAACTGCCCACCTAGGCTTCCATCTAGAGTTCCACTGGATTGACTCAACCCAGTTCTTTGTTCCAGGTAAAGCCCCTGCAAATTTAAAAATTGCATGCGTCTTTCACAGAAACTCATGTATTCTTTCCCACATATTTATTATCAATTTGTTTTGGAAGTTGCACTATAATTGGTGTGCTTACTGCTGGATCTATTGATGTAATCAGAGAAAGTATTTTCGCCCTATTGAGACAGGGGTAATTTGTCTAATGTTGTTCTTTCAGAGTTCAGAAAGTTCTTCCCTCAGCTGACAGGTGTCCTCACTCTGGCCTTCTTCATTCACAACTGCGTCATCACCCTCATGAAGAGCAACAAAAACCAAGAGAACAATGTGAGCCATAAACACCACCATTCTCAGCTTCATGAACTACAACACTGCATAACTACTAATCTGCTCTCTGCTCTCTTGATTCAAATAAACACAGTTCAGTCTCACAAGTTCTTCCTGCCCGTTTCATCAGTGGATTATGTGAATCAGCGTCAGTCATGGCAGCATTTATATTGTCCTAAGAGAAGGACAGATTCTTCAGATAAAATATCAACAAATGTAGTCGAGACGAACCTCCTGTCTGTCATTGATTATTGACCTCGGGAAACGCAGTGGGTCAAGTGACGTATAACACTGAAGTGTGTTTTGTTGTTTTTTTTGCAGGTGCGTGATTTGTCTGTGGCTTATCTTCTAGTAGGGCTGACCTATCTGTATGTTGGAGTATTGATCTTTGCTGCATTTCCCTCACCTCCTCTCTTCAAAGAATGCATCGAACCAGTAAGATTTACGCTTTAGTAGCATAGTTTATGCTTGTGCTAACAAAGCCATCATATTGTCACACACCATAGGTAGTCTCTTAAAATTAGAACCATAATCACTCAGTATTTATTATTGCTTGTCTTTAGATGCACATCTGTGTGAAGATATTAATTGAAAACTGCTGATTATTAGTTTTGACATTGGCTTTTCTCTTCCAGAACTTCTTAGACAACTTCCCCAGTAGTGATGTGATGGTGTTCGTGGCTCGGTTCTTCCTGCTGTTCCAGATGATCACAGTCTACCCCCTGTTGGGATACTTGGTGCGGGTCCAGATAATGGGTCAGATCTTTGGAAAACCTTACCCCAGGTAACATGTAGAGATAATTAATGTGTGAGAACCACTGGTTTCCAACAGAGGACCCCCCTTTAGCTTTGATTACAGCATACATTCACTGTGGCGTTGTTTCGATAAGCTTCTGCAGTGTCACAAGGTTTATTTCCATCCAGTGTTGCATTCATTTTTCACCAAGATCTTGTACTGATGATGGGAGAGTTTGACCGCTGAGCAAAGTTTTCTCCAGCACAAGAATCTAAATGGGGTTAAAGTCTGGACTTTGTGGTGGCCAATCAATATGTGATAATGTCTCATGCTCCCTGAACCACTCTTTCACAATTTGAGCCCCATGAATCCTGACATTGTCATCTTGGAATATGCCCGCGCCATCAGGGAAGAAAAAATCCATTGATGGAATAACCTGGTCATTCAGTATATTCAGGTAGTCAGCTGACCTCATTCTTTGGACACATAATGTTGCTGAACCTAGACCTGAGCAACTGCAGCAACCCCAGATCATAGCACTGCCCCCACAGGCTTGTACAGCAGACACTAAGCATGATGGGTGCATCACTTCATCTGCCTCTCTTCTTACCCTCATGCCCTGATTAACCACCATCCTTCAAGTTTTTTTAATAATGCATTGAACAGTTCTTAACCCAATTTTAGTAGTTTCTCCAATCTCCTTAGATGTTTTCTTTGTTTGATGCACGCCAATGATTTGACCCTTCTCAAACAGACTAACATCTTTTCCATGACTCCAGGAAATGTCATCCAACATGGTTGTTTAAGAAATGAGAAGCTACTCATTGTATCAGTTTGGGTCAAAGAACTTGTTGCCAGCAGAAAGATAATCACCATTGCACTTATCATTATTATTAGTAAAGAGTCTAGTACCTGTTTGCATCAAATCAAGTCAAATCAAGCTGGCGACTTTGTTTTTGGCCAGGCAGTGTATTTATCATACTATGTTTTAATGATACTATGTAGTTAGGAAAATTATTTAAACATGGCGCAAACTTTTCTATTACATTCCTCAAAGTGAGGTTTAAAATAGCCCTATTTGATAGTAGTTATTTTCAAACGTGAGCCTTTTATTACTGTTTTATTTCAGGAACTGCCTAACCAAGATAACTAAGGGACACAACAATATTATATTCAAAACCCACAGATCACTTTCTCTTTACATTTTTCTCAAATGCTTTAAAGAAACTGACTCTTATTAAGACAGCCCCAATGAAAGGCAAGCCAAGAGTTACCTTTACACCACTGGAGTTACTTTCCCACTGCACTTCTTACTGCATCAGTGCTTCCCAGTGTTGTGAAGTTGGTGAACAGAGTGTGCAAAGTCGTTATCAGAGCAAAAGGTAGATGAGTGACATAATTCGGTTTAACTATTAGTTCTACCCTAACTACATACAGTTTGCTTATTGTGCATTTAGATTTTTGAGCTTCAGTAAAAATGAAACCCTTAAATGAGTAGATGTGTCCAGTCTTTTGAGGGGTCACATGCTCTGAATGCATCTTCTGTTCAACTGTATGTTAATTCTGTATTCTATTCTTTTTTCCTTTTGCTAGTCTTTGACCACGTCTGACCTTGATATTTGATTGTCTCTCTTTAGTTTCTTCCATGTTTTGGTGCTGAACATCTTAATTGTTGGAGCTGGTGTTCTGATGGCCGTGTTTTATCCTAATATTGGATCAATCATACGGTATGTTTAAAATAGTTTTTCTGTTTATTTCACATGAGATATTATGGTTGGGACTTGACCACACACCAAACTGATGTGAAAAGAATTAGTGCTGTTGTGCATAGTTACAAACAAATGTGTGTGAACATAGTGTCTATTACGAATCATTTTTAATTATTAATTTGAAATTAGAGGTCCAGATTACATTCTATAAGTCATACTTATATAAATTAACTATATAAATGAAACATTAGAATGAATGAACGATGAATTGATGAAATTATATATATAATTATATCAAGTTGCTAAATAAAAAAGGAATTGGATAATAAATATAAAAAATAGATAAGCATTGATTTCAGTATATATTATTTTATTATAGATTTTTCATTTTTATATATACTGAATATTATTTATTTTTAATACTCATACATGTATTTTTTTCTTTTCTTGTCTTGATTTCTTTATTAAATGACTGATTTTGATATGTGTGATATGTCGCATATACCTTGACATAATTTCTCTACATAGGGACCACTGTTTATTTGGACTCGAGGATGAACTGATTAGAATTTGGTGGTCAAAAGTTAAAGGGCATTTTAACCTCGCAATACACCCTTTTAATCAAAAAACTCAAGAGGTCATATCCTGATTATGACAAAATTCCACACAAATGTGTAGTGAGGTAAAATGATTGCGTGATGACCCAGTGTGTCTTGAGTGATAGTAACTCTTCTGTTTTACTTATGTGAGTTCCATAGATCAGTTGATATTTCACTGCCGTGCTTCTTTATCGGGCTTCTTCATTCAGCTCACTGGACCATTCTTATTAGTCAAAATGTGATGACCAATATCTTGATTTGGTCCTTATACTGTTCAGTATTAAATTGCACATTTTTACACTTAGATTTTTCTAGTCAGCAGACTTCTGTGACTTCTCATCTATACCTTACAAATTTTAAATTGAGTTAACATAGGCTAAATTAAATTGTGCCTGTCTTTTAATTAGTTTTCCCATGCAACTTAAATCCAGTTGCTCTAGGTTAGTCAGAATGTAACTGCAGACATCTATATCAATAATAACAATAATGTAGACTTTAGTATGTCAAGTAGTTTGCCATTGTCATTGTAAATTCTTGTGCAAGTTTTCCTTTAGGTTTGTCTCTGCGATGCTGTAATGCTGCAGTGGCTGCTCTGTACTGATATTAACTTTGTGTCTGGCAGGTATTCTGGAGCGACTTGTGGATTGGCTTTAGTGTTCGTCTTCCCTGCCTTAGTCCACATGATCTCTCAGAGACAGCAGGGCCGGCTCAGCTGGCCATCAGCCCTCTTCCACAGCATGCTGATCCTGCTAGGCATTGCCAACTTAGTGGCTCAGCCCTTTATGTAAAGAGCAGTCAGTTACCCTTCAAGCAAGATCGATGAAAAGGCAGATGATGGAGACTTCGGATGGGAGTCACTGAAATTCAGTGGGGAGCACTGGATGCAGTGCAGAACAACAGTGTGCATTATCCCACAACTACATCCTCCAGACAATCAGATATACTGTCTTTGTTAATGATATATTTGCGAGTAATAACAGGAATCTGATTTCTTGGGTTGACAAGTATATCTACAAGTATTGACAAGTTCATGTATATTGTCACACAGACAGGCCTCTGATAAAAGTTTCCTATGATACTGTTGATTATTCCTGCCCACACTGATCCCAGACTTACACGGTTTTAAAACTTTTTTTAGTCAACTTCAAAGTATGGAAATTGATAATTTTATATTATAGCATTATATTAAATTTCAACTTATATGTGTCAGTTGACACAGCAGCTCTTGGTTTTATGTAGCACCTTAGTGAATTTCAGCTCATTGCACAGCTGTCTGGTTGCAAACTTAAAATTTGCTTTCACTCTTAACTGCTCTTCCAGCTCTATTTTAAGCTGCTGTCTCTGCAGAAAAAAAGCTCTTCAAACCAACTCTGCACTACCTGCTCTAGGAGACAGACAAAGTTAGAGACTTGCTGGTGGAGTACTTTGCACCTGGAGAGACAGAAAGTGCCCTCAGACGACACCAGAAATGATCGAACACTGTACTAACAGGTCAGATGGACACCATGCCATACCAGAACCAGTCCCAATGAATAACAGTGTTGATCATAACATGTGGACGCTGAAATAAGTAGCTGTTTGTGAGCTTGTATGTTGGTATGTTAACTTTGTGTTCACACTAATTTCTACTGCCCCCAAGTGGCGAGAAAAAGAAGTTACCACAGGTTTAAATGTGTTACATGTGATTTGCTAGAGCTGGATTTTATAGTCACTAAGAGCTGTATGTCACTGACACCAGGGAATCGTGATTATGCAAACTGTTTATATGTTTTTGAAGCATCGTCTTTTGGCACAATCTTTTAACTTTTATGAGCGGTGTTGATTTACATGTTTATGTGATGTTTATTTTCTGTGCCCAATGAGTTCTTACTAATCGTAGGATAGATAAAGGGAATGTGCGTGTAAAAAAACAAACATATCAGCCTGTAAGAACTGTAGTTTCCTGTTGACGTCTAATTAACTTGTAACAATCTGAAGAATAATTTCAGGTTCACTGGGATTTGGGAAGAGTTGTCCGTTCAAATGGATCTGAAAACACTTTGACCTTATTGTAAAGTAGTCACAGGTCAGGAAAGCCACAAAGAACTACAGTCAGAAGTAACAGCTGTTAAATCTGTACTACTGATAGAAACGGCACTGTTCATGATAGCATTATGGGAACTGTTTGCTTTATATACGGACAGGAGAGCAGCCAGAGTGCCGAACTGCAATGCAACAAAAGTCCCGTGTCTGAATCACCCCACCTTTAACTCGGTTAGTTCATAATTTATAAGCCCACATGGTGATGCCCCAGATTTCTCCAAAAATCATGTGTGTTAACAGCCTCTACTTCCAGCACGGCTCCCTGGTGACCAGGTTTGCTGGCACATATTTGTGGACATCTAGAACGATGCAGTAGTGACTTTGTATTTAACCAGGCTATGTGTCTGCCAGCAACTTTTGTGTGACTTTCTCTGAAGGAATGCGATACTATTACAAATGTGGCATCATTGTATTATTGTCATATTCTCATTATTGTAAACCTCTTAAATGATGTCAAACCAGCCATCTGAGTCGCTATGTTATAATAAAGGTATGAATGGTTGACTCCAGGATATTTGTCTTGAACTCAGCTGGATTAAAACCAAATCCATAGAGGATACAGCGTCCCTTGAGCATCCTTCCTACATAGAGGTGTGTCAATATTTAATATGAAATGTTCAGCCCCCTTCATACTTGGAACAGTTTGTTTTGTAGATGTAATTTCATTTAAAGTAATAACTACTGTATCATTAATTATCCCCTAATAACCCTGAACGACAAAGTGAGAAACATGTTTTAGATTTTTTTTGCAAATTGATTAAAAATATAAAATCAAAATGTCTAATTTACTGAATTATTCAGACTGTGCTGTGTCACTCCGTACTGTGTTGGGCGTCCTGTTTCCTTGATCTATAACTTGATTCCAGAATCAGGGATGAGGGATGTGACCAGGGACACAACATCTATTAAAAGGATGGATGTCTATCTCAGCTAGACATAAGCCACTTACCTTAAGGAAAACTAATCTATGATTTGATGAGTCTGTAAATGAAGTTTTGGGGCAGAACGGCAAGCATTGTGTCCAAAGATGGGCCTTGCCTGCTCAAAACAAATAGACTACTGAAGAGAGAATGAATGCAGAGATATTCTTGAAGAAAATCAAGAGGGGGAAAAAAAAGTTGTCTGACAAAATGGTGTTACATTAAAAGCTCGGAGCCAGCACAGTGTGGCTTCAGGTCTGTGCCTGTCCTTGAGTAAAACAGGCTTAAACCCCACAGAACACCCAAGGAGAGGACGTGGCAGTTCACGCATGCTTCCCTTTCAATCAGATGAAGCTTCAGAAAATGTGCAACAACTGTACAGTAGTCGACAAAGAAAAGAACTTTGTTGTTAGAAGGGACAAAGAAGGCACGGGATAGAAACAGGAAGAACAACAGGGCATGTTGGGCATGTGTTCACTAGATGCTGAGACTCCAGGCATTATTCAGCTGGCATTATTCCTGGATTATGGAATTCTTACTGCTGATTACTGGTTGCTTTGGACAGTCTCCAACCTGGTAGGAGTAGCCTTGTTGCTAACTGTGCACCTTGATGCCATAATATGAACCAGGTTCTACAAGGAAACTGACGTTGCCAGCCATTGAGTCAACCTGGTGATGGAACAGATAGAGAACATATTTTCCAGTTTGACTACTTTCTGTTGACTTCGTGAGTGAGTCCATCCCAACTCACTTCTCCGTACAGCAATGCTGTTTATAAATGTGGTGCTTCGTTCATTTAAATAAAGTTGGGTCATAGTTTCCACTCCAAAACAAAGATAGAAAGGCAACTGGAGTTCTGGGTAAGAAACAGAATTGTGACAGAGTACACTTAAATATAAAAACCAGCTTGATTTCAGTTCTATACTGTATCATTAGACATGTAGCGCTTTCCAAAAGTATGCTAACAACGATGTGAAATGTGACGTCTTTGCCATTAATCTGTGATCAACTTTGAGTCATCTGTTGAGACTGCACTTGAAGCCACAAAACAATACCAACATGGAGACGGCTTGTCCTTCCTCTGTATGTCGATTACAGTTGTAGATTAAAGTTTATTTGATTCTTTTTTTTTTCTTTTTTTTACAGCTCCCGGTTTGTCGGACCGGTTGTCACAGCAACATATTTGAAAGGTCAAACCCATTTGGGAACAGGTTTTATGAATTGTAAACAAGATAAAGGTATCTCATCTGAAAGGAAAACAAAAAAGGTCACTGTTGTCCATATCAGGAGCTGGATATGGAGCACAGCGAGGTGCAAAGATCTGAAAGAAAAAGAAAAAATGCACACAGTGGGTAATGGAAAATGACTTGGGCTGTGAAGAGCCCAGAAACAACTGTAAGAGGCGTCCTCACCAGTCATGTGGTGTGCAAAGTGCATAGAGAAAAGATTTGGATAGTGGAATTAGACAGGCTTTGAAATGCCAGAATTGTGGATGTGATACAATGAAGCAGGGAAACAAGGAAGAGGTAATATAATCCCCTAGCCATGTAACAGTGGCTCCCTCATCTCAGCTGATGATGGCAGCAGCAGGATGAATGAAAGTGTAGATGCACACCTTTTATCTAGCTATGTGCAAAACCATTCCCCCAGTCTGATTGACTGGATTCACTGTGCAACAAACCTATGACTCCACCCCATGCCCATCAAAGCTTAGATCAGTGACAAAAAACTGAATGATCTTGGATTGGCAAGGTCAGTCACCACATTTCTATCCAGTCAGCTAGTTGACTGAGGTCAAGGCTAGCAAACCGACAAACTGTCTGGATTAGCCAGATGTAACATCACATTATGGGAGTGCTCCTCTGTACAAAGAGAGGGAGAATGCAACCTAATTAGAGAGGTTAGAAAAGCAGCTTAGGGAGCCTAAGGTCACAGGTTCACCTCCCACATCCCTATGCCACACCCAGTGGTACTGTTGAGAGTCTGGCCGGTTAAGAAACTGGACAAGGCACGGTCCTAGTGGGCCAACTCAGGAGCTGGGTCACACAGAAGAGACACCAGAGCATAAGACAGCTGACAGACACAATATTGTTAAGAGCTGCGCTTTGTGGTGGGGGCAGGAGGAGACAGAGAGACTCGGTGTTAGTTAAAGAAAGAACTGGCAGATTAACAGATTAAAGCAGATTAGTGTTTGCCTGGGTCCAGACCTTTGCCGCTGTCCATTCTGTTGAGTTCTGACTGAGCAAGTATTTATTCAAGTAAAAAATAAATAGCATAAAATGCAATGGTTTGTATAACTGAAAGAAAATGTATGTGTGTAGTGGTATATATTAGGTGCCTACTGTAAGGGAAAAAAATAGACTAACAAAAAGACAATGCTGGACGCCTGGCGTGGGGATAAGCACCGTGTTCAGTGGCAGAGTTAAAAGGTTTTCAGGATTACAGCGTCGCCTTCTGAGCTCCACCCACAGGAAAGCCTTCAAGAAAGCAAAGAGGGACAGTAGTTTTTGTCCCAAAGCACCATGAATTTTTCACACAAGTGAGTAGGTTGTCTCATCGTGTGCTTCTGCTTGACAGTGTAAGAGGCACGAATGCACAGGCTTGTGGCAAGGCAGTCTCTTTCAGCTGTTCATTCATTCATATTTGACATTTCCATGCCTCCTGTATGGTAATCCTCCCACATGAACAGTCATAATGTTTTGGTAAATATGTATGTATGGAATATTTTGATTTATACATTGAAGACATGGAGCACCTACGGACCCAGATACAGATAATCCAACATTATTTATTGCCTTATGGTCTTTTTATTCATCCTACTTAGATATAAACTCAATGGATTTATTTTATTTTGACTTTATTTAGTTATTTATTTATATCCTCTCACATTATACCCCCCTCCTCCCCCCTGTTAAAGAGGGTGAAAATGCTGAGAAGTTAATCAATATGCAGGTCACTAATTCAGAGGCCTGACAGGAAGTCCTCTCCCACAGATACCATTACTGGTATTAATTCTGTCTGTGGATTGGAAAGGGTCACAGCGGTGTCAGTGTTCAGGGTGGCGGTGACCTGACCTTTCTGACTGTCTTCATCTGGTTGAAGCGCCGACTCCTCCTGAAGACTTTGGACCGTCCTGTTTAGCCCATTTGCCAGTGTGGTTGGGGGCTGGGGAGATAATAGTTTTATTGGCGGTCTGGGGGCTTTCTGTCACACTTGCATGCTGTTAGGGGAAGTGTGAGATTTGGGATCAATATCTCCGGTTTACCAGAGAGGA
This sequence comes from Planiliza haematocheilus, assembly GCA_005024645.1. Classification (NCBI taxonomy): domain Eukaryota; kingdom Metazoa; phylum Chordata; class Actinopteri; order Mugiliformes; family Mugilidae; genus Planiliza; species Planiliza haematocheilus. Next base: position 2,524,207 of record SRSE01000582.1, on the reverse strand, counting down.
CAAATTGAAAAAACTAAATACATGTTGGAAATGACTGAGGGAACTGGAACTGCAGCTAGGGAAACGACTAAATATATAAGCCATTCAGTTAGATTATATTAAAGATTGGTTAACTAAAATAGTGTTCTGATTTATGTGTTGGAAGCAGGAGAGATAAAAAACAAAACAACAAAATTAATCTGATCTGAAACAAATACTTTCTTTAATTTTTAAAATTTTAATTATATTCTTTTTATTCTTCTTATTTTTTTATACACATCTACAGATATGTACACACACATATATATCAACATATATCTATATAGATATATGCTTCTTATTATCGTCTGTGCTATTATGTTATTACATTAATTAATGCAGCTACTTGAGAAGAGTAGCACACAATGGCTGCATCCTCTTGGGGCGGCTCATATGTCTGCTTCCTTGGCTCTTTCCCCTTGACAAAAAACACACCCTTTAGTATCAGCATAATCAATGGGGAGTGGTGCTGGACGGGGGGGTGGCTACAGCAGTTAGCCTGTCTGTGATTCGCTGACATGCACTCTAATTGGATCAAGTAGGAACTTGCTTAGCTGGATGCTTTGTGCTGGGATTGGGAGCAGCCTACAAAGAGAGCACGGACACACCACCAGACAGGAAGAGAGGCAGGGAGGGAGGAGGCCCGAGGCTGCCCAGCTCACTACTTGGAGAGGAAAGACTGAGAGAGGAGGGGTGAGAGAAGAAAAAGGGGAGTATCCAGTCTTCCCTGCTCTTCTGTGCTACTGCATCCCCCCTCCCTCTCTCTATGATTCTCTTTCTCTCTCTTTCCCCTTACTCATCTATTTCCTTGGCTGCGCTGAGAGGAAGGGCACCTGCCGCTCCCTGATGATTCAGCCTTTCAGCTACTTGGAGCTCCCTAGACCAGACAGCATGTCCCTCCTGCCACTGCAGTGCTTGGCCGTCCCGTCCTCTGCACTACAGTTGCTGCAGCTGCAGCTGCCCCACCACATCGACACCGCCTCTTCTTCCCAAGTGTTCAGGTGAGTGAGTGCTTCTGTGCTGCTGCTGCTCACGATATGACCGTGAAGAACATTTAAAGAATCTAATCTCTGGATCAATCTTTTTTTGTTGCCTGCAGCAAAACTGATGACTGTATAGACTCATGAGTGTGCCCTCTTGTGAAAAAGCATGAGTAAGGAACTCCCTTCCCTCGTGCACACGCTTCCTACATCCGTCCCGCACTGTTAGCAAGGTTCGACTTGCCGAACTGTTCTTTTACCTTCTTGTGAAATCCCAGCTCTGACTCTGCAGCATCACGATGGAAAACCTACTCAAGGACACTGGTGGCAGACAGCCACTGTGTGATGCTCTGAGTTAATAGTTGAGGTGTTCCGAGACACTTTATCCAGCAGCTGGAAAGGATGACTGAGGGAATGGAGGACCTCGCTGCAGGGCCAACTCCCCCTCCTGGTTTGGCCTCCCCCTCCGGCTCTACTGTTGATACTGGACAAGTCCCCGAGGAGAAACCAGAGGAGACGGACGCAGCTGGTGAGAGTGAGGAGGAGGCCGTGGAGGGAGCAGCAGATGGAGGTGACGGTGACGGTGGCGGTGGCGGTGACGAAGGGGAGCATGTGGGGGCTTTGGGAATCGTGGCCTTGCCAGGGACCTGCTGCGTCTGCATAGAGATGGAACAGATTAATAACTGCTTGCACTCTGAGAAAATCTGCATTCTGCCCATCCTGGCCTGTCTGCTTAGCTTAGCCCTCTGCACAGCTGGACTCAAATGGGTGTTTGTAGATAAGATTTTTGAGTACGAACCGCCCACACACTTAGACCCTAAACCCATCGGACAGGACCCAATTATCATATCAGTAGACCCCACGCTGGTAATAACTGTCTCCATTCCTCATTCATCTCCCTCTACTGTCTCCCTGACCACCACCATCGCCATTACCCCGGGACATCCTGATTTTTCAGTGGAGGAGAAATCTACACGAGGGCCGTACGTGTCTCAGCCTCCACGAGTGACTGACCCCTCTGTTACACTGCAATACAATGCTGAACGTACCACCGGCCCAAAGCAGACTCCTCACGCAAAGACAACACAGGGATTAAACAACATCATCCCAACTATCTGTGAGTACTCAACACTTGTGTTTTCCTTTTAAAAAGAATCTCCTTTGTCGCCAGCTCTTAACATTAAGATATAAGATGGAACAATGGAAGAGTCATTTTCGTTGTTCTAAAAACAAAATAAGTGTCAGAAAGTGTTTAGATGTTTTGACCCTTGAGTATCAATCGTGACAGGCGTTGTTTTCAGGACTTTGGCTGAAAACAGGCATGCTGTGACTTGCAGAGTGTTGCAGAGAGGCCCATGACTAAGCCCCTGAACTATTGCTACACAGATAGATAGATAGGTGTGCAAGAAACACTTCCGTTCAAGCCTACTTTGCCCCTACAGTGAGTCAGTGCGTGAACGTTCACTCCATCCCCTTCAAGTATTAATGACCCCTTCATTTATATCCCATTAATTCAGGCACACTAAAATAAATGGAGGCTGTCATAGTGTTACTTTGAATGATTTACCTGGCAGACTGCCTATGTAATCAATGTGGAAGGTCCTTAAAATGTGTGGATGCACACTTCCAGTCAGATGAAAAAGTGAAAATCGATAAATGATGCATGACAGAAACTAAAACTCCAGGCTGTGGTACGGGGAGACTTCCTGTTTTCTGCCTGCGCTCCATTTCAAGGTCAGAGCCTGCTGGCTAATTGATGCCCCCTCCATCCCTTCACCGCAGGGAAAAACAACCCACTAATACAGTCTGTCTGCCAGTGGGTCGCCACTGTGATGTTTCTGTTCTAGTCACATCACTGTGATTTATTAGGCTCTATGCGGGGTTAGCTGATCCGAGGTAATGGTGGTAGGTGGGGTGTTAGCTTCCAACCATGCCTCAGTGAAGCTATATATGATACGGGCCTCGCGCATGACATCCTGCACATTCCTCTGACTCTTTTTACATCTGTCATAAAGCTGATTGATATTTCCTGTTCATCTTTATTTTATTAATAAAACTGTTAACATAGATTTTTCCCACTACATATTTTCAATTTGAAGGCAACATGCAACACGTCTAGCAGTGCCACTGAGAGAAACAACTAGAAAGTACTATATGCGTCTGTGACTATACTAGTAAAGGCAAATGGTTTGGCATAAAGTAAGTGGCGGAGATAATATAAATGTCCTGGACACACCAAAAGAGATTAAGAACTGCTAGCAATGAAGGCCGACTATGATGTTGCTTCTCCTGTCTGGACCAAAAAGTCGTCCCCCTCAAAGACGACAGTCAACGGCTAACAGGTACATATAATATGTAGTGCACATGAATGAAAGAAAATTCTTCTCACCAGCAGGTGGCAGTAGTCTGTATTTGTTGTTCAAAAGTGGAAACCAGAAGAGCTAGGATTAGCTGAGCAGCTAGGCTTAGATAGTAGCCATAGAGAGCTGGCCTCTCCAGTATCATGCTATTCAGTTCTATACAACTTTTTCAGTCCAGATGACCTTGCCATTCTGAAATGACTTACATGCTGGAAAAATGGCGTGGGTCCTCTGCCCATGCACTTTTTTGCTAAACTGAATAACCAGCCAGAGTAAGCGCTCTCACTGGCGGGTCCTACTGCCGGTTCAGCCCGCTCACTTGGCGTAAAAGCCACAGACAAAGATTCTGGCACTGGGGAAGGTAGAAGAACAGATGCTCACAGAAGGCCAGACACGGGCTAACAGCTGACCGTCAGCTTAGTGTGCCATGACCTTCATGTCTGCAGTAGGTGAGGTTCTGACAAGGAAGGATAATACTGTTTTATGCATCATAAAAATGTCAAAAGTAGAAGAACTTTCTTACTGAAATGTTGCATATATACGAGTAAAATTAAATAAACCCATTAACCTGTAAATTATTACGCAATACATTTGTGTGTTATTACATTAATTAATGTAGCTACTTGAGAAGAGTAGCAAACAATGTCTGCAAGTGTATTCTGTTTCATTTTAGTCGGTTACAATATCATGCAATATCAATTACTGTGATCAGAGTGTATTTCACACTGTTGGAAAGACAAAGGCAGACTATGACATTACAACACAGAGAAGATGAATGCCACTTAAGAACAGACAAGTGGCAGTGTGGCATGAGGCCCCATGTGAGGTTAAATGGTACATTTGCAGTATATCTGTCAAGTGATATGTTTACTTTTATGAACCAGTGCTAAAGCTAGATTGATACTTCTGCGTTGGATCTCCACCTGAGGTCAGCCAGACACGCACAGAAACTCACATTCCTCCTGCCCTAGTCACTTCAGTGCTTGTACATACGGCGAATTAGTGCTTCATTTATTGTTCTGTTTTAATTGTTCAGTGATGCCAACTCACCAGTGCACAAATATAAATACTTGCAATGCCGTAGGTTCTTCATAAGTGTATCTTAAGGCCTTAAAAGAACTGTTGTGGTTCTGATAAATAATAGCTAATAACTAGTAGTGGTTAAACCCATAGTATCCTCTGTGGTATTCATGAGTGCATGAGGGATCAATGATTCACATCCTGCTTTTTGGCTTCACACTATTCTACTCGTTGATAGTAGATGGTGGCAGCTTTTAACGAACATAGCAATAAGCTAACAAGGGTAACGAATGACAGATTTGGTCAACGCAGGATTAAAATTATTTGTTAACTCCTGTCTTTTGCACAAATATCTGATGTACTAAACCACTTTTTTGTTTAGTTTAGTATTCTCTTCTGCACTACAGTAAAGGCACACCCCTTCCTGCTTTGTTGCCAAATGCTGAAGCTTGATAGAAACCGTGAGTCAATGAATCATCCAATTCAAACTTCCTACGAAAAAACAGAGCTACTGCTTTCACTATTACTTCTGTGCAGGTCCTTGTCATTCCTGATTGTCTAGCTGGAGTACCAGCAAAACAACTTACAGTTGCTCTTATGACTGAGTTTCTCCTGGATCTTCTTTACCACCTAGACCACTATCGATGAGGGGGAGTGAGAGGTCTTCCTTCCTTCAGAATTCTCTTTTGTCATGGTGGCATTAAGGACCAACTTATTGTCCAAGAATCACCGACCTATATATTACATCTCTACCCTCCAGACCATTTCCATTGTGTCTGAAATCAACCTGAAATCTTGCTAATGCTTGTTGGGTGAATGGGGGGGGTGCAGTCATGTGTGAAGAGTAGGGATAATACACATGTAGGGCTGTAAGGGTAGGGTGTTCACGGTAATGGTAGATGAAGGGTTCCACTCTAATGCTCTGTAGCCTACTGAACATTTAAAGGCAATGAATACAGGGATAAGCCCAGGTCAAAGAGGTTTAAAGGAGTTTATGAGGAAGGTTCAAGAATCAAGCCTCGATTTCCCAATGTATATGTCATACCTTAAGATGTTTCTCAATCGTGGTATGACTAAGTCTAAAACATAGGCAACTGAATTTAGTTGGAGTCTTTAGAAAACATTTCACAGCACAGGAGAGCTGCCTCTTCCAGTCAGGACTCTGAAGTCCAGGTACAGGTACTAACTTAAGGTGGGGACACTAGCCTAGCAAGAGGTTGAGTATGTCAGCAAACACACTTGGTAAGTTATCCGCAGATACTCACACCCTGGTATCCCAACTGGATTAACTGCCTTTTGTCTTCTTGAGCATAATGAGTCTGTGTGATCCATGTCAGGTAGTGCAGTATAGTTGGTAGCTCTTTCATTTGGTCTGTCAAACTGGGCAAAAACTGGTTTATGGTTCGACATAATTTCTGGAAGAGTAATGGAGCTGTTACAGTTTGTAACTGCTTTGATGGTGGTGGTTGTTCTCAAAGTTGTATGCTCCTAATACGTTGTTGTATACTTTTTATGGAATGTGGGAATTGCTGTCTTTAGGTCTGGCTGATTAAAGACCGCTGCAACAGTAACCACTGCCTCTGTGTGAATAGTCAGCTGATTGCACACGTAGAGGTACAGACAAGGAAAGATGGTGCACAGCTCAGGATCAGGAATGCAGCTGGTTGTTGTTTGGTCTTGCAGGAGGCCTGCGAGTTCAGTAAAGAGAGATCAAGTAGGCGATGAATGAATGTTTACTGGAGGGAACATGAACATGAGCCCTGCGATGGATTGGTGACCTGTCCAGGGTGTACCCCTGCCTCTGACAGCTGGGACAGGCTCCAGCAGACCCCCATGACCCTTAACAGGACTAAACGGGTATAGAGTCCAGGAGCAACAGTGTCACTGAGGTGGATCTGAAAAATTGGAGGTAGATAGATACAGGACCCGGAGTCCAGACACTGGTGATGCCAATGGTGAAGAGGAGGGTCTCTCAATGAACAATGACTTTAAAGCACAGGCCCATGAGAATGATTGGCTGGGAGAGGACAGACTGATTTTGAGAATGTGGGGAAAATGGAAGAGATACGGAATTTCACCGGATGGGAACAGATCGTGAGACAACAGATCTTCCTTATTAAACCTGCCTTAGCTTCATTTCAATAGCCACATCAGAGATGTTTCCATCCAGCCACATCTGTGTGATTATCACGGCACAGTACTTCAAGATATAATCCTCAGTCTGATTTCCTCTATGTCACTAAAGAGAGACAGAGGTTTGGCAGTAAAGATTCTTGCCAGGGCTGACTCCTCTGCCATTTTATTCATTTTTTTTTTCTCTCCTGCACATTTGTTGTGCCAGGTGGGGTATTCAGTCTACAGTCCCGGACATCAAGTCATTTTTCTCCTCTGTATCTTGCCTGTGTCCTTATTTCTTGTAAAAGTAAACGTGACATATTTAAAAACAAAAGCTGCCGTTTAACAGAGAAACAAGCCAACTGGGAAGGAGGGGAGTTCTTCTGCTGATGTAGTGAACTGTTTAGACAGAAGAAGCTTGCTTTTCACTACCTGGTTGCAGTTACATTTAACTAAAGCCTTACAATGTCACTTGAGCATAATGCATAAAGTACACAGGTGTGCTTCTTTCGTTAATAGCGGACTTTTTCCATTAAATTGGCCTTCTTGTTAGCACTTGTAAGGGTATGTTTATGAGAAAGTTTGAAGACGTTTCCATGGAATGATTTTTTATTCATACAGGGCTTTTCTACCCATTGGTACTCAGTAGAGCTTTTGCAGTTACAATGACACACCTACCTGCTCCTTCACACAAGTGAGCACACATTCACACATGGTACTGAGCACTGGGGGTAACTTGAGGTTCAGGGTCCTGCTCAAGGATACTTCGGCATGTGGTTGTGTGTCTGGGATCTGCATTTTGTCCAAGACTTCATACAGTGACATTATGAACCACTGCCACTTCCACACCGTTAGGCTCATCTACACTATGTAATGGCACACTACTTGTTGCTTTGGCGCCACACCTTGAGACTAAATAGAAACTGTGAGTCACTTAATCATCCTGTTCAGACAAAATCCAACAAAACAGTTACTGATTTCAAAACACCGCAAAACAATGCAGTTTGATTACATTTTTTTGTTACCTGCGAAAAGAGAAATTCTGTCTGTCACACTTTGGTTCTCCACCTACTTAACCACAGTCACCCCAGTTTGCCTAAAAATTCACAGAAAACCTCATTAGCCACAGAGTTTGTAAATTAACTAATCCACACCTCTTTAAATAGTCGACACAAACTGAACTTTCCCCTATACGTCCACCATAAGGCGTCAGTAAACTCACGTAACTGAATAAGTCATTTAATGGTATTAGACTAAATCCTGTAATTGTTAGACTGTGGATCTGCAATGTTTGTTTAGCTGACAGGTTTCATGTATGGCTGCAGTTATTATTCTGGACTGCAGAATTTGGGGATTTCTCTATCAAATGGAGCTCGTGAATAGGTTTTGTCCTGATTATTGCTCTTATAGTCTTATAGTCTTACCAATGAAAGGGAAAGTTGCACATCTCCTAAAAGAAATTCATCCAAGATAGTATGCATCTAAGCTGTCATGCATCATTACCTGTCAGCCAGAATTATTGAATGAATTATTTTGGCTACAAATACTGGAAAAATTGTAAGCAGAATTGGTTATATAATATGAGAGAAGGCAGATTAGTGTTCTCCTCACTTGACCTACATAAATTTGTGACAGCTGGTTTGAGTGATGTAGCCATGAATCATACAACTATAATGAATGATGAAAGTGGCAAATGGCTACTCTTAATATTTTATGACCAAATGTTGTCTGTCAGAGTAACATTAGCAGGATTTAATGTGATTGCTGGATGGGAAGTTGACAAAAAGTGGAATCTATTGGTTTATGAGTCCGCTGTTGACGGATGCTATGAAATAATAGACAGTCGCTTAAGAGTGAACAAAATATATGTTGGGCTTCAGGTGGGAAAAAAAACAATCACAATAAATCACTGAAGAACATTTCTACGCTCATTTAAGGTGCACCTTGGTGAGTATTCTATGGTGCATTTACGCCTGTCACTAATAGGCAATCTGAATTTAGACTGCTGCAGATTAGGAAATGCATGTTAATGCAAGGTGTAAATACACGATTGCATCTGTATTATCTGATCTGATCATTCATTTTCAGCAGCTGTGAAATAACTAAAATAAAGTTCTTAGTGCTTCCTCGTTTGGCCCAAAAATGCACAGCTCAAAGTTCAGTATTTCAGTTAATATTCCTGAAAATCTGGGGGCAACATAATGCACCCTAATCAGTGTTTTTTGGTGCATTCTACACACTGTGTGTTTTGTGCCTTTCTGTATTGGGAGTTTGTAAGCTAGCAAGAAGAAATAATGCAGCCCTTACAGCAATTATTTGGACATACATCAACATTTCAGGAAGCTGTGTTTGTGTAATCATTTGGATCTTTGTGATCATTCATCATGTTTGCATAGTTGCAACCAGATGCAGTGTTAACTGATGTGTCATCGCCACCAGTGTCTGTGGCTGTGCTGATGTGTCTCTCAGTCAGAGAGTCATAGTGTGTGGAGGAAAAGCCTCTGAAGCAACTTTTATATTCCCCACTAACTCTATAATGACTCAGTCCTGCTTTCTTATAAAATGTTTTTCTGCAGGAGATACTCTATCTATTTGTTAACTTCAAACATTACATTCTCATAAATCAATAAAATCAATAAAATTAAAAAGTTTTGAGCATTTAAATCCAACATTTTGTGACTGAAGATCTGATTTTTCCTGCTATATTCAGAAACTGTGTAAATATTTCATTCACATTTGGATGATTTCTTCTCCCACTCCTTTCCCCTCGTCCCAGATGTGCCTGCTGTGATTCCAGTAAATCACGCAGAGCGAGATCTCTGCTGGTGCAGTGCATCATGTTTTGTCCTTGACAAACACTTGACAGAAACCCCATCCACTGCAGCAGACTGATTCCTGTGCAAACATACCCCTGGCTCTGCCCAAAGAGCCTGACCAGCAGAGCAATGAAACAGCCTTTGGCGAGGCTCCAGTACCGCGTAGCTTCCTATTGGTTTGATGCTTCTGATCCACCGGCAAAAACTAAGTGAGCAAATCTGCATTCCTCTCTGCACGAGCGTGATGAGGACAGAAACAGCAGGATGCTTTGAGCAGAGTAACTGAAACCCTTCAAGGACACACCCCTATTGCTAGGATGCTAGTGCTTGGATCTGGTTTCTAACACAGCCACAGATGTATTATGAACATAATTTCACAAAATACTCAAAGTCTATTAGAGGTTCTGTAACTGTGAGACAAAAATGAACAACTCTGTGGATAAAATAAGTAACCATAAAATTAGGAACATCCTGTCTCAAAGTAACGCTGAGATACTATGCATTTGTGTCTTCCAGGCTGGATTTCTGTAATTGATTACCATGTGGCTGTCCAAATAGCTCTTTAAAAAGCCTCCAACTGATTGAAAATACTGCAGTGAGAGCACTGACGGGAATTAGCAACGGAGATCATGTTACTTCAGTTTTAACCTTTCTTCATCGACTCCCTGTGAAATCCAGAATAGAATTTAAAATCCTCCTCCTTACATGCAAGGCACTTATATGCCTATCAACACGTCATTGTACCACACCATCCCAACTGATCACTTCGATCTCAAAGTGCAAGCCTCTTGTGGTTTCGTAAAGTTTCAAAAAATTAGAATGGGAGGTAGAGCCTGCTATTAGTCCCCTTTCCTGTGGAACTAGCTACCAGATTGGGTTCTGGAGGCAAACACTCTCTCTACTTTTAAGGTTAGACTCAAGTACTCAGCTGCTATAGCCCTAGGCTGCTGAGGGACGATGCACTGAGCACCTGTCCTCTACTACGTTATCCATGCATTCATGTGCTACTACTGTATAGCATGTTCTTAGGTGTGTCTCCCTCTCACCACCAGAAGAGACTACTGTGGAGCTCCATGACCCAACTTTTGTCTCTATGGAGAAATAGTTGGTAACATAAACAAAGTGGATTCGGTATGATAAATATGATAAACCAGCACGGAGTTGTTCCTTTAATCCTAATGACATATTCAAGTCTCTTTAATGAATTTCTGTGATCAGAGGTGACCATCTTGTGACATTCCAGTCTCCTGCTGGGAAACGCTTGGAGCTGGCATTCATTCATGTGAATGTTACTTCGACATGTAGCACCCACCCAGACCAGACCAGGCACCCCCACCCCATAGCAATGACACTCCTTGATGGCAGCAGCCATCCCCAGCAGGATGCAGCCTGACACAGACACAAAAATGCTTTAGGAACAACTAAAAAACTGAAGAACAGCTCAAGGTGTTGACCTGGCCTCCAAATTCACTAGAGCCCAAACTGATCAAGTATCTGTGGGATGATCCACAGAGGCCCCTCCCCTCAACCCATAGGACCTAAAGGCCCCCACTAACAACATTCTGTTACCAGACACCACAGGACACCCTCAGAAGGACCACGTCTATTCTCTGATGACTCACAACTGTTTTGGAGGCACAAGGGAGACCTACACAGTATTAGGATGGTGGTCATAATATTATGCCTGATAGGTGTATGTTTAAGGCTTAGAACAAACAATTGATTTCAAGCAGAGAGATATATTACAGAGATCTAGTATAATAACTATAATGTGCTCTTACAGATCTTTCTAAATCTGATGTACTTGACAACACAGACATGTCCTGGCCCTGGCGCCCTAACATTCAGACTGGAAAGGGTTAAAAGTTAATCTTCTTTAAAGGCATAAATGCGGGTTCTGATTCAGCCCTATTTGTAATGCGTGTCCTGATCCCTGATCGATCTGCAACTCTACTCAGCTGCATAATCGCTCTTCTCATCCTCTCATTCATACTTTTATCAGGGACAGTAATCTGAGGTAGCTGCTCGTAGCAGAGCTAAAGTCTGTTGTGTGTTGCTGATAATGCCCCTGCACGTTGACACTATTGTATTTGTTGCAGCCACTCACCCCTGAGACTTTTTTCCCGTATCTCTTTTATGAATGATGTGTAATCATGTGATAAAGCTGCATTAATATGAATAATACAATAAAAACAGGTGTACACATTATGGATAATTACTGCAGACATGTCAGACTTGAGAGTTAAAGGAGACCTATTATGCTTTTCCTTATTTTCTTTTACACTTTAATTTGAGGGTATCCACATCCAAATTGGAGGGTGTAGCATTATGTGCGTAGCCACAAGTGATATGAAGATGAGTCAACGAGCTTAAAAGGGAGGGGTGTATGGTGACACAGCAGAAAGTGTTTCCACTCAGAGATGCTGACCTGAGATGAGTCAGACTGAAAAATACTGCTCTTTCTCATACCGCTGCTGACTTCTTACTCATCAAATTCTTTTGCACTGAACTTTAAATGGAATACAGCACTCCCTGCAAGGGATTCTTTTGCAGTGACACAGTCTTTAGAGGTTACCTTGCAGGGCACCTGGATTCTCCTGAGATTTATAAGACACAACCGTTCTTAATGCTGGACTTCAAGCTAGCCACTTGTCACTTACCAACAGTCGCTCTGACAAAAAAGTGTCCTGTGTGGAACAGCTAACAGCTAGACGAGTGCTAGAAGTGATCGGATAGGTTGAAGTTAGCCCGTGACGGACAGTGAGAGACAGATGATTCTCTTTAAAAAAGTGCCTGCTCTTTCAAAATAGTCTCCAAGGACAACAGCTCAGGTGGTTTTGTATAACAAAAATCTGGTGCGTCAGGTTACTTTAGAGCGACATCGTGTTCACTGATATATCACACTTTTACTGTAGGGAGTATCTCCTGAAGTGTACAGAATTAATACCAGAGATTTGTCTGTAAAGGTGAAATGTATGTAAAGTATTTGAGTAGAAATACTCAACCAGAATTCTATGTTTTGAGGAGGAATACTCATTTCCGAAGTTTGTTACATTCTTCTTTGTGTGGAATCATTGACATCCTCTGAATTAAATCCATCTAGACTGCAGCTCTCGTTTCAGATCTGTCTTTTAAAACTGTGTCTAAAGTCTAAATACTAGGAGCATCTGCCTTTTTGTTCTCCATCAAAGACATTTCTGTAAATAGACAGTTGCCACATATTAATATAAAGCTTTCTTTTGGTGATACCGTTGTTTAGTGGATGATCGGACTGATATGGTATAAAATATTAAGGCTATCTAGCATGAGTGTTAGCTGCTTTAGTGTTGCTATCAAGCATGTGCACAATTAAGCTACTTTTACTGTGCAAAGTACTTTAATTGTATAAAACCTATTCCCTGCTCATATTACATAACTTGGTGTAGACACCTCTAAAGCCCAGCATGAGAGGATGTTCGTGTGACAGCTTAATCCCCTTTACCAGTAATAAACCTGTGTAAATATTTGACAAATATCTGAGCTGGTATTACAGCATTTTATTGAGGAACTGGTCAGAACATGACATGGGTGATCTAACCCACTGGTATCATTGTCACAAATGCTCTTCACTGGCCTGGTCTCTGTTTATTGAAGACAATGCTACCATCTTCTTTCACTAATGTTCAACTATGTATTGACAAACCTCCCGGAGAGGAAAATGATCTGGAACCAAGGAATTAACAGCTCTACAGCCCAAACTGTCAGGCTAGACAGTGGCCCCTGTCTGAGACATATAGGATAGAAATCCTGTCCGAACTGAAGCAAGGGAGGCTGGATTTAACTAACAAGTTGCAGTCATTTTACAAACTCAAAGAAACCCATTTGCCTTTGTTGTTTTCTTGATGCACTAACGATGGGTGTCCCTCTGCAGCTACCACCAGCACCACCACTACAGCCAAGACCTCCAGTCACGTGACGCCCTGCAGTGACAGCCAGAAGAACTACTGCGTTAACGGAGGGGACTGCTACACCTTTGAAATCACACCGGGCAGTGTGAAATTTCTCTGCAGGTATGAGTGGGTTGACTCAAGAGGTCACCTGATAGTCTCTATGTTTCGACCTGGACACAATGTCAACTAGATGTCAATAGTTGTGGCACACCAGCTATTGTTCTCTTTGCCGATGTGTGTATGCCTGATTAAGAGGTAAACTGTACCATGCAAGGATCGTGGAAGTAAATGTATGTCGTTTGTAATTTTGGGGGTTAGATGTAAGCAGTTGTTGTCAATGCTGTAATCCTAACTTTTCCTTGCAGAGTGCCACCAGTCCATCATCTGAAGGGACAAACATTTGTAGAACTTCCACTAGGAAGGCCTTGTCTTTGAGAAACATATGATTAGCCAAAGATTCCTTTCGTGGTTGTTGTCTGGAATGTTACTGACTGGACGTTTCAGTGTGGTCAGTGTAGGTCTGAAAGTTTGTTGGCTTAGCATGGATATGTCAACAAGTGTCTAGCAACCTAGCTAATGATTGATCACAAAGGGGTAAACATCTTAATTTATGGTACTTACAAGAAATTGTTTGCAAGAGATTTCTTATTATGCAAGCCTCACTGGACTTAACAATAATATAAATTTGTACACCACTAGTGTGCATTTGATCCACCCGAACAAATACAAGTCCAAGACTTTGAGGTTTACAGCCCAAATTGTGATAGCATCTGTGGTCACTTCTCTTGTATTGTCTAGTGAACTTTGTACCATCCCAAGGCATCTGTTGCCAGTTGAAAACGGTCTACGGTGTAAATGGAAAATGTTGTGCACCCTCCCAAAGCTGTCTTACTCAACTTAATGAGTGTGGTGTACAGTAATGTGGAATCAAAGTAAATACCCAATGCCATATTACTACCACATCTACTACCTCTGATGGCCATGTGACCCTGATATTTGTTATGGGGGTCTGGTCTCGCAAGGAAATAGCTTCCAGAAATTTTAACTAAAACTTGAACATATCTGCAAAGGCTATTTTTTATTCTTTATTTGGATGTGAAGTTTCTCTGTCATCCAGGTCATGGTATATCCAAAAAGCTTTTAAAAAAGGCAACTGGATCGTGTTTTTTAAGATGTTTTGCCACTCATTCAAGCTTCTTCTTTTCTAATGGACTGGTGGGGAGATGAGGTTTAGATAAGAAACTCTGTGGGATAACCAGAAACTTGCTTGACTTATTTCTGCTAACAACCAGACACTGGCACAACTAGTTATCTAGTCATTAGTAATGACTAGATAACTAGTTGTGCCAGAAGAGGATAGGGACAAAACAGCAACCCCACTCTCATCTTTTGGAAACATTGGGACTGCATTTGAAAATAAAGTTTGCCACTTATGTAAGAAAGGATTTTCCTCAACTGTCCAATATCAACAATGTTTGTCGACCTTGGATTGTGACATGTCATGTGACTGTATACTGCATCTGTCTGTGTTTGTCCATATGTGTTCACGTCTTGTATGTAACATGTAGATGGTGTTTTTGTCTTTTCCTTTTTACCCATCAACCAGGTGCTTGGCTGGATTCACTGGACACCGATGTGAACAAGCTGTGCTTAACAAAGTCTCAAACCCAAAACGTATGTGAACATAACTGTATTCAGTCCCACATGTCATTGCTGGTGTTTCACCCCTTTCATGAATTGGTGGAGAAATCCACAATTCTCTTGTATAGTGATCAGGCCTAACTATCTATATAACATCAAATGAAACCCTCAAACAGGGTATTTAAAGGCTTAAGCGCACTTTGCAGAGTAGTGCACTGAGTTCTGCATGTACTGTACTTCACACCTCATTTCATTCCATCCATGTTGTTCAGAGCAGCGAACAACCTTCACTTCAGGTTGAAGTGGTATGTCTTGTCTGGAAGTGATGCATATTCCCAACAACTCTTTCCATTCAGCCTCACACCATTCCCTATGAAAGCAAAACATGGAAGATCATACCTCTAACATCATTACTTGGTCCCAGTAGCTCAGTGATAGACTGAGCACCTTTTGCACTCAAGTTGGGTTACTGCACCATCAGGACTTTCCACTTTGACAGTTCAAGGGCCAATTTGGAGCCAAATTTTTATGTGCCAACTAAAGAGCTGCTGGTCGGGCAGGAAAACCAGTGTGAACATGGCACCAGTGCTGCTTTAATGATGTAGCTCTATGATGGCGCTTAAGCCCATGCCAAAGCAAACCCCATTCAAGTGAGTGGAAACGGGGTAACAGAACAAGTCCGAACCCATTCTCTCTTTGATGGACATACTGTATGATCGCCATGCAATAGCTTCTGTATGTAGCTGTTAGGATGGGGTTACCATACCCCATATATAGGATTATATTCCAAAGGCTGGACTTTTCCTGAGCTGTCTTGTACGTACATGCAACTTTCAGTCCGCTGTGAAGAGAGTATTCAAACTTCTTTGCTGGAGAGCCTGTGCAAAATATAACTGCTATATAGTCCCTAAATTAGAGATTGATGTTGTGTCTGAGATGATTAATCGAACTCAGACTCACAGATCATAGCAAGACATGCTGGTCTAGTGGTACTCCTTACAAACACCAGTGATGACTGTTGTGGGCTTTGCACAGCTCTTGTCTAAACTAACTCCCTCTCTCTTCTTGTCTGTCTCTTGTGTTTCCTACTCAGGTGTCCAAATGAATTTACTGGTGATCGCTGCCAAAACTATGTAATGGCTAGCTTTTACAGTATGTCTATTTCCTCTTTTATCTTCTTCTTCTTGGATTGGAGCATGCTTGATTAACACTTGTACATGTGCGGTTGTTTTTCCTCCATAGAACTGTGATTTTCCAGTGTTTTGCATGCTGATGTTAGTGTTTCTCTTTCATGGTTTACGTTAATGTCGCATGTGGTAATGTAGAAGTTATAGAAAGTGTGTTTATATATATTCAAAATAGAAGATGAATTGTCTACATTACAATCCTTATTGCCACTAGGCTTAAATATTGCCTTTATATACACTCAACAACACTCTTATCAGGAACAACAATAATACTAGGTAGGACTTTCCTTTGCTTGCAGAACAGTCTTAATTCTTTGCCACATGGGTTCCACAAGATGATCACATCATTTCGTTAGATTAGCTAGCTGCACATTTGTGCTGCAAATCCCTTGTTCTGCTGCATAAACAAAAGTGTTCTACTTGATTCAGATGTGGTGACTTGGGAGGCAAACTGTTCATGAAACCAATTTGGAATGACTTTTGCTTTGTGATATGGTGCATTTTCATGCTGGAAGTAGCAGAAGATGGTAAAGTGTTTCCCTAAAAGGATGCGCAGCAATGTCAGCAGCAGTACTGCAATACTGATTGGTAGTAAGGGGCCTATACTTTTGGCTGACTGTGCGAGGTCTTCTGCTGTTGGCCCAGTATGAGAAAACTCATAACTCATAACTGAACATTATTATGTGTTGAGATAAGAACATTTGGAAATACAGTTGTTTTGTTTCTTTTCCACAATTAGCTTTTTAATGTGAACATTAACTGAATCCTCTGCATTTCACGTTTGCCACAAGATATGCTGACTTGATAACTGCATGAATAAGCATGTATTCAGGTGCATGTTGAGTCAATAACTTCCCATGTTCAACACAAGACAAAGAAATTCTAGGTTTCAAACAACAAGCAAGCAAATATCCAACTTTTTTGTTACAATCTTCTCCGACTATTTCCAATAAAAATGTGCACGATGGTCAGTATCATTGCTGCAAAATAATCGGAACGCCCAAGTAATGCTTTGCAGGAAAACCATTAAACTAAAAGCAATGCCCATTGCTTTAAACTCAGGACATTTCAAGGCCAAACTATACTGCCTGTGAGCAAAAAATATATAACAGAAGCTTTGGATCTACATGAAAACATGTAAGAACAGCTACAGTGGATCACTTAGTTTAGTAGCCTTGACTGTGTACTATTTGCCCTACAAAAACATGCTACTCAACAGATTGAACCGATTCATAACTCACAACTCCATCCTCTTGTACTGGTTGTGTGAAAATACTGTAAACCTGCAACCTGGTGTGTTTCTGTTTTCCTGGTTCCATAGAGTGGATTCTTTTTCAACTACTAAACATTCATTTGGCCCATTATTGCACCGAGGCTCACAGTACAGGACATTGGGTTCCTGATCTCTTGATAACTGTTGCTGCTGGAAGCTTTCCAATGTCTTTGGTGAATTGCAGAAAAAGAAAAGAGTTGTGGTTTATCAGTGCACTTACTGCACGTCTTTCAACCGAGACCTCAGACCTGCCCAATAGAACTGAGTGCTCCCTTGGAAAGGATATCATTGCCAGCTACGTCTGAATAAGCAGTCTTATGAAGCTCAAATCTGAGCATGGATGGGGCCTCAGCCAGGGCCATATATTTTTGGAAACTGACACAATTTTAGTGATTTCAGGACGGTGTTCACCTAAATATATTTGAGTTAATGTTGCATAATAAATGTGGACTTAACATGATCAACTTCAATCTGAAGGTAGTCACTCCCAGTTTAGATGTAGATGTGCAACCAGTTTTTATCCTCCTCTTTATGATAGACTTGAATAATGATAGGCTTTCCTCTTGGAGAGTGTCCTTTGCTTGTCCAGACATAATGAATGGTTTGTCTTTCCCGTGGAAAGGATCCTGCAGTCCCCCACTCCTTTCCTTCATGCAGACCCAGAAACTGTTGACTTAGTCACTCCTAGCGTTTCTCCTACTACAAACTCATTGTTGGACTGATGGACTCTTGTTTGACCTCTTCTCAGTGGACGCACTGGTGTATTTTAATTGGCTCTTCTGGTGTTGATTCAGCCCCTCGTACAGGGTTCTTGATGTGTCAGTGATGTAGTGTTGATGATGCAGCCCACTACCCAATCAATCCTTCGCTCCATGCTCATTCATGTTCATCAGACCAAAGGTTTCCCTTTAGAAGTACCACTGACTCACTAAAGCACTAAAGATGACGCACTGCTTATGCCTCCCCTTAGCCACTACCCTAACCCTCACATTTGTCATTTACCATTGTAAAATGACGTGCAAAAAAACGCAAAGCTGCCTAGAAAGACACGTAGAAATGTGCGCGGTCACAGTGTTTACTCTGTGTATTTTAAAAGACATGTTTCCAGTATGTTGTGTAGCATTAGTCATTTCAGACCATGTCATTTTTCACTGAAGATAATGAGTCCTAAGCATGTGTTTGCGAATGATGCATGATGACCACAGCATGCTAGATTTAGAGTGTTTGGGACTGCATTAGTGTACACCTGTCTCCTGAATATTTGGCATGGCAGTCTAACCGCTGATGTAAGTACACATTGTTGCAGTAGCAGTGCCTTAAAGTTGGACATGTTATGTTTAACATCATACCCAGATCAGTTCATTAGAAAGTTTTAATTGAAATGGTGTTACGTTAGGAATACATAGGGTACTTTTACCAGTATTTTAAAAGTACAGGCGACTCAAAGTTGTGTCTCTGATTTGTGATTGACAGTAGGCGGTGTTGAAAGAGCTTCTTTGAAGGGCTATTACAGCTGATTCCTCTGGCCAAGGAGTGGGAACAGTAATTATTTATGTGCAACACAAGTTACAAGTCAGTATATCAATGGCATGCTGTGCATTTTCCACCTAGGCCTTGAGTGATCTCCGACATTATTGAGAACACCTCTTAATATGATTGTTACGACGCCACTGCTATAGAAACCATCAACATGACATGGATACGCAATAAAACAGGACATTGCATTTTATCTCATGTGAGATGAATGCTGTTACTAAAGCAAGAAACTCACTTAAAACAATTCAAAAAGCTGTGCTGCAGCTGCACACCAGTGCCACATACACCAAATCCTGCAGAAGCATCAATGTTGACCCAATAAAATGACAAAAATATTCATAAAAGATGTAAATATGATTTGTTTTACTAACCAGAACTCAAGAAAGAATTTAGAGTTCAGCTCTGAGCCTAATGGCCGAGGGAGTTACTGACCTGAAAGCAGGCTGGGTCAGGGAAAGGGTGTAAGACGGGGGTGTCAAACTGATCCGTGAAAGGGTCACTGTGGCTGCAGTCGGTTTTCATTCCAACCATGCAGCACCCATGTAGTGGGTGTGGCTGGCAAATTTTTGTTCCAATCAAACAAGAAGACTCCTGAAATGACTGTGTGAAGGCAGTTCAGTTGATTGGTTGATTGACTGAACCAAGTCAGGTGTGCTGCTGCATAGTTGGAATGAAAATCTGCAGTCACAGTGGCCCTTTCATGGATCAGTTTACACTTGTGGTCTAAGAAGATCTGCAACCATACTCATAGCCCTTTCTCCTTCGCCATTGTGAGTTCAAAAAATAGCCATGAAAACGTTAACAGATTAAAGGGAGTGGCTCTCTGACCCTCCAGCCAAAGGATACAAAAACGCTGACACCACCATAGGCCACAGAGGAGACCTAAGAATACGAACTTGAAATGTGACTGGCCAAAGGAACAGCGTCATTACAATATATTCGAAGCTTCAGCCGCCTGCAGTTGTATTTGTGAAAGCCCAGGCAGATTTCTTTGACTCCAGCAACACATGACAGCTGAAATAAGATTGGATAAAAGCTTTAATGCAAAGTTACACTGCAGGAAGCACCGTAGCTGAGAGAGACAAGCCATAAAATGAAAATATGTAATAAGACTAATGGGAAAATATTAAAATGTAAGTCAGTGAATATAGCAACTACTATTATGTGTAATACAGTAGATAGCCCCATAATAATAATCTGATCATCTGATATTAAAGAAAGATGGAACTATATGAGGATGGAAGGTAATGGAAAACAATAAAATATATGTATTCTCCAGTGTGTAGCAACAGTAGGTAGATAGCAAATAGAGCAAAAAAAAAAAAAAAAAGGAATGTCATTTTTTTTTTCATCAGTATTGCATTTGAAAAACAAAACTTTTGGAATTTACTACCCTGGTTAATACCCCCAGAACTGAATCCAGAGGCGGGTCATATTACTGGACAGTTAGTCAAAAAAATGTCAAAAGTTCATGTGGTTTATACAGTTTATGACTTTGGGTTCAATAAGGAGAGATCAAGTAGGTGAAGAATGAATATTTATTGGAGGGAACAGGAACAGGAACATGCAAAATAAAAGTTTGGTGGTAGACTCCGAGAGCAAGCAGTGTCACTGAGCTGGATCTGAGAAGATGGAGGTAAATAGGGACAAAACGCTGATGGTGGTAGAGAATGAGATAGAGTTGATGGGTGGCTGAAAGAGACCTCTGATGCAGACTTGTGGAATGACCATGGGGTCTAACAACCTGCAGATGAAGTGACAGAATGACAGTGACTTTGAAGCACAGGGACGAGAGAATGATTGGCTGGGTGAAGACGGAGATGAACAGATTGTGAGGGGACAGATCTTCCTTATTGAACTTTCACTTATGCTTCATATTACTGTGTTAAAGTGTGTACTATGTTTGTTTAGTGTCAATCTGTTCCAGGTTTTATTTACATCCATAGAAAATCCCATCCCATCCTGGTATCTGGAAAAGTGTGTAGACTATGTAGCATGTCATTGTACACATTAATGTATGATGAGTTTTGATAGTGTGTTACCTCCTAAATATGACTACATCTCTTCACTTGAAAACACATGAGAAATATTTCCTCATCTAAAAGTCTTATTTTCTTTTCTTTTTTTCCTTCTTTTGTCACCTGTCTGCACTGACAGAACATCTTGGGATTGAATTTATGGGTATGAATTATTCCTTCCTCTTAGTTTGCAGATGTAAGATGTAAGACTGTGACCTGAAACCCTTTGCTAAAGCTAGTTTCCTCCTGTTACATGAGGGGACCATACAGCTTTGACCATCAGCACACATAAGACGTCACATTCTCCTCAAATTTTAGAAATCCAAAGTAACAACAACACATTGATCATGTTTATGACAAAGCACCTGTGATGCATCTGCTAACTAACAAATGTCACATGTGAAAGAACATCATGACAGCCAGAGAGGCTGTGCATTTCTGATGCTGTATGTTCACATCCCTTCAGCTGTCCCTCCCTGCGTTTTATGTGCAGCATGAAACAAAATAGTGGCATCATTGTTCTCCATCTGCCTGTTTCCACCTGCTCCACCTTCCATCAGGCTGTATGTTTCCAAGTGTTCATTATACCCACTATTCCTTACAGCAGCCCTACATACTACAGTTTCGGTTTCTTCTCATCACAGTGAGGGCAGGACATCGTGTATCTGCTGAAATCCTAATGATATATATAATATGAATATACTGGGTGAACGCAGATGAATATTTGCTTTTGTTAAATTTGGCATATTTCACAGTACACTGATAATGATTATTAATATGTTGTTTCTGTTTTTATGCAACATACAATGCTGTACATTCTTAAACACCTCCTCTAGGCCAGTCAAATGGTTCAAATGTGAGACATGAGAAGCATGACATCATGCAATCAGAATGATCAACATTATACTGCTTTGAAATGAGTGACTGGATGTTATGGCATATTCAAATTTTTATTCTTAGTGAAGTGTACTGTTTGAATTATCTTATCGTTGTTTGCCTAAGGCTACATCCATACTAATATATATATGTCTCAAAATAAATACCTTTTCCTGTGCTCGTGTCTGGTGTCAACAGTGCTCCAGCTTTTCAGAGCCCTAAAACTAATACTGTTGAAAGTGCTGTTGACTCAAAAACAACCAAGGCATCTATGCATTTTGGCTTCCTGACTGGATCTTGTCAGTCACTTTGTGTCCTTCCCTGACTCATCGTGTCCCATTACCCTTTTCCAGAAGAAACCAAAGAAAGTAAATTCAACATGTTGCTGACCTTGTTGTCTAAGCTATTAGCATAGACTGTATATAAATATGGACGCCCCGTCCCCATTCCCTTGCTTTTGCCAAACAGATGTTAGTTTCTTGGGGATACAGGTGGCAGCATCTTGCAAGTTTGGAGCCAGAGTCTGCACAGTATGAGAGGGGGGCAATGCGCAACCACGCTATCAATGACCTGCCCACACTTCATCCAGATTCACTTGTGTTTTTGTTTAATTAATACTGCTCTCTGCTCAACCTCCACAAGTAACAAAGAAAGGATTATGCATTGTACTTATTTATTATAGATATATTTTTTTTCAACTCTCATGGTACTGCGGGATCACCTCACAGAATTGTTGGCATGGCAACTGGCAGCCATCATGAGGCCATGTCCTGTTTCTATAGAATCAAACTAAAATGGACACTTGAGTATGCATCAGTATTATATTTTATTCAGGAAGTCCCATGCACTAACATGCAGAGGGTGGAGCTTATGACCTATACTGCAGCCAGACACCAGGGGGAGCTCTACTTGCTTCAGCTTCACATTTGAGGAGCTGTTTGGCTGTCCATCTTTATACTGTACAGTCTATGGCTATTAGCTGTTGAATAGTAGCAAGCAATGTGGACCTTGCCTGTGACCAGTAGTGTTATTTGGAAGATTTTTGTTTAAATTGATGTTTTACTGTGAAAACCTATTAGTGCGGATGTATCCTCACTGCACAGATCATGCAACGCTTTCCTCCTTTATAAGATATTAATATTTCTGTAGAGGTTTCGAAATTTAGCTGACAGATCAAGATCCAAGATGATTTGGTGTATCAGAATCATTTCTTTCTTTGCTAGCTGACTGGTAAATTATATGCAAAACCTCTGGTATACAAGTTAGCCAATAATCGGTTTTACCATAGAGACATGACTTAAGCACAACATTTTTGACCACTCAGTTGAGTACAATTCAGTATTAATAGCAGAAATTGATCTCTGATACAAGGATGTATTTGGTCTTTTGCTGAATGTAAAAGAAAAATAACAAATTACAGAGCCTTTTCTTGTTGTTTAAGTGGGACAGTCTTTATGTACAGAAAGTGTTTGTGTGTGACTGTGTGTTGTAGACATGACATTTTAAAGAATGGTTGTCCTCTTTTTCAGAAGCTGAGGAGCTGTATCAGAAACGTATTTTAACAATATCAGGAATCTGCATTGCACTCCTAGTCGTGGGAATCATGTGTGTGGTTGCCTACTGCAAAACAAAGTAATTAATGTCACATTTTTATGATTAATTTGTAACATATAGGTACTTATCAAGACTGTTAGTATATAGTGCCAAATAGCACACTAAATCCCCATATTTCCCCAACTGTGAACTGTTTCACATTTCTTATGATTGAAACAATGCATGTTAACAACAGAAAATGAATATGTGAGTGAATGAATACTTAGATCCGAGTACAAATCCAGGACGAGAAGTAAATATCTGTTACAGAGATTTGAAATACTCTGAAAAAATATGAATGGTAATAGTCGGATGAGAATTCTTAATTGCCCATTGACCAGCAAGATGATGCACTAACTGTGCTACTGTAGTCAAAATATATCAGAATTAGAATATTTCAATATTTCATTTTGTTGACCTTCTGGACGCTATACAAATAGTCCGACCTGCATATTTTAGATCTCAATACATGGAAAAAAAATAATTTTACTTTATTATTACTACAGGCAATAACATTACAGGCAGTTTGGAAAGTGTTCCTTCTGGTACATGTGAAAATCACTTCACCTACAGTATGTTGTGTAGTTGTGATATGAGCTGCTTCACAGTCTAGTTTGTTTCTTCACAAACAGAAGTCAGAGGAAGAAACTACGTGACCGCCTGAGACAGAGCCTAAGGAACAAGAGAAAAAAGAATGCCAATGCGGGTACTGGCTCCAACCCTGGGAGCTCTACTAGAGGACGGCAGATTTCTAATTTGCCTCTACAAGATTTGCAGCTTATCAATGTATGCTGCTACTTGTTGGTATGAAATGAAAGCCACTGAAATGGGTCTGTGCACTCATTGCTAATGTCATCCTGGCTTTTGCTCCTGTGTGTACAGCAATGTAATGGGACGACTATGCAGCATGCAGCTGAGAAAGAGACCGAAACAACCTTCTCCACAAGAAAATATGCCTTATCTGCACATGAAGATACAACACTCACCCAAGTCTCCAACCAAAGGTAAGGACAGAAATGACATTGCATTTACATCTTAAGCTCCCCTCTCAGTTAGTACTTGGATAGAGAATTTATGTACAGGTAACATGGGCTACACTCGGTGCTCTGCACTATAAAGCAATTCCACTTTTGCCTGTTCACTTTTGTGGTGTCTTCACTGCGCCATAGAACATTATTAAGCACAGACGTCACATTTGCAGTGAGACCAACCAACCACCATTAAACACCGTTTGCTGTGTGACTCATATCTTTGATCTATAATTATCTGTTTTGTAACCTGTACTTTACACTAGACTTCATGTGCTGTTGACTCTCCATACAAAACGTAAAGATGTGAGCACCTGGAAAAGAAATCCCCATCCTAAAAAATTGAAATACAACTGAAACTGTAAATCGTCTCCATTGCTGGACCTTTATTTGGACCCAAAACTACTACACTTACACCAAATCAGTGTCTCAACCCTCATGCTCTCTGTGCAACATACAAACTATAAATTCACATAATGTTGCATTGCAATTGCGTGGTTGGAATCAAGCCATCTGCATGCGCTTATAGTCATGTGACTCAACATTTTCACATAATAAGTTCCTATACACCATTATGTTCAATTATACCTCTGTGGACTTGTGGTAATATTGGTACCCACAAACGCATCAGTGAACTGGCATTTCTGTGGATTTACTTGGAAAATTGTGTGTTCATTGTGGTTATCACTGATTTTATGACTGTAATCTGCATGTTATCATTGGGAGTGTGCTTTGATGATGAATGTTTGTTTTTGACAGCATCAGTAAGAGACTTAAGTTGGATGGACTGGATTAATATGGTTCTTTGACTGGTTGTGACTGATCAGTGCTTAGTATTCATTATGTAAAGCTGAAGTGAAGTTGAGAATGAACCTCTCTGACTGCCTGGGGAAAATGTGAGTGCCTAGATATTGTTGCATAATGGAAAAAGATGGTGTATGTGTTTTTGTTTCTCAGCTGTGGACCTGTAGTTTAACATGGCGACATGGCCTGTGTACAATGTGTATTTTCATTATATGTCCCATTAGGGCTCAAAGTTGCCAAAGGTGAGGTGTGCAGTGAATAAGTGATTTTCCCAAGCCATGTAATCCTTTTACCATGCTATAAAATACTTTGAATTGTTGATATATGAATATTAGCTGTGCAAGTAGGTGATGGGAGGAGGTGACATAATGCACCTCTGAGCTAGCCGTCAGTAGACCCTCATGAATAAAACAGGTAGGGGCTGTTTGGCTGGCTGTTGACAAGTGTTCTTGTCTCTGAGAAGTGTTTACACAGTGGCAAGTGGTACATTTTCATCATTCTGCCTTGGGCTTCTCCCACCTAGAAGACATTCTGGTGCAGCTCAACAAGTCCATAAAAAGAGAAGAGCTGTTGCAACAGTATGTACTATACACTGTTGCATGTAGCATCACACTAGAACCTGGGGCTGTGGAAATCCTTTCATTTAAAAATGAGCTCTTGGACAATCTCACAGTTCTTCAGAGGACACTACTGCAAAAGACGCTGTCCGTTCTGGCTCAGTCTGCAAGTTTGCCAGAAAAGTAACACCCTGCGAGCCGAAGTAAGAGATGAAGACCATAGCATCAAAATGAAGGCAACCTTAGCTGTGGCTGTCATAAAACACGTCACTGCAGTCATTTGCCACCAGTCTGGTGTTTTATCCCCAGTAACAAGCTGGTGTTTTATGCACACATTTTATTCAGGTCAAGTTTGATCAAGAGAGTCACCTTAACAAAAACTGAACTCCCAGCTGTTTGCTGTGAAACCTGTGCACCAAAGTGTCCCTAATTATACAATGCCAAAACATTCAGCAACAAAAATACAGTCAATAAAAAAAGAAAGGGTATCAAAAAATCTTTTTTCAAACTAAAGTCGGATTAGCTCAAAATACAATTGCAAATTTGAAAGTTCCATTTGCTGATTACTTTTGCCTTCGTAAATCCAAATCAAATTTCGGGCTTGTCTGAAACCGGTCCTCATGTAAACGACACCCTCCCTGTCTCTGCAGCTGGAGTAATGACTGGAGCAACAGTGTTTTGTCTGACACTGAGTCTGTCTCGGTGATGTCATTGGCGGAGAATAGCCAACCGGCAACACAGGGCGTCCGGGGTCGTCTGAATGCCACTGGTGGCACCACTGACTTAAGTGCTCATTCAAAGAAGTGCCGAGACACACCCAGCTCCAACATCGACTTGCCTAAAAGTACAAGGTAACTGACTGATTACTTATAAAGCTGCGTCACAAAGAGAGAACCATGTAGAAACGGCTTCCAGAATACACACAATACACAGTAATTTGGGCATCGCTCTGATCCTCCACACATCAGTTTTGCTCATTCCTTTAACAATACTAACATAAGAAAAGAGTTGCTCAACAAAAAGCCTGTGGCATCATCAGCCTAACTGATGCAACTGATACATGTTGTTTCCTTGCCACCACTGCCAGCTCTTTATAATTGATTTCCAATTATAAAGGAAATCAAAAGCTTTGAAAAAATATTTCCATGATATTAGCAACCTTTCTCTTACACAGTTTATTAGTAATGGATATTATATAAATTAATTAGATTTTTTACATGCATCATTTATTCCTACTTCCACGTAGATTATATAGTTGATGGCGGTTCAACGAATTACTGCGTGAAGATGAGTGCATACATCATATGGGCATTCTTCCTGGAACTAAGTCATTCCCCTGTATCTGCAGCTGTGTTGCTCTTTAAGACAGAGAAAGCAGTAATCGGCCACAAAATAATATCTTGTTCTGTTCTTGTCAAAAGAAAAGACAATCAACTAGACAAAACACTAAAGATGTCGTAAAAGCCCTTGCCATCAACCCCACATTAGAAATACAGAAAATGAGCAGCAGAAAGAACTAATTAGGACCTAGGAAATAAAACAAGCTTTTGTATTACAAAGGCGATAATTTCCAATAAGTTAGCCTATAAAACTACTAAACATAAAATATGATTCCCAATAAATTTCCTCTGCCTTTTACTGTATCTCCTATAAGAATACCATGACAGGTGACAAACTACTTTATAACTAAACTTGTTTACCTAAAATATCTATAGAATAAGCAGTTACACTGGGCAGGCTCTTTCATCCAAATAATTTCCTATAAGTATGGACAGGGTTGAATAAAATTCATAGTATGTTCCTTCTTCTCGATGTTGCTGTTACATCCATCTGGTACATCTATTACAGCTGCCCTATTATGTTGTTTGTCCCTCACTCCTACAGTATGTATGGTTGATTAACCATCACCAGTTTGTCAGTTTGTGTAGCCACTGCCTAACAGGATCTTGGCTCTGCCATTCACCACTACCTTGGAGGTGTTTCCAATTTGACGTTGGGACACTATGCCAGACACTTTGTTTCTGCGTTTCATGTACATCTAGCCTGTTAGCATCTTACACCCTGCTGTTATGTGCTGGATTACACATATCAGCTGGGCTCTGCTCAAGTTTTTTTTTCTTGCCAGCATCGCTTTCATGTTTGCTCTGAGGGTTTCAGGCTGTGTTTCAGGCAGGGTTTTGTAAAGCGTCTTAAGACAGTTTGTATTGATGATGTCATATACATGAAATTGAATTGAAGTGATCGCTTTAGGGGCATCTTTGCACAGCCTGCACCTTGGGACACTCCTGGGGTGGTGAACCTGTATTGATCTGGTCTTAGAGCTTGTTCACGTGCTGCCATGATTAGCACCACTTTGCTGTCTTTAAGTTCAGTCTTTTCTAGCTACTGGAAAATAGACCCACTGTAGGATAAAGGATTATCTTATATATTACCAAGCATAGGTTTGTCCTCCTATGATGGTTCCTGCTCTTCTTCTTCCCCCTCTGGTATCTACTATATGAGGTATTTTCTAAGCATTTCATCAGAGCAGGGATCTTCCTGAAGTACTCCTGGCTCGGATGCTCACTATGACTGACATTAGTAAATAACATGAAAGCCACTGATTCAATTTGTGCACTGGCAATGTAAAGCTATGTACATCATGACAGTTAACAGCCTGCATGTCTCTTGTATGAGAAAGAAGGTAGAAGTAAGCAGAGGATTTACAGAGAACTTGCTCTGTTTTTTGGGAACATAATCAATGATCATGCATCAGCAAGCAGAAATCATGTGATGGGCTTGTTAATAAACACAAGTGATTTAAAACTGAATCTAGAGTTGTGATGTTATGTATTTTGTAATTACATGGGAATAGGGGGAAGCACTATAGAAATATGAGACCATTTAAAAATGTAACTTCACTAAGTGTTATGGCAGCTATTGATGTAGCAAGCAGTGTCATCAATCACCCATTGGTTTGCATTGTAGCAGAACTGAAGTCTAGACACTGGTGCCGTCTTTTCCAGCTGGAGACAGAACCTTTGCAAACATAGGAAGTGTGGTGGACCAAGGGATCTGAGACTTGAAACCTATTAGGAGCACTTTGCTGTTGTGTACAGCATTAATATGCAGCTTTACCCACCTTGTGGTACTGTGATCATGAGTCATTGTGTGAAGAGTTATATTGATGTTGATGTGCAACGCTGCTGACACTAACACTTTGAACCCAGCCTTGTTTACATGCAAATGCTGCGCTAAAAATATATTCCACAGTTTCTGCTGTTGTAATCAAAAGTTTTCTGTTGTAATTGCGTATCTGTAGGTTTGGATCTGCCACGACACCTCTGACGCGGATGTCTGCGGAGTCCCGGACCTCTCTCGCAACTCCAGGTTCTCCACCTTCAGAGATGTCGGCGCCCCTGTCCAGCCTGGCCATCTCTGTCCCATCAGTGGCTCTAAGCCCTTCTGGTGAGGAGGAGCGCCCCTTGCTATTGTCGAACAGGTGTCAGCCCCACAAGTCCTCAAATCGAGATGAACAGAAGAGGAACTCCTCCCACTACAATCACGGCCACATGGTGCACAGCTTGCCACCTAGCCCACTGTTTACTAAGGAGAACGAAAACTACCAGATCAAAGGTGACACCACAGCTGCCAGCCATATGTGCTCAGCATCACCTGAGAAATTCATTAATACAAACAACAATATCAGTGACTGTGACACCAAAACCGTCGTTGGCCATGTGTTGCATTATATAGAATCCTGTGGTGACATCATGCTAGTGAGTGAAGCCGAGGCGCCTCAGGGGGAACATATACCCTTCCTTACTACAGATAGCACTACAGCCCTTTTGCTGAGGGCTATGGACAGCAGCAGGACTAACCCAGCATCACTAAATGATGACATGCAAGTCAAGTCATCAAGCGCCGCCATCCAACAAGATCCAGTTACTGTGTAAAGTCAAAAGTAATTGCTGAAATTCCTTTATGTTGAAGAAAAAAGAAACAAATCACTATTAAACCTTTATTTTATATAAATTATTTGCTGTGTATAGACTTTTAAAGATAAAAAATAACTTTTATTTTAGTGAAGTAGTGAAAGAGTTTTATATAAAAAAAATGTACAAATGTGGTCATGTCTTGTAGGTAAAGTGCCATACACTAGTATGTAGCAACGGTTCAGTATATTTCAATGCAGAAAAATCAATGGTGCCTTTCTGTTTAGTATACTTAAAGGACCAGTGTGTAGGATTTATGGGGGAACTATTGGTAGAAAAGGA
Source organism: Planiliza haematocheilus (assembly GCA_005024645.1). NCBI lineage: Eukaryota > Metazoa > Chordata > Actinopteri > Mugiliformes > Mugilidae > Planiliza > Planiliza haematocheilus. Next base: position 2,494,200 of record SRSE01000582.1, on the reverse strand, counting down.
AAATCGGATTCCTGAGAATGCTTTCAGTTCAGTGTATAACCACCTGTAACTAAAAGTCTCTGTGTTTGCGGTGGCTTAGGGCTTCATGCTCTTTATATCTGTCCAGCTTTATTCAGCTTTCCATGTCGCACCGCCATCTTGCTACAGTAGCCCATAACAAACAAACGCAATGCTGAACAAGTTACAATAATATTCACAATATCACACGGAAGCCATAGTTGCATATGCTAAATAACAAAATGCAATTTCTAAACGGTTGTCTGTAGGAATCTCATCACTTGATGATTATGAATGCTGAAAACGGAAATAACTACTGGCACCTGATGGCCACTGAAGGTTCTCCTGCGTGCTTAGAATGGACGGAGTGAACGTCGGACACTCAGCTGGTTGCAGTCTGCATACGAATTGCTAAATGCCACTAAATCCTGGACACTGGTCTTTTAAGGGAACTGTAACAATGCATACTGGGCCATTTATCACCATCTTAATCTTCTGGTTAACAATAACAAAAAATAGCTTGCTGGCTGCCTTTGACGTCCTGTTGTTGGAAGCACCCACTGACATGAAAAATACAAATGGAGTTCACAGAGCATGCGATGCTATACTTAAATGCTGTGATAGAATAATAAGCAGTTTGTGGTTTCCTCCGCAGCCATTTGACCTGACTGGTCACTTATCTGATGTCCTTATCTGATTATGGGCTGTCTCAATGAGGCTTTTCCAGAAATACAGTACTGAACAATACTGACGCCTGGATTGACATTCATGAACACGCTATTAATCAGCTCATTACCTGCATTTGATGAGAAGCTGTTAGAGATCATAATGTTTTTATTCATTGCTGGACTACACTACAGATGAAATGTCAAACACTGTATTCTGCCGGTTAATGAATATAACAACTGCTGGATAAATGTACAACCACTAAAGTCTGCCTCTTTAGTGCTGCTAATAGTGTCACTTGTGTGTTTAACATAAACCTGAAGATTGTTTGGTTTGATTCTGTGTTGGGTTTTGAATTACATATTTCAAGTTTACCAGTTCTATATTAAAAGGGCTGCTGCGGCGAGGCCTTAACATATAGACAATGGTCAGCTGAAACAACAGAGGCCTGATATCCTGACCTCAAGTCCCTAGCATGGGTCGACCTTGATGCTGGATCCTGCATTTCCCATGATCCTTGAAAGTATCTTTTTAAAAGTAACATTTTATTTGTATCCACATCTTCACTGAGTACAAACTAACTCAGTTGAGGCGTGTCCCCAAAGGAGCAACTATTAGCTTAACCAGCAGTTCCCTAAAATAGCATCTTTAAATCAAAAAATATGTACAAATTGTGAATGAAATGCTGAATACATGGCTAATTTTGTCCTGTGTGAAGACATCCATGTGCTCCTGAGTAATGCATTTTGGGGCTTAAAGAAACTGCTACGTGTATACATGATGGTTAACTGCTTTAATATGAGTCCTATATCCGATAGATGTTTATTTTATTTTTTTCCAAACTCAACTTCCAAATAATATATACTTCTGTTTCAGCTATCACAGCTTGTTTTCAAATGTGCAGTCTGAATGTACGTATGATTTGAAAGATTTCACAGTGTTTGCTAATATGAACATAGCTTGTGAAAATCTGCCAAAGAGTGTCACTTCTAGGCTATAGAGTAAACAGATTTATGAAAAGAAAATCAAAATAACAACTAGTGGGCTCTGTAATCAACCATAGTTTCTTAAAATGTATGTATGTAGAATCAGCAGTCAGCCTAGCATATGAATACGTACGATGACATAGATGCGCTGCACCATTAGTGTATTAATGATGGCTATACTTCTGTATTTTACATTTAGGTTAAGATTATTTATTATTTATTTGACTATTAATTACTGTTGTGTAGAGTATACATTTATTATGAAGTTGATTTCAAAGTTGTAAGATATATATACGGTCTGTATAGTCATTTCACATGATTATTGGTACTAAACAGAAATTAACTACTTGCACATTTTGTCACTTGTTTGCTTAGCGTAACTCACAATGCATTGCTTTTAGATCTAGGAGTGTCTTCAAATTATGTAAATACACCATGAAAACCTTCAGCTCTGTTGTCTCTCAATGAATATTAAATCAGTTCTGTTGTTTGTGTCTCACTTATCTCAGATATTTCTGCTTGCTACTGAAGCACGCAGAGGCTTGTTCAGCTACGTTAACATACATGTATACGCACGCACACATATACACACGTTTGTATGGCTATCGTCTTGAGGACATTCATTGAAATAATGCATTCCTTGACCCTTTACCCCATCCCTAACCATCTCAACTAAGCGCCTAACCCTCACCCTAATCCTAACCATAACCTAATTGTAACCTGTATCCTAAAATTGCATCTTAATCGGTGAAGAAGTGAGGATCGGCCAAAATGTCCTCACTTTATGCAAATGTGCTCACTCTGATGGTGTAAAACCGGTCCTCAGAAAGACAGCAGTACAAACACATACGAACACACTCAGAGTGTCATGTTTATTTTCTGTTCATTCATGTGCATAAGTAATGTATGCACACAACCTATAGAAAGCAAAACATACACTCCACCACCTAAACTACACCTGCCCTGAATAAACAGTGAGGACACCCAAGGCCATACAAATGTATTCAACTGCAGTCCTTTATTAATACCTCTACTTTAGTGGTGCATACTGTACTGTTACAGTTTTTCATTCTTAGCTCACTGTTGTGTATTGTTTCTCAAAGGAACAAAAATACATTAAAGTCCCCTCCTGTAAGTACCTGAGGTTCTGATGAAACGCAGAGCATTTGTAGGTGAATAAATGCACTGCATTGCACCATGGACCATGGAAGATGTATTGAATTGGTTGGTTTCATCTACATTCAATATACTGAGTAAAGCTTTGAGTAGCATCAATGACTTTCCTATAATGAAAGGTTTAGTCTGCATGGTCTTTGAGAGATGTTCAGTGGGAAAAACACACCAACATTGGTGCAGGCCAAGAGAAACTTGGCAGTCCTTGAGTTTGTCAAGGGCTGCCACACTTTCCCGTAGGTTTCCTACCAACATTACGGTATGATTGTTCATTGATTTCTGCCATCAGAGAGGAAATTGTCAAGAACAAATTTAACTGAACTTTGTTTAATGTCCATCTTGAAGTACTGTACATACTGAGTATGCACAGTACAGTGCCCTTCTGTCATGAGAATGTTGTATAGTTATAATGTTTTATGGTTTAACTCTCAACCCAGGGGTAAGTTAACCTCAGCTTTCAATTGGAACTTTGACTCTATTTAAAGTTTAAATAACTTAAAAAGTCACTCCTGATCATACACATGCATTCCAAAAAGCCACCATCACCGTGCACATCATTTTTGTTCATCTGAGGCCATGTTACTTGTGACACAAAGCTTCTTACCCAAACAGAAGTGAGGAAGGAAAGGAAGATGGAGAGAGGGACACACAGTTGTTAACATGCTATGCAGTAGTAGCACAAGAATGCATGAGTAGTAAATGAGGGGATAGGCGCTCAGCAGTGAGAGAAGAGGATAGAGGATAGACTGCGGGAAGTCTCCCAGCAACTCTGAAAGTAGAGAGGTTCTGGTAGCTCTACAGGAAAGAGGCCTAATAGCTGAAGGCTCTTCCTCCCATTCTACATTTAAAACACACACACACTTTGAGATCAAAGCGATCTGTTGGGATGATATGGTATAATGAGGTCTATGAGATAGGATGGTGCCAGGCCTCTGAGGGCCTTGTATGTCAGGAGGAGGATTTTAAATTCTATTCTGGATTTAACAGGTAACCAATGAAGAGAAGCTAAAACTGGAGTAATATGATCTCTCTCGCTATTTCCTGTCAATGCTCACACTGCAGCATTTTGAATCAGACGAAGGCCACGTGAGTCAGGCAAGATAAGGCTAAAAACAAATCTAAATTAATTTACCCAGGGTGGCATACAGTGTGTTCAAAACTATCTACTGGGCAGTGAGTAGAAGTTTCCAACTATTTCCACCAAAAAGAAACATGTGAACATTGCTTATCTGAAAATCAACAAATCTGAAATCCTCAATGGCTTGTGTGTTCAATAAATCACAAGCAATCAAAATTGGAGTAAAAGATTATTCATCAGAAATTAACAAATTAATGTAAGTGATCCAGTTATTAATTTATTTTGAACTCTGTACATGAACACTTTCGTAAGGTTACCTTTTGTTGACTTGTCAACAGCTTTTAGGACCACATGACTACCATGGCCTAATGAAGAAAGACATATATTATTTTTATTTAGATAATCAACTCATCAAATGGGTGGATTATTGCAAAAAGAACTAAGTAACAGCAAATGGCTGAGTATCTGATTCCCTTTGTACTTCCACTGGTCCACCACAGGGCTGTGTCCTTTCTCCTTCACTTGTACACTGTACACAGATCATGTGTGAAAATTGACAATATTGTAATAATTCCTCACACCAGTAATGTTATCTCTCATTTCAGTCGGTCAGATCAACCACATAGAGGCAAAATTAAATTTTCACCCGAGACTGAAAAACTAGATAAAATAATAATAATGTGTGTCACTATCAACTTTTCAGTGCACTGCACATAAAATAATTATGAGTAGATTGAAGTTGTAAGGTTTTTAACTTTATAATTCATTTTCTGTTTTTAATCAACTGTCTCAACTGTTTTATTTTGAAGGTCTTGACCAGAAGTGCCAGTTTTGTAGTCTCCACTCCAGCCCAGCCGGAGTGGAGTCTACAACGAGGTCTAAACTTCTTTCTTTATGCAGAGCCTTCATCTCTGATTCATCCCTTTGACAATGAAGCCTGGTTGGAATCTACTCTTTTTTATGTTAGTTACTGTCGAGGTTGTTCCCTCTTTGGAATATTGTCCGTCTCATTGCCAGTGTGACTGGGACATCCTCAGCGTGTCATGTTTTGGAGCTGAGGACCTGCCTGTTTTTCCATCCAGCACACAGGAGCTGTAAGTAACCACATTCTCTGAAAACTGATTCCAGCTAGGGACTACTGTTTGAGGTCTGAAATGTTTGCTGTCTCTGTTTCAGGTGGCTTGTTGGGACAAAACTTTTTTCTATTCCTCAGAATGCCTTTGCCAACATGGCCAACATTTCTAGCATGTAAGACCGAATTATTCCTCAACATTAATCCTTTTCTCCCAAACCTGTGCAACTGGCACGAGTAGAGAATGTCATCAGTTATTAAACCCTTCAAATCGATACAGCAGTACATGCACTCACACACTGGCAAGTCACTAAAAACTGAATTCATGAAGTTAAAGTAAATTTTATTCATGCCGTATGGAAAGCGTGGGCAAAAATTCATGTCAAGTTCTCTTATTATAAACTATATACCAAATCTGTTCTTACAACTTGTTCTGTTGCAAATCACTACAGTCGTTTGTGTGCTTCTGGGTTCCTCAGATACGTCTCTGATGATGACACTTTAAGATGTCTTGAGAGGCATTCTTTCTACAACCTGTCCAGACTCACGCACATGTACGTCAGAAACTTGACTCTGATTCAAATAAGCATTTGTGTCACTGTTAAGTCTTATATAATGTTGCCTCTGCTGTTTATGTGCCATCAGTCAACTAACTGGGATCAAAACACTGTCATACATTGACCCAGAGGCCTTCAAGGATCTGCCCAATTTAAAATATCTGTAAGTATAATCTCATTTGCCTTTTTAACAAATATCCCAAACCCAATACTGCATGTCATATTTTAATCATTATTTATCATATTGTCGGTATGTTGACAAGTAAGGGACAAGTAAAAGTTTTAGAAATAGTAGCTGCCATCATTGATGTCATTCTGTTTCTTATCAAGCATTTAACTCAAGTTTCTTTCTGTGCAGTGGGATCACAAACACAGGTCTCACCTCCTTTCCAGTACTGCAGTATATTCAGTCCAGCCAAGAGGATTTTATTTTGTATGCAGCATTTAATTATAAATAGCTGCAAATGTCTTTGGCTTTCTAAAACGGACCAACTTTTGGCAGATGTAAAATATTATATGTTCCATCCCTCTTTCTAACAGGGAAATAGTGGAGAATGTCTTCATACAAGTCATACCCGCTAACTCTTTCACTGGAATATCTGTGAACGCTTTGACTATGTAAGTTGTCAGTAACAGTAGTAGTAAGTTGTCAAGGATTTAATTGAAGCAAGTGTCATTGTCATTATCAGTCTAAATGTCACTGACTCACAGAGATGACATTACTACGGTGGTTTCAGGCATCAGACAAAATTCAGTCAAATGTTTAAATTGGCAAAGAAAAAGAAGAAAGAAATAGAATGATGTGGAAATAATTGAATGCATGCATTTTACTTAACTTAACTCAATGATCCACATAAGCAAAAACAAAACAAAAAACAACTAATAATGATGAGAAGAATAAAAATAATAATGTATGTAATAATGCAATAACTTTGTTTTTGGCACACATTTATGCCACAATATATAATAGTGTATATATATGTGTTTTACTATAACATCTAGGAACTTTAAGGAGGTCATTTCCACCTTTTGGATGAAAAATGAATTGTGAATTCATTTTTTTTTTTTTTTTTTTTTTCAGCATGCTGAACAGTAATGGCGTGAAAGAGATCCAGCACTTTGCTTTCAATGGGAGCAGACTGGAGGAAGTGTAGGACATCGTTATATCAACTACATATCACTCCTATGTTGTATTCGGTTATTTTTGGTGTCCAAAATGTTCTTGTGAAGAACTGAAGTTTTATGACATGTTGTATGTGTTAGCAACATTATTACAAAACAAAAACAGCTACACTTCGATCATAATACCTTTCCTCTCATCTGTCGCCCATGTCATTCAGATACCTTCACAGGAATGTGGATTTGGAGCGGATAGATGAATTTGCATTTTATGGCGTTATTCACGGCCCAACCCACCTGTGAGTGACTGAAATGAACAGAATTTGCTAGATAAAGAATTAGACTTGGTCTTGGGAGAGTAGAGATGTCTTTCATTAAGGAATACTCCTGCATGGAATAGGACCCAGGAACAGCGAGCTTTGTGTCCCAATGAATTCACCTTTGTCTTTGCAGAGACCTCTCAGAAACCAGAGTACGCTCTCTGCCTTCAATAGGTATGGGGACCATTGAAAAGCTACAAGCTAAAAACACATGGGCTCTCAAAGTACTGCCTCCCATTAGAGCCTTTCTCCACTTACAGAGTGCTGAATTGACCTTTCCAAGCCATTGCTGCGGCCTAAACATGCTGAAAAGATGGAGAGGGTAAGTAAGGGAATTGTAAGTGTTGTGGTCTTGTATTTGTCCTCTACATACCAAATTCACAGCATCTTGGGATACTCACAAAAGCTCATCTGCAGTCTTGGCTTCACCATCGGTTACAGTTATTTACAGTTAAAGAGTTTTAGGCTCTGAATTAGGGCTGGGCGATATGTATATGTGAAATATATATCACAATATAAGTGTTTCATATCAGTCGATATCGATAATTATTGATTAATTATTTAACCTATTGTACTCAGACTTCTCAACTGTGCTACGCTGCATCTGTTATTTCTTTATATCGCTTTGATGTAGTGCGCTAGACTTTTTCTTTCATTTTAATTTTATAAAAATGATAATGACATATTCAATAGCATTTAAATTTCATTCACTTTTAATTAATTCAGTAGCGGTGTAAAAAAAGATTCGGTTCATACTACCGACCATCAACGTCAATCAAAAGTCCTCCCACGTTTGATTGATAATCAATAAACGGCTCCATTCAAACTAGACGTCGACCGATAGTGGATTTTTGAATGCCGATATTATACCGATAGTTTGGAGCAGGAAAAAAACGATAACCGATTAATCGGCCGATAACCCCCCCCCCCCAAAAAAAGAAAAAAAATCAACACAACAAGGTGCAAATTAATGTAAATTAACTCAATAGGCTATAGCTAATGGATAAAAATGTATTAAAATTTTTTCTTAAATAATAACATAATAGCTGTGATTGAACTGTGATTTTCTCATCCTCCCATAGTCAGGCTGCAACCACTAACCTACGACGGAGTATTAGGGCCACACGTGAAGAAAAAAAATATTTTTTACCATGACGAGATTAAACTCGACATGTCGACTTTAAAGTCGACACGTCAAGTTTAAAGTCGACATGTCGACATTAAACTCGACATTTCGAGAATAAAGTTGAAATATCATGTCGACTTTAATCTCGACGTGTCGACTTTAAAGTCGCCATGCCGACATTATTCTCGACGTGTCGACTTTAAAGTCGCCATGCCGACATTATTCTCGACGTGTCGACTTTAAAGTCAACACGTCGAGATTAAAGTCGACATGATATTTCAACTTTATTCTCGAAATGTCGAGTTTAATGTCGACATGTCGACTTTAAACTCGACGTGTCGACTTTAAAGTCGACATGGCAAAAATATTTTTTTTCTTCATGTGTGGCCCTAATACTCCGTCGTACTAACCAGCTATAGGGATGGTATGCTAGTATTTTTTCTTTATCTTATCCATACTCTAAACAGTCTTGTTCTTTCGTAAAACTAAAGAATTTACAAGAAATTCCCAAATTTTAAGATTCATGGCAAACTAAGATGAAGAGACTACACACGGACAGCTTGCATTTTAGCCTGTTAACAAGCTAACTGTTGTTAGTGTAGCGTTCCGAAGTGCACAGGGCTTCTTGAGTCACTCTTTTCTACAGACAAAAACTCCCGAACATGACACTCTTTGGAGCCGAGCAACACACTCCGTTTATTCACTTTCTTTTTTTTTTTCTACCACTGCGAACCCCCAAAACAATAACACCGTCGCCTCTCTCTGACGTCACACTCGCGCCCCACTCTCACATGCGTCCCCCCTTACAGTAGAGAATGTCCCCATCTCTCAATACAAACGTAAAAGAAACACACAGGGGGGGAAAAATAAATAAATAAATAAAAACAATAATAATAAATAAATAAATAAATAAAAATTGTGTATATAAAACAACACATGTATACAGCCAAACAGGCCATGAGGCAAACATTCAGTAAACACAACTATAAAGTGAACACAGCCCCGGTAACCTTCACAATAGAAACACAACATACACGCAACTCCCCTTTTAAACCACAGGGAGTCTGTAAACGTATGCATGTATAAAACAGTCACTCCATAACATAGTCTCCAAAGCGAGCAGGGGGTCGTGACGACCTACCAACCCGAGAGAACCTGGGCGGGGCAACCGCCTGATCAGGGCAAACACCAGCACCCAAGCCGGCGCCCTGACCACAGCCCATGTCTTCGTCAAAGGGGGACATGCCCGCAGGGCTGCCAGGCGTGGCAGCATCCTCCTGTAGGGCGGTGGGAGGGGAAGGGGTGAGGAGGATTCTAGACGGGCCCTCCAAGGGAAAAGCCACAGGCAGGTTGTAGCGCCGTAGCCTGTCATAGTGGACAGTCTGAAGGGGGGGTCCTCCCCAAATGGGCTACCAATCTGATAGGTGACTCCAACCTCATCATTCCTGTCCATTCGCCGTTGCACCAAGTAAGGTCCCTTCCAGTGGGGAGCCAGTTTACGGCGGCTCTCTGTGGGGTCATTCAACCACACAAGGTCCCCAGCCTCGTATGGTTCGTGCCTCAACCTGGCGTCATAGAAAGTCTTTTGCCTTCTGCTTGCCACAATGTTGTTTCCTTTGTTTGATCAAAAGCCGTGTCCAAGCGCTGGAGGAGAGAACTAGCAAAGTCCTCCGGGGACCCATCCACCAGCCTGCTTTGCACCAGCGGGCCCAACACCACATCCACCGGCGTCCGGGCCTCCCTGCCGTGTGTGAGGAAGTAAGGCGTGAACCCGGTGCTGGAGTGAACACTGGTGTTGTAAGCAAAAGCAACCTGCAAAAGGAAAGAGTCCCACTCTCCCTCACATGACAAGAGTGTTTTAGCCAACTGGTCAATAAGTGTTCTATTAAACCTTTCTACCATCCCGTCAGACTTTGGATTATATGGAGTGGTATGAGTTTTCTTCACGTCCAGCAGCCTGCACAAATGTTTCACCACATCTGATTCAAACTGCCTCCCCATATCTGTGTGCAGCGTTTCCATCACACCATGTTCCAGAATGTAGTTCTGAAAAAGACACTCAGCCACCGTGGTGGCTTTCTGATCAGCGATGGCATACAGGTTAACGAATTTAGTGAAATAGTCCTCAACAACCAAAACATACCGGTTGCCTTTGGAAGTGACTGGCAACTCCAGTATGTCGGCTGCGACACGTTGGAAAGGTCTCTCTGTCTGTGAAGTCCTCATAGGGGCATGATGTCGAGGAACAGGGGACTTCCTCCTTTGACAGGCGTAACACTGATCACACCAAGCTTTTACATCACCATACATAGTTGGCCAATAACAAACACCCCGAGCACGTGCTAAGACCCGTTCATATGCAAGGTGAGCCGTCAAAGGGGTGCCATGCAGGTGTCTGAGAACCTCGGGGACCAAGACAGCAGGGACCACGACTTGTGTTGTTTGCCCCACCTCAGACAGCCACACAACCCTGCACAACAGTCCGTCAATGAAAGTCAGTCGGGGGAACTCGTGCCACAGTCTCTTTAAACCCCGACCAGCATCCTTCAGCCTCCACCTAGGGGGTCTCCGACCTTCCTCCAGCCAGGCCAACACTTGCCTGATGTCAGCATCATCCTGTTGGAGCTCCCTGACAGTGGAGCCGTCGTGTGACAAGGTGTAGATTAAAGCTCGGTCCACACAAGCCTGGGGGTCAGAAGGCGAATGCGGCCTGGGGCTGGAGGCTGCTGTAGGGGCCGTGGTGGAAGTGGGAGCCTCTATAGCACACACGGTGCTGGGGTCATTGTCTATAACTGTTTGGGTACCTTTGTGCACAAGGGTGTGGACAGGATCAGGGGAAGCATGGTCTGTTAGCTCCGTGCTGAGGTCGGGTCTGCGTGAAAGAGCATCCGCGTTAGTGTGTTGACTTCCACTTTTGTGCACAATTACCCAGTCATAAGGGTCTAGTTCCAGGGCCCAGCGGCTGCGACGCCCTGTTCTGTCATTGTCAATGGGAAGCCGTCGAAGGCCCAACAACGGCCGGTGATCTGTGACAATAGTGAATGGGCGAAGGCCCAGATAGTGTCTGAAATGACGAACAGCCCACACTATCGCCCACAGCTCCCTGTCGTACGTAGACCATCGTCGTTCGGCTGCCGTGAGGGAGTGACTAGCATACGCCACCACTTTTTCCAGGCCGTCAGCATCTTGTGCCAACACCGCCCCCACAGCGACCTGGGAAGCGTCGGTGTGTAGAATGAAACGGTGAGTGAAGTCTGGATGACTCATTATAGGTTCAGCACAGAGAGCGTCCCGCAGAAACTCAAACGCCTCCTGGCAATCTGCAGTCCATTGAAACAGGATGTCCTTCCCTGTAAGATGACTGAGGGGGGCGGCTCGCTGGGCAAAACTCCTCACAAACCTCCTGTAGTAGGAGCAGAGCCCCAAGAAGGCACGCACCTCCGTGGCAGACCTCGGCACGGGCCATGACTTCACCTTCTCTGTGTTCTTGGGGTCCGGACGGAGCCCCTCAGCGGAGATGACGTGCCCAAGGAAGACCACATGATCCCGGGCCAGGTGGCACTTCCTGGCGTTCAGCCGGAGCCCAGCTGTTCCAATCCGGGTGAAAACCTCCCCCAGAGCAGAGAGGTGATCCTCAAACGACTTGCTGTATATCAATATGTCGTCAAGATACACCATACAGATGTGCCACGGCAGCCCCTTCAACACCAGCTCCATAACCCGCTGGAACGTCGCCGGTGCATTTGTGAGTCCCATGGGCATGGATTTGAACTGGTAAAGGCCCTGGCCGGTGGTGAAGGCGGTCTTTTCACGGTCCTCCTGCGCCACTTCCACCTGCCAGTAGCCGTCTGAGAAATCCAGGGTGCTGAACGAAGTGGCTCCCGCTAGGGCGTCGAGTGTATCGTCTACACGCGGCAGTGGGTGGGAATCTTTTATTGTCACAGCATTGAGGCCCCTGTAGTCGACACAAAATCTCCATGTATTATTCTTCTTCCTGACAAGGACCACAGGAGAGGACCAAGGGCTGCAGCTCTCCTCAATGATGCCATCCTCCAAAAGGCGCTGGACTTGTCTGTTTATTTCTCTCCGCTTGTCAGGGGAAGTGCGGTAGGCTCGTTGCTTTATTGGGGGGTGGTTGCCTGTTTGAATGTGGTGTTTGAGCAGGTTGGGGCTGCCTGCTCCACAGCGTGCAGGGCTGAACACTCCCTGATGTTTCCCCAGCAGAGCCTGCAGTTGCTGCCTCTGATCGTCGGACAGCAGACAATCAGCTACATCAGGTAGAGGGGCATCCACCTGTTGAGAATCAAAAATCTCTGCAGGGGTGAGTATGTCACAGTCATTAACATGGTGAAACACCCCCAGGTGCGACCCAGGGCGCAGTTTCAGTTCCTGGTTGGTCGGGTTGAGTAGCCGCGCCACAGTGCATCCATTTTTCACAGGCGCTACTGTGCGTGCGACCACCAGTCCCATGTTGTCACGCACCTCAGGCTCTAAATAGCCCAGGTAAGAGTCAATAGTCGGTCCAGTAGCGCGGGGGGGGCCCACCTGAACAGGGACAATCATTTCACTGAAAGGTGGAACAGTAGCATCAGTAGACATAGAGATGTTACAACATTTTGGAATAAGGTCTGTAGCCTGCAAAAGAGGAATGTTAACATCTCCAATGCTGAGAAGCCCACGACCCACATCCATAATTGCATGAGTCTGCCGCATGAAATCAAAGCCCAGCAAGATGGCCTCTGTAGCCCCCCGTACAACATGCACATTTTGTTCATAAGACTTGCCCCCCAGATTCATTGGAAGAGCCACAGTGCCTAAAGTGTCCAATAACTGTCCATTCACTGCACGTGCATACATGTATTGTGTATTCAACACACGTTTACGTAAGGCTGGGATGGACATTCTGAACTCCTCAGAGATCAAAGAAACATTAGAGCCAGAGTCAATTAACACAGTCACATCAACTCCTTCGACCAGTCCTTTAACATAGGCCGTAGACTCAGACTCACCCACCGAACAGGAGTCCACCGTGGGGTCCAGAGTCTCTGCTGCAGAGTTTTCGTTGTGACCCTGTGGTGGCGACACTGGCATCCGGGTCTCGATGCCATCTACTGGAAGTTTCCCCGCTCCTCTCCGTGCGGGGATGGAGATGGTGATCGATAGGAACCTCACTCCCCGTCGCGGCTGACGTTCGTCTGCAAAGCGCGTCTCTCTCTGGCCCTTGCTGTCCAGCCGGCGAGGCGAGAAGCCAGCAGTGGTGTCTCGGGTCCCGCGCTCCCGCGGAGACCATCCTCTGTCACCGTATCCTCCCTGGAACCTGCGCTGCGGGGACCGGCCTCTCGTGCTGTCGTCCGTCCGGAAGTCCTTGGAGGTGGACCTGCATCCAAACCCGCCACAAGCACAGTGACAGGCACGCCGCTGCTCTCTGCGCTCCCCCGGGCTCTGCTGACGAGCCCCAGGAAAAGGGGAGCCACGACCGCCAAACTCAGTCTCACATGCACGTGCCCTCAAATCCCGCACCTCCGTTTGTAAATTGTCCATCCTCGAGGTGAGTCGTTCCATGGCATGAACGAGCTTCTCTGCGGCGTTAGCATTACAGTCCAACACACTCGGTGACGCCGGATTGAGAGCGGCCACCACAGCAGGATGTGGGTTGGAGTAGGGCAATCCAGGTGTGCTCGCCCTCAGAGCCTGCCTGGCCCGTTCACAACGGCCTGCAATAATCAAAGCCTCCTCCACATCCGTTGCCCCCTGTTCATGACACTTAGCTTGGAGGGCAGGGTCAAGTCCAGCAAGAAAACGTCTAAAAGTCTCACCATTTCTGGCAACACTGTCATAGTCAGGAAAAGCTTCAGCCACGAGCCTGGAGATGTCGGCTGCATAGACCTCCAAACTCTCGTTCGGCTGACGGGGCCGCGCAGCGATGCACGTCTGGAAGTACAGGAGGAACTGTTTTTGTCCAAAGGCGTCCTTTAACCTCTCCTTCACTCGCTCATAATCACACTGAACATCCGGCGGTAGAGTGTCCCACAACAGGAAAGCCGCGCCGTCCAGTCTTGTAGGGAGGAGAGTTCCCAAAGCGGCTGTGTAGCTCCCGGTCCCGGTCCCCCTCGTCTGGGCGCGGACCGCGGCTTCAAACTGTTTCACCCACGTAGCAAACGGCTTCTCGCCGTCGCCACGAAACAGCGGCGGAAGCTCCACTCTCACGCCACCAGTCCATGTAGTACTCCCGAAATAATCTTCATTCATGTCCCAGTCCGTAACGTCGTGCTTCACTCTCCCGAACATGCTGCTTCAAAGCCTCCACACGAGTATCGCTAGCCGCCGCTAACAGGGCTGACTGAAAAAAAGTTCAGTAATTGCCGAAAGAGAAACTGCTCCAAAAGCCAGGACTCACTCCAATCCCACCGCTGCCACCAATGTAGCGTTCCGAAGTGCACAGGGCTTCTAGAGTCACTCTTTTTTACAGACAAAAACTCACGAACATGATACTCTTTGGAGCCGAGCAACACACTCCGTTTATTCACTTTCTTTTTTTTTTTCTACCACTGCGAACCCCCAAAACAATAACACCGTCGCCTCTCTCTGACGTCACACTCGCGCCCCACTCTCACATTAGCTTAACAAGCTCATGTAGGCTAAATCATGCTGGTGTAGATGTGGCTGTTTATGCTGAAATATGATGCACGTTTATGCTTGTTGAACTAGTGGTACTTATTGCCTCTGCAAAGGAGGTTATGTTTGTTGACTTTCAACTTATGAAGGTTTAATTTCACTTACAATGACACGTGTTGTCGTCCAGTCGACTTGTCTTCTCCACAGATCATTTAACTCCTCTCTGCTGCCGCTGCACACGCTGCAGCGGCAGCTCTCTCTCTCTCTCTCGCTGTGTGTGAAGAGCAGCCCCGCCCCTCAGTGATCTATCGGCAACCATCGGCGCCGATTAATCGGTCGACCTCTAATTCAAACATCTTACATCTCACTCGGCAGAGAAACAAAACGTACTACCCGACTTGACCAGCAAACAATACGCAGAGAAACGAAACTCACCGACTCATAACCACTGCTCGTGGATCCCTGATTAACTGAGTCAGTAGCCACTCACTCAGCCGGGAGAAACGAAGCTTAACCGACTCTTACACGACTAATCATGAGAGACTAGAGCCGATTAATATGCTCACTTGCCACAAAGTTTCCAGACAACATCGGTCTGACTCATGTCTGACTTAAAATAACCAAAATATTGCCAAACCTAACGTGATCTTTCCTTTTTTATCTACAATTTCCTCTCTGTCACTCTCATATTCTCCTTTCACTCCACTCCAATGACTTGCAGTTGTGGCTCAGGATTTTCTTCCTATTTTTCTGTTCAAGTGAAATGATCGAACATTCTATCGACTGTGTTTTCTATTGCTATCGACCATGTGTCTATCGCGATATATATCGTTATCGTTTTATCGCCCAGCCCTACTCTGGGTTGAGTAGTTTCCAGAGACAGTTTTAAGGTTTTTAACTACTGTTGATGTTTGTCTGTTGTGATTATCCTTTTGCTACAATAAGAATTGTACAGCATATCCAGCTTTCTGCTGTGGTGTGGTTTCAATACTTCTATGTAACTTACTAGTGTCTGCAGACCATTCTCTGACAAATCTTATCATCTATGTTTAAGGCACTCAGAGGCAGTTATCTGCAACCTGACCTGGGCTGCTTCAGGGAAACTGCAGGAATCCTCTGAAGCTCTCTCTCAGATCTCACAGTATCTGCAAGACAGCTCTGGTCTCCTAGCTTCTGGCAGTGCGACTCACAAACCCAACAACAAAGACAGCATCCCTTGCCCAACGAAGCGGTTTCAGAGTGAGGGACTGTTTTATGTGGAATTATCCACTGAGCCTGTAAGTGAAGATTTTGACTTTGCACTGTGTAATGAACTACACGCAGGCAATGAACTCTCATGCACACCTCAACCTGATGCCTTGAACCCCTGTGAGGATGTGATGAGCCATAGCTTCCTGAGAGTTTTGGTCTGGGCAGTCAGTTTGTTAGCCATCTCAGCCAATCTTCTGGTGCTGCTTATCCTGCTGACCAGCCAGCAGAAGATGTCTGTTACCCGTTTCCTTATGGGTCACCTGGCATTTGCAGACTGCTGTATGGGGATGTACTTACTGCTTATTGCATCTGTTGACTTCTACACACGCTCTCATTATTACCATTACGCTATTGCCTGGCAGACAGGAAGTGGCTGCAATCTAGCAGGGACATTATCTGTGTTTGCCAGTGAGTTATCTGTTTACACTTTGACTTTAATTAGCCTCCAGCGCTGGCATGCCATCTTCAATGCGATGAGGCCGGACAGAAAAATGAGGTTACGCCATGCAGCTGTGCTGATGCTCGTCGGCTGGTTGCTGTGTGTGATCTTAGCACTGCTGCCAGTGGTTGGTGTGAGCACTTACCAGAAAGTGAGCATCTGCTTACCCATGGACACCGAGACAACAGCTGCTCGGGCCTACATTATTACGGTCCTGATGGCTAATGTCATTGCTTTTACGGTGGTGTGCCTTTGTTACCTCCACATCTACTGTATAGTGCACAATCCACAGCACGACTCCAGCAAGTGTGACACCAACATGGCCAAACGTATGGCCGTTCTTGTTTTCACCAACTTCCTGTGTTTGGCTCCCATTTGTTTCTATGGTTTGTCTGCAGTTCTGCACCAACCACTGATGACTATCACAGACT